>CM019719.1:23520083-24810083 GCA_009760885.1 Achatina immaculata | reverse complement strand
TGAATATCATCACCCGTAATCAAGAATGCATACCATCACCTATAATCAAGAATACATACCATCATCCATAATCAAGAATGCATATCATCACCCATAATCAAGAATACATACCATCACCTATAATCAAGAATGCATATCATCACCCATAATCAAGAATACATACCATCACCCATAATCAAGAATGCATACCATCACCCGTAATCAAGAATACATACCATCACCTATAATCAAGAATACATACCATCACCCATAATCAAGAATGCATATCATCACCCATAATCAAGAATACATGTCATCAGCTATAATTAAGAATACATATTATCACCTATAATCAAGGACATAGTCAATCACAAATCACATCACTCACCACAGTTAGTATGGCCCCTATGGCTTTACTATTCGTACGTAAAATATTGTTTGAACCAGTGTGCACAAATATTCTCAAAACGGTGTGCAAAAGTGCGTCTTATTGTCAAATTACGAAGTACATCTGATAGAAAAAAAAATGGATAGATGGGGTAAAAGGCACACTGAGAAAATATAACATGACAGCTATCTAGGCCTTTCACCTTGCTCTGGAACAATGTCTGAAACTCCCTGCAACGTTAAGGAAGAAGAACAAGAACAAGAATAAGAGGAAGAAGAAGAAGAAAAAGAAGAAGAAGATAATACTAAAATCAGAAGAAATCACTGAAACAAACTCATATAACGCTATCTTGTTTGTTATCAGTGCTACTGTAGCACATAGTAACATTAGGAAACTGAAAAATCAAAGTAGCACTTTTATTTATTTAAAGATACGAGAAATGACGACTACGGTAAAACTGGTTCTGGTGATAAAATAAATGGAAGTGTGTGGTTCAGTTTTACAAAAAGATTGAAAGGGTGAGGAAAGTGGGCAGAAACAAGAATGGCAAAAAAAACGAGATGAGCACATACAGATGAAGAACACATAAAAATCCAATATTTCGGCAAAAGCCTGTATGTGATCCTTGAAAAAGGCTTTTTTCGAAATATTGCACTGGTGTGTGTTCTTCATCTTCTTTTTCTGCTTCTTCTTGTTCGTTTGCTTCTACCACCAAGACCGCTACGTGGTCCTATTGAATTTACTCCCGTGGTCCTCGATAGGTCCCGCGGTGTTCCCCCCCCCCCCATCCCCCACCCCCAGTGGTCCCCGGAAGGACCACATGAGATCTCCGAGAGGACCACAAGAGGTTCAGAGTATCGCAGGGCTTGAGCCTGTATTCTCGGCGGGTCTCGGAAGCGGGATTGCGTGACACCGTGGTTTTCGTTGCACCAGTTTAATCTAGAGTTGGACTTTATCACCGGAAAACCTCTGTTTTGAAATACCCGTGTATCCCTGCCGGGTGAGAGTTGATTGCCCATCCAGTCCAGCGTTGGACTTTCTCACAGGAAAAGCTCAGTGTCATTAGGGTACGCATACATCACCGCCGAGTGAGAGGTGGTTGCCTATCTAGACTGCGCTGGTCCAATGTCTCCGACTTCAGCGTTTTGTGGTCGTGGCCACTCCACTTCCTAGTTGTGACCAGGACGGAGCTTTTGTCCAGGAGGACGAATCTTCGCCATTAGTAAGTTTCACTCCTGGGTTGAGCCGGTTTAGACGTATTATCCCAGTATGGGGTGTTTAGGACGTGACCGACCTCTAGAGCGGAGGTACCGTGACATGAGTAGTCATCAAGGCTTACGCCTAGTTTAAGCCCGTTTAGGCATATTTCACCAGTATGTATGTAGAACGGACGTGGTCGGCCTCTAGGGCGGAGGTGCCGTGGTATGAGTAGCTCTCGCCGACAGACTACTGGACATATCGATTAAATTTCACTTTATCCTTTTCATCACCTTTACACATCGGCGCCACACGGCAACCCTAAATGCTTTTTCGCATTTTCTTCATTGGCCGGGAGGAGTTTCACTCCACGTGCGGCATCCGAAGAATCTCGCCAGCAGTGTCTTCATCTCTGGGTTAAGCCGGTTCAGGCAATTCGCCCGGTATGAGTGTACATAGGTCGTGACCGACATCCAGACCAGAGACACCGTGATTTAAGCAGTCCTGACCTCAAGACTACTGATTACTTCACTCAATCCTTTCTTTCACCTTTTCCACATTGGCACCGCGCGGCAACCCCGGTCGCACCTTTTTTCACTGGCCGGGAGGAGCCCCACTCCACGCACGGCAGCTGAAGAATCTCGCCAGCAGCGGTAGATGAGCTACCAAACATGACTCTCATCTACCCGAAGCGTCTGGTTTTCAGGCGCCAGATATTCGCCTTCGCCCCTTCTCCTGTCAGTTTGAACAGTTCTGCCACGAGAAGGCCAGGAGCTGGACTTGACTGTCAGATGCTATTTCAGACGCAAGCCTCTGAGACATTTTATTGGAGTGGAGAGCATATCCCCCTCACCACCTCCGGCTATAACAATCCTTAGAACCTGTTCTTCATCTCTATGTGCTCATCTCGCTTCCTGCCATTCTTGTTTCTGTCCACTTTCCTCGTTCTCTCTCTCTCTCTCTTTTTTTTTTTTAGTAAAACTGAACCATATACCTCCATTTATTTTATTTATTTACGAGATTTAGTTGGGTTTTTTTTTCGTGAGGCATATAAACTTTCGTGGAGGCACTCCTCTTTTGTATGTGTGTGTACGCGGCCGCACAATTTAGAGGGAAGATTGATCACATCTATCACATAGTCTCAAGCAAACATGATCACCGCCAACACCCAAGATGTAAAGCAATAGGATCACTGTAATGTCCAAGAATATCATCATTAAATCAGTCAGTCATTTGCATGTCCCTTGCGGAACTTTGCCTCCCTAACAGCTCTCCTGTAGGCATCTCAGTTGTAAGCAAGATGCCTTGCTGCTGATGTAACCATCTGCAGATTATCAACTATGTATTGCAGCCATCTTCGGCTTGTTTTTCTTTTTCCTATTATGTATCCTTCCAAGATGGTCTTCTCTAAATTCTCATGACGTTTAATATGTCCCAAGTATTTCAGTTTTTTGTGTGTGTTTAATCCTCTTTACTACCCAACCTTCTTCAATATTAAGTTCTTGTAGTATGGATATATTTATTCTTTTTTGTGTCCATGATATTTGAAAGACTCTTCTGTAGCACTTACATTCAAAAACATTTATGTGTTTCTCATTATATTACACCAGAAAAATAATTATACGAATCTTTTGCGAAAAGTCTATTGAATATATTACGCGCAAAAAAAATAATGAGAAGGACTCGTTAGTGGGAAATAAATGCAAAAAAGAACTACATGGAAGAACCTCGAGGTGCAAACGTAGCCATTTCTAAATGGTTAAAGCAAACAACAAAACGAGTCTTTGTCGATTGCACATACAAGAGAGCAACCGGCGGACGTGAGTTTATCCTGGCCACCAGAAACTGCTCGCTTTGTGGTCCGTTTTTTTTTTCTTTTTCATGATTTATTTCTTTCAGAAGAGTTTTACCTGGAAACAGAATGTCTTTCTTCGCCTCAGTTGCTATTTTCTTCTATTTTTTCGCCCAGATCTCATCTTTGACCTGTCACCATGAAACCGATTGACTGGATGCTTCTCTCACCTGCCATCTTCCACCTGCCAGGTCAGGGGTTATCCTTGGAAAACAGAATCCCAAAGGGAGGGGGGGGGATCAGGGGGTCAGATAAGCAGGGAGGAAAAGCGTTGTTAGGAAGCAGAGAAAGCCAATCTCTTAATCGACTCCCGGATCAAGAGCAACGCAAACAATGATCGTGGAAAAACGGAAGATGGCTGCAGCATGGGATCGTGTCTACATGTTTTGTTATATCCAACAGTTCCTGCGTCCTGTAGCACTGTAGCATTTTAAGAGGGGGAGGGGGGGGAGTCTCATATTACCAACAGACTTTATTTTTCTCCTTCAACATCTACCTTTGTGGGGCAGCGCATCTTAATATTCATACCCGGGTGTTTGTCGCTGGCCATGTCTCTGTACGACCTTCTGGACATCTTGTAGCCATCTTATAAACACAGATTACCCTGAAGACTGATCATACGTGCTGTGCATTCTCTTCAAATGTTCACAGTGAACTAAACGCGTTTGTTGTGAAGCCAATGATGGTAGTCAGATGAAACTCTTTAACTCACTTCTTAAGCAACACTACGGGATGTCACAGTACCCACTAGAGAGGGAGGTAAACCAGCCCAATGATATTCTTGCCAAGTTTTCCGCTAAGATATTTCATTATGCTCTTTGATACATTTTGTTACTGAACTTTAAACTGGCAAAAAGCACTATCGGTATGTCTACACTGTTGTCCTGTGTTACTGAACCACCAGATCACTCGGCTTCTTAAGTCCACTCTGCGATTTGAACTCACTATAAAATACTCCCTGACCCATTCAGGTGGCCATTTTTTCAGTCCTTGAATGGAACTAAACAGTAGGGGGTGTGCAATACTGCTTTAGCAGATTCCACCACCTTGGGGCCTATGGCGATCCATTTCCTGTTAGCTAGGCTAGGTCTTCTACAGGGAGGAAGTACCAAAGAAGAGATAAGGCAGGGTCTTGGTCAGTTATGGTTCACCAACCCTAACGCCAGCATGTCAGCTATGGGTGGCTGACTGCCAAGACAGACAGTGTCTTCATGAAAGGAAAGTTACGTTAAAATTGCTATTAAAGAAAGGAAAGTTACAATAATATTACCGTTAAAGAAAGGAAAGTTGCATTAGCATTACTGTTAAAGAAAGGAAAGCTACATTAACATTACTGTTAAAGAAAGGAAAATTACATTGACATTGGTGTTAAATAAAGGAAAGCTACATTAACACTACTGTTAAAGAAAGGAAACTGCTCATTAACTGAACGCTCTCTTAAGTTTAAAAAAAAATGGGCATAGTTAAATGCATTTAGCAAAAAATACAACACTCACAACAAGGCGTGATTTAGTTCACGGTAAGAGTTACATTATCAGAGGTAAAGTTAAAGGTAATCCTTTCATGCCTTAGAGGCACATAGGGATATAGTGTTAGCCCCCATATTTTCCTTGACCTGTCAGCACACTAGAGGGTGATATACAAAAACATACAGGACGAAGAAATAGAGAGAGGAGATAAAGTATAGATTCACATGAATACTGTTTAAAAAAAATTTTAAAGGAGTACTTAGCTGTCACTTAAGTAATAAAGCTGCTCCTACTTTTTTCCGATTTTATACATTCTAGTATCACAGCTTTACTGCAGTGCTTAGTGTATAGTTGTATACTTATACACCAATTATTGTTTTAGAGGGTGATATGGTCACCTTTCCTTCCCCAACTCCAGAAGCCAGGTACCCATTTCTACAGCTGGGTGACTGGGGTGCATCCGGCCGGATTCGAACCCCCGATCTTCACCATGAGAGACCAGTGCACTAACCACTTCGTCACCCAGACACCCTAAACGCGTAAATACGCTTATCAATGTAACAAAGTAACAAAAGCCAAGATATGATCTACTTGTTAGTACAGTGCCATATTTAATAAATGTATGTAACCTGGGACATGGTTTGCTTGAGACACTCGTTGTTACAGGTAACAAAGTAACAAAAGCCGAGATACGAGCTACAGCGTCATACGTAACAAAAGTCGGGTGTAGTTTAAGCGTCAGCACGTATGCCAGAAGTAGCAAACTAACAAACATCAAAATAAGCTCTTTCTTGCTTTGTTAATACAAGCGTCATACGTAACAAAGGTAACGTAAATCGGCACGTGAACAATGCACTTATATAATGTATCAGAAAGCAAATCTCACCACTGGATCAAACGCTTGAATAGAACGAATCAAGCAATCCGTCAGCTAACAACACAAATACACCCTCTACAAAGACGGAAAAAGCTTTTCAAACTTTTGATTGTGTATCAGCTTCAGACTACTTTTTTTTTTTTTAATCTCCCCTCCCACCCCACCCCCATACCCCCCAATTCATTCTAAGTGAACTTCTGTAGAACAACCAATCGGATATACACGAGTTGATATTCACCAGAACTAAAAGGCCCATTACAAAGGTGGTGATTTCACTCCCTATTGACGCAGAGAGGAGCATATAATATTGACAAACTCTGGGCTAACACTGGTACCAAGCTGTAAGGGTGGGGGGGGGGGGGCCAAAGGCGAGGGAAAAGAAAAGATTTCCAGGCATTCCGGTGTCTTGTTCGGAGCCCAAAGCTTTAACACTTTGCCACAAAGGCTGGATTTAAAATCTGCAGCCAAACGAAGCCCATGAATGCCTTATTATAGACTAGGAGACGAGATTCTAATCTCCACATTTTCAAATATAAACTCTAGCTCGCTGGACAAATTCAATGGGGGCCATGTTTTGAAAAGGAGAGGGAAGGTTTGGCCCCGTCGGAAAGCCTCAAATCCAGCAAGCCAAACAGAGAGTATTTAAACTCAGGTATTCTCGTTTTCTCTTCGCATAATTTCCTTACCTGCCTCGCCTCCCTTTCAATGCCAGATCATCAAAGGGTTTTTTAAACAACTCCCCCCCCCCCAAGCCGCTAAACTCCCCCTCCCCGCTCTCCCTCCTCACCTCCTCTCCTCCTCTCCTCTGTAGGTAAGATTATATCAAGCCACTCGCTAGCGACTCAGTAAATAGCTTTACCGTGTCTTCTTGGACGGCGAGGCGCATAAAACCTGGAGTGTGTTAATTGACAGGAAAGTTAGGTTAGCAAAGGCAAAGAGGTAAATGGGCGTATACATTTTAGCATGAGAGCTAAATAACACTGTGAATATGTATTGAAGCTGCTTTTGTTATCGCTATGAATCATGTTCAGCGTGTGTTAAAATTTATAACAGCCAGAAGTAAATATACTTTATTCTCTATAGAAGACTCTCGCTGGCTGTTAAGCTACCAGTTCAAACAGCAAAAGATAAATGGGGACTTCTCTCTCTAATACTAGCTTGCTATGAAAGGGCAATAATCATTAATTTTTTTTAAATCAATTAGAAGATTCTATTATGTATCACTGGATTGTGGTCATGAGACTCCGTAGCTCTTTTTCCGGCCTTCTAAATTAAAGGTCACTGGAATTTGAATCAGAATGTTTGTATTTTTGTATGTTCCTATGGTGGCATAATGTCCTTGATGTCCTAGTAAAAGTGAATCCCAGACTTCTTTTTCTCGTTGTTTGCAGTGAGTCACAGCTATGTCTTGAGGCCCGATGCATCCGACTTCGGCCCGGTTTATTTTTTTAAGACCAGATTCACCTTCCCATTGCGATCTTTCTTTAGTTGGTCAGTTTACTATCTGTTTCCAGGGATATATCACTGCGAAGTATAATAGGGTCTTGATAAGTTATAATTTGCCAGGCTTGTCGTAAACCAGTCAGGTATGGGTTGCTGACTATAAGCAGCGGCATCATCGCCCAAGGCGCGTCAGATTTTTAGACTGGATAATATCTGTTTGCAAGACGAGATATAAACGTGATCAAGACTTTCAATGTATTTTTTAAAATGATATATTTACGCAATAATCTGTTTCAACGTCATAGGTCTATTCTAAAATTGATGGTGAATCTTACTGACTCTTGACTGTCAGAACAAAACTTGAGGTCTACTTAGAAGAAGTTACTGCAGAGATCTTAAGGTAAAGACTGTGAAATTAAACTGCACTGATGGGTAGACCTGAATAGTAGGTTTACCAATAGGCTGTTCTGCCTTGGAGACCAGGCCAGACTCTAGCAAAACGGCCTAAGTCATTGGGGCCAGCACAGGTCCTTGATTGGCTCTAGCTCTCAAAATCCTCCCCTCTTCCTCTCCCTCCACCTTCTTCTTCTTCTTCTTCTTCTTCGTCTTCTTCTGTATTTACTATGCAGATTGCAGTTCTGCCCCTGGATAATAATAATAATAATTTTTTTTTCAAGCTTAACTTCTTGGGTGGTTTCACTGGGCCAGTAGGCGTGTCTCAGAGTATCGTAGTTGGTAGAGTTTTGAAGGATGTGTTTCATTCTGGAGTACCTGGGCGCATGCACAAGAAGGAGAGCTGCCAAATGTAAACATGCGCCAACTCCATGTTGTCTTTTTCCTTATCTCTGTGAAACCGTGAGCTGCATTTTTTTTTTAAACACGACTTGAAAATGTTGGAACTCAGACATCATGTCGGATTATAAGTGGATTATGATGTCTAGAATTATGTCTAGAATAGAAATTATGACAGTGCTCAGCGACAAGGGATGCGCATGGAAGGAAGCAGAGAATAATTCCAAGAAGGGGGATGACTGGAGAGCCTTTATCCGTGGCCTATGCTCTCAAGGGAGTGAAAGGCGATGATGATGACGATGATGGTGATGGTGGTGGTGTCTAGAATGACGGTCCGGAGCCGAGTTTAGAGCCAAGTTTTCAACAGTCTCCATCATCAGAGAGACTACAGCCATCTGCACCGATTTAGCCAGACTGTCTGCTGTTTTAAGATCACCAATGGAGAAGTGGGATAGAACCTCTGGCCTAGTTCAAAGGCCATGGGAGCAGTGTAGTCACTCCGGTATAGTCAATGTTTCTTCCATCGCCAACTCTGACAAATGCTTCACCAATCAAACACGGACATCTACCATCCTTGCTCGCAGCCAGCACTAAGTGCCATTGTTTTCTGCACTGAGGAAAACTGTGATCAAGAAACCTGCGTTTTACTATTCACTCTCCTTAAAATGAAAACCATTAACTCATCCAATCTTACTTTCAGACTTCACTGCAGAGGTACGACTTTCTTGTAATATCTTTCACGGTTCACTTGGCTGCACTATATTTCCTTGCCATGCTAAAAGCACGCTCGAGTCCATGGGAAAAAAAAAAATCTTCCAAGCTCTTTGTATCGCTGAAGAGGCCATATTTCGCGCCAAGTATTTCTTGTATACAGCAGTCCATTCTTTAGCGGATACAACTCATTTCATGAGTCTGTAATGAAATAGGAGATTTGAATATCTTTACATACGGCAGCGGTATGAATTTGTACACAAGATATTGTAGAGGGAAAGTTCAGCGCCATGTGACTTTGATTGATGACTTGTTCGACTTTGGGAGAGACTTGAAAAATGGCATTAAACCAAGTGTTACTTTCGAATAGTAACAAACTGAGAGACGGGTGTCTCTAGTTGGAAGTAAATCATCCATGTAGAGTGTGCTTCTGTGAAGATTTTTCACCCAGAACTACATTATCTTCCTTATAACGTTTTCTTTAGCTTCGTTTGAGCGAGAATATGCCAGAGTTAATACTCTACAGAAAAACCGATAGAAAAATTTGAAAGTCCCGCTATCACCTTACTCCGTTACGACAATGTAGTGGTTTCCAACCTGTGATCGACGGGCCACAAGTGATCCTTGAGGGATTATCAGACAGTGACTGTATTATCAGTCTGGCATTAGTTGCCGTTTCTTGAATAAAAACAATAGAGAGTCTGTAACAATACGATAATGCATGTAAGACATGTAGTAGTAGGAGTGGTCCTTGATGTGAACAAGTTGGGAATCACTGACAGCAGATACTCATCGACGTTGTTTGTCTTTCTTCCAGCACATCTCTCGTTAATTGGCAGACATGGTCCAGAGGGCCAGGACTACCCAAGACCTCATCTTGTCTTAGCGTGGTAGAAGTAAAGATGGCACTGTAGAGAGTGAAGAAACACAGCTGGCTAAGACCCTATTCCACCTCACCACTGGTACTCATGGTGACAGTCACAGCTAGGCAGGGCTCGTCACAGTCCTCAGAGTTGTGGAGCGTGCCAAGAAGTCCACCCAGATTCTTCAAGCATGTCACCGTAATTCGTTTCCAAGTTAGCATAAAGCCCATGCCCCCATCATCTTCACGGCATCCGCTGCTAAAAACGTTCTGCTACAATTACAAAAGAAGATCAGACAACCACGGCATCCGCAGCTAAAAACGTTCTGCTACAATTACAAAAGAAGATCAGACAACCATGGCACCACACTGTGATGTTTCTGGTAAGAAGCTGCCGCAGTGCTGTTTCCTGACCAAATCTTTGAAAATTCAATAAAAAGCCATGAACCAGATAAACAACGATGATGCAGTGATAAACAGCGATTATAAACAGCCATATTCAGAAGTAATGATTGGATACAAGTCTTAAAGTAAAACTGGCACTGTCATATCATATAAACACTTTGGGAATATGATGTTAGTTCACGTACTATCCACCACTAGTCGGTACACTGGAAAGTGTTTTGGTTTGCACCACACCTGACAGATCCAGATATCACAAAGATAAAAGTTTTCAGTAAGCATCGTTTTAGAGCACAGAACAGATTGTGAGAGCAGGCGAAATCGCACAAAAATATCATTTCTTCATTGATCTCGAGGTTATAGTAACATATGTTGTCGTATAAAAAAAAACACTGTTATCTTGTTGTCACTGCTTCATTGATTTCATAATCGTGTGGGCAGCTTTATACCTGTAATAAATCTTCAACAGCCTGTATCAACTGCTGCTGAAAAACACACAAGGATAGTCTGGATATACGTGTACATAAAAGTAAATATTTAAATATACGTGAAGCCACTGCATTAACTCTATGATAACAAAATATTAAAACTACTTAAAACAAAAGAAGCAGCAGCTCTATTAATTAACCAACATACCGTTAATTAGTTTCGGTTTGCGCCTAAATCATATTAAAGAACGTACATGACAACAACAACAACAACAACAACAACAACAAACGCATGGAAAGTACATAAAATATAGATTCACATGAATGCTATACAACAAAAAGAAATGGGGAAAAAAAATTAGAAAAAAAAAGGAGCACATTGCTGTGACTTGTAAGAATCTGCATCCAGGGGTCACTCAAAAAGCACACACCCAATAGGGATGAGTACAAAAGCTGGTGTCTTAACAATCATGTTCTAAGTAATGAATCATGATCAACTAATGACCTTTTTTATGTTTTTTTTCCCCTTTCACTAAGAATACGGACCAATGAAAAGCAAGATTGTAGCTTTATTTTCCCAGTGTTTTGCATATGTAGGTCGTAATTTGGATCATGAAAAGTGCCATGCTTTCACTTTGATGCTCATAAAAGTTACAATTCTTCAAGTTCTTCAAGTAGTCTTTCTTTTATACTGCCCACGGTTATTAGATTTATAAGCTAAATATTTATTTGACTTTATCAACAGGTATGGTTTGAAGTTATAAAGCAGAAATGTAAATTATTTAGGCCATTTAAAAAAAAAAAAAGGATAAACATGTTTTAATCTCTACATATCAGAAAATACTTGCAAAGAAAATAACCAAGAGACGAGAGCAGAAGATATGAATGAGGAACATCAAGATATGAAACAGAAAGCATATAGTCTGGTAAACAGCTTAAAGCAAGAGACAGAGAGAGAGAGAGAGAGAGAGAGAGAAGAGAGAGATGGAGAGAAACAAACAGAGATAGGCAGAGACAGAGGAAGAGACACAGAGAGAGATGGAGACAGAGACAGAGAAACAGCGAAACAGACAGAAAGATAGACAGACAGACAGACAGAAAAGACAACGAAAGGGACAGAACGAGACAGAGAGAGACAGACAGATAGACAGAAAAGGAAACGGAAACGGAGAAAGAAACAGACACATGCAGAGACAGATAATAGACAGAAAGAGACAGAGAAAAAGATAGAAACAGAGAAAGAGACAGAATGACACACAGACTTTAAGAAAAAAACAGAGAGAGAGAGAGAGAGAGAGAAATAGAGAAAGAGGCAAAAACAAATAAAGACAGGAGAAAGAGAGAAATACAGAGAAAGAAACACACACAGAGAGAGAGAGAGAGAATGAAAAGGAGATAGAGAGAGACAGAGAAACACAGTGACAGATATAGAAAGAAACAGAGAGGTAAAGAGACTGACAGTGAGAAACAGAAATAGATGAACGCACAGACATACAGAAACACACCCACAGAGGGGGAGAGAGAGAGAGAGAGAGAGAGAGAGAGAGAGAGAGAGAACGAAGGAGCAATGTGTATTTCTGAATGGTAAAGAATTGATCAACAAGCAGGCCCGAATGGCATTCTGCCCTTGATCTCCCAGCATTCCTGGTCACACACACGTTCAGTTAGTACATTGGGTACTTGACAAACAAACGATAGAACACTTATACGTGAAACCTCTTATCAGCACATTTAGCTGTGTCTGTATGTGTAAGTGTGTGTGTGGGACAGAGAATCAAACTCCATCAACTTTCTTATGTAAAAATAATACACAGTTATTTCTTATTGTTTTTTTTTGTTAATGTAATATATGTTTGTTCTTTTCTCCAAACAGAAATGGACCACCACGAAAGCAATATATCCAGTAGAGTGGACGGACTGCCAAGAGAGAAGGGCTCTCTAAAAGAGATGGATCTTCAGAAAAGATAAAGCAGAACTTTAGAAAATCTACAATGTAGATTTATCCCTATACTTTATTCGCGCAACTTTGATTTGACTACATTTAAAAAAAAGCAAAAAACTACATTCCACTTCTTTGTTCCATATATCTTTTCATGTTTGTAATTAACACCCTTGTCCCGTCGCGCGCCAGAACATGCCTGTAATAACCCTTATAAATCAGCGGTTTCCAGCCTGTGATCTGTGGGCTACAAATAGTCGAATTTTCAGGTGACTCGCAGCTGTATTATTTAGTACTTTTGTGCCACGTATATATCATAAGACTTGCCTAAGTGAAATAGTACTCGAATTGAGAAACATTAAACTAGGCGAAATAGGGTTCCCATTAAGAAACACTAATCTAAACGAAATAGGGCTCCCATTAAGAAACACTAATCTAAACGAAATAGGGCTCCCATTGAGAAACACTAACCTAAGCGAAACGAGACTCTCATTGAGAAACAGTAATCTAAACGAAATAGGGGTCACATTGAAAAACATTAACCTAAGTGAAATAGGCTCCCATTAAGAAACACTTGTCTAAACAAAATAAGACTCCCATTGAGAAACACTAATCTAAACGAAATAGAGCTCCCATTGAGAAACACTAATCTAAACAAAATAGGGCTCCCATTGAGAAACACTAAAATAGGGCTCCCATTGAAAAACACTAGTCTAAACGAAATTGGGAGACACTGAGAAATATTAGTCTAATAAATACATGTCAGATAGGCGGGGCGAAGATTGACAGTCGAGGAAATACACTGACAGATATAGACAGACAGACAGACAGCAGACATACGGACAGACATTCCATTAAAAGTTTATGGCATTTCGATATTTCTTATAAGTTGGTGGTCCGCAAATTGTACGCAGCCGAAAAAAAAAGTGGTCATTGAATGTAAACAAGTTGAAAACCACTGTTTTAAATCTCAACTTGAGTGCTTTAAAAAATGTTAAAAGGAGACCGCCATTCCTTCCGTCAAACAGTAACATTTATCAGCGAGTAGATAACTTCAGCCTCGTGAAACTCCACGCGTTCTGACCAAACAAAGTTAATCCCCGGAGAAATGTACCCAGGAACTCAGCATATAAATTATCGAGGTACTGAACTAAAGATATTGCCTGGTGTTCACCTTGTAAACATTGTCTATAATCTTCTGGCTTTGAACAAATTTTTTTGGTTATCCTTCAGATATAGGATTTAGAAATGCACATTCGTGAATGATACCTGAAGATAACAGCAGATGGCCATAAGTTTTGGCTTAGATTTATGGCTTTGTTCTGACTATGTTATTCAAGATTTTCCCCACATTTTTTTTACATGTTCTGCTTTATATTTTACCAGTTCTTATGTTTCTGTCTGACAGCCTCACGGCTTATAGAGATTAAAAGTGTCTTTTCTCTTTGGCGTCGTTAGTATCCTTGCCATTTTGTTTCTCTTATCCAGATTTCTTAAGTGATGCTAATCCGGGTAGTTTTTATAATTCCTGTTGTCTGGATAATTTCTGTATTCTTTATCCTTGGTCAAAAAACAACTGGGAGAACTCTTCTAGGGAAAATGGTTCTCAAACTTTTTTTAACGCGACCCCAAAATAGCAGTGGCGCGTGACCCGCGACACATAAACTTGTAATGATGCATGACCTGCTTCTCCTGAATATTTTTTTTTAATGTTGAAATTCAAACCCCAAACAAAGTGATATATAATCCCTTCTCGTGACCCTATCCTAGACCCCCGTGACCCTCATTTTGGTTCACAACTTAAGACTGGAAACCGTCGTTCAAGGAGGCTGCTATTTTTTTCTCTCGGCTCCTTGACTCGTGTACAGTCCTATGTTAATCCTTGACTGGTGCACAGTCTTATGTTAATCCTTGACTCGTGTACAGTCCTTTGTTAATCCTTGGCTAGTGTACGGTCCTATGTTAATCCTTGACTCATGTACAATCCTATGTTCTTCCTCTTCGTTCGCTTCTACCACCAAGACCGCCCTGTGATCCTACTGAATTTAGGCCTGTGGTCCTCGTTAAGTCCCGTGGTCCCCCGTGTGGTCCCTGAAAGGGAGCCTAAACCAGCTCAACCCAGGGGTGAAACTCACTAGTGGCGAGGATTCGTCCTCAACAAAAGCTCCGTCCTGGTCACAACTAGGAATTAGCGGCCACGACCACAAAATGCTGAAGTCAGAGACACTGGACCAGGACAGTCTAGATAGGCAACCACCTCTCACCCGGCGGGGGTGTATGCGTATTATAATCACGCTGAGGTTTTCTGGTGAGAAAGTCCAACGCTGGACTGAATGGGCAACCACCTCTCACCCGGCGGGGTTACATGGGTATTCCAAAACACGTCGAGGTTTTCCGGTGAGAAAGTCCAACTCTAGATTAAACTAGTGCGATGAAAACCACGGTGTCACGCAATCCCGCTTCTGAGACCCATCAAGATTACAGGCTCAAGCCCTGCGATACTCTGAACCACTTGTGATCCTATCGGGGATCTCGTGTGGTCCTTTCGGGGACCACGGGACCTATTGAGGACCACAGGAGTAAATTCAGAAGGATCACGGGGCGGTCTTGGTGATAGAAGCGAACGAAGAAGAAGAAGAAGAAGAGAGACAGGGCCAGGGAGAGACAAACACATAGAGAGATAGAGCTAAAGAGACAGAGAGAGAAAAATAGAGAAAGAGACAGTGAGAGGCAGAGAAAAAGAAAAAAGGCACACAGAGAGACAGACGGAGATAGAGAAAGAGACATACAGAGAGAGAGACAGGGAGAGAGAGACAGACAAGCAGACACAGAGAAAGAAATAGACAGAGAGAGACGGATAGAGTAAAACAGAGACAGACAGACAGAGACAGAGAAAGAGAAGACAGAGAGACAGACAGAGAGACATAGACAAAGAGACACAGAGAAAGATAGACAAAGAGAGACACATGCAGAGAGAGATAGTGAAAGAGAGAGAGACACAGAGAGATAGACACAGAAAGACAGACAGAGAAGACACAGAGAAAGAGATAAGACAGAGACAGACAAGACAGAGGGAGACAGCCAGACAGGCAGCAACAGAGAAAGAGATAGACAGAGAGAGAGAGAGACAGACAGAGTAACACAGAGAGAGACGGAGACAGAGAAAGAGAAGACAGCGAGAGACAGAGAAAGAGAAGACAGCGAGAGACAGACATAGAGATAGAGAGAAAGACAAAGAAAGAGATACACAGAGAGACACGGAGAGACAGAGAGAGACAGATAGAGAGAGACAGACAGAGAGAGACAGATAGACAGAGATACAGAGAGAATCAGACGGGGAAAATATGACTTCAATTGTTTTCTTACATGTCATCTTGTTATCTTACATATCATCTTGTTATCCTACATGTCATCTTGTTATCTTACATATCATCTTACATGTTACTTGTCATCATACATGCCATATTGTTGTCTTACATGCCATCTTGTCATCTTACATGTCATCTTATTATCTTACACGCAATCTCGTTATGTAAGATGTCATCATAATGTCATCTTACATATTATCCTGTCATCTTAGTGTCTTATATGTCATCTTGTAATCTTACATGCCATGTTACATGTCATCTTGTTACAATGATGGATGCAGAGAGAAGGTCCAACCTCCTGGAGACATAGCGCTGTTTTCAGATCAAGCAAAGCAGAGCTGACCGAGCTCCTATCTTAGGTCTTCCTGCTGCTCGTATCAAATGCTCATCTGCTCTTTCAGTGCGAGTACTGGACAATTACTCAAGAGTTATGTAGTCAGCTTAAAGGTCGGTTTCTTGGATCAGTTACATAACCTTATGCAAGCCACTGTAACCCACTCACTATCCGATACTTCAGGATCACGGTCTTCAGTTTTATTGGCATCAAATCTTGTCTTGTCTTGTGTCTTGTCTTCTATCTCTCCGGATTTGTGAGCTGGTGTTCTTTGCAGCCAATCAAGTGAAAGTATTGAGGCACAGCGTCGTGTTGGCTTGGGAACGGGTTATGGGATCTTTTTTTTTTTTCAGTCCCTAAATTTTTTTTTTTTTTTTGCAGCTAGAAAGCAGAGGGTGTGCAACGCTTCTTTAGCAGACTCCACCACCATGAGGACTGTGGCGGTCCCTGCGCCATTAGTAACGCTAGGCCTGTTACTGGGGGTACTACGGAGAGATGGGACAGGGTCTTGGTCAGCTATGGTTCGCTAATCCTGACACTAGCGTATCAGCTGTGGGTCACTAATTGTTTAATCGGACAGTGTCTTTCCCCCACCCACCCCCCACCCCCGCCCTATTGGCATAAAAGAAAAATAACAGCAGGAGGAACATCAATGTACATAAAATTTGAACAAGTTACAGAGAAATGTCTGGCTCAGGATAAGTTCCGAAAGATTAGAAGCCAAGGTATGATGAATGATTACCCCATAGCAGGTATCTGATACTGTTTTATACTGAGAGATAAGCACAGGTCTTTTCATAGTTCTTCCAGAGCTAAGTGGTCCAGATTACAGAAGGGGGGGGGGGGAGGGGAATTAGGAAGTGAGAAAAGAGGGTGGATCTAGTGATTCATTGACCTAGTTGTTGTCTGATACACTCCAGAGATCCTTAGAGCTTCTGTTTGCTCAGTAAAATTCCAGGCTCAAGCAGGTTTGATCTCACTTCTGAATTTACGAGATTTTAAAAGTCACTTGTCTGTTATTGAGATTTTTTTTTTTAAAATCTCGGGGAAAATATGCTTTTTTTCCCCTTTAATGATATAAACTGTCTCAGAAGTCCTGAGTGTTTTGTGCCCCGGCCTACAGTTTAGGATATTCAAGTAAAGGTGAAGTAACAAGCCCTGTAGACTAGGTTTGGCCAAGACCACCGTGTTCTCCAAGGTTAGTTTATCATGAGCAGAAATTCTACTTCGTAAGCCAAAAGAACCACTAGCATTAAAGCTGTGAGCGAATTAATATCTTATATCATCGTTGCATCGCACGCTCGTGCGCCGAACCAATACTATGCGCGTTAAGGGCTAAAGAAATTGAGCGCCAGCGTTGCTTAGAGGGAACATTGGCCAATGTCTTACCAATCTCTCGGTGTTGCCTTTTGATAACAAGGCGATATTCTGTCTACGGCTTATGGGGTGGGATTCAAAGTAGACTACACGGTGATGAAATCTGCTGGAAATGGAAAAGTTACATGTGACACAGGTCAAGTTAAGATCTTTTCCAGTCTCATACTGGTGCCTCTACCTACAAGTCCATATTCTTATCTCAGAATGAGGTTCAATATGGTCTCCGTGGTGATGAAATCTCCTAGAGTAAAAGAAAGCTTACTTGTGGCTGAGAACAATAACTGGTCAAGACCCTAACAAATTTTTTTTATGGTGTCTCTAGTAACAAGACAGTTTGCTTTCTGAGTCGTAAAGGGGTAGAGTTTGAACATGGTTAACAGGGCAGTGCAACATTTTGAGAATTTCGTACACGGGGGACCCATGTCTGGTCTTCGAGCAGTTTACCTTAATCCACTCCTCAAAATGATGTCTCTGTACCAGCATTCTCACAACATAGGCTGCGAGAAACAATAGTTTGTGGTTCCAGGTGGATCAAAACAAAATCAAGAACTCGTTCTATCTTGCTATACCGAGAGCAGATTTTCTTTGCAGCCAGCGAGCTAAAGGTACCAAAGTGCACACTCTGTGTCTGATGGAGAATGAGTGAGGGCGGCAAACTTTCAGACCCGGAATGGAGCTAAAAAGCAGCAGAAAGTGCAGTGCCTCTCAGCACACCACACTGCCATAGAGCCCATAGAGATCATTGACTCTTTGTATGGGCTGAGCCTGTAACTAGGATCACCAAAGCAGAGGGTGAGGGGGGAAGGCTTCGGTTAGCTGTGGTTCACAGCCTTGACAACTGTTCTGCCATTCTGACACATTCAGGGGGAGGGGAGGCCTCGGTTAGCTGTGGTTCACAGGGCCTTGACAACTGTTCTGCCACTCTGTCACAGTCAAAGGGGGAGGGGAGGCCTCGGTTAGCTGTGGTTCACAGGGCCTTGACAACTGTTCTGCCACTCTGTCACAGTCAAAGGGGGAGGGGAGGCCTCGGTTAGCTGTGGTTCACAGGGCCTTGACAACTGTTCTGCCACTCTGACACATTCAGGGGGAGGGGAGGCCTCAGTTAGCTGTGGTTCCCAGGGCCTTGACAACTCTTCTGCCACTCTGACACATTCAGGGGGAGGGGAGGCCTCGGTTAGCTGTGGTTCACAGGGCCTTGACAACTGTTCTGCCACTCTGTCACAGTCAAGGGGGAAGGCCTCGGTTAGCTGTGGTTCACAGGGCCTTGACAACTGTTCTGCCACTCTGTCACAGTCAAGGGGGGAGGCCTCGGTTAGCTGTGGTTCCCAGGGCCTTGACAACTGTTCTGCCACTCTGTCACAGTCATCTTCACTTTCAGGATCTCGCGTCAGACGAATAAGAGGGCAACAGAGGTTCAAAACCTTTCCCTCAATAACTGAACCTTTTCACCACTAAACAAACCTACAAGCGAAATAGGCCTCGCATTGAGAAACACTAACCCAGCTAACAAATACAAGTAGGCAGGGCAAACATTGATAGTCGGGGAAATACACTGACATACATACAGACAGACAGCAGATATACTGACAGACATACAGAAAGCAGACACACTGACAGATATTGAGACACCAGACAGACAGACAGACATACAGACAGCAGACACACCCAAAAAATAGATAGATAGATAGATAGATAGATAGATAGATAGATAGATAGATAGATAGATAGATAGATAGATAGATAGATAGATACGTCACTGAATATGCTGGATTTACACCTCAAACAGCCAGGCATATGTGTGTCGATAAAAAAAAATCAGGTGGTAAGATGTATACATTAGTTATTTTATTTCAATACAAGCTCGTTGTTTGTTCTACATATTTTTTGCTATAATCAAAGTCAAACATCGGGCCCCGTGATCTATGTCGCTTGCTGGAGAGATCTAAAGAACACAGTGTCAACACAGGCCGTGTAATCTCGACTCTATTTGCCCCGTGTTGAAAAGCGACTCGAATAGAAGCTAACAGCGAATACTTCATAAAGAGGCAAATGGGAATCGTTTTAAAACTACTACCGATTTCTGCCCAGTGTTATCAGCTTGATATCGTCAAGTCACCTTTTGGCTAGAAGCAAAATGTCTAAATAAACTCATGAATTGCTGTCTGTGGAAAATTGATTTAACAGTGCTTAGCTGTTCTGTTAGTTCCGGTACACCTTTTTCTTCCATATAAACCTGTAACTAGGCAAGGTGTTAGCTTGAAGGTAAATGTGTCTATGCTTAGAAGATGGACAAGATTTAAAGAGCTTAGCGTCTATTATTTACTTACATAAGTTATTTAAGTTCACAAGTATCTGGGAAGTATTGGGGGAGTTTATATTCTTCAATAGGCAGACTCAAGGGGAAAGAACAGTGATATATATAATGCAAAGTAAATCATGACTGAGATATAAGTCTGTAGGCAAATCACGAGATAATTATAAATCGCAAGGTACATCTGGACAGAGATACATCACAGGGTAAATTATGACAAATATAAAGAGCAAAGATAGATCATATAACACTATATGATCTATCTTTGCTGCAAAAGCAGGTCACGGCAGATATAAGTCGTAAGAAAAATCAAGTCAGATATAAATCGCATCATATATCAAATACAGTTTGTCCATAAAAATGTCCAGCAAAAAAAAAAAAAAAAACTACAGCCGTGCTTCGACTTGCGGCCCTTTTTAGGGGCCGGAGGTTCGGCCGTAAGTTGAATTTGGTCGTAAGTCGAATTTGGCCGTAAGTCAGTCGCTATTAAAGGAAGTACTTCCTTCCTTCATCGCCTTATTTACACTTATCTGGGACATAGACAATCAACAAGGGCTCTCCATTTATTTCTGTCCTGGGCTGTTTCTTCTATTCGTCTTCAGGTGTAGTCCTTTTTTTTTTAATCTCTGCTTCAAGACTCCTTGGCCGGGTGTTTCTGGGTCTTCCTTGTGTCCTCTTACCCTGGGGCTTTTAGGTGAGAGCCTGTCTGGTTATGTTAGTGGTAAGCTCCCGACGTGTATGTCCTATCCATCTCCAGTGTCTTTTCATTATTTCTTCCTCTGTGGGTTGGTTTGTTTTCTGCCATAGCTCTTCATTGCTGATGTTATCTGGCCTGAAGAATCTTCCTTGGATGTTAACAAAGGTCTGCAGTCTCTTGGTACTTCTGGCTGATGCTGTCCATGTTTCTGATCCGTACAACAGGACTGATTTGACACTTATGTTGAACAATCATTAGTTTTATTGTTAAGGATATTCCCTTGTCCTTCCATATGTTTCTCAGCTACAGAAACTCTACCCTAGCCTTCCCAAATCTTGCTGTAATATTTGCTTCTATACCACCCTATCTGTCTATGATGCTGCCGAGATATGTGAATGTGTCTACTTCTTCTAATCTCTTGGCTTCTATGGTGACTAAATTTATTTTGGTTGTGTTTATTCTGAGAATTTTTGTTTTTCCTTTATTTTTAGTGCAACTTGTTGCGACATATTGGACACCCGGGTGTCCAAACCCTGATTACACTAGTTGAATATACAGGTTTCCTATCACTTTAAAATACACACAATTTTTACAAGCATATTAGGACAGCGACTGTGAGGAAAATAATCCTGGAACGGATCACATTACATTAAACTAGACAATATGATCTCGGCCGTAAGTAGGAACGGCCGTAAGTCGGGGAGTGACAGTAGTGTGTTTCTCTGCGAGTCTTTCTTTTAACTTACATATTCCTTTAGCTTCAGATTTCTGGAATGAAGAAGTTCGTTTTTTTTTCCTTCTCGGAATTGTTGCTTTTTTTCTGTTCTTGTTTTATCTCTTTGAAGCTGCAAGCCGATGTTTCTGCAGTTGGTACGTTGAGAATGTTGAAAGAGAGGCTACAATGGCTATTTTTCCGGTCCGTGAGTGGAGCCAAGACATAGGGAAAGGGATTGGTGTTAGGGGATGTGTGTGTGTGTGCGCGCGCGCACTGACTTTTTAGCAGAATCCACCTCCGTGGGCACAATAGTGATCTCTGCCAAACTAGCCAGGCTGGGCATCTTACTGAAAGCTCCAAAGAAGAGGAGGGGCAAGGTCTTGACCAGGTGTGATTCGCTAACCCTCACGCAAGCATGTCAGCTGTGGGTCGCTGACTATCAAACAGGACCTTTGCGCCTCCCCCCCCCCCCCCCCCCAGAATCGTCACAGAACGCAGCAAATCTAATAAGGACCATCAGTAAAAGACATTTCGAAAGTATCTAACATGTCTTAAGAGGACAGAACTTAGGAAACCTGATAATCGTGGGAAATCTCAACCGAAAAAAAAAGAGAGTGAGCTGCACAGAAAATTATCATGGACCCTTGATGTAAAAAGAAATAGATGACTGGATATTTTTTTAAAAAAGGTTAAGGAAGATTATTATTATTTTATTATTATTATTATTGTTATTATTATCGCCGAGAAACGACGATTGCTGAAATCTTGGTCATAAATGTTAACTTTTTAACTCTTATTTTCCCTTTCCGTCCTCATTTAAGCATCGCTTCTTTAAATAAAACCGCACCGAACACTTTCATCCGCGTCTGTTCCCTAGCAACGCCAGAACGGACTGTTCCAAACATTATAAATCTTCGCTCTGCACGAAGCGCGTTCAGTTTCACAGCACAAGAGCGACATCTTTGAACGTGTGGGTCAAAGGTGACAAGCGGGCCCCAAGAGCGTAACCCAGTAACCGCGAAAGGAGATGCAGATGTATTTAGAAAATATCAACATAATCGACTGTAGGCAACAGAAAATGCACAACAAAAGATATTTTATAAATGTTCTTTAAAATTGGGTTTTCACGACATTTCAAAGTACAGTGTGGACGTCCTTTCTGGACGAGGATGCTATATATAGGGATACTGAGGAGGTGGGGGTACTTGTCCAGTCGGTGCGTTGTTCAGGGCCCCGAAGGTTTTTCCTATTTTAAGGTTTGGCCAGGAGGGCTTGGGGGAAGGGGCCTAGAATGGATGAAATAATGGGGGCGGGGAAGGAGGGGTGATGTCATTTTTTTTAAAACCGACTTCCAAAACTTTGAGGCCCTGAGGTTTAATATTGTGGCCTGGTTGGCTGAGTGGTTAGGCGCCCGGTCTAATAATTCGGTAGTATCGGGTTCAAGTCCCAGCAGTGGGGATTTTTTTTTTCTGGGACCATCACACCAAGAAGGCCCCGGGGGTCCACCCAGCCTCTAAAAATGGGTACCAGAGAAGTCTGGGAGGGTAAATGGGGCCAGGCGGGATAATGGCCTCATCACACTTTCATGTGCCGAAGGTCTTGTATGTATGTATGTAAGCTGTGGAGAGGAACAGACAGAACTACAAAAATAAGATTTTAAAGGACATGCATCTTTCCCATCACAACATATGCCCGTGAGACCTGGACATTTAACAAAACAGCTGAAAAACACATACATGCCTTTGAATGTAACTGCTACAGAAGAGTCCTTCAAATATCATGGACACAAAAAAGAACAAATATATCCACACTACAAGAAGTTAACATTGAAGAAGGTTGGCTAGTAAGGAAGATTAAACACAGAAAACTGTAATTATTTTGGGCATATTAAACGTCATAATAATTTAGAGAAGACAGTCTTGGAAGAGTACATAACTGGAAAAAGAAAGAGAGGAAGACTAAGGCGAAGATGGCCGCAAGACATCGTTGATGCAAATAGATGCATCAGCAGCAGGGCATCTTGCTTACAACCGAGAGGCCTACAGGAGAGCTGTTAGGGAGGCAAAGTTTCACAAGGGGCATGCAGTGACTGACTATATATTTATATATATTGCAGAGCAGGCAACAACAAAATCTCTCCATCTCTAATCTCACGATCTTCAGCCAACTTGAGCAAAATGCCTCAGCTCTGATGCATACTATCCACCATATCGGCTTGCTCATAATGCTTTTGATCTGCCTCTCTATTTCCTTCATCGCCATTTCGCATGAACTTGCTTCCGCCGCAGTTGTTCTCTCTAAACTAATTCTGGCTAACAAATTAACGCATTAGAATTAGATGGAAAGAATGAGAAGATATTAACAACCCGTGTTTGGGACAGTAATTCAATGCCGTGTGTGTGTGTGTGTGTCTGTGTGTGAGTTTGTGTGTGTGTGTGTGTATGCTAGTCTCTGCGTCTACTGCTAAATAAATAATATCTGCAGTGTGGTTCATCTTAGATTGAGATTTCTTTCTTTCTTTCTTCCTTTCTTTCTTTTTTTTTCTTTCTTTCTTTCCCTTCTAATATCTGCTATCTTTTCACCTTAGATTGACATTTTTTTCTTTCTTTCTTTCTTTCCCTTCTAATATCTGCTATCTTTTCACCTTAGATTGACATTTCTTTCTTTCTTTCTTTCTTTCATTTATTCTTTCTTTCTTTCATTTATTCTCTTTTTTCTTCCATTTATTCTTTAATTTATTCTTTCTTTCCTTCAATGATCTTTCTTTATTTAGTTCTTTAATTTATTTTTCTTGTTTCATTTGTTCTTTCGTTCTTTCCTTCGTTTATATTTTTCTTTCTTTTTCTTTTGTTTCTCCCTTTCTTTCTTGTTCTTTCTTCGTTCATTCCTGGGGGGGGGGTGGGGGTGAAGACGCCTGTCCGATGAGGCAATCAGCGACCCATAGCTGATATGCTAGTGTCAGGGTTAGCGAACCATAGCTGACCAAGACCCTGTCCCGCCTCTCCGTGGTACCCCCAGTAAAAAGGTCTAGCTTGGCTAACGGGGCAGGGATCGTCATTGTCCCCATGGTGGTGGAGTCTGCTAAAGAAGTGTTGCACACCTCCCCCCTGTTTTTTAGCTGTACTCCGGGACTGAACAAAATAGCTGCCATCACCCGCTCCCACATCGATACGATGCTGTGCCTCAACACCTCTACAAAGAGGCTACAAAGAGCAACAGCTCGCAGTTACAGGGAGTTTGTACAAGTTGTTCGTTCCTTTCCTTTTTTCCCCCGTTTTTTCCTTTTGATATATTCATGTAATGTTTTCTTCTTTTTGTGTGTGTGTGTGCAGAAATATAGATATCTCCTCTTTTGTCCTTTCATTGTTGACAGTATTAGAAGAATATGGTGTATGAAGACATCTACTGAAAAACATAATATTTTTATACATAAGTAGTCGAAGTGGATTAAGGACAAAAGCGGTAAATACGGAAATGTTCATGTGTAACAACATGGCTGCGTATTGTCACCATTACTATTTATAATCTATATGGACACAATAACAAAAGAAACAAACCCAAATCCACTGTAGCTGAGCGAACTAATGTTCGCAGACGACCAGTGTATAGCACACAAGAGCCCGAACTACTTACAAGATCATATGAATAGCCTCCATCAGAGTCTACTTCATGATATGAAAATGAACACCGCCAAAACAGAGACCATGAAAGTTAGCAGAATGCCAAGCCCATTGAATGTCTATATTGATGACAGCAAAATACACCAAGCAAAAAAAAAAAAAAATAATAAATTATCTTGGATGCATGTTCACAGAAAATGAGAAGCTTGATAAAGAAATTGATGTTAGAACACACAATTAGCCAATGTTGTTGCATACCCTGCTGCTTACACACGCCAACATCCCACTTGAAATGCATACCAACTCTGTGCTACCAGTGTCAGACATGGGTATTTACTAAGAAAAAAAAATAACCACATGTGAAATGAGATGTCTTATATAGCAGCAGACGTCACCAGGTATGACAAGCTAATACATGACACCATAACGCAGATGACAGGAGCTACACCATGTCTACGAGGGGTCTGAGTGGCGAAGTGATTAGTGTACTGGTCTCTCATGGCGAAGGTTGGGAGTTCGAATCCGACCGGCGGCACCCCAGTCACCCAGCTGTAGAAATGGGTACCCGACTACTTCTGGAGTTGGGGAAGGAAAGGCGGCCAGGCGTGATACTGACCATATCACCCTCTAGAGTGCTGACAGGTCAAGGAAAATATGGGCACTAACCCCATATCCCTATGTGCCTCTAAGGCATGACAAGGTTACCTTTACTTACTTACATCATGTCTACGACACACAGAGAAGCAAAGAATCAAGTGGTTCGGCCACTTAATAAGAATGACACACTCACAGTCAGCTATGGGAGCCTTCAACCACAGAACTACAGGACACAGATCAAGAGGAACCCCCCCCCCCAAAAAAAAAAAAAATGGATAGATGGTATCAGAGAGACACTCGCTGATTATGGCATGAGCGTCTCTCAGGCCACCCATTTGGCCCATAAACGCCAATTCCATTTCCCCTCAACACTTCACGCTACAAGGGGAAGAATAGATTAAGATTGTCCTTTCGTCTTGTTCCTTTCTTGACCCAAGTTCTCCCACCCCCATCTTCCTTATCTCTCTCGCACCCCCCCCCCCCAACAAAAAAGTAACATCATACATCATTCCCAGAAAACATCACCGTGCTCTGCGCTGCAGCCACTACACCACCAGCCTCCGTTTGACCTTCAGCTCCTACAAATTATAATCATTATATCCTCACCTCTCTTCTCCCAGCCTTCTTCTTCTTCTACGTCAGTGCCCTTAAACACCAAAGACAACAAGTGATTTATGCTGCTCAAGCTTACCTGTGTGTGGATGGTCTGGGATGCCCAAGAGCTGGAAGCCCTCGTCGACTTCTTATCACAGATCAGCGGTTCAGAAATGTAGTCAAGGCGTTTTGCACAAAACCACACGCAAACACACACAAACCCGCTGAAATAAGTGTTTTTTTTACTTCGTGGAACTCTCGCAAATAATTTGCGGAGTATGTGAAACACACAAGTACATGCGCAGCTGCAAAAATGGTTCGTGTCGATGTCTGTTTTCTGCAAAATACACTTAGTGCCTTCGACGCAACGCTAACTCATTGCTGAAGATACTCTACCAACAAAAAATTGCTGTATAAATTCACACGAACAACAGAACACGCTTCGCTTGACTGTCAAAGGGAGTTAATCCAGTTTTTTCTCCATTATCCATATCACAATACAGCACTCGAACAGTCAAGAGTCGACAAGCCGGCAAGCGGTTTGCAAGATATTGCTTCTTTTAACTTTTGTTCTTTTGAGAATTTTTTTTTTCAAATACAGTGCAAAATAACAACAATAATAACAACAACAATGTTTTCACTTGTCTTGTAATCACATGTAAATGTTTAGAGTAATCTCATATGAAAGTTCGCGTGAGAGTACAACGATTATGTCAAAGTATTCTTGTCACCAAAATTTTACTTTATAATGATATCAGTTATCATATTACAGATCTGGCATAATTAAAAGGATTTTTTTTTTAAAAACCTAGAGCTTAGCAGTAACAGCACTGTTATTCAAGACTTTCATAGTTTATCTTGGCTGTTCTCTACAGGAAGTGGATGATCTTTCTCTAGCTAGCATTGTTATCTTTAGCTTAAGATCAGGACCTTTCAGAACTGAAGAAGAACAATCAGCAATTAAGTTATCAGAAACACAAATCGCTGTAGTTTTAACTGGCCAGCCACAGGGCTGTCAAGTTTAAACACAGGAATTCCCGCGAGATCGCCTTCCACAGTGGCATGAGAAGACCTCTGGTCTTGTCAAGCCAGCAGACACTAACTGTCAGCATGAGTGGTAATCTGCAGATTAAACTCATCGAGCTCCTTTCTTCCTTGCCCAAGTAACCAGAATCAAGCGCACCAGCCCTATCATTACATCAGTCTTGTCAAAAGCCCACGACTCGACCGTCTCCTATGTTTTCCACTTTCATCGATTTTCTCCCTCAGCCCTCCGGCTTTGACGTCGAGTAAATAGGTTTTCAAGTAACAATTCCATCCGCTAAAGAAATGGAAAAATTGCTCCATGCGCACGAGAACGTTTCTGCCTTCTCTCTTAAAAAAAAAATTATGGAGGAACTTTCATGAAATCTAAATAAAGTCAGTATCCTGTCTTAAGTAATGGAACCTAGTTTTTCAAGAACTCGGGCGACAGCTTTTCATGGGAATTTGATATCATCTAATGCAACGATTCTGAATAAAAATCAGATTATATTTTAATGAATTCTGATAGTTTTCTCTCAATAGATCGGACTCCTATAGCATTTATTACCTGCATGTATTTCAGCAACTGTATCGCAGCTGTAAATCCAGGAAATGTTTCTCTCTTGTTCCTTGCTCATTCAAAACCTGCTCCATGACTCTCCTCTGATGTTTTCTCTCTCTCTCCTCTCTCCTTTCTCTCTCCTCCTCTCCTCCTCTCTCTCCTATCTCTCTCTCCTCTCCTCCTCTCTCTCCTATCTCTCTCTCCTCTCTCTCCTATCTCTCTCTCCTCTCTCTCTTCTCTCCTCTCCTCCTCTCTCTCCTATCTCTCTCTTCCCTCTCTCCTCTCTCTCTCCTCTCGCTCTCTCTCCTATCTCTCTCTTCTCTCTCTCCTCTCGCTCTCTCTCTTCTCTCCCTCCTCTCTCATCTCCTCCTCCTCTCTCTCCTATCTCTCTCTCCTATCTCTTTCTCTCTGCGTACATGCTCTTTTCGCCCTATTCGCCTAAATCTGGGAGATCACTAAGAAACCCACGTCAGATCAGGGCTCCCAATATCTCCAAAGAAATCGCGAGAAGGGAACTGTAACTGGCAATTCATAACTTGCTCGCACACCTGGCCAAAGAGATTCCATCTGTAGATGACAGAGCTAACAACAACAACAACAAATCTATTCTCAGTGTCGTAATAATACTAATATCCCGATAATGATTTTCCTACAGTGTCTATTTTTCTAAGAGAGAGAGACAATGTACTTTCATAGGACATGCAATGAGAAGAGGGGGCATTGAAAATATTATAACAACAGGAAAAATAGAAGGAAGAAGATCAAGAGGAAGACCAAGAGAAATGATACTGGACAGTCTGACGGGATGGTGTGAGAGGAGATCACCAACTGAGCTGATGGCCTGCATGAAGGATCGTGTACTCTGGAAAAGCATAATAGCCAAGCCAGTCGGCACGGCACCTGATGATGATGATGGCTATTTTTCAAACTTCCTCTAGTTTTCAAATGAAGGCCTCTCCAATAATGAACACGTCGTTTCCTTTTTCTATGACTCTGAGAAGATAAGGCAAGTTCTTGACTGTCTTTAATTCCTGATGCTGATGACAAAGTCTTGATATTTCAAGGAGTGTAAAATGAATGTCAGATTTATTATACCTTCAAAATGTGCAAAAGATATGACCCACATCTTGATGCCTCAAACATGATGAAATATATGACCCACCTCACGATGTTTCCAGGATGGACGAAATATATGACACGTCATGATTCCTCAAAGATGAGCGAAATATATGAATCACCTCATGATGCCTCCAGATTGACAAAATATATGACCCACTTCATAAAGTCTCCAAGATGGATGAAATCTTTGACCCATGGCTTGATGCCTCAAAGATCGATGAAGTACATAATCTACATCTTCCTCAGAAAGAAATCTCAGCAAGTCAGAGAAACTTGAGATAGAACGTCAGTCTTATAAGAAAAATTGATCTGATAAAGGAGACTAATAACTGATAAAAAAATGAAAATGATAACTGATAAAGAAGACGAAGACATCTGATTAATGAATAAAAATATACCAACATCGTCATTACAGATTAATGTACATAAGAACAGCTATCAACATCGTCATTACAGAATAATATACATAAGAACAGTTACCAACATCGTCATTACAGGGTAATGTACACAAGAACAGTTACCAACATCGTCATTACAGAATAATGTACATAAGAACAGTTACCAACATCGTCATTACAGAGTAATGTACATAAGAACAGTTACCAACATCGTCATTACAGAGTAATGTACACAAGAACAGTTACCAACATCGTCATTACAGAATAATGTACATAAGAACAGTTACCAACATCATCATTACAGAATAATGTACATAAGAACAGTTACCAACATCGTCATTGCAGAATAATGTACATAAGAACAGTTACCAACATCATCATTACAGAATAATGTACATAAGAACAGTTACCAACATCGTCATTACAGAATAATGTACATAAGAACAGTTACCACCATCATCATTACAGAATAATGTACATAAGAACAGCTACCAACATCACCATTACAGAATAATGTAGATAAGAAAGACTGCCCTTTATAGAATAATGTATAATTTTTTTAAAAAACATCATAACCATCACCATTACAGATGGAAAGTGATATCAGGACCTCAGAGAGCATAATCTAACGTCGATTTTACAGGAAGACATAAACTAAAGTTGTCTGACCAGCTCATTATGATACAATCATCAAGCAAACAACAGCGCAGTCATTTAACACCATAAAATAAGATTGCAGTCAAATACAACAACGAGATATTATTGATATCAGCGATACGTTCTCGCAAGGAACATCTCTGTAGGAAAAAAACAAAAAACAGAAAAGACACGTAGAGCTGATCATGAATAAGCACGAAATAATAAAAAAAGAACACTTTCTCAGTTTCCTCTGGCGATATTGCTGAAATGTAATACACGAGATAAATATTATTAATATTCAAAATTTTCCTCTCCCCCACCCCCAAAGTACAAAATGAACTATTCCTTTCCAGCTAGGTCTCAAGCGTAATATTGGGGAAGAAAAACACGTAAAAAGGTAAAACAGCTTAAATACATTTATTATTATCGGTTCATTAATAACTTGACACCAAATCATGTTTGCAATAAAGTTTTCCCTCATAAGCTGTTAAGCTGAAGAGGTATTTAACTTCATGGATAATTGCGTATACCAGTTCTATAATCCAGCATTATAAATTTTCCTTTATTACCAAACACAGCTGTAATTCAATCCCTACACTAATTTTTGGCAATTAACTTTTATATCGTAAAACATAACACTGATTAAAACTGACACACTGTAAGCACTCTGCACAGAAAGAGAAGAATTGATTCCAGAAGGAAATTTCATTTAACCACAACTCTTGCTTAATTCAGGTTTTCAACAAGTCTTGAAAACCCGTTATCAGATAAACTAGAGCTGGAATGAGCAAACTCAGATTTCGCTAATCAGCCAATCGTGAGTGAACAACGCGAAATCATTTACCCTCTTGGGTTGATGAGGTGACTTCCGCCACACGACACTGTAACAAATCAATGAATAATCTTGTCCGTCCTATCAACATAACAGATCAATAGTTTTCTTCTGTGTACCAAACAGAACGTCTGCTCCTGTTGGCGACGCGAAGGGAAAGCCAGCCACTGGGCGATTATTAGTCATGTTATTCGCCTATTTCTTCTGCCCACAGCAAGCAAAAGGGAGGGGGCGGGGGATACTCTGTGTTTTTCATTCTTGAGTTAAAGTTCAATTGAGCTTGTGTATATTATTTTAAAATGTATTACTTGGCTGGAAGCGATATTGATGAGCGCGTTATGTTAGAAGGGGGAGAAGAACAGAGAGATGGGGCAGGGAGAGGCGAACTTAACCCAGAATCACGCCGCGCGCGCCTCTCTTGTGGTGCGGGCTGGTTGAATGTAGAACCAACCCAGATATCAACTCTAATATAGTTACAGCTCTTGCCACTAAACCCCCCTCCCCTTTTCCACTTTTTTTCCCCCTGCCTTGTCTGGCCACCGGAAACAGATCGAATCGACAATATCAGATGGAGTTTTAACAAGTTGGGAGATGCAGAGGACACGACAGAGGTTGCAAGAAGGAGGAGACAATCTTGAACTTGCTCCGCTTTACAGGAAATGTTGAGTGACGCCGGTATAAGCATGGAGATTGTCTATTCATCCCTCGCCTTTCTTTAATCGACATTTTGCTCCCTAAAGTCTACATATAAAGCTCCATTATTAAAGAAGCTTTAGGTGTCTGGTAGCCAAGTCTGACGTGACGAACGTGATAGAAAGTGAAATTAAATCTGTCTTTACACCTTATATTAAGTGGTTATTAACTTGTAAAACTACGGACAGACTTAAATGACAATTCGTTGTCCCCATTTTGGGAGTCACGACATGCAGAAGGTAGAGGGACAATAAAGGAGAAGGAATATTGATGGAATAGATCAGAAAAGTTTGTGGAAGAAAACAGATAACTAATGGCCTCTGCTGACGTCTGGACCGCAGTAAATGACGAGGCTCATCTATTGGTCAAGTCCAGTCATGTGCTTGAAGGAAGTAAATATTGTGGCATGGACAGCGGCCACGACTCCCCTCCCTATCCCCCCCCCCCCCACATCAACCCTTTCACAGACGCAGGGATCAATGATTCGGATATCCAGCCCACCCCCACCAACCGGCCAAAGCAGACGAACGGATCCCGGAACTTGTCCCTTCGCAGTATGAGGTTGTTTGGGGGAACAACCGCTTTATTGGCTAACGACAAGAGCCCCCGGGTTTTGGGGAAAGGGCGTATTACGGGACACAGAGTAATAAAACTTGTCACGGAAAAAAGTAATAAAATACAGAGGAGAAACAATTGCACTTTAAGAACAATTACCAAGAGAAAGTTGGAAATGTACGAGGACTTGGGGAAGCTAACGTAGAAGAAATGGAGGTGGGAAGGGCAGGCACTTCCTTCGTTTTAGAAGATGATATAAAGGGTCTGCAGTTATACAGACCTACAAAAACATCTTGGACGTTCTTTTATAAAGTGAGAGATGGCAGCAGGAAGATCAGAAGCTGGTGAAAGTGGCATTACTTGCTTAACGTCCTAACCAAGATGATCTCCGCCCCGCTAAATACTTTCTTTTTATTTGTTGTTGCGTAATTTTCGTCGTCCTTGGCAAAAGCATATCGCCGAAATATTGGTTTGTCACTGTTTTACATTTCTACCTGCTCATCTCACTGCCTCTTTTGCCATAGATGAAGTAAGCATAGTAGTAGTAGTTAATAGTAGTAGTAGTAGTAGTAGTAGTAGCAGTCATGATAGCATTTCAAATAGTAAAAGTAGCAGTAAAAGTAGTAGTAATAGTAGTAGTCGTATTAGTAGTAACAGTCGTAACAGAAGCAGCAACAGCAACTAAACTCGGTGAGAAGGAGAAGCCCAGAAGACCCCTGTTTCACTAGAGGGCCCTTTGGAGCTTCAGTGGGGCCTGTAGTGGATTGAAACCAGAAGTGGTATTCAAAAGCGTAAGTGGAGGATAAGGACGAATATGTTTATACCGTCTTACAAAATTCCTGGTAGTAACAGCAGTAGTAGCAGCAGTAGCATAGTAGTAGTAGTAGAAGAAGAAGTAGTAGTAGTAGTAGTAGTAGTAGTAGTAGTAGTAATAGTAGTAGTAGCAGTAGCAGTACCAGCAATAATAGCAGTAGTAGTAGTAGTAGTCGAAGTAGTAGTAATAACAGTAGCTATTGGCAGCTGTAGTAGTAACAGTCTAGTAATAGTAATAGTCTAGTAATAGTAATAGCTGTAATAGTAATAGTTTAGGTAGTTGCAACAGTAGTCTCTAGTAGCAGCGGTAGTAACGACTGAAGCACCAGTAGTAGTAGCAGCTGTAGAGGTTCTAGTACAGTTGTCGTAGTGGTAATAGTAGTAACACCAGCAGTGCCTGCATCAGCAGCAATAATATCAGCAAATCTGATCAGCTAGTCAGTCATTTGAATATCTCTTGCGGAATTTTGCTTCCCTAACAGCTCTCCTGTAGGCCTCTCGGTTGTAAGCAAGATGCTCTGCTGCTGATGCATCCATTTGCAGTTTGTTGTTGTTGTTGGTATTCGTTCATCGTCTTCATGATGACCACAGATTCATCTTAGTCAAAGTAAGGAGAGGTGTGTCCGTGCGTGACCAACTAGCCCTATACGAGCTCTAAAGGTTTTGCCACACACGGAACATACATGTCCAGATTCAGTTGTGGGTGCTTGTGCTGCCTTGGCTTTTCGCATTGCGCTTTTGTGCTGGGCACTTTCAGTTCTTAAGCGCTCTGCTCTCTGAGCACCCAGGATGGTTAAAGCCCTCCATGATGGGCGGGCTTGTGCTATGGCCTCCAAAGAGTTTATGTCTATCCCAAAGGCTTCGAGCGTATTCTTGTAACGCATTTTTTGCCCTTCAGCTTTCCATTTTCCGTTCAATAGTTCCCATGTGCAGATTATCAACGATGTCGCGCTGCCATCTTCGCCTTGGTCTTCCTCTCTTTCTTTTTCCCATTATGTAACATTCCAAGACGGTCTTCTCTATATTATCATGACGTTGAATGTGTCCAAAATATTTAAGTTTCTCTGCTTAATCTTCTTTACTAGCCAGTCTTCTTCAATATTAAGTTCTTGTGGTATGTATATATTTGTTCTTTTTTTGCCCATGATATTTGAAGAACTCTTCTGCAACATTTACATTCAAACGCATTTATATGTTTCTCACCTGTTAAGTGTCCAGGTCTCATAGGCATATGTTGCAGTGGGAAATATGCATGCCCTTAAAAATCTTATTTTTGTAGTTCTGTCTGTTCCTCTCCACAGCTTCTTTATATGTTTTAACTTTTTGAAGAGCGATAGATGTCCTCCTTTTAATTTCCATCGTTATATCTCCATTATTGGTTAGTAATGATCAAAAGTTATAAGCACAAAAACCAAGTTAAGACTATTCAATTCAAATGTAATATCCACCCTCATTTATGCATGCGAAAGCTGGAAAACAACTAAAGAAATAGACAAGAAATTAGACTCTTTTGAAAACAAATGCCTAAGGAAAATACTCGTCATCAAGTGGAATGAATTCAAGAACAATGCAGAGATAAGACAGATGACTGAACAACAACCAGTCTCACGGGTGATCAGGAAAAGGAGATGGACATATGTTGGCCACTTGATGAGAAGAAATGAGCAGAGAATCCCAAAACAAGCTATCAAGTGGAACACAACAGGCCAAAGAAAAAGGGGCAGACCGCGTGAAACTCTGAAGAGAACATTATTAAGAGAGGCCAAGTTAACAGGCATAAAATCCTTTGATGAGGTTGAAAGACTCGCCGAAGACAGGAAAAATTGGCGAACTACTTTGCGAGCCCTATGTGACGTCTAACGGCACGGGAAGGATATAAGATATATAAGATATAAGAATGATCCAAGATATTCAAAACTTTCCACCTCTTCCAATTTTTCCCCATTGATACATATTTCGTTGCCTTATTTGTTTTGTCAGTTGTCATCAATGTAGTTTTCTTCATATTACTATAGAACTTTTGCTCTTCACTATTAATACGGACTGACATAATTATTTTTTCGTTTCCTTTTTGTGTTGTGGGCAGTAATACTGTGTCATTAGTATATCTAATCTCTGGTATTTCATAACCTCCAAGCAAAGCAGATAGACATATTTAATGCTGATTTCTTTGCTTGTCAGCAACATTGCGTGAAAAAACAAAGAGATTAACTGTCGGGGTTTGAGAGCATTTCAAAGCACTATCACGTGTACTACTCCCACTGGATTTTTAAAAACCAGGACGAGGGACGAAAGAAACGGATATAAAAACAATCCCACATTTTGGAACAAAGACAAAAATTCTGTTGCATAGGAGGGAATGTGACAGAGTGAGTTTGCTTAAACAATTACTATACGAAGGTTTTGTGATAAATGAATTTACCGTTAATTCAGGTTTATTGTTTGTTTGTTCGTTTGTTTTTCTGTAAAAGTTTTATCATTAAAAAAAAACTTTCTTTAGTTCTTATTTTTTGTTATGTGAATATGTCATCTTTTTATTCTTCTTCGTCTTCTTCTTCTTCTTGGAATTGTGACCTCTGATGTTTTTCGCAGCTGGTGCAGTGGAGATGCTGCGTTGCGGGGTGGGTTATAGCGGCTACTGTTTCAGTCCCGGAATGGAGCTAAAACAGCAGGGGTTGTGCAATACTTCTTTAGCAGACTCCACCACCCTGGGGACCTTAAGGGCCCTTGCTCTTTTAGCCAAGTTAGGCCTTTTACTGAGGGTATCAATGGAAATGTGGGACAGGGTCTTGGTCATCTTTGGTTTACCAACTCTGAGGCTAGCAAGCCTCGATGAACAGTTAAAGAAAATCAGGTGATACATAGACATATAAATAGACGGAACGAGCCAACAAATTAACGAAATTTATTTTCAAAAGGCGAAGAATTGTGCATACAGGTCAGTCTGATCCTTATCTCTCAGCTTTTACACACTCACAAACATTTCATATCAGTTTAATAGTAATGTACTATGCATAGACAGACAGAAAGACAGGTAGGTAGGTAGGTAGGTAGGTAAGTAAGTAGATAGATAGATAGATAGATAGATAGATAGATAGATAGATAGATAGATAGATAGATAGATAGATAGATAGATAGATAGATAGATAGATAGATAGATAGATAGATAGATAGATAGATAGGTTAGTAACTGGAAATCGGACACAACAAAAATAAAAGGGAGGCTAAAAGAGAAGACGCCAAACGAGAAAATCAGTTCCAGCATGTTATGAGGTCAAGATGGAGGCTCTCCTTGAACAAAGATGGCGATCAAATCGGTCTTTCTATGCAACTGGGGGGGGGGGGGGAGTAAACATTATTATCCAGACTGCAAAATTAAAACCAGAACTGGAAGGGATGGGGGGGGGGGGGAGGTGAAAGATTTCAATTTTACCGTGATTTGGTTTGGTCTGCGGTCACTGAAATCGAGAACAGTTTCTGAAGCTTTTCTAAATACTACATAAAACGATGATTTTTAATTATCTCTGTTTGATAATTAATAATTGGCGCCTTTAAAACAAGCAAACAAAAATTCCAGAGGCGTCTAATAAATAAAACTGGCACACGGGAATCAGATCATGAGATAAGAAACTGGAGTCGTTTATGCGTCTTCTTTACTCCTCCAAAGCAACTTCCTCAAAGTCTGTGTGTCGTTTGCTTGTATCAAATCAGTCTGACCTGACGGCCAGCCGACAAATAATATCTGTTTCTTTAGCGAATCGATAATCCACTTCACAAATGGGGTGAAAATGAAACACTCTTGGCTAGGGGATATTCGTTCAGGAAATGGCAAAATGGACTTGTTGAACGCTTTGTGCTGAATAGGAATCGCGCACTTTTCAGATATGGTACTGGGACTGGGGAAAAAGAGAAAGAAATATTTCATTTTGTTTTAACAACATTTCTTTGTTGTCATCAGCGTTCTTTGTTTTCATGAGAGTTCTTTGTTTTCATAAACTTTCTCTGTTGCCATAAGCGCTCTGTGTTTTCATTAGCGTTCTTTGTTGTCATTAGCTTTCTTTGTTTTCGTCAGCGTTCTTTGTTTTCATCAGCGTTCTTTGTTCTTTGCTTTCATAAACCTTCTTTGCTTTCATAAACCTTCTTTGTTTTCATCAGCGTATTTTGCTTTCATCAACCTTTGATTTCAGAAATGTTTTTGTACTGTAGCATGACCTTGTAAGTAATGATTATAGTATTATTATAATTATTAATGAATATGCTTATGAATATGATATGCATATGATAATGAATATGATTGTGACTGTGATTAGGAATTTGATAATGAATATGATCATGAATAAGACTATGAATATGATTTTAAATATGATTAAGAATATATTATATACAAAACAGTAACGCCGAATAACAGGAGGTAGAGAAAGGTATAAAACTTCCATGACACTAACACATCAAGACGCGGACAAAAGTAAACAGAAGAGACAAACAAACTGAAAAGTCAGACGCAGTAACGCTGAAATATAGATAATACAAAGGAGGGACGCCAGAAAGTAGGATGGTCCAGTGATAACAAAGCGGTGACACACAAGCAAATAGCCGAGATAGACATTCAGATTAGAGGGATTTAGAAGTGTCATGAGGCTGGTGGCTGGACAAATAAATAAACGGACTAATCCCTGAAGCATACGACATGGAAGAGATTATGGACTTAGATATTAATAACAATTAGATAAGACGGATTTGACACAAGTGACCGGTGAGACATGTTTGTTAACCTTAGGATGCAATTTGCACACAGCCTTGAAAACAAGGAGTGGACCCTAGTCAACGGTTAAGACGTGGGAACCAATCAGAACGCTCATAGGAACCAATGGACGTCTGAAGGGTGGAGCCAAAATACTTACTGGTTAATCCATCAAGCTGGACTTGAGGATAAAAAGGCGAGCGGAGAGACAGGAGGAGGACGAAGAAGTACGGAAGTACAGGAGAGAGGAGACAGAGGAGGGAGTCCGAAGACGGAGGAACAAGGACGGTCAGTGAATAGAGACCGGTCCAGACTTCAAAGGAAGGAGGACGAGAAGTAAGGAGCCCCCAAGAAGAGGAAGTCCAGAGGCCAGCGGACATTTGAGGGGGATTGTCAGAAGTAGACGACCAGAGAAGATCAGCAAACAGAGAGGGACCATCGAGCGGGGGGGGGGGGGGATCGTCAGACCAAAGGCGGTCAGTAAGCGAAGCCCGATTGGGACGGCAGAGGAAGATTGCCAGAGAGGATCAGACAGACAAGAGGACGATCAGAGAAGAACAGCAGACAGAGAGGTACGATCAAGTTGGGGATCGTCCGACCACAAAATGTCAGTAAGCCAAGGCTGATTCAGACGGCAGAGGAAGACTGTCAGAGAGAATCAAATAGACAAGAGAATGATCAGAGAAGAACAGCAGAAAAGGAACACACACCAGAGAGACACGGAGGGGACAGAAACAGAGAAGAACAAGACAAATAACGAGACTATATAGAAATAGAAGTAGTGTTAGACTGAAGATGCGTTTCAAGTGATTAAGAAGAATTGATACTTGGGAAACTTCGAGTAAAGTGTTTCAGACGAGAAATTAGTTGACCACGTGTTGCTGAGTTTAGAGTTGTCCTAGTATCACGTGTAGAATATCTTGAAGTTGAAAACAGTGACGAAATGCTGCATGTAGAATATGATAGAGTTTGATATTGTGAACAAATGATTATGTGCTTCAACGACGAAACTGAGGAAGTTTATGTCATATTACAACTTGTGGTGTTGTCAGCAATAAATCTGATTCCTTAATTGCCAGAATGAAATAATGCAGTGAACATTTCATCGGACTTGCTCTGGTCTATCGAATGTGGCAAAAAGGTTCGTGAAACCTCTGTGTATTCTAACAAAGAACTTCGACTTCATCGATATAATAAGAGCAAAGAACTTCAGATGAACAATTTTATGATAAGAGCTCTACGTGTTTGTACTTCTTTACTGGGAGTGAAAACGCCAAAAAATTTGGTGGCCATCGAAGAACAGCTTGAACCAGAATCGGCGAACCACAGCCGGGCAACACCCTATCCCACCTTTCCGTTTGTACCTCCAGTAACAGACCCAGGGTGACTAACGGGGCAGGGATCGTTTTATTGCCCTTGGCGATGGAGACTGCTAGATAAGCATTGCACTCCCTTTACTTTCTAGTTCCATCCAGGGACTTTATTAAAATAAAAAAATACCGGCATAACCCAGACCTCAGTGACACGTGATGCTGTGCCTCAATACCTTTACCTAATCTGCTGCACAGAACGTTATGCTCGCATTTCCAGGTAGATAGAACAACGGCTAAAACAATCCTTAATTAAAATCTGGAAAACCTGGAATATTGATTGAATTAAATGATAATTATTAATAGTAAATATACGTCAGTTACAGAGACTTCCGGTTCAGCAACCGCGATAGATCGCATTTGACCGTTTCACGCTCTCACAAGCGACACACCATTTGCTCGATGTTCGATGTGGAGTTGGATTTCTGCGATGCCGGCTGAAAATGATTGTGCCTTGTGATGTTGTCGTCATCGCTTTTAAGATGAAGGTCGGTTCTGTGCAGCGAGCGACTGAGTTGAGTGCTACTCGTATGTTGCTACAGTGAGCTATGATCTTCCCATGAACAGTATTGACGGCTCTTAGTTAGGCTAGTGGTGAACTATGATGGTCTTTGTCCTGGTTCGGCTTGACACCTTAGCTACGGAGTTCGTGCCGAGAGCGACGCTGACTAGTTTCGCATTTGGAATTTTGCGGGGGGTGAAGACGCTCGTCCGATGAGGCAATCAGCGACCTATAACTGATATGCCAGAGTCAGGGATAGCGAACAATAGCTGACCAAGACCCTGTCCCACCTCTCCGTGGTACTCACAGTAACAGGCCTAGCCTGGCTAACGGGGCAGGGATCACTATAATCCGCATGGTGGTGGAGTCTGCTAAAGAAGCACTGCACACCCCCCTGCTATTTAGCTGTTCTCCGGGACTGAAAAAGTAGCCGCCATAACCCGCTCACAGACCAATACGATGCTGTGCTTCAACACCTCTATAGCATCGACTGCAAAGAAAAAACAGCTCGCATTTACAGTGAGTTCGTACAAGTACAAGTTGGATTTTTGCAGTTCCAAAAATGACGTTCTCACTGGCGGGAGGGGGGGGGGGTCATCGTCAAAAATTGATGCAAAGGACCATCAACAAACATTCTCTGTGATGTTGACTGGTGCAGACAGTGGAGCGATTATGGGAATACCTCGTTCGCGATGATACGAAGAACTTAATACTGAAAACTGAAATTACAGAAGGAAGTAAGTCAGCACATGTACTGCCATGCAGGAATTTATACGTGATTAACACATGCTTCTTGTTTGCATCTTATTCGAAGTTAAAACTGTGAACAATGGAGGTACCCGATGAGGAAAGAGCGTCGTGTTTAAGATTTAGAAGCGGTGTTAGGCTGTGAAGATAAAAGAGGATGCCTAGACAAAAATGCTTGGAAGGCAGACAATTGGAGGCTTGTACCAAGATACACAGACAGGCAAACTTGCGATGTAAATACGACACCCAAGCGCTTATGGCTTGATCACTGATAACAATCATGTATAATCTCCCTCACGCGAATAATATACTCTTATCTCGTAAAGTATACAACTTCAGAAACACGCATTGAAGTCTTTGTTGAAGATTCAATTGCAGCATTTAAATAACGACTTGTTTTTAATCTCAGCTGGAGATGTCAGCATTTCTGCAGGAACTTGACCTATGTATTTATTTTGAATCTTCACCACAATCTTGTCTTTTCATACTAAACCTGTGCTTCCCATTATCAGCCACGTTGGCTTCAAGTATTGTCGAGAGGCTGGTATTAGGGTAGTTTTCTTTCAGCTGGACCAAAAAAAAAAGTTGTTTATGTTTGCGTTAAGAAATGTTGTGGTTAGAACGGGTAGTTTTTATATTTCCTTTTGTTTTGTTATTGTATCGCGATCCATGTTTTTCATTCTCCTGCACGGTGCGATCGGAAGTTTTCGTTCCGCCAAAGCCGAGGAAGTCGTCAAGGGCAGGTAGAAGATCGCATATACAAGTCTATTTACACGGAATCTCTTTGTGCTTGGTGGCAATAATGTTTACACACAGACGGGATCTTTTAAAAGCGGTGACTAGATTTGTTTAATTTTAATAGGAGATGGGCCGTGGTCCAGTGATTAGGGCATTCCCCTGCTGTGTGAAGAATCCTGATTTCAAACCCAAGTGTTGTTGTATCTCCAGGTTTTAAAAAATCGACTGTCCAGACTCCTGAACAAGGCGACGTTCATGCTGGGGAGTTAGGGAACCTCATCATAGTGACAAGTATCCACAAGGTGACGATTCACGCTGGGGAGTTAGGGAACCTCATCATAGCGACAAGTATCCACAAGGTGACGATTCACTGTGAGAAGTTAAGGAACCTCGTCATGGCGACAAGTATCCAAACTGTAAAAAACCAATTCGTTATAAAACCTCCATATTCAAATTGAATTTCTGACACAGTACAATTAGATTAATATCAGACGCTGTTTCTAGATGAAGTTCTCTCAGCCAGAATTTAACAGAATTCTAGGTTGCCATGAGAAGTCGTATTTTTTTAAAAATAATTTTTAAGCATGGAATTATTTCATTATGATATCTACAACTTACTAATCTCACTAACGTGCTGTGAAGCCAAGACCTATCTTGCAATAGAGGCACCCAGGGAATGTGTTGTTAGTTCCCATATTTGCTTTGACGAAATTGTAAACTAGTGTGGTCAGCACCATGCTTGGTCCTCTTTCCTTACCCTAGAAAGTGATGTGGTCAGCGCCATGGTTGGTCCTCTTTCCTTACTCTAGAGAGTGATATGGTCAGCATTTTACCTTACCCAGCCTCACCAGTAGCCGAGTGCGCATTTTTACAGCTGAGTCTCAGGGGCGTCTCCGGAGTTCTAGAAAGTGAGGAAGAAGAAGGCCACAGGCACTGAGTAAACCAGTGCGGGAGGACTAATAAGAGACATAAGGTACTCTGCTGCTGGCGAGATTCCTCAGCTGCTGTGGGTAGAGTGGGGCTCCTCCTGGCCAGTGAAGAAAGGTGCGAATGGGGTTGCTGCCCAGCGCCACCGTGGAAAAGGTGAAAGAAAGGATTAATTGAAGTAGTCTCGAGATCAGGATTGTTCAAATCATAGCACCTCTGCTCAGGAGGTCGGCCACGTCCTTTGTGTACCCATACCGGGCGGATTGCCTGACCTGGCTTAACTCAGGGGTTAAACTAAGACACTGCTGGCGAGATTCTTCGTCTGCCGCACGTGGGGTGAAACTCCTCCCGTCCAATTAAGAAAATGTGATTAGGGTTGGTGAGCGGCGCCGCTGTGAAAAGATGATGGAAAGGATAAAGTGAAGATTAATCGGTATGTCCAGTAGTCTCGCGACGAGAGCTACTCATACCATGGCACCTCTGCTCTAGAGGCCGGCCACGTCCGATATACACCCATACTGGTGAAATATGCCTAAACCGGCTTAACCCAGGGGTGAAACTTGATGACTACTCATGTCATGGTACCTTCGTTCTAGAGGTCGAACACGTCCTAAACGCGCCCATACTGGGATCATACGCCTAAACCGGCTTACCCAGAATTGAAAACTACTAGAGGCGAGGACTTGTCCTCCTGGACAAAAGCTCCGTCCTGGTCACAACTAGGAAAGGTAGCGGCCACGACCACAAAACGCTGAAGTCGGAGATACTGGACCAGTGCAGTTCAGATAGGCAACCACCTCTCACCCGACAGGGATATATGCATATCCTAATGACAGTGAGGTTTTCCGGTGAGAAAGTTCAACGCTGAATGGGCAACCACTTCTCACCCGGCGGGGATATACAGATATTCAAAACATGTCGAGGTTTTCCGGTGAGAAAGTCCAGCTCTAGATTAAACTGGTTTAACGAAAACCACAGTGTCACGCAGTCCCACTTCTGTGACCCACCGAGAATACAGGCCCTAGCCCCGCGATACTCTGAACCTCATGTGGTCCTCTCGGGGATCTCTTGGGGCCACAAGAGGACCACAGGACCAATCAATAACCACAGGAGTGAATTCAGTATGATCACGGGGCGATCTTGGTGGTAGAAGCGAACGAAGAAGAAGAAGAAGACATAAGGTACTGAGACAAAAGAAGCCAAAAAAAAAAGAACAAGAACATAATGTAAGTAACCAATCATACAAACAACATGTGGCATAATTTCGACAGCCGACAGTGCAACGAATACATTTTAGTTTTTAAGCGACTGTTCTATTAGAGATGTTGCTTTTATTTATTCTTTATTTTATTATCGAATTCTTTATCCTACATAAAACTACGCTGTCTGTGGAAAGGGTATCTCAGAACAGTAATAGCCAAATTAAAGATAAAACTGAAGAATTATTTGCAACAACAAATCGCCTCCATTTCTGACGGTCAGCAGACAGTTTGAACATGCATGGTGCCCCAGATATGCTGCATGTTACTCATTTCTGCTTGTTCTAGGTTTCGCTATGTTTCTTTTGTTTGTTTTTGTTTGTTCTGTCTCCATTTTTTCCACGCTTCAAGATGTCCATCGCATGACTGTCTTAGCGATGTTGCTGGGGGTCCTTTCGGATCACGTACTGGGGGCTCTTCATTGGGGTTCCTTCACTGGGGTTCCTTTACTGGGGTTCCTTCAGCTGGGTTCCTTTACTGGGGGTCTCTTCACTGGGGTTCCTTTACTGGGGTTCCTTCACTGGGGGAATCTTCATGGGGGTTCTTTCACTGGGGGTCTCTTCATTGGTGTTCCTTCACTGGGGGGTCTCTTCGTTGTGTTCCTTCACTGGGGTTCCTTCACTGGGGGTATCTTCATTGGTGTTACTTTACTGGGGTTCCTTCGAGTATGTTGTGGCCGACTTTCTTACTAGGAGGACAGCAAAGAGCTAAGTTTTATTTCTCATTTATTTTTGTCTGATGCTGTTTGTGTACATGGCCCTTGACAAAGGCATTTGGCGCAACTTTTGCATTATTACATCTTTACATACATGTTTTCATCTTACTTTCTGCTATTCTTGTTTCTGCCCACTTTAATTGCCTTTTTGTATGTGTGTGTGTAAAACTGGGTCATTCACTTCCGTCTGTCTTTATTATACTAGTACAAGCTATACTGCAGACGTTATTTCCCATATCTTTCACTAATCAATTCCATGGTCCTTTTTTTCCCTATAATTACGTGCTTGTCTTGTTGGCATTGAACAAGTAACTAAATCTCTGTTAGATTACATTCTGTGTTTCAATAATTAGATGAAGCAAATATGCCGATATGGCAATCTATCGGGAAAAAGAAAAACTTTAAAGGACATGACAGCTACTAAGTCTGTTTGCTGGAATCATCGATTTTCTAACTTGAATGGAAACTAAGCTATAATGAAAACGATTCTTTTTTTTTTTTGCTGTTATAGAATGGTGCACTCTCCATGTGGTGTAACAGACCGGTGCACTCTCCATGTAGTGTAACAGACTGGTGCACTCTCCATGTGGTGTAACAGACTGGTGCACTCTCCATGTGGTGTAACAGACTGGTGCACTCTCCATGTGGTGTAGCAGAATGGTGTACACTCCATGTGGTGTCACAGAATGGTGTACTCTCCATGTGGTGTCACAGACTGGTGCACTCTCCATGTGGTGTCACAGAATGGTGTACTCTCCATGTGGTGTAACAGACTGGTGTACTCTCCATGTGGTGTCACAGAATGGTGCACTCTCCATGTGGTGTCACAGAATGGTGTACTCTCCATGTGGTGTCACAGACTGGTGTACTCTCCATGTGGTGTCACAGACTGGTGTACTCTCCATGTGGTGTCACAGACTGGTGCACTCTCCATGTGGTGTAACAGACTAGTGTACTCTCCATGTGGTGTAACAGGCTGGTGCACTCTCCATGTAGTGTAACAGACTGGTGCACTCTCCATGTGGTGTCACAGAATGGTGTACTCTCCATGTGGTGTAACAGACTGGTGCACTCTCCATGTGGTGTAACAGACTGATGCACTCTCCATGTGGTGTAACAGACTAGTGTACTCTCCATGTGGTGTAACAGACTGGTGCACTCTCCATGTGGTGTCACAGACTGGTGTACTCTCCATGTGGTGTAACAGACTGGTGTACTCTCCATGTGGTGTCACAGACTGATGCACTCTCCATGTGGTGTCACAGACTGGTGTACTCTCCATGTGGTGTCACAGACTGGTGTACTCTCCATGTGGTGTCACAGACTGGTGTACTCTCCATGTGGTGTCACAGACTGGTGTACTCTCCATGCAGTTTGCGGGAAAAGGTTAAAAATACGACAGGAAGATTTTGACATCAGTAGGTAGTCAAGGTGCCGCCTTGGTGTAGTAGCTAGTGCACTCTCCTGCCGATCAGAAGGTCTCTTGTTCAATTTCTCACTCGGGCGGGTTTTTTTTTCCGGACCAATCCACATCGGTGTCAACCCAGGATTAAAAAACTGGGCAGCTGGGGTTTTCCCAGGAAAACAAAGGAACGAGGACATGTGCTTGCATTCCTTCATGGAATCTTGCAGTGGCCTCGACAAGTGAAGACATATTCCACACCCGTACGACAAGCAAATGCTACAGGAAAAAATGAGGCAAGATGAGGACAGACGGATGGGTTTTTTTTTTTTTGGCATTAAGAATATGGGAGGGGGGAGGGAGAAGGTAGGAAATGGGATGGACGTTATTTGACAGTGGGAGCGAAGACGTTGTCCGATTAGGCAGTCAGCGACCCATAGCTAGCGTCAGTATTAGCGAACCATAGCTGATATGGTAGCGCCAAGGTTAGCGAATCATAGCTGATATGCTAGCAGCAGGGTTAGCAAACCATAGCTGATATGCTAGCGTCAGGGTTGGCGAACCATAACTAATATGCTAGCGTCAGGGTTAGCGAATCATAGCTGATATGCTAGCAGCAGGGTTAGCAAACCATAGCTGATATGCTAGCGTCAGGGTTGGCGAACCATAACTAATATGCTAGCGTCAGGGTTAGCGAATCATAGCTGATATGCTAGCAGCAGGGTTAGCAAACCATAGCTGATATGCTAGCGTCAGGGTTAGCGAACCATAGCTGACAAAGGCCATGTCCCACCTCTCCGTTGGTACCCCTAGTAACAGGTTTAGCCTGGCTAACGGGGCAGGGATCGCCGTATTCTCCTTGGTGGTGGAGTCTGCTAAAGAAGCACTGCACACCTCCTGGTTTTTAGCCGTGCTCCGGGACTGAAGAAAAATATAACTGCCATAACCCGCTCCCACGCCGATACGATGCTGTGCCTCAACACCTCTACATCATAGGCTGAAAAGAACACCAGCTCGCAGTTACAGAGAGATTGGTACAAGACAAATCAAGACATGTTATGAGAGAGTGGAATAGCGTCTTGCACAACTCTGGTTTGCTTACTCTAACATATGCCCAGTTCCGGCAACTAGCGAAACACCGCCAAACTCAGCCGAATTAAATAATTTCCAAATACTTCTGAGCAGAAGAACCTCCATTAGCCTCAACAATACCTTGTGTTTTCAGGATTTACTTCAAAAGTCTTTGTTTCTTCTCAGCAGCTATTGGATTTCAGAGCCGTGGATTATATCACTTACAGTTGTGGTACTTGAGAAAATAACCTTCCTTGACACTGTATGACTGGACACACTGACACGAGTAAAGAAAATAGAAAAGACGAATAGAAAAGGCAGACACAGCAAAAAAGCGAGGGCACAATAAAACCTCCGACAGGAAAGAGTAAAATAATGACTTAAGTAAATGACAAATGTATTGACGAAATTGACGCAGACTGACACGCATGACACCTATTAGCGTTAGGACGCACACGGTTTTTAAATAAAGAAGTGACCAACTCGCTCAGCTGACCAATTAAATATTTAGAGGTTTGGCCTATTGGACAAGTAACTTACGAGAGATAAAGTCACGGGGCAGTTTGAATGACGGACAATCAGAACGCTCATGGGAACCAGTGGACATCTGAAGGCTGAAGCCAAAATATTTATCGGTTAATCCATCAAGCTGGACTTGAAGATAAAAAGGCGAGGGGAGAGACAGGAGAGGACGAAGAAGTACGGAAGTACAGGAGAAAGGAGACAGAGGGGGTGGGGGGCTCAAAGACGGTGCAACAAGGACGGTCAGTGAATAGAGACCGGTCCTGATAAGAGAAGAAGAGAAGGACAGACAATCAGAGAAGAACAGCAGAAGAAGAACAGACACCAGAGAAAGAAGTCGTAGGTAATAACAGATAGAACAGATGGACAATTAGAGCAATAGATACTCAGGAAAAGTAGTTGTGAAGAAGTAGTTTTAGCACACACTGAAGATGTGTTTCAAGTGATTCAAGTGATTACGAAGAATTGATACTTTTGAAACTTCGAGTACAGTGATTTAGTCGTGTAACTGATTGACCACGTGTTGCACATCTGATATAAAACAGAGTTTAGAATCGTCATAGTATCATGTGTAGAATATCTGGAAATTGAGAGCATTGACGAAATTCCACATGTAGAATAAGATAGAGTTTGATATTGTGAAGAAATGATTAAGTGATTCAATCCAAGTGATGTTGTCAACCATACATCTTGAACTTATTTGTCAGAATTAAATGAATGCAGTGAACTTTTCATCGGATTTGATCTAGCGAGATTGTAATATTTGTGAAACATCAATATAACAAGAACAAAGAACTTCGATTTCATCTTCTTCAATAATGTGATATTAAGCACACCTTTACATTGTTATAGCATCACTTATCAAATATTTAATCTGATTACACTGAATATCACTTACCAAATATTTAATCTGATTATACTGAATATCGCTTACCAAATATTTAATCTGATTATACTGAATATCACCTACCAAATATTTAATCTGATTATGATGAATAACGCTTACTAAATATTTAATCTGATTATACTGAATATCATTTACCAAATATTTAATCTGATTATACTGAAATTCCTATTATTTTTTTCCACATCATTGTTGGTACCATCTTTGTAAGTATTATCTATTTAACGCATAGAGTGACTCTGCGTAAAGATGCAGCATTATCTGATGAAAAAAAAAGGAAGCCCATATTTGAAGACAAAGACGAAATCACGAAGGGACCTGGTCTTGAGAACATTGTTTTAACTTTTATTGTGACCTAACAAGCCAATCAAACAAAATAAGCCACGAAAGGAACTGTTCAACAAAATAGTAAAGTAAAGTAAAGTAAAGGTAACCCTGTCATGCCTTAGAGGCACATAGGGATATGGTGTTAGTGCCCATATTTTCCTTGACCTGTCAGCACACTAGAGGGTGATATGGTCAGTATTACGCCTGGCTGCCTTTTCCTTCCCCAACTCCAGAAAAAGTCGGGTACCCATTTCTACAGTTGGGTGACTGGGGTGCCGCCGGCCGGATTCGAACCCCCGACCTTCGCCATGAGAGACCAGTGCACTAACCACTTCGCCACTCAGACACCCAACAAAATGCTGCAAGGCAAACCCCCACAAATAATATACACCATTTTGCAGGACGAAACATATTATAATATCCATATGATTAACCAAGACTGTCCCACTTTCTAGACTAGCCTGGCTAACTGGTCAGGGATCGCCAGTGTACCCCATGGCGATGAAGTCTGCTGACGTATCATTACACATCTCCCCTGCTTTGTTAGTTCCACTCAAGGGCTGATAAAATAGCGGCGCCAAGCCGTATCCAGGCCAACACGATGTTGTGCCTCGACAACTTCACTGCATCAGCTGCAAAGAACATCATCTCGCAGTTATAGGGAGATAGAAGAAGAAGAAGTGTGCATACCAACATGTTATACACATAAGCACTAAGTTATAACAGAACAAAATATTTGTAAAGGCGTGAAGCTTTCCTAAATACCAGGAATCTAATGGGTTAACATCTCAAGAAATTAAGAAGTTGTCTTTTGGCTGTAAGAAGTGTTATCCTTTTTCAAAAGACTTTTCATTTATCACTTGATGTTCCTTTACTTGGTTTCACCGGGGTTTACCTAGCGGGTGTTAACTTCTTGAAAAGTTAGCGGAGAGCGTTAAAGGTAACAGAGTTGCGCCCCCCTCGTCTCCCGCAAGGTAAGCAACAAATAACTTGGTATTTACATCAACCGGCTCTTGCTAAGCAAACTAAACATGATCTCATGACGTAGCCCACGAACAAAGGGCTCTCGGCCAACTCGCGAGACGTCAGAGAGAGAGACAAAGAGTGCCCTATATTCCTTCACCACACTATCTCCATTTCCTTTCCCCCCTCCCCTCCCCCGACGCTACTTTCCTCCAGAAAACTCTTCTCTGTCAGGTCCAGATACCAGGACATCCAGGTTGTTTTGTTTTGTTTTTAAAAGTTTTTTTTTTTTCCATTTTCATTCCTCGTCCTTTTTTTCTTCGACTTAAAAAAAATTAAACTCACATTCCCTTTTTTTTTTTTTTTAATTTGTTCTTTTACCTGTCCCACCTTCCAGCTATGACCTGTCCCGTTTTCTTCCCTTTACTAATGATTTTGTTGAGTCTTTCTCTAACCGGACTGGTTAGCTGAGTGGTTAGGCGCTCGGTTTACTAATCCAGTGGGTACCGGGTTCAGTCCAAATGGTTCATCCAGCCTCTAAAAACGGGTACCAGAGAAATCTGGGAAGGTAAAGGGGCCAGGCGTGATACTGACCACATCACACTTTCATGTGCCAAAGGTCATGGAAAATACGGGTCTAACACCGTATACCACAATATGCCTTATTTAATGGGTTGGAAACGGGAATTTTAACCTTTCTTCTTCTTTTTTTTTGCCTGTAATTCTATAGTTTCCACACTCTCTGGACTAGAACGATTTAACAAAAAAGCACCAGGCTTTCTTCTTTTGACTAAATTTCAGTCAACAAAACTACCAGTAGTTTCTGAGACTTAACACACATAACTTCGCCCCGCCCACGAAATGAAAGCCTCAGCGTTTGGTTAATTACTTCCCCTTTTTTTCGCAGTTTCTGTTTATGACCCACGTCTTCTGGTAGGATTTCTTCCACTACTAATGGCTTTGTAACTTCTTTATAATGATCAAATATTTAGTGCGGTCGAGGGGGGACCGAGGAGTTATCGGCCCGACCAAGAAAGGAATGACCTACAGCCACGAAACTTGCTTGTTATTCCACACATTCACCCGGAAGTTCAACACACCTGGCACATCGTTTTTCAAGTTCTTTTAACCCTTCCCCTAAAAATGTGATATCTGGTCACTGAGATATCTGGTCACTGAGATATCTGGTCACTGAGATATCTGGTCACTGAGATATCTGATAACTCTGTTGCTGCTATCACCCCCCCCCCCCCCCCGAATCATGTGAAAATTTCCTCCCTTTAAAACACATTTTAAGACTGAGAAACAGATGGAGCAAGATCTGGTAAAGTGGTTGATTCTTGTGGGCACTAATGTTAGTGACAAGTTTTTGAAACCACAGATGACTGTGCCAGACCAGCCCCAGGGCTCTCAGGGTTGGCGAACCTTATCTGACCAAGACCCTTATGAAAGGTTGGCGCTCCCAGTGCCGAAATTTCGGCTGGCTAACGGGGACAGCGTTCGCCTTGGTCACCACAAAAGCGGAGCCTGCGAAGAAGCTCTCTGTTTTCGACTCTCTTTGAGTCTTTAAGTAAGCCACAGCCATCCACTACCAGTAACTTCTGTCTTTCTATTGCGCTTTACCGGAATTATAATTTCAGTGTCCTTACGGCTTTAATTAGTTTAGTCTTCAGTCTAGTAGCCAGTCAAGTAGTCAGTTTAGTGGTCATTTATATGCTCAGTCTTGTCGTCAGCTTACTCATTATTCTAATCGTTAATCTGTTCATCAGTCTAGTTTTCTGACTACTCATATCAGTTTTCTCGTCAGTATAGTCATCAATCTATTCCTCAATCCGATCACCATGACCAATTGTCCGTCTAGTGGTCACTCTAATAGTCAGTCCAGTCATCATTCTTCTTATACTTTTAGTTGTTAGTCTAGTGGCCAAGCTAGTCTTCACTCCAGTGGTCAGTCTAGTCATAAGTCTAGTTGTCATTCTAATGGTCAGTCTAGTCATTAATCTAGTCATCACTCCAGTGGTCAATCTAGTCATCATTCCAGTGGTTAGTCTAGTCGTCAGTCTAGTCATCACTCTAGTAGTTAGTCTAGTCATCAGCCTAGTCGTCAGCCTAGTCATCAGTCTAATGGTCAGTGTACTAGTCATCAGTCTAATGGTCAGTCTAGTGGTCAGTCTAGTCATCAGTCTAATAGTCAGTCTAGTCATCAGCCTAGTCATCAGTCTAGTCATCAGCCTAATGGTCAGTCTAGTGGCTAGTCTAGTCATCCGTCTAATTGTCAGTCTAATCATAAATTTAGTCGCCACTCTAGTGATCAGTCCAGTGGTCAGTTCAGTCATCAATCTAGTCGCCACTCTTGTGGTCAGTCTAATCATCAGTTCAGTTTTAGCTGCCATTATAATCACTAGCCTAAACATCAGTCTGGTCAATAGCCTAGTCGCCAGTTTTAATCGTCAAGATAATCGCCAGCAGGCTTCTACAAACAAAAACTGAACCCCAGGAAAAAAAAAACTTACTTCTGTATATTCCGATTAACTGCACAAAGGCATGCGGAATTCTCCCTTCCTGCATGTTTGTATGACTTTCTTTATGAAGTCTTTATGAGTGAATATTTGGTTCGAAATTACAGGCTTTGTGTAGTGGACACTATCAGTGCATTCGAAGGGAGATAACCGAGATTTTACCACACAACCTGGTACTTCACATCTTTAAGAATGCTATATTGATGAAATATAAACATTCCAGTTCATATAAATTCATAGTAGATTATTTGACTGGTTACATAGGTAGAGGAGCAGACCTTATATATGTTTTTATTAATTCATCTTCATCATTACATGCAATGGTGAACAGCTTTTGAGGATCATGTATCTTCATTTCGTGCGGGCCTTGATGTTTCCAATTAAATCAAACGTTTTTCTTGTCTCCTGCCATTTTCCTCAGTCTGTTGAGAGGTTTTTCTGTTGTTGTTTTTTTCCGTCTCTTTTTTTTCCTTGTTTTTTCCAGTGATTACTAAATTCTCTAACTTCTGACATCTCAAAGACAAGTCTAAGGAGTTTTGATTGTCGTTTTGTTTTAAACAGAACTAACTGTATTTGTTCTGCCACATCTCTGGTGACTTATGCGTTTTCTTTTCTTATTGACCAAGAAAGTTGTTCTCAACTTTTCTATATTCATGGACCATTTTCCCAGCTATATATATATATATATATATATATATATATATATATATATATATATATATATATATATATGGACCTCCACCTTATATGTAATATCGCATTGCTATAAACACTTGTTTTTGTACAATAGAAAGCATTTCATGCACATCTGATAATGCAACCGTAGGCCACACGATAATACCTGAAAAATCACAACTCAATAACTGCAACTAATTTCAATAATTATGTCTTGCCATATAACACGCACCTGTGTATAAGACGCACCTGCATATAATACGCACTTATAATTTGACAAGTTATACTTTAAACAAAATTAGGAACCCCATTTTGTGCATGAACTTCACAGCTCTTCCCTGAACAGGATTTTGATACAAAACTTTGTACATCTGGTTATTCTCCTACTGAACTTCTTAACTGGACAAGCTGAATGTTATCCACCTGGACCTAACATGGATGTAAGTCCAGTACTGGCAACCCACAAGACCCATCCAAACGTAACCATCGGCGTATAAGACACAGGGAGACTTTTTGAGGGTTTTTTAGATGGCGGGGGGTGGAGGGGGGAATGTGACTTATACAAGGAGAAATGCTTATTTAATCAACATTTTATATCGCCAGTTGCCATCAGGTGTGCCAGGAAAAGGTCTGCAGGTCTGCCACTAGAATTTTAGAGGAGGGTCACAAAATAAAAGGTGATTTTACTTGAATTTGAATAACAAAATATCCGTCTCAAAAACAGAAAGTGTGTCATTCTTCCCCCCCCCCCCCCACACACACACACACACCAGTGAATGAGTCCAGATAAACAGTAAAAAAATTGTCTACAATTTCAGTTTAACTGCGCCGTATTTTCAATGAAATATGATCTTGCAATTAGCCAGAAATAAATAAAATAGCCAGAGCTCTTGTGGTACAATAATGCGAGTAGCCTGACTTTCTGCGAATAAAACATCATTTAGCTTTACAGTTACCCACTGACAATGGCTGTCAACGATGACTTTGTTGGTGCAATGTGTTTTCCGGCTGTAGTTTTCCATTTGTCATAATGTACTATGGAAAACAGCAGAAGAAATATAACCAGCATTCGCCACGAAAAATGGCCACAGATTTCAAGATGCTATTTGTCTGTAATCAATACTGGACAAAATAATCTGACGTCTGGCTCACTGAGGTCATCTGTTGACCAGGGGACACTATCCGCTCACAAAAGATGATATTCAATCCAGTCGTCTATTTACTTTATAATGCCTTACACTCCGCGAAAACAAAAAAACAAAAAAAACTTCTTGCACTCGAAAGGTCTTCATATTTTCCAGCTTCTTTAGAATTCACATTTCAGTGCTACATTTTAACGAATCTTCTAGCATTAGGTCACCCTCCTGAATCGTATACTTAAATCCAGCTTTACAGCAGTTATAGCCAGCAAAACCTCCAACATCACAGCAGCTATAACCAACCAAAACATCTAACATCACAGCAGCTATAACCAACCAAAACATCTAACATCACAGCAGCTATAACCAACCAAAACTTCTAACATCACAGCAGCTATAACCAATCAAAACCTCTAACATCACAGCAGCTATAGCCAGCCAAAGCGTCCAACATCACAACAGCTATAACCACCAAAAACCTCCAACATCACAGCTGCTATAGCCAGCCAAAATCTCCAGCATTACACTAGCTATAGCCAACCAAAACTTCCAACATCATAGCTGTTATAGCCAGCCAAAACAATCTCATCAATCATTACAGTAAACTATAGCCAGCAAAAACCAATCTCATCGAGCATTACAGTAAACTATAGCCAGCCAAAACCAATCTCATCAAGCGTTACAGTAAACTATAACCAGCAAAAACCAATCTCATCAAACGTTACAGTAAACTATAACCATCAAAAACCCTATCCCACTTACCTGCAATGCTCCCCGGAAATTATCTGTGTACAACAGCTTGGATTATGTAATAGGAATGTATATGTAGTTCCTGCTGTGATGGAGCTTATTAAGAAGCTCGTCTTTGCAGTTTGCATGAAAAGATTTGTTTCTCCTTGCTCTGTGATACGCAATACAGGAAGAAATCTACGACAGCATCGTCAAAATCACCAGAATCAGACAGAAAGGCAGAGAAAGTCCATCATGGCAGCAGTCAGACCGGAGGCATATTTGCTGATGAGCGTCTGTGTGTTTGTTCATTGTCCACGATTCACTTCCATTTGTTACCTTTAGTTACTTACAAGACTTGAGGGACTCTGCAAAGGAAGCAGATTTATTGCGTAAATTGTCCCCAAAACTGACGACCCTTAGAACCACGCCTGGACATAAGGAGATTATCTAGATGGTGCTCTCAGTGGAAACCAAGGAGAGATGAAAATGAGGAAGGCGGGGGGTACAGCAGAGGTTGAGGCTGGTAATTGTCTGGGAGAAGAACTAGTTTATTCGGACAGATAATGCTTGGCTGGCGAGACCTCAGAGTAGAGCGATCAATATGAACTCACGGCGCACCAACAGAGTCCATTCAACAAAATGTCAGCTCTAGACACCGCTAACGTCGTTTTCATTCACGCTGTCTTCATCGCGTTACCCACAGTTCCTTTCACGCGCTTAATAAGCCCAGTGTTTCACATCTTTCTTCTCGGTCAGTGTTTCCTGGACATCTTTGGGACGGTCAGCTTGCCTTTCCTTTATTATATTATTATTATTTTCCTTTACTATTTTATTATATTCCTTCATTATGTTCTTCGCTTCAGGGATATTGCCCCAGCTGTCATTTTCTTGCATAAATTAGCACAGTTTGCAGTAAAATTCTAGAGTTACTGCATCATTTTCTGTTCTAATTCTAAAACTGTGATCAGCTTTACAGAATTTAAGTATATTTACACTAAATATTTTTTGCTTATGTTGTAATTTTTTGTTCAAAGTTTTAAGTGATATGCAGGAAATTGAGTGATAAAAGCATAAAACTCAAATCGTCAGATGGGGTTAACTCCCTTTTTTTCCGATCCGAGAGAGAGCTTCTTGATGTTTCTGCTGTTGTAATAAGGTTAGGCCACTTAGTCAAAGACCTTCTTCTTCTTCTTCTTTTTCTGCCTGCCTGGAACTGTGGCCGATGAGGCGAAGGTGTTGAGGCACAGCATCGGCTTGGAACCGGGTTACTGCGGTTAATTTTTTTTCGGCCTAAAGTGGAGCTAGCAAGAAGGGAATGTGCAATACTTCTTTAGCAGATTCCACCGCCGTGGGACCTATGGCAATCTATGTCCTTTAGCCAAACTAGGGCTGTTACTAGGGGGGTGACAACGGAGAAGCGGGACAGGGCTGTGATTCGTCAACCTTGACGCTGACATGTCAGCTATGGGTCACTGACTGCGAAATCGGACAGCATCTTGAAAGATTAATTGATCTTTGAAGAGCTGATTTTTTAAGCTTTTTTTTTTTGTTATTCTGAATGACGACCCTACTGTCTTTTCTCTCTTTCTGTCCTCGCTTTTTTCACCCTCCCGGTAGATAACTGATGTTATTTAAACCCCCCAAAAGTATTACTTCTTGGTAATATAACAAGATATCACGCCTTTAAAAGTATTGCTTCTTGGTAAATAACGAGCTATCACGTCTTAAACAGTATTATTCTGTCACCGTCTTGGAAGGGTACATAATGGGAAAAAGAAAGAGAGGAAGACCAAGGCGAAGACGGCTGCAAGACACCGTTTATGAACTGCAAATGGATGCATCAGCAGCAGGCCATCTTGCTCACAACCGAGAGGCCTACAGGAGTGCTGTTAGGGAGGCAAAGTTCCACGAGGGACATGCAAATGATTAAATGAATCACGCACTAAACACTGCTGCTTCCTGGGCTAATGAAATATTCATGGCTGTTCATGAGTATTTCTGGAACTTCAATAAACACGGTGAATTCACAACAACAATAACGGTAGCAGCAGCAGCAGCAGTAAGAGCAAGAACAACAACAACAGGCAGTGAATCGTGAATACAACTGGAGAAAATAGTTTGTACAAGTAACAAATGGCCAAATAGTGTTCTAACAGCAAAAAAAAAAAAAAAAGAGTTGCGAACCTGCTTTGGTATGTTTATGAGCCAAGAGCCACGAGGATGAGATGGTAGGTAGCTGGTACGTTTATGAGCCAAGAGCCACGAGGAAAAGATGGTAGGTAGGTGGTATGTTTATGAGCCAAGAGCCATGAGGAAGAGATGGCAGTTAGCTATGCTACGAATTAGTGCAGCTCACACTCTTTGCTGACCCTAGTTTTAACTATTATTGTCACTTCTTCTTCTTCTTCTTCGTTCGCTTCTACCACCAAGACCGCCCCGTGATACTACTGAATTTACTCCTGTGGTCCTTGATAGGTCCCGTGGTTCCCCTGAAAGGACCACACGAGATCCCCGAGAGGACCACAAGAGGTTCAGAGTATCGCGGGGCTTGACCCTGTATTCTCGGTGGGTCTCTGAAGCGGGATTGCCTGACACCGTGGTTTTCATTGCACCAGTTTAATCTAGAGTTAGACTTTCTCACCGGAAAACCTCGACGTGTTTTGGATATCAGTATATCCCCTCTGGGTGAGAGGTGGTTGCCCACCCAGCCCAGAGTTGGACTTTCTCATAGGAAAACCTTGACGAGTTTTGAGATACATGTGTATCCCCGCCGGGTGAGAGGTGGTTGCCCATCCAGTCCAGCGTTGGACTTTCTCACCGGAAAACCTCAGCGTGATTAGGATACGCATACATCCCCGCCGGGTGAGAGGTGGTTGCCTATCTAGACTGCCCTGGTCCAGTGTCTCCGACTTCAGCGTTTTGTGGTCGTGGCCGCTACCCTTCCTAGTTGTGACCAGGACGGAGCTTTTGTCCAGTAGGATGAATCCACGCCACTAGTGAGTTTCACCCCTGTGTTGAGCCGGTTTAGGCGTATTATCCCAGTATGGGCGTATTTAGGACGTGACCGACCTCTAGAGTGGAGGTACCGTGACATGAGTAGCCATCAAGTTTCACCCCTGGTTTAAGGCGGTTTAAGCATATTTCACTAGTATAGGTGTATATCGGACGTGGCCGGCCTCTAGGGCAGAGGTGCCGTAGTATGAGTAGCTCTCGCCGCGAGACTACTGGACATACCGATTAATCTTCACTTTATCCTTTCCATCACCTTTTCACAACCGGCACCTCACGGCAACCCTAATTGTTTTTCTGCATTTTCTTAATTGGCCGGGAGGAGTTTCACTCCACGCGCGGAATCGGAAGATTCTCGCCAGCCCTGGGTTAAGCTGGTTCAGGCAACTCGCCCGGTATGAATGCACATAGGACGTGGCCGACCTCCAGAGCAGAAGTGCCGTGATTTGAGCAGTCCTGACCTTGATACTACTGATTACTTCAGTAGCTCCTTTCTTTCACCTTTTTCCACAGTGCCGCACGGCAACCCATAATCGCACCTTTCTTCATTGGCCGGGAGGAGCTCCACTCCACGCATGGCAGATGAGAATCTCGCCAGCTGCTGTAGATGATCTACCAAACATGACTCTCATATACCAGAACGACTGGTTTTCAGGCGCCAGATATTCACATTTGCCCCTTCTCCTGTCAGTTTGAACAATTCTGTCAGGAGAAGGCCAGGAGCTGGACTTGACTGTCAGAGTCTATTTGAGACGCACACTTTGGAGACATTTAATTGGAGTGGAGAGCGTATCCCACACCCCACCTCCGGCTATAACATTCCTTAGAACCATTATTGTCACTGATTCTTTTCGTTCCAGGGGACAGTAATGACGTAGATGGATTCAATATCCCGTGATTCTTTTTAATACTTAGATCTAGATACTGTCGTTGCTGTTGTTATTATAATTTCCTTGGGATGCGAGCAGAATTTTCCTTGCTGATAGTGTGTTGAAGGTACCAAAACACAAGCATCTTGTCGGATGGGGAATGGATAACGGGCGGCTATTTTTACAAATCCTTTATAAAGCCAAAAACCAGAGAAGGGTGCAATGCTTCTTTAGCAGACTCCACTGTCACGGAGTCTATAACATGCCCTGTCCCATTAGTCATGTCTGTTACTGAAGGTTCCATCTGAGTCGTGGGACAGGTTCTTTGTTGTTTCAATGTCCAGAGAGCTGTGTGGCTTTGTTTGAGCACTTCAGTGTCCAGAGAGCTGTGTGGCTTTGTTTGAGCACTTCAGTGTCCAGAGAGCTGTGTGGCTTTGTTTGAGCACTTCAATGTCCAGAGAGCTGTGTGGCTTTGTTTGAGCACTTCAATGTCCAGAAAGCTGTGTGGCTTTGCTTGAGCACTTCAGTGTCCAGAGAGCTGTGTGGCTTTGTTTGAGCACTTCAGTGTCCAGAGAGCTGTGTGGCTTTGCTTGAGCACTTCAGTGTCCAGAAAGCTGTGTGGCTTTGTTTGAGCACTTCAGTGTCCAGAGAGCTGTGTGACTTTGTTTGAGCACTTCAATGTCCAGAGAGTTGTGTGACTTTGTTTGAGCACTTCAGTGTCCAGAAAGCTGTGTGGCTTTGTTTGAGCACTTCAATGTTCAGAAAGCTGTGTGACTTTGTTTGAGCACTTCAATGTCCAGAGAGCTGTGTGGCTTTGTTTGAGCACTTCAGTGTCCAGAGAGCTGTGTGACTTTGTTTGAGCACTTCAACGTCCAGAGAGCTGTGTGGCTTTGTTTGAGCACTTCAATGTCCAGAAAGCTGTGTGGCTTTGTTTGAGCACTTCAGTGTCCAGAGAGCTGTGCGAATTTGTTTGAGCACTTCAGTGTCCAGAAAGCTGTGTGGCTTTGTTTGAGCACTTCAATGTCAAGAGAGCTGTGTGCGTTTGTTTGAGCACTTCAATGTCCAGAGAGTTGTGTGACTTTGTTTGAGCACTTCAGTGTCCAGAAAGCTGTGTGGCTTTGTTTGAGCACTTCAATGTTCAGAAAGCTGTGTGACTTTGTTTGAGCACTTCAATGTCCAGAGAGCTGTGTGGCTTTGTTTGAGCACTTCAGTGTCCAGAGAGCTGTGTGACTTTGTTTGAGCACTTCAACGTCCAGAGAGCTGTGTGGCTTTGTTTGAGCACTTCAATGTCCAGAAAGCTGTGTGGCTTTGTTTGAGCACTTCAGTGTCCAGAGAGCTGTGCGAATTTGTTTGAGCACTTCAGTGTCCAGAAAGCTGTGTGGCTTTGTTTGAGCACTTCAATGTCAAGAGAGCTGTGTGCGTTTGTTTGAGCACTTCAGTGTCCAGAAAGCTGTGTGGCTTTGCTTGAGCACTTCAATGTCCAGAAAGCTGTGTGGCTTTGTTTGAGCACTTCATTGTCCAGAAAGCTGTGTGGCTTTGTTTGAGCACTTCAATGTCCCGAGAGCTGTGTGGCTTTGTTTGAGCACTTCAGTGTCCAGAGAGCTGTGTGACTTTGTTTGAGCACTTCAGTGTCCAGAAAGCTGTGTGGCTTTGCTTGAGCACTTCAATGTCCAGAAAGCTGTGTGGCTTTGTTTGAGCACTTCAGTGTCCAGAGAGCTGTGTGACTTTGTTTGAGCACTTCATTGTCCAGAAAGCTGTGTGGCTTTACTTGAGCACTTCAATGTCCAGAAAGCTGTGTGGCTTTGTTTGAGCACCTCAATGTCCAGAAAAGCTGTGTGGCTTTGTTTGAGCACTTCACTGTCCCATGAGCTACGTCGGCGATAGATTAGTATGTCAGACAGAACGGAAAAAAAAACCCTGGTCTTTTAGGCCGTGTACAGAGATCCTGCTACATTTAAGAAATATATTCTCCACACATAGAACTTAATAATCAAAACTCAATACGTTACATCATTACAAACAAACAATATGACACCAAAGCTGCCAGTTATCCAAACACACACTGGGGGAGAACACTGAAGGGAGTCTAAGTTAACCTCTCTCCATGCAACATCCTAGAAAAGAAATTGTAAAATCTTTCTGGCCACAGATCCTTAGTAAAAAAAAAGACCTATTTGTTCTTAGAAGACAAAAAGACAAAAAGTAAAAGAGACCTATTTGTTCTTAGAAGACAAAAAGACAAAAAGTAAAAGAAACCTATTTGTTCTTAGAAGACAAAAAAGTAAAAGAGACCTATTTGTTCTTAGAAGACAAAAAAGTAAAAGAAACCTATTTGTTCTTAGAAGACAACAAGTAAAAGAAACCTATTTGTTCTTAGAAGACAAAAAAGTAAAAGAAACCTATTTGTTCTTAGAAGACAACAAGTAAAAGAAACCTATTTGTTCTTAGAAGACAAAAAAGTAAAAGAAACCTATTTGTTCTTAGAAGACAACAAGTAAAAGAAACCTATTTGTTCTTAGAAGACAAAAAAGTAAAAGAAACCTATTTGTTCTTAGAAGACAAAAAAGTAAAAGAAACCTATTTGTTCTTAGAAGACAACAAGTAAAAGAAACCTATTTGTTCTTAGAAGACAAAAAAGTAAAAGAGACCTATTTGTTCTTAGAAGACATAAAAGTAAAAGAGACCTATTTGTTCTTAGAAGACAAAAAAGTAAAAGAAACCTATTTGTTCTTAGAAGACATAAAAGTAAAAGAGACCTATTTGTTCTCAGCAGAGACAGAGTCAAAAGTAAAAGAGACATGCTTGTACCAAGCAAACAAAAAGACAAAAGTACAAGAGACATGTGTGTTCCAAACAGACAAAAATAAGAGGCCGTCTTGTACCAAGCAGACAAAAAAAAAAAAAGGCAAAAGTAAAAAAAAAAAAAGACCTCGTTTCAAGCAGACGAAAGGACAAGCATATAACTACAGTATAGCAAAAATCTATGGAAACATATTAATCATATGCCCCATAATCCCCTAAAACACTTGTCAAGACAGACCCTCCATTTTAAGAAAAAAAAGTCCTTTTTTATCCTTTTTTTCTCTATAAATCTCCATCTCAACTCTACTACTACCAGTTTCATCTCAACCACCATCACATTCACACCATCATATCCAAATCACTGCCCCATTACACGATATCTTATTAGTTTGTATAGCCGTCTCTGTACTCAAACTCTAAAGCTTCCAAATGAACTCAACATTCTTCAGATCTAATATCACCACTACATCGAATGAAATTTTAGTTTCAAAAACACGGGAACAGAGAATAATGTAATAGAAATTCAAATGTTGGCCTTTATTACAGCTGGCCTCACTCGCCTCAAGCGACCACAAACGAAATGGGAAAATAACAAACAAGCCCAGATCGGGCATTTTGTCTTGTAAAGACTGTTGCGTGAGGCATGATCGCTACAAAGTAACATAGAAATCAATAAAATGTAATAAACTTTGCCACAATAGCCCTCTATTAGAGATCTCACACGCTGCACTAGGTTAGCATAAAGAGTTTCATATACCCTGACGATAAATCTTTGCTCTACCCACAGTTCTCCGCTTCTGCTGGGTTTTCCCGCGTCCAAGTCCTTTCTCCCTTTCCATTTAAAAAAAAAAAAGAAAAGAAAGAACTTTCATATCCTTTATAAACTAACATGTTTCTTAATAGATTTCTTGACCCACTTTCGCCTCAGTAACTCTGAAAGTTTTAAAAAAAGGGAGGGGGGGGGGGAGGGGTGTCCAAAGCCCCACAGGAATGAATTCAATCTTCCGTGACGCTTCTACCAAAGACAGCGCAGCGATCAAGTGGTGACATTTTTTTGTAACTTTTAGGCGTTTGTAACTCTGTTCTGGGCATGACTCCTTTCTTTTAAACTTCAAGAGCAAAACGGAGATACCATATCCTGGCATTGGTTTATCTGAATTTATTGTAACCTTCATGTAAAACTTACAAATATGACACTTGAAATGGAAAAATCTTCACAAATATGATGTGTGAGATGAAGAAATCTTCACACCTGTAACACGTGAGATGGAGAAATCTTCACAAAAATAACGTGAGATGGAGAAATCTTCACAAAATAACACATCAGATGGAGAAATCTTCTAAAAAATAACGCGAGATGGAGAAATCTTCACACAAATAACGTGTGAGATGGAGAAACCTTCACAAAAATAACGTGAGATGGAGAAATCTTCACAAAATAACACATCAGATGGAGAAATCTTCTAAAAAATAACGTGAAATGGAGAAATCTTCACAAAATTAGCCTGTGAGATGGAGAAATCTTCACAAATATAACACGTGAGATGGAGAAATCTTAACAAACATAACACGTAAGATGGAGAAATCTTAACAAATATAACACGTGAAATGGAGAAATCTTAACAAATATAATACGTGAAATGGAGAAATCTTAACAAATATAATACGTGAAATGGAGAAATCTTAACAAATATAATACGTGAAATGGAGAAATCTTCGCAAATATAATACGTGAAATGGAGAAATCTTAACAAATATAATACGTGAAATGGAGAAATCTTAACAAATATAATACGTGAAATGGAGAAATCTTCGCAAATATAACACGTGAAATGGAGAAATCTTAACAAATATAACACGTGAGATGGAGAAATCTTCACAAATATAACGTGTGTTATGGACAGAAAGTAATGACTCCAGTGGCTGATTATCCGGTAGGCTCACGAGGCTTAAATAATGGGGGCCCGGAAGGGCAGAGGGTCCGGCTTCAGGGGAAAAAAATGGGAAATAATTTATCGTTTATGAATTTTATATCAGGAGATGAACGGTACGTGTCGGAAGGGGCCCCGTACAAAGTTTAACCTAGGGGCCTCGGTGGTGACTAATCTGTCACTGGTTAACATTCGACCTTTTCTGTCACTGGTTAACATTAGACCTGTCCTATCTTCTGTTTGAAAGTAAACTTACAATTTATCCAAACTTTCATTCTGACAAATCATTTCTAACTAAATCAAGAAGGGAGAAAACATGGGAAGAAGAATGATTGCAGCTGCAATCATTCGTCACGGAATTGTAAGTATATATATATATATTTATATATATGTGTATATATATATATATATATATATATATATCACTTATTTAACTGTTCATACCTTCGGCATAATCGCAAAGGCCTATAACCAGCAAGCTTGTACATACGAGCTATCAAACAAGACACTACTTCAAACAAACATTTTTTTTTTAAAACTGGGACACACGGCAAATATTTGCCGACCGTGATAATCAGCCATTTTAACCGCCGCCATTTGTAAGGGAGTCACTGAGTTATTGCCCCTTGTTGTTAACAGCGAACAAATATGCCAGTAACTGTCGAATTTATCTCAAGTAAATTTTGAAATACTTGTTAAAATTTCCGGCTGTTAGAGTCTGAATTTGTTTGTTTTAAATATGCTTTATTTGTATTCTTGAATACGGAAAATTATCTTATTTTAGTAATACTTGTATTGAAGTGAGTGCTGCCGGGAGAGGGAAAGTTGAATAGTGAAGGACAGAAGGTCAGACTGGTCTACGTGCCAGGTTTAGAGAAGAAAAACTCCTTCGTTCATTGTTTGGTGACAGCTCCAGGTAGGCACAGCTGATGAGTGCACCTGTGGCAGTGGGAAAAAAAATGACAGCCCGGAATCATCTGCAGGGTTGTTCTGTATGTATGAGGAGAAAAAAAAAGAAGGTACATGTGGTCATCACCAAGAATAGTCCAGACCAAGTTGTATGACGACGTCGATGATCAGGGGCGAAATGCTGCGTTCTCAAGGATATTCGGCTTGACAGCTGAGAATATTCGAAGAAGAAGAGGAAGAAGAAGATGATGATGATGACAGATTTTGAGCAGAAGGCTGATTGTGGCTGGACGTTGGCTGGTTTAATAGGGCATGTTAACCAGAGCTGGACAAGCACGCTGGCCCACTCGGTCATGATGGACGTAACGTAATGGTGTGTTCCTCAGTTTGGACTGGTGGAGCCTGCTAAGAAACGTGTTTCTTGTGTACAGCCTCAGTCTTCACTCAGGCTATCATAATCTACGTCTGTATCAACGTAAGTTTATCGTAACCTATTCGCCCTTAGTCCTGTCCTCACCATCTTCGTGTCGTCGACTGCAGTGAACGTAGATCTGGAACTCTATCAAATAGTACACAACTGGAACTCTATCAAATGGTACATAACTGGAACTTTATTAAATGGGACACAACTGGAACTTTATCAAATGGGACACAACTGGAACTTTATCAAATGAAACACAACTGGAACTTTATCAGATGGAACACAACTGGAACTTTATAAAATGGAACACAACTGGAACTTTATCAAGTGGAACACAACTGGGACTCTATTAAATGGAACATAACTGGAACGCTATCAAGTGCTACACGATTGGAGCCCTATAAAATTGAACATAACAGGACAAAGAAAAGACTATCATCTTATTTAATCCACATCAAATTCTTATAAGACGGTTTTGATGCGCCTTGTGTATATCCTATGTAGAATACAATAAACGAGAATGAATATGTAACAAATAGAACATAAATAAACATTGTTAGAACTTTTTAAAGAAGGCGCCATCATTGTATTTCTTTTGAAAAAAAAACCCCACCGGTAATCCAGGAAAACACAAAAGATGGGAAGACATTATCCCACTTTGAAAAAAAGAAGAAGAAAAAAAAAACAAATCGAGATATCACAGCAGGGTTTTACATTACAAAGAACTGCCTAAATGAAAATTGTCAGCAGAAGACATGTGCGTATATTTTTTTGTTTAGAACTTAAGTCTTATAAGTCTGTAAGTCAGGTATGATTGATGGACCAGTAGAAGTTTAAACTTTCAATGACGCTAGCCCCATCCTCTCCCACCCCCTCCCCCATATACGAGAGTGATTTGCTAAAGAACCGTATTAAAGCACTGCGGGATTTAAACTCCAACTGTTTGAATATGGCTGAGCCTGCAGCAATCTATTACAGCTTGTACGAGACTTCGGTTATTTGTACAGATTATTTGTTATATGTTCCTTTATTTTCAAGAACACCGCCTCAAAAGAAGGTAATCCTCAAGAACTATGCGGCTTCACAAACTGCATTACAATTGCGTGGAGTTATTAAAAGGTGCAGAAAAAGTAGCTCTTTCGTGCGTGACATTCTCTCCACACCTTAACATAATAAACGTAAACGGAAAATCCGAAGCAGTCCGTTGAACAAAGAAAGAAAGGGCGGATTTACAACACGTTATACGATACTGAAAAAAAAAAAAAAGAAGATAATCCTAACTTTGATATAAACGCTTCATGTAGCCAAGTATACATGGGAGGTAATCAAGAAAAAAAAGGCTAAGGAAATTCTGATCAAAGGGCCTTAACTAAATTAAATTACGTAAAGTTTTCCTCCAGCTGTTATCCCCACTTTTACATCTTGTCGGGTCATTCCACATATCTTGTAGTGTTGAGGGGACAAGTACACATGGCTCAGAAATTTGCTTTATATAATGGGATATTTAAGGTTTCCATAATTTCCTCCCTCCATCTCTTGTGTGTGTGTGTGTGTGGGGTGGGGGGAGGGGGGAGGCTATTCCTCTTTCCTCATGTTTTTTCCTTATGTAATTTGTATTCATTCATTTATTCATTCACTTGCATGTCCCTTGTGGAACTTTGCCTCCCTAACAGCACTCCTGTAGGCCTCTCGGTTGTGTGCAAGATGGCCGGCTGTTGATGCATCCATTTGCAGATCATCAACGATGTCTTGCAGCCATCTCCGCCTTGGTCTTCCTCTCTTTCTGTTTTCCCATTATGTACCCTTCCAAGACGGTTTTCTCTAGATTATCATGACGTTTAATGTGTGAAAAATATTTAAGTTTTCTCTCTTTAATCCTCTTTACTAGCCAGCCTTCTTCTTATAATATGGATATATTTGTTCTTTTTTGTGTCCCTGATATCTGAAGAACTCTTCTGTAGCATTCACATTAAAAAAAAAACATTTACGTGTTTCTCGGCTGTTTTATTAAGTGTCCAGAAGTCACAGGCATATGTTGCGATGGGAACGATGCATACCCTTAAAAATCTTATTTTTGTAGTTCTGTCTGTTCCTCTCCACAGATTCTTTAGTTGTATTACTTCCTGAAGAGCTATAGACGTCCTCCTTTTAATTTCCCTCACTGTATCTCCATTAATAGTTAGTAGTGATCCAAGATATTCAAAACTCTCCATTTCTTCCAATTTTTCCTCATTGATACATATTTCAGCTGCCTTGTTTGTTTAGTCAGTTGTCATCAATTTAGTTTTCTTCGCTTTAAGACAGAGGATTTGCTCTTCACTGTTCCTACGGACTGACATAATTAGTTTTTCCACTCCTTTTTGTGTTGTGTAATTTGTATACTTGTATTAAATAGAGTGTGTGTGCGAAGAATAAAAAACGGAATGGTGAAGGGTAGAATGTAAGACGGGCCTGCATGCCCAATTCTTTACCATTTAAAAACACAGATCACTCATTTCCTAGAATTGTTAGTGTGAATGTGTATGGTTTACTGTCTCGTGGTAGCTGCGTAACGTGGCCAAGCCATCTGACCTCTGTTTGTAGTGTAACACTGCTGTTACTCCAACCTTCTGTTTGTAGTGTAACACTGCTGTTACTCCAACCTTCTGTTTGTAGTGTAATACTGATGTTACTCCAACCTTCTGTTTGTAGTGTAATACTGATGTTACTCCAACCTTCTGTTTGTAGTGTAATACTGATGTTACTCCAACCTTCTGTTTGTAGTGTAGTACTGATGTTACTCCAACCTTCTGTTTGTAGTGTAGTACTGATGTTACTCCAACCTTCTGTTTGTAGTGTAGTACTGATGTTACTCCAACCTTCGTCCCGATGGTGTCATTTCTTATTTTGGCTGTTAAGTGTCCCTGTTTCACAATACAAGCACGGAGCTTGGAGGAATATCGTGCGTTACAGTGACTGCTCTTTGTGTTTCACAACTTATGCATTTATTTTTTTAATAAAGGTGTTATGTTTGCATGTTATCAGGGAACCATACACCAGCAGCTTCTGTATATTTATTATTATTTATTTGGTAGAATGAGACAGATACGGAAACGAAACAGTGCCTTCACTACTGGCCATGAACTATTGTTAACTGTCTGATCTTACGCTGTGCTGGTAAGAGTTGACGATCATGCTTCCATATTCTGCGCCTTCCCTGGTGTCTCAAGTCACTACCTTCCTTTTCCCATTCCACTATTCATCCCATTTATATATTTTTCTCTTCATCTTCATTTCTTCTTTTTTCCATTACATTTTCCAGTGACTTTCAAGTCCGCAAATCTGCCTTTCTTTACATTTCTCAAGAATTTTTGTATTGCCTTTTTTCTTTGTGGTTGTAGCTAGTTCTCATAGTTCTGCAGCCTCTCTTTTTATGTTTAAAAAAATGAGAAATGAACCTTCATATCCCTTTAAAAAAAAATTAGTAGTTCTTTCAGTTGTAAGATAGCACCTTATGCATTTAAACATATACAATTAAACATTTAAGCAAACATATGCAATATATACATATACATTTAAACATTTAGGTAAACGAGTAACATAAGATGGGAAATGCACCTCCGAAATCAAGAACTGAATATCCCAAGCCAAAACAAGCTTTCAAACAAATGGGAAACATCTTGGGCAATTCATCTCTGTCACTGAACATCCTGGTACATGAAAGTAAGTCGCAGACAATGAACAGATCGATGTGGAGATCACTAGAGGAAACAGAGATGCGGTTTCTTAGAAGAATATTAAGAGTACCATGGATAGCTAAGATGGTAAACAGGGAATGTAGAATGGAACCTAATTAAACCATATAGAGAATGACATTCATCATTCATTGGAAATATATAATGAGAAGAATAGGGCTTGAAAAAAATCGTACAACAGGATGGATAAATGGGAAGAGAAGCAAGGAAAGACCAAGGAATAACATCATGGACAATCTAACGCGATGACATAATAAGGTCACCAATGGAGCTGATGTAAAACATTAAAGACTGAGATCAATGAAACATGACTGGCGCGGTACATATCATCTATATAACTTCATATCGCATATATATTTAAAATCAATGCAGAGATTTATGACTTCGCTATTCAATATGGGGCTCTGAGCAGTGATGTTAGTACACTCGTCTCGCATAGAGAGATCGCTAGTTCCAGACTGTCTAGAAGCGGACCAGGAATCCAGCTGTAGAAATGTACCAGTCCGCTTCAAGGGCTGGAGAATCAAAGGCAACTGGGGTTGATGCTGACCACGTCGTCCTCTAGTGCTGGGTTCCTCTACTCTGAGGTTCCGCCTTGGACTGAAAGGATTCCGCCAGAGATCGTGACCAGAACTGTAGGACCTGGCTACAGGTTTTAGTTTTTGTCTAAGACAGGTTGATTTTAGGACCTGGCTACAGGTTTTAGTTTTTGTCTAAGACAGGTTGATTTTAGGTCCTGGCTACAGGTTTTAGTTTTTGTCTAAGACAGGTTGATTTTAGGACCTGGCTACAGGTTTTAGTTTGTGTCTAAGACATGTTGATTTTAGGTCCTGGCTACAGGTTTTAGTTTTTTCTAAGACAGGTTGATTTTAGGTCCTGGCTACAGGTTTTAGTTTTTGTCTAAGACAGGTTGATTGTAGGACCTGGTTACAGGTTTTAGTTTGTGTCTAAGACAGGTTGATTTTAGGTCCTGGCTACAGGTTTTAGTTTTTGTCTAAGACAGGTTGATTTTAGGACCTGGCTACAGGTTTTAGTTTGTGTCTAAGACATGTTGATTTTAGGTCCTGGCTACAGGTTTTAGTTTTTGTCTAAGACATGTTGATTTTAGGGTCTGGATACAGATTTTAGTTTTTGTCTAAGACAGGTTGATTTTAGGTCCTGGCTACAGGCTTACTTTTTTTGTCTAAGACAGGTTGATTTTAGGTCCTGGCTACAGGCTTACTTTTTTTTGTCTAAGACAGGTTGATTTTAGGTCCTGGCTACAGGTTTTAGTTTTTGTCTAAGACAGGTTGATTTTAGGGTCTGGATACAGATTTTAGTTTTTGTCTAAGACATGTTGATTTTAGTTCTACACAAGAAGAGAAAAAAAAAAGACCCTGCTCTAGCACATGTTGTTACACCGCGAACCATACCCGATTAACATTGTGTACTATACACTCATTATATGCGGCCTCTAATGTTGAAAAAAAAAACCAGATAAAATTCCAGTTTCAGGCATACTGGGGATACTGTGGTAGGCCAGCATTTCCACGACCTTCAGCAAAGTGTGATGTGGTCAGTATCATGCCAGGTTTCTTCGGTACCCATTTTTAGAGGCTGGGTCGACCTCGTGACCTGTGTGTGTGTGTGTGGGGGGGGGGGGGGGGGGCGCACGCGCGCGCCAGAGTAAACCCCACTGGTGGGAGTGAACCCGGTGCTACAGGATTAGTAAACCGAGCGACGAACTGCTCAGCTGACCAGGTGGTCTCTTCTGGATAAACTAAAAGGACCCCCCCCCCCCGGCTCACTAGTGAGTTGGTACATTTTATGGTGAGCGCTGAGCACGATAACAGAGATATAGCGGAGGGGGGGGGCGCGATAACAGGGATATAGCGGGGGGGGGGGGGGCGCGATAACAGGGATATAGCGGGGGGGGGCCGCGATAACAGGGATATAGCGGAGGGGGGCGCGATAACAGGGATATAGCGGGGGGGCGCGATAACAGGGATATAGCGGAGGGGGGGGGCGCGATAACAGGGATATAGCGGAGAGGGGAGGGGGGAGGAGTGGCCTGGGACTCAATACGAAGTGAAAAATGAGAGGAGGTAAATATTTTAATCCAAGGGTTCCACAGATATTTATTTTAATAAATAATAATAATAAGGTTCCTCGGGAGTAAAAAGATTGAGAAAGGCTGCGTTAGTATGCTGACAGGTTAAGAAAAATATGGTCACAAACCTTATGTGTCTCAATGGCATTACAGGACTGTCTTTACTTTTTCCTTTACTTTTCACTTGTGTAATTAAATATACAAATTACAATGATAAATAGATATTGCCAGATAGCAGCAAAGGAAATTTCTCATTATTTGACATTATTGTCAATTAATTAACAGAACTTAGAATAATATATTGTAAATCTTGTAAATTTGGAATATAAGTTATGGAACACAAGTAAACGACAGCTCGAATGAGCTTAGCTTAGGCGGAGAGTGTGTGCAAGACTTCTTAGATTAATCTTTGATGGTTGTTTTCAAAAGTCACCTCAGCAGGTTCTGTTAGCAGTGATATTCTTATAATTTCCTGGAACAGAGGTTCTGTTAGAAGCGATGTTCATATAACTTTCTGGAAAAGAGGTATTTTGGTTCTAAGGACTGTTATTGCCGGAGGTGGGGTGGAGGATACGCTCTCCACTCCAACGGCTTGCGTCTCAAATAGCCTCTGACAGTCAAGTCCAGCTCCTGGCCTTCTCGTGGCAGAACTGTTCAAACTGACAGGAGAAGGGGCAAAGGCGAATATCTAGCGCCTGAAAACTAGACATTTCGGGTAGATGAGAGTCATGTTTGGTAGCTCATTTACCGCTGCTGGCGAGATTCTTCAGCTGCCGTGCGTGGAGTGGGGCTCCTCCCGGCCAATGAAGAAAGTTTCAAATGGGGTTGTCGAGCTGTGGAAAAGGATAAAGCGAAGTAAACAGTAGTCAAATCACGGCACCTCTGGTCTGGAGGTCGGCCACGTCTTAAGTGCACTCATATCGGGCGAAATGCCGGAACCGGCTTAACACAGAGGTTAAGACACTGCTGGCGAGACTCTTCGGATGCTGCGCGTGGAGTGAAGCTCCTCCTGGCCAAGGAAGAAAATGCGGAAAAGCAATTAGGGTTGCTGTGTGGCGCCGATTTGAAAAGGTGATGGAAAGGATAAAGTGAAGCTTAATCAGTATGTCCATTAGTATCGCGGCGAGACTACTCATACCACTGCGCTCTGCTCTAGAGGCCGGCCACGTCCGAAATACACCCATACTGGTGAAATATGCCTAAACCGGCTTACAGCAAGGGATGAAACTTGATGGCTACGCATGTCACGGTACCTCCGTTCTAGAGGTCAGTTACATCCTAAACACCCCCATACTGGGATAATGTGCCTAAACCGGCTCAGCCCAGGGGTGGAAGTCACTAGAGGAGATGATTCGTCCTCCTGGACAAAAGCTCCGTCCTGGTCACAACTAGGAAAGGTAGCGGCCACGACCACAAAATGCTGAAGTCTGATACACTGGACCAGGGCAGTCTAGATGGACAACCACTTCTCACCTGGCGGGGATGTATGCGTATCCTAATCACGCTGAGGTTTTCCGGTGAGAAAGTCCAACGCTGGACTGGATGGGCAACCACCTCTCGCCCGGCGGTGATACACGGTTATCTCAAAACACATCGAGGTTTTCTGGTGAGAAAGTCCAACTCTAGCCTGGGTGGGCTACCACCTCTCACTCAGCGGGGATATACTGATATCCAAAACACGCCGAGGTTTTCCAGTGAGAAAGTCCAACTCTAGACTAAACTGGTGCAACGAAAACCACGGTGTCACGCAATCCCGTTTCTGAGACCCACCAAGAGTACAGGCTCAAGCCCTGCGATACTCTGAACCTCTTGTGGTCCTCTCGGGACTTATCGAGGACCACAGGCGTTAATTCAGTAGGATCACAAGGCGGTCTTGGTGGTAGAAGCGAACGAAGAAGAAGAAGAAGAGGTTCTGTTAGCAGCGATGTTCATATAACTTCATGGAACAGAGGTTCTGTTAGCGATGTTCTAATAACTTCCTGGAACAGAGGTTCTGTTAGCAGCGATGTTCATATAACGCCCTGGATCAGAGGTTATCTATCAGTCTTCCACAGGAGTTGAACCTCAGTAGTCGACACGATTATTCGCCGCGATCTCCTAAACTCCCAACCCCCCATCCCCTTCCCCGCTACTTGACGTTAACTGGAAATCCTTCACACTTTTATAATATTCTTCTTAACCAAGACTTTCTACATTGACCCCCATATTACCTGATTCCAAGAGTCAGGTTTGGGAAATGATGTTCTAGATCTTTCTTTCGGCACACAGGAAATATTCCGACGCAAGGATTTTCCTGTTGATACATTTCGTTGCTTCTAGCTAAACAAATGAATTTTTAATATCAACCTTTAGTTCACTGCGTACTCTTTAAAAAGTTGACTTCCATAGATAGAATAGCTGTATTAGCTTTCGTAACTGTCCCTTTTTTGATAGCATAAGTTATTTCAGTTTTAATCATATCTTTCAGGCAAATCTAAATCTCCTCGATCTTGGACCGCAGTACAGTTATGATACTTAAGACTTTGATAGCACAAAGATTACCGTTCATGATTTGTATTGACCTGTCGTTGTTAATGTTTGCCGGTTTTGTGTGTGTGTGTGTGTGTGTGTGTGCACGCTTGGAGAGGGATATCAAAGGAAAATATGTGGGTTGTAGGGGGTATGTTAGACGTGGAGAGGTAAAGCAACTATATGTATGTATGCATGTATGTATGTATGTCAGTAGAGCTGTGATTATCAATTCTGTTGATTAGAAATTTATGTTACTGCTCTAAAATTTGGTAGTGGTGTTGATCTAAAGCCAGTGGTCGGTAATGATACATTGAGCGATATTTTATGTTTGTGACAGACTTATGACAGACTTGTCCCAGTCTTGGAGTTCTGGTCCTTTCTTTTTGTCCACTGCTGCAGTCTGCCTGTGAGGGTTTGTCTCCGGTCTAATAAGAAATATATTGCCTGGCACACGGTCATACTTGATGCCCTCGGACCCCATTTATCTTTTTCTTGGACGGAGGCATAAAACAGGATTATAATGGCGATCGATGGGGCCCATGTTAAATAATAATAATAATAATGTGAAAATGTAAATAAAAAAAGAGTGTACGTTGAGAAACTGAAGTGCACAGTATTACAATTCGAGTACATAAACCATTGGAATTTTTGCATACAACTATAATCATGAAATTCCCCTGGAAATTTCCACCGCCAACAGTCAGATCTGAAACCCCAGATGTCCCCAATATCTTCCCGAGTGTAAGTAAACCCCTGATCATGGGCGCCTCATACTTCTTGTTACTTCCATTATAATGGTATACGCCCCTGCAGCTGCTTGATCTGCCCCCGCCCCCCCCCCCCCCAAAGGCTTGAAAGAGTCATCAAAGTGTATATTGTGTTTGGCAGTCTCTTTGTTTCTCTCTTTGTAAAGAGATCTCACCGAACATGTTCCACCAAACGAGAGAAAGAGGCCGATTCATACTCTAAGCTAGAATAACAGCATTTTTTTTTCTCTCCTTCAGATGACAGACACGTTTGGCTGAACACTGACAAGTCCGGACAATTTCCTTCATAAGGACTTCTTCTCTCTCTGGAGAAATAATTAAGAAAGCCTACCATAGACAAGAAAACTTGATGATGGTGAAAAAAATGAGCTGCCAATGAAGATCACTAATTGCAAGCTCAAAGGATCTAGGGTAACTCGTTACATTCGCTGGTTACGTCGATGAAATATGGATGAAATAAGTCGAAGTTTTCATGGTAACATGATACGCCCCATCCTTCATAAGCAGCTGGCATCTTGTCTATTGTGTACTCAGAAATACCAACAAGCATCACAAGCCAACAGTTCCTACACAGGCAAGCAAAACTCACTGTTATATCTGCAGTAAATCTTCAACTCAAAGATAAAATTGTTACTCCTTAGTATTCATTCAAAAGAAAACGCAGAAAAATGAGTTCTGGGAATCATTGATGTGAGTAGCGTGCATCTTCCATTGTGGTTTAGCAGCAACAGCAGCCGTTGTGGATCCAGACAGAAGCAGTAGCTTTTTTTTTCTTTTTTAAAACTTTCTTTAAATATAAAAGATTTGTTTTGTGAATGGGTCAAGGATGACCAATCAAACGAAATTCTGACAAGCAAGATGGAATTCTGAGCACCAGAACGAAATTCTAACCAGTGACAAGAAAAGATATTACCACTTTTAAAAAGTAAAGATAAAAGCTTTAAATGTAACTTATCTTCACTTCATTTCTACATTATTTGAATCGATTTTTAAAAAATCAGTACCTATTTTACTTTATCAGCTACTTTTTCACCTTGACCTAAATACACAGAAAGACGTATCTGGTTCTGTTCCATTATCTATTAATTAAATCTAATTCATTACAGACTCTCCTTATGCAAGGCTAATGACTGTGTTTTGTAGATGGAAAGATGGCAGTTTTCAGTTCTCTAGCTGATAAGTCTGCTTCGATAAACTTTGACAAGCCGAATGAGACAACATATAAAATAAAAACCGACGCTGACGATAGCACAAAGAAAACAACCAGGTGTGCCAAAATATTACAGAGTACTGTGAAATGCACGGGGTATGTGTTGGTTCTTGCTTTCGTGGGTATATGTGTTTACATGGACATTTACTATAAATGGAACGAACACTGTAAACAATCCAGCAACAGTATCTCAAAACAAGCTGACCAATGTAGTATCGACGAAAATAACCGCTTTGACTGCTTTCCGGAAAAAACTGAAGCAAACGAGGCTGCATGTCTCAGCCGCGGGTGTTGTTGGAAGATCGCTTCCAGACCCAACACGGCGCCATGGTGCTTCTACCCGTCCAACTATCACGGGTACTCGGCTTCGGATGTGAAGGAAACGGCCACTGGGATTACGGCTAGACTTCAGAGAACCACCAGCTCATTCTTCCCACCAGACGTGAAAACTCTGAAACTTTCTGTCGAGTACCAGACAAATACAAGGCTCCGCCTTAGGGTAAGCTATCTAGTTGTATACGAGGTACAGACAGACAGACAGACAGACAGACAGATAGACAGATAGATAGATAGATAGATAGATAGATAGATAGATAGATAGATAGATAGATAGATAGATAGATAGATAGATAGATAGATAGATAGATAGATATCTACTTTGTCCTTATATAAAAAGGACTTGTTCGACATCATTCTCAAATTAAATTTCAGCCATTATATAAACATTGTTAAAAATGTACTAATAAACTAAAAATGATTAGGATGTGAACACTTCTGTAGCTGCTGTGGTGATTGGTACTGTACACGTTGCTTAGTTACTGAATGTGTCAAAGCTTCTGAGAATGTTCTAAGTATCTCGGGCAACAATGGTGCTCTGATCAGTGCCAGCTCTCATAGTAAGATTAAGAAAAAAAAAATTTATGTAAAGGTTACACTATAAAGTAATATATTTTTCAGGGGATATGGTGTTGTTCACATATTTTCCATGACTTGTCGACACACTAGGGGGCAGTTTGGTCAGCATAACGACTGGTCACCTTCCTTTCCCCAAATCCAGAAGGGGGCAAGTATCTTTTTCTACAGCCGGTTAACTGGGGCACTCACGCCATGATTCAAACAATCAAACTGCCCTGAAAGACAAGTACGCTAACCAGTGAGATGCCCAACATGATCACATTTGTAACAGTATTGTTTGCTATGTCGACTAGGAATCGACGTATACGCATTTATGATGTAGTACAATGAAAGATTTACTTTAACAACCCCCCCCCCCCCCCCAGAAAGTAAAGATGGCCAGAAGAACTGCTTCTCGTTGATTAGGACGAATTCTGTATTCTTCCGCGCCATCTAGATCAGTGATTCTCAATCTTTCTTAAACTATGGCAGACTTGGCAATACACATATTTGTCAGGACACACCTGTGTTCCTAACGGACCCCATGTAATATGCCATCAATGTATAGTATTTTAGTGTTTACATAACATTAACTATATTTGCAAGTTATATTTTTACAATAAAACATAGCGCATTCGTTTAGCATTTCTAGCAAAAATAAACCAATGCTACACAAACATTATTTGGTGACATTTTCTACACGCGGCGTTTTGTTTTTTAAATGTATATAAACACAGCAGGTGACATTTCACTGTAATTTGAAGAAAAACATTTTTGCTATTAAAATTTAGTACCTCATCTTTGGCTCTCTCGTGGCACAAAGTTCGAGAATCACTGATCTAGACAATGAGAAGGATCATCTCCATGAATTCCATCATCAGCAGGACTCCTTCATGTGTAACCACAGTTTTATATTTATGCTCCTTTCCTGCATCCATGCTTGAGCTTTAACAAACAAACAAACAAAAAAATGCCAGGCGAGCATGCAGAGTTGCAGGTCATGCTCAGGAATCATTTCGATAAATTTATCGAAAGTTTAACCAGTTCACCACCATCAAAGAACTTTGACCAAACAATAGAAGGAAAATATTTTTCTTTGATAAATAATGATAAACTCCTCATTTTTTTTTATCTTCATATTCGAGGAGCAACTAGTTGTAAATATATTCATTGCCTCTGTTTTCATATCAAGTAAATGTGTTCCTACTTTCCTCTCTCAGATATTTGACCCAAGCAACTCAAGATTTCAACCACCTCTAGCAGTACCATCTGGATCAGAAGATCATCATAATCCACAGTACATAGTATCAGTGGAGCAGAGCCCGTTTAATATCATTGTTAAGCGATCATCAACAGGAGCTACGATGTATGTCTTCCATTTACTTTTTAATGCATTTATATACTTCAGTGATTTACAAAAAAGTATTCACAATGTTCTTGCATATTTTCCTTTATTACTCCTAGTTTTAGTAAACAATCTTAGTTTTAGTAAACAATCTTAGTTTTAGTAAACAATCTAAAGTTAAGTGTGACTATTTTTTTTTTGTGCATTTTTCAGATTCGACACAACAGGGACAGCACCTCTGATTTTCTGTGATCAGTTTCTGCAAATTTCCACACAGTTATCCACACAATATTTATATGGATTTGGAGAACATCGTAGTAATTTTCTACAAAATGTAACTGCTTGGAGGAGACTTGTTTTCTGGACAAGAGATGACTCGCCAAAGGTTATTGATGTGAAACAGTAGTTCTTTTCTGTCTTAGAAATTTTGCAGCATATAGATGTTGCATGTCTGTGTAACTTGTTGAACATCACTGTGCTGAACAGCTTCTTTAATAATTGATTCTGTCTCTTCAGCAATTGATTAACGAAACCTAGACCTCCATAGGGCCACTACCTCCCATAGTAACATAGTCCATCTCCTGATATATGGCCTGATTCTCCTTCATTTGTGATCTCTACTAATGCTATTTGACTTTGTATTACACAGACAAAACATAACATCACTGTCACTTGAATAACATAACATGTTAGTATAGCAATAACAGTTATACATGACTGACACAAGAATCCATGTTTGCATATTTTTTTTTCATTAATGCCAGCCCCTTGTCCTTTTGGACTTCCGGGATAAGAGCATGCCCAGCCTAGTAGCTTATCTGCCACTGTACCTATATCTATATTTATATGAAATAATTATCATTCACTTCATCAGTTTAAGAACTGACATGTGCTGTCTGTATAAAGAAAACATATAAGGTTAAAAATAGAATGTAATTGTAGGTCATGTTCAGTCGCGTGAATCTTTTTTTTTTTTATCGTTATGAAAGTGATTCTCCTTTGTGTTTTATATTTGTCTCTAATTATCTCTTATAAACTCTTTTTCTACACCATCTGGCTCAGTGTTCAGGATATTTATTTCTTGGTCTCTCTTGTTATATTTTTGCCTTCATTTTTCCAGCAGTTGTCATATTCTCTAAATTCTGTCCTCTCATGACACTGTCAAAGACTTTTTATTGTGTTTTTCCTCATCAATTCATTTCATTTGTGATGTTTTATCCCTTCTTCAGAGATTAGTTGTTTTTCTGCTTGTCCAGAGTATATGTTGCATCTTTCTTCATAAGCGACATTCCCATTAGTAATAATGTTCATTTATCTACTGACCACAGCTCACAGACATGTAGTTGTACTTCTTGTACACAGTGGTATAATATTGTATTCATCACTAAAAGGACAGCTTCTTTTGTACATGGATAATTTTTTTCTTGTCTTAGAAAGCTGTATTGCTGTTCCCTTTTTTTTTAATTGTTTACATCTGCCTTTTGGAATACTGCAGAGGTTATCTATATAAATGAGAGATTTTTGGGTATAATAACAGTCTGTTGAAAGCCATCTTCAATGAAAAAGTTCAGAATAAAATATCTGAATTATGAGAATGACAAAGATGAGTATAAAATAAGCACTAAAAGAAGAATTCTTTATGGCATCTCCAAATGTTTGGAGACAAAGTAGTTGGTTTGTGTGTGTATGTTTATGTGACTGTCCTTCACATAATATTGCCTCTTGATAGTCAGTTTGAGAAAAGTCTCAATATTTAGTTACACAGTGAGTGTAGTATTTATAGTATCAGTGATTCCTAGATTTCCAGGAACCGCATCCTCTGTTATTCTTCTCTCTGAGCCAGTGTTTCTCAGCCTTTTTTTTTTTAATAATGCCCCACTACAATGCCTCAAAGATTTTTATGGTCCCCTCATACTTAAAGCATAACAGCCAACCAAGTTCTGAAAAAGTAGGGCATATGCCTCATGTTGAGAAAATCTGCTCTAAGCCATCATGTTATTTAACATAAGCAAAGATGAATACCTTTCTGTTCTTAGTGTTGCTGAGGAACCTATTTTCATGGATGCAAAGTTCTTCTAAAATGCATTTCTTGTTCTTCTTGTTCTTCTATTGTATCCTGAAAACTGTGTAGATGATAAAGAATGATTTATTATTTACTATAACAAGTGGTGATAGATAATTTTTTTTCTGTAAAACGAAAAAGTAATTTTGGTTAAAATTACATGAAACAAAACATTCTTCTTTAATTTTCTGGTCTGCTGATATTGTTTTGTCTCTAAAAAAAATATTGCTATAAAGACTAAAGGCTGCAGAGATTTCTGTATTTTCTTAAACATATAATTGAAATTAATAACCCACGTATCATTTAAAACATGTTACCCAAAGTGGACATTAACACCATCCTGTGGGTGTTGGAAGGGATTGGGGGGAGGGGGGAGCTACAGTATGGGGGCAGTAGGGGGGGCATTGACAGAAAACAAAGCAGCAAACTGGGGCAGTAATAGCTTCCCTCCTAACACTTTTCAGCCTGATATCGAGAAACTTGTGTCCCTACATGAAACTCATCCATCGCATTAAAAGTTGAGAAAATAATGCAGTAGGTGTGCTATAAATGTACTCCTTTTATGTTGGTAAATTGGTTTGCTCGCTGAAGTTGTTAGTTGTGTAATGCATATCCTAGTTTAGTAGGCCATTGTAAAAGTAGTACATGGGGCCAGGGGTGGTGAGGGAGAGGAAGAGGGGGGGGGCGTTTAGGATGTGGCCTGGGAGAAAAGGGGGCATGAGAAACACTGATTTAAAGTAATGAGCTCAGATGACAACCAGCCTTCAGTTATACAATGTTGCAGGTTGATAACAATGGCTATGGCTCTCATCCTTTCTTCCTTAATCTGGAAGATGGAGGAGCTGCATCAAATCCGCATGCTCATGGGGTTTTCCTTCTCAACAGCAATGGGGGAGGTAAGTGCACCTAATGAGATGAAGACAGAGAAAGGAACTGCATTGTCCAGTGATTGTATCACTACTTTATAGGATATTTATTTGATACTCTGCATTCAGATTCTTAAATTTATGAGCATGATATATTGTATTTCAGTGCAAACAGTTTTAATATTAACTGATCCAAGGAAGTGTACACCTGTTACACAGGAAAATTCCCATTAACCAGGAACACAGAAAAATGTCCATCTTTATTGGTCCAAAGTAAAGTCCACTTACTGGGAACACATAGAAAATTTTCACCTTAACAGGTCCAAAGTAAGTGTACATACTGGGAAAACAGGAAGATTCCCCACTTTATTTGTTTCAAAGTAAAGTATACTTAATAGGTACACAGTAAAAGTTCCAGACAACAGCAAAAAAAGATATTTTTTTGCTTTTGATAAACCCAAGAGAAGATGTATCTTTTGTTCAGTAATGGACAGTTTTTTTTACTAAACCAAACATGCACAAAGAGGAATAAATTCATAATTTGTGGATTTTTTTTTAGTGCATTAGAGTAACAGAAATAGACATCTTTTTCTTTCCTCACATAAAAGTTCAGATCAGTCTGGGAGTATAGAGACAGGGTACAAGGGCCAGTTGAACTTTGGATTCAAGATCTCATCCAGAGACACTATGAGTCTTCCAGCATGGTAATATATGTCAATGACTTGGAACAGCAGAAGTGGTTGGGGTTTTGTTGTCTACCACAATGGAAGAGTAGTGGCACAGGGTTCAGGAGCCTTTGAAGTCACCACACCAAGCATGCGAATGGAAAATGAGGCTGTGTTGGCGGCAGTGAAATGGCTAGTTGCCTATGATGTAGTTGATGGTGTCACTGTGACGGATTCACAGAGTGTGCTTCATAAGATTGAGAAAAAAATTGCTTTGAAAAGAATGAATTCATCTGATAAGCTAGTCAACTGTGATGAGCCTAATGTGGCTTTATTGTCCAGGGCATGTGGAAGTACATGACAATGAAGTGGCAGATAGACTTGCTGCACAGGCTAAAATATAAATGGCAGGCTGAAAATGGGCAAGGGTGACATTGCTAAAACTGTAGTGGAAAGACTGCGGGAAAATGAACACCAGGAATGAAAGAACAATGTAATTGTGAAGCAAAAGTTGCTGGAGCTAGGACAAATTAAGGGTGCTGGTAGGAAATCTGAACTTTGTGGCAGAAATTGCATCATGAAGAATGAACACTTGATGTGAACTATTAGCAAACATATTCTCGGATGGATGCAGTGAAGCATATATGGAGTTGTCCTGTGTGCAGTGACGCTGGTCAGATTTGGAACCTTTGGATCTTCAGATCAATCCAGCTCTGTAAATGAGTACCTGCACCTGGCCCACATTTAATGGGGAATCTTCTTCTTCTTTCTCCATTCAGTTTCACATGCTCATCCATCTAAAAAAGGAAGCAAGTGACTTTCATGAAGCCCAAGATCAGAGGAGTTTTTTTCCACAGTTTCTCATCAATATTTTCTTTGGCAATTTTGAACTCTGCAGAGAGTGCAGGTTTGCAGGATGTGTTCTTGAGTCTGGAGACTGTTTTGGCATGTGTGGGGTAGAGTTTGTTCAACCTTCAGTTTACGCTGATGGATTTGTAACTAGAGAATTTATTTCTGAAATTATAAAATGTCTACCCACAATTCAAGACACTAGAAAGCACTACTCTCACAGTTGCCAGTGCATTTGATAACAACAGTATCAGTAAATGAGTTTGCCAATGAATGAGTATGTCTCATTTCAAAGTTTGTGACAGATAAATTTTTTCAAGGAATTATGTCACAGAAATATTGAAACAAAATTGCATGATAGTACAACTGCAGTTGAAATTTACTTTTCATTTCAGAGGTGGTTTTGCAACCTTTTGGCCAGAACAGCGCAGGAGCTATCACATATCACTTTCTGGGTGGAATTTTAGATTTCTATATTTTACTAGGACCTGATCCTCTGTCTGTTGTGTCCCAGTATGCAGATGTGATAGGTCACCCTTACTTACCACCATTCTGGGCTCTGGGGTTCCACTTGTGTAAGTGGGGCTACGGTTCGGCTGCTGGAATAAAGAATGTAATAGACAGAAACAGACAGGCTCAGATGCCTTATGTGAGTATTTGCATAGGTGTGAGAGCAATGTAACAAAGAAACGAAAAAATAAGTTACTCACATAATGAGTATTAAGCCATTATAATCTTTCTGATGATATCCTGTGTTACATAACTGTTTCTTTTTTTTTAAATATAAAATTAATAATGCATTGTCCTTCAAAAATCTTGAGAACATATAGAATTCAAAAGTTATAAGCAAATTAAGATCATTCAATTCAAATGTGATATCCACCATCTTTTATGCATGCAAAAGCTGGAAATCAACTAAAGAAATAGACAAGAAATTAGACTCTTTTGAAAACAAATGCTTAAGGAAAATACTTGGTATAAAGTGGAATGAATTCAAGAACAACGGAGAGGTAAGACAGATGAGCAAACAACAACCTGTCTAATGGGTGATCAAAAAAAGAAGATGGACATATGTAGGCCATGTGATGAGAAGAATTGATCAGAGAATACCAAAACAAGCTATAAAATGGAGCACAACAGGTCAAAGAAAAAGAGGTCGACCACATGAAACTCTAAAAATGACATTATTAAGAGAAGCCAGTTTAGTGGGCATAATATCCCTTGATGAAGTTGAAAGACTTGCAGAGAACAGAAAAACTTGGCAAACAACTATGCAAGCCCTGTGTGACGTTTAATGACATGGGAAGGATGTAAGATGTAAGTGTGGAAAAATGGCAGTTTACATTATTTCATTGCTTTTCAAAACCAACCATTTCACTAATTAATGAACAAAGAGAGTTAAATAATTAATGAACAAAGAGAGTTAATGAACAAAGTCCTATTATGCACTTAGGAACATGGTGCCAGTGCTCATGTTTTACCTGACCTGACAGCACACTAGAGGATGATGTAGTCTACACCTTTCCTTCCCTAGCTCCAGAAACAGCAAGGTACACATTTCTACAGCTGAGTGATTGAGGTGCCTCCAGCTTCCATCACAGAGGGAAACACAATCATCTCTACCTTTTTGACAGCCTAAAGCAATGAACATTGATCTCTGTATCTTGGTTGTCCAAAGTAATGAACACAATCTCTAAATCTTTGGAATCATGAAGTAATGAACATAATCTCTAAACCTTTGACATCATGAAGTAATGAACATAATCTCTTCCTCTTCAGCTGCATAACATAATGAACCATGAACATTATGCCTCTATTCTCTTGGCAGCCAGGTGTCATGTTGGCCACATTCCAGTTTAATGTATTTGACCAAACAAAAAACTATATGCACTAGCATATTTCCTCTGTTCATCAAGAGGACTGGAACACTGCTTTCTGACATTTTCCTACATATTTCTGATCATCTAAATCTCTGTTTGCAGGATGTCCAATGGAATGATATAGATTATATGGCTAGCTACAAAGATTGGACTTATGATACAAGCAAGTATGCAGATTTGCCACATATTGTCAAGGATCTGCATGACAACAGGCAAAGATACATCATCATGGCCGTATGTTATTTTCTTTCATATCTTAAACTGTATTGTTATCTTGTAACTTTAGAAAGTATTATTTTCATGTGCTTGACCTGGCCAAATAGATGATTTACTTCACCAGATCTTAGATTTGATTGTTCTCAGTTATGTTTTTATCTGTTTCTCTTATGATTTAATTCTTGTCTTTCTTTTTTGTCTTCTCCAACTCATTTTTGCATGTTTTTAGGTTTTTAGGATGTTTCTCTTTTAGTTCAAAAGTGTTGAAAATGGCTTTTGTTTTTTTGGATAATCATCACTGCACTCCAGACAAGTGCTTAGGTACCCTAATCTCCTCACTGGATATTGTCATGGGATCAGATGGTTCGCTTTTCTACCAAGTGATGATGATGATGATAGTGAGATCTGATAATGATAAAAGTTGACAGTCATGACTTTCTTCATTTCCTTAACACACAATAATTAGTGTATAAGTATATAACTATACACGAAGCACTGCAGTAAAGCTGTGATACCAGAATGCATAAAATAGGAATAAAGCTGCTCCTACTTTTTCCTATTTTATGCATTCTTCATTTCCTTGGTCTCATCTTTTGAACTGCGGTGTCAAGCTTCACTTTTCTAAACTATTTTCATTTGCTAGACTGTTAACTGTATTCTCACTATGAGTCATCGGTTACAAATAACCGTCTATGTGGATTAATCAAGCTTCTGAAGATTTAAAATGTTAAACAGTCTATCTGAGTCCATTTGATGGACTGTTGCTGCTATGAGCTAAATATAAGCATACCATCTTTTTCAGTATAGACATGTCAGATGTATTTATTATAAAGTTATTTGTGTGGTCTTGGAGTTTTTAAGACTCTTGCTTATTTATGGAGAGTCCTGCAACAAAAGGTGTATAAAAAGGGTCTTTCCTGGTTATGATGGCTTATTAGGACCTGAAACAGAGTGGATACTTCACCAGAGCTAGATTTTTGAAAATTTAATTCTCCATCACCAGGATCCAGCAATCTCCAGTGATCAGCCCCCAGGTAGCTACCCTCCTTATGATGATGGAGTGCAGATGGATGTGTTTGTAAAGAATGCCTCTGGTAGTATTCTCACTGGCAAGGTACAGTTATTTGTTTAAAATCTGACACTTTCTTGAAAGGATTTTTTTTAATATAAAAATATATGAATTTGTTTTGCACAGAAAGCTTACATTTTTTGGGGAGAGAGAAGGTTAGTGAACACAAATATGAGGTGTCCTGAGTGTAACTGACTGAGCTGAATAAGAAGGTGATAAATATCAAATCACATGTGAGAGTAAAAAAAAAATGTAAAGGTAATCCTTTCATGCCTTAGAGGCACATAGGGATATGATGTTAGTGCCCATATTTTCCTTGACCTGTCAGCACACTAGAGGGTGATATGGTCAGTATCACGCCTGGCCACTTTTCCTTCCCCAACTCCAGAAGAAGTCGGGTACCCATTTCTACAACTGGGTGACTGGGGTGCCTCTGGTCGAATTTGAACCCCAGACCTTCACCATGAGAGACCAGTGCACTAACCACAGGTAAAAGCTTGCCATCCACAATTAACATTTTGACATTCATCGACTATGGTACGAGAAAAATGTGAAAGTCTACTAGAACATGAAAATGTGAATTTTAGATTCATAGAAGCATCAGTCTGAAAGAGTTTATAAGAAATAAAACAGTAAAGTTTACATTTTATTACTTATTTCTGCATTATTGGCAAATATCAAGTGACAGAATTTACTGTCAGCTTGTCAAGTATACAGTGGAGATTAAAGTTTTAAAGGATATCATCACTGCACATCAGAAAAGTCCAGTGCTACAGTCTCCTCTTCTGAAGGAAGATCTCAGCATAGCGCATATGCTACGTAGCACTGATGAGAATCCTGATGAACTGGTGGTGACAGGCAGTATTCGATCCCACATTTTAAATCTGAGTAAAAATCAAATTCTTTGAAGGAGAAAAGCAAAACTTGAAAGTATATCATCAAATGCTGCATAAAAAATGTTATTATTGTAAATTCATAATGAATCTTTGTTTTTTTTACAACTGAATCCATGTTGAAGACATTATAACTCGGGCATAATATGCAACGGGAGTTAAGCTTTGGTTCATTCATTCATCAGGTGTGATTATATTTCTCTGCTTTTTATGATCCTTCATATTTCTGATAAAGTCTGTGTGCCTTCATTTTCCTATGTCAATTTGTCAGCCTATTCAAATATTTTTTAAAGATTTCCATTTCTTTTCTTTTTTTTTTATTGAGTTTTTCAGTGACAGAAAAAATAATATCTGAACTGATGATCAAATCATTTATGAAAAGAAAGGCAGCTAATCTTATTAATACACAAAGATCAGCCAAAATGAAGCATACATAGATAATAAAAGTGAACCATATGTGAAATATTTCACATACATTCACACGGATGGTGCATTATCCAAATAATTAAAGATTTACTTTTGTTCTTCCTTATGAAGGTGTGGCCAGGAAACACAACATTCCCTGACTTTTTTCATCCCAAAGCAGTTGATTACTGGTTCAAACAAGCCAAAACATTCCATGAGCAGATACCATTTGATGGACTATGGATTGTATGTCATCACAGTGAAATCTTGATTAAGTACTATGTCCATCACTTTCAGTCATTCTCAGCATTGAAATTGTCATCATTATTATGCAGAAACTTCACTGCAAAATTTTGTACATCAGAATGATCATTAAAACAACTTATCTTAAACAGTGAAACAGCGCGTCTTTAAAAAAAAAAGAATTTGCAAACACAAAAGCAAAATAAATTAGATGTGTCTAGTGAACATAATGTGATGCTTTCAGAGAAAAAACATCACTGTTCTTGAATGAAAAATATACACAGAATATGTGTGTTGTTTTACTATCCCATATACTGTTGAACTGAGTAGCTTTTTCTTGTATATTTTATGGCAATGGTGGAGACAATAAATGACAATAGTAGGGCATCATGAATTTCCTCTTCTCCTATTGTTTATGCAGAAAAGGTGAAGAGGTGATCTCCTAGCTACCTGTTGTGCTACATTTGTCAGTAAGTTTATACACATTGATCACTTCCTCATTTTCCAGTCATTTGTAATACAGCATTTTTATTATGTGTACTCTGATGATAGATGCCATCAAACACATGAAGAAAGGAAAAGCGGCTGGGCCTGATAATATAACAACAGAAGAAGTAGAGGCACTAGAGGAGACAGGAATAAAAGTAATAACCAAGTTACTGAATGACATTTACAACAGTGGTTATATGCTAAGTGACCTGCTTAAATCCATGTTTATAGCACCACCAAAGAAACCAGGTGCAAAGAAGTGTGATGACCACCTGACTATCAGCCTCTCATGTCATAAAATGAAGCTACTTCTGAGAATTATTATGAGAAGAACAAGGAAAAAGATAAAAATGGAAAAAGCAGACAAACAGTTTGGATTTGTTGAAGGAAAGGGAACACACAATGCCATTTATGCTTTATGAATACTAACAGAAAGAGCTTTAGAAGTACATAAAGATCTCTACTTATGCTTCATTGATTACACCAAGGCATTTGACAAGGTGAAACAAAATGAAATTATTAAAATGCTTGAAGACATCAGTATAGATGGCAAAGACCTGAGGATTGTAAAACATCTATACTGGCAGCAAGAAGCAACAATTCGAGTTGAAAATAGAACTGGAAAATATCAGCCTATAAAACAAGGGGTGTGACAAGGATGTGTACTATCTCCAGACCTTTTTTTCTCTGTACAGCAAGAATATTCTAAGAATGATCATCACAGAACCAGACATAAAAATTGGAGGATACAATATTAACAGCCTTCGGTATGCTGATGACACAGTACTGATAGCTGAGAACTAACAAGACCTGCAAAATCTCTTGGATAATGTGGCTAAAGGAAATGAACAGAAAGGCCTTACTTTAAACATAAAAAAGACAGAGACTATGGTTATATCTAAGAAACAGAATCCACCAACATGCAGTATAAAATAAACGGAACTATTCTAAAGCAGGAGCAGAAATTCAAATACATTGGAGCATTAATAACTTCAGATGGGAAATGCAGAACAGAAATTAGGAACAGAATAGGCCAAGCAAAGACTACATTTCAGAGAATGAGAAACATATTATGCAACACATCCTTATCAATGAATGTTAGAAAACAAGTCCTAAAATGCTATATTGAAGCTATCTTGTTATATGGAAGTGAATAATGGACAATAGATAGGTCTGCACAAAAATCATTGGAAGCAGCAGAAATGTGGTTTATTAGAAGAATGTTGTGAATCCCCTGGACAGCAAAAATAACTAATGAAGAATGTATGAGAAGAACTAGAGAGACAAAAAAAAATATTGTCAAAAAAATAAGACACAGACAATGTACTTTCATAGGACATGCAATGAGAAGAGGAGGCATTGAAAATATTATAACAACAGGAAAAATAGAGGGAAGAAGATCCAGAAGAAGACCAAGAGAAATGATACTGGACAGTCTGATGGGATGGTGTGAGAGGAGATCACCAACTGAGCTGATGGTCTGCATGAAGGATCATGTAGTCTGGAGAAACATAATGGTCAACGCCAGTCGGCATGGCACCAGATGATAATGATGACTTTGATGAAGCTGTGTATGGTCTTGGCCAACTGTAGTTTATCAGCTCTGACTTTAAAGTGGATGCTGTTGTAATGTGCAGTCTGTATGAGCTGCTTTTTGTGATGTGAACATCACTTATCCAGAATAAACACAAGACAGGGCATATGACTTGTAGCACAAGTTTAATTTTTTAAGTACATCCTGTACTCATGTTTCAGTTTCACAAGACAGTAGTTTATAGCATTCCATTTATTAGCAAATGTTTGTTAACTTAACCTAATGGGAGATAATGCATTTTCTCTTAACCAAAATCCAAAATGGGTTCATAATATTCTGCCCTTGAGTATTAACAAAAATTTGCCATCTGGACAGGATACTTTCAGCTCTTCTAAACTATTGTGATAATATAAAATTCAGAAAAATCCTTCCATAAAATAATATGGTTTCAGCTAAACTGTGAGTCAAGAACCAATAATCTTTCTTATAATATGTCCACTTACATAAACATTTACTTTTAAACAATAAAAAAATAAAATCCATATTCTCCCTTCTATCCATGTGCAACCTTCTTTTTCTCCATTAACCACATTGCCCTTGCTACACATACATTTAATAATGAACTAGACATACAATCATATATTCATATAACTTTTGTATACATAAACATATTTTTTAATGGTTTTTACAATATATGAACTTAACTTGTATTTATTTTACAATTTTCTTATTTATTAGGACATGAATGAACCCTCCAACTTTGTGGATGGTTCCACAGTTGGTTGTACAAGCAGCTCTTTGGATAAACCTCCATTTGTTCCACCAAGTAAGAATTATCCACACACAAATGTGTGAATTCATACGGTATATCATATTATAGTTCCATATTGCCTTCTCTGATAGGAAACTATCTGCTGTAGACAGTAAAACAATACAATTCCTTGGACCATCAGAGGTGTAAAAGCAGTAGGAAAACATCATAAGCTTTGTCTTGAAATAGTACTTCTGATGGCTGTGCTCTATTTTTCTTATGTGTATCACAAGGCAACAGGATATGTGATGTTCACATTTTTGTTTTGAACAATTCCTACAGTGACATAATTGTATTTATGAATACTGACAAAAGTTAATATCACATATGTATTAAAACTTGAAATGGCACATATAGCTAGACATAATCATATTAAGTTGCTTTCTGGAAATGACCAAAGATATTTTAGTCTAGATCTCCTTGTTACCAAGGCTTCTGTAAATACTTTTGCAGCCATTGATGGTGGAACACTTGTGATAAAAACTATTTGCCCATCAGCGAAGCATTCTATCTCACAGCACTACAACCTCCACAATATGTATGGCTGGTCTCATTCTAATGTATCAAGAAGGTAAGTAGAAATTCAAACTAACCACAACTTTTATCTAACACTTACACTATGTAATGAGAAATTTAATGTAAAGCAGGACTGTTCATTAAGTTTCTCCTTTGCAGCCAGTGCCTAAGCTGGACAACACCAAAAAGAACTTAATGAACAGCCCTGCTTTACTCTAGTAGGAAAAAGACTTTCATTTCTCAGTAGCATTATCAGTAACTGATATTATGCATTTGTTCTTTTAAACTGTTAGTACTTTAACCATTGCTGCTGCTGTCATTGTCCAAATCTTGTTAGATCACAAAGCTTGTTTTCTCCACAGTAGTGAAAGTGATGATGATTGACTCATAACTTTTTTCATTTCCCAGGGTATGCACAATGAAAGTGGGATGATGCCCTCCCAACAAATCATAGGCTAATCAGTAAGCTTCATCACAAAGGAGACCATTCCAATCCCTGCTTAATTGACCACACTGTGACATAGTTTGTTTCCAATAAGCACTTCAAAGATGTGATGTAAGGTCTTACCTGGGCATGGTTTCCCAGCTCTGGCATCAAAGTAGACACCTCTGCTACTACTACAGCAGTGAGTAATAATAACTTAAAATTATTAAAAAAAAAGTGTTGCAAGCTTATACGCTTTTAAAAACAGTTTTATTTTAACACTTTCCATGCTTACAGGAGCCTTGACCTTTTATATGTCGACAAGAGATCTCCAATTATCACAAGGTCATCCTTTGCTGGAAGTGGTAAATATGTGGGACACTGGCTTGGTGATAATTTCTCAAGCTTCAGTGATTTGTTCTACTCAATTCCTGGTTAGTATATACTTCTTCCTCTTCATTCATTTCTACCACCAAGATCGCCTCGTGATCCTACTAAATTTATTCCTGAACCAAGAGGTTCAGAGTATTACGGGGCTTGGTATTCTTGGTGGGTCACAGAAGTGGGATTGTGTGACACTATGGTTTTTGTTGCACCAGTTTAATCTAGAGTTGGACTTTCTCACCAGAAAACCTCAACATGTTTTAGATATCAGTATATACCCGCCTGGTGAGAGGTGGTTGCCCATCCAGCCTAGAGTTGGACTTTCTCACTGGAAAACCTCGATGTGTTTTGGATATCAGTATATCCCTGCTGGGTGAGAGGTAGTTGGCCATCCAGTCCAGCGTTGGACTTTCTCACCGGAAAACCTCAGCGTGATTAGTATACATATATATCCCCGCTGGGTGAGAGGTGGTTGCCCATCTAGACTGCCTTGGACCAGTGTATCAGACTTTTTTGTGGTTGTGGCTGCTACTCTTCCTGGTGGTGACCAGGACGGAGCTTTTATCCAAGAGGACGAATCCTCACCACTAGTAAGTTTCACCCCTGGGTTAAGCTGGTTTAGGCGTATTATCCCAGTATGGGCATATTTAGGACATGACCGACCTCTAGAGTGGAGGTACCATGACATGAGTAGTGATCAAGTTTCACCCCTGGGTTAAGCCGGTTTAGGCATATTTCACCAGTATGGGTGTATATCAGACGTGGCTGGCCTCTAGAGCAGGGGTGCCATGGTATGAGTAGCTCTTGCCATGAGACTATTGGACATACCGATTAAACTTCACTTTATCCTTTCCATTACCTTTTTCACAACGGCACCGCACGGCAACTGTAATTGCATTTCCGCATTTTCTTTATTGGCCGGGAGGCGTTTCACCCCACCCACGGCAGCTGAAGAATCTCGCCAGCAGTGTCTTATTGTAACCCCTGGGTTAAGCCACTTTAGGCAATCTGCCCCAGTATGGGTGTATATAGGCGTGGCTGGCCTCTAGAGCAGAGGTGCCATGATTTGAGTAGCCCTGACCTTGAGACTACTGGTTACTTCACTTAATCCTTTCCTTCACCCTTTCCACAGCGGTGCCATTGGCAACCTTAATTGCATTTTTCTTCATTGGCCGGGAGGAGCTTCACCCCATGCACAGCAGCTGAAGAATCTCGCCAGCGACGGGTTTTAAATCAAAGTTTTCCTTCTCCTAGATGAGCTACATGAGGGAAATTAAAAGGAGGACATCTATCGCTTTTCAGAAAGTAAAACAACTAAAGAATCTGTGGAGAGGAGCAGATAGAACCACAAAAATAAGATTCTTAAAGGCATGCATCTTTCCCATCGAAGATATGCCAGTGAGACCTGGACACTTAACAAAACAGCTGAGAAACGCATAAATGCCTTTGAATGTAAATGCTACAGAAGAGTTCTTCAAATATCATGGACACAAAAAAGAACAAATATATCTATACTATAAGAACCTAATATTGAAGAAGGCTGGTTAGTGAAGAGGATTAAACAGAGAAAACTTAAATATTTTGAACACATTAAATGTCATGATAGTCTAGAGAAGACCGTCTTGGAGGGATACATAACAGGAAAAAGAAAGAGAGGAAGACCACGGCGAAGATGGCTGCAAGACATTGTTGAGGATCTGCAAATGGATGCATCAGCAGCAGGTCATCTTGCTCACAACTGAGAGGCCTACAGGAGTGCTGTTTGGGAGGCAAAGTTCCGCAAGGGACATGCAAATGAATGAATGAGATGAGCTACTAACCAAGACTCTCATCTATCCGCAGCATCTGGTTTTCAGGCGCCAGATATTCGCCTTTTGCCCCTTCTCCTTTCAGTTTAAACAGTTCTGCCATGAAAAGGCCAGGAGCTGGACTTGGACTATCAGAGGCTATTTAAGACGCATGCCGTGGAGACATTTTAATTGGAGTGGAGAGCATATTCCCCGCCCCACCTCCAGCTATAACAGTCCTTAGAACCCTTAATATATACAAGTAATCTAACATTACATTTACTTCTATGTCTTTTTTCTCGGTGGTTGCTATACTCATTTAAAATCTAGTTTAATGCACATTACAGTTATCAAACTAAGAAAAGTAAGACTCAAAACTCTTTGTTATAGAGAGCAAAATAACAAAATAACTCCACATATTATTAGAGAGGTGACCCTCTAAATTAAGTATTTGACTCTTTAAACTCATATAGTTGTAAGGAAGTTATGGTCTCAGCCACTAATCATGACCTTAAGTTGTCAGAATTTCACTTTTGAAATTTGTTTCAAGGATGCAGATGTTAACTGAGCGCTGCTGTTAGTTCTTTCATTTGTTTCTGGTTATATCACCTTGACTGCTTTATTTAATGAAATATGTGTCACCCTTAAAGCTGTACTCAATAAGTTCTCTTTTTCTGCTGTACTTAAGTGAGATCTGTACTTAAGTGAGGTCTGAATTGTGTGTCTAAACTTACAAATTAAAAGAGAGCAATTAAAAATCTTCATTTTGTTTATAGCTCAGTGAGTTTAAAGGTTTCAGGTTTGTAACATTTCATACATCTTTCAGGCATCCTAAACTTCAACTTATTTGGCATTCCTCAAATTGGAGCAGATATTTGTGGATTTGTCGGAACAACAACACCTGAACTATGCACACGCTGGCATCAGCTTGGAGCCTTTTATCCATTTATGAGAAATCATGCAGCTATCGATTCACCAGTAGGACAGATAAAAATGTGTTGTTTTTTTAAAATTTTTGTTGAATGATATGTCCATAAGTAAAAATAAGGTATTCTTCACAACAGATTTTGTGAAATAATCTTGCAAAAATACAGGCTTTATATCAGACTGGAGATGTATTACAGTGGATTTTCTTTTGTTTCAGTGCAAATATGAGTAGAAGAGTGAAAGAGAAGAACAGGTAAGACAAGCCAGGAAAGTTCACAGAACAAGCACTTTTAGATGTGAGAGAAAAAAGGTAGTGACATGATGTCTGGGAGCAGTTGTGTAGGTGATACTGAAAACCAGAGATGCAGTGCTGCATCTGTGAGAGAGATTGGTGTCAGCAAATGATTGAAGAAGAGAAGACCAGGGACAGAATCCATGATTCCAGAAAGATGAGCATCTTGCTAGTTACTAGAAGACAACTAACTACTCAGCCACAAAGTACACCCTTTGATGAACTTGAGAAGACCTCCACTACTGGGAACACATTGATCCAGAAAACAAATGAGAGCCTTGATCAATATTAAAGTGTTTGGCTTTACAGTAATTCTATTTCTGACAGTCACTTCTGCCTCTGGACCACAGATACAGTTATTTTTGGATTTTGCAGATATTTCTGTGGATTTTGAAACAACAAATAACAGACCTTTTTTTTATCAGTTTTCTGGTCTGATTTCTGAGAATCTGCTTTCAAGAAATCAGATTTAGAACTGAACTTGTAGCAATTATTTTTTTTTTAAATTTTTATTGAGTTATATTCAGTAAGTGTACATATTTTGGCTTGCTGTTAGCTAACAACTAACTTACCTTTTTTTAGGACATGACTGACTTACTTTGATTGCAGAGAAACTGATTTACCTTATTATACTTGAGTCTAAACTTACCTACCTGCTGACATCCCTAGCAAAGATTTCTGCTAGACTGTCAGATGATTTACTGATAGACAGATACTCGTAGATCTTTATTTCCAAAGGGTTAAGAATTGGGCATGCAGGCCCGTCTGACAATTATCACACAACTTTCTTTCTGTTCCAGACATTCAACAATCATGATGCGCATACTAAACATAATTAATATTGAGAACACTGAAGAAAATACATTAATGTGAAATAAGGCATTTACCTTTCACTCCTATCTATGCACTCAATACAGAAAGTGCCAAACTATTAATCAGGAAAGATGAAATAAAATAATCAGTTAATTACACAATGTTCTCTCTGTTCTAGACATTTTACAGTTATGTTGCGCATATACTAAACATAATTAATATTGAGAACACTGAATAAATACAATGAAATAAGGTATTTACCTTTCACTCATTTCTATGCACTCACTACAGAAAGTGATTCACGCTAATAAATATCTGCCAAACTACTAATCAGGAAAGATTAATTAAAATAATCAGCATCTATAAATAGCCTGAAGTAACATGGCACTTTTGATCATGGAGGCATGTAGTCAACATCATCAAGTAGGGTCTAAAAAAGTTTGTAGTTACAGGAAGGAGCACAGATTATATTTTTAATACAGGATGGGAGTGGGTTCCAAAGTGCTGGGACCTTGTCCTTTTTCTGAATTGTTGGCAGAGTCAGGAGGGGGGAAAGTGCTGCATGGGTAAGACACTCTCTCCAACCACATACCTAGGCAAAGCCGAATATTTCAATTAGCAAAAAAGCACAACTAATATTTGGCTGCTTCAAAACTGTCTTCTAAAATGCAAAATGCCATTATATTGATATATTACAATATATCAATATTAACCACTCATCTCAAAAGCTGAAAATGTCGCTTTAAACAAATACTGCATTAAAAAAAATACTACACAAAAAGGAATGGAAAAACTAATTATGTCAGTCCGTATTAATAGTGAAGAGTGAAACCTCTATCTTAATGTGAAGAAAACTAAATTGATGACAACTGACAAAACAAATAAGGCAGCTGAAATATTTATCAATGAGGAAAAATTGGAAGAGGTGGAGAGTTTTGAATATCTTGGATCATTACTAATTAATAATGGAGATATAATGAGGGAAGTTAAAAGGAGGACATCTATCGCTCTTCAGAAAGTAAAACAACTAAAGAAGCTGTGAAGAGGAACAGACAGAACTAGAAAAATAAGATTTTTAAAGGCATGCATCTTTCCTCTCACAACATATGCCTGTGAGACCTGAACACTTAACAAAACAGCTGAGAAACACATAAATGCCTTTGAATGTAAAATGCTACAGAAGATTTCCTCACATATTGTAGACACAAAAAAAGAACAAATATATCCATACTTATCTTATATCTTATATCCTTCCCATGCCGTTAAACGTCACATAGGGGTTGCAAGGTAGTTCGTCAATATTTCCGGTCTTCGGCGAGCCTTTCAACCTCATCAAGGGATTTTATGCCTATTAATTTGGCTTCTCTTAACATTGTCCTCTTCAGAGTTTCATGCGATCTGCCTCTTTTTCTTTGGCCTGTTGTGTTCCACTTGATAGCTTGTTTTGGGATTCTCTGACTGTTTTTTCTCATCATGTGACCAGCATATGTCCATCTCCTTTTCCTGATCACCCATGAGATTGGTTGTTGTTCAGTCATCTGTCTTATCTCTGCATTGTTCTTGAATTCATTCCACTTGATGCCGAGTATTTTCCTTAGGCATTTGTTCTCAAAAGAGTCTAATTTCTTGTCTATTTCTTTAGTTGTTTTCGAGCTTTCGCATGCTTAAATGAAGGTGGATATTAGATTTGAATTGAATAATCTTAACTTGGTTTTTTGTGCTTATAACTTTTAAATGTCATATGTTCTCAAGATTCTTGAAGATCAATGTTGCTTTTGCAGTTCTAATTCTAACTTCCTTTCTGGTGTCACCATCCTAGTCTGTGTAGCTGCTAAGGTATGCAAACTGACTGACTTCTTCAATGTCCACTCTACGTGTATTTTTCCATTTTGATTGATGGGAATTTTCATTATTTTTGTTTTGACCTTGTTAATGTCAAGCCCTATTTTGCTAGCCAGTGAAGACAGGCTATCTGTTTTTTTCTTGCATGGAATTCACATTGTTACTGATAAGAGCTATCTCTCTCTCTCTGGACCTTAAGTGCCCAGGGCACATGGGGCTTCCGCAAGGGTTTTCCACAAATGCCTGTCTTTTGCCTTTTTTTCTGCTCTTGCCCAGGTGAGCCCTCTATTGCTCAACATCCTTTCTGTTGTTCTTCTCCATGTCTCTTTTGGTCTACCCTTACTTCTGCTCCCCTGTGGTGTCCATCTTAGTGCTATTTTTGGTAGTGAGTTGTCAGTCATTCGGAGCACATGTCCCAACCATCACCAGCGTCTTTCCTCAATAATTGTTGTCAGTGGTTTCATCTGCATTTCTGCTAATAAGATGTTATTTCTTATGGTGTTTGGCCAAAATATTTTTTTAATTCTACGTAAACATTTAGTCTGGAAAGAATTCAACTTGTTTTCTATGGTTTTGGTGATTTTCCAGCATTCACTTCCATAGAGTAGTACACTTAGAACATTACTCTTAAATATCCTGATTTTCATATTTATGCTTAGTTTATTTGATTTCCATATATTCTGTAGCATTGCAAAAGCCTGTTTTGCTCTAGTAAGTCTGCTGTTGATGTCCTCTGTGCTGTCTCCATTTTCTACTACTCTGCTGCCAAGGTATACAAATTCGTTGACCTCCTCCACTAACTTGTTATCTACTCTGAGTACATTTCTGTTGTTCACATTTTGCTTCATTAACTTTGTCTTTCCTACGTTGATCTTTAGTCCTATGTTGTTTGCATTTTGGGTTAACTTGTTTATTTTATCTTATCTTGCATATCTTTGTGGATAAGAGCTATATCATCAACAAAATCACGATCTTCTAGTTGAGTCCCATGTACCCAATCAATACCTGTGTTACTTGTGCAGCATTTTTTCATTATGAAGTCTATTGTAATTCCAAAAAGCAAAGGAGACAGTATACATCTTTGTTTCACGCCTGTTTCAGTCTGGAACCATTCACTCATCCCTTCTTCTGTTTTGACTGCACAAACTGTCATGGTTTTGCCATAAATATGAGTATATATTATCATTTTCTAATGTCTCATAGGACCAAGATCCTGGATCCTTCCAATCACCATTCAAAGATTACATACGTTCAGCCTTGCAGCTAAGATACAGGTTACTAGCTGTTCTCTACATGGCCTTTTACAAGGCTCATACTCAGGGTGTGCCCATTGTCAGGCCATTGTTCTTTTTGTGAGTAAACTATTACTTATTGTTGCAATATGTTTGTATGAAATGGTGTTTACTGCTAATAATTTCCGTTATATTGTCTTATGACATTTAGTTATTTCCTCATCTACATCTTGCTCATTCCACACTAGTTGCATTGCTGCCATCACTTTTGTTCATTTGCTTTATTTTTTTTTCCTTGTAGATATTCTTCAGTATAATGGTAATTCTTGGTGGAATTACCTCATTTCAGTCTTATCTTAGAAAATTCCTTCTGTTCTTCGTTCTTGGCAATATGTCTCTTTTAGAATCATCGTAATCATTTTATATAGTCTTGGTAATGAAGTCTAATCACAACATATCTTTGGTTCACTTTGTTCCTTGCCTTGATTATATATCTGAATGATGTTATCTTTCTATAATTACTGTTGACATCCTGTTATTGCTTCATCATAGACTTTCTTTTATTATGTTTTTTCAGCAAATTATATTTTACTCAATATCTTACCTGTCTAATTCTAATCTTTGCATTATTTCTCTTGTTCTCTTTTAAGATATTCATTCCTATGCATGTCCATCTTTCTATGGCCTCCATTTTATTTTTTATTTTCATGTACAGTGTTCATTTTTGTCTGTTTCATACTTTACAATTTTAAATTTATATAGTGCATTATTTGTCAAGGGACTAAATTTGTCTCAATCTGCGGGACAGAGACACACTGCTCAGAATGAATGAGACAGCAGTCAATGACCCATAGCTGACTGCTTGTGTCTGGGTTGACAACCCATAGCTGACCAAGACCCTCTTCTACCTCCCAGTGGTGCCCCTGAAAACAGACAGCAGTTAAGTGAGTAGGGAGTGCAGAGGGAAGGCAAACCTGGACCTATCAATGCACTGAGCTAAAGTTTGGTGTGAAGGACCAACAGATGCATAACTGCAACACAGCATAGTTAACATCCCTTTAGGATGAATGATGAAGAAGTCTCTTTCTGCATTTTTAAAAAATGTTCTTTATTACATCATCATCATCATCAACATCATCACCTTTCACTCCTTTGAGAACATAGGCCACCGGTGAAGGCGTTCATTATTATAACTTTGGTGTAATTTTGTTTTTTCTTTTTCTTTGTTTCTTTTTTATCTTTTGCAGGACATTTGTTATTAGCTTTTATTTAAAAAATGACTTGGTGGTAAATACTTTTGATTTAAGTTTCAAATATTTCATTTCAAAAGATACCCAGGCACTGAAGCCATAGACAGACAATTTATGTGGAATGATCATTTGCTTGTATCTCCTGTTCTGGAAGAGGTAATAATGCCATGATGTTTTTTTCTCATTTGGCAGTAAACTGTAAGCCAAAAAAATTGATTGAAATTTAAGCTTCAGTTTGTACATCAGGCTTTGAAATTCAAATTTCCTTGATGAATGAAAATTTATATGCAACATTCATGGGAATTTCTTTTTTGACAATTAAAAGGATTAAAATGATAAATTTAACTCATTTTTTAAATATAATTATCTTTTGTATCGTCACAGGGTGCTACAACTGTACAAGCTTTCATCCCAAATGATGTGTGGTATGACTTCTACACCGGGGCTGAGTTGACACAGAAAGGACAGACCTTACAGCTGAATGCTCCCATTGATCACATAAATCTCCATGTCCGTGGGGGGTCTGTTCTACCACTCCTGCCTGCTACACAACGCACAGATCTCTCGTGAGTAGTCCTGGAGAGCATTTAGTATACTTTGATCTATCTGTGAAAACAAGAAATGCAATTTTTCCTGAAAATTCTTCATTATGTGAAGCCTCAAGTTTTACTTAAATCGTTATTCAAAGAATTCTTCACTTTACAGCTATTCTTTTGTAAAGGTGTTAAAATATAATGCTTGATTTTCCATGTGGCCATATTCCACAGCCAATGTTTTATTCTTTACTACTGCATGACTTGGCCATGTTACCATTGTGTAAGTGAACACAGATGCAGAGGGTGCACATATAAGGTAGAGTTGAATGTTCAAGTGTAAAGTTCAAGACTTGCTGATATTAGACACTTACAGGAAAAGGTTGACAACCCAGACAGTATTAACACTTAGCACACATGGATCATCACTGAACAAGTCCATGTCGGAACAAATAACATTTAATGCTGAAGCACATGATGACGAATTCTAACTCATGGAGATGAATTTACTTGTAATATCTAACTTTACAGTGAGCAAAACATGACGAACAGAATTCTAGATGGCTAACTATGCTCAGACTCCTTACTCCACTATAGGAAATCAAAAATACAGCTCTTCATGAGCACAATTCCACTCTACACTATCACCCTATCACCCTAGTAAAAACGTAACTAGAGAATCTTAGCACTCACATTTCTAGCTTAACTGACACGTGTGTTCACAATGATGGTCAACCACAGAATCCTCAGAAATACGTGCTATCTCCAGTCACACGTTTTTCTCTCTCACAGGCCCCAGTTTTCACAATAATCTCGTGAAAATGGATTTTCTCCAGAGAAGGTGAACATTTTTTTAAAATGTATAAACTGGGAAAAATGTAGGAACAGCTTTATTACTTAACAACTGCAAAGTTGTGACATTTTGGTTTGAGCCTTAATCATACAAAAACATACAGGACAAAGAAATAGAGAGAGGATATAAAGTATAGATTCACATGAATACTACTAAAAAAAAATTAAATAGAGTACTTAGCTGTAAATTGTAAGATGTGGCTTGTCCAGCAGTGTGTGTCAGGAATGGATTAAGTAGAACGTGGAGACTGTTTAAATGGAGACCTGTGATATGTAGTCAGTGGGTTGTAACTGGGGGTGGTGGATGGGGAACTGTGGAGAGGAGAGAGAGAGAGTGATACAATGTTTAACTAGCCAGGAGAAGGTGAAATAGATGATTAGGGAAGAGGGGTTGCAAAGAGATACTGTGAGGAGGTTTTTAACTATGTGTAACAAGTAAGAAGGGGGTGGAGCTTAGTGGAGAGCTACTATGATGATTGAAGAGAATGTTAAGTGTAGCTGAACAGCGAGTTTAACCCGTGTGGCTCCAGCGTCCCATAATTTTGAATGCAGTGGTTCTCAAATGCTAGGGGGCTTGTGTTATCTGTGTGACATTGTTTGATGGCTGTTACCAGAAAATTAGATTTGCCTCTGTGGTTGGGGCCATTGAAATGATTTGGGACTGGTTTCGAAGCATGCTGGGCGATGTCGTACAGATGTTTTTGCATGCAGTCCCCTAATCTGAGGCCAGTCTCATCAATATACATTATCCTGCATCTTTTGCAAACAATGACATATATCACATTACAGGACTCGCATGTGAATCTCTCATGAAGAGTGAGGATAGTTTTGGGAAAGGTGATTGTTTTCATTTCGTAGACTACCGGGCAGGTAACGCAGCGGGGGCGGTTACATTTTCTGGTGCCAACATATGTAAGGCTCTGCTTCAAGTGGCTGTGGACGAGGCTGTCCTTAAGGTTTGGCTCACGTTTGTATGCCAACAAAGGTGGATCAGAGAAAATGTCGTGAGTGTCGGGGTTGAGCTGGATTAGTGGCAGATGATGATAAAGAATTTTCTTAACCATCTGACCATGCAAGTGGAAAGGCAGTACTAACTTAACTGTGTCAGATGGAGTAAAAGGCTTCTTCGCAGCTCACTAGTTGGATATGGTTGAAGGCTTCACAAAGGACCTTTTCTGGGTTGTGGCGATGAGGGAAAAATTCTAATAACTTGTTGGACTGATCTATAAAGTCCATATTATCCTGACATATACGGCGAAGACAGAGGAGTTGGAAATATGGGATGGAGTTCTTCATCATCGATGTACCTTTTATAGAATTCTGAAAGTCTACCAGTGTAGATTTCCCATAATTTAACTTCTAGAAAGCCCATAAATAGACATGCATAACTGGGACCCATTTTCGTTCCCATGGCAACACCACTGATTTGCTCGAGGTACTCGCCATTGAATTTGAAAGAATTTAAGTTTAGTACTAGCTGTGTAAGTCTGATTATGGTGTCAGTGTTAGTGGTGGGGTGAGGGTTTTTGTCGAGGGTTTTTGTTTAAAGAGCTCTCAGGCTTGCCTTAATTTTTTTAAAGTTTTTCTCCAGTTATGTACCTTCGACCAAACATTTTCCTATAACCACCATTCCAATGAAATGAATGTAATGTAGCAGCAAATGAAAATGAGCTAAGAAACAATTTTATTCATTTAATAAAAATTGCTTTTTCTGACAATATTTAAAATTTTATTGACAGTTTATGTCTTTTAAAAATCATATTAACATTGTTTCATCTGCTTTATTTTTTTATTCTATATACATTTATGTGAATTCACATTCTCAAAGAAAAGAGTACCACTAAAACGTAGCATTACCATCAATGGCACAAATCTGAAACAAGTTGATAGATTCAAGTACTTAGCAACAATTATAACAACTGATGGGAAATGTCACAATGAAACAAAAAAGCAAACGTGCTCAGGCCAAGTCAGCATTCCAGAAAATCAGAAACATCTTGTGCAGCAAATCTATATCAATGGAAACAAGATTTCTGAGTACTTAAATGTTACATCGAGCCAGTTTTATGGATGTGAAGCATGATCTATGAATAAGAGAGTACAGTGAGAAATGGAGGCCATGGAAATGTGGTTTATAAAGAGGATGTTGAAGGTACCATGGACAGCTAAGAAAACCAACGAAGAAGTCTTAAGAGAGGGTGGAGCTAAAAAGCAAATTATAGCAAAGATCAGAGGCAGACAATCAAGATTTACAGGACATTTCCTTAGAAGAGGAAAATTGGAACACTCTGTGGAGAGTGGAAAAATTGAGGGAAGAAGAGACAGAGGAAGACACAAAGAAAAGTTACTGGATGGGCTGTCAGTGTGGCTAGGAAGAAAGTCACCAGTGGTTCTCATAATCATTGCAAAAGACAGGAAATTGTGGAGAGAAATGATCACCTACACCATGCAGCATGGCACTTAGATAAATAGATATACATTTATACTTACATAGTTATTATTTCATGGTGTTCTGTCATGGTGCAGCATTCCATCTGGAGTTCACAAGCAATTACTGATCATGTCTGACTTCTTTCTACATCTTGGCACTCTTTGTTATCATGAACATGAATGACGCTTCATGTACTGTTGTTCTGATTAAGAACAATGATACCCTTACAACTGGGTTAATTATAAAGGCTTTATATTTTGTGATTGTATAATAGAGAAAGGTAATTCTTGTAAATCTTTACCTGGATAAAAACTTTTGCTGACAGACGTCAAGAGAAGTTCCAGCTTCTTGTTGCTGTAGGCGCTGATGGGAGGGCTAAAGGTGAGCTCTTCTGGGATGATGGTGAAAGTATTGGTGAGTGCTTTGCATATTTTCATTTAGATTTTACACATAGAAATTTTTAAAAATGTGTGCAGTTTATAGTCAGATTCAAGTATTAGTGTGACTGACAGAAAGTTCCAGTGAAGTCACTGAAACATAAATCCTCCTACTTATGTGAGTTTGCCATGGATCTATGACATTCTTGTAACGGAGCTGGCACAGTAATCGAGCATTCAGCAGCCACTGACATATTTTCATGGCAGACTTTTTACTTATTTTCACTGTTAAGTCAAAACATAATTACTGACATATTAATTATGAGTAATTTAAAAAATGTAAAATTTTATTTTAAAAAATGTTTTAAATTTTAAAAGTTGCCTTGACAAAATAAGTTTTTAAAAGTCTGTCCTCTGTCACCATGTTCCATTCACCTTCTTGTGGTGCACATGATTTTTAGTCACACAATAATTAGTGTATGAGCATATAACTATACACAGAGCCACGGAGTAAATCTGTGATACCAAAATGTATAAACTAGGAAAAAAAAGTAGGAACAGCTTTATTACTTAACGAGTTACTTATAACTGACACATGTGTTCACAATGATGGTCAACTCGTTAAGTAATAAAGCTGTTTCTACTTTTTTTCCTTAGTTTATGCATTATGATTTTAGTCAGTTCTGATTATTGGTTAAAACTTTTGTAGCTCACACCGGTTTTTTTTTTCTTTTCAAACTAAGTTTTATTCTAGTACTTTTATATTAATGAATTGACTACAGTGCAGCACTGCTTTTACTGTAACTGGCAAGCCACCACCGTTCCTTCAAAGCTTTTCTCTACATCTTGGCATCATTGTATCCAGTATCCTTTTGCTTTATACACTATTCCTAATAATTGTAATACCCTGTTTCCTTTTACAGAGCTGAGATGTGTGTGTGGGGGCATGTATGTAGAGGTTTATGAGAGGTAACTCTCATTGTAGCATAAAAGTTGAATGTTTCCTGTATCCAGTCATAGTGTATATAAGTTTTTGTGGGGGTGGGAGGGGGTAGGGAAGATAAAAGAAAAAGAACAAATAATTAATACTTTTCATTCTCATAAATTTTTCCACAGATAGCATAACTGGAAATAAATATTCTTATGTGCTCTTCAACCTGATAAATTCAGTAAGTAAATGTTTGAATTTGGCCAAGAAAGGAAGAAAAAGCCCATTTATGAATATTCTGCATTTTTAATGAGTCTCTGTAACTTATAGAATTGTTTAATCCTGAGATAATTTGATATTGTGAGAGTAAAATAAAAAATAACTACATTTGGATTTGTTCTAGTTTGTCTGAGTCTTTCTTTCTCAGAAAAGATCCATGAAATTTCATTTAGAAGCAGTATACAGGAAAAAGTTTGTTATTCCATGAAATGTGCTGGAGACATATAAATGGTGGGTCATCTAAAGTTATGGTTGAATGAACGGATCTCAAAATACTGGATAAATGTAACATTTCCTTAACAGTCTATGTATTCAGTTTTACATGTATTTATGCATGATGAAACTTCAACAAGCAGAAATGAATAAAATAAAGCTTTAAAAGTTGTTAAAGAATTAATTAAACTGAACAAATACCTATGGGTTTGAAACTCAAGCAGAACTGGGATTTTATTAAACTGACACATATCCTTTCCCAGTCTCAGGTTAGTGAAAGATGCCATTTAAACTGTAGGCACAAGAGATGAGGGAAACAAGACCAAGGGGTACACCAAGACCAAGATGGAAAGACAACATAGAGGAGGATATGAAAGAAATTGGTGACACCAACTGGAGAGAGAAAATGAGGAATAGAGAGGAATGGAGGTGAACTTTATCTGCAGCAGTGAGCCTTAATAGCTTGGAAAGCTGAAGAAGAAGAAGAAGAAGAAGAATTAGTATCATAAATCTGTGGGTTTAATATACATAATTATGATAATCATAATTATTTTAATTTCAGACATGTTTACCACTGAATACTTCTGCATTTATTTAAATGTCATCATTTATCACAACAGTATTATACAGGTGGCCCCTGACTTAAACAACTCATGGTTAAACCTTGTATCGCTGTGAGTCATGTAGTGTCCCTGAAGTCCAGAAACCATCAGATTTCACATTTTTCATTAGAAGTTGGCCTTCAGTGCTGGACAGAGAAATTCATTTTTGACATTTGCCATTAAAAGAATGATAAACTTCAAAACGTCAAAGGCCCAGACTTTAAAAGGAAAGACATTTGAATAAGATAGGAAGCTTCCAAGTAGATTGTAAAGAATGGAAAGTGGTAGCTTTGGCCTGCACAGTCTGCATGTGTGTAAGGAATCTGCAAGTGCTGATGTAGCCACAGCTGATATTCTACTTTTATATGTATTTTTTGCTTGTTTTGTATTCAAATTAGCTGAAATTTCACATTGTGTTGGATGTTATCTTGGTCATAGGAACAGAGCTCTATCATAAGCCAGTGACCATCTATGCTGATTATGTTATTAGTAAATTGACCACATGTCCTGATTTTTAAAAAATATAGCAGTTCTGCTTCTTTTTCTTCTTAATTTTACAGTAGGGTTGACAGAGTTTTATCTGACCAATGGGTGATACTTTTACTACATATAATAAGCTTGGTCCTTAAATTTGAAGGGCACTTAGAATATCATGATATTCAAATAGAGATATATTGACAAGATTGGGTGTCACATAAAACTGGCTAGTTAACACTATAAAAATTGGAAAGCTGAGATACTTCAGCCACATCAAGAGATACAATAGCTTGAAGAGGTTTATAGTACAAGGCATAGTGCCTGGCAAAAGAGAAAAGAGACGACCTCACCACAGATGGACTCGGAACATCACGGAAAGTCTGAATGTGTCACTGCAAAACACCGGTCAACTTGCAAAAACCATACTGCATTCAGGGAGGCTGTAAGAGGAAAGGACATGAAAAAAAAAATCTCCATTAAGAGCTCAAGTGTGTCAAATACTGTTAATGTTCATTAGACCTACAGCACATCGGATATTTTTTGCATTTATCAAAACTGCCACCATACTAATATAAACTGTCATGAGGGAAGCAGTATGCGAAAGATATGCTCTAGTTTTGTAAGTTTGATGTCACAGGACCATTTGGTGAATACCATCTCCAAGAAAGGTTACAGTCCCCCTGAAGGTGTGAAACTGGGATTTGTTACATTCTATGGCATTAAGCAAGGCCCTCAAATTGTTACAGTAAATGGACAAACAGCCAACTTCAGCTTTGATGCAGATTTAAAGGTGAGATTTATTACTGTATATAATATAACCTTTTTTTTTCATTTTCCCCATAAATGGAATTTAGAAGTTGAAGCCAGGAGATGTGTAGCAGATTTGGCATACATTTTATGTAAGAAATAGTGCCTAAGAAGATAAGAACAAGAACATTGAAAAGTCCAGCAGAAATAACAGAAAAGACTTCATACTGGCTGTAGAGCATATGTAATGTGCCATGAAAAAAATATAAAATTTAAGTAGCTCAAAGTGTCACATCAAACTCCAGTCCTGTGTGACAGAACAGCTTAGAAGCGTTTCAGGATTTAATGTTATATAGAAAATAGTGCTTAAACTCCAGGAAGAGAAATGAAGTGTAGAAAAAAAATCAAATCTAACAAGTCCTGAGGCTCTGATAGTCATAATTTGAGGGGTCCACTTTTCCTTAGAGTGTCAGAAATGGCCAAAATATGTTGGGGTGGGGGGAGATTATCTCCTCTGATGACCAAAGGAGTTGTGTAGTTGTTTTGATGTATGTAACAGAGTTTTCAGAAGCAAATCCACTGAACAAAGGAATGAAAATGAGAAATAGTGTCACACATTCATAAATATACAATGAATGAGATGTATTTCTTGGTTAATACTGGAAAACTAGAGTTGAAGCATGAGTCCTTAAAATCAGAAACTAAAACATTTTGTCATGCTATATAGTGTTGATGTTCTCCATCTTTTGAATAAAGAAGGCTACATCTGAAGCAGTTGAGGGAAAAATTATGAGGGTAAATGTAAAAGTCGTCAAGAGAGATGCTCAATACTTTGACATCTTTTTGGATAAAATTTTGTAGGTAGGTACCTACAGAAGTGTAGAAAAAAAGAGCAAATTTCTAAATTTTTGCTGTTTTTTGTTCTTAGCTTATATGATCCATAAAATCACTTTATATTTATCTTTATAAAGTATTAACCTCTAGCCAAGACCAGTCAATACTTGCCTCTAGACAGTATCATTTATTATTTGTCCCTAGACAACATATTTATTTTTTGCATCAGGAAAACATCATATTATATTTGTATTCTTTAGTTACCTGATTTCATTTTATGGCAATTATATTTCAGGTTCTGCAAGTGACTGGGCTTGATGTGGACTTGTTGATGCCTTTGTCTATTCTGCTAAACTGATGGCAACAAACTAATGAAAAAATAAAAGCAAGCACACCAGTTGTGTGGAGATTAACCGGACATTTTTAAAACTCGTATGCTTAAGAAACATAATTTGATTTTTCGACCAGGTTAAAGTATTTACATACAATTTTCATTATTCATCTGTTTTTATATATCATCACTTGATGTAAAAGATTAGCTTTATATTTTGCCCTCATTCTGGTTAACATGTTCTAGTGATTGAGTTCTGATCAACAAATTCTGATTGATGAGTTCTGATCGATGAGTATTGATAAAAAAATTCTGGTCAGTGAGATCTAAAAGGTAACATTACTATTTCTTATTTAATCTCAGTGGAAATACAAACTTGTATTCTCTGCAAGTATTGCCATTATGATGTCAAAACAAATTCTAATGAGTAAGATTTGGAGTGGATTAAGGTGACTAGCATGAAGTCCCGGAGTGAAACCAAGAAGCAAGCTTCTTAGCTACTACTGGGACCATCTATAAACTATTAGATAGGCTAAAACAGTACAAGAGATTGTTACCTAGAGCATGATTTAAAAAAGGAATGACAGGGACTTGATTAGTTTTAGCTTGTGGGTCCTAATAACTGCAGCAACCCATGGCATGGTTAGCTTTGCTCTCACATTAGTTACTTCATCTTTCTTTTTTCAAATCATTATTTTAATGATAAGTTAACAAGTTAACGGTGAGATCAGATGATTAACATTAACATTTGGAATGGCTGTAAATTGAAACTGGTAAAAACTTTCAACAGGATTCAGTTAAACAGGTCAAATATAGAATAAACTCAAGATGACAGCTGCATATTTAGCAAAGTGTAAGTTAATAATAATAATATGTGATATGCTTATGAACAAGAAAGAGAGGAAGACCAAGGCAAAGATGACTGCAAGACATCATTGATGATCTGCAAATTGATGAATCAGCAGCAGGGCATCTTGCTTACAACCAAGAGGCCTACAGGAGAGCTGCTAGGGAGGCAAGGTTCTGCAAGGGACATGCAAATGACTGACTGAAGCTTATGAATCTTTGGAATTTCTTGTGAATATAAAAATAATTATGAATCTTTGAAAATTCTTCTTACAAATGAACTATGTATAGGAAGTGCATAAAGCAGTAAGAAGTCTGACTTCTCAGCGCAGATGTCCTAGGTTGAAGCTCAGCTCCAGATGGAAGCTACTATATGCGTAACTCAAAATAGCTTCCAAATTTTTGTGTTAAGAAAACTTCATCTAAAAAAGATGGATTCTTCAATAGTGAAAACCACAAACAATGCACTATTCTAGGGCACTATGTGAATTTTTTTTTAAAACAAGTTATTTGCTAGTTTACTGAATTACATTTATGACATCCATGGAGTGCTAATACTTCTTGTGAATACAATGAGTTTAGCGATTAGCTCTTACAACCAGCCTCTCCCATCTTTTCATAGGTCTGTAGACCAACAGAGCCAACCAATGCTCCTTTGTTCAAGACAATTAGAAGAAGCATGTCAGTGGTGGATAATAGTGGGTCACAAGGCCTGCAGGGGTATGGGAAAAGTTTCTATCTGAGGCCAGAATTAACATCTGAGAAATAAAGGAAAGGAAACAATATTTTCCTATATGAATATGAAAAGGTATGAGTTGTGAAACAGTGTCACTGCACAGTCAGTCAAACTATAAGTGCTTTGCTACCTAGTCAGCAGTTGACCAGAAACTCCTGACTAGTGTTGCTATCAACACGAGTTCCATAGCTAGTGGTGTCATTCCTCTTCCTTCCCAGAACATACTCGTTTCTTCTTGTATCCTGGGAATTTTTTGTTGTTGTTGTGCAAACCACAGTTTGACTGCCACTGTGTCCTATAAGAATATGTTCACTTTCTCCATATGAAAGATCAAAAACATTAATTATTTGAGACTGGCTTCATAAACAGAAAACATTTGAAAGTGATTTAGCAGTTTTATTTAAATTAAGTGAAAGAATCATGTAAGCATACAAGAAAAGATGTACTAAATATAAAAGTATAATGTAACAAAATATGCATATATAAAATACTGCTACAATTTTCTTTCGTATATAAGTGTATACAAGTAAGCAAGAAAATAAAAATACATTTATTTTGTGTTCTGAAATGTCACCAATGGGAGCAAAGTAAACTAAAATGGGAGCACTGCTAGTGTAATGGTACCATTACCAGGGCCAACAAACTACAGCTGGCTGAGATCAAGTCCTTCCATTCCATTGGTGCTCCTAAGAACAGGTATAGCCTGGCTAATACTGATGGAGTCTGCCAATGAGCTTGCTCTCTAGGCCCATCCCAGGTCTTCAGTGTAGCCACCTTAACTCGTTCCCAGTTCATTACAATGCTTGTGCTTCAACACCTTCTATGTGTCAGTTACTAAAAATATCCTGCTCACAGCTCATGACAGCAACAAAAAGTCATGACCTTCAAAGACTTTTTTTGCCATTATATATTAATTACAGAATCAACAAGTATCATATATACTAATTTCAAAACAAGCAATATGCAGAGTTTCAATTTATTTTATATTCTGGGCAGCTTATTCATTAAAATATAAATAATTTGCAGTAAACATGGAGGATGTAAAGGTAACATTTGCAAGATGAGAATAGATCAAATTCAGCTTTGCATACAAACACCTGTGATGAAAAGTTTCAACATTTTGGGGACAACTAAGCATAAAAGGTTGATTATTTAATGTAAGCATTCAAAGTCACCACTGACTGTACCATTCAGCTAATCCATCATTGTTGCTCCTGTGTTAGATAAAATACTTCTACATTTCTTACATCCTTCCTGTCCTGTTAAATGTCACAGGGTTCGCATAGTTGTTTGCCAAGTTTTCCTGTTCTCCGGGAGTCTTTCAACTTCATCAAGGTATGTTGTGCCCACAAAACTGGCTTCTCTTAGAAATGTCCTCTTTAGAGTTTCACGTGGTTGACCTCTTTTTATTCAGCCTGTTGTGCTCCACTTGATAGCTTGTTTTGGTATTCTCTGATTGTTTCTTCTCATCACATGGCCTATATATGTCCATCTTCTTGTTCTGATCACCCATGAGACAGGTTGTTGTTTTGCTCATCTGTCTTATCTCTGTGTTGTTTTTAAATTCATTCTACTTTATACCAAGTATTTTCCTTAGGCATTTATTTTCAAAACAACATAATTTCTTGTCTATTTCTTTAGTTGATTTCCATCTTTCGCATGCATACTTACATGAGTAGTGCCATATTATATTTAAATGTCCACACTGATGTAATACATTTATGTGAAGTCATTTCCAGTGCAAAAAAAAATTGAATTAAACAGTTCATTAAAGTAGGTAAAAATCTTATAATAAAGTACAGTACTCTAAACTCTACAAATTTAAAAATAAAAGTATAATAAAAAATAAGACTTTAAAAGTGGGTTTTTTTTTCATTTTTCATACACACTGTACAGGCACTAGCTAAAAATGCATGAGGATATCTATCTATGAATGATGCTTAACCATAATTCTAAGCTATCATTAAGTACAAGATGAGGGAAAAAAGTGCACTTTGACTAATTAAACAAACTCTAAATAACAATGAAAAAACATTTCTTCTTATTTTGGCCACTTAGGCACATAGGGATGTGGTGTTAGTGCCCATATTTTCCTTGACCTGTCAGCACACTAGAGGGTGATGTGGTCAGCATTACACCTGAGTGCCTTTCCTTCCCCAATTCCAGAAGAAGTCAGATACCCATTTCTACAGCTGGGTGACTGGGGCACCTCCAGCCAGATCCAAACCCAAACCATTGAAACACTAGTGCACTAACCACTTTGCCACTCAGACATCCACAGTTATAAAAATAACTGTGCTAATCCTTTCCCAGTAGCAAATTTTTATATAAATTGATGCGAACATTTAAATATAATATGGCACTACTCATGGACATATAAACAGCTTTTTATAGTTTTGAACTCCTTTTAACATAAATCAAATCAAATAGGAGAATATACAACAATGTACTTTACCATCTGAAATCATTTCTACTAAAAAACAGCGAAATGAAGAAATCAAGTAGTGTGGAAAGCAATTTCAGAGTGTTTGCTCTTTTGTTTGATATGCAATGTCAAGTTTTGTTTTTTTTTCAATTAAAAAAAATTTAATAATGTTTTCAAGATATCTCATGTTAAAATATTTGTTGAGCTTTCTGGCAGAAATTCATGGCTAGTTCAGCAAAACAGTCAAAGTTGTCAGTAAATCCACATCCAGATTGTTTACATGCAGGACCTGAAATACAGTCATTAAAAAAAAAACATACTTGTAAAGTTACCAGAAATAATGAAAACAAAAACTACCATCTTTAAAGAATAGCATAGTTAAGAGGTGAATGACATTCAGCCTGTAACAACTCTTTGTAGTGCTCTTAGTAATAGGCTGGCATCTCAGTAATGAAGTGGTTAGTGCACTCGTTTCCACCGACAATGTTATGATTCAAATCTCTCTTGAGGGGCCTCAGTCGCCCCCAGATGTAGAAATAAGTATTTGGCACCTTCTGAAGCTAGGGACTGAAAAAGCAGCCAGTAATGTCATTTTAGATATCTGCTACCAGGAATGACCATGCCACTCTTCTAGTGTGGTGACAGGTGAAGGAAAATAAGGGCACTAACACCATACCCTGGGTACCAGGTGAAGGAAAATAAGGGCACTAACACCATATCCTGGGTACCAGGTGAAGGAAAATAAGGGCACTAACACCATATCCTGGGTACCTCCACTGCATGGGACTGGGCTACTTTTTAGAACAGACTTCTGAGCTGGTACAGTTTGGCCAGTAGGGTAGGACTCAACATGAAATCCACACTGAAATTTGCTTATACTGTCTACTCTGGAACTTCAGGCAACTCGACAGAATTTCCCTATCTTACTTAATTCAGGCACTTCCAGATGCATGTCACCAAGTCACCTGCAAAGAATTCAAGTCTGCAGTTCCAAGGAGAGAATCCACAAGAACTACAAACTAAAAATAATATAAATGTGATTTTTCACACTTGATATTTTTTTGAATTGTCCAAAAAGAAAATTATATACATTTTAGAATTTTTTTTTCTTGGGTGGATGGCAGGCAGGATAGGTTGTGTTCATTTTTTTTCTTGGGTGGATGGCAGGCAGGATAGGTTGTGTTCATTTTTTTTCTTGGGTGGATGGCAGGCAGGATAGGTTGTGTTCATTTTTTTTCTTGGGTGGATGGCAGGCAGGATAGGTTGTGTTCATTTTTTTTCTTGGGTGGATGGCAGGCAGGATAGGTTGTGTTCATTTTTTTTCTTGGGTGGATGGCAGGCAGGATAGGTTGTGTTCATTTTTTTTCTTGGGTGGATGGCAGGCAGGATAGGTTGTGTTCATTTTTTTTCTTGGGTGGATGGCAGGCAGGATAGGTTGTGTTCATTTTTTTTCTTGGGTGGATGGCAGGCAGGATAGGTTGTGTTCATTTTTTTTCTTGGGTGGATGGCAGGCAGGATAGGTTGTGTTCATTTTTTTTCTTGGGTGGATGGCAGGCAGGATAGGTTGTGTTCATTTTTTTTCTTGGGTGGATGGCAGGCAGGATAGGTTGTGTTCATTTTTTTTCTTGGGTGGATGGCAGGCAGGATAGGTTGTGTTCATTTTTTTTCTTGGGTGGATGGCAGGCAGGATAGGTTGTGTTCATTTTTTTTCTTGGGTGGATGGCAGGCAGGATAGGTTGTGTTCATTTTTTTTCTTGGGTGGATGGCAGGCAGGATAGGTTGTGTTCATTTTTTTTCTTGGGTGGATGGCAGGCAGGATAGGTTGTGTTCATTTTTTTTCTTGGGTGGATGGCAGGCAGGATAGGTTGTGTTCATTTTTTTTCTTGGGTGGATGGCAGGCAGGATAGGTTGTGTTCATTTTTTTTCTTGGGTGGATGGCAGGCAGGATAGGTTGTGTTCATTTTTTTTCTTGGGTGGATGGCAGGCAGGATAGGTTGTGTTCATTTTTTTTCTTGGGTGGATGGCAGGCAGGATAGGTTGTGTTCATTTTTTTTCTTGGGTGGATGGCAGGCAGGATAGGTTGTGTTCATTTTTTTTCATTCACCTTTCAGTATTTGAGAATCAATGTTTAAAAAAATCTGACCTAATTTTGCATGATATTTATGTTACATATACTCTTTTATGTTACATATACTCTTTTATGTTACATATACTCTTTTATGTTACATATACTCATTTATGTTACATATACTCTTTTATGTTACATATACTCTTTTATGTTACATATACTCTTTTATGTTACATATACTCTTTTATGTTACATATACTCTTTTATGTTACATATACTCTTTTATGTTACATATACTCTTTTATGTTACATATACTCTTTTATGTTACATATACTCTTTTATGTTACATATACTCATTTATGTTACATATACTCTTTTATGTTACATATACTCTTTTATGTTACATATACTCTTGAAGAACTAATAACTAAAACAAAAGAAAAAAAAAAGCTCACTTACCTTTAAATTTGTATCATAGTTAAAGGTGGCTGCTTTTCCATTTACAGTCACTCCACCAGGGGCTTGTTTAATGCCATAGAATGTGACAGATCCAAGTTTTACACCTTGAGGGGGGCTGTAACCTTTCTTGGAGACAGTAGTCACCAGCTTGTTCTGAGATTTTAAGGAGATTACAGGACAATTTATCAATGTGAACTACACTAGTGATAAATATCAACAGACAGTGAAAAATATAACAGAAGTGTGGTTTTTAAATGCATATAGCAGGTGAACAAGACATCTGTTTTACATCTGGTAAACCACAATCAACCAATACCCTGCCTCACTTCTATATTGTGCTTGCTAGAAAAAGACCAGGTCATCTGTCCATTTTGACTGTTTTAATTTATTCACTGAACTTGACATGCTTCACAGCAGATTTTTCATGCTTGTACTTGCTTTGTAAAAATGTGCTTATGTGTGAGATAAGCTTCTGAATGCTAAAAAGATTTTTTTTCTTTTGAAGTTGTAAAGTCCATCAGGTATTATCAAATTTAAGCTCATTTAGCACCATCACTTAACTGTATTCATAGACAATAAATACTTATATTTTGCAATCTACCACCAAAACAATATCATTTTTCTAGATGAAATTAGTTCTCAATTACTCATATTTATTGATGTAAACAAAATACACAGAAAGTCACCAACCAGAATTTCAAGCTACTTTCTCAGTTACTTACAGAATTTGTCAGACTGAAGAGAATGTCAGAATAATGATTTCCTGTTATGCTGTCTGTGAATGAAGAAAATGACAGATAAGGAAACAGATACATAGCCAGATGCACAGTGCATACATCTTACATCTTATATCCTTCCCATGCCGTTAAACATCACATAGGGCTCACATAGTTGTTTGCCAAGTTTTCCTGTTCTCTGCGAGTCTTTCAACTTCATCAAGGGATGAAACTGGCTTCTCTTAGCAATGTCCTCTTTAGAGTTTCATGTGGTCGACATCTTTTTCTTCTGCCTGTTGTGCTCCACTTGATAGCTTGTTTTGGCATTCTCTGATTGTTTCTTCTCATCATATGGCCTACATATGTCCATCTTCTTTTTCTGATCACCCATGAGACAGGTTGTTGTTTGCTCATCTATCTTATCTGTGCGTTGTTCTTGAATTCACTCCACTTTATACGAAGTATTTTCCTTAGGCATTTGTTTTTAAAAGAGTCTAAATTCTTGTGTATGCACAGTGCATACACAAACATTGAATGTGTTGTTTAACAATATAATTTGCATTTTATATATTACCCTATTCTTGTTAGCACATTTTTGCTTGACACTGTGCTGTGAATTGTTTTAAATTTCCATATAAAAATACTTTCTAATATTTTTTTAAAAAGGTGAATGATTTGTCTATTTGGTTTGCTCATCTCTCTTTATATTTCCCCAACTGCCTTTGCATTTGCCCTATTTGCAATGTAGACAACTAGACTGTGGGTTTCTGTGTGGCAAAGTGGTTAGTGCATTAGTCTCTCATGTCAAAGACTGATGGTTTGAACCTGGCCTGACACCCCAGTCACCTAGCTGTAGAAATGGCTATCTGGCTTCTTCTGGAACTAGGGAAAGCAATGATACCAGATGTGATGCTGATGACATCACCCTCTAATGTGCTGATAGGTCAAGAAAAATGTGGACACTAACATCATTTCCCCTAGGTGCCTCCAAGGCATAACTGAGCTACTGACCTTACTGTTATATCTATGCCTTTTTTTTTTTTAACCAAACACATCCATCTTTGGCTTGGTTTATTTTCAGGACTGAATTTGCCACCCATTTCAATTTCTATTCACCCAGCCAAACTGCCATCTGTTATCAGGGGGGACCTCTGAGAGATACTGTGTTACAGAAGTCATTTATGGGTCGCTGATTCTATATCTCATTCAGAATGAATACTGTCTTCAGTTCCCCAAACATGTTAAATTACCAGATTTATTATTAATTTCTAAGAAGCCACTGAGTTAATTATACAAAGATACAGAAGCAATATGACTGACCTACAGTGTCATTCATTTACACTGAGACAGATATCTAAAATTTTAAAGATATAAATGAATTCATGGACAGTGTGCAACATAGATGGGGTACCACACATTCTGGCTGGAGACAGTGAGAAGTGGAAAAATGTATTACTGCCCTGTAAGACACCAAAAGGCATGCTGGACCATGACCACTTTACTGATCAGCATCCAAAGACAAGGATGTCTATCTACTGTTGTCATGTGGTTATAATATGAAGTTTTTTTTACTCACCAGTGCTTTCACCATCATCCCAGAAGAGCTCACCATTAGCACTGCCATCAGCACCTACAGCAACAATAAGCTGGAACTTCTCTTGACGCCTGCGATGAGAAGATTTTCACACAGAGAAGATACAAAATACAGCAAGTGAAGATGCAGCACGAAATACTGGCCAATGACCCATAGCTGACTGCTGGCTCAGGACTGGCAAATCATAACTGATCAAGACTGTCCCACTTTTCCAGTATGAGGGTCACCCTAGCAAATAGGGTTCAATCATAAGAGTCCTCATTGGTGGTGGAGTCTTCCAAAGAAGCACTGCATCCTTTCCCCCCCCCCCCCCCCCTTTTGTTTTCTTTGCTTAACTCTGGGTATGCAAATTATCTGCATAAATCACTCTCCATCCAAAATGATGCATGTGTTTCAACACCTTCCCCATGGTGGTTGCAAAGAGCATCCTACTCATAGTTCCAGGATGACAGTACAACAACAGCAACAAGTCACACAAACACATTATGCAATTCCACAAACAATACTATTGTACAAAACCTATCACATGATTCTAATGATGGACAAATTCATTATCTTGTTAACTATTGTCAGTGCAGACAATGAGAATTAGAGCTTTCTGTGACAATGATACGAGGGGTGATTGATAAGTTCTCAGCCTAAGGTACAGATATGTGAAACACACAGTTGATATTAGGTGTAGATCAGGTTAATGTTAAACACCAAGTTTCAAGAAATTAACTGCAACCAATTTTTTTACAAGCTACTGAAGTGGTAAGGAGTGGCAGAAATTGAAAAATTGGGTAAAATTTCTTATCGGGCAGTCATTCGACACTTTTGCATCAAGGGCTTATCACTGATGGCAATCCATGAGGATATGGTGGAGACTCTAGGGGAGACTGCCTCTTCTTACAACACAGTGAAGAAATGGGCAGCTCAATTCAAACATGGAAGGGAGAGTTGTGGAAGATGATCCGTGTCCAGGAAGACCAATAACGGTAACCACCGATGAAACCACTGGCAGAATCCATGACATGATAATGGGGGACTGATGACTAACTGAGTGGTATATTTCTACTGAGTTGGGCATCTCCCAGGAATGTGTTTATGCCATTATTCACAATGATCTTCAAATAACAAAGGTTTCTGCTTGATGGGTCCCGAAACTTCTTGGAGCTGATCACAAACAACGGCATCTCAACATGTCAAGAGACAATCTTGGCCATTTTTCTGCGGATCCTGAAAAGCTTCTTCAGCAGTTTGTGACTATGCATGAGACTTGGGTTCATCATTTTCAACCAGAAACCAAAGAACAGTCAAAGCAGTGGAAATATCATGGATCCCCACCTTCAAAGAAAGCAAGGGTGGTTCTGTCTGCAGGAAAAGTGATGGCTTCTATCTTTTGGGATTCAGAAGGTGTGCTATTGGTAGACTATCTTGGGATTCAGAAGGTGTGCTATTGGTAGACTATCTTCAAAAGGGCAGAACAGTCACTGGGACCTATTATGCTAACCTTGTGAAACAACTGTGGGTCAAATAGAAGAAAAGCGTGGAGGGAAATTGATGAGAGGAGTCATCTTTCATCAAGACAATGCTCCAGTTCACAAGTCGATGGTGGCAATGGCTGCCATTCATGAATGCAGCTTCCAGCTTCTTCAACATCCTCCTTATTCCCCAGAATTGACCCCTTTGGACTATTACCTGTTTACCAAACTCCAAAAGGAGCTCAATGGTTGCAAATTTGGTTCAGATGATGATGTCATTCATGCTGTAGACCACTTTCTACTGGCACAAGATGCTGACTTTTACAAAGAAAGGATCTTTATGCTCCAGGATTGTTGGACTTGGTGCATAAACTTGCAAGAGGACTATGTTGAGAAATAGGCCAAAAAAGTTGTCCACAAATAATCCGTTCTACCTTAGGCTGAGAACTTCTCAATCACCCCTAGTATTTACTAAGACTTTTAGATTTACTAATTTTGTAGTGTCTATCTCACCTTCATCTGTTCTTGTTTTAACACTTTTCTGCAGATAATAAGCAAAATTTCTTCTGCTATATATTTTTTTATCTGCATCTTCTGGCAGTAATTGTCTCTTTCCTTCTGTTTGTTTATATATTGTTACTATTATTGTGTGATAAAAATGAGAGTGGAATATCATTTCTGTATGTTTCATTACTAGAGCAAAACTTTATCTTATGATTTTTTTTACATTAAAATCATTATCTACACTTCTTTCCAGCATTTATGAAAAGAAATCAAATGAGTACATGGCTTTGCTATACCAGCCGTGAACTCAACTCTACAATGTGTGGCTGCCCCATTACTCTTATTCATAAAATTAATGAACTATGACTTGGTATGGATGTGAAAGTAGTGCAAACTCAAATCAAAACAATAACATTTATTAAAGTGAAATAATTAACTAACAAAAGGGAATAAGACAGGGATATAATTTTTCTCCATACCTGTTTAACATCTACGCCAAAAACATCATGAGGATTGAAAGAGACAAACAGGAAACAGCAAAATTTGACTCTTTCGACATCGGTCACCACCAGATTCCAGAAATTAGATATGCTGATGATACTGTCCTTCTATAAGACAGCTTAGTAGGACTTCAACAGTTGATTCTCTTAACCAAAAGACACATCACCACTTTTTAAACACCAACAAAACCAGAGTATTGACATCTGACAAAATGAGATGCAGACCCAAAATTACATTGGACCATCAGAAGCTTGACAACATAAATAAATTTGAATATCTAGGTTCAATTATCATCACCAATGGCAACTGCATAGTGGAAATCAAAAGAAGAATTGCAATTGAATCACAGAAACAACACAAATGAAGAGCATGTGGCAAGGTACCAACAAGAAAACAAAGTTATATTTACTAAGAGCTTACATTTTCACAGTGGCTACATACGTATGTGAAACACGGACATTTAACAAATCACTAGAAAAGAGAATAACAGCATCTGAAATGAAATATTACAGAAGGGTACTTAGAATATCATGGATGGAACAAAAATCAAATAAAGATATATTGACAGGATATGGTGTAACAGAAAACTGGCTATTTAACATCATAAAAATTAGAAAGCTGAGATACCTCAGCTACATCAAGAGACACAGTGGCTCAGAGAGGTTGATAGTACAAGGCATAGTGCCTGGCAAAAGAGAAAAGAGATGACTTTGCTGCAGGTGGACTCAGGACATCATGGAAAGTCTGAATGTGTCACTGCAAAACACCAGTCAACTTACACAAGACTATATTGCATTCAGGGAGGCTGTGAGAGGGACACGTTCTGGAAAGAACATGTCACATGAATTAAAATTAAATAAGAAAATTAAGCTGTAGATAAAGCAGATTCTATGATAAGTTTCACTTGGCAAAACTGGAGAAAGATATAAAGAAAAAAATATTATCATTCTCACACAACAAACAGGCATTAATCTAAGCACAGTAAATGACAACACTTCTCTCTTCAGGAGTACTCACGAGAGATCTGTGCGTTGTGTAGCAGGCAGGAGTGGTAGAACAGACCCCCCACGGACATGGAGATTTATGTGGTCAATGGGAGCATTCAGCTGTACGGTCTGTCCTTTCTGTGTCAACTCAGCCCCAGTATAGAAGTCATACCACACATCATTTGGGATGAAAGCATGTACAGATGTGGCTCCCTATGATGGAACAAAGGATGTTGGAATATTTTAATATTTTAAATCTGCGTCAAAAGATGTCTCTCAAATGATTATAACATCATGTAATCAAAATCCTCCAAAAAAAATCTCTAAAGTGGTCACTAAGAAACACAATGAAATCATACGTCAATCATCAACAGATCTGACAGCTTGTGCTCATCTTTGTACAAATATAGTTTATAAATCCGCAGACGCCAATTTGAATTAAACACATGCATCTCATAGTAAGGCAATAATAATGGCACATATCTTTGAACAAAATGTTGATTATATACTTGTATGTTCTGTAGCAAAACAGATTACCTGATCTAAAACAGGAGACACAAGGAGGTGATCATTCCACATGAACTGTTTGTCTATAGCTTCTGTACCTGGGTATCTTTCAAAACAAATATAAAATAAAAAAGGAACAAATATTTCCAGAGAAGGAAACTAACATTACTTGATAATCATTTCTTGTTACATTCAGATGCACACAAGACAGAGACAAAAAAAAGCCTAGTCTGAACAATCATGAATCTCTCTTTATATTTCCTATATTATCTTTCTTGCACTTCGGATTTCTTCCAGAGAGGTTTTTCACTATATGCCTCTGGATCTGTCCTGTCTTATTTCTCTCTTTGAAGTCCAATCTTCTGCTAATCTGACTTACTTGTTTCCTCATACACACACTGCATGCTGAACACTAAAACTCTATAAATAAATAACCAGTTGTTTTTTTTGGCAACTTAGCTGGATAACTAAATTTTGTTTTTTTTTAGCAGCTAAGCTGGATAACTAAATTTTTATGGTCACCATTTAAACAGAAAAGTCATTTATATAAATTATTTATGTGTCATAAATTTGTAGCAAACCTCTTCACTAGTTATGTAACTGTTAAATGATATAACTGTTTGTAGATGAATTTTCTGTATTTTCAAACTTTAAGTTTAAAACTGAATGCTCATTCTAATACATACACCTTCAGAACTGCATCAACTACGAGACACTGAGAAATAATTACTGGCCCAGTTAAACCACTAAAGAAGATAAGCTCTACGGTTCCATACATGAATTACAAAAAACAGTGAAATTTATCCAAGAGACAGGACTGCAGATATAGACAGACAGTGCGAACGAAGAAGAAGAAGAGTAATACATACAAATCAGCATCCTTACATTTTTTCAAGACTAGAAATCAAATATGCAAAATCAGTATGTAACATATTTACTTTGAAAATGAAAAATTAGAAAATAACCACATAACAACCTAAGACCAAAGCACATTTTCAAATTTAATTACAAATGGCAGTCTACTCACAAGAAAAAAAGAGGCCTAACAATGGGTAAGCCCTGAGTATGTGCCTTGTAAAAAGCTGTATAGAGCACTGCTAATAGTCTATATCTAAGCTGTAAGGCTGAACGCATGTAGTCTACGAATGGAGGATTGAAAGATCCTGGATCTTGAGCCTGTGTGATTTATAAGTAAAAGAAAAGAAAACTAACAATTTAAACCATAAACAGAATTTGTGATTTGGCATTTGTGTATACTCTAGGGCAACACAAACACTGGCATATGTTCAGAAATAACAAGGCAAGATAAAATGAACCTCAGAAAGTTTAACAAATCCTGCTTAAAAATAAACTGTAGTTTACAGAAGTAAAAAAAAAAACTGGCGTTAGGGATTTTTACAAATTTGTCTTTCAGTGCGCTTCTGAAGAATAAAGATAATTTATCAGATCCAAATGAAAAGCATGCTATCTCTAAGTATGTTTTTAAAAAATGAATGCAAAGATGCTCACTGACTCCATTTTAATTTGTCAAAATCTTTATAGATTCTTGTTTTTTAGATTAATGTAGGACCTAGAAAGGTTAGTAAAGATCAGGTTCTGGAGTTATTCTGCGGAGTCAGTGGATACTTCTTCATGTTTCATATCCTTCAGTTGCGGCTGAGTGTTGAGTAAAAATTCTGAATGGCATGTGTTTGTTAAATTGATTATATCATATTCACTAGTTTTAAAAAAAACAATGGCTTGCTCTTTTTTTTTTTTCAATAGATTATAACAATTTTTTGTTTCTTTTGTGTTTTTAATCACATCTGTTTATGTAAAAGGTGAAATGGACATCTCATTGCAATATAGATTATTGCAATCAGATGTCCATGTCACTGCTATCTCTTGATTATAATGTTGGCATCCTCATTTCTTGGTATTCCACAATGAGATGGCATCTGCTGAAAATTTACTTCTTATGATTATACACACTGGCACATGTCCTTCTTTTTCTTCTTCTTTTTCTTCTTCTTCGTTTGCTTCTACCACCAAGACCGCCCTGTGTTCCTCCTGAATCAATCCTGTGGTCCTTGATAGGTTCCGTGGTCCCCTTGTGGTCCCTGAAAGGACCACACGAGATCCACAGGAGGACCACAAGAGGTTCAGAGTATCACAGGGCTTGAGCCTGTATTCTTGGTGGGTCTCAGAAGGGGGATTGCATGACACCCTGGTTTTCGTTGCATCAGTTAATCTAGAGTTGGACTTTCTCACCGGAAAACCTCGACGTGTTTTGGATATCAGCATATACCCGCTGGGTGGGAGATGGTTGCCCATCCAGCCTAGAGTTGGACTTTCTCACCGGAAACCTCAACATGTTTTGGGATACATGTGTATCCCTGGCAGGTGAGAGGTGGTTGCCCATCCAGTCCAGCGTTGGACTTTCTCACTGGAAAACCTCGGCGTGATTAGGATACACATATATCCCTGCCAGGTGAGAGGTGGTTGCCTATCTAGACTGCACTGGTCCAGTGTCTCCGACTTCTGCATTTTGTGGTCGTGGCTGCTACCCTTCCTAGTTGTGACCAGGATGGAGCTTTTGTCCAGGAGGATTAATCCTCGCCACTAGTAAATTTCACCCCCTGGGTTGAGCCAGTTTAGGCATATTATCCCAGTATGGGTGTGTTTAGGACATGACCAACCTCTAGAGCGAAGTTACCATGACATCCATAGCCATCAAGTTTCATCCCTGGGTTAAGCCAGTTTAGGCATATTTCACCAGTATTGGTGTATATCGAACGTGGCCAGCCTCTAGATCAGAGGTGCCATGGTATGAGTAGCTCTCACAGCGAGACCACTGGACATACCAACTAAGCTTCACTTTATCCTTTCCATCACATTTTCACATCGGAACCCTAATTTCTTTTTCGTATTTTCTTCATTGGCCAGGAGGAGTTTCACTCCATACACAACATCCAAAGAATCTTGCCAGCAGTGTACTGGCACATGTTAAATCTTTCACCACTACTAACATGTTTTAACATCCTAAATAAATCTCTCATGTTAGTACTATAAGTGTTTATGGCATCATATATTCTGTACTTCTGAGATGCTAAAATCATTTTGTTAAGATATTTGGATGTTTTTTTACTATAACAGTTTGTACCACTGTGAATGAGGTCACAGATCCATCTTTAGTACTTCATATGGTCATAATATGTATGTAGTTTGTGAACGTGAAAAGAGTTACTACATACAGGCAACATCACTTAAAAGAGGAAAAAATATTATAAAATTAAAGTATAAGATGATTCCACTGGCAGTTAAACATAGAAAGTCAAAAGTGACAAACCTGATAAAGAAAGATTAGGGGAAAGCTGTAAAATGTCCTGATTCTGTCTATCATTATACAAATAAAATGCAGGTGCTGACTCCCATAGCTGAATTAACAAATTATTCCAAATTTATCACATGACCTTTCTTACCGGTGAACTAAGTTCTGCATGATTTCTCATAAATGGATAGAAGACTCCAAGCTGAGTCCAGCGGGTACACAATTCAGGGGTTGCTGCCCCTAGGAAACCACAAATATCTGCTCCAATTTGGGGAATGCCAAACAAGTTGAAGTTCATGATTGCTGAAAAATAAGATATACCAGGAACTAAATCACTAAATAAAGGAAAAACTAACAGTTAAGTCTTCTTATATGTAATTTTCAAACATTTTCATCATTTAGTATGTTTATGAGATAACAAAACTAACATATAAACTCATAACATTACACAATGAATAAATAAAACAACAAAATCAAAATTTTGTCAGAAAAAAATTGCCTCCTATATAAATTAAATAGCAACAAAAACAATATAAAAGGAAAAAAACCCTTCTAAAGAGATATAATAACAGCAAAGATGATGTCACATGTTTGGGGCCGACGAATGAGCTCCTCGGAGTTGGCATTCCTGATGCTCGGTTGGTTTCTCTGCGAGTTTCCGTAATGATATCTTTTTTTTTCCCATCTGGAGTCTCCTTTACTTTTTGGCATTACAATAGACTTCATAATGAAAAAATGCTGCACAGGTAACACAGGAAATGACTGGGTACATGGGACCCAACTAGAAAATCTTGATTTTGCTGATGACATAACTCTTATCAGTAACAATGTGAATTCCATGCAAGAAAAAACAGATAGCCTGTCTTCACTGGCTAGCAAAATAGGACTTGAAATTAACAAGGACACAACAAAAATAATGAAAATTCCCATTAATCAAAATGGAAAAATACACATAGTAGGGACAGATATTGAAGAAGTCAATAAATTTGCATACCTTGGCAGCTACATAGACCAGGATGGTGACACTAGAAAGGAAGTTAGAATTGCAAAAGCAGCATCGATCTTCAAGAATCTTGAGAACATATGGAATTCAAAAGTTGTAAGCACAAAAACCAAGTTAAGACTATTCAATTCAAACGTAATATCCACTCTCATTTATGCATGCGAAAGCTGGAAAACAACTAAAGAAATAGACAAGAAATTAGACTCTTTTGAAAATAAATGCCTAAGGAAAATGCTTGGCATCAAGTGGAATGAATTTAAGAACAAAACAGAGATAAGACAGATGACTGAACAACAACCAGTCTCATGGGTGATCAGGAAAAGGAGATGGACATATGTTGATCACTTAATGAGAAGAAATGATCAGAGAATCCCAAAACAAGCTGTGGAACACAACAGGCCAAAGAAAAAGAGGCAGACCACATGAAACTCTAAAGAGGACATTGTTAAGAGAGGCCAAATTAACAGGCATAAAATCCCTTGATGAGGTTGAAAGACTCGCCAAAGAAAGGAAAAATTGGTGAACTACTTTGCGGGCCCTATGTGACATTTAACATCACGGGAAGGATATAAGATAAGATAAGAAAGATGATGCAAAAGAACAAAATCAAACAAACCAGGTATAGAATAGTACAAGTCACTGAAGCTTGAGAAATTATCACCCAGCCAGTGTCCAACTTTTTTGCCAGTTCCTGCAAAAGATGATCTTGTGATGATTGGTGACCTCTTGTTGCCATACAAAAGGTCAAGGGTCCTGTAAACCAAACAAGGTTCATTAACATATTTTAATAAAATTAAAAATGTTAATTTCATAGTACGAGTCTAAATAAAAGTTTCATCTCAATCCACAAAACTATTGGTGTCTAATTTTGTCAGGATATACGTGGGTTGATTGATAAGTTCTCGGCATAAGGTACAATGGATTATTCGTGGACAACTTTTTGGGGTTATTTCTCAACATAGTCCCCTTGCAAGTTTATGCACTAAGTCTATCGATCCTGGAGCATATGGATCCCTTCCTTGTAAAAGTCAGCATCTTGTGCCAGTAGAAAGTGGTCTACAGCATGAATGACATCATCTGAAGCAAATTTGTGACCACTGAGCTCCTTTTTGTGTCTGGTAAACAGGTAATAGTCCAAGAGGGCCAAATCTAGGGAACAAGATGTTCAAGAAGCTGAAAGCCGCATTCATGAATGGCAGCCATTGCCACCACCGACTTGTGAATTGGAGCATAATCTTGATGAAAGATGACGCCTCTCATCAATTTCCCTTGACATTTTTCCTTCAATTTGACCTGCAGTTGCTTCAGAAGGTTAACGTAATAGGCCCCAGTGACCGTTCTGCCCTTTTGAAGATAGTCTACCAATAGCACACCCTCTGAATTCCAAAAGATAGAAGCTATCACTTTTCCTGCAGATAGAACCACCCTTGCTTTCTTTGGAGGTGAGGATCCATGATGTTTCCACTACTTTGATTGTTCTTTGGTTTCTGGTTGAAAATGATGAACCCAAGTCTCATGCATAGTCACAAACTGCTGAAGAAACTTTTCAGGATCCGCAGAAAAATGGGCAAGATTGTCTCTTGACATGATGAGACGCTGTTGTTTGTGATCAGCTCCAAGAAGTTTCAGGACCCATTGAGCAGAGACCTTTGTCATTTGAAGATCATTGTGAATAATGGCATAAACACGTTCCCAACTCAGTAGCAATATACCACTCAGTTAGTTGGTCTTTATTTGATGTTAATAGTGTTCCAGTTTTGCTAAGGATTGGTCTTTCTTTAGATGTAATAGTACCTGTTAGCCTCTTTTGTATGTTATATAAAGTTTTGCTGTCTCCTGTTTTTGCTGCTTTTTCTGCCTCTTTTGCCATATTGTCTATGTATTCTCTTTTATCCCTTCTAGCTGAACTTTTTACTTTCTTGTCCATTTCTTTGTATTTTGCTTTCGCCAGATCTTTTCCAAGATCTGTTTTTGCATTCAACATGTCTAATTTGACTGCTCGTCTTTCATGTATATACTTCCATGTTTTATCTGATATCAATGCTTTTCTATTTGGTTTTTCCAGTCCAGCTGCTGTGATTATGGCTGTGTTGTAAGAATTCCATAACTCATCTGTACCTATCTCCTCAACTTCACTGGGTGTTTTGGAATGATTGGCAAGTTCCTGATTGAAATTAATGTTAGTATTTTCTTCTTGTAGGCTGTGGCTGTTTATCTTTCTGTGTACTGATTTCTTGTGTTGGTTTTTCAATTTTAGTTTTATTTTCCCTATGCACAGGTTGTGATCACTGTTGACATCTGCACCCCTATAAGCCCTTACATCTATGAGAGATGTTCTGTATTGCTTTCTAATACAAAAATGATCTATCTGGTTTCTAGTTCTATCATCTGGAGATATCCACGTTGTTTTATGTATCTCTTTGTGTGGGAATATTGTGCCTCCAATGACCATGCCCTCTGTTAGACATATTTCAATTAATCTTTCTCCATTCTGATTAACCATATGAATTCCTTCTTTCCTCATCACTTTTTCAATGTCAGTATTATCCTTCCCTACCTTAGCATTGAAGTCCCCCATAGCAATTAGGATGTCATGTTTAGGGACTTTGTTCATGATTTGTTGTAGTTGGTGATAGAAGTCATCTTTCACATCATCATCTGCATCATTTGTGGGTGCATAACACTGTATTACTGTCATTCTTCCGTGTCATAGGTTGTATCGTGCTGTTATTATACGACTGTTCACCGGTTCCCATTCTACAATGCTCTTTGCAGCTACATTTGACATAATAATGCCCACCTCATCCTGGATTTTACCATAATTTCTGCCTGAATGTATTATTAACTTACCGTTTTCTGCCGATCTTTTACCTGCTTCTGGCCATCGCACTTCGCTGATGCCCAGTATGTCTAGATGGTATCTCTCCATTTCTTTGATGACCTGAGTAGTTTTTGTTGGTGCTGCCATCGTTCTCACATTCCAGAATCCAATCCTTGTCACATGTTTGGGGCCGGCGAATGAGCTCTTCAGAGTTGGCATCCCTGATGCTCGGTTGGCTTCTCTGCGAGTTTCCATAACGATATCTTTTTTTCCCATCTGGAGTCGCCTCTAGATACGTCCCAGGATAAGGTTGTTAGCCTTATGCCCAACTCCCAGTACATGATGTGTGACAGATCAAGCGGAATTCCGCTGATTTCATATATATATATATATATAATATATCAATATTTAGTGTTGATTCTGTGAATCTGCTTTTGACTGATAATCTAATATCCTTAACAGATACTATTTTTTAAAAACAGAGCTATAGCAAAATAAATAATTCAAACACCAAAATAATAATTATGAAACTGAATTTCTTTTTTTGAACCAACCTTCTTGATACATTGGACTGAGACCACCCATACATGTTGTGCAGGTTATAATGTGATGAGATGGCATGCTTTGCTGATGGACAGATAGTTTTAGACTCCAGACTGCCTCCATCTATTGCTGTAAATTAAAGGAGGAATAAGAACCATCATTTACTAAAACCTGTCATTGTATGATTCAGTAAATAAGCAAAAAGCTCATTCACAAGCTTTTTTTTTTTTTTAGGAAATCACAAGCCACCATCAAGTACCAGATGCAAAGCGATGAATCAGTATCAAGTGACTAACAACTAGTGTATGCAAATCTATTTATCTGTCTACATATGAATCACACAGGAAAAGTCATCTCATGTGTCAATGTACATATCTTACATCCTTCCTGTGCTGTTAAACGTCACATAGGGCTCGCATAGTTATTTGCCAAGTTTCCCTGTTCTCCGCAAGTCTTTCAGCTTCATCAAGGGATGTTATGTCCACTAAACAAGCTTATCTTAACAGTGTCCTCTTTAGAGTTTCATGTGGTCGACCTCTTTTTCTTTGGCCTGTTGTGTTCCACTTTATAGCTTGTTTTGATATTCTCTGATTGTTTCTTCTCATCACATGAGAAGTACATGAGATGTACATATACACATGAGTAAATGAGTTCTGTACAGATGAACATTCATTCTGTAACAGTATTTGGCTAGTTTAATGTTCTTACTTGCTGGAACAAATGGAGGTTTATCCAATGAGTTGCCTGTACAACCAGTTGTGGAACCATCCACAAAATTTGAGGGTTCATTCATGTCCTAAAACATCATTAAAAAAAAAGAATTACAGATAAAAAATACAGACATATTTCTTTTTATATCCACAAAAATTAGTAAATCAAACTTGTATACAAACTACACTCATTTTTAATGATCATGATTAAGTCACTGATTATGAGCTTATGTCTTTTCTCCATTCTGAATACTGAAGGTTGTGATGGCTTTTCTCAACTTCTTTGAGCAATGCAAATATGGAAATATGTCTGGATAAAAGACGATGGCCTATATCATAAATTATAAATATACAAGTTTCTCTTAGACCTTCACTATTGTGTGATATGCATCAGTCTCCATTCCCACTGACCATGTTGTAGATATAAACCCACTTGTTTCTATGAAAATCTTCATGAGGAAAGATAGGATCTTCACCAGCTTTGGCATACAGCCTTCTGTACTACATATGTGAAAAATGAGTGTAATTTATATATAAGTTTGATTATTTGTTATAACATACAGTTTTTTTTTTCTTGCATTTACCTTAATGTGTGGTTCTGATCTTTGTATTCTGCTCTACTTTCCTTTTATGCATCTATGGCCATGTATGAAGTGCAAACTGGTATGTCTCACTTTGGAGGCCAAATTTCTACATCTTCAGAAGCTGTATTTCCTAACATTAATGTGTCTTATACCCACTTCTACATCTTGTTCAAACGAAGGCTGTTAGAAACATGTTCAGAGCCTACAGAATGGACAGATCATAATCAGGCTAGTTTGGTATAATGCAGCATTTCATGTTTACAAAAATATACGCTTCCCTTTGTATATACAAGTTACAATCCTTTACACTTTCAATTTTGTATTTTCACTTTTATGATAACTGCTGGAAAAATTGTGGCAGAAAACTGTTAATGGGTATAGAGAACAGGTAATACTAATGAAAACTCTGTTACATATGATGATGATGATGATGATGACGGTTATAGAAAATAGTATAGCATTTTAGTGTGGTTATGAGAAGAATTGTGCTGATAACAAGATGTAGAAAAAAGGTGAGCAACAATGTGGTGATATTTATGAGCCTAATGTGAGAGCATACAATCCACAATCCATCAAATGGTATCTGGTCATGAAATTCTTTGGCCTGCTTGTACCAGTAATCAACTGCTTTGGGATGAAAGAAGTCAGGGAATGCTGTGTTTCCTGGCCACACCTTTTGAAACAAGAAAATAAATTGCAGCTGTTAGTTTTATTTAATATCAGTTAAGCTGTTTTATTTGGCATAAAATTATACTGATCAATGAAAGAGAATCCTATGGGGCAAAAGTTGCTCTAGTGATGCCCCTACCAAAAGAAATTATTAAATCGAATGGTTAAGCTACAGACATGGTAATGATCATTCAAACACAACAAAGATCATGAAACAAGAAGGTGAAAAGATGACAGATGCAACAAACTTCAACAGGTATGGTATGCACACTTAGTACTATAAAGTAATCTGTCAAGGAACCCCTAAAAAGAGAGACACAATCTGCAAATCACATGAATTGATTTATGAAAGAACCAAAAAAAAAAAAAACCTAGAAAGATCAGAACCTATAAAGAACTAAAACAGACAAAATAAACCAGGAAAATTTGGAAAGACTCTGCTTCAGGTTTATAGTTTCCACCGAAGTGATGGTAATATACTAAACTTTTCAAAGAAAAATGAAGAATATTAGCCACAAACTACACACCACTGACAAATCATGATATTCTAGTAGTAGTGATCTCCTTTTTTCATTTACATCCTTGGAATGATAAATTCTAGAACAAGACTAATCTTAACTTTTTTTTTTCTGTCATTCCTTTTCTCATGTTCTTTCTTTTTCTGCCAAATGCAAGAGTTTTTCTTACCTTCTTATGAGCTGTTGACTCAGAGTGGCATGATACAGGCACATTCTTAACAGTCAAGAGTTAAGATAAACTACAGCTTCTTCAGTTTTCTGTTATTTCACAGCATTTGCTATTATTTTTTTCTTGTGAGCTGTGCTTTACAGATGCCAACTGGAAAGTTTAATTTTACTTTGCTATTCAAGGAAATTACTGATAGCATAACACAGTAAATCTATGTCTCTTAGATATTGTTCTTGTGTGAAAAGAATGGATTCATTACAATTAGATCTTACACTCTGATTAATTTGTCTATCCTTAGTGACCAAAATCCAATTAGTTTACTGATAAGTCTGTTGCAATGAAGGCAGTGAAAGTTTCTTGTGCCTTTTTCAATATCTCAGAGCTACAGGAACTTCAGGACAGAGTTTACAGAGACTTTTGGGTTACAACTTGTAGGGACTTTGGGCTACAGCCAGTAGGGACTCTGACTTGAGCCTCCTAGGAATTTAAAATATATGAGAAAGAATTAAAAAGTAAAAACAACACACCTTCTAATACCAACAGCTATGAGCAAATGAATATCATAAAACTTATATCATTTCTTCACATAGCCCTCCTGCAGGCTATTGCACTTTTTTTATCATTCCACTAGCTTCTTCATTACTTTGAAGAAGAAGCTTTTAATTGCTCCTGAATTCAAGTCTCCCACTTTCTTAACTTCATTATCAAAGATGGAACTGTGACCAAGCATAGCCTCTTTAAGTGAACCAAAGATGTCATGATCACATGGTGCCAGATCAAAGCCGTAAGGGGGAATGAGGAAGATGTTCAAACCACAGCTGTTTCACTGCCTCCACTGTTGCTGCCAGTTCATGTGGACATGCACTGTCATGATACAGCAAGACAGCATTTCTCTTCTTTTACTGCAAATTACTAATTTCAAGATCTCTCAAAACATACCACAGTACACTGCATTGGTCGATGCTTGCCTGTTTTCCTGAAAATGAACCAGTAATAGGACACTTTATGCCCCAGGAGAAGGTCAGCATGATTTTCTTAGCAGAGTTTGAATTTCTTCTTTATTGGAAAGGTAGGTGTTTCCACCATATGCTTTGTTTCTTGCTTTCTGGTTCACAGTTATGGACCCATGTCTTGTTGCTGGTGACAGTATGCAACCTCCACACACTTTTGCTTGTGCAACTTGCTAAGCTTTTTGGGTATCCATCTTGAGCAAACTTCATGTTTTCCCAAGTTATCATGCACTATGGCATGTTTAAATACATAACTGATATCCAAATGTTCAACAATGGTGGACAATGTAATCCATGGTCTTCTCTGATCAGGACTTGTGCCCTGTCAATGTGGGCTTGTGTGCGAAATGTTGAGGTCCAGGCAGATTAAGCTTCACTGGTTACTTGTTCTTCTCACTGTAAACCTTTCTATTCATTCATAAACTTTTTGTTGAGCCATGCTGTTTTCACGGCCATATTGAACTAGTTTACTAAGGTGGATTTTAGCAGATTTCATCCTCTCTGTCCAAAGAAATTTTACCCTGACATGTTGTTCTTCAATGGTGCAATCCTGTAGTAAAGCATCCATGTTTATTTGACCTTTAGCTTTAATTAGACTAAGGCCAAAGAATTGAGCTATATGTGTTTGAGCTACCCATCAGTCACTGCAAACATATTGTACTGTATCAGCGTATATCTGTGATGGTTGCCTCAGTTTTCAAATTGTCTTGACTTTTTTATTCTTCCTAGTAGTTTACAGGGATTTTGGACTATAGCATATAAAGATATTGGAATACAGCTTATAAGGACTTCAGGTTTGAGCTTAAAGTGTCTTTGAGATATAGCTTACAAGGAATTCATATACATAGTTAATATATTCATTCTTGCAGTGTTTTAAATACCACAGCAAACAATTTTTAATACAAAAGACAAAAATAGCCAGTTTTCTTCACTTTACCTTTCCAATGAGTATACCACCATTAGCATTCTTTACAAAAACATCCATCTGCACTCCATCATCATAAGGAGCATAACTTCCTGATGGCTGATCACTGGAGATTGCTGGATCCTGTGTTGTGGAAAAAATACAGAGATAAATTCAAAATAAAATTTTTTGCTGATTTCATGCTGTTTCAAAGGATAAACTTTGTAATGCTACAGTTAAAAAAACCATGATCTGGCAGTTTATCTACAGTTTTGCCAAGGTGAAGGCTGCAAGATATTTATTTATTTACTTTTTCAGAATGTTCCTGTTTGTTATGGAATGTTGAAGACCTGCTAGTAACTTACCAGGCATTCTTTTTTTTTCAAAACCTTGGATCCCTTTAAGCACTAATTCTTTGAAAGACTGTCTGATAGTGTCATCCACACAGTTTGGATCTTGGATATAATTGCCTGTTTTTTTTTATATCCCATGCATTACAGTTTTTTATATGTACTCAATATGAGACTGATCATATCTTATTTCCTTCCACTCACTAGCACCCATGTTTCTTACATCTTACAACCTTCCCATGCCATTAAATGTCACACAGGGCTTTCATGGTAGTTCGCCAAGTTTTCCCGTTTTCAGTGAGATTTTTCAACCTCAGCAACGGATTTTATGCCTACTAATTTGGCCTCAATGTAGTTGCCATATTTGCGGACAGATATTCTTCTTCTTTTGAGGCTATTTTCTAACCAAAAGCACCATCATCTGGGTTTATTGGAAGAGTAGGTCATGAATCCACAACATTCCAAGAAGAAGGAAAGGTATTACCATTTAGTCCACTCACGCCATGAAAAGTATTTATTAATCTGATATCTTCTGATACACTTATAATGGCACACTTTGTTTGACAAAGTGGTTTAAAAGCAGACAGATATCAGTTGTTGTGGATTTTTGCCAAAGAATCATCTTGCTGAACAGCTCCTCTCATGGCTGACTCTACCAGTGTTGGATCTGCATAATTTGTCACAGTAACAGTGAGCATTGCATATGTTACAAGGTCCAGTTTCTTTGCTTTACTTCCTGCTAATTTCCTTGTAACTTTAAGACTGGCCCTTGTTTCCTCTTCAAAAATAATGCTACAGCCTTATGCAGAGATGTTCCCCATGTGACTTGGTCTTCTGCATATTATTCTCAGACCCTATGCTGAAATAAAAACATTACATTGATGACTTACAAATATCTTTTTATCTCAGTTTTGATCTACCACATGGTGTCTTTCCCTCCACAAATTTACCATGCAAAAAAAAAACATATAGGCTGATATACTAGCTCATGTTAAATGACACTGTATAACCACAGTGCAGGTTTACTATAGAATATCATTGCTTCTGCCTTGTATTTCAACAAAGGAATTACTTGTATTCAAGCATAACAGTAAAGTAACTTACTGCCATAATGATGTATCTCTGCTTGTTGTTATGCAGATCCTTCACAATGTCTGGTAAACTTGCATATCTGCTATGGTCATAGGTCCAGTCTTTGTAACTGGACATGTAGTCAATATCATTCCATTGAACATCCTGCAACAGTCAAACAAATACATTTATATTTGTATATAATATTGATGTACAGCAGAGAGAATGCTGGTAAACAAATGATTAACATGGTAGACAGCCAAGAAGTTAGCAAAGGACTGACAAAACTGGAAATCTCTTGCTGCCAGCAGACCTATGTGTCTTTAGCACTGAAAAGAGAGAGATATATATGATATAACACACAATAAACTCTTTTCAATATTTCATTTATAGGCATTTTTAGCTGAAGAGAAGTGAACTTTGCCATAGTAATGTCAACATGGCTTGATATACTCATGCGTATATACTTTTAACATTATCAGTGAGTTTCTTAACACAAAATTAACACATATCTAAGTTGTTCTTCAAATATCATAAAGTTGTCCTTTCATTGTTTTTAAAGAAAATAATATTCAATGATTTTTTTCACAAATTTTGTATGCGAAATGATAATACAAACTTGCTGTATGTTATAGATTCAGTTAACTACAGACTCTTACATCTTCTTGTTGTGTTCAGTTTTTTTCATGACTTTTTTTTTTCATTTGTAGCAACTGCAGAGCTACTGGTTAAAATATCTGGATTGTTTTAAAATATGTGATCATTTACAAATAATATGATATCACTGATAACATAATGTTATCAAAGGCAAACAAAATAGGACCACTGGAATGCAAAGTGAAATTATTGGCAAATAAAAATGGGTCATTGGTAAACATAACAGAATCATTTATAGCCGAAACTTCATTTACTTTTGTGACAGAGTACCTTTCAAATGTCTCGACTTTTCTTTTCACTTTGAACTTTTGTGCATGATTCATATAAATGAGTATATGTTTTCTTCCTGTTCTCAGAAACTGACAAAAACTAGATATTTCATGAGTCAAAGTAGCAATGAAACACAACACTGTGCTATAACTAGAAAACTCTGATATTAACAGCTGCTAATCTAATTCCTATTTGAACTCACAAAAATGGACAATTATGTGATGTATTCTGTGTTAACAACAATATATATAACTCTACTTCATGCCATTTTGTTCCACATTCTACACTTTGCCTTAATTCCATATACTACACCCTGCTATATTCCATATGCTGTACAACCTTTCAATTAAATTCAGTTCAGTCCAAATGCCATGCTGCGTGGCGTAGGCGATCATTTCTCTCCACAATTCCCTGTCTTTGGACTTGATTATGAGATCCACCAGTGACTTTCTTCCTAGCCACACTGACAGCCCATCCAGTAACTTCTCTTCTTTCTGTCTTCCTCTATCTCTTCTTCCTTCAGTTTTTTCAGTTGCCACAGTGTGTTCCAATTTTCCTCTTCTCAGGAAATGTCCTATAAATCTCGCTTGTCTGCCTCTGATCTTTGCTATAATTTGCTTTTTAACTCCAGTCTATCTTAAGACTTCTTCATTGGTTTTCTTGGCTGTCCTTGGTACCTTCAACATCCTTCTTATAAACCACATCTCCATGGCCTCCATTTCTTGCTGTACTCTCTTATTCATAGACCATGCTTCACACCCATAAAATAAAATTGGCTCGATGTAACATTTAAGTACTCAGAATCTTGTTTCCACTGATACAGATCTGTTGCACAAGATGGTACAACCGTTACAATTTCTTTTTTTCAAGTTTTTGTTCATACTGTATTTTTATTACAGTGCAGTCTGATGTGACTCACCATGCATGAATGAATGGAGAAATAGGACATCACATGAAGTGTAGCCCCATGAATAATGAATAAGGAACATTATCAGAATCTACAGTGAATGAGAGCTAAAATAAAAATACATATTGCCAGTGTTTTCTATTGTTATTCAAAATTTGCATCTGATCACATGAAAATCTGGGCATTGTCCTAGGTATGAATACACCACTGCATATTGTCTTTCATTGCACAAGCACACAATAGAGTGTACTCTGATTGGTTTTAACATACTGGCAGACATTTTCCTGTGTATGACAGATTGTTCCCTAATAAGTGTTTGTCAGGTATCCTTTTTCAACTTTATTGTTTGTAGTATAACAGGAGTCAATACATAAACTACTTTATTCACAAACGTAGCAAGTTCACTACAATTGTACTACTTCTCTGTACACTGATCATGATGAAAGTTGTAGCACTTAAGTTCTGTTAGCCATGTCATTACTGTTACTGTAGATGCTCATTTCATTTGGTTCACATTACTATTAACATTCATTATCTCTATTTTACTCCAAGTTCTAATAAATATATGTGGTTTGGAAGGAAGAGAGAGAAAATCACAAGCGGTTGCCAAGTTTCACATTGAAAGAAGTCAAATTCAATATTTTTTTTAAAAAAAAAAGTATCCTACATAAGGAATTTGTGCAGCCCGGTTCCTATTGATCATATTTTGGAGATCTGCTGCTGTATTGATTCCATATTTGCAGATATGAAAGCCCAGTGACCAGAATGGTGGAAAGTATGAACGGCCAACAATATCAGAATATTGTTCAACCACTGACAGAGGACTTGGACCTAGCAAAATGTAAAAGTCCAGGATTCCTCCAAGCATTCTGTAGGTTACTGCACCATTATCACCAGATCCAATAGACTGAGTGGCAACTTCTGTTAACAAAAAATCAAAAAGAAAAAACAAATAGCATGTTCACTGGACAGAAAAAAAAGGAAAATATTCTGTCACTCAAAGGATTCCTTGTTTCATTATTATTATATTAAAATGATAATCCAGCCAATGAAATGAGTTAAATGCCTTTTCTGCTTAGTTAGATTTCTGCTAATTTGTTTGCCATAGGCCACTGACATTGTTATTTATTTTATTCAATAATCTTGCAGTCAGAAGGTCATCATCATCATCATCAGGTGCCATGCCGACTGGCATTGGCTATTATGCTTCTCCAGAGTACACGATCCTTCATGCAGGCCATCAGCTCAGTTGGTGATCTCCTCTCACACCATCCAGTCAGACTGTCTAGTATCATTTCTCTTGGTCTTCCTCTGGATCTTCTTCCCTCTATTTTTCCTGTTATAATATTTAGTCAGAAGGTGGCATATGCAAAAGCCACATCTGACAGTATGTTTCTTACAAAAATTTGAGTACACATTTTAATTAGTGCCTGTAACTGATTTTAGAAAATGGTTTTTAAGCAAGAAAGTGTTGACTGGTAGTGAATTATTTTGTGAAGCTAAGCTAAAGCAAGATGGTTTGTAAAATAAATGATTATCTGATGTGACTTATTTCCCCTGATTCTTTGCCACAAGGTTCTCACGCCCAGTGACAAGCTCACATACAGAATTTGTGCTTTCTTGTTCCTGTCTTGCAGTACTCAGCTTTCCTGTTCCTGTCTCGCAGTACTCAACAAGGTAAACGAGACAGATATAGATGAATTATGGAATTCATACAGCACAGCCATTATCACGGCAGCAAAAGCAAGTGCTGGACTGCAATCAACAAGTAGAAAAGCATGGATATCAGATAACACATGGAAATACATACATGAAAAACGAGCAGTCAAATTAGCTATTTTGAATGTAAAGACAGATCTTGGAAAAGTTTTGGCAAAAGCAACATACAAAGAACTAGACAATAAAGTAAAAAGTTAAGCTAGAGGAGACAAAAGAGAATATATAGACAATATGGCAAAAGAAGCAGAAAATGCAGCGAAAACAGGAGACAGCAAAACTCTATATAACATACAGAAGAAGCTAACAGGTGCTATTACCTGCAGAGAAAGACCAGTCTTTAGCAAAACAGGCAACCTATTAATATCAAGTAAAGACCAAAAGCAAAGATGGGCTGAACACTTCCAAGAAATACTTAATCGACCACACCCAAATGAATTAATAAATCTTGAAACTGATTTACCAGTTCCACAACTAATTGTCAGCTTAGATGAAGTTACACTGAATGAAATTGAAACAGCAGTGAATCTAATGGCTAACAATAAAGCTGTAGGTGAAGATGAAATAGCAGTCGAAATGTTAAAAGCTATTAACAATGAAAACACAAGCCAACTACAGAGAATGTTTAATAAAATTTAGAAAGAAGGAAAGGTCCCTTCTAAATGGCAACAAGGAATCATTGTTAAAATACCCAAAAAAGGCAACCTCAGCGACTGCAATAAGTGGAGGGGTGTAACCTTACTATCAGTTGTGTCGAAGGTGTTTTGTAAAGTGATTCTGAATAGAATTAAGGATGTAGTGGATACTGCAATGAGAGAAGAGCAGGCAGGATTTCGAAAAGGGAGAAACTGTCTCGACCAGATCTTTACTCTGAGAATAATACTTTAAGAACATATTGAAAAACAAAAACCATTAATCCTGAACAGACTTTAAAAAAGCATTTGATAGCATACACAGAGATTCATTGTGGAGAACTTTAAGACTATATGGAATACCATCTAAAATTGTCAACATCATTAGAGATCTCTACAATGTATATGTTTGTGCAGTCAAAACAGAAGAAGGAATGAGTTAATGGTTTCAGATTGAAACAGGGATGTATTTTATCTCCCTTGCTTTTTGGACTTTATAAAACATGGGTGATCAGAAAAATAAAATGGACATATGTAGGCCATGTGATGAGAAGAAGCAATCAGAGAATACTAAAACAAGCTATCAAGCTATCACAACAGGCCGAAGAAAAAGATGTCGACCATGTGAAACTCTAAAGAGGACATTGTTAAGAGATTGATTGATTGATTGATTGATTGATCTTTATTTCAAAAGGGTTAAGAATTGGGCACTTCAAGAGAAGCCAGTTTAGTGGGCATAATATCCCTTGATGAAGTTGAAAAACTTGCCAAAAATAGGAAAACTTGGCAAACAACTATGCAAGCTCTATGTGACGTTTAATGGCATGGGAAGGATGTAAAATTTCCTGTCTATTACTTTCCTCATTCCAGCAGAAATTTGTATCTCCATTTGCACAGATAGAACCCCAGTGCCAAGAATGGAGACATGTAGGGTTGATGTATGATATTCATATTCTTGGATACAACAAGCAAGGATTCAAGTCCCAACAAAATATAAAAACCTAAAATTCCACCCAGAAACTGGTGTGTGACAGCTCCAGCATTCTTCTTGTCAATGTTTACAAAACCACTTCTGAAATGACCAGAAAACTTCAAATGGTATAGAAAGCAGTGAAAGTATCCAGGCCAAAGAGAGGCCAAAATAGTAGGCATAAAATCCCTTGATGAGGTTGAAAAGCTCACTGAAAACAGGAAAACTTGGCTAACTACCATGCAAGCCCTATGTGATGTTTAATAGCATGGGAAGGATGTAAGGTGTAAGAAGATAAAGGTAAAAGAAGTTGTCCCTTTTCTTTATGGAAAGCTGCTTGTAATGTTTATATATGCTCTATACTCACAAATCATATTTTGTTATAAATTCAGTTGTTTCAGCATGGACAAACAAGCATCACAAGCTTGAAATATTACTCATCACTATCTTAAAATAAACAGTTCCACGTTTTGTTTTCAACCTGTAGCTACATTAGGAGCCAGTGCACACAAGGCAATTGAGTTTGGTTCTTTTTTGTTATACAATTACCCAGATAGAAGGAGGAGGGGGAGGTATGAAGATACAGTACTCAAGTTGAATGAGAAAGTGATTAGTGATTCATCCACAACTGACCAAGATCTCACTTTCTCTCCTGGTGGTCTTCTCTGCTAACAGACTACAGTCTGGCCAAGTACACAAGGACTGAATGAGAAATCTTAGCAAGTCCCAAATATTAGCCATGCCAAAGAAGGATGTGTTTAGTCAAAAGGCACATAAAAAGCAGCCTAACACAAGACATCAACCACTCTTTTAAGAATCAAAAGATATTTTTGCCAGTTTTTTTTTTTCATTTTCTAACACAAGAAGTATCTTCCTTTTTCATTCCTTTCAAATCTGTGTGCCATCTGTTGTTTGATGAAAGCTAAAAGTCAAAATATCATAATTTAAGATGGTGGTGAAAGTGATGAAAATGCTTAAATCATATAATTTTTTTTGTTTTAAAACAGCAGAACTGGCTTTAGTTAGTAACCAAAATAAAGTTCCTCCTATCTTTTATTTTTAATTTTTTAAATTTTATTACTTATCCCGCCAAAATTATTCTATTCAATTCAAATGTAATATCCACCCTTATTTATACATGTGAAACTGGAAAACAACAAAGAAATTTTTAAAAAAAACAAATCAGACTCTTTTGAAAACAAATGTCTAAGGAAAATGCTTGGTGTAAAGTGTAATGAATTCTCAAGAACAATGCAGAGATAAGGCAGATGAGTGAACAAAAACCTGCCTCATCGGTGATCACAACAAGGAGATGGACATATATCGGTCACTTGATGAGAAGAAATAATCCCAAAACAAGTTGTCAAATGAAACACAAAAGACTGAAGAAAAAGAGGTCAGTCATGTGAAAGTCTAAGGAGGGCGTTGTTAATTAAGAGAGGCCAAATTAGTAGGTATAAAATCCCTTGATAAAGTCGAAAAACTTGCTAGAAACAGGAAAATTTGGTGAACTACCACGTGAGCCCTATGTGACGTTTAACAGTATAGGAAGGATGTAAGATGTATCTTTTATTCTTTGACCACTAAATCCATAAATGTAATAGGAATAGAGTAGTTAGTAACAAGAACACAGTTTCTGCTGTCTTGCCTTATTATTTTTTACAAACAACTATATAATCTTAGAATTGCTATATACTTTTGCTGTCATTTGTTTACTCACACTATGATTTAAGTCATGTATTTATATCATTCTATCAGAGTTATGCTACGCTCATTACTAACTTATATAGCTCAGGGAAATCCTTAACATTGACAGAGTATGGTAAAAACTTCTTAGTATCACTGACTTTTACAAACTTTGAAACTTCATTTTTCATTCTGTACCATATCATATATTCATCCACATTCTTGAAACAAACTGGATGCCTGAGTGATGTAGTGGTTAGTGGGTTCATCTCTCACAGTGAGATTCAAGTCCAGCAGCATGCCATCATATGTAGAAATGGGCAGATGTCTCTTTCTAGAGCTGGGGAGTCACAGGTAGTTAGGTATGACACTGACTACATCACTCTCTAATGTGTTGACAGGTGAAGGAAAATATTGGTAGTAACACTGTTTCCTAAGTACTTCAATAGTGTTACAGGGCTACTTTTTAAAACAAACTACTCACCTCCAGCATTGCTGTTGAGCAGGAAGACACCATGGGCATATGAATTTGATGCTGGACCTCCAGTCTCCAGGTTCAAGAAGAAGGGATGAGATCCATATCCATTATTATCAACCTGCATTCAAATAATACCTACACTGAAATATAATACATTATATAATACAATATATAATACAATAGTGCCACACTGAAGATTATTTGTTTTTTTCTACATAGATGTTACCAGTTGCCATTATGTTTGTAGTACTGATGTTACTTCATCCATTTTTCTTTGTAATACCTTTGGACAATTGACAAAGTACCATACATTCATTACATGTTTTCTTTACATTTTAAAACTAAAGACTTATTACTGAATAAGATTTATTATAACCTTTATCTGCCCATTTTGCTTCATTCAGATGTCATTGCTCCACTTTCTTTGTATTCTGTTATTTGAAATTTATGAAAGATAATTTCATACATGAATTGATAATCTGAATGAATGACTTTTTCCTGTCTATAAAGTTTAAACATCTTTTGTAACTAGACCTGTCCATTTCTTTATGAAATAGGATGGGAACATTAAAACTGGCTTGTTTAAAAGAAATTTAACTCTTGTTAGTCAACTGTCAGTTTAGTGGGCATAACATCCCTTGATGAGGTTGAAAAGCTCGCCAAATACAGAAAAACTTGGCAAACTACCATGCGAGCCCTATGTGACATTTAACGACACAGGTAGGATGTTAGAAGTGTTCAGGGGGAGTAAATCTGAGAAATAACTCCAAAGTTGAGAGATTTAACCCATTTACCACCATAGAGTATGCAGAGTTAGTTTTTACTTTTGTCCATGACATTAAAAAAATTCCAGACCTTACCATAATTTCAAACCCTGTTTTCCACTCATGTTTAAATAAAGGATTACAATCTAATCTACACTCTGTGGTCTAGCACAAGGGTTCTCAACTAGTGGGGAATTTTGACTACAGATTGTCAGACACAAACTTTAATTATATATATATATATTATTTGGAATGCACCTTTTGAGTCAATCATTAAAGAGGAGGGGTGCATAAGACAAAAAAGGTTGAGAAACACTAGTCTAGCATGAAACCAGCTTTACACCCAAATTTTTCCTGACTCTAGAAAATGGCATCTATTTTTCAGTCATACAAAAACGATGTATTCATTTCAATAAATAACCTTGGGAACATCGTCTCTGTTCCAAAACACAAGTCTCCTCCAGTTTGTGAGGTCTTGGAGGAATGTGGCACGGTGCTCTCCAAATCCATACAAATACTTTGTGGATAATTTTGTGGCTATTTGTATATACTGATCAGTGAACATCAGAGGCGCTGTATTCCTTGTGTCAAATCTGCAAGAATACATAAGCTATAATTAGTAACTGTCATTTGTTAAAAAAATATTAAAGGACAAGTTCCTCTTGTTCTTGTTCAAAGTACTATCATACTTAAGTGATTTATTCCTACAATCACTGATGACAATGATTTGCTCTCTCATAGTGATGATGCTGGTAATGATTTGCTCTATAGTGATGATGATAAAAGATTGTTGTGACTTATGGGGTTTGTAAGAGTAACCCTTTTCCAAAAATTTATTAATGGTATATTAAGCAATAAACAAATAATTTGAAAATATAGGAATTGTAAAGTACAGAAAAACAACAAGCAGGGCCACATACAGTATGCTCTCAATATTTTTCTCAGCTCTGCAGCTGAGGAAAAACTTCAGGCCTATTTTCAAATGCATACTGACATTCTCTTTGATATAAGTGTTCTAATATGAAGGACGGCTCTTGTAGAGGTCAAAAACGAACAAAAATTATATAGATAGTAAAAAAAAAGGAAACCAACTGGAAATAAGGTCAAAGAATGGGTAACAAAAATAGATCCTAGTGTGCAAATGACATAACATGAAAAAAATACTAAATTTATTCTTTTCTTTCCTTCTGAACTAAAAGTTCATTCCATTTTATTATCTGCAACCAAAACATGGAGAGCCAGTCCGAGAATCAAAACCAGACTGAGAGGATTTGAATGAAGATGCCTGTGGAAAATTGTAAGAATACACTGAGAAGAGTGCATGATAAATGAGGAAATAATCAAATGAATGGGCATTGAGAACATCACTAAATAGGTCAAAAGATAAAGATGGAAATGGGTGGGCTATATAAATACTATGATTGGAAAGAACAGGACATCCCTATGCCACCTTGATTCAGACACATCAAGGGAAAAGATAGAACTGCAGGCCACTGGGGATATGGAGATGCACAATACAGAAAGGAAACAGGAAAGACAAGGTTTGAGGTATCCCAGCTTGCTCAAGGCAGGATTGGCAGGAGAACCTTTGTTGATGCCTTATGCTCCATTGGAGTACAGAGGACTGACGGTGACGATGATGATGACGAACTAAAAATAAGACAGGATAAAATACACTGTGTTAAATTTTTTTAAAAAGTGAAAGAAGTCTGAAATGGAAATTCAGACAAAATAAATAGAGCCAGCTGGTTTGGAAATAAAGGCAATTCTCAAGGACCTTGTGGGCACTCGAGTATGGCTAATGTGCTTGTCTTTCATGATGAGGTTGGTGGTTTAATTCTGACCAGGCAAGCCCCAGTCATTAGCTGTAGAAATGGGTAACTGGCACTTTTAGAGCTGGAAACACAATATCCCTAGATGCTTCTATTGAGTGACAGTGCTTGGATCAAGGACCCTGTGGCTCCTTTCATTGAAGAACATGAACAAATAGCAGTGATAGAATGAAAGATGGCCTACAGGTGAGTTTTCTCCATGGCCCACTGAGTCTGCATTAAATCCCACTGGCTGAAATGATTAAAAATGATTCTCAAAGAAATAGTAGTGTCAAAGAACATTATAAGTTAAGCTGAACTTACACTGTAGCTCCTGTAGAGCTTCGCACTATGACAATATTAAATGGGTTTTGCTGAATGGTTACTGTGTACAGTGGATTATGAACATCAAATGATCCAGAAGGTGTGACTAATGGCACCTCAAATCTAGCATTGTTGGGATCAAATATCTGAAATTACAACAAAATGCTTGTTGATTTAGAAAAACAAAAAAAAGTTTTTAAAAAAAGCATTTTCCATTCTCAGAGCCAACCATATTCATTTAGTCAAGTAATACTATAAACAGTTTATTTATATATATATATATATATATATATATATATATAATATATATATATATATATATATATATATAAGGCTTACCTGATGTCCTGCTTTGACCAGGACTGTCCCGGTTTGATGATGTGGTCCCTGTGTCCTAGTCAGTTTGTCATTTTGTTCCGGTTATTTGGTAAAATTTTTAAAGTGCTGAATATACAAGAAGTAAAAAATTAGTGCAGCCCCTGGTAAAATGGTGATTTGGCAACTAAAATATCCCCTCTGTTACACTCACTGTTGCCAATCTAAATATTTTGTATCTAGATCTAAGTACTTTTAAAGCTATCTAGATGTTTTCTCCAAAATTTTGAGCATGTAGCCTAATGAATTTAGATGTTTTATCTTTTACATCCAGATATTTTTTCACAGAATTTATAATAGCATGTAGCCTATGATATCCAGATATTTTTATTTCATTTTTTAGATATTTTGTTTCATTTAGAGTTGGCTACACTGGAACTTACACTGGCCACGTCACTGTTGCGCATGTCCTATCTTAGTTGAGTTCAAATTGTGAGTCGGCATTTGCCATCATTCTGTACTGTACATTAAATTAATTTAATCTCCAAAATGCCAAAAAGAAACTGCATGTTTACTGATGAAGTAAAAAAGGATTTCCGCTTTTTTAAAAAGTTTGTGATCATACTGACAAAGTGAAATGTGAACAGTTGCAAATAATACAATAAGCATGGATCATCTGTTTGATGAAGTAGTGATTGCAAAAGCTTTCTGGTCAGCAACTATGAAATTTGGAAAAATACAAGTTGTGAAGAAAAATGGATACAGCTTTTCAGTCATTTCAAGGAAAAGAACATTTCATTGCCCAATCTTGTTCGAATTATAGAATACATTTTCAGCATGCCAGGCACATTTGCACCAGTTGAAAGAGTATTCTCAATAATGAATATCATATGGTCTGAAGAAAGAGGTAGAATGGCTGAATCAACCGTAAAAGCTTTTATTAGGCTGCAAAATTAACAGTGAACTAAACTGAGTGAATTTTTTGATACCATTAAAAATAACAAAGAATTTGTACAGAAAGTTCACACTAGTGATAAATATTAATAACTTCTTAATAATAAGGTGCTTAATATTGAAGAAGGCTGGCTAGTAAAGAGGATTAAAGAGAGAAAACTTAAATATTTTGGACACATTAAACATCATGATAATTTAGAGAAGACCGTATTGGAAGGATACATAATGGAAAAAGAAAAAGAGGAAGACCAAAACGAAGATAGCTGCAAGACATCGTTGATGATCTGCAAATGGATGCAGCAGCAGCAGGCCATCTTGCTTACAACCGAGAGGCCTACAGGAGTGCTGTTTGGGAAGCAAAGTTCCGCAAGAGAAATGCAAATGAATGAATGAATGAATGAATGAATAATAAGGTATGTTCAGTTGAGTTATTAAAAACTGCTTTTAACTCATTGTTTTTTTTTAACAACTTCTTTATTTAGCCTTTTCAATCATAGGTACTTATCCTAGTAGGCTTTATTTTCTGTTGTATTTTCTCAAAATTGTCCCAGTTTAAGAAAAAAATATTATGATAAGTGTCCTGGTTTGAGAAAAAAATATTATGGTAGGTGTCCCGGTTTGAGAAACAAATATTATGGTAAGCCTAAATATTATTAAAGTCTATTTTTTCATTTCTTATTTTATTTTATTATTATTTTTCATTATTTTACCATTGTTATTATATTTTTATTATAATAATATAATAACAAATAATATATTATATACAAATAAATAAGGATGGAATCACAAACTACCTAAATCAAAAACATAATATAAGCTTCTATTTAATTTTTTCTATATTAAAATTTTAAAATCATTTACATAGGATGTTGTATGTATATGAAATATAAAAGGAAAGGATACTAATGTTTTGAAGATGAGAAAATTGCGATATTTCAGACAGTCAACCACCACAGTAGGGGAATAATAATATTAATCTTTGGAATCCCACAGGACACACGAGAATCTCTATCAGAGAAAATGGAAAAGGAAACAGAAAATGAACAAGAACAGGGATATGGAACTTATTACAGTCAAACAAAGAAAGGAAGTATTCAGAGAAAACTACATGGAGAATTCAAACTGGTTGGGTGTAAACAGCTGCCCTAGACGGTAAGGCACTATTCCAAAACTTTATGAACATGCTGATCAGAAAAAACAAAAAGAGTGGTTCTCCACCAGCTTAAAGCTGTCATCATCGGTTTTGGCTAGCAAAATAAGACTTGAAATTAACAAGGACACAACAAAAATAATGAAACTTCCCATTAATCAAAATGGAAAAATACACATAGAAGGGACAGATATTGAAGAAGTCAATCAATTTGCATACCTTGGTAGCTACATAGACCAGGATGGTGACACTAGAAAGGAAGTTAGAATCAGAATTGCAAAAGCAGCATCGATCTTCAAGAATCTTGAGAACATATACAATTCAAAAGTTATAAGCACAGTAACCAAGTTAAGACTATTCAATTCAAATGTAATATCCACCCTCATTTATGCATGCAAAAGCTGGAAAACAACTAAAGAAATAGAAAAAAAATTATACTCTTTTGAAAACAAATGCCTAAGGAGAATACTCTGTATCAAGTGGAACGAATTCAAGAATAATGCAGAGATAAGACAGATGACTGAACAACAACCAGTATCATGGGTGATCAGGAAATGGAGATGGAAATATGTTGGTCACTTGATGAGAAGAAATGATCAGAGAATCCCAAAACAAGCTATCAAGTGGAACACAACAGGCCAAAGAAAAAGAGGCAGACAGCGTGAAACTCTGAAGAGGACATTGTTAAGAGAGGCCAAATTAATGGGCATAAAATCCCTTGATGAGGTTGAAAGACTCGCTGAAGACAGGAAAAATTGACGAACTACTTTGCGAACCCTATGTAACGTTTAACGGCACAGGAAGGATATAAAATATAAGATGGCAATTAAACTACTACTCCCCTACTCTCCTGTCTGGTTGTCTGAACCTGTCTGGTTGTAACTGCTATTCCTAACCTCTCTGTATAATTCTTTTTATCAGTTATGCCCTGCTCTATATCATTTTTCTCCTTTGCAATTTTTTCCCTGCTGCCCTAGTCTCTAGCTGATCTTATTCCATGCTTGGCTACTCTCTAACTCCTCACACTTACATTTTCTCTTCCTCCTGTAAACATGGTCTGCACACTTACCTCAGAGAGCAGACTGCAGATACGGTTTTTTTTTGCATGAATTTATCTGTTTTGTTTTTTTCTATTGTCCTCAATAAAGGCAATTTTGCCTAAATATTGGGTTATTACTATTGTTGTTTTTCAAACTTATTTTATTGTTCCTACTCCTTACTGGTAACTTTTCTTCCTTCCTTCCTCTCTCTATCTGCTTTCATAAGTATGCACCACACATCTCCATCTAACTCTATTTAGATGAGAAAAGTATCACTTACCCTGAAGCGTAGTCTTGTGTTGGTCTGGTACTCAACAACAAGTTTCAGTGTTTTCACATCACTGGGGTAAAATGAATTAGTTGATCTCTGAAGAGTAGCAGTAATTCCAGTTGCTGTTTGCTGCACATTTGAAGCTGTGTATCCATTATAGTCAGCTGGGAAGAAGCACCAAGGGGCAGCGTCTGGTTTTGAAGCAGCCTTCCAGCAGCATCCTCGGTTCAGGCATGCACCTTCAGTGGCTCCTAATTTCTCAGGGAAACAGTCAAACCTGTCATTTTCCTGCATACTGCACTGATCAGCTCGGACTTTGACTAAGATCCTGTTGTTAACTCCTTTATCATTTTCAGCATTTCTGACACAGTCTTTCCAAAGATAAGAAATGCTTGTGTATGTACATATGCCAAAAATGCCAAGTAGGCACAGCACTAGCAAACATCCTGTGCATTTCAAACTTGCATTCAAAAATTTACTGCACTTGGTAGGTTTCAATGGAATTTCATCAGCATTTAATTGATAAGTTGCGGAATTGATTCTGTGATACTTTGCCACAGGTGATTTATATTTCCAAGATTCTGCCATTTCTATTCTACCTACAAGTGAAAAACAGATGAATCTCACTTATTTAAATATACATGAGTCAGTTATATAGGGACTGATAAGCCCACAATAACCTGATTCAATAAGGTCAAGGAAAAATAAAATCAACACTGATAAATGAATAAAAAATTTGCAACACATGATAAAAATATGTAATGGTCCTTTTCAAACTTGAAAATAGTTTGAAAAAAGATATTAGCAGTTTGGGGAGATTGCGGAGTACAATTTTGCTTAACGTACTTCCTAATATAAACAGTTTCCTTGTTCATTCTGCACTAATCCTTTTGACTTGGTAAGTACATACCTCAAAGTCTAGCAGAGTGGCGAAAAGTACTAGAATGTGGATCAGTCAGTCATTTGCATGTCCCTTGCAGAACTATGCCTCCCTAACATCTCTCCTGTAGGCCTCTCGGTTGTAAGCAAGATGCCCTGCTGCTGATGCATTCATTTGCAGATTATCAATGATGTCTTGAAGCCATCTTCACCTTGGTCTTTCTCTTTCTTTTTCCCGTTATGTACCTTTCTAAATGATGGTCTTCTCTAAATTATCATGACGTTTAATGTGGAGAATATAGAGAATGTGGACAAGAAAGATAAATAATATAATAATATAATATTAATTAGTAATATTATTATTTTAATTATATTAATTATCATTATTTATTTATTATATTAATTATTATATTAAATTGTTATATTACATATTATATTAAATTATTTTTTTTAATTGTATTATTTTTTAAAATTTATTTTTATATTTATCTTTATATAATACTGTACTTGAAGAACATATTGAAAAGCAAAGACCGTTAATTGATTAATAAATTAATTAATATAATTTATATTTAATATAATAATAATTAAGACCTTGCCATCAAATGTCTTATTCATAATATATTTATCTATCATATATATATATATACATGTGTATGTAAGTGTTCTGTTTCTGATTTGATTTAAATCAAGAATAAAATGAATTGTCCAGATCAAAGGTATTCTTATTGAACTGAAATTTTAGCAGATCACAAACACACCTTATGTTTTTGTACAAGTTTTTTTTGTTGTTCAAAACCTCCTTAGATATATAAAGAAAGTTTTTAAACTGCAAAATGATACAATGGCACATCATGTCAATTGTTTCAGTATTAAGACTGGTGTTTCTTTGCTGTTAAAGTACTTCTTTCACACAAGCTAGTAGTTGATCACCACTGGCTACAATGTTGATACATACTGACACTCATGCTTTTCCACAGAAAGATTATTCAGTTCAAATGTAATATCCACCCTTATTTATGCATGTGAAAGCTGGAAACAACTATAAGATACAGACAAGAAATTAGACTCTTTCGAAAACAAATGCCTAAGGAAAATACTCTGTATAAAGTGGAATGAATTCAAGAACAACGCAGAGATCAGACAGATGAGCAAACAACAACCTGTCTCATGGTTGATCAGAAAAAAGAAGATGGAAATATGTCGGTCATGTGATGAGAAGAAACAATAAGAGAATCCCCAAACAAGCTATCAAGTGGAGCACAACAGGGCAAAGAAAAAGAGGTCGACCACATGAAACTCTAAAGAAGACATGTTAAGAGAAGCCAATTCAGTGGGCATAACATTCCTTGATGAGACTGAAAAACTCGCAGAAGGCAGGACATTTTGGCGAACTACCATGCGGGCCCTATGTGACTTTTAACAGCATGGGAAGGATGTAAGATATATATATATATATGTTGCAGCGTACTGTATATCATTCTTTACAACTAAATTCATGCTTAAAATAGAGATGTAATCTTTAACTTTCATTTAATATGCCTTTTCTTTAGTACAGCACACTAATTTTTTTTTGGTTTATGTTTGTAACAAAGGATATATTGCTTGGTGGTGACAGAAAGAATAGGGAGTCAGGTGTGGAATTCTCTCTCTCTCTCTCTCTCTCTCTCTCTCTATATATATATATATATATATATATATATATATATATATATATCATAGCTCTGAAATATAATATATAATATATATAAAATGACTATATAAAGGTTTGTTCATTCATTCCTTTGCATGTCCCTTGCGGAACTTTGCCTCCCAAACAGCACTCCTGTAGGCCTCTCGGTTGTGAGCAAGATGGCCTGCTGCTGCTGCATCCATTTCCAGATCATCAACGATGTCTTGCAGCCATCTTCGTTTCGGTCTTCCTCTTTTTCTTTTTCCCATTATGTATCCTTCCAATACGGTCTTCTCTAAATTATCATGACGTTTAATGTGGCCAAAAAGGTTTGTAGAACATGTTAATTACATTAGTCAGGAACTATTCGTGTCTGAAGTAAATGAAAACTTCTATTCCTAAACTTTTTAGAATTATATGCATTCAAAATGTGATTACTTCACAAAACATTATCTCAAAAAGTACACCAAAGTACCAGTAAAAATGAACATTATGGTATTCTACTCTTAACAGTACAATTAGTACACCAGTACCATAATACTGATAACACAATTTCCTAAATGTAACACAGGATTTTGCTTCATTATCTGAGTCTTTCAAGGTTATTTACTATAGATACACTCCCTCCTATCTCCTGCTCTTAATGACTTCTCATCTGTTATCCAGTTCAAATTATCTCAGGTCCACAAATGAATAACCTACCCTTATAACAAATGATCATCAGATTTGCAACAAATTTGATTAGTCATTTCAGATGAAAACACTAGTAATAAATATATGTTTTATTATTTGTTGCTGTAAATTTGTGTTCTTCACAATGTAGGTGTGATGGTCTTGAAATCAAAGCATTTAGTAGGATAGAAAATGGAATACAGTGGCATGTTTGAATTCCTAGGCAGTATCCAAGCAAAAAAGTTTCTTGGTGAATTCCACCACTTTCTGAAACACACTGATCCTTACCCAGTTAGCCAGACTAAAGATGCACAACTGTCTAATTGCAGGAGTACAACTGCCTGATAATAGGAGCACAACTGCTTGGTTATAGGAGAACAGTTGCCTAGTTATAAGGTAACAGCTGTCTAGTTACAGGATCTCATCTGACTGGTTATAGGAGAACAGTTGTCTAGTTATAAGATAACAGCTGTCTAGTTACAGGATCTCATCTGACTGGTTATAGGAGAACTGTTGTCTAGTTATAAGATAACAGCTGTCTAGTTACAGGATCTCATCTGCCTGGTTATAGGAGAACAGTTGCCTGGTTATAGGAGAACAGTTGCCTAATTATAGAAGCACAATTCATTAAATGAGAATAGAGTTGTCAGATGTCCTATTTTTTCTGGTACATTGCCAGTTTTTAAATAAAATATTCACTGTACCAAATAATTATGATTTTGGGGCACCTATTTGTCCCAGTTTTGGTTTTCCTTTTAAATGAAAGAATTTTGCATTTGAGTTTTCTCTCCCTATGATTTCAGGTTCGCAGAACTGCTAAACACATTTTAAAACAACAACAATAGAGTGGAAACTTAATTTGTTATCCCTGTCTCTGAGTTGGAATTGACTCACATTTTGTGTGGTTTCATGTCATTTTGTTTTTCATTGTCTTCACGAGAAAGACATTTTCTGTTGCTGATGCAATGTCTCCTTCACGGCTCTGTGCCATTAGAAAATGAGGATCTGTATGGCATAGCTCAAGCTCTGGTAATCAAGGAATTATTTAATTTAAGGTGTGACATCTTCCCTGTCTGCTGTCTTACAGTTTATTTGTTTTTGAAGACTGCAGTGGTTGCAAGTTTTGCAAGTTGCTTTGTTGAGAAAAATATCTGTTTTACCATTATCCTCATCATAGCTCTGAAAATCAATAATATATTTCTGGCTGTCATCTCTTTGAGATTTATGACTAGTGAAAGAAAGAAAAATAAATGCTTTTTCACTATTGTCAGTGTGGAGAGAAATTCATGTTCTTTTTTTTTTTTTTTATATTACTGGTGTTACAATAATTACATGAAGTGTTTTCAAAATGACAAAGAGAAAGAGTTCCTTTCAGGAAAAAATGTCACAGGAATGTTTTTTTCATAAAATGAAGAGACATTACCATGGAGCAGAATGTAAATTATGTAAGTGTTACATTGCTATTGTGCATGCAGAAGAGCAGATATAAAAGACTTTGTAGCAAGCGAAAAGCATAAATCGAACATGTATTCTGCAAGCAGTTCTAAAAAAACTGGACCAAATATTATGAACTGTAAAAATCGATACAAGCAGCGGAATTAACAATGTGCTATCACACATTTTATATTGATGGTCTGTGGTGATTTTAATGCCCGATGTACACATTGGGGTAACACAGTTGACAGTACTCAGGGTCAGGCATTGGATAATGTCTTGGTAGAAATGAATCTGGTGAACAGAAAGAAAGTGATGAGATTGTCAATAAGAGAGAATGATTTTGATTCAGACGTTGACCTGATCCTTGTATCCATACACACATTACTGGATATACATTTGGAAGCTTTAGCATACAATGGAAGTGATCATCTCCCCTGCTAGGTGAGAATTAAGAAAGGTGGAAGTCTCCAGTACAAAAAGTTACAGCATGCACTTAAATTTGTGTGCACAGGTGAGACAACACTTGACAGGATTAGAATGAAATTTGGGAAAAGAAAACAGGAGTCAGGGGACTCAGTCAACCACCTTTGTAAACAGAAATCATAGAAGCTGCCTGGTGGACCAAGCAAGATGCAACAAAAAAACTGGAAGAGATCTAGAGCAAGTCCTAAGATAATAGTTGAGGAAAGACTGTTACAGAAGAGTGAACGCAAAAGGCAAAAAACAGATTTAAAACGAAAGCTATGAAGTCAAAATCACAGAAATGAGTTAAATTTGTGCAAGAAATAGCAGCTGAGAAAAATGCACAAATTCTGGAAGGTACAGAAGCAGACGAGCAACAAGTCTGACATAAAGGTGAATGTTTACACCAAGGATGAGAAAGGCAAGGTACTGATTACTAATGAACAGAAAAGGACTTCATTTTTCCAGAGGAACATTAAACAAATGGATTGGGGTAACTTTGAGGAGCACATAGCGACAATCTGTCCTAACCAGATCTTTACTCTAAGATTAATACTTGAAGAACATATTGAAAAGCAGAAACCATTAATCCTGAACTTTATAGACTTTAAAAAGACATTTGATAGCACACACAGAGAGATTCAATGTGGAGAATTTTAAGACTATGGAATACCATCTAAAATTGTCAACATCATTAGAGATCTATACAATGGATATGTTTGTGCAGTTAAAATAGAAGAAGGAATAACCAAATGGTTTCAGGTTGAAACAGGCATGAAACAAGGATGTATATTATCTCCCTTGCTTTTTTGGAATTGCCATAGACTTTATAATGAAAAGATGATGTACATGTAAAACCGGCAGTGACTGGGTACATGGGACCCAAATAGAAGATCTTGATTTTGCAGGTGACATAATTCTTATCAGTGACAATGTGAAGTCTATGCAGGAAAAAACAGATTCCCTGTCTTCCTTGGCTAGCAAAATAGGTCTTGAAATTAACAAAGACAAAACAAAAATTATGAAACTTCTCATTAATCAAGAAGGAAAAATATACGTAGAAGGAACAGTTGTTGATGAAGTAAACCAATTTGCATACCTTGGCAGCTACATAGACCATGATGGTGACACCAGGAAGGAAGTTAGAATTCAAATTGCAAAATCAGCATTGTCCTTCAAAAATCTTGAGAACATATGGAACTCAAAAGTTATAAGCACAAAAACTAAGCTAAGATTATTCAATTAAAATGTGATATTCATCCTCATTTATGCATGTGAAAGCTGGAAATCAACTAAAGAAATAGACAAGAAATTAGACTCTTTTGAAAACAAATGCCTCAGGAAATACTTGGTATAAAGTGGAACAAATTTAAGAACAACACAGAGATAAGACAGATGAGCAAACAACAACCCATCTCATGGGTGATCAGAAAAAAAAGCTGGATATATGTAGGCCATGTGATGAGAAGAAACAATCAGAGAACACCGAAACAAGCTATCAAGTGGAGCACAACAGGGTGAAGAAAAAGAGATCAACCACATGAAACTCTAAAGAGGACATTGTTAAGAGAAGCCAGTTTAGTGGGCATAACATCCCTTGATAAGTTGAAAAACTCGCCGAAAACAGGAAAACTTGGCAAACAACTATGCGAGCTCTATGTGACATTCAACAGCATGGGAAGGATGTAAGATATAAGATAGTGACAAGAAACACAATATTCAGTTTTGCAGTTTTAGAAAATCTAAAAGAAGCTGAAAATGATCTGATATGGATTGCCAGAGGATATGGGTTACAACCAGAGACTGCTGACTAGTGAAATACCAAGCAAGCGGTTGCATAACTACTTTGTACCTTTGCCCAGAACTGGTAAAGACAACATCTAACTGAATGGAAATTGCATCAAAACACTACAAAATGCTTGACTTGTATATGGCAAAATGCTTCTCCAGAGTATCCAATCCCTCATGCAGGCCATCAGCTCAGTTGGTGATCTCCTCTCATACCATCCCATCAGACTGTCCAGTATCATTTCTCTTGGTCTTCCTCTTAATCTTCTTCCTTCTATTTTTCCTGTTGTTATAATATTTTCAATGCCCCCTCTTCTCATTGCATGTCCTATGAAAGTACATTGTCTCTCTCTTATCTTTTTGACAAGGTTTTTTTTGTCTCTCCAGCTCCTCTCATACATTCTTCATTAGTTATTTTTGCTGTCCAGGGGATTCGCAACATTCTTCTAATAAACCACATTTCTGCTGCTTCCAATGATTTTTGTGCAGACTTGCCTATTGTCCATGATTCACTTCCATATAATAAGATAGGTTCAATATAGCATTGCTATAGACAGGTAAATATCTTCACTTCTAAAGACTAGTGAGCTGCTACTAGATACATTAGGAAGTTAGTGCCCATGTAGAGATGAATCATCAATGCATGATGTATATGAGGGATTTCAGAGAAAAGAAGACACTGTGGTTGTGGTTCTTGGTCTCAAAGATGCGTATAACAGAGTGGATTACACAACGATTTAGAGGCTGGTCTAAACACATGGTTTGTCCAATGGAAAGTCTCCATGCTGTTGAAAAGAACAGTTACCCAGAGGTAAATAAGAGCATGGATCTAAGAGCACAAAATTATTGCCGCAGCTACCGCAGGGGTCCCCACTGTCACCTGTGCTCTTCAAAATATATTTGGTAAGCATTGCACAGCTAAAGAAGAATAATCTAGAACAAACAATGACATATATGGATGATATACTGACTTATGTGTATGGAAGAGATCAAGAGGAACTGGCTACAGAGATCAAAACACATGAATTAGGTGAGAACTGCTTCATAAAGAGAAAACATTTGAAAATGATTGAACAGTTTTATTTCAATTACGTGAATGAATCATGTAAGCATACAAGAAAAGATGCGCTAAATAAAAAAGTATAACAAAACATGCATGTATAAAATACTGTTACGATTTTCTTTTGTAAAATGAATACAAGTAAGGAAGAAAATAAAAATACAATTATTTTTTCATCCAAAATGTCATCAATGGGAGCAAAGACAACTGCTAGTGTAATGGTACCATTAACAGGGCTAACAAACTACAGCTGGCCGAGATCATGTCCCTCCTCTCCATTTGTGCTCCTAGGAACAAGCACAGCCTAGCTAATACTGATGGAGTTTGTCAATGAGCTTGCTCTCTAGGCCCTTCCCAGGTCTTCAGTGTAGCCACCTTAACTCGTTCCCAGTTCATTACGATGCTTGTGCTTCAACACCTTCTCTGTGTCAGTTACTAAAAACATCCTGCTAACAGCTCCAGATAGACAAAAATGACAGTAACAACAAAGTCATGACTTTCATAGCCTTTTTCTTTTGTCATGATATATTAACTCTTCTACTGCCATAGTCAGTATCATGATAACTTCCTGTTAGTCTAGTGACTGCTATTGTCATTATAGAGATTTTGTTTCATTGCAATATAAAACTATTGTAAAACTTTTTATTGTACACGATTTATCTGCGCATGTCTGGTGACCTTTCATAGTTAAATAAAAATGCGTGACTAACAACAGAGTGAAAGCGATGAATTAACTGAGAAATTTCAGTATTTACTGTGATTTTGGAGGCATAAGGATATGTCCTATGACCCGACCACTGTTCCTGAATGTACCCCAAGTACATCTAGACCTATTAAATGGACTGGAGAAGTAGTTAGAAGGTTACTTCAGACATTATGTTAGTGAGAATGCCACCACACGACGACATCGGACAAAGATTTAAGTAGATCTGGAAATCGCCAACGGTAAACATTGTATATCTAGGCATTGCCGATGGTAAGCAGTACACAATTATCAGCTAAAATCATCACACTACTTCTCTTTTCCTAAAAAACTCTTCATTTATGAAATCTTCTTACATTTACAACTATTTTAATGCATAATATGTATACTTTTAAAGTGGAAATAGTTTGTACATTCACTTTTACAACAATCCCCCTGTACATATCAAGACCTGTGCTTTTGTGTGGCATGGATGGGGACGTCTGCATTTTTTTCTGCGGCACGGGAAGAGTTAATGATAGAATCAACAGATATCATTTACTGTTTTCAAAACAAACAATATGATGTACAGAATTTCAAATTATTACATATTTTTGGCAGCTTATTCATTAAAATATTAACAATTTGCAGTAAAAATGAAGGATGTACAGTTAACATTTGTAAGATAAAAATAGATCACATAGATAACAGTGAGGATAAATGATTATTTAATGCAAGCATTCAAACTGTTCACCACTGAGTGTACCAATCTGCTAATCCATCATTCTTATATCTTATATCCTTCCTATGTCGTTAAATGTCACATAGGGCTCACAAGGTAGTTTGCCAATTTTTTCCAGTTTTCAGCGAGCTTTTCAACCTCATCATGGGATTTTATGCCTATTAATTTGGCCTCTCTTAACAATGTCCCTTTAGAGTTTCCTGTGGTCTGCCTCTTTTTTTCTTCAGCTTATTAATCCATCACTGGTGCTCCAATATTAGATAAATATTTCTACATTTACCTGAAGTCATTTTCCGGGGAAAAAAATTGAATTAAACAGTTCATTAAAGTAGGCAAAATTCTTAAGTAATAAAATTCTTAAGTAATAAAATTCTTAAGTAATAAACTACAGTACTAGAAACTACAAATTTAAAAATAAAAGTATAATTAAAAAAAAACAACACTTTAAAATATTTTTTTTTTTCATTTTTCATACACCCTGTACAGGCACTAGCTAAAAATGCATGAGGTTATCTATCTATGAATGATGCTTAACCATAATTCTCAGCTGTCATTAAGTACAAGTTGAGGAGAAAAAAGAGCACTCTGACTAATTAAAATAAACATGTTCTAGATAACAACTTAATGCAAACATTTTTTTATTTTCACCACTTTTTTCTCAATATCTGCACTACTACTAGGTTTTATGTGGCATTTCTCTTAGTTCTCCCTTAAATTAAACATAAAATTCCAGCTTTAATGGAGAAATGTCAGTGACAAACAATATGAAAAAAATATACACAGATTACATTTTTAAAAAATGAGAAATTTTTAAAATATTTCCTTCTTATCATTAACCAACCTTTCCTGAATTCTATTGCCATCCATGTGAAAGACACGTGGTGTATTTATATTAATACTATCAAACATCTTACTTACATCTGACATCCTTCCCATGCCGTAAAACATCACATGGAGCTTGCATGATAGTTCGCCACGTTTTCCTGCTTTCGGCGAGCTTTTCAACCTCATCAAGGGATTTTATGCCTACTATTTTGGTATAATAATATCTTATTGGCAGAAATGCAGATGAAGCCACTGACAACAATTATTGAGGAAAGACGCTGGCGATGGTTGGGACATGTGCTCCAAATGACTGACAACTCACTACCAAAAATAGCACTAAGATGGACACCACAGGGGAACAGAAGTAAGGGTAGACCAAAAGAGACATGGAGAAGAACAGAAAGGATGTTGAGCAATAGAGGCCTCACCTGGGCAAGAGCAGAAAAAAAGGCGAAGGACAGGCATTTGTGGAAAACCCTTGCGGAAGCCCCATGTGCCCTTGGCACTTAAGGTTCAGAGAGAGAGAGAGAATTTGGCCTCTCTTAATAATGTCTTCTTTAGAGTTTCATGTGGTTGACCTCTTTTTTTTCGATGATACTATCAAATACTGTCAAACACCAAATGGTAATTTAATACTATTAAATCCATATTATTATCTGAGTGACAATAATTTGTGATATACAAAATTTTCACTCTGATGGGAAAGTTTTGGTAGCCATGTGGTTAAAGCTCCCACCATTTAAGCAAACAGTCTTGAGTTTTAGTCCCTTCACATGACAGTTTTTCTTCTGAAATATTCTTTGGCTTACAGCTTCACCATGACAGCAAGGGTTAGATGAAGCTGAGGATGCACTGATGTCAAGCTTCCTTGTGACACAAGATAATGATGGTTTCAAAACGTGTTATCACACTTTCCCCTAATCTTCTGGAAAATGATTCTAAGTGAAGCATCTAACAATCAAATATTTCTGCCTGTAGAGCGAGGCATAGCTGAGTGCATTTTCAGACATAGCTGTCAGTGTATTAAATGCAAACTGATATTCATGCATAAATTATCTTACATATATGGAAATGCACCTGAGTTCATAGTGGTAGAAGCAAAAATAAAATGTAAGGAGCATTAACATCAATTTTTACACCATTAGCCTCAATACCTCCAATATATAACATTAATCTCAGCACATTCAACATGTTAACATTAAGCTCAATACATCTAGCACGTTATCATTAACCTCAATACCTCCAATGTGTAATGCCAACCTCATTACCTTCAACATGTAACATTAACCTCAGTACTTCCAACTTATGAAGAAATCATTACAAATCATTGTACAGTTTGTACAATCATTCTCTCCTTTAAAATATTACAGCAGTAACTTTTGTACATGTCAGTGTTATGATTGACTTTCCCAGCCCCAAAATCTTACCAAGCCTTAAATTTCTGTACTCATTTGTGTGAAAAGAAATAAAAACTGAAGCTAGGTCTGAACAGTTTAAAATAAAATTTTCTCTTCATCGATAAATGCCTTCAATTATGAAAAGGTAAAGGTAACTCTGTCATGACTATAGGCACATAGGAATATGGTGCTAGCGTCCATATTCTCCTTGACCTGTCAGCACACCAGAGGGTGATGTGGTCAGCATCATACCTGGTCGCCTTTCCTTCCCCAGCTCCAGAAGAAGTCAGGTACCCATTTTCATAGTCGGGTGACTGGGGCGCCTCTGGCTGAATTTGAACCCCCAACTTTCATCATGACAGACTAGTGCACTAACCAGTTTGCCACTCAGACACCCTTGGTTATGAAAATAACCAGGCTAATCCTTTCCCAATAGCAAATTTTTATATAAATTGATGCGATCATTTAAATATAATATGGCACTACTCATTGACGTATAAATAGCTTTTTATAGTTTTGAACTCTTTTTAACATGAATCCAATCAAACGGGAGAATATACAACAATGTACTTTACCATTAGAAATCATTTCTGCTAGAAAAAGCAAAGCAAAGAAATCAAGTGCAAAAAGCAGTTTCACAGTGTTTGCTCTTTTGTTTGATATGCAATGTCATGTTAATTTTTTTTTTTTTTTTAAGTTAAAAAAGTTTCGATAATGTTCAGGGCAGCTTCTGTTAAAATGTTGACTGAGCTTTCTGGCAGAAATTTACTGCTAATTCAGCAACACAGTCAAAGGCGTCAGTAAATCCTCATCAAGACTATTTACTTGCAGGACCTGAAACACATTCATTGAAAAAAAAAGGTTATAAAGCTATTAAAGATAATGAGAACTTCTTCATACGCACATTGGCGATGATGCGTGGTACTCTGATTTTTGTGATGCACCTTTTGGCTGGGTACCTCTGACTTCAGCACCTTTCCTTGCTAGGACAGACTGTGATCTTGCTTGAACCGCCATAAAGACAGTGGTGTGGGCTGGCCTGGTCAAAACTTTGTTTTCCAGCCTCTGGTGGCTGTACTTAAGTCCCTTCTCCACATCAGATCCAGCATGCAACGCTGGCTAGCCAGATGGTTTGAGATGGTTCCACAGAGACACTCCAATTTTGGGATGAGGAATCCAATGGGTGCCTCAGCGATATCCATTCCCTGCCACCTAAAGTCTGCTGGCTCTGTTTTGTTTACAATATTCTAATAGCCACTGTTGTAAAGACCCATAGGCTTATCACATCCTGAATTCACTGCTTTCACGCCAGATTTTCCTCATCCCTGCCAGTGATCTCCATGTCCCCATCCATCCATCAACCTGACATTACATTTTACAAAAATAACAGTTACAATTAGTATTGACTGCTACAGGTTTCTGGGATACAGAAGTAGGTTAGAGTTTTTAAGCAAACAGATCTATGTTCCGTGTCTCACAAATACTAAGTTAAAATAAGTGTGTTCTTAACACATTTGTTCCCAGAGTAGATAATGAGAGCAAAGACAGCCATCATTGAAGAATAGCATATTTATGAGGCAAACGGCCATCAGCCCGTAACACCTCTTTATAGTGCTCCTAGTAATAAGCTGGCATCTCAGTAATGAAGTGGTTAGTGCACTCATTTCTGATGACAATGTTTGTAGTTAAAAATCTCTCTTGAGGAGCCTCAGTCAACCCCTGCTGTATAAATGGGTATATGACTCTGAGGCTAAGGAATGAAAAGCCGCCAGTAATGACACTGAACACATCACTGCAGGCAGCATGAGTTGTTTTAAAAATTTCTATCATTTGCTTTTCAGTACTTGAGAATCAATATATTTTTAAAATCTGGCCTAATTTTTCATATTTTAGTTACATATACTCTTGAAGAATTAAAATGATGTATGTTTAAGAGATATGGGAAACAAGACCAAGGGGTAGACAAAGACAGAAATGGAAAGACAACATAAAAGAGGATTATAAAAGAAATTGGTGTCACTAACTAGAGAGAGAAGATTAGGAATAGAGAGGAATGGAGGTGAACTTTATCTGCAGCAATGAGCCTTAATGGCTTAGAAAGCTGAAGAAGAAGATACTCTTGAAGAACAAATATGTAACTAAAAAAAAAAACAAGAGCTCATTTACCTTTAAATTTGTATCATAGTTAAAAGTGGCTGCCTTTCCATTTACAGTCACTCCACCAGGGGCTTGTTTAATGCCATAGAATGTGACAGATCCAAGTTTTACACCTTGAGGGGGGCTGTAACCTTTCTTGGAGACAGTAGTCACCAGCTTGTTCTGAGATTTTAAGGAGATTACAGGAAATTTATCAATGTGAACTACACTAGTGATAAATATCAAGTGATAGTGAAAAATATAACAGAAATGTGGTTTTTAAATGCATAGAGCAGGTGAACAAGACATCTGTTTTACATCTGGTAAACCACAATCAACCAATACCCTGCCTCACTTCTATATTGTGCTTGCTAGAAAAAGACCAGGTCATATGTCCATTTTGACTGTTTTAATTTATTCACTGTACTTAACATGCTTCACAGCAGATTTTTCATGCTTGTATTTGCTTATGTGTGAGATAAGCTTCTGAATGCTAAAAAGATTTTTTTTTCTTTTGAACTTGTAAAGTCCATCAGCTATTATCAATTTTAAGCTCATTTAGCACCATCATTTAACTGTATTCATCTTATCTTATATCCTTCCTGTGCCGTTAAACATCACATAGGACTCTCAAAGTAGTCCACCAAGTTAACTGTATTCATACACAATAAATACTTATATTTTGTAATCTGTCACCAAAACAGTATCATTTTTCTAGATGAACCAAGTTCTCAATTACTCACATTTATTAGTAAACAAATGAATAAACAAAATACACAGAACAGTCAGCAACTAGGATTTCATGCTACTTTCACCAAGTACTCACAGAATTTGTCAGACTGAAGAGAATGTCAGAATACTGATTTCCTGTTATGCTGTCTGTGAAAAAAAAAATACAAACAAATAAGGATACAGATATATGGCCAGATGCACAGTGTATAAAATATGTATTATCATATTTTATGTGTGTCTTCATAGCTCATATACATTACAGCAATTAAATGCACTGAGTGTTGTTTAACATATTATAAATTGTTTTTTTTATATTACCCTATTTTTGTTAGCATATTTTTGCTTGACACATTGCTGTGAATTGTTTTAAATTTCCGTAGAAAAAAAAACTACTGTTGAAAAAAAAAGGTGAACAGTCTGTCCAGCTGCTTTGCCAGTTTGTTTTCACATTTGTTTCATTGTACCGCCATTTATACCCACTTCCGGTTCCAACATGGCAGTTGGGTGAATGTGAATGCTGATGATTGTGCCTTTATTTTTTTTATCTTTTTCTGCGCTTTGTCTGTGCCAGTTTCATTGTGTTGTGGGTTGGGAGTCCAGTCTGGCACCCTAACTACTCAGGGTATCACTGTGAGCTGTGACTTTCAGCGACGCATGGATTTCCCCGCCAGTGACTGGTCATTGATAAACATGGCTGATGCATTCCACTATGTTCTTTGGAAGGCTGCTTAGTGCTGCCTGTGAATGCTTCCCTACTGAGGACATTTGCAGAGATGTATGCATTCATTGTGAATGGATCACTTTTCATCATTGTGCATGATGTGGGCCGGTTCTTGTGTATTCCAGGAGATGTCACTGGCACATGCAGAAGAACAATTACAGGGTATTCTCTTTTGCTGTGATGCCGAAACTGAACTGAACCTGAACCATTTACAGCCAGGCTACTATAATTTAGGTGCTGTGGTGGTGTAGTGGTTAATGCATTCACCTACATACAGGTGATTTTGGTTCTGTGCTGTTCCAGATGCTGAGATAAGTCATTTGCCATTTTTCTTTAATTTATTTCATTTTTTATTGTTTTGTTAACATCAAATTAATGTGAATCTGTACTTTGTCTCCTCTCTCTGATTCTTCGTCCTGTTTGTTTTTGTTTGACAAAGGCTCGCCGAAATATCACAAGTGTGTTATCAAATAATAAGCTGTTCCTACTTTTTTCCTAGTTTATACATTTTGGTATCACAGCTTTACTGCAGTGCTTTGTGTATAGTTGTCCCACCTAAATATTTCATAGGTGCTGGTACGACATCAAATATTGAAATCAGGGACATTCCCTTACCATCACTGCTAGATGGTTTAAATGACTGGGATGTGATAGCGGACCTTCCAGGAAGAAAAGAATACCCAACTGCCATCAAGAACACAGGAATGCGACCGGACATTGTAGTGTACTCCACAGAAAAACAGGAATTAATAATGATCGAGCTTATGGTCCCATACGAAACTAGAATAGAGGAACAGCATTTATTCAAATTGGAGAAGTACAATGATCTGGTCAAGCAACTGAGGCAGGGGGCAGGAATCAGGGCAAAAGTGATAGGTGTAGAAGTGGGAGCAAGAGGATTCGTAGCAACATCAGCATATGACCTATGTAAGTAACTGGGCATAAAGGGACAAGCAAGAGCAAGGGCATTGAGAAGCCTTTCAGAAACAGCAGAAAAGCTCATGCTGGCTGTGAAGTATGCGAAACAAGCATTGGGAACATAAGTAATTTCATTTGCCACAACCAATACCAGTCCTCCGTGGCTGGATCGCTAAAGATGCACTTCAAAAAGTGCAGTGGCAACTGAAAGATCATGGGTTCCATCCCGGGACCGGGGGGAAAAAAAAGCAACAACTCACAAGACCTCTGGGAGTCATGACCCAGAGGGGCCCACCCCCCTTAGAGTTTCAGGAGTTTAAAGGGCTGAAACACTTGTCTGAGGGGGGGTACTTCCTCTGATGATCTGAAGGAGTTGTGTTGTTGTTCCGCTCTCTACGGTAGAGAGTTTCCTGCATATAGTTGTATACCTATACACTAATTATTGTATTTTTCTGTACAAAGCAGCTAGCACACATCCACAACCAGTGTGTGACTGGCTCCATCAGCAGGTGCACACTTGAGTGGGTGCTGGAATGGAAGGTGGAGCACACATGGGAATGCCCAGAGTGTGGGGATGTTAGTCTCTGATTATAGATCACAGATTATCCCTACGGCATGCAAATGATATAGGACTTAGATTTTATTACTATAACTGTGGATGCCTGAGTGGTAAAGTAGTTAGCGCACTAGTCTCTCATGGAAAGGCTGATGGTTTGAATCTGATGCCCCAGTCACCCAGCTGTAGAAATGGGTACTTGACTTCTTCTGGAGCTGGGGGAAGTGAGGCAGTCAGGCGTGATGCTAATGACATCACCCTCCGTTAAACGTCACATAGGGCTCGCAAAGTAGTTCGCCAATTTTTCCTGTCTTCGGCGAGTCTTTCAACCTCATCAAAGGATTTTATGCTTGTTAATTTGGCCTCTCTTAATAATGTCCTCTTCAGAGTTTCACACGGTCTGCCTCTTTTTCTTCGGCCTGTTGTGTTCCACTTGACAGCTTGTTTTGGGATTCTCTGATCATTTCTTCTCATCAAGTGACCAACATATGCCCATCTCCTTTTCCTGATCACCCATGAGACTGGTTGTTGTTCAGTCATCTGTCTTATCTCTGCATTGTTCTTGAATTCATTCCACTTGATGCCGAGTATTTTCCTTAGGCATTTGTTTTCAAAAGAGTCTAATTTCTTGTCTATTTCTTTAGTTGTTTTCCAGCTTTCGCATGCATAAATGAGGGTGGATATTACATTTGAATTGAATAGTCTTAACTTGGTTTTTGTGCTTATAACTTTTGAATTCCATATGTTCTCAAGATTCTTGAAGATTGATGCTGCTTTTGCAATTCTGATCCTAACTTCCTTTCTAGTGTCACCATCCTGGTCTATGTAGCTGCCAAGGTATGCAAATTGATTGACTTCTTCAATACCTGTCCCTTCTATGTGTATTTTTCCATTTTGATTGAGAGGAATTTTCATTATTTTTGTTTTGTCCTTGTTAATTTCAAGTCCTATTTTGCTAGCCAGTGACGACAGGCTATCTGTTTTTTTCTTGCATGAAATTCACATTATTACTGATAAGAGTTATGTCATCAGCAAAATCAAGATCTTCTAGTTGGGTCCCATGTACCCTGTCAATACCTGTGTTACCTGTGCAGCATTTTTTCATTATGAAGCCTATTGTAATCCCAAAAAGTAAAGGAGACAGTATACATCCTTGTTTCACACCTGTTTCAATCTGGAACCATTCACTCATCCCTTCTTCTGTCTTGACTGCACAACCATACCCACTGTATAAGTCCTTAATGATGTTGACAATTTTAGATGGTATTCCATATAGACATAAAATTCTCCATAATGAATCTCTGTGTATGGTATCAAATGCCTTTTTAAAATCTATGAAGTTCAGTATTAATGGTTTCTGCTTTTCAATATGTTCTTCAAGTATTATTCTGAGAGTAAAGATCTGGTCAAGACAGCTTCTCCCTTTTCTAAATCCTGCTTGTTCTTCTCTCATTGCAGTATCCAATCTTTGAGTCTATTCAAAATGACCTTGCAAAATACTTTTGACACAACTGATATTAAGGTTACTCCTCTCCAGTTGTTACAGTCACTAAGGTTGCCCTTTTTTGGTATTTTAACAATGATTCCTTTCTTCCAATTAGAAGGGACCTTTTCTTCTTTCCAAATCTTGTTAAACATTCTCTGTAGTTGTCTCATGTTGTCACTATTGATAGCTTTTAGCATCTCGGCTGTTATTTCATCTTCACATGCAGCTTTGTTGTTAGCCATTAAATTCACTGCTGTTTCAATTTCATGCAATTTAATTTCATCTAGATTGACATTTAGCTGTGGGGCTGGTAAGTTGGTTTCAAGGTTTAACAATTCTTTTGGGTGTGGTCGATTGAGTATTTCTTGGAAGTGTTCAGCCCATCTTTGCTTTTGGTCTTTATTTGATGTTAATAGTGTTCCAGTTTTGCTAAGGATTGGTCTTTCTTTAGATGTAATAGTACCTGTTAGTCTCTTTTGTATGTTATATAAAGTTTTGCTGTCTCCTGTTTTTGCTGCTTTTTCTGCCTCTTTCGCCATATTGTCTATGTATTCTCTTTTATCCCTTCTAGTTGAACTTTTTACTTTCTTGTCTATGTCTTTGTATTTTGCTTTTGCCGAATCTCTTTCATGATCTGCTTTTGCATTCAACATGTCTAATTTGACTGCTCGTCTTTCATGTATATACTTCCATGTTTTATCTGATATCCATGCTTTTCTATTTGGGTTTTCCATTCCAGCGCTTACTTTTGCTGCTGTGATTATGGCTGTGCTGTAAGAATTCCTTAACTCATCTAGACCTATCTCCTCAACTTCACTGGGTGTTTTGGAATGATTGGCAAGTTCCTGATTGAAATTAATGCTAGTATTTTCTTCTTGTAGGCTGTGGCTGTTTATCTTTCTGTGTACTGATTTCTTGTGTTGACTTTTCAATTTTAGTTTTATTTTCCCTATGCACAGGTTGTGATCACTGTTGACATCTGCACCCCTATAAGCCCTTACATCCATGAGAGATGTTCTGTATTGCTTTCTAATACAAAAATGATCTATCTGGTTTCTAGTTCTATCATCTGGAGATATCCACGTTGTTTTATGTATCTCTTTGTGTGGGAATATTGTGCCTCCAATGACCATGCCCTCTGTTAGACATATTTCAATTAATCTTTCTCCATTCTGACTAACCATGTCAATTCCTTCTTTTCCCATCACTTTTTCAACGTCGGTATTATCCTTCCCTACCTTAGCATTGAAGTCCCCCATAGCAATTAGGATGTCGTGTTTAGGGACTTTGTTGATGATTTGTTGTAGTTGGTGATAGAAGTCGTCTTTCACATCATCATCTGCATCATTCGTGGGTGCATAACACTGTATTACTGTCATTCTTCCATGTCGTAGGTTGTATCGTGCTCTTATTATACGACTGTTCACCGGTTCCCATTCTACAAGGCTCTTTGCAGCTACATTTGACATAATAATGCCCACTCCGTGTGCTGATAGGATAAGGAAAATGTGGATACTAGCATCATATTCCCTAGGAGCTCCAAGGTATAACAGAGCTACTGACCGTACTATTATATCCATGCCTTTTTTTAACCCAACACATCCATCTCTGGCCTGGCTTATTTTTTAGGTCAGGATTCTGCCTCCCCATTCAATCCCTATTCGCTCAACCCAACTACTATCTGTTACCATGGGGCACCACTGGGAGATAGAAGAATCTTGCTCAGCTATTGTTTGCCAGCCACAACAGTAGAAGTCACCTATGAGTCACTGATCCTCTCTCATTAAGGATGAATATAGCCTTCAGTGCCCCGAAAAGATTGAATGACTAGATTTATCATAAATTTCTAAGAAGAAGCCACTGAATTTATTATACAAAGATTATAAATGAAAGAGCAATATCTCTCTCTCTCTCTGAACCTTAAGTGCCCAGGGCACATGGGGCTTCCGCAAGGGTTTTCCACAAATGCCTGTCCTTCGCCTTTTTTTCTGCTCTTGCCCAGGTCAGCCCTCTATTGCTCAACATCCTTTCTGTTGTTCTTCTCCATGTCTCTTTTGGTCTACCCTTACTTCTGTTCCCCTGTGGTGTCCATCTTAGTGTTATTTTTGGTAGCGAGTTGTCAGTCAATCGGAGCACATGTCCCAACCATCGCCAGCGTCTTTCTTCAATAATTGTTGTCAGTGGCTTCATCTGCATTTCTGCCAATAAGATGTTATTTCTTATGGTGTTTGGCCAGAATATTTTCCTAATTCTTCGTAAACATTTAGTCTGGAAAGAATTCAACTTGTTTTCTATGGTTTTGGTGATTTTCCAGCATTCACTTCCATAGAGTAGTACACTTAGAACATTACTCTTAAATATCCTGATTTTCATATTTATGCTTAGTTTTTTTTAATTTCCATATAGTCTGCAGCACTGCAAAAGCCTGGTTTGCTCTAGTAAGTCTACTGTTGATGTCCTCTGTGCTGTCTCCATATGAAAAATATGACCAACTCAAAATGTCATTCACTTACAATGAGAAAGACATCTAAAATTTTAAAGATATGAATTCATGGACAGTATGCAACATTGATGGGATACCACACATTTTGGCTGGAGACAGTGAGAATTGGAAAAATTTATCACTACTCAACAAGAAACCAAAGGGCATGCTGGACATGACCACTTTACCAATCAGCATCCAAAGATATTGATGTCTCTCTATACTGTTCTGTGGTTATATTTTCATGAAGTTTTTTACTCACCAATGCTTTCACCATCATCCCAGAAGAGCTCACCATTAGCACTGCCATCAGCACCTACAGCAACAATAAGCTGGAACTTCTCTTGACGCCTGTGATGAGAAGATTTTCACACAGACAAGATACAAAGTGCATTATCACATACTTACAAGTTAGCAAAGATGCAGCATGAAAATCTATCCAGTGACCCATAGCTGACTGCTGGCTCTGGGCTGGTGAACCATAACTGATCAAGACTGCCCCACTTTTCCAGTATGAGGGTCACCCTAGCAAATGGGGTTCAATTATACGAGTCCTCACTGGTGGTTGAGTCTGCGAAAGAAGCACTGGATACCCTTCTCCACTTTTCTGCTCCACTCTGAGTATGCAAGTTAGCTACATAAATCACTCTCCATCCAAAACATTGCTTGTGTTTCAACACGTTCACCACAGTGGCTGCTCATAGTTGCAGGATGATAAAACAACATCAGCAACAAGTTACACAAACACACATTATGCAATTACACAAACAACACTGATGTACAAAAACTGTCACATGATTCTGAGGATGGACAAATTCTCTTTTAACTATTGTCAGCACAAACACAGAGCTCACTGTGACAAAGATATTTACTAAGACATTTAAGATAAGTCACATTTACAATTATAATTCTGTAGTATCTATATCACCTTCATCTGTTCTTGTTTTAACACTTTTCTGCAGAATCTAATAAGCAAAATTTCTTCTTCTGTACTTTTTTTATCTGCATCTTCTGGCATCAATTGTCTCCTTCTTTCCATTTGTTTATATATTGTTACTGTTATTGTGTGAGACTGCTGTATCTAGACCAACAAGCAGCAGTAAGAATAAATGGTGAAACAACAACTTGGTTTGACATAAAACAAGGGGTCCGTCAGGGGTGCATATTGTCACCCTACTTATTTAACTTGTATACTGAAAATATAATGAGGAATGTTAGAGAAGATGTAGACAAAGAATATTACGATGCCATAACAGTTGGAGGTTATGAAATACCAGAGATTAGATATGCTGATGACACAGTATTGCTGTCCACAACACAAGAAGGAATGGAAAAACTAATTATGTCAGTCCGCAAGAACAGCGAAGAGCAGAACCTCTATCTTAATGCAAAGAAAACTAAAGTGATGACAACTGACAAAACAAACAAGGCAACTGAAATGTGTATCAATGAGGAAAAACTGGAAGAAGTGGAGAGTTTTGAATATCTTGGATCACTACTAACTAATAATGGAGATACAATGAGGGAAATTAAAAGGAGGACATTTATTGCTCTTCAGAAAGTAAAACAAATAAAGAATCTGTGGAGAGGAGCAGACAGAACCACAAAAATAAGATTTTTAAGGGCATGCATCTTTCCCATCGCAACATATGCCTGTGAGACCTGGACACTTAACAAAACAGCTGAGAAACACATAAATGCCTTTGAATGTAAATGCTATAGAAGAGTTCTCCAAATATCGTGGACACAAAAAAGAACAAATATATCTATACTACAAGAGCTTAATATTGAAGAGGGCTGGCTAGTAAAGAGGATTAAAGAGAGAAAACTTAAATATTTTGGACACATTAAACGTCATGATAATTTAGAGAAGACCGTATTGGAAGGATACATAATGGGAAAAAGAAAAAGAGGAAGACCGAAACGAAGATGGCTGCAAGACATCGTTGATGATCTGGAAATGGATGCAGCAGCAGCAGGCCATCTTGCTCACAACCTAGTGGCCTACAGGAGTGCTGTTTGGGAGGCAAAGTTCCACAAGGGACATGCAAAGGAATGAATGAATGAATATTGTGTGATAAAAATGATAATGGAGTATCATTTCCGTTTGTTTCATTACTACAGTAAAGCTTTCTCCTATGATTTTTTACATTAAAATCGATATCTACGCCTCCTTCCTGCATTTATGAAAAGAAATCAAATGAGTTCATGACCAGCCACGAATTTAACCCTACAGGGAATGGCTGTTCCATTACTCTTATTCATAAATGAATGAACTATGACTTGGTAAGGATATGAAGTATGGCAAACTCAGATCAAAACACTAACATTTAATAAAATGAATTATGCAAATGAAGCTGCAAATAAATTAAATTCTATGGTAAGTTTCACTTGGCAAAATTGGAAAAAGATATAAAGAAAAAAATATTATCATTCTCACACAACAAACAGACATTAATCTAAGCACAGTAAATAACAACACTTCTCTCTTCAGGACTACTCACGAAAGATCTGTGCGTTGTGTAGCGGGCAGGAGCGGTAGAACAGACCCCCCACGGACATGGAGATTTATGTGGTCAATGGGAGCATTCAGCTGTACGGTCTGCCCTTTCTGTGTCAACTCAGCCCCGGTGTAGAAGTCATACCACACATCATTTGGGATAAAAGCTTGTACAGATGTGGCTCCCTATGATGAAACAAACGATGTTGGGATATTTTAATATTTTAAATCTACATCAACAGATGTCTCTCAAATCATTATAACATCTTATAATCAAGAATCTTGTGGAAAAAAACCCCTCTAAAATGGTCACTAAGAAACATAATGAAGTTATTTGTCAGTCATCAACAGATTTCACAGATTGTGCTCATCTTTGTACAAATATAAATCTTTGTTTATAAATTCAGATGCCAATTTGAATTAAACACATGCATCTCATAGTAAATTAATGATAATGGCATATACCTTTGAACAAAATATGTTTATAATATGCTTTTATGTTCTGTAGCAAAACAGATTACCTGATCTAAAACTGGAGACACAAGGAGGTGATCATTCCACATGAACTGTTTGTCTATAGCTTCTGTGCCTGGGTATCTTTCAAAAAAAAAAAAAAAAGGAAAAACAAACATTTCTAGAGAAACAACTAACATTACTTGAACCTGATGATAATCATTTCTTGTTGCATCCAGAGGTACACAAGGCAGAGACAAACAAATTTTAGTCTGAACTGTGAACCTCTATTTCCTATATTATCTTTCTTGCACTTTGGACTTCTGTCAGACAGGTTTTTCACTATATGCCTCTGTATCTGTCCTGTCTTATTTCTCTCCTTGAAATCCAGTCCTCTGCTAATCTGACTTATTTCTCTCTTTGAAATCCAGTCCTCTGCTAATCTGACTTATTTCTCTCTTTGAAATCCAGTCCTCTGCTAATCTGACTTATTTCTCTCTTTGAAATCCAGTCCTCTGCTAATCTGACTTATTTGTTTCTTCATAACACACTGTATGCTGAACACTGACAACTCTATAAATAAATAACCAGTTTCTTTTAGCAGCTAAGCTGGGTAACTAAATTTTTGTGATCACCATTTAAACTGTCATTTATATAAATCATTTATGTGTCATAAATTTGAAGCAAACCTCTAATCAGTCATGTTACTATTAAGTATGTGAGTACCAAATGAGTTTCATGTAGATAAACATTAAGTATTTTCAAACTTTAATAGTAAAACTGAACGCTCATTCTATTACATTCTAGTAAGCATCCTTAAGGCCAATCAGCATTTCAGAAAATGAGAAACATCTTGTGCAACAGATCCATATCAATGGAAACAAAATTCTGAGAGCTTAAATGTTACAATAAGCCAATTTTGTTTTATGGATGTGAAGCATGGTCTATGAATAAGAGAGTACAGTGAGAAATGGAGGCCATGGAAATGTGGTTCATAAGAAGGATGTTGAAGGTACCATGGACAGTTAAGAAAACCAACGAAGAAGCCTTAAGAGAGGCTGGAGTTAAAAGGCAAATTACAGCAAAGATCAGAGGCAGACAAGCGAGATTTGTAGGACATTTACTGAGAAGAGGAAAATTGGAACACATTGTGGCAACTGGAAAAATTGAGGGAAGAAGAGACAGAGGAAGACAGAGAGAGAAGTTACTGGATGGGCTGTCAGTGTGGCTAGGAAGAAAGTCACCGGTGGATCTCATAATCAAGTCTAAAGTCAGGGAGTTGTGGAGAGAAATGATCGCTTATGCCACGCGGCACAGCACTTGAATTGAAGCATCCTTACATTTTTTTCAGGGATATTTAGAAATCAAAGACAAAATCAGTATGTAATACGTCATATTTACCTTCAAACGAAAAATTAGAAAATAACTACATAACAACCTAAGACCAAAGCACATTTTCAAACTGAATTACAAATGGCAGTCTACTCACAAGAAAAGAAGAGGCCTAACAATGGGTAAGCCTTGAGTATGAGCCTTGTAAAAAGCTGTATAGAGCACTGCTAATAGTCTATATCTAAGTTGTAAGGCTGAACGCATGTAGTCTACAAATGGAGCCTTGAAATATCCTGGATCTTGATCCTGTTTGATTTATAAGTAAAAGAAAAAGAAAACTAAGCATTTAAATCATAAAGAGAATTTGTGATTTGGCATCTGTGTACACTCTAGGGCAACACAAACACTGGCATATGTTCAGAAATAAGGCACGATAAAATGAACCTCAGAAAATTTAACAAATTTTGCTTAAAAATAAATTGTAGTCTACAGAAGTAAAAAAAAAACTGGCTTTAGGGATTCTTACAAATCTATCTTTCTCTAGGCAAGTTTTTAAAAAATTAATGCAGGGATGCATATTGACTTTTTAAAAAATTTGTCAAGATCTTTATGTAACTTTGTTTTTTTTTTCAGACAAATGTAGGCCCTAGAGAGGTTAGTAAAGATCAGGTTCTGGGGTTGTTCAGCAGAGTTGTGGATATTTCTTCATGTTTCATACCCTCCAGTTGAGGCTGCATGTTCACAAGTGCTTGCAGCTGAGTGTTGACTGAAAATTCTCAATGCATGTATTTGCTAAATTGATTATATCATGTTCACTAGTTAAAAAAAAATATCATGACTTGTTCCCATATCTTTTCAATAGGTGATAACTATGTTTTGTTTCTTTTGTGTTTTTATCACATTTGTTCATGGTAAAAAATGACAATGACATCTGAATGCAATATAAACTGCTATCTCCTGATTATAATGTTAGCGTCCTCATTTCCTGGTACTCTACAAAGGGATGGCATCTGCTGAAAATTTACTTCTGATGATTATACATACTCTCTCTCTCTTAACTTTAAGTGCCCAAGGCACATGAGACTTCCACATGGGTTTTCCATAAACGCTTGTCCTTTGCCTTTTTTTCTGCTCTTGCCCAAGTGAACCCTATATTGCTCAACATCTTCTCTGTTGTTCTTCTCTATGTCTTCTTTGGTCAACCCTTACTTCTCTTCCTCTGTGGTGTCCATCTTAGTGCTATTTTTAATAGTGAGTTGTCAGTCATCCGGAGCACATGTTCCAACCATCGCCAGCGTCTTTCCTTAATAATTACTGTCAGTGATTTCATCTTCATTTCTGTCAACAAGATGTTATTTCTTATGATGTTTAGCCAAAACGTTCTTCTAATTCTTCGTAAACATTTAGTCTGGAAAGAATTCAGCTTGTTTTCTATGGTTTTGGTGATTTTTCACTTAGAATATTACTCTTAAATATCCTGATTTTAATCTTATTATACTCACTGGCACATGTTAAATCTTTCACTACTTCTTACATCTTACATCCTTCCCGTGCTGTTAAACGTCACATAGTGCTTGCATGGTAATTCGCCAAGATTTCTCGTCTTCAGCGAGTTTTTCAATCTCATCAAGGGATGTTATGCCCACTGAACTGACCTTAACTCTTCCCGTGCCATAGTCACTATAGTGCGGATTTCCTATTACTGAGTTGTGTGCCATAGTCGTTATAGTGACAATTCATTTGTTTCAATAAAACCAACCGGTGTAACATTTAGACTGTACATATTTCGTTCGCATTTCCAGTGACACTTTTCAAAATGGTGGAAGAGTCCTTAGTTACGAGCGATGCCCAGTGAGAAAAGGGAAGAGAAACATCGAAATTTTTCAATTTTTGACGATGTAGATAGGGGTATGAACATGGCCTGTGACCACCCCACTGCTCTTGAATGTATCCTAAGTAGATTTAGACATATTAGACGACTGGAGAAGTAGGTAGAAGGTTATTTCAGACATTAATTTAGCGAGAATGCAACATAGAATCACAATACGAGATCGACAAGTAGATCTAGACATCTCAGATGGTAAGTAGTGCATATCTAGATCTAGCCGATGGTGAACTGGGCACAATCATCGTCTAAAAACACCACATTACTTCTTTTTTTCAAAAAAACTCTGCATTTATGAAATTTTCATACATTTAGTTATACTTTGAAACATAATAAGTACACGGAAGTACATGTAAATACTGTTTTGCATTCCATTTTACAACTATGCCCACTATACAGATCAGGACCCGCGCTTTTTGTGTGGCACGGACGGGAACGTCCACGTTTTTTTCTTGGGTACGGGAAGAGTTAACAATGTCCTCTTCAGAGTTTCACATAGTCGACTTCCTTTTCTTAAGTCTGTTGTGTTCCACTTGATAGCTTGTTTGGGGATCCGCTGATTGTTTCTTCTCATCACGTGACTGACATATGTCCATCTTCTTTTCTGATCACCCATGAGACAGGTTGTTGTTTGCTCATCTGTCTTATCTCTGCACTGTTCTTGAATTCGTTCCACTTTATACTGAGTATTTTCCTTAGGCATTTGTTTTCAAAAGAGTCTAATTTCTTGTCTATTTCTTATAGTTGTTTTCTAGCTTTCACATGCATAAATGAGGGTGGGTATTACATTTAACCACTACTGACATGTTTAAACATCCTAAATAAATCTCTCATGTTAGTACTATAAATCTTTATGGCATCATAAATTCTGTATTTTTGAGATGCCAATATCATTTTGTTAAGATCTTTGAATGTTTTTACTGTAACAATGTATACTATGGTGAATGAGGTTTTAGATCTATTTTCAGTACTTCATAATCATAGTATGTATGCAATTTGTAGAAATGAAAAGGGTTGATTCAGACAACATCACTTAAAAGAGGAATATATATTATCAAATTAAATCACAAGATGGTTCCAGTGGCAGTCAAATATAGAAAGTCAAAAGTGACAAACTTGATAAAGAAAGATTAGAATGGAAAGTTGTAAAATATCCTGAACCTTTTTGCCATTATACAAATAAAATGCAGGTGCTGACTCCCATAGCTGAATTAACAAATTATTCCAAATTTATCACATGACCTTTCTTACCGGTGAACTAAGTTCTGCATGATTTCTCATAAATGGATAAAAGACTCCAAGCTGAGTCCAGCGGGTACACAATTCAGGGGTTGTTGTCCCTCGGAAACCACAAATATCTGCTCCAATTTGGGGAATGCCAAACAAGTTGAAGTTCATTATCGCTGAAAAATAAGATATACCAGAAACTAAATCACTAAATGAAGAAAAACTAACAGTTTAGTCTTCTTATACATAACTGTCAAACATTTTCATCATTTAGTATGCTTATGAGATAACATAACTAACATATAAACTCATAACATTACATGATGAATAAATAAACAAAACAAAATAGTGCAAAAAAAAAATTGCCTGTTATACAAATTAAATAACAACAAAGACAATGTTAAAAAAAAAAAACTCTTCTAAAGAGCTACAGTAACAACAAAGATGATACAAAAAAATCAAAATCAAACAAACCAGGTATAGAATAGTACAAGTCACTGAAGCTCGAGAGATTATCACCCAGCCAGTGTCCAACATTTTTGCCACTTCCTGGAAAAGATGATCTTGTGATGATTGGTGACCTCTTGTTGCCATACAGAAGGTCAAGGGTCCTGTGAACCAAAGTTCATTAACATATTTTAAGAAAATTAAAAATGTTAATCTCATAGTACGAGTCTAAATGAAAAGTTTCATCTCAATCCACAAAACTACTGCTGTTTAATTTGTGAGGACATAAATGATTTATGAAATACTAAGAATGAGTCTTACTATATTTTCACAACATTTGCTTATCAATACAAAAAGATGAAAATTTAAGCTTTTTTTTTTTCAGAAATCATTAATTCAGTACAAATGATTATTTCTGAACAGAAAAAATGGTGACAAATTTTCTGAAAAATTGAAACATAAATTGCTTCTCATACATGAGAGAAGTTCAGGTTAACCATCAAATTTTACAGAGATAAGAGAAGATCAAGTTACACCAATATAGCCATTATCATCAAAATGACGACAAATATTAGTTTTATAATCATCAAATAATAGAGAAAAGCCAAAAAAATCCCTCTTTTTAACAGCTGACAACTTTTTAAAAACTATTCCTTATAAAGGTTTAAAATCAGGCTCCAACGTCATTGTATTCAGGACACATCCGCATCCATCCAAGAGTGTGTTTGCTAATAGTTCCCATTAAATGTTGATTCTTTATGATGCATTTTTTGCCACATAGTTTAGATTTCCAACCACTACCCTTAATTTGTTCCAGCTTCAGCAATCATCTCACAAATACATTGTTCATCCATTCCCATTCTTCATTTTCCTGCAGTCTATCAAATATGGCTATAACAATGTCGCTCTTGTCCATTCTCAGCCTGCCATTTATTTTAGCCTGTCCAGTAAGTCTGTCTGCCACTTCACTGCAGTGTACTCCTGCATGCCCCGTACAATAAGGCCATGTTAAGCTTATCACTGCTGACTGACTTAACAGATGAATGCATTCTTTTCGAAGTAACTTTTTCTCAATCCGGTGAACCATACTCTGTGAATCCATTACAATGATGCCATGAATTATACCATGGGCAGCTATCCATTTCATTGCCACCAACACAGCCTCAATTTCCATTTTCATGCTTAATGTTACTTCAAATGCTCCTGAACCCTGAGCCGTTACTCTTCCATTGTGGTAGACAACAAAACCCCAACTACTTATGTTGTTCTGAATCACTGAGTTATCTATATACATTACCATATAGGAAGACCCTCAGTGATGCCAGATGATATTTTGAGTTTGCTACTGATTGACAATCCTTTACAGATACATTTTCTAAAAGCAAAGCTATAGCAACACCAAAATAGTAATTATGAAACTAAATTTCTTTTTATGAACCAACCTTCTTGACACATTGGCCTGAGACCATCCATACATGTTGTGCAGGTTATAATGCCATGAGATGACATGCTTTGCTGACGGGCAGATAGTTTTAGACTCCAAATTGCCTCCATCTATTGCTGTAAATTAAAGGAATAAAAACCATCATTCACTAAAACCTATGACTGTATGATTTAGCAAATAATCAAACAGCTCATTTGTATGCTTTTTTGAAGAACTCGCAAGTTAGTGTCAGATATCAGCCGAATGATAAGAACATCAGGACGAACCAGTATCAAGTGACTAACAAGTGCATGCAAATGTCAGCTACTGTTCTTTTCAATAATTATTTATTTTTATTTGAAATTCAAGCTCAAGGTCATGCTAAATCTGGAGCTTAATTACCTGGATGAAGTTCACAATTTTCTCCAGTTTTTCACAAGTCTAAGTTTCTGACCCAATGAGGTCTGTTGCGTAGTTCTGCAAACATGAGATATTACTAGAACACATGTTTTGAAGTGTGTACTCCAGTTCTCTATAAAGCCATTCATTTGAGTGAGATATCCTAAGTTTGAAGACGATTCTTTGTTTCTTCATCTACAGGCAACAAATGTGGCCATTCCAATCTGGCCAGATAAAATGTGCCGGTCTTGATATGTATAGGGGGTATAGTTGTAAAAGTGAATTAACAAATTATTTCCATGTATTATGTATAAGTATTATGCATCATAATATCTGTAAATGTAACAAGATTTCATAAATGAAGAGTTTTTTTAGGAAAAAATATGTAGTGTAATGATTTTAGCTGATATTTGTGCACCACCGACCATCGGCGATGCCTAGATTGACTTGTATCTGAACTCGTCATCTGGCATACTAAAATAATGTCTGAAATAACCTTCTAAATGTAATTTATATATTATCTAACAACTTCTCCAGTCCATCTAATAGTCTAAATCTACTTGGGGTAAATTCACAAACAATGGTCTAGTCGTAAGGGGACATGTTTACCTCTGAAGTCACACACAAAAAATTGATATTTTTTTGTTCCAACAAAACATTTGACCCCCGTTGTTAAGAACACGTTCAAAATGGTGACATAGGTCACTAGACATGCACACTTAAACTGTTTACAATCAAAAGTTACACCAGGTATTTAATGAAACAAAGCTAGTGTATGTATAAGTATGTTGGCAGAAACATGACAAACCGGAAGTGTTAATAAAGTATGCTGGCAGTGGATGGGTTAATCACACAGGAAAAGTCATCTCATGTATCGATGTACATACACACATGAGTAAATAGTTCCATACAGATGAACATTCAGTATCTGGCTAGTTTAATGTTCTTACTTGCTGGAACAAATGGAGGTTTATCCAATGAGTTGCCTGGACAACCAGTTGTGGAGCCATCCACAAAATCTGAAGGTTCATTCATGTCCTAAAACATCAAAGAAGAATATTTTAGATAAAAATATAGACAAGTTTCTTTTTGTATCCTCAAAAATTAATAAATTTGATTGAGTCACTGATTATGAGGTTATGCCTTTTCTCAGTTTTGAATACTGAAGGCTGTTGTGGCTTTTCTTGACTTCTTTGAACAAAACAAATATCCAAGTTTCTCCTTGAACTCCACTATAGTGCAATACATATCAGTCTCCACACCCACTGGCCATGCTACAGAAATAACCCCACTTGTTTCTTAGTCCTAATCTATATGTATTTGCCCACTGATGCTGAACTAAGGAATTTTTTTTTAATCTTCTTGTGAAAATCTTTAAAATTCTTGACAACTATCTTATCTTATATCTTATATCCTTCCCGTGCCGTTAAACGTCACATAGGGCTCGCAAAGTAGTTCGCCAATTTTTTCTGTCTTCGGCGAGTCTTTCAACCTCATCAAAGGATTTTATGCCTGTTAATTTGGCCCCTCTTAACAATGTCCTCTTCAGAGTTTCACGTGGTCTGCCTCTTTTTCTTTGGCCTGTTGTGTTCCACTTGATAGCTTGTTTTGGGATTCTCATCAAGTGACCAACATATGTCCATCTCCTTTTCCTGATCACCCATGAGACTGGTTGTTGTTCAGTCATCTGTCTTATCTCTGCATTGTTCTTGAATTCGTTCCACTTGACAACTTTGGTCATAATTAATTGCTACCCTAAGTTCTGATCTAATTAGTTCTAAGCTGCTTTGATTTCTCTGATCAGTCCATTTGTTGCTCATCAGGGAAAACAACTCTTTCAGTATGGCCATTTGAGCCTGGGATACTGAAAACAAAGCCTAATATATTATTAAGGTTTCGCATACGACTTTGTTTCTTAATTCACTAAAGGTTCAAAATCAGAATCTGGGATCACTGCATTCAGGACAGACCAATATATATGCTCAGCCACATCCATCCAAGAGTGTGTTTGCTAATAGATCCCATTAAATGTTGGTTCTTTACGATGCATTTTTTGCCACACAGTTCAGATTTCCTATCAGTACCCTTAATTTGTCCCAGCTCCAGCAATCGCTTCACAATTACATTGTTCTTCCATTTCTATTCTTCATTTTCCTTCAGTCTATCAAATACAGCTATAGCAATGTTTGTCATGTCCATTCTCAGCCTGCAATTTATTTTAGCCTGTCCAGCAAGTCTGTCTGCCACTTCATTGCCATGTACTCCTGCATCTTCTTATATCTTATATCCTTCCCGTGCCGTTAAACGTCACATAGGGCTCGCAAAGTAGTTCGCCAAGTTTTCCTGTTTTCGGTGAGCTTTTCAACCTCATCAAGGGATTTTATGCCTATTAATTTGGCCTCTCTTAACAATGTCCTCTTTAGAGTTTCACTTGGTCTGCCTCTTTTTCTTCAGCCTGTTGCATTCCACTTAGGGATTTTCTGATCGTTTCTTCTCATCATGTGACCAACTCCTGTATGCCCCGTACAATAAGGCCATGTTAAGCTCATCGCTGCTGACTGGCTTAACAGATGAACCCATTCTTTCTGAAGCATTTTTTTCTCAATCTTATGAAGCATACTCTGTGAATCTGCCACAGTGATGCCATGAACTACACCATGGGCAGCTATCCATTACATTGCTACCGACACAGCTTCAATTTACATTGGCAGGCTTGATGTGGTGACTTCAAATGCTCCTGAACCCTGTGCCACTACTCTTCCACTGCTGTAGATAATAAAAATCTATATATATTACCATGTCAGATGACCCACAGTGATGCTGGATGAGATCTTGAACCCAAAGTTTAATTACCCCCTGTGGCCAGTCTCTACATTCATGATCCTTCTGTATAATAACATTTGTTAGCTGAGATCAGTCCTGTGCCCATAACCAGTCATCACCTTTAGGCACCTCATCTAGATTGCACATTGTAGCCTCAGCCTCAGCCATCCAGGATCTACCTCATTTGATGCATCTTCCCTAAAAGGCAGACTCCAGCTCCTTGTGAAGAAGACAGTCCTTCACACCAGCAACCCTGATGTATGCCTTTAGCTGAGTATACTTTTGTTTTACCACATTCACAACATTTTTTTTACGCTTGAAAACTCTTCGTACAGGTTGTCCTCATTTATAAAATCAAGATTAAATTCTTTTACAATGGCTTGCAAATGTCTTAAATAAAGTTCAGCATTTAAATTTAATGGCAAAAGACAATGAACAGGATTTGACTTAGATATCTCAAAATTATTAGAAATGTACTTGTGCAGGCAACAGTAGAAATTAAGAAAATCATCTATAATGCATTTCTGTAGTGATGGATTCAAAAAGTTAAAAATTTTTTCAGTGGCAGTACCAAAGGACCTATCCTCTATCCTCTGCTGAATTTTATTAGCTGAACATCGCACTACACTGAAGCATTCCATGATGCTAAGATTAGCAGTTACGGATATTCTGATATCAAATAGTATATCCTAAAATTGTATCAGTTATTTTGGGCAGTTTCCTCACATTTATGAATGAGTACCTCTAAGTCTAGAATGGCAGTTTATACTGGAATGTATCTGGCAGGAATAAAATATACATTCAATTTTGCGGTTGCGATTATTAATGAAATATACGGGAGAAATAGGTCATTATGGGACCCATGAGGATGCAGAAAGATTAGCTCAAATATGGGAGTTTCCAGGAAATACGGGAGAGTTGGTCACCCTAAATACTAATGAAAATTCTGTCACAGATGATGATGATTCAAACAGTATGCATCTTTGTGCTGATTACAGTGTGGTTATGAAGAGAATTGTGCTGATAACAATATGTAAGAAGATTGTAAGCATCAATGTAATGATATTAATATATGAATGCCATTAATGTGATAACATACAATCCACAATCCATCAAATGGTATCTGGTCATGAAATTCTTTGGCCTGCTTGTACCAGTAATCAACTGCTTTGGGATGAAAGAAGTCAGGGAATGCTGTGTTTCCTGGCCACACCTTTTGAAACAAGAATATAAAATGAAGCTGTTAATTTTATGTAATGCCAGTTAAGCTGTTTTATTTGGCATAAAATTATACTGATCAACAAGAGAATCCAAGGGAAGCAAAAGTTGCTCATAATGGATGCCCTTAACAAAAGAAAGGACTAAGTGCCATGGTGAAGTTACAGACAGTTAATGATCATTCAAACACAACAAAGATCTGCGAAACAAAAAGGCAAAGAACAGATGTAACCAAGTTTGACAGGTATACATTTAGTATCATGAATCTGTTACAATCATGAATCTGTTACAATCATCATGAATCTGTTACAGAGCTCCTAAACAAAGAGAACACAATCCCCAAAATCACAACAACTAATCTATGAAAAAAAAAAGAGCCGTCAAAAATCATGACCTAGAAAAAACAAAAAGAGACACAACAAACTAGAAAAGTTTGGAAAACATCTGCTCCAGGTTTATGATTAACACTAAAGTGGTGATAATATATTAAACTTTTCAGAGAAAAAAAATGTGAAGAATATTAGCCACAAACAACATACCACTGACAAATCATGATATTCAAGTATTAGTGACCTCCTTTGGTCATTTATATCCTTGGGATGGTGAATTCTAGAACAAGACTAATCTTAACTTTTTTTTTTTTTTCATTCCTTTTCTCATGTTTTTCTCTCTTCTGCAAAAGTACGAGCTTTTCTTATCTCTGTTGAACTGTTGACTTAGAGTGGCATGATACAGACACAGTTTTAACAGTCAAGAGTTAGGATAAACTACAAGTGATGATAAGGATAAACTACAAGTGATGATTAGGATAAACTACAAGTGATGATAAGGATAAACTACAAGTGATGATTAGGATAAACTACAAGTGATGATAAGGATAAACTACAAGTGATGATAAGGATAAACTACAAGTGATGATTAGGATAAACTACAAGTGATGATAAGGATAAACTACAAGTGATGATTAGGATAAACTACAAGTGATGATTAGGATAAACTACAAGTGATGATTAGGATAAACTACAAGTGATGATTAGGATAAGCACAAGTGATGATTAGGATAAACTACGAGTGATGATTAGGATAAACTACGAGTGATGATTAGGATAAACTACAAGTGATGATTTATTTTCAGCTTTTTCTATTTTCTTAGGAGCTGAATCTATTTCATTTTTCATTATTTTTCTTGTAAGCTGTACTTTACATTTATCCACTGGAAAATTTAATTTTTTTCTTTGCTATTCAAGGATAGCATAACACAGTAAAGTAAATCAATGTCTCTACGGCCTTGTTCTTGTGAAAGCATTGATTCCCTACAATTAGCCCTTACACCCAGGCTAATTTGTCTGTCCTTACTGATCAAAATCAGCCAACTGTTTTCTTATAAGTCTATTGCTATGAAGAACTTTGGGATAGAGTATAAGGGGACCTCTGGGCTACAGTTCATAGAGTCTTAGACTCAAACCTACAGGGAGTTTGAAATATATGAGAAGGTACTGAACAGAAAAGACAACACATCTTTTATTACCAGCAACATCATAAGAGTTATATCACTTTTTCACATAACCCTCCTGCAGGTTGATGAACTTCTTTTGTATCATTCTTCTAGCTTCTTCATTCTTTTGATGCAGAACCTTTCAGTTGCTCCCAAATTCAGGTCTGCCACTTCCTTAACCTCATCATCAAAGGTGGACCTGTGACCTTGCACTGCCTCTTTAAATGAACCAAAGATGTCATAATCACATGATGCTAGATCAAGGCTGTAAGGGGGGTGAAGAAGACGTATAAACCACAGCTGTTTCATTGCTTCCACTGTTGCAGCCACTTCATGTGGACATGTGTTGTTATGGTGCAGCAAGACTGTTTTTGGCAGTATTCCTCTTCTTTTGTTGCAAATTAAAAGTTTTCACGTTCTCTCAAAGCATAGCACAGTATGTTGCACTGTCCACTGTTTGCTTGTGTTCCTGATAAATCCACCAGAATAGGACCCTTTATGTCACAAAAGAAGGTCAGCATGATTTTCTTAGCAGAGTTTGAATTATAATTTTGAATGAGATGGGTGTTTCCACTGTATGGTTTGTTTCTTGTTTTCTCATTCACAGTGATGGACTCATGTCTTGTTGCTGGTGACAATATGCAACCTCCATACACTGTTGCTTGTGGAAATTTGTAAATTTTTTGGGTAGTCATCTTGAGCAAACTTCATGGTACCCCAAGTTATCTTGCACCACGCCATGTGTAAATACATAACTGATATCCAAATGTGCAGCAACACTTGACAATGTAATCCATGGCCTTCTCTGATCAAGACTTGTGCCCTGTCAGTGTTGGCTTGGGTGTGCAATGTTGATGTCTAACCAAAGTGAGCTTTTTTTGGTTTCTTGTTCTTCCTACTGTAAACCTTTCTATCCATCTATAAGCTTTTTTGCTGAGTCATATTGTTTTCACTTCCATATTGAGCTAAATCATATGGTGAATTTTAGCAGATTCCATTCTCTACTCAAAGAAATGTCATGCTGGCATATTGTTCAACAGTGGTGCAATCCTGCAGTAATGCATCCATTTTTATTTGACCTTTGGCTTCAATTAAACTAGGGCAGAGAACAGCACTGTATTTATCCGAACTACCCATCAGTCACTGCGAACATGTTGTACTGCATCAGCTCACATCTGTGGTGGCTTCCTCATAATTTTCAAACTACTTTTATTTATTTTTTCTTGTAGTTTATAGGAATACTGTCACCTTACTATTTCTTCTTCTTCTTTGTTTGTTTCTATCATCAAGATCGCCCCGTGATCCTACTGAATTTACTCATGTGGTTCTTGCGATAGCCTCATTTAGGATGGAGGCTCAGAGCATCGTGAGGCTTAGGCCTATACTCGGTGGGTCACAGAAATGTCATTGTGTGACACTGTGGTTTTTGTTGCACCAGTTTAGTCTAGAGTTGGACTTTCTCACCGGAAAACCTCAACGTGGTTTCGATATGAATATATCCCCGCTGGGTGAGAGGTGGTTGCCCATCCAGCCCAGAGTTGGATTTTCTCACAGGAAAACCTTGATGTGTTTTGGATATCAGTATATTCACACTGGGTGTGAGGTGGTTGCCCATTCAGTCCAGAGTTGGACTTTCTCACTGGAAAACCTCAATGTGATTTGGATATAATATATCCCTATTGGGTGAGAGGTGGTTGCCTATATAGACTGCACTGGTCCAGTGTCTCTGACTTCAGCATTTTGTGGTCGTGGCCGCTACCCTTCATAGTTGTGACCAGGATGGAGCTTTCTGTCAAGGAGGACGAATCCTTGCCACTAGTGAGTTTCACCCGTGGGTTAAGTCGGTTTATGCGTATTATCCCAGTACGAGTGTATATAGGACATGGCCAGCCTCTAGAGCAGAGGTGCCATGGTATGCGTAGCCCTCACTGTGAGTCTACTAGCTATACCGATTAAACTTCACTTAACCCTTTCCATAACCTTTTTCACAGTGGCACAGCGCGGCAACCCTAATTGCATTTTTCTTCATTGGCTGGAAGGAATTTCACCTCACACATGGCAGCTGAAGAATCTTGCCAACAGAGCCTTAGTTTAACCTATGGGTTAAGCCGGTTTAGGTATTTTAGCCAGTATGGGTGTATATAGGATGTGGCTGGCGTCTAGAGCAGAGGTGCCATGATATGAGTAGACCTGACATCAAGACTACTGGCTACTTCACTTAATCCTTTCCATCACCTTTTCCATGATGGCACCGCGCGGCAACCCTAATCGCATTTTTCTTCATTGACCTGGAGGAGTTTTACCCCATGCGTGGCAAATGAAGAATCTTGCAGTAGCGAGCAGGAGCTTTCCTTCTCCTAGATGAGCTACAGAAGAGTTCTTCAAATATCATGGACACAAAAGAGAACAAATATATCCAAACTACAAGAACTTAATATTGAAGAAGGTTGGCTAGTAAAGAGGATTAAAGAGAGAAAACTTAAATATTTTAGACACATTAAACATCATGATAATCTAATGAAGACTGTCTTGGAAGGGTACATAATGGGAAAAAGAAAGAGAGGAAAACCAAAGCGAAGGTGGCTGCAAGACATCGTTGATGATTTGCAATTGGATGTATCAGCAGCAGGCCATCTTGCTCACAACCGAGAGGCCTACATGAGAGCTGTTAGGGAGGCAAAGTTCCGCAAGGGACATGCAAATGACTGAGTTTACAAAGAACTTGGTCTGGAGCATATAGAGACCTTGGGATATAGCTTATGAGTTTTGGCTAGGGCTTACAAAGACCTAGTGATACAGCTTATAAGTACTTTGGGCTTAAAAAAAGTAAAAAAACTTAAAAGAACTTTCGGCTGTGGGATCTGCAGATATGGCCTCATCACAATAAGGACTCTGCTCATATTTTGATACTATGAAATCATATTTAGAATACATAGTTCTTGATATACTCATTCTTGCTGTTCTAACTACCACAGCAAACAATTTTGAATACAAAGACAAAAATGGTCAGCTTTTTCCATTTCACCTTTCCAATGAGTATACCACCACTAGCATTCTTTACAAAAACATCCATCTGCACTCCATCATCATAAGGAGCATAACTTCCTGAGGGCTGATCACTGGAGACTGCTGGATCCTGTGTTGTGGAAAAAATAAAGAGATAAATTTTAAAACAAAATCTTTGTTGATTTCATGCTATTTCAAAAGATAACTGAATGTTACAGTTACAAAAAGCATGATATTGCAGTTTTACCTACAACTTTGCCAAGGTGAAGGCTGCATGGCATTTATTTATTTACCTTCTCAAAATGTTCCTGTCCTGGAATGTTGAAATACTGCTAGTATCTTTCCAGGCACTCTTTTTTCAAAACCTTTAACCCATTCATGTCCTAATCCTTTGAAAAACTGTAATGTGTTCCACACAGTTTGGGTCTTCTTGGATATAACTGTCTGGTTTTTTATGTCCTGTGCATTAATTTTTTTTTTTACATGTACTCATTATGTGACTGACCATTGCGTGATATCCTACTTCCTTCTATTCACTGGCAGCCACATTTGCAGGCAGATGCTCTCCTTCTTTGGAGACCATATTCTACCCACAAACACTGTGTCAGGTGCCTTCTTTTACATCTAAGTTTACAAGAAGCAGGAGGGAGCAGGTCATGAACCCATAATATTCCATAAAAGAGGAAAGGTCATTAACAGCTAGACCATTCACACCATCAAAAGCATTTACTCATCTGATATCTTCTTTTGTTTGACAAAATGGTTTAAAAGCAGACAGATATCAGCTGTTGTGGATTTTTGCCAAGCATCATCTTGCTGAACTCATGGCTGACTCTACTAATGTTGGATCTGCATAATTTGTCATAGTAACAGTGAGCACTGCATATGTTACAAGGACCAGCTTCTTTATTCTTGTTTCCTGCTAATTTTCTTGTAAATTTAAGTCTGGCCCTTGTTTCCTCTACAATAATGATGCTGCACTCTTATGCAGAGATGTTCCCCATGTGACTTAGTCTTTTGTAAAGTCTTCCCAAACCCTGTGCTGAAAGAAAAACATTGCATTGATGACTTATAAATATATTTTAAATCTTAGTTTTGATCTACTACGTTGTGTCTTTCCCTTCACAAGTTTACCATGCAAAACCTGCTCATAAATATGGTCTGATATACTTTTTATATCTTACATCCTTCCCGTGCCTTTAAACATCACAAGGGGCTCGCATAGTTGTTTGCCAAGTTTTCCTGTTCTCGGCGAGTCTTTCAACTTCATCAAGGGATGTTATGCCCACTAAACTAGCTTCTCTTAACAATGTCCTCTTTAGAGTTTCATGTGGTCAACTTCTTTTTCTTTGGCCTGTTGTGCTCTACTTGATAACTTGTTTTGGTATTCTCTGATTGTTTCTTCTCATCACATGGCCTACATATGTCCATCTTTTTTTCTGATCACCCATGAGACAAGTTGCTGTTTGCGCATGTCTTATCTCTGCGTTGTTCTTAAATTCAGTCCACTTTATACCAAGTATTTTTCTGAGGCTTTATTTTATCCTTCTTGTCTATTTATTTAGTTGATTTTCCAGCTTTCACATGCATAAATGAGGGTGGATATCACATTTGAATTGAATAATATTAACTTAGTTTTTGTGCTTATAACTTCTGAATTCCATATGTTCTCAAGATTTTTTAAGGACAATGCTGCTTTTGCAATTCAAATTCTAACTTCCTGGTTTCACCATTCTGGTCTATGTAGCTGCCAAGGTGTGCAAATTGGTTTACTTCATCAACAACTGTTCCTTCTATGTATATTTTCCTTCTTGATTAATGAGAAGTTTCATAATTTTTGTTTTGTCTTTGTTAATTTCAAGACCTATTTTGCTAGCCAAAGAAGACAGAGAATCTGTTTTTTCCTGCATCGGTTTCACATTGTTACTGATAAGAGTTATGTCATCTGCAAAATCAAGATCTTCTATTTGGGTCCCATGGATCCAGTGAATGCCTGTTTTACCTGTACAGCATCTTTTCATTACAAAGTCTATAGCAATTCCAAAAAGCAATGGAGATAATATACATCTTTGTTTCACACCTGTTTCAATCTAATACACAATAATTAGTGTATAAGTATATAACTATACATGAAGCACTGCAGTAAAGCTGTGATACCAGAATGTATAAAATAGGAAAAAGAAGGAGCAGCTTTATTACTTAACGATTATAAAGTTGTGACATTTCGGTGTGAGCCTTAATCATACAAAAACATACAAGACGAAGAAATAGAGAGAGGAGATAAAGTATAGATTCACATGAATAAAAAAAAAAAATTGTTTAAAAGAGTACTTTGCTGTAAATTGTAAGGTGTGACTTGTCCAGCGGTGTGTGTCAGGAATGGATTTAGTAAAATGTGGAGACTGTTTAAATAGAGACCTGTGACATGTGGTCGGTGGGTTGTAATTGGGGGCGGTGGATGGGGAACCGGGGAAGGGAGAGAGAGTGATACAATACTGACCTAGCTAGGAGAAGTTGAAACAGATGATTGGGAAGAGGGGTTGCAGAGTGATGCTGTGAGGAAGTTTGAAAAGTAAGAAGGGGTGGAGCTTAGTGGAGAGGTCCTATAATGATTGAAGAGAATGTTACGTGTAGCTAAACAGTGAGTTTAACCCATGTTGTTCAGCGTCCCATAATTTTGAATGCAACGGTTCTCAAGCGCCAGGCGGCTTGTGTCATCTGCGTGACATTGTTTGATGCCTGTTACCAGAAAATCAGATTTGCCTCTGTGGTTGGGGCCAATGAAATGATTTGGGACTGGTTTCGAAGCATGCTGGGCGATGTCGTACAGATTTTTTTGCATGCGGTCCCCTAATCTGAGGCCAGTCTCACCAATATATGTTATCCTGCATCTTTTGCAAATGATGACATATATCACATTACGGGACTCGCATGTGAATCCCTCATGAAGAGTGAGGATAGTTTTAGGAAAGGTGATTGTTTTCGTTTCCCAGACTACTGGGCAGGTGACGCAGCGGGGGCGATTACATTTTCTGGTGCCAACATATGTAAGGCTCTGCTTCAAGTGGATGTGGACGAGGATGTCCTTAAGGTTTGGCTCACGTTTGTACTTTTCCTATTTTATACATTCTGTTTCAATCTAAAACCATTTGGTCATTCCTTCTTCTGTCTTGATTGCACAAACATATCCATTGTAGAAATCTCTAATGATGTTGACAATTTTAGATGGTATTCCATATAGGACATTTTCTGAGAAGAGGAAAATTTGAACACATTGTGGCAACTGGAAAAATTGAGAGAAGAAGAGACAGAGGCAGACAGAGAGAGAAGTTACTGGATGGGCTGTCAGTGTGAGTAGGAAGAAAGTCACCGGCGGATTTCATAATCAAGTCTAAAGACGGAACTGTGGAGAGAAATGATTGCCTACGCCACGTAGCATGGCACTTGATTGATTGATTCCATATAGTCTTAAAATTCTCTACAATGAATCTAATGCTATCAAATGCTTTTTTAAAGTCTATGAATTTCAAGATTAATGGTTTCTGCTTTTCAGTATGTTCTTCAAGTATTATTCTTAGAGTAAAGATCTGGTCGAGACAGCTTCTCCCTTTTCGAAATCCTGCCTGTTCTTCTATCACTACAGTATCCACTACATCCTTAATTCTATTCAGAATCACTATAAATAAAACACCTTTGACACAACTGATAATAAGGTTACACCTTCCCCCCCAATTATTGCAGTCACTGAGGTTGCTTTTTTGGGTATTTTAACAATGATTCCCTTTTTCCATTTAGAAGGGACTTCTTTTCAAATTTTATTAAACATTCTTTGTACTTAGCTCATGTTGTTACTGTTAATAGCTTTTAACATTTCGACTGTTATTTCATCTTCACCTGCAGCTCATATATACTAGCTGATATACTAGCTCATGTTAAATGATACTGTAAAACCATAGTGCAGGTCTACTATAGAATATCATTGCTTCTGCCTTGTATTTCAACAAAGGAATTACTCATATTCAAGCATAACATTAACTTACTGCCATAATGATGTATCTCTGCTTGTTGTTATGCAAATCCTTCACAATGTCTGGTAAACCTGCATATCTGCTATGGTCATAGGTCCAGTCTTTGTAACTGGACATGTAATCAATATCATTCCATTGAACATCCTGCAAAAGTCAAAAAATAAATTTATATTTGTATATGATATAGATGTACAGCAGAGAGAATGCTGGTAAACAAATGACTGACATGGTAGACAGCCAAGAAGATAGCAAAAGACTAACAGAAGTGGAAATCTCTTGCTACCAGCAGCCCTATGAATCTTCGGCACTGATGAGACAAGAGAGAGAAGTATATGTAATAAATTCTTTTCATTATCTCATTCACAGACATTTTTAAGTGAAGAGAAGTGAACCTTGCCTTAATAATGTCCACATGACTTGATACACTCATATATTCTTCAACATTAGCAAGCTGATGGTGATTTTTATAAACACAAAATTAACACATATCTGTTGTTCTTCAAACATCATAAAGCTATTCAATGTCCTTTCACATGTCTTTAAGCAAAATAATATTCAGTTATTTTTTTCTCAAATTTTGTCTGCAAAATGACAATACAAATCTGCTGTATGTTATGGATTCGGTTATCTACAGACTCTTATATCTTCTTGCTGTGTTTAGTTTTTTTTTCATGATACCACTTCTAGCAATTTCCAAACCAAAATGAACACAAAATTCAAGGAAATAACTGGATTTGGAAATGTTAATAAAATGCTGGAAAGATTTATGCACAGGCAAACATTACAGGATCACTGATAAATGAATGGAATCAGTGGTAATAATAGTTGGAATATATGTAACAAACATAAAAAAGGTAAAGGTAATCCTATCATGCCTTAAAGGCACATAGGGATATTTGATTGTTATGAAATATGCGATAAAACAATATGAGATCACTGATAACATAATGTTATCAAAGGTAAACAAAACAGGATCAATGGAAACCAAAGTGAAATCACTAACAAATAAAAATAGATCATTGGTAAACATAACAGATTCATTTATAAGCAAAACTTCATTTATTGCTTTGTGACAGATAACATCTTTCAAATGTCCTTAATTTTTCATTTCACCTTTAACTTCTGTGCAAAATTCATATATATGACCATATACTGTTTTTCTGTCCTTCTGTTCTCAAAAGTTGACAAAAATTAGATCATTTCATCCCCCTGGGAACAACTGTGTTAAGAACACACTTATCTTAACATAGTGTTTGTGAGACAGGGAACATAGATCTGTTTGCTTAAAAACTCTGACCTACTTCTGTAGCCCAGAAACTTGTAGCAATCAACACTAATTGTAATTGCTAATTTTGTCAAATGTAATGTCAGGTTGGTGGATGGGTGGCGACATGGAGATGGCTGGCGGGGATGAGAAAAGTCTGGTGTGAAAGCAATGAATCCAGGACGTGACAAACCTATGGGTCTTTACAACAGTGGCTATGAGAATAATGTAAACAAAACAGAGGCAGCAGATTTTAGGTGGCAGGAAATGGATATCGTTGAGGCACTCATCGGATTCCTCATCCTAGAGTCGGAGTGTCTTTGTGGAACTGTCTCAAAACCGTCTGACATGGAGAAGGGACTTAAGTACAGCCACCAGAAGCTGGAAAACAAAGTTTTGGCCAGGCCAGCCTACACCACTGTCTTCATGGCAGTCCCAGCAAGACCACAGTCTGTCCTAGCAAGGAAAGGTGCTGAAGTCGGAGGTACCCAGCCAAAAAGGGCATCACAAAAATCAGGGTACCACACATTATCACTAATGAAATGTCTCTTATCTGCAGTTTTCGAACATGTTGCTCGCCCTGTGAAGATTAACCAGGCAGGTGCAGTGCCGGGCCCCCTGCCTCAAAAGGGTCCACCCAATGTTACTGGAGGTCCTCTCAGTTCATCTTGTGTAGCCAGAAGACATGAGAGTAGAGCTACTGGCCAAAAAATACAATGGAAGAAAACAGCCAAAAAGCAAGAACTTAAAATAATGCAATGCTGAGGGTGTCAGAAGAGTTAGAGATGGCTATAGCAAAAAGGTGGAACTAGAGAACATACTCTTTGCAGAGCAGGTAAGTATATGCTGCATACAGGAGACACACCTAACCAAAGATGTCACCTTTAAAATCAGAGCCTATCAGTGTTTTAGATCAGACTGACAAGACAGAAGAAAAGGAGGAGTAATCACACTTGTTAAGAATAACATCAGCGCATGTCAGATGGGAGTGTACGTGGAAGGAGCCGAATACCAGATGATCCATCTAAAAACCAGTAACAGACTTCCACTTCCTTTACTATTATTGTTCTAATGACCACCCACTTGCTCTAGAAACAATCCCACATAAAAAGAGACTGATGGTCTGTGGCAACTTTAACAGCCATTCCCAGAGCTGGAGCTATGACCACATAGACAAGAGAGGAGAGGAAGTTGAGAGCTGGCAGGATGATAATGGACTTTTCCTGATCAACCAGCCAGTGGATCCCCCAAAATTTTACTCAAGGGCTTGGCATACAACCTCAACACCAGATCTGGCATTCCACTCTCCAGACCTAAAGTGGAACATTACACGCAAAGTTGGAAAACAACTTGGAGGTAGTAACCATCGACCAGTCTTCCTGACAACAGAAAATGAACTCCTTAATGCCAGCAGCTCTCTCCCCAGATGGAACTATAAAAAAGCAAACTGGACAATGAACAGATATCGTACAGGTATCCTGGTGGGACAGCTGTCCATAGAAGGTAAGGATAATAACAGCATAGTGAAGGAATTCAATGCTTGTATTCTTCAGGCTGCCCTTGAAACCAATCGGCAAGGAGCTCGTAGGGACTATAAACCATACTGGTCTAGTGAGCTGGGAAAATTCCATGATGACGTGGAAACAGCTCAAAAGCAAGCAGAAAATAGACCATGCCAAGAACACCACAACAATTACCAACATGCTAAGTCAAATTTCAGAAAGCCAAGCTGCAAGCCAGATGGGAAAGTTGGAGAGAGAAAACAGAGTCCCTAAACTTTGAAAAGGATCGAAGAAAACTGTGGAAACTAATCAAACAGTTAAATGATAAGAGCACTGGAAGAAGTATAAAGATTACACTAATAGAAGATGGGAAAACTCTTACAGGTAAGCAGGTAGTAGATCACTTTGCTCGCATGTTTGCACAAGACTGCAACATTGATATCTGTCCAGAGAAAGAGTGTACAATGCACACTGACCCACAGAAAGAAGAGGAACAAGGCAGAAAAGTGGAGGTAATGGATGCACTAATCACATGCAGTGTGTTAGACCTAGAAGTCAGTAAACTGAAACCAAGGAAATCACCAGGACCAGATGGAGTGTCCAATGAAATGATCAAGAACCTGGGAATGGCAGCAATGGGAAAGCTGTTGGATATTTTCAATATGTGCTGGAGCACAGGTAAGTTACCTCAAATCTGGAAGGAAGCAAGCATGGCACCACTGCTAAAGCCAGGGAAAAACAGTGATATGGCCTCCAACTACAGGCCAATCAGTCTCACTAGCTGCATCTGCAAAATGATGGAAAGCATCATTGACATGAGGCTAAAGTGGTACCTAGAAAGTGAAAACCTTCTCATTCCACAACATGCAGGATTAAGGCAGTACTACAGTACAGAAGATCAAGTGACCTATCTCTCTCAAGAGACTGAGGATGCATTCCAAGAGAAAAACCTTGTACTAGCAGCGTGAATAGACCTGAAGAAAGCCTTTGATAAAGTATGGAAAAAAGGTCTGCTGTGGAAACTAAGAAACTGCAATATGAATGGAAGACTGTACAACTGGATAAAGTCCTATTTACACAATAGAAGAGCTAGAGTAGTAATGGATGGACACAAAAGCCAGAAAGTACTGCTGCGACACGGTGTACCACAAGGAGGAGTCCTTTCACCTACACTATTCCTTGTATTCATTAATGACCTGGTCAAGGAACTTCCCTATGGAATCAAAGTGGCACTGTATGCAGATGATCTGGTCATGTGGTGTACAGATGAATACGTGACAGTTGCTACACAAAGACTCCAAAGAGCACCAGACATCTTGACATCATGGACAAACAAATGGTGTGTAAGTATCAACACAGAGAAATCAATTACCACTTTGTTCACTCTCTCATCTAAACAGAAAGCAGGTAAGATCTGTGTAAATGAAATATCCTTAAGGATGGACAACGAGCCCACTTACTTAGAAATGACTGTTGACTCAAAACTGACCTGGAACCAACACATCAGCAGTGCAGAAGCAAAAGCCAGAAGAAAACTAGCCATATTAAGAAAACTGAGTGGAACCATATGAAGGGCTAGTGAAAGAATCCTCAAGAATGTATATCAGCAAAGTATTCTACCACATTTAGAATATGGCTCAACATCTTGGTGCACAGCATCAAACACTATGCTGTATAATCTAGACAAGGTACAAAATCAGTCACTATGGATTATCACAGGTGCCATGAGGTCCACACCAATAGTAGAAATGCATAAAACAGTTGGTATGCCCAGTAGTCTCGCAGCGAGAGCTACTCATACCATGGACCTCTGTTCTAGAGGCCGGCCACATCCGTTCTACACCCATACTGGTGAAATATGCCTAAACCAGCTTAAACCAGGGGTGAAACTTGATGGCTACTCAAGTCATGGTACCTCCGCTCTAGAGGTTAGTCACGTCCTAAACACGCCCATACTGGGATAATATGCCTAAACCGGCTCAACTCAGGAGTGGAAGTCACTAGTGGCAAGGATTCATCCTCCTGGACAAAAGCTCCATCCTGGACACAACTAGGAAGGGTAGCGGCCACGACCACAAAATGCTGAAATCAGAGACACTGGACCAGGGCAGTCTAGATAGGCAACCACCTCTCACCTTGCAGGGATGTATGCATATCTTAATCATGCTGAGGTTTTCCAGTGAGAAAGTCCAAAGCTGGACTGGATGGGCAACCACCTCTCACTCGGTAGTGATACAGAGGCATCCCAAAACACATCGAGGTTTTCTGGTGAGAAATTCCAACTCTAGGCTAGATGGGCAACCACCTCTCACCCAGTGGGGATATACTCATATCCAAAACATGTCAAGGTTTTCCTGTGAGAAAGTCCAACTCTAGATTAAACTGGTGCAATGAAAATCACGGTGTCACGCAATCCCTCTTCTGAGACCCACCAAGAATACTGGCTCAAGCCCTGTGATACTATGAACCTCTTGTGATCCTTACGGGGACCACAGGATCTACTGAGGATCACGAGAGTAAATTCAGTAGGATCATGGGGCAGTCTTGGTGGTAGAAGCAAGTGAAGAAGAAAAAACAGACAGGAACAAGTCACCATTTTCCATCTCCGAACAGGACACGGCTGACTTCGAAGTCATATGTAGTTTGAGATTGGTACTACTATTCTTTGTACATGTGCCCAGGTGCCCCAAACTATGGAACATATCCTCCAAAACTGCACCAACTATGAGACACTGAGAAATAATTACTGGCCCAATTAAACCACTAAAGAAAGATAAGCTCTATGGTTCCATACATGAATTACAAAAAACAATGAAATTTATCCAAGAGACAGGACTGCAGATATAGACAGACAATGTGTACGAAGAAAAAGAAGATCATTTCATGAGCGAAAGTAGCAATGGAACACAGCACTGTGCTATAACTACAAAACTCTGATATTAGCATGTACTAATCTAATCCCTATTTGAACTTCATAAAAAAATGACAGTTATGAGTATATGATATATTTTGTGCTAACAACAATAAGATTATTGTTTGTACTACTAGTTATACTTCATTTCTATAGTACACCCTGCTTTATTCCATAAAATATGTTTCACTTTATACCATATACTACACCCTGCTATATATTCCATATGCTGTACCCAACTACATTCTGTGTTATACACTCTACCTTATTTCATTTACTACATCCTACCTTACTCATATACTGTATCCTGCTCTAGTCCATAGGCTACATTCAGATTTTCAATTTCTTTTTTTTTTTTTCAAATTTTTTTTCATACTGTATTTTTATTACAGTGCAGTCTGGTGTGCCTCACTATGCACTGAATGAAGTGTGAAACAGTACATCACATGCAGTGTGGTCCCATGAATAATGAATAAGGAATGTTGCCAGAATCCACAATGAATAAAAGCTAAAATAAAGTTACATATTGTCAGTGTTTTCTATTCTTATTCAATTTTTGCATTTGATCACATATTTAGGCATGGTCCAAGGTGTGATTGCACCACTGCATATTGTCTTTCAGTGCACACACACAACTGCTCTGATTGGTATACTAGCAGACATTTTCTTATGTATGTGAGGCTGTTCCCTAACAAGTGTTTGTCAGGTATCCTTTTTCAACTCTGTTGATTGTAGCATAACTGGAGTCATTACACAAACTACTTTATTCACAAAAGAAGCAAGTTCACTACAACTGTACTATTTCTCTACACACTGATCATGATGAAAGTTGTAGCACTTAAGTTCTGTTAGCCGTGTCATTACTGCTACTGTAGATGCTCATTTCATTTGGTTCACATTACTATTAACATGCATTATCTCTGTTTTACCCCAAGTTCTAATAAATATATGTGGTTCGGAAGGAGGAGAGAGAAAAGCACAAGGGGTTGCCAAGCTTCACACTGAAAGAAGTCAAATTCAATATTAAAAAAAAAAAAAAGTATCCTACATAAGGAATTTGTGCAGCCCGGTTCCTGTTGATCATATTTTGGAGATCTGCTGCTGTATTGATTCCATATTTGCAGATATGAAAGCCCAGTGACCAGAATGGTGGAAAGTATGGACGGCCAACAATATCAGAATATTGTTCAACCACTGACAGAGGACTTGGACCTAGCAAAATGTAAAAGTCCAGGATTCCTCCAAGCATTCTGTAGGTTACTGCACCATTATCACCAGATCCAATAGGCTGAGTGGCAACTTCTGTTACAAAAATTTAAAAAGGAAAAACAAATAGCATGTTCACTGGCCAGACATAAATATTTTGATGTTAATACCTTGGGCAAAAAAATGGAAAATATTCTGTCACTCATAGGATTCCTTGCTTCATTATTAGTGTATTACTGCATTAAAATGAAATGGATTAAATGCCATTGCTTAGTTTAGATTTATGCTAATTTGTTTGCTACAGGCCAATGACATTACTTACAAGTAATGTATTTCCTTCAGTGATCTTGCAGTCAGACAGTGGTTTATACAAAAGCCACATCTGACAGTAAGTTTCTTACAAAAATTTGAATACAAATTTTAATTAGTGCCCGTTAGCACTAGCATTTAGAAACAGGTAAATGGCCATGCAAGTGAATTACTGTATTTTGTGAAGCTAAAGTACTAGCAAGACAGTTCTTAAAATGGGTGGTCACCTGAAATGACTTATTTTTCCCAATTCTTTGCCACAAGGTTCTCACACCCAGTGATAAACTCACATATGGAATTTGTGCTTTCCTGTTCCTGTTTATTACTTGCCTCATCCCAGCAGAAGAACTGTATCCCCACTTACACAGATGGAACCCCAGAGACCAGAATGGAGGCATGTATGGCTGACCTACGACATTTATGTACTGGGACACAACAGATAAGGGTTCGGGTCCCATGAAAATATAAAAATCTAAAATTCCACCCAAAAACCGGTATGTGACAGCTCCAGTGTTGTTCTTGCCAAATGGTTGCAAAACCACTTCTGAAATGGACAGCAAACTTCAAATGGTACAGATAGCATTGAAAATATCCATTTTTATTGATAAGACATTTTTAATATGTAATCTCAGAATATTATAGAATGATTTAAATACATGAAATGCTTTCAGTATTAAGTAGTTCATGTTATGTTCAAATAAAAATGGTTCAAATAAAAACGGCTATCACAGAATCACTATCATCTACACCATTACTATAAAACAGTGGTTCTGAAACTTTTTTTGCTCTGCACACTACCCTTTGTAGTGAGTCCTTGTGGCACATTAATGTATGAGTTGGCAACACTATGGAAAACTCAGTTTTAAGTACACAGTTTGCCAGTCAGTTGTTTGTAGGTTTGTAATCATAACACCAATTTGTTCACAGTCCAACATGTTTTGAGGTTGATAGTTTGACATCGTGTACTGTATGTAGTATTGTGTTCACTTTGTTTTTTAAGCTTGTTATGTTTTTAATTAGCATAAAATACAAAAAAACATGAGAGACTTCTCTCAACTGAGCAGGAAATACATGTTTGTTTGTCTGCAATTCCATCATGAATTAACTTTTGTATAAGAGATGAAAAGTTTGTTTCCTTCTGATAAGAGAAATCTTTTATTGCAAGTCTCTAGAAAATAAATATTTTTCAGGTATTCAAAATGTTGGTCTTCTTCCTATTTCAGTATTAACACTGAATGAAATTATTTTAATTATTTTTACCAGCAATATCACATCTCAAAAGTTACGTGACACACCTAACGAATCTTATGACACACCCATTGAGAACCACTGCTATAAAATGACACTGATGTAACTATTATCATTAAAAATGTATATCTGTGTACTGCCAATAGTAATATCTATTAAGATTCAGTAAAACATAAAAAACAGTATGCCAGGAGATGATTCATTTTGAAAAATTTATCTACATATATGAAGTTAAAATATTAACAGACAGCTGCTTGTAATGTTGATATATGCTCACAAATTTGTTTCAGCTTAGACAAATAAGCATCACACAAGGCATATGAGTTTGATTCTTTTTCTTTATGGAGGAGTTACTCAGGTGGAGTGAGGAGGGGGAGGAAGTATGAGGATGCAGCCAATGATCCCTCTGAGGGTTTGCGGTCTGTGTGCAAAATGTTCAGCTCATGTGCAAAAAATATTGTGTGTGCAAATGTGCATAGTAACGTATATATATATATATACACACACTGTAAAGGGCTGTAAATTTAATAACAGGATAAACCTGCTGTACTTTTCAGTTACTGGTATTTAGTTAATTGGAATGATGATTTCTTTGTTTACTTATTCAGTGATTCTGCTACAGTACTACCGAAACTACACAATGAAAGACCAGTTGAAACATCTGATCCGAAAGTCATTTCTCAACATAAAAGAAAAATAATTGAAGGAAAAACATGGACTGTCGTTGTATCTTTCTTGATGGCAATGATAGCACCGAGTAACATCTGGGAACTGGGAAATAAAAGTAACAGTTTCATTTCTCTTTTTGCACGGCTCCAAAAACTGTATGCGCTGTATGATTTTTTTCTGTGCGCAGTTGCACAGGGGCGCAGCTTAGAAGGAACAGTGGATGCAGCACTCAAGTTCAATGAGAAAGTGGTTAGTAATCCATCCACAGCTCGTCATTTGAATCAGGGTTGACAAAACAAACCACAGCTGACCAAGATCCCGTTCTATCTCCCGGTGGTGCCCTCTCATAACATACTACAGTTTGGCCAAGTACATAAGGATTAAATGGGAAAAGAAAGCTAGTTCCAAAAAAAATAGCCATGCCTAAGAAGAATCAAAGACACTAACAAGAACAAGAAAATTAGAGGCAGCTCAAATGTGGTTCCTACAAAGAATGTCAAGAATACCATGGACAGCCAAAATAACAAATGAAGAATGTCTAAGGAAAGCCAATAAGAAATGAACCATAAAAACACCCTATGGGGGAGACAGTCTAGGCTCATAGGCCATATAATGAGAAGAGAATGGATTGAAAATTATTATGACAACAGGGAAAAGTGAAGGCAGGAAAGGGAGAAGTAGACCATAAGAGAGAATCTTAGATGATTTGACAAAATGGCATGACAGAAGCATAACAACAGAACTGATGAATAATATGAAAGATCAAAACTGTGGAGAGACATGGTCACCAACACCTACAGGCAGGGCACATGATGATGATGATGATGCCTAAAAAGGATGTGTTCAGACAAAAGGATATTATACATCAGCCTGATGCAACATAACTATTACCTTTTTTCATTCTATAACACGTATTCATCTACATTCTTGAAACAAAACTGGATGCCTAATGGTGTAGAGGCTAATGATTTTCAAGTCTAACAGGATGTCATCATATGTGGAAATTAGCAGCTCTTTCTGGAGCTCTGGAATCATAGATGGTCAAGCATGATGCTGACTATATCACTCTCTGGTGTGCTGACAGATTAAGGAAAATATTGGCAGTAACACCACATCCCAAAGTACCTCTATGGTACTACAGAGCTACTTTTTAAAACAAACTACTCACCTCCAGCATTGCTGTTGAGCAGGAAGACACCATGGGCATATGAATTTGATGCTGGACCTCCAGTCTCCAGGTTCAAGAAGAAGGGATGAGATCCATATCCATTGTTATCAACCTGCATTCAAAATGCCTACACTGAGAGATATGCACCCCTTATTTCAACCAGCATTCATCCAAACCTATACTGAGATTTCTTATATCTGTCCTATCAATACACTGTTTATTTTGTGAAAAAAGAAATCAATCAACTCAGTTCAAGAAAATATAACAAACAATTTAGTTTCAGACAGTTGTCAGTTTTATTTCATGAGTGTCTGAGTGGCAAAATGGTTAGTGTACTAGTCTCTCATGGCAAAAGTCAGGGGTTAAAGTCCAGTGGGAGGTGCTCCAGTCACCCAGCTATAGAAACGAGTATCTGGCTTCTTCTGAAGCTGGGGGAAGTAAGGCCATCAGGTGTGATGCTGACCACATCACCCTTTAGTGTGCTGACAGGTCAAGGAAAATATGGGCACTAACACAATATCCCTGTGTGTCTCTAAGGTATGACAAGGTCACCTGTTTTTAATTTCATATTATCATAGTACATCTTTTTCTCCTGCTTTGACATATTTTTTTCAGATATCAATTTCAGACTCAGATATAAACTTTGCTACTGCTTCTAGAGATGTGATATTTCCAAATAACTTTTCTTTCACTGAAACGGTTGTGTGTCAGCAGCTATTTTCTCAACTCTTCATACAGCCTGCTGGGCTACAAGGATATGTTATGTTTTATTTCTTATTCATAGATATTACCAGTATGTGGTACTGATGTTCCTTCATCCATTTTTCTTTGTAGTATCTTTGAGCAACTGACAAATTTTCCACATGTATTCCTTTATTAGAAGCTAAAGCTTTGTTTACAATTACAAGGATACTAATTTCAATACTTCATTACATCTCTTCATATTCTAAAAATAAAGACTTATTACTGAATAAGATTTACTATAACTTTTATTTGCTTTTTTTGCTTCATTCAGGTGTTATTTCTCCACTTTCTGATTGTTATTTGAAATTTATGAAAGATAATTTCATACATGAATTGATAATTAAACTGAATAAATGACTTTTTCCTGTCTATAAAGCGTAAACAAATTTTGTTCCCAGAATTGCCCATTTCTTTATGAAACAGGATGGGAACATTAAAATTGGCTTGTGTAAAAGAAACTGGACTCTTGTTAGTCAACTGCCAGCTGTCAATTACCATGTAAATACTGGTTACACAGTGCTCATTCATTCATTTGCATGTCCCTTGCGGAACTTTGCCTCCCAAACAGCACTCTTGTAGGCCACTAGGTTGTGAGCAAGATGGCCTGCTGCTGCTGCGTCCATTTGCAGATCGTCAACGATTTCTTGCAGCCATCTTTGTTTTGGTCTTCCTCTTTTTCTTTTTCCCATTATGTATCCTTCCAATACAGTCTTCTCTAAATTATCATGACGTTTAATGTGTTCAAAATATTTAAATTTTCTCTCTTTAATCCTCTTTACTAGCCAGCCTTCTTCAATATTAAGCTCTTGTAGTATAGATATATTTTTTCTTTTTTGTGTCCACGATATTTGGAGAACTCTTCTGTAGCATTTACATTCAAAGGCATTTATGTGTTTCTCAGCTGTTTTGTTAAGTGTCCAGGTCTCACAGGCATATGTTGCAATGGGAAAGATGTATGCCCTTAAAAATCTTATTTTTGTAGCTCTGCTCCTCTCCACAGATTCTTTATTTGTTTTACTTTCTGAAGAGCAATAGATGTCCTCCTTTTAATTTCCCTCATTGTATCTCCATTATTAGTTAGCAGTGATCCAAGATATTCAAAACTCTCCACTTCTTCCAATTTTTCCTCATTGATATATATTTCAGCTGCCTTGTTTGTTTTGTCAGTTGTCATCAATTTAGTTTTCTTTGCATTAAGATAGAGGTTCTGCTCTTCGCTGTTCTTACGGACTGACATAATTAGTTTTCCATTCCTTTTTCTGTTGTGGACAGTAACACTGTACACAGTGCTCAGGGGGTGTAAATCTGAGAAATAACTTTAGATTTGAGGGATTAAAGCCATTTACCAACTACCACAGAATATCCATGACATTAAAAAAACTTGGACCTTACTATGATCTGAACCTTTTTTTTCACTCATTTTAGCAAAGGATTACAATCTAATCTACACACTCTGGTCTATCACAGGGATTCTCAAGTAGTGGGGAATTTGGACCACAGATTGCCAGGCTCAAATTATTTAATATTATATGTATACTATTTGGAATAGTGATCAGGAAAAGGAGATGGATATATGTTGGTCACTTAATGAGAAGAAATGATCAGAAAATCCCAAAACAAGCCATCAAGTGGAACACGACAGGCCGAAGAAAAAGAGGCAGACCGCGTGAAACTCTGAAGAGGACATTGTTAAGAGAGGCCAAATTAACAGGCATAAAATCCTTTGACGAGGCTGAAAGACTTGCCGAAGACAGGAAAAATTGGCGAACTACTTTGCGAGCCCTATGTGATGTTTAACAGCATGGGAAGGACATAAGATAAGATATAAGACTATTTGGAATACACTTTTCGAATCAACCATTAAAGAGGAGGTGTGCATAAGACAAAAAAGGTTGAGAAACACTAGTCTAGCATGAAACCAGCTATGCACCCACATTTTTCCTGACTCTAGAAAATGGCATCTATTCTTCAGTCATACAAAAATGCTGTACTCATTTCAATAAATAACCTTGGGAACATCATCTCTGTTCCAAAACACAAGTCTCCTCCAGTCTGTGAGGTCTTGGAGGAATGTGGCACGGTGCTCTCCAAATCCATACAAATACTTTGTGGATAATTTTGTGGCTATCTGCAGATACTGGTCGGTGAACATCAGAGGCGCTGCATTCCTTGTGTCAAATCTGCATGAATACATAAGCTATAATTAGTAACTGTCATTTGTTAAAAAAAAAAAAAATGTTAGAAAACCAACAAGCAGGGCCACATATACATTGCTGCAGCTGAGATAAAAACTCCAGGCCTATTTGGAAGTATATACTGACATTCTCTTTAATAAAAGTGTACCAATGTGAAGGACACCTCTTGTGGACAACAAAAATGAAGTGTATCAAATGACATATTATACAGATAATTAAACAAAAGAAAGAAAAACTGGGAAAAAGTCAAAGAATAGGTAATAAAAACAGATCCCAGTATAACATAACATAACATGAAAAACAAATGATTACATTTATCCTTTTCTGTTCTCCTAAACTAAAGATAGGACAGGATAAAAAACACTGTGTTAAATTAAAAAACACTCAAGGTAATCTGAAACAGAAATTCAAACAAAATAAATGCAGCCAGCTGGCTTGAAAATAAAGGCAATTCTCAAGAACCTTGTGGGCACCTAACTGGGTGTTCTAACTCTGACCAGAGGCACTCCAGTAGCTGTAGAAATGGGTACCTGACACCTTTTAGAGGTGAAACACAATATCCCTATTGAGTGATGGTGCTAGGATCAAGGATCTTGTGGCTCCTTTCATTGAAGAACATGAACAAATAGCAGTGGTGGAATGAAAGATGGCCTACAGATGAGTTTTCTCCATGACCCACTGAGTCTGCATTAAATCCCATTGGCTGAAATAATTAAAAATGATTCTCAAAGAAATAGTAGTGTCACAGAACATTATAAGTTAAGCTGAACTCACACTGTAGCTCCTGTAGAGTTTCGCACTATGACAATATTAAATGGGTTTTGCTGAATGGTTACTGTGTACAATGGATTATGAACATCAAATGATCCAGAAGGTGTGACTAATGGCACCTCAAATCTAGCATTGTTGGGATCAAATATCTGAAATGACAACAAAATGCTTGTTGTTTTTTTTTAAAAAACAAACAAAAAAGTTAAAAAAAAAACAAACATTTTACAATCACAAAACCAACCATATTCATTTAGTCAAGTAATACCATAAATAATTTGTGTAAGCATGTACGTGTGGATGTAATGTATATATGTATGTAATGTAATGTAACATAATGTAACGTAACTAATGCATGTATATTACTATTATTTTGTTTCATTTATTATTTTGTATTAGTATTTTTTAAAATTATTTTACTACTATTATCTATTATTATTATTATTATATTTTTATTATAATAATAAATAATATACTATAGACAAATAAATATGCATGGAATCACAAACTACCTAAATCAAGAAGCTTTATGAACATGCTGATCAGAAGAAAAAGAGTGGATGGCAATTAAAACTACTATTCCCCTACTCTCCTAACTGGTTGTATGAACCTGTCTGGTTTTATCTGCTATTCCTATCTTCTCTGTATAATTATTTTTATCAGTTATGCTCTGCTTTATATATCATTTTTTTCCCTCACAGTTTTTTCCCTCCTGCCCTAGTCTCTAGCTGACTGTTTTCTATGCTAATCCTTCCTCTCTCACTCCTTATATTTCCTCTGCCTGCGTGCCCAATTCTTAACCCTTTTGAAATAAAGATCAATCAATCAATCAATCTTTCTCCTGCAACCACAGTATGTCCAGTTTCTGCAGACGATTGCAGACAAGTTCCTTTGAGTGATTTTATCTTTTTTTTTTTGTCTTTTCTGTGTCCTTGATAATGGCAATTCTTAAAAAAATACTGGGTTGTCATCACTGTTTTTTAAAACCATTTGCTACGAGGGGTGATTGATAAGTTCTTGGCATAAGGTACAATGGATTATTTGTGGACAACTTTTTTGGGTTATTTCTCAATATAGTCCCCTTGCAAGTTTATGCACTTAGTCCAGCGATCCTGGAGCATAAGGATCCCATCTTTGTAAAAGTCAGCATCTTGTGCCAGTAGGAAGTGGTCTACAGCATGAATGACGTCATCATCTGAAGCAAATTTGCGACCACTGAGCTCCTTTTTGAGTTTGGTAAACAGGTAATAGTCCAAAGGGGCCAAATCTGGAGAATAAGGAGGATGTTCAAGAAGCTGGAAGCCGCATTCATGGGTGGCAGCCATTACTACCACCGACCTGTGAACTGGAGCATTGTCTTGCTGAAAGATGACTCCTCTCTTGAATTTTCCTTGACGCTTTTCCTTCAGTTTGATCCGCAGTTGCTTCACAAGATTAGCATAGTGACCGTTCTGCCTTTTTGAAGATAGTCTACCAATAGCACACCTTCTGAATCCCAAAAGATGGAAGCAAGCACTTTGCCTGCAGATGAACCACCCTTGCTGTTTTTGGAGGTGGGATCCATGATGTTTCCACTGCTTTGACTGATCTTTGGTTTCTGGTTGAAAATGATGAACCCAAGTCTCATCCATAATCACAAATTGCTGAAGAAACTTTTCAGGATCTGCAGAAAAATGGCCAAGATTTTCTCTTGACATGTTGAGATGGTGTCATTTATGATCAGCTCCAAGAAATATTGGGACCAGTCAAGAAGAGAACTTTTGTCATTTGAAGATCATTGTGAATAATGGCATGACATATTCCTGAGAGATGCCCAAATCAGTAGCAATGTACCGCTCAGTTAGAAGTCGATCCTCCAGTATCATGTCATGGATTCTCCTGGTGGTTTCATCGGTGGTTACCGTTCTTGGTCTTCCTGGATGGGGATCATCTTCCAGACTCTCCCTTCCATGTTTGAAATGAGCTGCCCGTTTCTTTACTGTGCTGTAAGAAGGCACACTTTCCCATAGAGTCTCCACCATATCCTCATGGATCTCCTTTGATGATAACCCCTTGATGCAGAGGTAGTGAATGACTGCTTGATGAGAAATGTTATCCATTTTCTCAATTTCTGCCACCCTTTACCACTTCAGTAGCCTGTCAAAAAATTAGTCGCAGCTAATTTCTTGAAACTTGGTGCTTAATCTTACATTAACCTGATCTACAAATGCAGCTTAATATCAACTGTGTGTTTCAAGTATTTTTACCTTATGCTGAGAACTTATCAATCACCCCTTGTAACTTTTATTCATTCCTTCCTCTCTCTCTATCTGCTTTCATAACCCTGCACCACACATCTCCATCTAATTCTACTAAGATGAGAAAAACATCATTTACCCTGAAGCGTAGTCTTGTGCTGGTCTGGTACTCAACAACAAGTTTCAGTGTCTTCACATCTTTGGGGTAAAACGAACTTGTTGATCTCTGAAGAGTAGCGGTAATCCCATTTGCTGTATACTGTACATTTGAAGCTGTGTACCCATTATAGGCAGCTGGAAAGAAGCACAAAGGGGCAGCACCTGGTTTTGAAGCAGCCTTCCAGCAGCATCCTCGGTTCAGGCATACACCTTCAGTGGCTCCGTACTTCTCAGGGAAACAGTCAAACCTGTCATTTTCCTCCATAGTGCACTGATCAGTTTGGACTTGAACTGAGATCTCCTTGTCAACTTTGTTAATTCCTTTATCATTTTCAGCATTTCTGGCACAGTCTTTCCAAAGATAAGAAATGCTTGTGTACGTACATATGCCAAAAATGCCAAGTAGGCAAAGCACTAGCAAACATCCTGTGCATTTCAAACTTGCATTCAAAAATTTACTGCACTTGGTAGGTTTCAATGGAATTTCATCAGCATTTAATTGATAAGTTGCTGAATTGATTTTGTTATACTTTGCCACAGGTGATTTATATTTCCAAGAGTCTGCCATCTCTGTTCTACCTACAAGTGAAAAACAGATGAAACTCATATACTTAAATATACATGAGTCAGTTATATAGGGACTGATAAGCCCACAGTAACCTGATTCAGTAAGGTCAAGGAAAAATAAAATCAACACTGATAAATGAATACAAAATTTGCAACACCTGATAAAAATATGTAATGGTCTTTTTTTTAATACTTGAAGCAGTTTGGGGAAATTGCAAAAGTACAATTGTGCTTAATGTATTTCCTAATGAAGTGGTTTCCTTGTTCATGCTACACTAATCCTCTTGACTCTGGATCTAAAGGAAGGGAGATAAATACACATCTGGATGTATAGCAGAGTGGCAAAGAGTGCTAGAATGTGGTTAGGAAAGAACTTTGCCATAAAATGTCTTAGGGTCCCTAGATTTTGATATTTAGCCTTAGTTCCTCAGCTTTTATTTCCTCTGGCCTGAGCACTTGCATGGATATTCTTTGAACAGGCACAGCATTGTTTACAGTCAAATAGTACCAGGCAATCAATGAAGCATAAGTAGAGATCTTTCTGTACTTCTAAAGTTTTTTTTTCTGTTAGTGTTCCTAAAGCATAAATGGCATTATTGTTCCCTCTCCTTCAACAAATTCTAATTGTTCATCTGCTATTTCCATTTTTATCTTTTTCCTTGTTCTTCTCATAATAATTCTCAGAAGTAGCTTCGTTATATGACATGAGAGGCTGATATTCCTGTGGTCATCACATTCCTTCGCACCTGGTTTCTTTGGTAGTGCTATAAATGTAGATTTAAGCAGGTTACTGGGTAAATAACCACTGTTGTAAATGTCATTCAGTAACTTGGTTATTATTTTTATTCCTATCTCCTCTAGTGCCTCTATTTCTTCTATTGCTATACTCATATTATCAGGCCCAGTCACTTTTCCTTTCTTCATGTGTTTGATGACATCTATGATTTCATCTTCAAATATTGGTTGTCCATCACAGTTTTCAGTATCTGGTGTTAATTCTGGTCTTCCTCCATCCTATACCTCACCTATGTATTCTGTCCACAATGTCTTCTTTTCCCATTAACATTTTACTTTTTTTTTTCCAGGCATCCTGTGGTATATTTTGTTTTCATGCCTGTGAGTTCACTAATTTGTGCTGTCTTTATTATGTGAATCCTCTATTTGTCTGCACCATTCATTTAACCACACTTCCTTTGCATTTATGCATTTGCATCTTATTTCTTTATTTATCCAGTAAATTACCAATTTAAAAAAAAAAAAGAGAAAAACTGAAACTTTTAGAGACTGTCATTTACCATAACCAGTTTATATTATCATAATCCAAGTAAAAAAGCCATCAGCAAAATCTGTTGGAGGATAATCAGGTTCAATTTGCATGGATAAGAATCAGTCAGCTTTAACTTTGGTTCAGAATGAGATGAAAAATGGATGATATATACAGACTAGCTTTTTGCCCTCCTCCTAGTAAGAAAGTCAGACAGGCATTTTGGGTATGACTTTCTTACCAAGAAGAAGCCAAAAAGCTAAGTCTATATTTTTTATCCATTTTTGCGTTTTTGTCTGTTGTGTTGTTTTTGTATGTGATCCTTTAAAAACCATTTTTACTGAAATGTTGGGTTGTTATATGACAGTTGTGGGTACTCATCTTGCTTTCTGCCATTGTTGTTTAAACCCATTTTTCTCACTCTTTTTCTATCTTTTTGTAAAACTGAACCATACATCTTCATCTGTTTTCATTACTAGAACCAGTTTTACTGCAGTTGTCATTTATGCCCAACTATTTTGTAAAGATTAAATCTCACCATAAATAAAGTCAGAACAAAAACTTCTCACAAACATCTAATTTTCAGTGATGTTTACAAAGTGTGTTTAATTTTAAATTTTAGAAAAAAAGGTATAAAGTAACAAATGTGTTAAGAAAATGGATGTTATGTAAAGTACTTCATAAAAGGTGAAAGACAGGTACAACTGCACAATCCCGGGTCTAACCTGATAAAAATACTAAAACAACATATTTTCTCAGACTCCCAGCTGCTCTCCAGGCCCTTGAAAACTGGATACCAACAACTGATCACATTACAACTGACATACTCAATTCAATAAACCAACTTGCCTCCAATGACATCAAGACCATCCTACAGTGGATACCAAGGCACACAGATATCTATGAAAGTGCTGACAGACTGGAAAAGAGTGGAGCCACCATGTCACAGCCCCACATCCCCACCAACATGAGAACAGCTAAACACATTATACACAACAACTGCAAGCAGCAGTGGATGGACAGCTGGGCCAGTAATCCACCTGGAAGATCCCTATATACACACCTGCCAAACCCTAACCCCGGAGACCACATCAACAGCTTATGTTGTAGAGACCAGTGCACAATCTTCAGGTTGCAAACAGGGCACATCACCCTCAATAAGCACTTACACAAGAGTGACCGCTGACCACACACCACACTGCATGTACTGCAGTGCATTGAAGGATCTTCGGAAGAACCTATTACCACTAAACTCCCCGATCACCAACATTCTGTACAGAGATGTAAAACAGCTGAAGAGGACTTGTACGTTTCATTGTCTTATCTTATATCTTATATCCTTCCCGTGCCGTTAAATGTCACACAGGGCTCGCAAAGTAGTTCGCCAATTTTTCCTGTCTTCGGCGAGTCTTTCAACCTCATCAAAGGATTTTATGCCTGTTAATTTGGCCTCTCTTAACGATGTCCTCTTCAGAGTTTCACACGGTCTGCCTCTTTTTCTTTGGCCTGTTGTGTTCCACTTGATAGCTTGTTTTGGGATTCTCTGATCATTTCTTCTCATCATTATCTGGCACAAGGAAAAACATGTGAAAACTCATAAACTCGGGGATCGGAAAAGTCAAAGTCAAGTACAAAAACAATAAAATACAAAAAATAGATGAAAAATCAAACACACCAATATTGTGCCCACCTTTCTTACATAAGGAGGAGACAAAAAAAGCTAAGTATTTGATTTTTCATCAATTTTTTTTTGGTGTTTTTATTTGTTGAGTTCTTTTTGTATGTGATCCTTGAAAAAGGTGTCTGCCAAAATATTGGATTGTTATACGAGTATGTTCTTCATTTACTGTATATGTACTCATCTGACTTTCTGACGTTCTTGTTTCTACCCACTTGCCTCACTTTTTTTTATCTTTTTGTAAAACTGAACTACACACCTCTACCTACCTTCGTTATTAGAACCAGTTTTACCACACTGGTAATTTCTCTTATCTTTCTGCTATATAAGTTGTAGCGTACTATATATCATTTTTTAAAACTAAATTATGTTTGAGGAAATTAAAAGCAGAATACAAATAGGAAATAAAATATACTTTGTCTTGCAACACCTGTTAAAATCCAAAATGCTGTCCCAAAACACCAAAATAACAATCTACAAAGCTATAATAGGACCAGCTGTCATGTACATGGAGAACAACAAAGAAAGATGAACACCAATTGCAGATCTTTGAGAACAAGATTCTAAGAAAAATCTTTGGGCCCATAAAGGATACCAACAGTGGAGAATGAAGAGCTAGAAAGAACACTGAACTGAACAGCTTATTTAAATTACAACAAATTATAAATGTCTTGAAACTGAACAGACTACACTGGCCGGGCCATGTAGAAAGGATGGGAGAAAACAGACAAATGAAAATGATGTATGCACAAGAGATGAGGGAAACAAGACCAAGGGATAAACCAAGACGGAGATGGAAAAAAAACACGGAAGAGGATATAAAAGAAATTGGTGTCACCAACTGGAGAGAGAAGATTAGGAATACAGACTGGAATGAAGGCAAACTTTATATGCACCAGCAAATCTTAATGGCTCAGAAAGCTGAAGAACAAGAACAAATTTATGTTTACAATAGAGATGCAAGCTCTTTCATTTCATCCAAACTAAATGCTAGATCATGTGAAGTACACAACTAACACAGCATTCGAATCAGTTCTCTAAAAACACTGAAGGATATCCTAATGTCAAAGGCCGAACACATATGGGCATGCCCTAAATGTAAAGAGGCTGCTTGCCAGGACTGGCAACCATTATCTCAAAAAAAGTACACATAAATACCTGTAAAAAGGAACATTATGGTATTCTACTCTTAACATTAAATGTGACAGTCTACAATTAGTATCTGATCCTTCGCATGCTGTTAAACATCACACAGGGCTTGCAAGGTAGTTCACCAATTTTTCCTGTCTTCGGTGAGTCTTTCAACTTCATCAAGGGATTTTATGCCTATTAATTTGGCCTCTCTTAACAGTGTCCTCTTCAGAGTTTTCTCTGCCTCTTTTTCTTTTGCCTGTTGTGTTCCATTTTATAGCTTGCTTTGGGATTCTCTGACTGTTTCTTCTCATCACATGACCAACGTATGTCCATCTCCTTTTTGTGATCACCCATGAGACTGGTTGTTGTTCAGTCATCTGTCTTATCTCTGTATTGTTCTTGAGTTTGTTCCACTTGATGCTGAGTATTTTCCTTAGGCATTTGTTTTCAAAAGAGTCTAATTTCTTTTCTATTTCTTTAGTTGTTTTCCAGCTTTCGCATGCATAAATGAGGGTGGATATTACATTTGAATAGTCTTAACTTGGTTTTTGTGCTTATAACTTTTGCATTCCATATGTTCTCAAGATTCTTGAAGATCGATACTGCTTTTGCAATTCTGATTCTAACTTCTTTTCTGGTGTCACCATCCTGGTCTATGTCTGTATGCAAATTGACTGACTTCATCAACAGCTGTTCCTTCTATGTGTATTTTTCCATTTTGATTAAGGGGAATTTTCATTATTTTTGTTTTAATTTCATGTCCTATTTTGCTAGCCAGTGAAGACATACTATCTGTTTTTTCTTGCATGGAATTCACATTGTTACTGATAAGAGTTATGTCATCAGCAAAATCAAGATCTTCTAGTTGGGTCCCATGTATCCAGTCAATACCTGTGTTACCTGTGCAGCATTTTTTTCATTATGAAGTCTATTGTAATTTCAAAAAGTAAAGGAGACAGCATACATCTTTGTTTCACACCTGTTTCAATCTGGAACCATTCACTCATCCCTTCTTCTGTCTTGACTGCAGAAACATTGTAGAAGTCCTTAATGATGTTGACAATTTTAGATGAAAATCTTTCCATATAGACTTAAAATTCTCCATAATGAATCTCTGTGTAAGCTATCAAATGCCTTTTTTAAAGTCTATGAAGTTTAGTATTAATGGTTTCTGCTTTTCAATATGTTCTTCAAGTATTATTCTGAGAGTAAAGATCTGGTCGAGACAGCTTCTCCCTTTTCGAAATCCTGCTTGTTCTTCTCTCATTGTGGTATCCACTATATCTTTGAGTCTATTCAAAATGACCTTGCAAAATACTTTTGACACAACTGATATTAAGGTTACTCCTCTCAAATTGTTACAGTCACTAAGGTTGCCTTTTTTTGGTATTTTAACAATGATTCTTTTTTTCCATTTAGAAGGGACCTTTTCTTCTTTCCAAATCTTGTTAAACATTCTCTGTAGTTGTCTCATGTTGTCACTATTGATAGCTTTTAGCATTTCAAATGTTATTTCATCTTCACCTGCAGCTTTGTTGTTAGTCATTAAATTCACTGCTGTTTCAATTTCATGCAATTTAATTTCATCTAGATTGACATTTAGTTGTGGGGCTGGTAAGTTGGTTTCAAGGTTTAACAATTCTTTTAGATGTGGTCAATTAAGCATTTCTTGGAAGTGTTCAGCCCATCTTTGTTTTTGGTCTTTACTTGATGTTAATAGGGTTCCAGTTTTGCTAAGGATTGGTCTTTCTTAGATGTAATAGTACCTGTTAGCCTCTTTTGTATGTTATATAAAGTTTTGCTGTCTCCTGTTTTTGCTGCTTTTTCTGCCTCTTTCGCCATATTGTAACAATTAGTATAAAAAAAAGGTAAAGGTAGTCCTGTCATGCCCTAGAGGCACATAGGGATATGGTGTTAGTGCCCATATCTTCCTTGACCTGTCAGCACACTAGAGGGTGATATGGTCAGTATCACGCCTGGCTGCCTTTCCTTCCCCAATTCCAGAAGAAGTCGAGTACCCACTTCTACAGCTGGGTGACTGGGGTGCTGCCCGCCAGGTTCGAACCCCTGACCTTTGCCATGAGAGACCAGTGCACTAACCACTTAACAATTAGTATACCAATAGCAAAATACTGATAACACAATTATCTAAATGCAACACTGATTCTCCTTCATTATCTGAGTCTTACTAGGTTATTTACTGCAGATACAATCCCTCCTATCTATGTTCTTGATTACTTCTATTCAGGTTATCTCAGGTCCAGTAATGAATAACCTACCCTTATAAAAAATGATCACCAGATTTGCAACAAATCTGATTAGTCATTACAAATGAAAACATTGGTAATAAATATGTTTTACTAAGTGTTACTGTATTCCCCTGCTGCTGAAAGCTTGTGTTCTTCCAAGTGTATTTATGATGATCTTGAAATAAAAGCATCTAGTTTGATGGAAAATGGAATGCAGTGGCATGTTTGAATTCCTGAACACCATTCAAGAATAAAGTTTCTTGGTAAAATCCACTGCTTTCTGAAACATGCAGAGCCTTACCCAGTTAGCCACGCAACAGCTGCACAACTGCCTGACTGTACAGTCACAACTGTCTGGTTTTAGAGGCACAAGTGCCTGGTTATGACAGCAAAACTGCCTGGTTATGGGAGCACAACTGCCTAGTTATGGGAGCACACTGCCTGGTTATAGTAGCACAAGTGTCTGGTTATAGTACAACTGCCTTGTTATAGGCGTACAAGTGCCTGCTTATGAGAGCACAACTGCCTAGTTATGGGAGCACAACTGCCTGGTTATAGAAGCACCATGGATGGTAAACAGTTATGCTAAATGTACTGTGACAACCCAATGAAATGTATAGACAATATGATGTTAGTGCCCACACAGTTGTGCATCAGCTAATGATTGTATCTGGAGTCAGGGAGTCTGGCTGTAAGTTGGTCTGTCAGTATGCTGGACATTATATGTAGTAGTACAACAACTTGTATAACTTGTTTTAAGATCAATAGATTTGTTTCCTATCAGTTAAAATATCGATAGAATGTAAAATAACACACATGCTGTGCAAAAATTAATTACAAAATATGAATTACAAAACATTAAAGAATCATAATTTAATAACTATTTCAATGCCACACAAAAATGTACATACACATAACAACATGGATACATTTTAAAAAATATACTTCTCTTGTTTTGTAGTGAATTTATTGTGTATTTAGAGCAGCAAATATTTGTAAATTAATCACAAAATGGATCTAACACAGTAAATTGTATGAGGGAACTTTGGCTGTAAGTGAAGATAGTTGTAATTCAGAGAACAAATGTGTTTTCATTAACCTATTGAAACACTAGAGTATGGCCAATGCAATATTTGGCTTGACTTTTTTTTGCTAGCTCTGTGAACTGCTCATTTCTAAAGCTGGACTGAGTGTGGCATTTCTGGAATGTTGGAAAATGCTTGCTACACAGTGGGGTTTTTTTTTCCTATAAAAAAGAACCTCTTATAAACATTCTAAAAAAAAATGTGTCCAATATCATTAGAATTGTTGAATGTTTGTATTTTATCTGCATTTATATTCCTGGCTTAATGATACAGTAGAAAGCATGATTTCTTTAATGAAAATAAACTGGAGAGATGTCAGTTTCAAAAGTCACTGAGAATTAATTGATGCAGAATTGCAGATGGCAATGGATTTCGTTCTTACATGTAAAGAGTGTCTTCAGAATGTGAGGCTGGATGTACTATCACTAAAATGGAGCATATCTCATGGTGATTACAAATATATCTCATGGTGAGTACAAGTAAAATTGAAAGAAATTTTTAATTTTTGTATATTTAAAAGACCATTTTTACTGACAAAAAAATCTTCCTCTTTTTACAGGAAAACCTGGAAACTCCACAAAAAAATCCCCCCACTCCCTTTTTGTTTTCCTCACATAAACACTTAACAACCCTAAATATAGCGCTAAGATTATCCTCAGTCAGAACATGTGGCAGTTACACGACTTCACATGAAAGCATCATATAATGTTATGAGTATAGGAGAATCCCTAGATTCATGCGAGCTCACAGTTATCATCAGCCGAGCTCTGATTGATCTATGATATCAAACCTTCGTGTGTTTAGTGACCTCTACTTTGAATGCAGTCGCTAGTAAAATACAAAACACAACCTAAACCATTGGGTTTTTTTTTTTTGTGAAGTTGTAGTACGATCACAAAACAAGAAATGTGATAGCTAAAACATTACCTGTCAGCTGATTACCGGAACCTCTTCGTCCGATCCATCTTTTTTAAGAACCTTTAGAAAATTTTGGATCAGTTGTTTGATTTTTTTTTTAAAGTCGTATTCCAAAAACAATACACAAAATGAGCTTGTACGCATTGTAATATATATATTTATATAGGTAGGTTGCTAATGCTGTCTTAAGGGGGATGCTAAAATTTGACTAGGAAATGAGTGTAGTTTTTAGTTTTAAACATATTCATTCCATCACTCGCCCCCCTCCCTCCTTACTATTATCAGAAAAATGAGGGAAGATATTTGAGAACCAGGGTCATATAGTCAGTAAATGTTCTCTCTCTCTCTCTCTCTCTCTCTCTCTGTCAAAGAAACAACCACAACAATGAAAGTAATCGCTACCTGAAAACTGTTGTAACCCCCTTTTTTAAAGTTTGATTGGAGTAAATAGTCTAACAAACAAGTGACATTAAACAAATGTATTCATTGTTCTGCTGCCAAAGAGAGTTTTTAAATTTTTTAATCTTTGTAATGTTGTTGTATATTCACAGTAAGAAAAATGACATGAACTGATAACCAAACCAGTGAACTTAAATTGCCCCACGTTTTAAGAAAACGATTTTCTGATAAAGAAATGTAATGACAGAAAAACCAAAGAATAAATCAGGGCGTCTTCACTGAAAATAAATAAATAAATACGAATAAGAACTAACCTAATTTGGGTGTGTGGGTGGGGGGGGGGGTGAAAAACGTGATTCAAGGCTGATGGAGTGAAGAATATATCAATAAAGAAAAAAAAGGGGGGGACCAGCAGTTTCATTACTTAGATCATCACTTGCCAACAGGGATTCTGTCATAGATCATGATCAAGAACTAAGAAATTTTTCTTATAAACAGTTCAGATTAGCCATTAGACTGAATATGATCAGACTTGGAAGGTAGGGAGCCCGGCGTCAAGGGAAAAAACTCTGCAAATACTGATTATTGTTTCATGTGACTATCATTTACAACTCTTATTCTGGGGCTAGCACGTTATGTTATCCAAAGGACAGTGGCTTATCTCTAGTGTTTGGTCTGTGTAATATAAAGTATTGTTTTTAAAAGCCGTTCCTACAGGAGAAAAAAAAATCTTCCTCTTTTACAGGAAAACATGGAAACTCTACAAAAAAAATCTTCTTCTTCTTTGTTCTCTTAGACATCGACTCCGACATCTCTCACAAATGGAGCAGTTCTTCTCAAGTTTTCAGCATCGCCGTGGAGCTTCTCCTGTAGGGGCTGGAGTCTGGCCAGATCCTTTGCCTGAGTGGGTTATTGTAGCTGGTAACTACGGAGGATCTGATGTGGATCTGTTGCTCTTAGCTGCTAGCACATTGGTCTGTTGGGCAAATTTTCAACTTCTGGATTATATGATTATTCAATTCAAATGTAATATACATCCTCATTTATGTATGCGAAAGCTGGAGAACAACTAAAGAAATATATATCAATTTTGGGGAAAACAGATGGCTAATGATAACACTCGGTATAAAGTGGAGCGAAGTCAAGAAACACGCAGAAATAAGGCAAATGATCGAAACTGTCTCATGGGTGATCAGAAAAAAGGAGATGGACATACAAGGTATGTCGGTCATTTGATGAGAAGAAACAGTCAGAGAATCCCAATACAAGCTACCAAGTGGAACACAACAGGTCGAAGAAAAAGAGGTCGACCACATGAAACTCTAAAGAGGACATTGTTAAGAGAGGCCAGTTTAGTAGGCATAAAATCCCTTGATGAGGTTGAAACGCTCGCCGAAAACAGGAAAACTTGGTGAACTACCATGCGAGCCCTATGTGACGTTTAACGGCACAGGAAAGATGTAAGATGTAAAGTATATATTGTGTCCTGTTCTCGGAAGATTATCATTTGGTCATGTCTTGGGAGTTTATATTATTTGTCATCTATCTGTGCTTCGGTAGCTTTGTTTTATCCACATGTTTTTGTATACGGCTTTCAGTCTTTCTGCTTCTTCTTATATTGGGCTTCTATCGATCTCTTGCATTCTTCTTTCCTCTTTTGCCAGTCTGTCTGCCTTTTCATTTCCTTTGTTGTTATTGTGAGCGGGTATCCACTGTATGAGTACTTTATTGAATATTGTGCTTACTAGTGACAGGTCTTCTGTTAGACTGTCCAGGTCTTTAATTTTCTGGTGTTTCAGTGCCTGGGTCTTATAGCAATAGTATAGATCAGCTAGAGAGAAATAGCATTGGGAGATAAACGATATAGGTCGAAGAGGTACGGGGGTATGTATTTAAGCTTAGCCTAGGGGTTTGGATGGTGTTAATTTAAATTATCTCTTTCTCTCTCTCTCTCCTCTCTCTCTCTCTCTCTCTCTCCTCTCTCTCTCTCTCTCTCTCTCTCTCTCTCTCTCACTCACACGAGTGCACACACAGACTCAACACTTTTGCTGTGCGGAAAAAAAATCCTGAAAATTTAATCAATTTTATTTGCTATAGTCACGCACATAGCAAGTTCATCAACCCAAGAAGGGCAATGCATGGGAGGGTGTCTATTAATTACGACAACTATAGTCTAAATTAATGTGGGATGATACAGAGACCTAATTCAATGATATTATTCTGTGATAACAGATAAGCTTCACGTTTTGTTTTCTTTTGTTTTTTTTTCAGCACCTGCTCTTAGGTAGGATGAGCTGATAAAGAACGTTGACATGGCAGTCTAAGTAAATTTGAAACTCGTTACAGTTTGAGACTAGGAATAAAACCATACAAAAGTAGTTCAACCATAATGAAAGGCTGTTATGTACCGTTAGAGTAAAAACTAGTACTAAGATGTTGTTTTGTCTCCCTTGAACTGGGGGTAAGATGTTCTTTGCAGGCGATGTGGCGAAGATGTTGAGACATGGCATCGTGTCCAACTGAGAATGAGTTACAGCTACTATTTTGTCAGTCCATGAGTGGGGTTAAAGAGCAGGGGTGTGTAATGCATCTTTAACAGGCTCTACTGTCACAGGGACTATGACGATCCCTGCTTCGGTAGCTAGGCCAGACCTGCTACGGTCATAGGGACTATGACGATCCCTGCCTCGGTAGCTAGGCCAGACCTGCTACGGTCATAGGGACTATGACGATCCCTGTCTCGTTAGTTTAAGCTGAATCTGATACGGTCATAGGGACTATGACGATCCCTGCCTCGTTAGCTAGGCTGGACCTTCTACGGTGGAGTATCAACGGAAAGGTGGTACGGAGATCTAGGTCGGGTGTAGTTCTCCATCCCTGATGCAGGCAGTGAGCTTTGGGGCGCTGAGTGCAACATTGGAGAAATCTATGACAAACCGGCGTCTCATGTAGTCTGCAAAAAAAAATCTGGCACAGTGGGAGAGATTTTAAAGCTGTCCCGGAAAAAAAAATTTTTTTAAACTTGATAATTGTACATCTTCCTTCAAAATGCTTTTAATTTCAACTGTAAAACTTAAACTTATTCATGGCTGGCACAGTCATCTTCATTCCAAAAGCATATAATTAAACCTTTTTTTTCCTTCTCACTGATTTGAAAATAGTCCCTAATTTTAGCAAATGATCGTTATTTCATGATGTTCCATTTTTCTTTTTACGTTCCTGTCCAAAAAAATCATCATATGGTCCTAACAACTTATCTGTTGATATCCTTAAATTATAATATATATATATATATATATATATATATATGGAGAGAGAGACAGAGAGAGAGAGACACACACACACACACATATATATATATATATTATATATATATATATATACTACTGGACAAAAGTTAAGGACTGGTTATTTTCAATTCTTACAAAAACAAAACCAACCGTCTAACAAACAAGCCATTAGTACTAAAGAAAACAACATTTAAAACTAACAAATTCAATCATTTCATGTGCAAATCGGAATAGGAATACACATAGAGCAAGCTGGCGAAATCACTCACCCCTCGTCCAAAAATTCACAAGAGTGGTCTTCAAACAACAAACATGTCAGTATCGCGTGTGGCCACCGTTCGCCGCCAGACATTCGACGCACCGTTGCCTCACCGAGTTAATCAGGGTTGTTAGACATTCTGTGATATGACCTGTCACTCTTGTTGAAGGAAAAGGGTCGGCTGGGTGACATCAACAGGTGGAGGATGATTTGTCGAAACCCGTTTGCTTAGGACATCCCAAATGTACTCAATGGGCGACAGATCGGGCGACCGAGCTGGTCAATCGATTCTAATGATCCTTTTCGGTTGAATAAAATCTTCTACGACACGACTCCGATGTAGTCTTGCGTTATCGTCTTGTAGGATTGCCAATGCACCCATGGCTTGCAAGGTAGGATGACAATGGGTTAAAGAATTTCGTTCAGGTATCGCTGGGCGGTTAGGGTGCTATGAATGACATGGTGGGGAGTCCTGCCGTGCCTGCTGATGTCACCCCAGATCATGATTGATTCCCTTCCGTAACTATCCACCTCTTGGATGGTGGCGTCATGGAACCGTTCCCCTGGCCTTCTCCAAACATGGATTCTGCCATCATTGAAGGACATGCTGAAACGGGATTCGTCCGTGAAAGGAATGTCATCCCACTGGCACCTCGTCCAACGGATGTGCTGCCGGCACCAGGTAACTCTAGCTCTGCGGTGAGCTGGAGTAAGAGGTATTCTTATTGCTGGTCGTCGTGAAGCCAGCCCAGATTCTCTTAAATGCCTGCGAATTGTTCTGCCGCTAACATTGACGTTTGCCGTATTCATTAGCTGGTTTATGAGAGTGGAAGACGTTACTGTCCGGTTGCGAACTGTTGACAGCTGCAGGTATCTGTCATCTTGTCTACTCGTGCAACGAGGTCAGCCTGAACGATGCCTGTCTTCTACTCCTCCGGTTGCGCGAAATCGCTCCAAACGCCTTTGGATGGTAGAATGGTAGCAACTTCACGGCCAGATAAAAAGCTTTCAATCAAGGCTGTGACCCTATGACGCTCAAAGGTGCTAAAACATCTTTGCTGTGGCATGGTGTTTTTCAAATGACAAAAATACCTCTAAATCGCTTAATAAAAATGATTGGAAGGTGAGAAGTGTTCACTAAGGATGCCTCTTGCACGTGCAGCACAAACCAGCACGATTTAATTACCTGCTGGGTCATGCTGACATTTAAAAAAATGTCCTAACATTTTGTCTAGGACGATGCTACTTCGTGTGAATTTTACAATTGTTGTGATGAAGTTGGTGTTGTTTATGCCCCGGCTGTATAGAGGACTGCCTGAGAATGCAATTTAATCAAGATTCTACAATAAATTTATTTACAGTTTTAATACGGCAATCAAAATAAACAAACGCTTTAATTTAATGACCGGCCCTTAACTTTTGTTCAGTAATATATATATATATATATATATATATATATCACGCAGGCCTTTTTTTCTGTTAAGGAAAGTGCCGTAACTATTTCGCTTATACATTCCAACCCCCCTCCCCCTTTTCTCTTTTTTTCTATCCTTGCCCCTCTCTCCCTCTCTCTCCATTCTATTCGCTTCTTGACATTTTATTCATCAATTTCTAGTTTTTATTTTCGTCTTTCTTCATTTATCTGAACTGCAGCTTTATGCCCAGAGTTGTTTGTAACTAGTCTAAGACTAAAAAAAGCGCATTTAAAAAAATGTCACATGCAGAGCACATAAGAATAAGAAAGATCGTATTTCAAGAAGCAAAATTTTAATTGATCCGTATTATCACAGAATGAACACATTCAAAAAATGTTTAAAATGAGAAGAAAAAAAAAGTGCAAATAAATAAATGCACAGTTGTTACTTTACACTGCATCTGGTATCGTGTCTCCAACAACGAATTTTCTTGCAATTCTGAAATGTTCTTGCTGATTACAGAGGTTCAACCATTTCTTTACATTTTCAGGAAGAGTTGAAGTTAGATTCGTCTGATACAGTGCCGACCAGCACACTATGTCTGCTACACTTGCTTTAGAACCGCAAAGCCACTCCTTCTCGTCCAGCAGGAAGTTCAAAGTTCTTAATGCTGCCGACCTCTTTTTGGAGCTTCCCTCTAGAATTTGCAGTTGGGCCATGTCCAGGATTTCGTCAATCTGTGTGGCTGTGAGAATATCAGTCTCATCATGAGATAAGTTATGAAGGCTTGCCAGATAGCGTGCAATATTTGCCTCGCCTTGGACGGTGCTCTGTTGTGTTGAATCCACAATGAGATGTGGTCCATTTGCCACTGTTGGAAGGGACAGTGAATGTAATTTATCATCAAAATAAACTGTGTAATTTATAAAACAATACACTGACAGAATCTGTGCATCATCATCATCTTCAACATTATCAACCGGATTATCACCAGCAAGGTTATAATCCAATAGCGTCAGCTTTCACCTAACTAGAGTAATATCCAGATCCTGTGTTTGTGTGTGTGTGTGTGTGTGTGAGAGAGAGAGAGAGAGAGAGAGAGAGAGAGAGAGAGAGACAAAGAGATACACTTTTTTAAAATGAAAATCTGAAATAAAAACATTGGCTACATTTTGTATTGCCTTATTCACCACATGTTTTTCATGATAATCTGTTGCTCGAAAATATCTTTTAAAACTAGTCTAATCTCACATGAATTTGTCCATACTTTTCACACTTCCAGCATGAAAAAGTACACACCACAAAAAGTTTAAACAGCAACATGATATCTACAAGACAGCTTATGTTACGCTCACAAAAACCCATTCTGTTGTTTTCATTATGTCAGAAACACATAAGTTCATTTTTTATATCAGTGGTTCCCAAACTTTTGACATCCAAGAACTACTTTACCAACAACATAGAAGTTGTGGACTAGTACATAATATCACAATACTATGAATCCTTAATTGTTTTTATTTAGTAGGTGGCACTTAAAACAAATTTGATAACACAATCATGAACTACTTGATAATACTCTGAGAAACACTTGTGTTCTGTGAACCATAGATTGGTAATCTCTGCTGTATGTCACCTTTTTGTTATATAGGACTAGGGCAGATACGGGAGTGAGCGATGAATGTAACAGAAGTGAGCAGCTCTTTAATGTGAAGATGATAAAAATGTTACAGTGACAGACACTTGAGCATAGGAGCAATGGAGTCAAATAAAACTGGCCCCTTAAGTGAAGGCTGTGGATTTGACACTAGTTCGCCCAATGAAACCACCAAAGAAGATATGCTCTCCGGTTCCATACATGAGTTATAAATAAAAGTGAAATGTATCCAAGAGACAGGACTGCAGATATAGGCTGATAAAATGCGTACGAAGAAGAAGACACTAGTTCACGTTCCAGCTGAAAATGAACCCCTTATATAAATGTAACAGAAAACTGACTATTAAACTGGAAAATCTCTGACTGCAATGTGTGGTACATAACAATACCGTAACAAAAAATAATGTCTGTGCAGGAAGGGATAAACAGACATTTATATACCAGCTGGCTCAATATCTATAAAATTATACTGGAGTTGATCATGGCAACAGGAAGGAAAAATCTTTCAGAACAAGATAGGAAATGAGGATGACTGAACAGGACCTGTATAATATAATTTCAGACAGGGGTAACCACTACATCCTTTGTTAAATAAAAGAGAAGAATGTAATTCACCTACAAAAACAGCAGGACTTCAAGATATTAATTCTGTATCTTTTATCAACACCTGCATAAGTTGTGAAATGATTATGAAACTCTTTCAAAGTGCAAAAAATGTTTTCAGACTGGCTATAGGAAAGAAAGAATACCTGAGTAGCACAGTGGTTAGCGTACTAGTCTCACATGGCAAGGCCAGTGGCTCAAATCAGACTGGAGATGCCCCAGTCATCCAGCTGTAGAAAACAGCACCTGGCTCCTTTTGGAGATGGGGAAAGTAAAAACAACCAGGAATGGTGCTGATCTCATCGCACCCTAGTATACTGGCTGGTTAAAGAAAATGTAGGATCTAATACCATATTTTACACCATATTTTACAACATATGCATGTGTTGATAAAAGATCTGCATTCACATGACTTGCAAGATGGCGGGCGTTTTTTTTTTTTAACGCTCTTGCCGGCATAAAAAAAATCAGTAGGATTTCGCTTGATCACATATCCTGAACCGGGAGTTGGGCATAAGGCTAACAACCTTATCCTGAGATGACTCTAGATGTTGGAAAAAAAGGAATTGTTATGGAAACTCGCAACAAAACCATCAGGGATACCAACTCCGAAGAAACAGTCAGAGAATCCCAAAACAAGATATCAAGTGGAAGACAACAGGCCGAAGAAAAAGAGGTCGATCACGTGAAACTCTGAAGAGGACATTGTTAAAAGATGCCAATTTAGTAGGCATAAAATCCCTTGATGAGGTTTAAAAGCTCGCCGAAAACAGGAAAACTTGGAGAACTACTATGCTAGCCCTATGTGACGTTTATCGGCAAGGGAAGGATGTAAGGTGTAAGAATACCATATTCCCTGTGTTTTTATGCATGACAAGGCTACTTTTACCTTAAGAAAAATGTTCTCACCAAGCTAGTAATATTCTATGAAGGAGTGGTCAAAGAACACACTAAATTTCACATTTAAAAATAAAATCATACCTTTCTTCCACACAAAGGATATAATCAGGTCTGAGTCTGCTCTCATGCGGCCACAATCAGAAGTCAGAAATTCACGAAGTTTGTCTGGCACTGAGTCGGAAACACTGGAATGTATGAAAGTGCACTTGAGAAGTCTGTAGCGGTCACTCAAACTTTCACAGAGTACAACAAGAGACAAGGGTATGCTGGATGGGTCAGCACTGATGACCAGGTCTTGAGCACACTCTATGGTGTCCTGGGAAAAATATCGTAGCAGTGTTATCTTATTTCTACTAATTCAAATCTCTGTGCGGTTCACATGTCAAAGATCAGTTTAACTTATACACAATTTTTGCTTATGCATTTTGGGAAACTAATTATGTTTCTTTTTTTTTAATTGCTAAATGTAACAAGATTTATACTGTACTGAAAATAGTAATTTAACATTACTAATTCCAGGACCATCAAAGGTAATGCAAAATATTATCATGGACTTTTTAAAATTCTGCATTAGGTGTCATTATATTAATTTTATATTAATTAGCTTACATCAGCAATCTAGACAAAGAGACAGTGATCCCATTATCAGCAGAAGTTCATCATTCATATCCAGTAGTATTCAATCTGGGGTCAGGTTCGGGCTCTTTCATTTGAAGATGAAAGTTGCTGGGGTTTTTTAATTCTCTTTAGCTTTATAATGGAATCTTTGGAGTATCTGATGTCTGTTCTTTGTACCCATGCATTTTGTGGTCTTATTGGTATTTAAAAAATCCCTAGAATTATTCTTCTGAGAAATCACATCTTCGTTGTTTCCTGTCATCTTTTGTATTAGTCTATTTAATCCTGAAGACTTGCTTGTTCAGAGAAATATATGTTCAGTGTTGTGCTGGTGTCTCTATATGAAAAACATCTTAAACGTAACACTCGCATATTGCAAATCATTTGCTGTATATGATAATGATGATGACATAAGTCGTGAGTCTGGTAGCAAAAGACGTGGTACAAAATACTCCCAGAAAAGGATGATATAGAGGGACATGACTGAAGGAATTGTTGGGCACATCACTTGTGGAAATTACCTTCTGAAATATATTTTTTTCCGCACCATACAAAAAAATTCGTCTACAGACTTTTAGAAATACAACCACTCACCGTTACCGTATTTATCTGATTTGGAAATTTCTTGACTTTTTCTTGTGTGTTTTCCAGTTTATTGCAGGTCAACGCTGTTTCTTGTTCAGATACACTTGTTGATGTAGTTCCTGATTCACCGTTGGTTGACACTATGACTGCTCTTGTGGTTTCTGGTACACTGCTTGCTAGTATTACAGATTCTGTTGCGCTGGGCATGTTGTGCTGCAGTGCCGGCTTGGGCAAAGACATCTGCATCTGTCTTTGTGTCTCCAGTGCATTTTCCTGTTGTTGCTTTTCAGTCACAATAGAATTAATGCTTGGTTCTGATTTCTAGAAACAAAAACAATAAAATGTACAAGAAAAGAACATTTATATTACAGTTGTATATTTGCGGCAGGTGCAAGGGTATTTTTATGTTTAAAACAGTTGCTGGTGTAACACGACCTATACGCATGAGAAAATGAAAGTTCGCCACATTAGAAATAACTAGGATTTTGACAATTTTGCTTCTACAAACAAACAAAAAAAAAGGTTTTCCAGCATAAAAATGCTTTGGTCTGATGTAAATGTTGCACCACATTCACAAGAAGTAAGCTGACATGACAGAATGAATGATTTTAAAATGAAAAACAGCTGATTTCAATTTTTTTCTTGTAGTATAAAAATATAAATTTATAAACCTTTATCAGTACGGGGGGCGTTCAGAAAGTAATGCACTACATCGTTTTTCTCAGGAGTTGTTTATTAAAAAAGCATGAAATTTATATATAATAAACATGGATATGCCATGTAAACATTGGTATTATTCAACAGAATCCCCATCAACTTGTACGGCTTTAGGCCAGCATGAAACTAAGTATTCCTAGCCCGTGCTAGATTTTCTCTTGATTATGTAGCCATTTTTTTCGCTGCATGAATCACTCCTTCGTCATCTTCAAATCTTACCCCTCGGAGTGCATCTTTAAGTGGACCAAACAGATGGAAATCAGAGGGTCCCAAATCGGGACTATAGGGTGGATGGTGTAGTACAGTCCAACCCAATTTGATGATTGCTTCCCTTGTTGCCAGACCTGTGTGAGGGCGCGCAATGTCGCGAAGGAGAACCAGACCTTCTGGATTCATATGCGGCCGAACTCTGCGAAAACGTTGACTGAGTTTTTTCAATGTCTTAAGCTTGCGAATTGTCTCTTCTCTTGGCATAACATCCACAAGAATCATACCTTCAATGTCCCAAAAGACAGTGATCATGACCTTTCCAGCTGAAGGTGTTGTCTTGAATTTCTTTCCTCATGGTGATTGCGGATTATGCCACTCTTTTTGTCTCATGTTCAAAATGATGTGCCCAGGTTTCGTCACCTGTTACGATCTTAGCTCTCTCTCTGTACTGAAATGCTCTAACAATTCAGAAGAAATTGCTTTTCTTTGCAATCTAAGTCATTTGTGAGACTTCGAGGAACCCATCTTGCGCAAACCTTAGAAAATCCGAGGGATTTTATAACTGCATTTGCACTACCATTACTGACTGACAGCTTTAAGGCCAGTTGTTGAGTAGTGATACGCCTATCACTAAGAATAATGTCCTCAGCGCATTTCAACATTTCTGCCTTGGTGGCTGTGGCAGGACGTCCACAGCGCGGCCGATCATGCAACTCCTTATCTCCACTTATTGATTCTTTGATTTTCTGAACCCAGCGACTGACTGTACCCCTGTCTACTGCAAAACTTCCATACACATTATCTAGACGCTTGTGAATGTTCACAACAGTTTTTTTCTCTGCAACGAGAAATTCTATCACAATTCGCTGTTTATACCGCGAGTTACAAATACGCTTCATTTCAACGGTTAGGGCAGCCATATTCTTTGGCCGGTTGCGGCGTAATTTGGTTCACACAATCGGCACAAGCCATGTTTAAAGTGTGCACAATTTCATACTTCTATCTTCATTATTAGAAATAGAAAAGAAATTGGACTCTTTTGAAAACAAATGCATAAGGAAAATACTCGGCATCAAGTGGAACGAATTCAAGAACAATGCAGAGATAAGACAGATGACTGAACAACAACCAGTCTCATGTGTGATCAGGAAAAGGAGATGGACATATGTTGGTCACTTGATGAGAAGAAATGATCAGAGAATCCCAAAACAAGCTATCAAGTGGAACACAACAGGCCAAAGAAAAAGAGGCAGACCGCGTGAAACTCTGAAGAGGACATTGTTAAGAGAGGCCAAATTAACAGGCATAAAATCATTTGATGAGGTTGAAAGACTCGCTGAAGACAGGAAAAATTGGCGAACTACTTTGCGAGCCCTATGTGACGTTTAACGGCACGAGAAGGATATAAGATATAAGATAAGATCTTCATTATTAGCTGAAAAAAACTATGTGGTGCATTATTTTCTGAACGCCCTGTGTATTATTATTTTTTTATGTGTTTAGACTGAGATTATATTTCCAAATTGACAGGTTTTCAGTTTGTATCCACTATAGGTCATCGGAAGCCCTTCAGCCCCTCCTATAAAACAGAGAAAGACCTCTAGGCCTTAGAGCAATGCACCGACTGAACCCCTCCCTCCCAACTTTTTTTTCTTATTGGTCGTATGTATGGGTGTGTTTGAGCGTGAGTGTATTCAGTTTGCAGAAAATAAACATTCTTTATAACGAATGCGCTCAACACCACGTAACTCTATCCAAGTACCGCCATTGCCACCTTACAAGCTTGTGGGTGAGTCAGGTTTTTTTTTCCTTTGCATTTTCTCTTTTCATCTCTTCACTTTTGTTTGTTCATTTTTCTCTTCTCTTGCTTATCTTTCCTTCCCTCTTTTCTTTCGTCCTATACGTTAATGCGGAAATAAGGCAAAAGTCCAAAAGTGTTTTTCGCTAATAAGTGAAACTCATTCATCATCAGCATGTGCCGTGCTGGCAGTCGTTGACGGTCATGCTCCTCCACAGATTTCGATCTTTGATATTTTCCATCAGCTCAGTTGGTGACGTTTTATTATGCTACTACGTCAGGCAAGCCTTACCTAAAACGTCCACGATCCCCCCTCCCCCTTTTTTTTCACCTTCCCCTTCCTCTTTAACCTCTAAGTATTCATAAGTACCGAATCATTTAACAATGCGCGAGGTCACCGAATGACCATCGGATTACCTTGTCAAGGCTAACTGCCTCAATATAATCCACCCGGACAGTTGCCTGATGTTAACATGATCAGTATGATCTCCTGTGTCAATGTACTTTTGGACAATACTTGTGGAGTTCATTTTCCTAATTTTATGGCCCACACCAGCAAGGAAGAGGGGGGGATTCTATCTGAACGAGAGATCTCCGTGCCCACTCCCCTGTATCCTAGTTTCGAACATCAACGCTTTCAAGAACAATTGTACATTGCAAATCTTTTGGGTACACTTTCATATGTTCTGATATTTACACTGAGAAAGAAATGGGTCTTGCCTTGCCGCCTATCTCATGCAGCTTCCTTTGTCAAGGGATAAAACAGACTTCCTATCAAGGATCTGCGATTTGCTTCTATTGTATAAACATATATTTAGGGCTTCTATTATCCCTTTGGTCCATCTCTGGCGTGTGCACTGTAAAACTACGTATTCATTTCTTCACCTTTTGAAATAAATTCATTTCATCGTTCGTTCGTGTACGATCTCTCCTGTTTCTTTCACTTCTTGGTGGTATGCTGTCTTGTGGTGTTCGGTTAATGTGACCGAACTGTTTGACCTGTTTCCGGTTGTAATTTAGTAGTAGTGTTACTGCAAACCTTCCGCCGATGGTATCATCTTTGATTTTATCTTTTCTTGCTACATTTAGTTTTCTCAAATATTTCTGTCAGGGTGAGCTTCCTTTTTGTTTCTAGCTGTTAATGTCCATGTTTCGCAGTGAGAAAACAGATGCCAGTAGATATTTGCTTTTAGCTGTTATGTTAATGTTCATGTTTCGCAGTGATATAAGAAAAAAGATGCCAGAAGGTATTTTTGGCGGTTTTCAAGAATCACTTTACTGATTCCACAAATAGTTCATTCTTGTAATCGACCACACAACAGACTATGTGTAGGTTGAAAGTGCAATCCACAGTCTCACGTTTATGGCACACGTAGAGAGATCGGGGTGAAGGAATGCCAGGGCAGAGGCACTAAAAACCTTGGCCAATGTGAAAGGCTTTTAATGTAAGGTACACTCGACATCTATCATTCCTAGAGACATATAACAAAATATACTTGGATTATCTTGACGCCAGTTGTAGGGGAAACGTGCGTATCTACATTTCCAGATTCTCGCCCTGACTTATATGTGAGAGAGTAACCACCCTGTAGCACGCACGTATCTTTTTTTTATGGGCACAGTACTCACACAGTGGGTGGCTCGTTTCTTGCTCTCGTTTTGGATGCAGGAAAGGATCAATCACCTGTGTATGTGCTGTATGTGTTATATATATATATATATATATATATATATATATATATATATATACTCCAGCAATGAGAGAGGTGTATGAAAAGGGAACTCAGAATTAAAAGGAAAATATGTAGAGAAAAGACGACGAAAGACATGGAGTTGAAGAAATGAAGGAGGGGCGAGGGTGGGCGTTGGGGGAACATTCAGGTTTTAAAAAGAACAGAAAACAAATGTGTTCTCGAATATATCTTTGTCTTCGATTACTCTGAGTCACAGAAAAATAAGAAAGCGATACATTGGAGATAATCGACACTGTCATCTTTCGATTCGCCCGAACCGGTTGTTAATTTTAAAAAAAAACTTTTTTTAATGTTTTTGATAAACGAGTAGAAATTTTTAAAATAATAATAATAATAAGATAATAAGGACCGAAAGTTAATTAATTTGAATGACAGCGCCGGAAAGAGTACCACTCTTGCTCTAAAATATTAGGTTAACGATGGACCTCACCAAGTTATGGCTTCCTTTGTTATGTTCAGATGTTTATACTGTAGACTCGAATGATTTTTTTAAACACAGCATACATGTGAATTTATACTTTATCTCCTCTCTCTATTTCTTTGTCTTGTGTGTTTCTATATAATTAAAGCTCACGTCGAAGCGTCACACTTGTGTACTCGTTAGTAATAAAGCTGTTCCTACATTTTCCCCTAGTTTATACATTTTGACTGATTGACTGACTGACTGACTGTTCTAAGTCTATTACTCTATGGAAATGAATGTTGGAAAATCACCAGAACAATAGAAAACAAGCTGAATTCTTTCCAGACTAAATGTTTACGAAGAATTAGAAGAATATACGAGTATTTTGGTCAAACACAGTAAGAAAGAACACCTTGTTGGCAGAAATGCAGATGAAGTCACTGGCAGCAATTATTGAGAAGCGACGCTGACGATGGTTAGGACATGTGCTCCGAACGACTGACAACTCACTACCAAAAACAGCACTAACATGGACACCACAGGGGAATAGAAGTAAGGGTAGATCAAATGAGACATGGAGAAGTACAACAGAGAGAATGTTGAGCAATAGAGGACTCATCTGGGCAAGAGCGGAAAAAAGGCTAAGGACAGGCGTTTGTGGAAAACAATTGCGGAAGCCCCATGTCGCTTGGGCACTTAAGGTTCAGAGAGATGTAGCATGGCCTTGTAATTAATGATTATAGTTGTTATTATTATTATTTATTTATATGATTATGAAAATATGCTGTAAACAAAATAGTAACATCGAATAGCGACAGAGAAAAGAAAGTAGGAAAGGAAGAGAAAGGTATAAAACTTCTATGACACTAGAACAAGATGCGGACAAAAGTAAATAGTGGAAGCGGTGAATAGAAAAAGACGAGACTCAGTGACGCTGAGATATAGGTAATACAAAGGAAGGACGCCAGAAAGTAGGATGGTCCAGTAATAAAAAAGCGCTGACTGGACATTGACACATATAAACAATATAGAAAAGACAAATAGAAAACCAGACACAATGAAAAGCGAGGACACAATAAAACTCTGGCATGAAAGAGCAAGATAACGACTTAGGTAAATAACAGTTGTATCGACGAAACTGACGCAGAATGACACGCGTTATGATGCTATTGTACACGGGTTTTAAATAAAGAAGTGACTAACTCGGCCAGCTGACCAATTAAACATTTAGAGGCGTGGCCTATTGGACTTACGAGAGATAAGTCACGGGGCAGTTTGAATGACGGACAATCATGGGAACATGGGCTCATGGGAACCAGTGGACATATGAAAGGTGGAGCCAAAATACTTATTGTTAATCCGTCAAGCTGGACTTGAAGATAAAAAGGCGAGCGGAGAGATAGGAGAGAACCAAGAAGTACGGAAGTAGAAAAGAGAGGAGACAGAGGAGGGAGATCGTCAGAACACCGTCGGTCCGGCAAGTAGCGACCAGAACTGCAAGAAGGATGGTCAGTGCATGTGGACAGTCAAAAGTGAAGAAAGAAGGTCCGACCAGAACAGCCGAGAAGCCATCAGATGAGAGATAAGAACAGAAGTCCAGAGAAGAGGCAAGTAGACTTTGCTCGTTAGTACACTGCGATTTAGAGACGGCAGAGGAAGACCGTCAGAAGAAATCAGAAGACAGAAAAGAGAAGAAAGAAGACGAGACGATATAAAATCAGAAGTAGTGTTAGACGGAAGATGATTTTCAAGTGATTCAAGTGATTAAGAAGAATTGACACTTTTGAAACTTCGAGTACAGTGATTTTAGACGAGAAACTAGATGACCACAAGTTGCAGATCTGATATAATACTGAGTTACGAAATGTTCTCGTATCAAGTGTAGAATATTGTGAAGTTGAGAACATTGCCGAAATGCTGTATGTAGAATATGATAGAGTTTGATATTGTGAACAAATGATTAAGTGATTCAATCCAATTGATGTTATCGACAATACATCTTGAACATATTTGTCAGGATTAAATAATGATGTGAACAGTTCATCGGACTTGTTCTGATCAAGTGAAAATTGTAATATTTGTGAAACATCGATGTGTTATGATCAGAGAACCAAAGAACACTTCTACTATCAGTCATTAAAAGAGAAATTCACAATCTTCAATGTTAGAGAGAGGGGGAAGAGAGAGAGAGAGAGAGGAGAGAGAGGGGGGGGGGGAGAGAGAGAGGACAGAGAGATTGCAGACTGCAATAAAGACTAGATGTCTGTATTACAAGATGACGAAACTTGCCAAGAAATTCAAGTTCCCCGTTATGGGATAGTATAAGGACAAGATGTATATCTATTCTTTCATTTTCTCATGAAATCCGCATGGCTTGGTACACATTTCAAGTTCATCATTACAAATTACAATAAGGACATAAAAGATGACAAATGTGATTTTAGCAGTTCACAAAATAAACTAGAATCTACCTTCATAACGTTTACACTAACGTAACAGTAATATTTCATCACCTGTTCTTGTGAAGAGGAACTTGGGTTCCTGGCTGTGAGTGAATGATTCTCGGGCGAGAATTTACTCTGAGCAGCAGGTGATGGAGAAGGTGTGGCGTTCTGGATACTGTAAGTCTTGACAATATACTCCTTGCTTAGCACGCAGGGTTCGGGCGTGGAACTTCCTAGAACAGCACAGGAGTCAAAGTTTGTTTGGCATTCTTGATCGACAAACAAACGAGCTTGTCTTTCACTAACGTCATCGTAACACGTGGATACCAGAGCTTGGTACTTCTTGCTGTGGTGATGTGGAGAGCAGAATTTGAAAGTTGTCTTTGGCGTGGAAGGCAATAATTTACAGTGGACCGTCTCCAGTTGGCCTTCGAGCCGGCGCAGTGAATCGGAGCTTGTCTTCTTGGCCCTATTTGCTCTGTCCACGTCTGATAATTCATGATCTAGTGAATGTTCGTGGTTCTTATCCAGTGGTTCATTTTCGTATGTACCAAGCATGGCTTCTTCCTCGATGTTCTGCTTTGTGCAGTTCCTCCAAATATTCCGCAGACTTTGCACGCATCTTGATGGGCTGTTACCCATTGTTATCAGCAGCCAGTGAGTAGTTTTGTCTTTCTAAATACAAACTCTGAGTGGTAATACAGTGTCACTTTTGATGCTCCGGGTGATTTTTGATAATATCAAGACTTGCAAATTCCAGCACAGGAAAGCACAGATCTATTCACTACAGGATTAGCATATTAATTGCAAAAGTGTTCAACGGTTAATGTTAAAGATGTATTACGTAAAAATACAAACCGAAACTCAGCAATGAATTCGATTCGCAGAAATGAACTGCAGATTCTAGAGACTGATAAAGACACCGGCCATGAATTTTTGGGTTCTTTCCATTGAAATGTGGTTCATCTCCAGCGTTGCTGACATGAAAGTCCCTGACAGGCATTTCCTTTGTGAGCTCTTTTTATTAAGAAGCAAATGACTCAAATATTTCTATATTTTCTCCTTCTTGCAGCCATACAGAGCGTAGTGAAGTCCATTTATCGGTGTGCTTTCTACCTTCTATAGGAGCGTCGAAGGCGTCTTCAGCTTCGAGAAAAACACCAATAACCTGGGCTGCAGTGTTCGTAGTTTAACATTTTGCATTCGTAGACACATCCTAAGAGATTTCATTAGCCATATTCTCCAACCAGCAAACACGTGCTCCATTAGAAATTACGAGCAGAATATAACTGCACACACGTCAATGAACGCACTTACGAGGCGAACTGGATCAGGTGCCGGGATGGTACGGCTTCTACTAACCGTTCACCTGAACAAAACCGGGATAGTAACAGAAAAAGCGTCTTCTACGTTCGACACACTGGTTTGTTTGTGCGCTCCAAACATTTTCATTTTAGTATTCCGCCAGCACCTCTCTTGCGTTTTTTCCCCTCCCTACGCCCACTTAATGTCGTCGCCCCCCCCCCCCCTTGCTTTATTCAACACTCGCCAGCTTGTTCTATTGTTATGGAACAGCACCTGTCTTGAGCGCCCAAGTGGTGGTGAATGAAACGAGTCAGATAAAAATATTCCCTCAGAATAAATATTCATTTTTTTGCACGTATTTTTATGGATTTATACCAAGTTTTGGCGCACACAACCCAATGCATTTTCTCTTCAGCAACCACCAAACTTTGCCCTTTATAGCGGTAAGTTTTGTTGGCATACAAGCATATGATCTCTCTCTCTCTCTCTCTCTCTCTCTCTCTCTCTCTCTCTCTAATTAAACACACACGCACACACACGACATGCGCAGAGAAATTTGAGTGCACTCGCCAGATATAGAAGTCCACAGAAAATAACGCACTTACTGTGCTCCAAACCACGAGCTGGCACGTAACCACACACAAACAAAATCTGTGTCAACATCTTGTAACAAGGATTCTTATATTTTCCAGCAAACAGGAGAATATAGTTAATTTTGCATTGCTTTCAACATTACAGAGATGAGCCGGTTATATACAGATTCTGGAATCCGTGTTTAATGCCCAAAAGGACATCCGTTTTTTTTTTTTTTAATAGATCAGTGATTCTCAGACAGGTGGCAGATGGTAGGAATTTCAAGTTTTAAGGGTATGATTTTTTTTTAAAGAGAGGAGGCTTTAATGGTATAGAAAGTCATCCTTTCTGAATTATTTTAAATCCATAAATGATCTGTAATATATAGGGGAAGATTCGGGGGGACAGTCTTGGTTGAAAGAGAAACATTCAGGGAACAGTCTTAGTTGAAAGAGAAGGATTTTTTTTGGGGGGGGGGGTGACAGTCTTGGTTGAAAGGGAAAGATCTGAGGGGGAGAGGGCAGCCTGGGTTGAAAGAGAAGGATTTGGGGGACAGTCTTAGTTGAAAGGGAAGGATTTTGGGAACAGTCTTAGTTGAAAGGGAAGGATTTGGAGGGGGAAGAGGCAGCCTGGGTTGAAAAAGAAGGATTTGGAGGACAGTCTTAATTGAAAGGGAAGGATTTGGGGGACAATCTTAGTTGAAAGGGAAGGACTGGGGGGGGGGGCAGTTTTAGTTAAAAGGGAAGGATTTGGGGGGGGGGGGGCCTGGGTTGAAAGATAACGATTTGGGGGACAGTCTTAGCTGAAAGGGAAGGATTTGGGGGACAATCTTAGTTGAAAGGGAAGGACTGGGGGGCAGTTTTAGTTAAAAGGGAGGGATTTGGGGGGGGGTGGCCTGGGTTGAAAGATAAGGATTTAGGGGACAGTCTTAGTTGAAAGGGAAGGATTTTGGGAACAGTCTTAATTAAAAGGGAAGGATTTGGAGGGGGAGGAGGCAGCCTGGGTTGAAAGATAAGGATTTGGGGGACAGTCTTAGTTGAAAGGGAAGGATTTTGGGAACAGTCTTAATTAAAAGGGAAGGATTTGGGGGACAGTCTTAGTTGAAAGGGAAGGATTTGAGGGACAGTTTTAATTAAAAGGGAAGGAGGGGGGGGCGCAGCCCGGGTTGAAAGATAAGGATTTGGGGGACAGTCTTAGTTGAAAGGGAAGGATTTGGGGGACAGTCTTAGTTGAAAGGGAAGGATTTGGGGGCAGTCTTAGCTGAAAGTGAAGGATCTGAGGGGGAGGGAGCAGCCTGGGTTGAAAGGGGAGGATTTGGAGGACAGTTTGGGTTGAAAGGGGAGCATTTGTCTGTACAACAAATTCAAAATATGATCAATCGACGAATCTACATGTGGCACCAATAAAATAACAGCAGACCACATACAGCAGGAGTGCCCAGTATATGAACAACAGAGACGACAAACATGGCCAAATACTACACCAGTCCAGAACAAACTGTATGAGGATGTCCACGCCCTACAGATGGCTACAACTACATCAAAAGCATACAAGTCGACGTCTGAAAATGTAAGAAGAAGAAGGAGAAGAAGGGCAAATTTCCTTAAAATGGGAGGATTTAGGGAACAAATCTAAAGAGACGCGTTCAGGTGGCTTTCTAGGCTGAAAGAGGTGTAGTCTGGGTTGAAAGGGGATGACTGGGACCTGAGACGATGAGAAACGTTGATATAGATATTCTAGCAGTTTATACCAGCTTGTGGTTCTAAGGACTGTTATTGTCGGAGGTGGGGTGGAGGATACGCTCTCCATTCCAATGGCGTGCTTCTCAAATATCCTCTGACAGTCACGTCCAGCTCCTGGCCTTCTCGTGGCAGAACTGTTTAAACTGACAGGAGAAGGGGCGAAGGCGAATATCTGGCGCCTGAAAACCAGACGCTTCGGGTAGATGAGAGTCATATTTGATAGCTCAATGAAGAAAGGTGCAAATGGGGTTGCCGTGCGGCACCACTGTGGAAAAGGTAAAAGAAAGGAATAAGCGAAGTAAACAGTAGTCAAATCACGGCACCTCTGGTCTGGGGATCGACCACGTCCTAACTGCACTCATATCGGGCGAAATGCCTGAACCGTCTTAACCCAGAGGTTAAGACACTGCTGTCAAGATTCTTCGGATGCCGCGCGTGGAGTGAGCTCCTCCTGGCCAAGGAAGAAAGTGCAGGAAAGCAATTAGGGTTGCTGTGTGGCGCCGATGTGAAAATGTGATGGAAAGGATAAAGTGAAGCTTAATCGGTATGTCCATTAGTATCGCGGCGAGAGCTACCCATACTACGGCGCCTCTGCTCTAGAGGTTGGCCACGTCCGAAATACACCCGTACTGGTGAAATATGCCTAAACCGGCTTACACCAGGGGTGAAATTTGATGGCTACGCATGTCACGGTACCTCCGCTCTAGAGGTCGGTCACGTCTTTAGCACGCCCATACTGGGATAATACGCCTAAACCGGCTCAACCCAGGGGTGAAACTCACTAGTGGCGAGGCTTCGTCCTCCTGGACAAAAGCTCCGTCCTGACGGGTAGCGGCAACGACCACAAAATGCTGAAGTCTGATACACTGGACCAGGGCAGTCTAGATAGGCAACCACCTCTCACCCGACGGGGATGTATGCATATCCTAATCACGCAGAGATTTTCCGGTGAGAAAGTCCAACGCTGGACTGGATGGTCAACCACCTCTCACCCGGCGGTGATACACGGATATCTCAAAACATGTCAAGGTTTTCCGGTGAGAAAGTCAAACTCTAGTCTGGATGGACTACTACCTCTCACCCGGTGGGGATATACTGATATCCAAAACACGCCGAGGTTTTCCAGTGAGAAAGTCCAACTCTAGATGGTGCAACGAAAACCACGGTGTCACGCAATCCGGCTTCTGAGATCCACCAAGAATACAGGCTCAAGCCCTGCAATACTCTAAACCTCTTGTTGTCCTCTCGGGGATCTCGTGTGGTCCTTTCGGGGACCACACTGGGGACCACGGGACCTATCGAGGACCACAGACGTAAATTCAGTAGGATCACAGGGTGGTCTTGGTGGTAGAAGCGAAAGAAGAAGAAGAAGATACCAGCTTGTCTTCAGTACTAGCAAATAAGAGAATAATTCTAACAGTGAAAAAGAAGAGTACAATGCAATATAGCTACAAAAAGCCAGTATTATTCAACGTCTGTGAGACATGGATGTAAATAAACAGATAAGAGAGAAACTGAAAGCATTAGAAATGTGATTTTGAGGAAAGGTGAAACATTTCCTAGCAAAAATGAAGTTACCAGAGATTTTGTATAACAACGAAAACTAGTTAAAACCATATGGAAATGATAATCAAAATTATTTACACGTGTTATGGAAAGTCAGAAGTTAGTGAAACATCAGAAAATTCATGGCAAAAAAAAAAAGAAAAGAAAAGAGGAGACCAACAACAACAACAACAACAACAACAACAACAACAACAACAAGTGTCTGAACGTTCTAACATCATGCAACCAGAAGGGTAATCGCCAGTGCATGTCGGAACGGTACTTAAAATAGCCATTTACACTAAAGTTTCTCGACTAGATCGCCACGGTACTTAAATAGGTATTTACACTAATATTTCTCAACCAGATCGGCACGGTACTTAAATATCTATTTACACTAATATTTCTCAACCAGATCGGCAAAGTAGTTAAATATCTATTTACACTAATGTTTCTCAACCAGATCGGCACGGTACTTAAATATCTGTTTAACACTAACGTTTCTCAACTAGATCGGCGCGGTACTTAAATATCTATTTACACTAATGTTTCTCAACCAGATCGGCACGGTACTTAAATATCTATTTAACACTAACGTTTCTCAACTAGATCGGCACGGTACTTAAATAGCTATTTACACTAATGTTTCTCAACCAAAGTTTTGTGAGAGGTCGCTAGAAGTCCCATGGCTGGTCGTGGCTAAATACATATAAATATGTTTATACGTAAGTTCACATAATTTTTCTTTTTTTTTCACACTCAGAACGAGCATCGTTACATATTACTAGATTATGACATGAGCAACTTGTAGATTACTCACTATACCAGGAGATGTAGATATAATACTTTTTATTACAAGGGTTCTTTTTTTTTTTGAGGTATCAGACTTTACTTCAAGGGTTCCGCCAGAGTGGAATGTTTGAGAAAGGCTGCTTTAGGCCAGGTGTTCCCAACCTTTTTATATCAAAGGACCACTTTTACAACTACATATTATTTGCGGACCACCAGTTTATATGTAGTATCGCAATGCCACAACTCTTTAAAAAACAAAAAACAAAAAAATAGACGGCACTTAATGCCAAATCGACAAAGTGTCGAGAATCACCTGATAATGCGCCACAGACTGCAAGGTGGAAACTATTGTTTTAGACGAACATTATGATCTTTATATGGGGTGAAGACGCTGTCCAATTAGGTAATCAGCGACCCATAGCTGATATGCCAGAGTAAGGGTTAGCAAACCAAAGCTGACCAAGACCCTGTCCCACCTCTCCGTGGTACCCCCAGTAACAGGCCTAGCCTGGCTAATGGGGCAAGGATCGCCATAGTCCCCATGGTTGTGGAGTCTGCTAAAAAAAAAAGCATTACACACCCTCTGCTTTTTAGCTGTAATCTGGGACTTGAAAAATAACTGCCATAACCAGATCCCACACCGGTAGGGTGCTGTATCCCAACACCTCAACATAATCGGCTGCAAAGAGCACCAGCTCGTAGTTGCAGGGAGACAGCACAAGACAAGACAATACAAGATACGATTTTTATAACCTCACGTCTTCTCCTCTGTCATTTGAGCTTCATTAGTTCTAATTTGAATGTGCATTTATCCAATCAGCTTTTATGGTTGATTCATTAATTTTCCTTTATTCTATATACCTTGGCAGCAGAGTAGTAGAAAATGGAGACAGCACAGAGGACATCAACAGCAGACTTACTAGAGCAAACCAGGCTTTTGCAATGCTACAGAATATATGGAAATCAAATAAACTAAGCATAAATATGAAAATCAGGATATTTAAGAGTAATGTTCTAAGTGTACTACTCTATGGTAGTGAATGCTGGAAAATCACCAAAACCATAGAAAACAAGTTGAATTCTTTCCAGACTAAATGTTTACGTAGAATTAAAAAAATATTTTGGCCAAACACCATAAGAAATAACATCTTATTGGCAGAAATGCAGATGAAACCACTGACAACAATTATTGAGGAAAGACGCTGGCGATGGTTGGGACATGTGCTCCGAATGAATGACAACTCACTACCAAAAATAGCACTAAGATGGACACCACAGGGGAACAGAAGTAAGGGTAGACCAAAAGAGACATGGAGAAGAACAACAGAAAGGATGTTGAGCAATAGAGGGCTCACCTGGGCAAGAGCAGAAAAAAAGGCGAAAGACAGGCATTTGTGGAAAACCCTTGCGGAAGCCCCATGTGCCCTGGGCACTTAAGGTTCAGAGAGAGAGAGATATGCCATCCTTAGTTGTTTGATACTTGCATGGTGTGATGAGAAAAGTCCACCTTTTGCAGTTTTCTTGTTTAGTCTAAAAGAATATATTTGTTTGCGTTTTCATTTGCTGTTTTCTCATCGTTTGTTTACTTCCAGAAGGAAGAGCAGAGAAAATGTAAAACGTTTTGGACACCGCTGAAAATAATTCGCAAAGCTTTAAAATGAAAACATTTTTGCTGTATCATACGAGGGTCATATCGAAAGTCGGGAGCAATTTTTTTAAAATCAGAATTTATAGATTGAGAAAATATATCCAGGAGTCTCTCTCTCTCTCTCTCTCTCTCTCTCTCTCTCTCTCACTCACTCACACACACACTCACTCACACACACACTCACACACACACACACACTCTGAAAAGAACCATCTTCAACCATCTGACAGCACAACTGCAACAACACTATAAAGACCTCCTTCCCACCTCTCATGAAGAAATTGAACCACTCCAAATTGTGGAGGAGCACAGTCACTGTGAGAAGATACAGTCCTCACAGAGGTACCAGGCATACACAAAAAGGACTACCTAACAACACTTCAGATGAAGACACTGACCCAGGAGGTGATTGACAGCAAATACAACCCAGCTGAATGAACACATGTGTACACAGATGGGTCTGCAGAAAAAGCAGTAAAAAAAATGGAGGCGGGGGCGTTTACATACGATACACAGATGGGAGGCAAACCAGAAAAGCCTTCGCGACAGGAAAGATTTCCTCCAACTACAGGGCAGAAACAACAGCCCTCGTCGAAGCCCTCAGAATACTTAAAACAGAAAACCAGCACCCACCATACAAAATAGCCTTCTTCACAGACTGAAGGGCACTTCTGGAATCTCTAAAAACAACAAACAACCCACATGCAAACATACAAGAAATCACAACAGAACTGAAGCACCTTACACTGTCAACAACCGTGGCCCTACAATGGGTAACATCCCACTGCGGAATAGCTGGCAATGAAATGGCTTATCCAAAGCTGACAGCAATCAAGATCAAACCAATCATCCAGTAAACTACCCAAATCCGTAACCAGTGCAGATCTGAATGGAAAAAGAAACTGAAATGCAACAATGAACCAGATCCAATACATCAACTACAAAGACATCAGCAAACCATCCTCTTTCGCCTAAGGACAGGCCATGCAGACTACTCAGCCACCTGCATCGACACAAAATATGCCTCACACATACGAGTGTCCATGTGGCATTGGAGTACAGACTCCAGAATATATCCTACAAAAGTGCCCAAACCATGCAGACATGAGGTGTGAGACATGGCCAGAGGACACAAGCTTGGGGCAAAAGCTCTGGGGCTCCTATCAGGATCTGGAGAGGACTGCGGGCTTTGCCATGTTGACAGGGATCAGGATCTGAAGTGACCAATAACCTCGAACACAGAAGAAGAAGAAGAAGAAAATATAAATGTATCATTTTAATCTGCATCCTTTGCACTTCATGTAGAGGTCACATGACGTCACCATCATGTGTCACGTGACCATGCGGAGCATAAACAGAATGGCGGGTGCTTAAGTTTCGTTTCGCCAACGTGCTGTTATTAAATTTCTCGTTAAAGAGGAAATCCCCGCTGCTGAAATTCACCAAGGACTTCAACTTGCTTATGGAGATGTGTGTTCTAGCAGTGTTAGAAGGTGGGTGAAACATTTCAAAGATGGAAACACGAGGATCCAAGATATGCCTCGCAGCGGTCGCCCTCCAACTGCCTCCACGGAACGCAACGTGGAAAGGGTTACCGATATCATCAAACAAGACAGACGTGTTTGAAATCGCTGTAAATCTTAGAATAGGTAACAATGCAGTACAGGAAATGATTGAAACCCTAGGCTATAGAAAAGTTTGAGCCCGCTGGATCCCACGTTTGTTGACTGAAGATCACAAAGCTGTGAGAAAAACCATCACTCAACTGAGGAAATTCGGAAAATAGGTTGGGAAATTCTTCCACACCCTGCCTATAGCCCCGACCTGGCACCCAATGATTACCATCTTTTCGGTTTTGTGAAAGAACAAATGCGAGACCATCACTACGACACAGAAGAGAACGTCCACAAATCAGTGCGTCTGTGTCTTCGGTCAGCTGGAACGGAATTCTACCAGGAGGGTATTTTCAAAATTGCAGAGCGGTGGGGAAAATGTGTGCAGAGAAATGGGGATTATGTTTAAAAGTGAAGAAAAGGATATATATTAAGGTGATACATTTATATTTTCTCTATCTAAAATTTTGATTAAAAAAAATTTGCTCACGACTTTCGGTATGACCCTCATAGCACTGGTTGTCTGTGCTTGAGTCTTTCTGAACATGGATGCTGTTAACTTAGAATCCAAGTTCAATCAAAAGGTGAACGAGAAAGTAATGCTAGAGTTAGGGAATTATTCAGTATTTATGTTCAGTTAAGCTCTGTAGACAGTGACTGAAAGGAGAAGGTGGCAATAGATTCGCCACGTCATGAGAATGACAGACAAATCCTTACCACACGCAGCTTTGATGTGGACCCCACAAGGTAAAAGAAGCATGGGATGTCCCGAAGCGACATGCAGACGTATAGCAGACAGGTAAATAAAGGACTGAGAGACAGCCAAGAAGATAGTGAAGGACCGACAAAAGTGGAAATCTCTTACTATTAGCAGCCACATGTACGAGGGTCATACCGAAAGTCACGGGCACAATTTTTTTCTAAAACTCAGAATTTATAGGTAGAGAAAATATAAATATATCGCCTTAATATATATCCTTTTCTTCACTTTTAAAAATAATCTCCATTTCTCTGCATACATTTTTTCCACTGTTCTGCAAGTTTGAAAATACCCTCCCAGTAGAATTCCGTTCCAGCTGACCGAAGACACAGACGCACTGATTTGTGGACGTTCTCTTCTGTGTCGTAGTGATGGTCTCGCATTTGTTCTTTCACTAAACCGAAAAGATGGTAATCATTGGGTGCCAGGTCGGGGCTATAGGCAGGGTGTGGGAGAATTTCCCAACCTATTTTCCGAATTTCCTCAGTTGAGTGATGGTTTTTCTCACAGCTTTGTGATATTCAGTCAACAAAGGTGGGATCCAGCGGGCTCAAACTTTTCTATAGCCTAGGGTTTCAATCATTTCCTGTACTGCATTGTTACCTATTCTAAGATTTACAGCGATTTCAAACACGTCTGTCTTGTTTGATGATATCGGTAACCCTTTCCACGTTGCGTTCCGTGGAGGCAGTTGGAGGGCGACCGCTGCGAGGCATATCTTGGATCCTCGTGTTTCCATCTTTGAAATGTTTCACCCACCTCCTAACACTGCTAGCGCCCATACACACACCTCCATAAGCAAGTTGAAGTCCTTGGTGAATTTCAGCAGCGGGGATTTCCTCTTTAACGAGAAACTTAATAACAGCACGTTGGCGAAACGAAACTTAAGCACCCGCCATTCTGTTTATGCTCCGCGTGGTCACGTGACACATGATGGCGACGTCATGTGATCTCTACATGAAGTGCAAAGGATGCAGTTATGATGATACATTTATTTTTTTTTCATTCTATAAATTCTGATTTTTTAAAAAAGATTTTGCTCACAACTTTCGGCATGATCCTTGTATCTTGGTCACAGAAGGGCAAGAGAAAGAGAGAGTGAGAGAGAGGGAGAGTGAGAGAGAGGGAGAGAGAGAGAGAGAGAAGTGTGTTGGACTGTAGAGCGGTGATTTAACACACTGAATTATGAAGTAAAAAAAAAGTAAGTTCTAACTCAGCTCCATGTAGGCTAGCTATAAAAAAAACGGTACCTGGTTCCTTGTGTTAGCGAACTGCCTCTACAATGTACAGTGCCCTAAATCAAGCCAAGACACGTCGTCCAATACAGCAAATACAGTTTACAATGTATTAAAAGGCAAAAAATAGGATGTTCACGTGAAAATCAGTTCAGTTTCTATGAGATTGCGCCTTACTGAAAATAAGCGACAGTGTTCCGCAAAACTGGGCGGTATTTCCACACAATCAGTGGCAGTGATACATGAGAGTAAATTCTGCTCTAACAACAAATCTGTGATTGTTTGTCACCAAGAAAAGTCTAGTCTTGTTCTGGGTTCTCTTTCATGAATCCGCAACACTGTTCCCTTAACTGTTTGGCGGTGATGCTGTCCGTGATTCTTGATAGAAATATCCTGTACAGCAGTGTTTCCAAATCTTTTTTTTTAACCCCTTTCTCTTTTGGATCATGCCCCACCTCAACTCCTCCAAGACACCCCCCTCTTTTCCTGGCAGGATAATAGTCAACCAAGTTCTGAAAAAAAAAGTATAATCTAAATATACTGTCACTCAAAATAATTAAATTGCGGCCCTCCCCCCCCCCCCCACACACACACAGTGGCGCGTATGCCTCACGTTGAGAAACACTGCTGTACATAATTTTTTTTTGTGCCCAAAGCGAAGACTTTCTCCGTAATCTCGCGTTTGGCTTTTCGCGGGAGGGGGGAAAGCGGAACGATTTAGAACTCGGCGGAGCTTGCAGTAAACAGCCTCCGAACATTCTTCCCGCTAATAAACGTGTGCTCTACAAAACAAGTGCAAGTCATCACAGAAGCCGCAAGACAACATCACAGCACTGACCGCAGAGAACCAGAATTCATAGTTCCACTGATATTTTTCATTAAACAGAAGATACATATACGTTTACATGGGATTCAACAGTTATTATTGTGGACAAATTATGTATTTAAGGTCAGGTTAATTTCTTGCTAAATGCCCCATACAATGAACTATTTAAACATTATGATGCACACGTAAATTATTCACAAAACTGAACAACTACTGTGTTATATTACAGTACGTCAGCGGACTTTTTTTTTTAAAAACTCACATTACCTGAGCGAGAGAGAGAGAGAGAGAGAGAGAGAGAGAGAGAAGAGAGAGAGAGAGAGAGAGAGAGGATAAATGAATGATCTTTATTTTTAAAAGGTAAAGAATTGGACACCCAGGCCTGTCTTTAATTCTCTGGAGAGAGAGAGAGAGAGGAAAGGGAGAGAGAGAGAGAGAGGATGAATGAATGATCTTTATTTTTAAAGGGCAAAGAATTGGGCACGCAGGCCTGTCTTTAATTCTCTGGAGAGAGAGAGAGAGAGGAGAGAGAGAGAGGGGAAAGGGAGAGAGAGAGAAAGAGAGAGAGAAAGAGAGATAGAGGATGAATGAACGATCTTTATTTTTAAAGGGTAAAGAATTGGGCACCCAGGCCTATCTTTAATTCTCTGGAGAGAGAGAGAGAGAAAGAGAGAGAGAGAGAGAGAGAGGAGATCCTTCACTTGACAGCTTTTAATATTGGAGTCATAAATTTTACTACGAGAACTTACAACTTACAGTCGTGGGTCTAGTTACGGCCGCTTTTGGACAGGGAAACCCGTGCATAAGTCGATGAACGACATGCTATGGGCTCTTGATTGCCAAACTAGACAGCGCATTCACATATTATAGGGTAGTACACTGTTTATTACAATGACTTCAATAGGGTAGTACACTGTTTATTACAATGATTTACATATTACAGGGTATGGCGCAGTTTGTTACAATGATTTACACATTATAGATATGGCACAGTTTATTACAATGATTTACATATTATAGGGCACGGCACAGTTTGTTTAACATATTATAGGGCATTCAGTTTGTTACAAGGAATTACACATTATAGGTAAAAAGTAAAATTCCCGTTTCCATGCCATTAAAGGCATATTGGGGAATACGGTGATAGGCCCGTATTTTCCATGACCTTCGGCACATCAAAGTGTCATGTGGTCAGTATCATGCCTGGCCGCTTTACTTTCCAAGATTTCCCTGGTATCCATTTTTAGAGGCTGGGTGAACCCCGGGGGCTTTTTGGTGTGTACCAGAAAGTGCTGGGACTGAACCTGGTACCACCGGATTAGTAAACCGAGCACCTAACCACTCAGCTAACCAGGCCGCCACATATTATAGGGCGTTTTCGTAATCTGCAAGCAAAGGTGGCTGTGCTAAAGAGCGGTGTACCAGAGCTTGTCAATGCATTGTCCTTTCTCCCCCTATTTCTCCTTTAGAAAGGTTGTTGCATTACTTCCAGACAGGATAATAGGGCATAGATCAACATGTGCTCCACATGGAGCCTGTTAAGAAAACTATTTTATGGAATACTCTGGGAAAATACAAGAAAGCTACTATACATGATATTAGTGTGCCAAGATCTTCATCCTGTTGTTAATGGCAAGGAAGAGATTGCAGAGAGATGCAACATGGACTTAATATTCATCTTTTCTAAGTATGGAGTCAGTATGCCCAACCTCTGATTCAGACTTTCATTCCATAATTTTCTATCATCTGACTCAAACCTTTTCATAAATAGTGCACTGCTAGCAACTCTACTCCACCAAATATTTCTTCACAGTATAACTTCTATTTTTTTTTAACTGTTTGACTCTACCTCTGCCTAATTTATAAGTAAAGCATTTTTTACATACTTTCAACTCCAACCAAAACTGCTTCTGACTCCCAACTCCATAACCCTGCTCTCTCCTTTCCTTCCCTTATGAACAAAATGAGCATTGTCCCCAGGTGCTATGTGTTGTTATGAACTGGTACTGTATGTCCTAAAGGATAAGAGCCAACTTATAGTCTCCATGAGGAAATTATACATATAACAAATTCTTTACTAAATTAAAACCATTTTGGAATAAATTGAGTACTCAATAATTGTTTCGTTAGTTTTAATTTGCTTCCACGTTGATCTAGTCAATTTTGTTTTAAAAATGTACTTAAGACATTTACATGGCCAAGACATATATATATATATATATATATATATATATATATATATATATATATATATATATATATATATATATATATATATATATAGTCCGGCATAAAGCATAGCTGGATTTAACTGACATCTCTCTGAACCTTAAGTGCCCAGGGCACATGGGGCTTCCGCAAGGGTTTTCCACAAAAGCCTGTCTTTCGCCTTTTTTTCTGCTCTTGCCTAGGTGAGCCCTCTATTGCTCAACATCCTTTCTGTTGTTCTTCTCCATGTCTCTTTTGGTCTACCCTTACTTCTGCTCCCCTATGGTGTCCATCTTAGTGCTATTTTTGGTAGTGAGTTGTCAGTCATTCGGAGCACATGTCCCAACCATCGCCAGCGTCTTTCCTCAATAATTGTTGTCAGTGGTTTCATCTGCATTTCTGCCAATAAAATGTTATTTCTTATGGTGTTTGGCCAAAATATTTTTTTAATTCTACGTAAACATTTTCTCTATTTAACTGACATAGTGCGCAGAAACTGATTACGTGTGGAAAAAAAATGACGTCAGAGATGAAGCAGACAAAAGGTCATTTTTAACAATGGCTTCTTGGCAAACACAACATGGCCGCATTCACCGTTGAAACTTATTTTAAAAGTGGAGAATCGTCTATTACTGTACAATGAAAGTTTCGTCGCCATTTTGAGTTGCATCCCCGTGATAATGTTTCCGATCGGAGGACAAAACAATTTTGAGGTGGGTCAAAAAATTTTAAGAAACCGCTAGTTGCCTTAACAAGTCTGCTGGTCGTCCAAGAACTCAACAGACACCTGAACGAATTCAAGAAGTCTGCAACGCATTGCTGAGTAGCCCTCGGCGATCAGCTGTTAGGAACGCCTTGGCACCTGGCATCCCCTTACTGTTAATAGTGATCTTTATGTGTAGATGCTAACTGAATACTTCATTCCAGACTTGGCCAATAGAAATAAGAAACTAATATGGTTTCAACAAGATGAAGCAGCTGCCCACACAACCCGTCAGTCCGTGGCCATGCTGGGATAAGCATTTCCCAATCGTCTTATTTCCAGATTTGGGGATATTCATTGGCCGGCAAGGTCACCGGATTTATCGACCGCAGACTTCTTTTTGTGGGGTTATCTCAAGAACACAGTGTATGCTAGTCGACCACAGTCCATTGCAGACCCAAAGGATCGAATCCGACACTGCATTCAAAACATCTCTTTGAACATGTTAAATGTTATGCAGGAATTTTCCAGACACCTGGCTGAATGTATCAAATGTAATGGTGGTCATCTAACAGGCGTAATTTTCAAAACCTAAATATGATTGTCAGTAATAATAAAAATACCCACTTTTCTGAGTTTCATTTCACTTTTTTTTTAGCAAAAAACATGTATCTTATATCCTTCCAGTGCCGTTAAACGTCACATAGGGCTCGCAAGTAGTTCGCCAATTTTTCCTGTCTTCAGCGAGTCTTTCAACCTCATCAAGGGATTTTATGCTTGTTAATTTGGCCTCTCTTAACAATGTCCTCTTCAGAGTTTCAGCGGTCTGCCTCTTTTTCTTTGGCCTGTTGTGTTCCACTTGATAGCTTGTTTTGGAACTCTCTGATCATTTCTTCTCATCAAGTAACCAACATATGTCCATCTCCTTTTCCTAATCACCCATGAGACTGGCTGTTGTTCAGTCATCTGACTTATCTCTGCATTGTTCCTGAATTCACTCCACTTGATGCCAAGCATTTTCCCTAGGCATTTGTCTTCAAAAGCGTCTAATCTCTTCTCTATTTCCTTAGTTGTTTTCCAGCTTTTGCATGCATAAATGAGGGTGGATATTACATTTGAATTGAATAGTCTTAACTTGGTTTTTGTGCTTATAACTTTTGAATTCCATATGTTCTCAAGATTCTTGAAGATCAATGCTGCTTTTGCAACTCCGATTCCAACCTCCCTTCTGGTGTCACCATACTGGTCTATGTAGCTGCCAAGGCATGCAAATTGATTGACTTCTTCAATATCTGTCCCTTCTATGTGAATTTTTCCATTTTGATTAATGGGAATTTTCATTATTTTTGTTTTGTCCTTGTTAATTTCAAGTCCTACTTTGCCAGGCAGAGAAGACAGGCTATCTGTCTCTTCTTATATGAAATTCACATTGTTACTGATAAGAGCTATGTCATCAGCAAAATCAAGATCCTCTAGTTGGGTCCCATGTACCTGTGCCACCTGTGCAGCATTTTTTCACCATGAAGTCTATTGTACTTCCAAAAAGTAAAGGAGACGGTATGCATCCTTGTTTCACACCTGTTTCAATCTGGAACCATTCACTCATCCCCTCTTCTGTCTTGGCTGCACAAACATATCCAATGTATACGTCCTTAATGATGTTGACAATTTTAGATTGTATTCCATATAGACTTAAAATTCTCCATAATGAATCTCTGTGTATGCTATCAAATGCTTTTTTAAAGTCTATGAAGTTCAGTATTAATGGTTTCTGCTTTTCAATATATTCTTCAAGTATTATTCTTAGAGTAAAGATCTGGTCGAGACAGCTTCTCCCCCTTCGAAGTCCCGCCTGCTCCTCTCTCATTGCAGCATCCACTATATCTTTAAGTCTATTCAAAATGACCTTGCAAAATACTTTTGACACAACTGATATTAAGGTTACTCCTCTCCAATTGTTACAGTCACTAAGGTTGCCTTTTTTTGGTATTTTAGCAACGATTCCTTTTTTCAACGTATAGCGCTTATTTATTTTCTATTTTTAAAATCAAGCTATGCTTTATGCCGGATCCTCTGTGTATATATATATGTATATAATATACATATATATATATATAATAAGTCTCAGATCTGGATTAATGGATCCCAAGTACATGTGAAGATATATGAACAAAAATGGATGTATTAATTAGTGTTACTATATACTATGGAGATACAATAGGGGAAATTAAAAAGAGGACATCTATCACTCTTCAAAAAATAAAACAACTAAAGAAGCTGTGGAGAGGAACAGACAGAACTACAAAAATAAGATTTTTAAGGGCATGCATCTTTCCCACTGCAACATATGCTTGTGAGACCTGGACACTTAACAAAACAGCAGAGAAACACATAAATGCCTTTTGCGAACGAAGAAGAAGACATAAATGCCTTTGAATGTAAATGCTACAGAAGAATCCTTCAAATACCATGGACACAAAAAAGAACAAATATATCCATACTACAAGAACTTAATACTGAAGAAGGTTGGCTAGTAAGGAAGATTAAACAGAGAAAACATAAATATTTTGGACATATTAAACGTCATGAGAATTTAGAAAAGACCGCCTTGGAAGGGTACGTAATGGGAAAAAGAAAGAGAGGAGGACCAAGGCGAAGATGGCTGCAAGACATCACTGATGATCTGTGAATGGACACATCAGCAGCAGGGCATCTTGCTCACAACTGAGAGGCCTACAGGAGAGCTGTTCGGGAGGCAAAGTTCCACAAGGGACATGCAAATGACTAACTGACTTTACACACATTACATGTTCACAGTTTTGTATCTTTCTTAGGTGGAAGCAGAAGCACCAGCTCTGGCACTAGTATGGCACACCAAAGTTAGTCATGACTCTCACCTAAATCCATCAGAAAGTTTCCCTTAACATCCTGCTTTCTGAATGTCCTAAAGAGACTGATATGGTCTCTCTTGAGAAGGAAGTCAATGAAGATGCCCAGCAATGCAGTTCACTGTGAGGGCATCCTTCCACCATCTTCTACACATCTTGGGGAATTAGGATGGCTGATAATGTTGGCTATTATCATTTTATCATTACTTTCATTACACAGAAGGACAAACCACATAGTGCCAATTACATTAAAAACAATAACATCCTCAATGTCAAAGAAATTTTAGCTGGTTCAGTTATGATGATCTAGACATTTGAGTGGCACAGTGGTCCAAATGCTTGTCTCTATGTGGAAACTGGTGGTTAATGTCTGGCTAGAGGTGGCCCAACTGTAGGAATGAGTCTCTGGCTCTTTCAGAAGTTAGGGAAGTAAGGCAGTCAGGCTCTTTGCTGACCACATCACTCTCTAGTGTGCTGTCAGATCAAGGAACACATGGGTACTAACAATGTATGACACCTGAGAGGAAGAGAGATGACCAAAGGCTACCTTGTGGAGAACTGTACAAGTGGAAATTAATAAAATGCAGGACAGGTGGGGCACAGTAAAAAGACTGGCTGCAGATCATGAGAGGTGAAGAGAATGTACTGGAGAATGATTGCTTATCTGATCACTGACCAAGGACATGAATGGGTGGATGGATGGAGCACTATATGCCTTAGTGCTTCCGTGGTATTGATGGAACTTTCTTTAATAAAAATCTAACAAATAAGCTTCCCAGAAACACTCCAGGAAAGCACAAAAATGCATCAATGATCACATCCAGACAAGAAAACTAACAATGACTGGGAAGTTAAGTCAAAAAAAAGAAAAATAAGATATGTAGTTTTGTAATATCAAGCTCAAGTAACACAATTAAACAATCCATGCCTCTCCTCTAGTGAGGGGTTTCCTGAGTTTGAAGATATTTAAAATACATGGACAAAAATATGTAAGGGGAAAAAGTTTTAACTTGCACTATGAATAAAGAATAAACCAAAAGAATGAAGTTTATATTAAATTGTGAATAAAGGATAAAGCAAAGAATATTAAATTTAATTAACAACTCACAAATACTAATCTATGTTGTGACTGGTCAAACACAATACAAACAAGATAAAAGAAAAATTTTTAAACACCAGAAATTAAACCCAGAACTTTAAAATATCTCCCAGAACCAGACAAAAATGTTACAGAAAAAAGAAAACTAAACAAAAAAATGTTTAAACTTAACACCTTCCTTCCAGGCTAAGAAGATTTTAACCTAAAACCCTCACCACCGTGAGGTGGTAAACTTATCTAGCAGCAGCCTTGTGGGTGTATAAAAAAAAAAATTAACATTAACATTAACCCTAAACAGAGAGGTCATCAACTTCATGAATGCATGTTAATTAAGAAAATAAGATTAGCAAGCTTTCCATAATATATAAATACTACATTTTAAAATAAGTAGTCTATGCCCAATGGATGTTTTTTTACAAACAAGATGAAAAAAACCCTATAAGTGAATCTGATTTGGAAGAAAAGGTTTAAAGAAGCAATCTAAATAATAACAGCTGGAAGACCAAACTATGATTCTCCATCACAGATGAAGAAATATTTAAATGTTCCTGGCCACTTAAATCATGAAAACAAGCAAAAATAAATAAATGTCAATGCTGATAAAGTATCCCTTCTATTTGTCATAAAACTGGAGAAGTCCTACCATACAAATCAGTGTACACACATCTGGTCAACATATGTGCCAAAATTAACAGACTAGTAAATCACAAAAAATCTAACAACACGAGGCATTCCATCATCTTCTACACATCTTTGGGAACAAGGAAAGTTTATGTCACCTACTATCATCATTCTATCATTGCACAGACGGGCAAACCATAGAGTACCATCCACATTCAGAATAACATCCTCCTAACTGTCAAAATGTAATTCTGGGTGACGTAAAAGATGGTGGGAGCTTTGTAACATTCTTGCTGGCATACTTTCATATGAATCTTCTGCATCAATGTATATCGTTAAATGGGAGTTGGGCATAAGGCCAACAACCTTATCCTGAGACCACTCTATTTGGGGAAAAAAAAAAACTATTTCGGAAACATCAATCAAGCATCAGGGATACCAACTCCGATGCTATCAAGTGAAACACACAAAGCTGAAGAAAAAGAGATCGACCATGTGAAATTCTAAAGAGGACACTGTTAAGAGAGGTCAGCTTAGTGGGAATAACATCCCTTGATGAAGTTGAAAAGCTCGCTGAAAACAGGAAATCTTGGCAATCTACCATATGACGTTTAACGGCACGTGAAGGATGTAAGATGAATTGTCAAAAAAATTTTAGCTGGTTTTGTTATGAAGATCTCAGCTCCTGAATGGCGTAGGGAGTCACTGTGCATGTCTCTTACATTTGAGGTATAAAGGTGTTGGGATCAGCACCTTGATCTTGGAGAAACTTCCACAAATTTTCATTACAGAACTTGGCAGCAATCATGATGGCCATTACATCATTATTTTTTTTTTTATTATTATCTGCTCCATGTTTTAAAAATGTTTGTTTTATCAGTTAAAACAGAATGGAATGCTTCACTGCATACACAAGAGCAGTGGCTCCACAATCATCTGTTGCATTTTTAACTACTTTATTTTTCAACAACTGAAGCATATGAATATGATAAAAAAAGGTAGAGGTAATCCTGTCGTGCCTTACATAGGGATATAGTATTAGTGCCCATATTTTCCTTGACCTGTCAGCACACTAAAGGGTGATGTGGTCAGTATCATGCCTGGCTGCCTTTCCTTTCCAAACTCCAGAAGAAGTCAGGTACCCATTTCTACAGCTGTGTGACTAGGGCGCCTCTGGCCAGATTCAAACCCCCCGACCTTCGCCATGAGAGACTAGTGTACTAACCACTTCACTGCTCAGACGCCCATGAATATGATAACTATAGTTAAAATGCTGCAGTAAGTGCAATAGGTCATAAAGCAATGTTACACCTAATGGACTGCTTCAGGTAATGGGGGGGGGGGGGGGGGGGGAGAACTACCAACTCTCTTTTCAAACTCTGATCCCAAACTCAAAGCTATAACGGAATACCACACAAAGATTTATTAACAAAGCTATCAAAAACACAAAACAGAAGTGATTTTTTAAATAACAGCTGCAAGTTTTACCTGGCTAAGAAAAAAAAATACATATAAAATTGTTCAGGAAAAGAAAATTCAAATAATATTTTTTAAAAAATAACTAGAATCTATAATTCTCCCAGAATCCTCTTCATTCTGCATACTCAGTCCACATGATTCAACCCAATCAGAGGTTGGTATGGCTGCACAAAATTCACAGCTTCTCTGTCATGTACAGGCAGGTCACTAGCAGCATTCTTGAACAGCAGCTTCTCCTGCAACATTACAGGAATTGGGAGGGCCCTGATACTTTTTTCTCTGTCATGGTGGCTACCAATACATGCTGACACTGTCACAAAACTAAGTACAGTCAGTGACCATGGCTGTGGGAGCATCTCTTCATCTAACTTAGCAAGTCTTATTTTTTTTGCTCCTGAAAGGAACCCTTGTAACATGTAAAGACTTTTTCCACTCATATCTTTCTCACTGAAATACCAGTTTTTAACAAAATATTGAATTATGGAAGAATTCTGACAGAACATGGCAGCAGACAATGGGGATTTTACATGACCACAACCCTTCATGGCCAGTTGAATGACATGAAGAATGGAACATTTTAAAGAAGTACCACATGTTGAAATAAAAAAGTTTTGTGGAACAGAATAATTTGATAAGTTGCTGTGATCAAGTGGCATCTCAAGAGGGGGTACACCACAACTAACAAACAGTTGTACCATCTGCAGCTTATTGCATATTATTGCTTTATACAAGGCAAGCACACACTGACTTGTTATATCAGGTCTTGCTCCTGCCTTGACTAACATCTCCATACAAGCATAATGTTTACATGAAAAGTTTTCCCCAAAGCATTTGTGGCACTTATTGTACTCTGCCAACAGAACTGAAAAAACATTATGATTTCTCCCTTTTCCACTCATGGTGAAGTCTGCTCTAGCACTGAGGAGAGCTTTCATGGCCAAGTCATCGCATCTCTCTGCCGCTGCCATGAGAGCTGTGTACCCCGAATTGTTCTGGATGTTCACATCAACCCCAATGCTGACGAGAAACTCAATTGTTTCAGCGCTCATATTTGAGGTATAAAACAACACTGTTGACCCCGTGTTGTCTTGTGTGTTAGGATCAGCACCTTGATCTCGGAGAAACTTCAGGACATTTTTATTACAGAACTTGGCAGCAATCATGAAGGCCGTTACACCATTATTATCTTTTTTGTTTATATCTGCTCCATGTTTTAAGAGTGTTTCAGCTTTATCAGTTAAGAGAATGGAATGCTTCACTGCATACAGAAGAGCAGTGGCTCCACAATCATCTGTTGCATTTACATCTGCTCCGTTTTTCAGCAATTGAAGCATAACATCCGAAGCACAACCCTGTGAGCAGATCATTAATGGTGTTCTGCCTTTATTGTCTTTTATATTATAATCTGCCCCAGCTTTTATAAGCATTTCTGCAATTTTACTCTCTTGATTTGTCAAAGATATGTGAAGCATTGTACTCCCACAAGGCATCCGCTGATTAAGGTTGGCTCCACTTCTAATGAGAAGGCTAGTAATAACATGGTTGGACCACCTGATTGCTGACAATAAAGGTGTTTCACCTGACATGTTTGCTGAATTGACATCTGCACCATGGTTGATTAGCTGTGCTGCAATATCATTACAACCAACTGATATAGATAGATACAGAGGAGTGACACCAGCAGAATTTGGAGATACATAGTTAACATCAACACCACCTTGCAGAAGAGCCTCAACAGCACTTCTAGCCTGCAAAGTAATTGCATGAGTTAATGCTGTCTTGCCATCACAGTCAGTATTCATGTCAGCACCTCTCTTAACCAACAGTCGGACCACATCTCCCATGTCACTACAAGCAGCCATCATGAGGGCTGTATGGCCTGACTTATCTGCCACATTGATGTTTGCACCTCTGTCCAAAAGCAATTCAGTCATAAAAACATCTTTGGTGACTGCTGTTAAAAGCAAGCTATTCAAATGTCTCTCCACATCTGCAGCATGATCTAGAACAAACTCGAATAGAACATAATCCTTCATGTCAAAGCAACGCAGAAGAAACTTGTAACATAGACTTGAAACTGCGATCCTTTTGGTGACAGAAGAAAACAGCAGATATTGCTTAGGATCAATCTCCATGTACACTGCTTGGGTGAGATCTTCATCATCAGGTTCAGCACCATGTTCAATTAATATATCAGCACAACTGATGTTACCAAATATTAACGCAGATGTAAGGGCCGTAGCACCCTTGCTGTTTTCCAAACTAAAGTCTGCCCCAGTTTTAAGTAGAAATTCAGTGATATCACGATGTCCATTTCTAGATGCCACCAACAAAGCATAATTCTTAAACCCTGGTGTCTGAATATTTACACTGGCTCCATGTTTCACGAGCAACTGGACAATTTCAAGATCACCCAAGTCAGTAGCAAACATGAGCGGTGTAAACTCAGAGTCAGCAGCAAATGAGAGTGGTGTACACTCGGAGCGTGCATTAATTACCTTATTAACATCAGCTCCACTTTTCAGTAATGTCAAAATAATGTCCTTCCTACAACTTCTCTCACTATGATTACGTGCTGTGTCCTTGATTGCTAAGAGTAATGGTGTGTATCCATCAACATTGATCAGATCAATATCATAGTGATCATCATCAAGAAATTCCCTTAATAAACGAAGATCACCTTTTGTCACAGATACTATAATAGGATTTAAAAAGGGATCTCCAGCGCAGTCCCGCAAAGTACAAAACTCTTCACAGATGCCATTTTGTCTGGCAATGTCTAAAGCTGTCTGTTTTTTCTTGTTCTGCAAACTGAGATTCACTTCTTTGTGATGTATAAAAGCTCTCATTGCTGAAATATCACACAACTGTACTGATATCATTAGTGCAGTTCTTCCTTTGTTGTCTTGAACATTGACATCTGCCAGAAAATAAAAATCAGAGTTGTGTAATCATGTCAACACAGAATTCAGACATAGAAAATGAACATCATAGTTTTGTAATCATGTCAACACAGAATTCAGACATGGAAAATGAACACTGGAATAGCACAGTCATAGCTAGACAGTCACATAAGACATAGAGGCGTGGTATACAGACCTTCAAGGAGCAGTTTTATGCTACTGATCTTTTTTAGGAAAGTGGAGTGTACAAGTTGCTGACATTGCCCTACGGTAAAAACAGTCTTCCAGACTTGTCAGGATGGAAAAAGACGAAGGTCATTTCTTTGATATTAGTTTGGCTACAGATGTTCTTACTGTTCTACATATGTTTACATTCAGCTCATATTCAACTGAGAATGCTTTCATAAATTAAACTCATGAATGTGACTTAGCATAAGATTAGTTAAATTCAGAGAAAACTAAAAATATTTTCACGTAGAATCGTTTACTACGCTTCATCACAACTACTAGTGAACAACAGCAATGAATGAATTTCCCGATCATTACAAAATACAGCAGTTCATTACTTTCAGTGAATGCGTAATAAAACAGTTAAACCATATATACCTATTTCATATATCAGTTCTGCAGGTATCAGCCATTTTCATCTATAACTACAAGGAATAATTTGTTATTTTAAATTATAATAATACGTTTAAAATTTGATATATTAGCTACCTTATTATCTTCTAATAATTTATTTGTTTTAATATTAATAAACAATGATAATAAAAAGTAGTAAACAGTAGCAAACCTGGAGGAATTAACTATAGATTTCTTACACGAAATGAAATTCTTTCGAATCTTTCACTCCTTTTATATTGATAAAAGTAAAAACTATTACTTTTGTTTCATTGGCCTGTTCTGAGAAAACTGCCCAATCAGATTTTATGTTTACAACAACTGTAATGGATTCCAAAAATCTTGTTTTCAAAATGCCGGCAATCACAGTTGGAGAACTTTTATAGATAACTTGTGCTAACAGTTGGCAACCAATAATTGTCTGAACTTAGCAAACTTTTACACAGGTATATTTTAGCTGTTCGATGAAAGTACCTATATCTTATCTTATATCCTTCCCGTGCCGTTAAACGTCACATAGGGCTCGCAAAGTAGTTCGTCAATTTTTCCTGTCTTCGGCGAGTCTTTCAACCTCATCAAAGGATTTTATGCCTGTTAACTTGGCCTCTCTTAATAATATCCTCTTCAGAGTTTCACGCGGTCTGCCCCTTTTTCTTCGGCCTGTTGTGTTCCACTTGATAGCATGTTTTGGGATTCTCTGATCATTTCTTCTCATCAAGTGACCAACATATGTCCATCTCCTTTTCCTGATCACCCATGAGACTGGTTGTTGTTCAGTCATCTGTCTTATCTCTGCATTGTTCTTGAATTCATTCCACTTGATGCCGAGGATTAAATAATGGATTACAGATAAACGACGCGTCATCATTATCGTCCAGCGCAACGTACCGGAGAAACTGTTTCAACAAGAACAAAACAAAACTCAGTTTCTGTTAACTTTTCTTTCTCTTACAAAGAATGAATCTCTCATTGTCCCTCACTTTTCCCATTGCTCAAAATGCCTCTTTCACTCCCCATTCTGCCACTCTCTTGTTCTCTCTCTCTCTCTCTCCTACACACATACAAAATGAGATTCTTTTGAAAGTTATGGTTTATTGTGTTTTGTTTAGCTTCAGAATGGATCGTTGGGTTATCTGCTGTCTGTATTCTCTCTCCCTCCCTCTCTGTCTGTCTGTCTGTCTCTCTCTCTGAACCTTAAGTGCCAAGGGCACATGGGGCTTCCGCAAGGGTTTTCACAAACGCCTATCCTTTACCTTTTTTCCTGCATTCTTGCCCAGGTGAGCCCTCTATTGCTCAGCATCCTTTCTTTTGTTCTTCTCCATGTCTCTTTTGGTCTACCCTTACTTCTATTGACATGTGGTGTCCATCTTAGTGCTATTTTTGGTAGTGAGTTGTCAGTTATTTGGAGCACATGTCCCAACCATCCCCAGCATCTTTCCTCAATAACTGCCGTCTGTGGCTTTATCTACATTTCTGCCAACAAGATCTTATTATGGTGTTTGGCCAAAATATATTCTTCTAATTCTTCATAAACATTCAGTCTGGAAAGAATTCAGCTTCTTTTCTATGGTTTTGGTGATTTTCCAGCATTCACTTCCATAGAGTAGTACACTTAGAACATTACTCATAAATATCCTGAGTTTCATCTTCATTCTTAGTTTTTTAGATTTCCATATAGTCTGCAGCATTGCAAAAGCCTGGTTTGCTCTACTAAGTCTGCTGTTGATGTTCTCTGTGCTGTTTCCATTTTCTACTACTCTGCTGCCAAGGTATACAAATTCATTGACCTCCTCCACTAACTTGTTATCTACTCTCAGTACATTTCTGTTGTTCACATTTTGCTCATTAACTTTGTCTTTCCTACGTTGATCTTTAATCCTGTGTTGTTTGCATTCTGAGTTAGCTTGTTTATTTTATCTTGCATATCTTTGTGGCTGCTTGATAATAGACAAATATCGCCTGCATAGTCAGGGTCCTCCAGCACTGTGTCAAGGGTCCATTGTAATCCTCTGCATTTGTCTGATGTTGCCTCCTTCATTACCAGTCTACTGCCAAGATGATTAATGTTGGTGATAGTACACATCCCTGCTTCATTCCTGTTTGTACACTAAAGCTGCTGGAGGTGTGTTCTCCACAGATCATTTTGCATTTAAAACCCTTGTATAGGGCTTTGCTGACACTCACTATCTTATGTAGGAGGTCATGCCATCTTAGAATTTTCCACAGTGCATCTCTGTTGACACTGTCAAAGGCTTTCTCAAAATTTATAAACAGTGCATATGTTGTGCTATGCCACTCATTTGCCTGCTCTAATATTTGTCTAAGTACAAATATGTGGTCTATCCATGATCTTCCTTTCCTAAATCCTGCCTGCTCTTTCCAGAGTTTTCCCTCAAGTACTGTTACAATTCTGTTGATGATTATTCTGCAAAATACTTTACTGGTGAATGGCAGTAGGGTAATGCCTCTCCAGTTCCCGCAATCTCTGAGGTCACCCTTCTTTGGTAGTTTTACTATAAGGCCAGTTTTCCACTCCTCTGGAGCTTTTTCTAGATCCTAAATTTGTTGTAGTATCCAGCAGAGTTGTTTTGGTATTTCTGTTTCTTCATCTTTCAACATCTCAGCAGTCGCTTCATCTTCACCTGGTGCCCTGTCTACTTTTAGCTTCTTTATCGCCTCCTTTACTTCACTTATTGTTATTGGTCCTGTATCGATGTTTAGTTCCGTTTTTGCTTCAAGTATGTCTATTGTTTGTGCTGCTTGTGTTCTGTTTAGTAGGGTGTTAAAGTGTTCTCTCCATCTTTCAATTTTTTCTCTTTCTCCACTGATCAGTTGTCCCTTATGTGTCTCTATTGCACTCTCACATCTTGTGCTAAGTTACCTGTCATCTTCTGTGTGATTTTGTATATGGTTTTCATGTCATTTGCATATGCTGCTGGTTCTGCAAAGTTGTCATAGTACTGATGTTTATCTTGATGGCATGGTTCCTTCTCTTCTTTGTCTTTTTGTGCATAATTACTTAAAACTTTTTCTTTTAGCCTTTGTGATTTGGTGTTCAGTAATTTTTTCTTGCTTTCCATTCTTTGCTCTATTTTTTCCCATGTGGTCTTGCTTATCCATTCCTCTTTTCTCCATTTCTGATATCCCAGCACCTCTTTTGCTGTTTCCTGTAGTGTTTCATTGAACTCTAGTATGGACATTACTGCTTTGTCTTGTAGGACACTGAAGTGGTTCTTAAGTACTATTGAGAATTTATTCCTTGTTTGCTGGTCTTTCAGTTTTGCTGTATAAGAACGTGCCTTTCTGTGTTCTTCGATTTTGGCTTTCCTTAATTTTAGCTTTATTTTTGCTACCAGAAGGTTGTGATCACTTCCTACATCTGATCTTTTCCTTGCTCTCACATCTTGTAGTGATCGTTTCCACTTGTTGTTTATTAGTATGTGATCAATTTGGTTTTCTGTGGTTTTATCTGGGGTCCTCCAAGTCACTTTATGTATGTTTTTATGTTGGAAAATTACCCCTCCTATGGTCATCATGTTTTCTTCACAGAAACTGCAGTCTTTGTCTGTATTATACAGAGTTGTATTTTTCTTTCATTAGCATTTTTGCATCTTCTTGTGATACTCTCTGTAGGAATTGTTCTCTTTTTTTTTTTGTACCAGCTTTAGCAAGTTTGTCAGCTGCTTCATTTCCCCAAACACTGCAGTGTGCAGGAATCCATTACAATTTTTTTTTTTGTTGGTAAGGGATAACTGGGCTCTGATCTGGGTTGTATGTTATATTGCATTTTTTTCATCATCAAATGTAACAGTTTCACCATGCCGGCAGATATTTTTTCTGTCTTCACAGGAAATATTCCTCAGCACAACTTATCAAGTACCCATTTTTGCATCTGTTTCAGCTGGATGAAAATATGGGCCCTAACACCATATCCCCATGTCAAGGCATGACAGGATTACCTTCGCTTTTTTTTTTTTACTTTTCAACTGGAGGACAACTCCATTAAGGAATATAATCCACTGCCTTCAGCCATCCTATGGGCCTCCTTTCACCCTCTGACTTCTTTGGCCTTTCATCTTCCATCCATGGAGTGATGACCTGACTGCACCCCCAACCTTTGGGCTTAGTAGTATGTTGTAAATGCAAATATTAATTAATTATCAGTGCTTATTACAGCAGTATGTTAACTTAGCAGAAAATTCCTCATGCTGGCTGTGGAGTATGTGAAACAAGCATTGGGAACATAAGTAATTTCATTTGCCACAACCAATACCAGTCCTCCATAGCTAAATCGCTAAAGACGCACTTCAAAAAGTGCAGTGGCAATTAGAAGATCATAGGTTCAATCCTGGGACCGGGAAAAAAAAAAAAAGCAACAACTCACAAGACCTCTGGGAGTCATGACCCAGAGGGGTCCACCCCCCTTAGAGTGTCATGAGTTTAATAGGGCTGAAACACGTGTCTGAGGGGGGGTACTTCCTCTGATGATCTGAAGGAGTTGTGTTGTTGTTCCGCTCTCTGCGGTAGAGAGTTTCCTGCATGCTTATTATATATATATGTATATTCGAACCCATGTTTAATGTCACATTGTCGGGACCGTCAAAATGTGATGTCAGTATGCGAAGTTGACATAAACAGGAGTCCATTAAAAAGGATTTAACTGGGCTATCAAATAACAAACAGCCAAAGCTATCATCATTGGACACAATATGTACTAATCACGAAGTATATTAATCACAAAATACAGTAAGTCTTAGTCTTACAATATAGAAAACTCTATAATTAAACAGAATCTGACTTGTCAGCAGTAGTACTAAAAATGTGTGATTTTGCATTGTGTAGTGATAACTGTCTGTTAATAAAAAAAGTCATTTAAAGATGATAGAGCACCAAAAAACATCCTGCATCACGTCAGGCATACTGTAAATGAATGAGCACACAGTCTTGAACATGCTTACAGACTGAGCATAAGAAACAGTTTTGGTGGGCATCTGGTCCGTGGACTCACTGACGTTATCAGCACTATCCTTGGCATCACTGTGTACCTTGCCTTTACTGTAACTAGCGACAATCTCTTTGACTGAATATATTTCCATTGATAGCAAGCCATCATCAACTGAAACAAACTGATCAAATGTGGCACTTCCATCAGAAATTGCTGCCCACTCTTCATCTGTGATCAAGTCCAGGGGAGCGTCACAAATATCGCTGGCATTTGTATTGGTCATTGGCTCGGACAAGAAAGTAAACTGCAATTTATGAAAGCAGTTCACAATTGTTGACTGACTGACGCTATTCCATGTTGCATGCATAAAATTAATTGCTATCTTGATGTCGATCTCAATGACAGACTTTTGTTCTACAGCATACAGCACATGACACACTATTTGCTTTGTGTACTGTTGCTTGAAGGCATAAATGATAACTTGGTCACAAGGCTGCATCATGCTGGTTGTGTTAGGTGGCAGGAAAACAAGCTTTGTAGTCATCAGATTGGTGACGTCAGTGTGTGCTGGACTCTTCTTCTTCTTCTTCTTCTTCGTTCACTTCTACCACCAAAAACCGCACTGTGATCCTACTGAATTCACGCCTGTGGTCCTCGTTAGGTCCCGTGGTCCCCTGTGTGGTCCAAAATAGACCACACGAGATCCACGAAAGGACCACAAGGGGTTCAGAGTATCATAGTGCTTTAGCCTGTATTCTTGGTGGGTCTCAGAAGCGGGATTGCGTGACACCGTGGTTTTCATTGCACCAGTTTAGTCTAGGGTTGGACTTTCTCACCGGAAGACCTCGACGTGTTTAGGATATCAGTGCATCCCCGCTGGGTGAGAGGCGGTAGCCCACCCAGGCCAGAGTTGGACTTTTCTCACCGGAAAACCTCGACGTGTTTTGAGATAACCGTGTATCACCGCCGGGTGAGAGGTGGTTGCCCATCCAGTCCATGTGTGCTGGACAATTGTCAACGAACAAAAAAACTTTTCTGTTCATTCGGTTCATTTTGTTGTCGAAAGAAATTACCCAATCCTCAGACAGTTCACTTGTCATCCGAACATGCAGGTTGGCCATGTAAGTGACGGGCAGGCTCTTTACGTTCTTGGAGCACCGCAGATTTTGTTTCTTTGTGATAACAAGCAGCGGAGTCTTCTCAGTGCCAGACATGTTACAGCACATGACAGCTGTTCTTTAGGTTCTAAGCACTGTTATTGCCGGAGGTGGGGTGGAGAATTCGATCTCCACTCCAATGGCTTGCGTCTCAAACAGCCTCTGGCAGTCAAGTCCAGCTCCTGGCCTTCCCGTGGCAGAACTGTTTAAACTGACAGGAGAGGGGCGAAGGCGAATATCTGGTGCCTAAAAACCAGACACTTAGGGTAGATGAGTGGCACGTTTGGTAGTTCATCTACCGCTGCTGGTGAGATTCTTCATCTGCTGTGCGTGGAACGGTGCTCCTCCCGGCCAATGAAGAAAGGTGCAAATGGGGTTGCCGCATGACATCACTGCGGAAAAGGTGGTAGAAAGGATAAAGCGAAGCAAACAGTCAAATCACGGCACCTCTGGTCTGGAGGTCGGCCATGTCCTGAGTGCAGTCATATCGGGTGAAATGCATGAAGCGGCTTAACCAAGAGGTTAAGACACTGCTGGCAAGACTCTTCGAATGCCGCGCGTGGAGTGAAGCTCCTCCCGGTCAAGGAAGAAAATGCGGAAAAAGAAATAAGGGTTGCTGTGCGGCGCCGATGTGAAAAGGTGAAGGAAAGGATAAAGTGAAATGTAATCGGTATGTCCAGTAGTATCGCTACGAGAGCTACACATACCACGGCACCTCTGCTCTAGAGGTTGGCCACGCCCGAAATACACCTACACTGGTGAAATATGCCTAAACCGGCTCATACCAGGGGTGAAACTTGAAGGCTAAGCATGTCAAGGTACCTCTGTTCTAGAGGTCGGTCATGTCCCAAACACACCCATACTGGGATAATATGCCTAAACCGGCTCAACCCAGGGGTGGAAGTCACTAGTGGCGAGGACTCGTCCTCCTGGACAAAAGCTTCATCCTGGTCACAACTAGGAAGGGTAGCGGCCACGACCACAAAATGCTGAAGTCGGAGACACTGGACCAGGGCAGTCTAGATAGGCAACCACCTCTCACCTGGCGGGGATGTATGCGTATCCTAATCACGCTGAGGTTTTCCGGTGGGAAAGTCCAACACTGGGCTGGATGGGCAACTACCTCTCACCCGGCGGTGATACACGGTTATCTCAAAACACGTCGAGGTTTTCCGGTGAGAAAGTCCAACTCTGGCCTGGGTGGGCTACCACCTCTCACCCAGTGGGGATATACTGATATCCAAAACACGTCGAGGTCTTCCAGTGAGAAAGTCCAACTCTAGACTAAACTGGTGCAACGAAAACTACTGTGTCACACAATCCCACTTCTGAGACCCACCAAGAATACAGGCTCAAGCCCTGAGATACTCTGAACCTCTTGTGGTCCTCTCGGGGATCTCATGTAGTCCTACGGGGGACCACGGGACTTAACGAGGACCACAGGAGTAAATTCAGTAGGATCACAGGGCGGTCTTGGTGGTAGAAGTGAACAAAGAAGAAGAAGAAGCTGTTCTTTAGAACGTTTGCCACTGAGGCACTTCTCATCAAAAAAGCACAAATTCCTTTTCGGTAGCAGTTTATAAAACACACCCGTTTCACCCATGTTAAAAATGTGATCTGAGCTGCATGCATCCAGAAATTTTGGCAAGTGAGAAATCCAATCATTAATGACATCGGTGTTAACTTGGGCTGCTTCACCTGAAGTGACCTTAAATGTTATGTTGTTGCATTTCTTAAAGCGCTCAAGAAAGCCGTTTGAACACTTCCAGTCAGTCATATCCATTTCTTTCACAAAACATTCTGCGATTTCTGCCAGCATAGGACCGTACACAGGCAGCTGTGCAAAACGTGTCTGTTTGAACCATTTCAGCAGAGCACACTCAGTATCCATGCAGAACATGTCTGTTTGAACCATTTCAGCAGAGCACACTCAATCTCCATGTCGGAACTCACACACCTTCGCTTGCAGTTTGACCTAACTAAATGCAAGTCTCATTCAGTTTTGTCTCAATTTCAAATTTATCCGCTGTGTCCTTTCTTGTAAATATTTCATCAATTTGCTTCACAGTATCCATTTTAGTGTTCAAATCCAGATCAACACATTTGCGTTTAGTAGCCATTATCTATCACAATGAGAACCAGAGAGAAGTTCCCAGCTACACAATTCACAGTACACTATTTGAGTCTGCTAACTATCACCTCATGTTGCCAATTTAACACCGCCCACGTCTTGATAAAGAAGCCAGTGACCATTAAGAAAAGCCAGATTTTAATCACGAAAGGGTGGGTGTGGTAAGCCTTTCATTCACACCACATGAGTTTCAGTGCCCACTTGTTCAAAAGGTTGATGTAGCAATTACTTGGTGATCAAATGGCTGGCCTCTTCTTTGATGAATCGTGAAGCTGATAAAACTTTGTGAGATGTTTGTACCTTGCCCATTCTGTGATACAAAGTGGAGTCTTTAGCTCCTCTGGGTGCAGAAATACCATGGCATTAACTGATCTGTGGCAATAAGCAAGTTGATATTAATGGGAGTAAAGCCCATTAATTACTTATGGGAGTTGGCTGGGGATACAAATTTATGTGACAGTATCCAGGTGGTGACATAAAGCGATGTGATATTAAGTAGGTTCAACGGTGTGTGTGTGTGTGTATATATATATATATATATATATATAAATTGCTTTCAGTCAGTCATTTGCATGTCCCTTGCGGAACTTTGCCTCCCTAACAGCTCTCCTGTAGGCCTCTCAATTGTAATGAAGATGCCCTGCCGCTGATGCATCCATTTGCAGATTATCAATGATGTCTTGTGGCCATCTCCACCTTGGTCTTCCTTTCATTCTTATTCCCATTTTGTACCCTTCCAAGACGGGCTAATCTAAATTATCATGACGTTTAATGCGTCCAAAAATATTTAAGTTTTCTCTGTTTAATCCTCTTTACTAGCCAGCCCTCTTCAAAAGTAAATTCTTGTAGTATGGATATATTTGTTCTTTTTTGTATCCATATTTAAAGAACTCTTCTGTAGCATTTACATTCAGAGGCATTTATGTGTTTCTCAGCTGTTTTGTTAAGTGTCCAGGTCTCACAGGCATATGTTGTGATGGGAAAGATGTTTTAAAAATTAAAAATAGAGATAGGTGAAAATGTACTTTGCAGTTGTATGATAGGCGGTAAGAGCATAAGAGGAAGGAAACATCAAGGGAAATAATACGATCCAAGGGCAACAAGCATATCAGTGTTTGTGCAAGAGGTCTTCAGGGAGACAAAATAATAAATAAGCATAAAAAGGAACTTTAAAACCACTAGTCTGTTAATATATTTGATTCTTAGAAGAACTTAGCATAGAATATAGCAGCCTTCTTCAGGGAGACAAAATAATAAATAAGCATAAAAAGGAACTTTTAAAACCACTAGTCTGTTAATATATTTGATTCTTAGAAGAACTTAGCATAGAATATAGCAGCCTTCTTCAGCCGTCTTTTTTTTTTTTTTTTGTAGATAAAAATTAGAGTTTTGGATATGGAGCAACAAGTGGTTTAAGCCAAACTTTTAACTATGGTTTGTGTGCTGTTCTGTTATTCAGCTTCAACTCCTTCATAAGTAGTACATTCCTACTGACTTAGTTGAGACTTCACACAATCAAAATGTCATGACTGGTCATATGGCTTCTCTTAGCGGGGAGTGAGTGCTTTCACCAAAGGAAACTTAAAAATTTTAACAGTTAATGTAACTTCATAACTCATTTATTAATCAAAGATTCTGCTTGTAGCAACTACCTAACATTTAACATTGCAGAGATTCCCAAGATGGAATTTTTAGATGGAGCCAGGAAGCAGTCTTCAGATCTCTGATAAAACCTTGACGCCAAAAGCTAGTGTAGTTTAAATTACCTAGTATTACCTCATGTGGGCTGATCAGAATTTAAACAGATAATTTGACTGACCAGGTTCTAAAACTGGAGCAGTGAAACGTAGCTGGTGGCAGCATGTGTCAGTTTATATACCGACGGGCAAAGAGTAAACAAAACTTGCAAAACTGAACAGAAGCTAACAAAAACCTCTCTCAGAAAGATCTGTCAAGACATCTCAGTTTACAGATCAGCGTGTGACTGCTAAGTTTTGATTTGGAATCAGCGCATGAACGGATTAATAACATCCTGTGAAAATAAGTTTGAATATAATTGTTGATTTATAATGATAATCTTGATGTCTCACAGGTCTCTGTTGCTGCCTATTGCTGTGTGACAGAATGAGTGAAATTCAAACATTTGATATATACATTAAAAATTAAAATTAAAAGGACATCTGTCGCTCTTCAGAAAGTAAAACAAATAAAGAATCTGTGGAGAGGAACAGACAGAACCACAAAAATAAGATTTTTAAGGGCATGCATCTTTTTCATCGCAACATATGCCTATGAGACCTGGACTCTTAACAAATCAGCTAAGAAACCCATAAATGTCTTTGAATGTAAATGCTACAGAAGAGTTCTTCAAATATCATGGACACAAAAAAAAAAAAACAAATATATCCATACTACAAGAACTTAATAGTGAAGAAGGCTGGCTAGTAAAGAGAATTAAACAAAGAAAACTTAAATATTTTGACACTTTAAACATCATGAGAATTTAGAGAAGACCATCTTGGAAGGTACATGATGGGAAAAAGAAAGGGAGGAAGACCAAGGCGAAGATGGCTGCAAAACATTGATGATTTGCAAATGGATGTATCAGCAGCAGGCCGTCTTGCTCACAACTGAGAGACCTACAGGAATGCTGTTAGGGAGGCAAAGTTCTACAAGGGACATGCAAATAAATGAATGAAATAAGAATATATCACTGAAATAAGAGCAATGAGCAATAAAGTTTCATGAACATTAAAAAAAAAAAAAAACTAGTTGAGACTTCACAACCATGGAGACAACACTGTTTCTGAAATACTGATTGTGTGAAGAATTCATGAGCTTTTTAAATGTTGTATTTTGGTTTTATTTATTTTTGTAGACATTTCTGGAAATCAAGGGGACAGGAGATGATGGATTTTGACAGTCAGGTAAGATGATTTTTTTTTTTTTTTCGTTAAGTTGGAATTAAGTCCGTTTTAAAAAAAAAATTTTTATTATGGCTTTTAACATATTGGAATTTCACCTTTTTTTTTTTAAGTTCCTCGACATGAAATTGATAGAAAAGCCTAATACATGGTGATTTAAAGAATTGTGACATTGGTGGTGGCCATGCTATGGACATTGGTCTTGAATGACCAGTAAAATGACATAAGTGAAACAGGAACAGCCCTGTCTAGTACAAAAAGTCTAGAACAGTGTGTGGGACAGAAGATTCAGCTACTTACAAGGCCAATCAGTGAAGTATATAGTTCACATGAGGGACATGATAAAGATATGGCTGGCCACTGTGGAAGAGATGAGGACATTGTGATGGAGACAATGTACTTTCATAGGACATGCAATGAGAAGAGGGGGCATTGAAAATATTATAACAACAGGTAAAATAGAAGGAAGAAGATCAAGAGGAAGACCAAGAGAAATGATACTGGACAGTCTGACGGGATGGTGTGAGAGGAGATCACCAACTGAACTGATGACCTGCATGAAGGATCGAGTGCTCTGGAGAAGCGTAATAGCCAACGCCAGTCGGCACGGCACATGATGATGATGATGATGATACTCAAATAAATCAGTGGACTCTAAACAAAAGTTGAAGGGTCTCTGCAGCCAGGCTTCCAGAAGGAGATGGCACAGGATGATGACCATGTTAGCCAGAGGCTCTGGTTGGAGAAAGTTGGAAGCAAGTGTTGGTTAGAGTTGGAGCCAGTTGAAATATACCTTTTATGAAAAAGCTGGACCTAGACAGCAGAAAAATGTAAAATTATATCAATATAGGTTCTATGATTAGAAGCAAACCTCCATGTTAGGAATATACAGATGGTCCTCAACCACTTACAACAGAGGTACATTCAGAAGAGTCTGTCATAAGTTGATTTGGCCATAAATTGAAAATAGTACACATATAAATACAGTATAATTTATAAACTTAATATCTTGAGAGGATACGAAGAGCAACAAAAGCATCTAGAAGAACTAGTTATTGATGAAGACTCCATCAAGGAAAGAAAGTTATCATTTTTTGGTCATGTTGGTAGACAAGTTGGCCTTGAGTTACCAATAATGAACAGTATGATCCGTGAAAAACAGGAAAGAGAATGGCAGAGAAGACAATGCGTACAGAATAGCACTGACATTTTAAATACCACACTCACTGAGGCAGGCATACTGAGTAGACGAGGCATTTTCAGACAGGCTGTAAACCTTCTGCATATCGTAAGCCATCAGAAGGTGTACATATGGCTATAAAGAGGACAACCTTCCACATAGTGCAAGCCAGCAGGTGTACCAGTACAGTAATGCTGGCATAGGTGCAGATCAGTGATAAGTCTAGATTTTTTTTTTTTCCTGTCCAAGACAAAATTGAAAACCAAACCTGCACATTCCACTCTCTGCTCTAGTAACCTGTTGTAATCCTTCAGTCCAAAAGCCAACCCCTCCCCCCCCCCCCCCAGCTTTAATCCAACTAAAGCAGGCTAGGATATGCGCTGTAACTTGCAGATTTATTGATGTTTTATTGTTTACCCTGCAGTGAGAATAGGACAGTACAAAAATAGAATAAATAATTAGCTAAATAAATGAAACACAGTCTGTTATAGTTTGAAAATTATTTCTCAGAACTTCCCAAATAATCCTAAGTTGAAATACTATCAGCAGGGCCTTGGAGAGGAACTTTATAAGCCGGTGCAAAACTAGTTTCTTTACGCCCCCCTCCCCTTTTCCGCGTTGATTAACTATTCTGTTTTCATCTACAGCGTCGTCGTCCCCCCCACCAAACCCTCGGGCTATAGATCAATGCGGCGACTGCACCCCCCACCCCACCCACCAAACCTTCGGACTCTAGATCAATGCGGCGACTGCACCCTCCACCCACCAAACCCTCGGGCTCTAGATCAGTGCGGCGACTGCACCACCACCATCACCCCACCCACCAAGCCCTCGGGTTCTAGATCAGTACGGCGACTGCACCACCACCATCACCCCACCCACCAACCCCTCGGGCTCTAGATCAGTACGGCGACTGCACCACCACCATCACCCCACCCACCAAGCCCTCGGGCTCTAGATCAGTACGGCGACTGCACCACCACCATAACCCCAACCAACAAGCCCTCGGGCTCTAGATCAGTACGGCGACTGCACCATCACCATCACCCCACCCACCAAGCCCTCGGGCTCAAGATCAGTACGGCGACTGTACCATCACCATCACCCCGCCCACCAAGCCCTAGGGCTCTAGATCAGTACGGCGACTGCACTACCACCTTCACCCCACCCACCAAGCCCTCGGGCTCTAGATCAGTACAGCGACTGCACCACCACCATCACCCCACCCACAAAGCCCTCGGGCTCTAGATCAATGTGACGACTGCACCCCCACCCTACCCACCAAGCCCTCGGGCTCTAGATCAATGTGACGACTGCACCCCCACCCCACCCACCAAGCCCTCGGGCTCTAGATCAGTGCGGCGACTGCACCACCACCCCCACTCCATCCACCAAGCCCCGGGGCTCTAGATCAGTGCGGGGACTGCACCACCACCCCCACCCCCCCACCAAGCCCTAGGGCTCTAGATCAGTACGGCGACTGCACCCCCACCCCACCCCACCCACCAAGCCCTAGGGCTCTAGATCAGTGCTGGGATTGCACCCCCACCCCACCCACCAAGCCCTCGGGCTCTAGATCAGTGCGGGGACTGCACCACCACCCCCCCACCCCACCCACCAAGCCCTCGGGCTCTAGATCAGTGCGGCGACTGCACCACCACCCCCACTCCATCCACCAAGCCCCGGGGCTCTAGATCAGTGCGGGGACTGCACCACCCCCCACCCCACCCACCAAGCCCTAGGGCTCTAGATCAGTACGGCGACTGCACCCCCACCCCACCCCACCCACCAAGCCCTAGGGCTCTAGATCAGTGCTGGGATTGCACCCCCACCCCACCCACCAAGCCCTCGGGCTCTAGATCAGTGCGGGGACTGCACCACCCCCCCACCCCACCCACCAAGCCCTCGGGCTCTAGATCAGTGCGGGGACTGCACCACCACCCCCACTCCACCCACCAAGCCCTCGGGCTCTAGATCAGTGCGGGGACTGCACCACCACCCCCACCCCACCCACCTAGCCCTCGGACTCTAGATCAGTGCGGCGACTGCACCCCCACCCCACCCACCAAGCCCTCAGGCTGTAGATCAGTGCGGGGACTGCACCACCACCCCCACCCCACCCACCAAGCCCTCGGGCTCTAGATCAGTGCGGGGACTGCACCACCACCCCCACTCCACCCACCAAGCCCTCAGGCTGTAGATCAGTGCGGGGACTGCACCACCACCCCCACCCCACCCACCAAGCCCTCGGGCTCTAGATCAGTGCGGGGACTGCACCACCACCCCACCCCACCCACCAACCCTCGGGCTCTAGATCAATGTGATGACTGCACCACCATCCCACCCACCAAGCCCTCGGGCTCTAGATCAGTGCGGGGACTGCACCACCACCCCAACCCCCACCACCCCACACACACATCTTTTTTTCTCATTGGGCATAAAAAAATCTGTATTATGTACTCTTGTTTACTGTTGCGTCATATTTAATGTCAGTTACCTCCTTGGTGCACTAATTAAGCCCCTGAAAGTGTTCTTGTATAGAATTTCCATAATTAAAATGTTAAAACACACAATTTTGGGCGTGGAATGAAACAATTTCGGGTGCGCTGTCTCGCAGCGAAGTAGGGAGAAACTCTTGTAGTGTGACACTCTTTGTCAAACGTTACAAAAGTGAGAAAACAAAAGTCCTAGCAGTTATACCTAAGTGTATTCATATCAACTGTAGATATAGACGTGAAGGGCGAATTCAACACATTGCTACGATATCACATAGATCGCTTCCCGTACGTGAGTAACGAGAACCGCACCCGCGTATTCGATTTTCCCGTCTGCAAACGGTTGGCGGGCTGTTACGAAACAGGGGACCGTACACTTGTCGCCCGTAGTCGGTTAACACACGCAGGTGATAAAGTGTTCCTAGTTAGTGCCGCGTTTTTTTTTTCTTTAAATCGCGTTCGGACATGTCTTCAGTAAAATTTTCTCTTTTTTCCCCCCGTGCGGTTGAGATTTTAGGCTGTGCGTGTAAATGCTCAGTGCTGTGAATGACCTTCGTGTGTATTTTGCTGAAGTTTTTGCTTCATACTTTTGTTATATTGGAATCTGTGCGTGTGGGTACATGTAGGTTTTCACTACAAACAATGCTGTGTTCTGGTTTGTGTCACATAATTGGCTCTGGGAATCGGTATTCGCATTGTGCTGCAAGTCCAGGCTTGATATTGTGAGAAAAAGGATAAGGAAGGAAAGTCAGCGAATGGATGTTTGTAGAATTTAGGTAATATTTGATCTCCATAGATTGTTTCCTCTAAGTAGATCGAACAGTAAGGCGCCAGGTATCTCACCTTGTGCTAGCAGCCATATCCTTGGAGGCTGCAGCGCTTGACGGCAGTAACAGGAGACACAAGACAGAGGAAGAAATTCAGTTTCGATAATTTTTTTCTGAACAATAAAAAGTGTTAGGAGAGACTTGTCGCGGGCCTCCAGCAACGAAAATGTCCATGCTTTCCACATCTGTGTTCATATGCAATAAAATATCGATTGACAAGGTCAGAGGTCATATCTAGATGGTTTCTATAAACACATACCTCTCACCCCCCAGGTAGCAGTGATTCCCAACTTGTAGTTCACAGACCACAAGTGATCCCTAATGCATTTTCCGGTGGTCCTCGGCTGCGTTATTGAACTGGTATTAAGTGCCAACGCTTGGATATAAACAGTTAAAGATTCGTCGTATTGCAGCATCACATATAAGATGGCAGTCTGTAACTTAGATCTAATTGGAAAGGCGGTGCTTGAAAATATATGGAACCACTGCCTGAAAATATATGAAACCACTGCCTGAAAATATATGGAACCACTGCCTGAAAATATATGGAACCACTGCCCTACAGAACCAGTAGGTGGAGCAGTGATCTTAGAATAATCTTTGTGTCACGCACACACACACACACACAAAGTTTTGATACTTCATCGCGTGGACCAGTTAGTCACAAGACGTCGTTCATTCCACTGGAGTCTAGCTGTTTGCTGTGTTATCTTTATTTTGTGAAACTTCCTGATTACCGTTAGTTTTTTTTTTAAGTGATTTATGGGACTTACTTCAATCCTATTTATATTAGATCACGAAACTCATAAATTTCCACAATTCAGATATAAATTTTGAACAATTCTTAACAATGATAATAAAGAATATTTTATATATTGTTATTCCTCTCAGAGAATTTTTTTTCGTGGTCCAAAATGGGTACATTTTTCAGTCCAGAAAAGAACTGTTAGTGTAATTATAAAAGATGTTTTAAATTTTTGTTTATTCAAATCATAAACCATCCCGGAACGTGGACTGCGAAACAGAAAAGTTCTATGCGATGAGAGCGAATTTTGAAACAAGATGCTGTAGCTATCTCGCGTTTTGTAAAATAATCTGAGTTACTTCCCATCTTTGCTTGCTTGAACTGATTTGTGAATAATAGATGCCGTGGTGATTGAGCTTCGCTTTTGAGAAAGACTTACCATGCAATGAGTAAATTTATCACCCTTAAGTTGGCCTCTTGTCTATCGTATGATATTGAACTGTATATGAGAGAGTGACAAAAAAGCATAGCACATTATCATACAGCATAATGTTTGTATAGCCGGGCATTAAAAAAAAATTATTTTGGGGGGGGGGGGTAAAGAACCATATATTTTCGTTACATTTTAAAAAATCATCTGTATAAATCCAGGTTAAATTATATTTGTATTATATGTGATTGTATCAAATGTTACATAAAAGATCAGTGTTGTTTATAGCACAAGTAGAGTAAAAGTATTTATTAGTACAACCAACATTGCAAGGTACATTGTGAAGTATTATAAGAATATAGAAGTTAAAAGAGAGTGAGAAACCCTGGAATAGTCTCAGATCTCTTCAGTATTCTGTGCTTGTAAACCTTGCAAGCTCAGAGTCTCATGGTAGGTTGGCTGGTGAAAGTTTAATGAATTGTGCAAGACTTCAGACATGGGTGAGGCAAGCAGAGACACCTCTGTTCAGTTTGGTTCAGGAGTCAGTCTCACAATGGTGAAGGTTATGGTGAGTTGGTTTTTATATATCAGGCCTATATACTTTGTCCTGTTGCTAAGCAGATGCATGTTATGATTGTGAATAGTTACAGATATACTATAGAATCTTCTAGATACCAGAGCATGTTTTTTTTTCATATCTTACATCTTACAACCTTCCCATGCCATTAAATGTCACATAGGGCTCACATTGTAGTTCATTGTGTTTTTCTGTTTTTAGCAAGTGTTTCAACCTCATCAAGGGATCTTATGTCCACTAATTCAGCCTCTTTCATACAGTGTTCTCTTTAGAGCTTCGTGTGGTCAACCTCTTTTTCATTGTCCTCTTGCGTCCAATTTGATAGTTGTTTTGGGATTCTCTGATTGTTTCTTGTCATCATGTTTTTTTTTCAAATATCTTACATCCTTCCCGTGCTGCTAAACGTCACATAGGGCTCGCATGGTAGCTTGCCAAGATTTCCTGGTTTCAGCGAGTTTTCAACTTCATCAAGGGATGTTATTCCTACTAAACCAGTCTCTCTTAACAACGTCCTCTGTAGAGTTTCACGTGATCAACCTCTTTTTCTTCTATCTTTTGTGTTCCACTTTATAGCTTGTTTTGGGATTCTCTGGTTGTTTCTTCTCATCACATGACTGACATTTGTCCATCTTCTTTTTCTGATCACCCATGAGACACGTTGTTGTTTGCTCATCTGTCTTAACTCTGTGTTCTTGAATTCATTCCACTTTATACTGAATGCACTGGTCTCTCATGGCAAAGGTCGGGGGTTCGAATCCGGCGGGAGGCACCCCAGTCACCCAGCTGTAGAAATGGGTACTCGACTTCTTCTGAAGTTGGGGAAGGAAAGGCGGCCAGGCGTGATACTGACCATATCACCTTCTAGTGTGCTGACAGGTCAAGGAAAATATGGGCACTAACACCATATCCCTATGTGCCTCTAAGGCACGACAGGATTACCTTTACCTTTTACCTTTATACTGAATATTTTCTAATACACCAGACCTATATTCTTTGCTCACTGCTAAACAATGCATGTGATGGTAATGAGTGGTTACAGATGCTCTACAGAATCTTAAAGATATCAGAACATTTTTTTTTATAAACCAAGTCTACAATCTTTGCCCAGCTGGTATATAATAAGGAATGATATAGACTCATACTGTAGAATCATATAAATAGCAGAGTATGTTATTGAACACAAAACAGTTTGGCAGAAGAGTAATCCAAAGATCCTGTTATTGTATAAACTGACCAACAAATCAAGCAGCAATACTGTCCCCATTTATGACGGTTGTATATTGCAAACTTAATGATAGACTTCATATAATTAAATGGAAGCTTACATAGGAATCTTAAGATAAAGTTCAAACAGGTTGCCTATGGCACTACAGATCCATGAGCCATCTCAGGCTATACTTTCATTAACACTCCCATGAGCCATCTCAGGCTGTACTTTCATTAACACTCCCATGAGCCATCTCAGGCTATACTTTCATTAACACTCCCATGAGCCATCTCAGACTATAAACACTCCCATGAACCATCTCAGGCTATACTTTCATTAACACTCCCATGAGCCATCTCAGACTATACTTTCATTAACACTCCCATGAACTATCTCAGGGTATACTTTCATTAACATTTTTGATTCATCTCTTGCTACATTTTCAGTAACACTCCAAAGAGCCATCTCAGGCTATACTTTCATTAACACTCCTATGAATCATCTCTTGCTACATTTTCAGTAACACTCCCAAGAGCCATCTCAGGGTACACACTCAGGAACACGCCTGTGAACCACTTTCTGGTAGCACTCTCATGAATCATCTCTGGCTATACTTTCAATAACACTCTCGTGAGCTAGCTCAGACAACACATCATATACATCAAGCAGTAAACAGGTCATATAAGGGCACCCTTACAGTAGATAAAGTACTTTAGAACTATAATAAAGAAACAGATTCATTAATTATTAAACAAACATACATCAAGAATATTATTAAAGTTCATGTATTCAGTGGAGCTGTGGAACATAATCTACAGCTTCAGCTTCCAACTCTCAGCTACTTTTGATAGAAAATTTCTCCAGACGCCGACTGACTCCACTCAGAATTGCCTCTGACTCCACCACAAGACTACAGCCCTGTCTGATGTCATGAGTCACAGAGGAATGTTACTCTCTTTGTATTTTTCATGGATTAAAAAAAAAATGGTTTCTTTTCAGTGCGGAAGTACAGAGTTAATGGGACATTTAATCAAGTACTTTGAGTCTCAGAGTAGACGTTTGGACAGACAGACATTTCAGTCTCCGCCTGGGAGCTTTAAGTTGGATTACGAATCAGTGATAAAGTTTAATGGAGTGCCCATCTTACCGCCAGCGGTAAGACATGCATTAACTTTTAATATTCACAATTTAGCATCAGTTAATTACTTGTACAGTATATTGTTATGAGTAAATTTATGCTTAGATATTTTTTGTTATGTGTCATTTTGTGATATCTGCTATTTATTTTGTATAATCTTTTGCTTTTCTTGACATTCATATTTTGGTCATAGGTTTAAAGATATATAACTTAGTTTTTGTCTTATATAAAGCACCCAGAATGATAAGATGAATATTCACCTATTTATTACACTTTCTTCTTTCTTCCCCTCCCCCCTTTTGGAAAGTTCAGACTTTCTCCATTTAGTCAGTCCTAGTGTATAATGACCTGCAGCAGAGAAAACACTGATAAACAAAGGACTGACATGGCAGACAGACAGAAAGATAGCAACGACTGAAAGAAGTGGAAATCTCTTGCTATCAGCACCCCCCATATGTCTTGGGCAGTGATAGGGGGGGAAAAAATGTGTATGATGAACAATCTCTTATTATTTCCAGTTTTTTCTCTTAATTACACTTTCTTTTTTTTTATACACATTTCTCCATGTATCTCTAGGCCTTTTCGTTTTATCTTTTCAGCGTTTTGAAAATATTGAAGGATTTGATTTAGGCACCAGAATTGTCTGGTATTTTAAATTTGATTTATAGTAAGTTTGACAGGACGTTGAGATAGAGATACAAGGAACGAAGCAAAAAGTTCTGTGTAGCAAACAGTGTGAATTTTAGTTCTTGTGATCTAGAGCATAAGCAGAATAACTTATAATCATAAGATTTAATCTTTTTTATTTTTTTTGGTCAGTTTTTGTCATCAAGCGTTCAGATCTGAAAAGGTATATTTTTGATGAAGTTAAAAATTATGCCAGCTCCCGTAAATGACTTTAGATTTTGTGTAAATAAGTTTTAAAAGAAAATACCCAGTATCCACAAGCTGTGAAAGCCTAGCACCTTCATTTCCTGTTTTATTAACACACACAGATAACTTTCAGCAGACGTGATGAGCTTCGGCAGTACAGGAAGGATGCGGTGTTGCTAGAGAAACGTTTAAAGGCCAGGCAACGGCAACAGCTTCTGGCAAAGGCAGATTCTTTAGTGAGTGGATCACCGGTATGTGTAATGCTATTTTTCTTTGGCCTGCTGTGTTCCACTTGATAGCTTGTTTTGGGATTCTGTGGCTGTTTCTTCTCATCATGTGATTGACATATGTCCATCTTCATTTTCTGATCTCCCATGAGCCAGGTTGTTGTTTGCTCATCTGTCTTATCTCTGCATTATTCTTGAATTCATTCCATTTTATACTGAGTATTTTCCTGGGGCATTTGTTTTCAAAAGAGTCTAATTTCTTGTTTATATCTTTAGTTGTTTTCTAGCTTTCGCATGCATGAATGAGGGTGGATGTTACATTTGAATTGAATAACCTTAACCTGTTTTTTTTGGTGCTTATAACTTTGAATTATAACTTTTATGTTCTCAAGATTCTTGAATCTTGACTATTACCACAATCTATTTACAGAAACAGAAGATATGGTTGGATTGTGCCAGTCATGATTTTGTTTTTTTACCCTGACATTGCAAAGTCCTGATTTTCTGGCCCTAACATTGTCCATCTTGATTTTCTGTCTTTGACATTACCCAGTCATGAGTTTATAGACCTGACATTACTCTGTCCTGGTTTTATGGCCCTGACATTGCCCAGTCAACTTGGATCGCCTTGTCTGAACTAATAAGAGCAATTTAAAGAATAAAGACAACTAAGTGCTGACATTATACCCAGATTCAAATAGTGTTAACTTTTTAAAGTTTTAATATTATTTGAAAGGAGTTTGGTTCTAAGGACTGCAAAAGCGCCACAAACAGCCTCTGGCAGTCAAGTCCAGCTCCTGGCCTTCTCGTGGCAGAACTGTTTAAACTGACAGGAGAAAGGGCGAGGGCGAATATCTGGTGCCTGAAAACCAGCTACTTAGGGTAAATGAGTGTCACGTTTGGTAGCTCATCTGCCGCTGTTGGCAAGATCTTCATCTGCCGTGCGTGGAGCGGTGCTCTTCCCGGCCAATGAAGAAATTTGCAAATGAGGTTGCCGCGCAGCATCACTGCGGAAAAGGTGGTTGAAAGGATAAATCGAAGCAAACAGTCAAATCACGGCACCTCTGGTCTGGAGGTCGGCCACGTCCTGAGTGCAGTCATATCGGGTGAAATGCATGAACCGGCTTGTCCTAGAGGTTAAGTCACTGCTGGCTTGACTCTTCAAATGCCGCGTGTGGAGTGAAGCTCCTCCCGGTTAAGGAAGTAAATGCGGAAATAAAGGTTCCTGTGCGGCGCCGATGGGAAAAGGTGGTGGAAAGTGAAGTTTAACCTGGTATGTCCAGTAGTATCGCTACGAGAGCTATACCACAGCGCCTCTGCTCTAGAGGCCACCTACGTCCGAAATACACCTACACTGGTGAAATATGCCTAAACCGGCACACACCAGGGGTGGAACTTGATGGCTAGACATGTCATGCCACCTCCGCTCTAGAGGTCGGTAACGCCTGATAAACACCCATACTGGTGAATTTTGCCTAAACCGGCTCATACCAGGGGTGAATCTTGAAGGCTATGAATGTCACAGTACCTCTGCCCCAGAGGTCGGTCCCGTCCCAAACACGCCCATACTGGGAAATGCCTAAACCGGCTCAACCCAGGGGTAGAAGTCACTAGTGGCGAGGATTCGTCCTCCTGGACAAAAGCTCCATCCTGGTCACAACTAGGAAAGGTAGCGGCCACGACCGCAAAATGCTGAAGTCGGAGACACTGGACCAGGGAAGTCTGGATAGGCAACCACCTCTCACCCGGCGGGGATGTCTGCGTATCCTAATCACGCTGAGGTTTTCCGGTGAGAAAGTCCAACCCTGGACTGGATGGGCAACCACCTCTCACCCGGCGGTGATACACGGGTATCTCAAAACACGTCGAGGTTTTCCGGTGAGAAAGTCCAACTCTGGCCTGGGTGGGCTAACGCCTCTCACCCAGCGGGGATGCACTGATATTCCAAACACGTCGAGGTCTTCCGGTGAGAAAGTCCAACCCTAGACCAAACTGGTGCAATGAAAACCACGGTGTCACGCAATCCCGCTTCCGAGACCCACCAAGAATACAGGCTAAAGCACTGTGATACTCTGAACCCCTTGTGGTCCTTTCGTGGAACTCGTGTGGTCTATTTTGGACCACACAGGGGACCACGGGACCTAACGAGGACCACATGTGTGAATTCAGTAGGTTCACAGTGCGGTTTTTGGTGGTAGAAGTGAACGAAGAAGAAGAAGAAGAAGAAAGGAGTTTGTTCTTTACTTTCTAAATTTCATTTTGATAAGAACAGTCTTGCAGTTTGTGCTCTGATAAATTCTAACAGATTTATTGTTTGTTTCTGCAGGTGTGTTTTCCAAGTACCACAAGACAAGCAGCCAGGCAGTTGAACTTTGACTCTGACAGGCATGATGGGCTTGTTGTGTCCAACCAAACACACGACAAGCTGGAGATGACAGAATCCTGCAGCACTTTGGCTGTAGCGGATACTGGCGCAAACCTGGAGGAATTTGGCCTTCATACCATGGACTCTGTAAATTCTGATTTCATGTCATTAGATCCAGCATCAGTTCCAAAGGTGTTTGATGGTCTTCTGCTGACATCAGCCAAGGAACAGAAGATTTCTTATGACCTAGATCGACTTTCAAAAGCTTTAAATGTTCAGGAGCTGTCCTCAACAAGCAGCAGTGATTTGAGTGAAGGCCCGCACTTAAATTGTTCTGATAAGAGAGAAAACTTCCAGAGTGCTAAAAAATTTGCAGAAAAATTTATGTCTCAGGAAACTGCAGGTGACCACGGTGTTTACTCTATAGATTTTTCTCACATAAGTCACAGCTCTTCTGACAGACCATCTTCTGCATCAGGGGAAGTACCATGTATAGATCACTTCAGCGTAACTGAGTTTGTGGACAGTACAAACTCATCTAACTTAGAGCATACCCATAACAGTCATACCAGTTCACCTAGATGTGGATCTATCACTACCAACGCAGATGGCCTTGGGAGCAACAGAAGCAGTCCAAAGTCTCTCAAAAGCGGAGTACATTTTGCATCATTTGTCACAGAGTATACAAATACAAGTGCAAGCCAGTCATTGGAGTATCCAACAATAGTTAAAAAGCAAATGTCATTTGATCACACCATCAGCAAGCAAGAGCATGGTACTACCACTGTTGTACCAGTGATAGGAGATCCAGGTGAATCTCGTCGAAGAATCCTCCTGTCTCGCAAGGTTTCTAGCGGTGAAAGTACTAGCGGCCTTCTTGATAATGTTTCCTTGTGTCTTGACAGTGACTCTTCTCCCCTGACTCCACCATTTAATGGAACAACTCACACATCAGTCTTCCAGAGTTTTAGAACATCAGAAACTTCCAGCTCTGATAAAGAAAATGATGTTTCACAGCTGTGTGGGACCTTACTGCAGGACCAGAAAAAGCCATCAGAGTTTGGTAATAAAAGAAAATGTAACTCAGGTGAAATAGAAGGCTCCAACTCTCATCATAGTGAAAGTGTACGCCAGAGGACAGGGGGAGATGATAAAAGTGATACCCAAGAAATTAGGAGCATATTAGAAAATAAAGTAAAAAAAGATTATGCTTCTGTTCAATCTAGTAACCAAGTTCAGCTAACAGATCTTCAGATTCACAGAGATGTTGGCAACAGAGATCTTTCATCAGCATGTGCCGCTTCAGATGGAATTAATCATGGCTCATCTTTTTCTGAATCATCTCCTGCACTTATGGAGTCAGTGACTTCAGGAGTTGCCACAATAGATAAAACATCAGTTTCTGACTCTCAGAGCTCCAGCAAGTCAAATACATTAACAAACACATCAGAATCTAGCTCCAACACTGTGAGAGAGGACCCATCAAAAGACACTGCAGATGCAGCCATGAACATTGTTGACCCAAGACATGGTTATGTTAATCTGAAAACTGGCCAAAGTCAAGAAGAGATCAAGGATGTTGACAAGAATAAAAATAGTGAAGGAAATCATTCATTTTCCCCAAAGAAGCTCAACACTGATTCTCCAAGCAAAGAACCAGACACACAAGATAAATTAGTTACTCCCAAACGAAATAATATATGCAGAAATTCCTATACATTAAGCGAACCATCTCCTGCTTTAATTCAAGCACAAGGTAGACCAGAAGACAGAAGAGAGAAGGATCTAGATCAGAAGACAACAGCTAAATCAGGTAACACTGTACCCAGTGTAAGACAAAATTCTAGTGGACAAATAATGTCATCTAAAAGGATGCAGACTGTCGGTGCCAAAGACATTGTCAGAAATTCTGTACCATCAAACATAGAGAAGGAAGGAAAAGCAGAACATATAAATAAATATCTCAGCCAAGTTCAGCTTCAGAATTCCATGAGTTTCAGTCATCAGAGTTGGAACACTGGACATTTGTCTGAGATGGATGAAATGGGGGACATGCAAGAAGCATATGAAGAGATATATGGTATGTCAGGTGGAATAGCTGAGAATAATGAGTGTCAGATGTCTGTCCTGGACGTTTTAAGGTGAGTTGCTTATTAATTCATTTATAGTATTTGTTTATTTATTCACAAGTTCATTGTTTTTAAAAGGTAATCCTGTCATGCCTTAGAGGCACATAGAGATATGGTGTTAGTGCCCATATTTTCTTTGACCTGTCAGCACACTAGAGGGTTAAATGGTCAGTATCACACCTGACTGCCTTTCCTTCCCCAACTCCAGAAGAAGTCATGTACTCATTGTTTTTAAGCAGTGGCAGTAATCTCATTTGGTATTTAATTTAGTTGATGTTCTTTTCCTGTGATTGTTGATCAGCTCACAGATATATTTTCTCATGACCTCCCATCAATTTCTTTTTGTCCCTTGAGGTTTCCAGTGATTACCTTTTATTTTAAAAGTGTAAGTATTCCATGTCCCAAAATTTATAGTTTCTTAAATTCAGAATAGCTTTGCTGATAGTCTGGTGTCACAGGACATGCATGGCATCCTCTGTCTAGCAAAGCTGCTTTGTTGGAACACCACTTTACAGCAGAACTCCGTTTATGATTAGCTTTAGCATGAATTTACTAGTCATCAAAGGTACAGCTTTCCATTCAGTCTGTGTGTGGATTTCTCTGCTAGGCTTTGTCTGAAGAGGCTTACCTACAGTGCAGTGGCTTTTGATCTGTTGCTGTTTATCCTAATAATCACAGCTAACTTCTGTAACTTGAGACCATTTTGCTGTACACTACCATGTGTGCACTTCTGACAAAGCAGTCTTGTATATGTTCATATTGTTGATCCTCAGACACTTTTATACAAATGCCAATAATAATCCTTTTTCTTCTTAAATTTGATGTGGAATTGTGATAAGTTTCATTTATATACCTGGTCAAGTAAATATAGGGATTATATACTAACTTTGGTGTCGGTCAGCCATTTGCGTGTCCCTTGCAGAACTTTGCCTCCCTAACAGCTCTCCTGTAGGCCTTTCAGTTGTAAGAAAGATGCCCTGCTTCTGATGCATCAATTCGCAGATCATCGATGTCTTTCAGCCATTTTTGCTTTGGTCTTCCTCTCCTTCTTTGGTATACTCAAGGAAAATAAAGAAGTTATAACTATCTCTGTATTTTCTTTCAGTTATCTTCTCATTCTTTCCTTTAAGCTTTCAGTAGAGGCTGAAGATATATTTTTGTTCTGTAATGGAATAGATGCAGTTATTTATGTGACTGATTTATTTGAAGAGATTAATAGTTAATGTATTACCTGGAATCAAGCTTCATTGCTTCAGCCTTTCAACAGATCACTGGCCGAAAGTCAGGGCAGTCTGGAGCAACTCACAGTTGAAGAGTTGTTAGAACTACACCAGCGACAGATGAATGAGAAGAGACAGGCATTGATTAAACACCAGCAGAGGGATTTGGAAGAACTTTTTGTTCAACAGGTAATCACATTTTCATAAAACAAGTAACCAAGAGGCACATTTTCATACAGTGGGTAATCAAACACATTTTTGTATAACAGGTAATATCAAATACATTTTTATTCATGCAGCAGGTAATCAAACACTTTTTTTACAAGTAATAAAACACATTTTTGTCAAACAAGTAATCACATTTATTTACAGCGGGTAATAAAACACATTTTTGTACAATAGATAATCAAGCACATTTTTGTACAGCAAGCTGTAAGTATAAAATGACTTTATTATGACATAAACTTTTAACAGAGACGTGAAGTGATGCTGTTGGAGTCAGAAATCAAGGCAGCTCAAAAACAAGAAAGGGAGCATCAGCAATTCCTAATGGAGAATGCTCCAGAAAACATCAAAGTTAAGTCTAGAAGTAAAGATGAAGAGTACAGCCCAGACCACACTAGAAGTTTTGAGAGTGCACGTGTCAGACCTCAGCAGCGTAAACCTATGGCTGAAAACACCAGGAATGTGCCAGATAAACCACACCCTCAGCAGGTTTATGCCAGTCACTCATCTGAAACTAATCTTAAACTTCAGCCAAAATCTTACTCTGGGATAGATGAGAAGTCCAGCAGAGCTGAACAAGTGAAACCAAAATCTCAGTTCCTGTCAAAGAAAGCTAACTTTGTCTACAGTACCTCTGATGCCTCAGTTGATGAGAACCAAAGTCAGATGAAAACTGTTGCTGGAGATGTTTACTCAAGATCCTTGTCAAATGCAGTTGTTATGAGAATAGCTAATAGGACTCCAGAATTTAGCCCATCGGTGTCATCTCCTCACAAACACCAACCAGTTGTGATGAGATCTCCACTAAAATACACATCCACATGCAGACGAGCTGACAGAGTTGTGGTTCCATCTGAGGTAAGCTGTTTATTTTTTTTTTTTTTCCTGCATTGAAAACGTGCTTCTGTCACATTATGTGCTTTCATTAACGGTTCCTTATCCATTGTTAACATTATGCTTCTCTCTCATTCGTAAATTTAGAGGACAAATGTGCTCAGTGGGATAGCGGCCATTGATCCGTGGTTGACTGCATTAGATATGTGGACAGCATTAAAAAATGGGCATGATTCACCTTTGCTGGATTTACTGTGAAAGATGAAGAACAGAGCAAATTGGAGGGTCATTGTGACCAGTCTTTACTGAGTGTGTAGCACAGGATGATGATGATATTGATTAGAGATGTGCCATGTTTAAGTATTCTTATTGAATAAATGATTTTCTTCTTGGTCAGATATGAATTTAGAATTGGATATTCAGGAAGTGTCCATAATGTTAATGTATTTTATATGCTGTACTGATGTGTTTTCTCATTTTGTGTTGTGTATGCTCACGAGGTAGAGGTAAAAGTAACGTAGTTATGACATGGAGACACCTGGAGGATATGGTGTAGGTTCTGTATTTTTCTTGATCTGTTGGCATATCGGAGGATAATGTGGTGAGCATCGTGCCCTGGTTGCCTTTCCTTCTCAAACTCCATAAGAAGCCAGTTATCTGTTTCTACAGCTGGGTGGCTGGACCACCTCAGGCCAGATTCAAACCACCAACCTTCACTATGAGAGACTAGTGCACTAACCACATCACCATTCATTAGTAGATTGTGCCTTCTAAGCTACAGATGTATTCTGTTTTCTTGATATGGAGTTCTCTTATATTGTTTCTGTGTATTCCGTTTTCTCATTTTTATCAGATGATCTTATTTGATGACACAGTAAAACCATTTTTTGTTCCTTCTGCTAATATTTATCTTATGAAGGCAGAGGTTGAAACATTGTAATTTTTTTTCTTTTTCAGCCTTTTCCCCAGCTTTCTTGTATTGCTGATATGATCTTGTGCCATTGGTACTGTCTCGTGTGCTTAATTTTTATTTTTCCCGTTTGAGTGAGCAATAACGTTCCCTCTTCTTGCAGGCATTTTTGCCAGAAATGCAGACAAAGTTTGACAGAGTGAGTGCTGCGGCCAAAGGATATCTCACACGATGTTTGCTCCGATCAGACAAAGTTCAGGAATTGATTAAAACTATCAGGGCAAGTTATATTTATAAAATTCACTAGTCTTACTAAGGATTCTGTGCTAGATAATGTAATACTTACTAAAGACACTAAATATTATTTAATACTAAAAATGTTGTGCAGTATAATGTAATACTGAGGTTTCTAAGGACACTATGCAGTATCTTTTTCTTCTTTGTTCGCTTCTACCACCAGGACCGCCCCATGTCCTACTGAATTTACTCCTGTGGTCCTTGATAGGTCCCAGGTCCTCATGTGGCCCCTGAGAGGACCACAAAAGATCCCCGAGAGGACCACAATAGGTTCAGAGTATCGCAGGGCTTGGGCCTGTATTCTCAGTGGGTCATAGAAGCGGGATTGCATGACGCCGTGATTTTTGTTGCACCAGTTTAATGTAGAGTTGGACTTTCTCACCAGAAAACCTCAACGTACCTTGGATATCAGTATATCCCTGCCGGGTGAGAGGTGGCAGCCCATCCAGCCCGAAGTTGGACTTTCTCACTGGAAAACCTTGAATTGTTTTGGATATCTGTATATCCATGCCGGGTGAGAGGTGGTTGCCCATCCAGTCCAGTGTTGGACTTTTTCACAGGAAAACCTCAGCGTGATTAGGATACGCATACATCCCCGCCGGGTGAGAGGTGGCTGCCTATCTAGACTGCACTGGTCCAGTGTCTCCGACTTCAACGTTTTATGGTCGTGGCTGCTACCCTTCCTAGTTGTGACCAGGATGGAGCTTTTGTCCAGGAGGACGAATCCTTGCCACTAGTAGGTTTCATCCCTGGGGTAAACCGGTTTAAGCGTATTATCCCAGTATGGCCGTGTTTAGGACGTGTTTGACCTCTAGAGCAGAGGCACCATGACATGAGTAGTCATCAAGTTTCACTCCTGGGTTAAGCCAGTTTAGGCATATTTCACCAGTATGGGTGTATATTGGATGTGGCCGGCCTCTAGAGCAGAGGTGCCGTGGTATGAGTAGCTCTCATCACGAGACTACTGGATATACCGATTAATCTTCACTTTATCCTTTCCACCACCTTTTCACAGCATCACCACTTTGCAACCCTATTCGCATTTTCTTCATTTGCCAGGAGGAGTTTCACCCCACGCGTCTCAAAGAACTTGCATTTTCTGTCTTTACACTGGGCCCTTGTGTCTGGTAGTGTAATGTAGCATCTGTGCAGAGTTGCTCTCTAGATGTCATTTTATGGAATCTGTAATAATGCAAAAAAATGTTTTGTTTCTTGTCTACTGCACCCATGAACATTTTTTGTAATAAAATATCACTGCTGTGATGCTTTACAAGGAAATGACACAATGCCTATTTTTAGTGTTTGTGGTAGTTCAAAATATAGACTCCTGCCAACAAAACAAAATTGTATGACTAGTTATTTTAATTTTTTTTTTTTTTTTACAATTTAAACGACTTCTCATAGGCTAAGAGTTCAACTGGTTATATTTTCTTATATTTTCTTTTCATTTTTAATAGGATACAAGGGAATTTGCTTTCAGTTTCCAAACTGAAACTCCGATAAAGAAGGGCATGTTCACTTCACAAGACAGAGTCTTATTGGAGCGAATTGTGGCACAGGTCAGTATTGCGGTATAGTAGGGGCAACTCATGTCCCATACCAAATAAAGGGCATTTAAGCGAAGTTGAAATACAGTTCCGAGTTTTTTGGTTTTTTTTTAAATGAAAATCTGCTATCCACCAGAGTATTTGCACAAATGTATTAATGAAGCCGCACGTGCTGTGAGGAAAACAGAAATTTATTTAAAGGTGTTTTAAAATGTATTCACATACTAAATATAAAAAAAAATGTGAAATATTTATATCAGATGTAATTCTGTAAAAGTAAAGTAAAAGTAACTTTATCATGCCCTAGAGACGTCCAGGAGATAAAGTAACCGTATCATGACATAGAGACATGTAAGAGATAAAGTAAAGTAACCCTATCATGACATAGAGATGTGTAAGAGATAAAGTAAAGTAACCCTATCATGACATAGAGATGTGTAAGAGATAAAGTAAAGTAACCCTATCATGACATAGAGATGTGTAAGAGATAAAGTAAAGTAACCCTATCGTGACATAGAGACACGTAAGAGATAAACTAAAGTAACCCTATCATGACATAGAGACGTGTAAGAGATAAAGTAACCCTATCATGACATAGAGACACTTAAAGGATATGGTTAAAGTGACCAACCATCCTATATTTTAAGGATTTCTCCCAGGAAGCATATTGCTTTGATCAGGACGTCTGAATGTCCCTTATTTTAAAATGTGTGTCCCACTTTGTCCCGTATTCTCATCTTTGATTGCCATGTGTTTGGAAATACCCAGGATTTTAAAATTACTTTAGTGAAAATATTGCCATTTTGAAGAAAATTCAATATATAGAGAAGTATAAGAGGTAGGCCTGTTTGGCACATTTGTAAGTAAAATTATAAACCTGACCTACTCATTAAAGTTTTAGGTTGAAATTTAAATTTAACTCACGTATATTATCTTTCTCTTCACTCCTCCTCAGTTAAATGTCCTGTTTTCGAACTTAACGGCGGTCAAGTTAATTGGATATGGTGTTAGTGCACTTGTTTTCTTTGACCTTTTGACATACTGGAGCATAAAGTGGACACTGTAAACTAGTTAAATTCTTTATCATGCTATCTAAAACATTATAAGTGCTCTCGTTCACAGCATACTCCCCATATGGCACTGGCTAGCTCTTTATTATGAAATTACATTCATCCTCATTCTGTACTTTCATTTTAGATTCAGATAAAATGTTGTGCATGTGGGAAATTTTAGTTAAATTTCCATTTCAGCTACAAGCTGCCCTATTGGACTTACATGAGATTTTCTTTGAGATTCCAGTATCTGAGCAAATGGCATTAATTGAGCAAACTCGTGTCTCAGAGCAAGAGAAGAGGACTAAGTTTGTCGTGAGTATCAAAGATATGAATATGTGGAAGAAATCTTTACTCTCTGAAGGCTAGTATTTTCATAAACTTTATTTATATTGAAATTTTGGTATAAGCTTGAACTCATTCTGAATGTCAGTAAATTGTTAATCTATAGGATTTACTATAAGTTTGTAAATGATTACACACATATGAAATGCCTGTAGATGCTTAATCTCATTCTAAATGTCTTAGTAATTAATTAATCTCATTCTAAATGTCAGTAAATAATTAATCTCAAACTAAATATGGTCAGTGCTTCATGGTCTTACAAAATATGATATTTATTTTCCAGTCCAGAGACAGTGTGAGAGAATCAGGTCCTAAATTAAGTCAAGCAACACTGAAGGCACTAGAAAGGAAGCGAAAGTCCAGGTATAAATTTAGCAGTTGCAGGAAGGAGAGAGTTGTTTTCTTCACATGTTCTTATCATTGTAATGAAGCAGTGGTTGGATGCATATCCACAGAACTTGTGTAAAACTAGGACTGGTGTTGCCCATATGTACTTCTTTGTTCCTTGAACACTTTTGTAACAGTTTGAGTTACCATTTTCTTAGTTCCACATGCGCACAGAATGAAAGACAACTTGGCACAAGAGAGAAAGCAAAAATATGGGGATCAGAAAGCGAAAAACAAAGTTCAGTGTTACTCACCCATTTCCTTCTTTCATCTTACTACCTTTCTCAGAGTAGTAAAAACATGCAGTCTCAGAATGTTGCAAAAGAAACTTTTTTTTTTTTGTTTGTTTGACTGTCCTATGTTAAAAAATGAGATTTAAAATGTGTGAGTTCTGAGAAATGGTAAAACATACAGTAGATAAAATACCAATGTAGTTAATTAGATAGCAAGATTTGATGCTTGATGTTTTAACAAATTAAATCTGATAGTCTGAAGATTGGTCTGTCGCTTGATCAAGTTCGTTGGTTAAAATAATTTATGTGAATTGTGTGATTTTGTCTGCATGTTATTTCATTAGATTTTTTTTTTTTTAAATTTTTGGTCAATTTGAAGAGAAGCAGAAGTATTGGGAACAGTGAATATGTCCAGACCAAAAACTGCTCCACCCAGTTCTAGTAGCCCACGGTCCAACCACACTGATATCAGGTACATTTTGATTTCTTGTGATATCCTTTTTTTTTTTCCAGAGTGAAAATGCAGCATGAAATAGTGACACATAGCTGACTGTTGGCATTAGGGTTGATGAACTACAGCTGACCAAGACCCTGTCTCACTTCTCTGTTGGTGCCCCCATTAACTCTTTCCCTGCCATGGTCGATATAGTGAATACTTCCTGTTAGTCTAGTGCCTGCCATGGTTGCTGTAGCGATTTTGTTTCATTGCAATATAAAACTATTGTAAAACTTTTTATTGTACACGATTTATCTGCGCATGTCTGGTGACCTTTCATAGTTCAATCCAAAGCGTGGCTAACAACCGAGCAAAATCAATGTTTTAACGGAGAAATTTCAGTATTTATTGTGATTTCGGAGGCATAAGGACATATCCTATGACCCGACCACCGTTCCTGACTGTACCAAAAGTACATCTTAAATGGACCAGAGAAGTGGTTAGATGGTTATTTCAAACATTATTTTAGTGAGAATGCCACCAAATGACGAGATCAAACGAAAATTTAAGTAGATCTGGAAATCGCAGATGGTAAACATTGTACATCTAGGCATCGCCAATGGTAAGCACTACACAGTTATCAGCTAAAATCATCACACTACTTCTTTTTTCCTAAAAAACTCTTCATTTATGAAATCTTCTTACATTTACAACTATTTTCATGCATAATATGTATACTTTTAAAGTGGAAATACTTTGTACATTCACTTTTACAACTGTACCCCCTATACATATCAAGACCCGCGCTTTTTGTGTGCCACTGATGGCAACGTCCATGTTTTTTTTAGATGGCCTGGATAGAGTTAAGATACTCAGCCTGGCTGATTGGGGCAGGGATCTCTGAAGTCCCCATGGTAGTAGAGTCTGCTAAAGAAGCATTGCACACATCCTTGTGTTTTGACTTCACTTCAGGTCTGTAAAAATAGTCTCCATAACCAACTCCCTGTCCAGCAAGATGCCTGCGCTTCAGCATCTTCAACACATTATCTGCAGATAACCTTCAGCTTGTAGTTCCAGGGAGATCTTCTTCTTTTTCTTCTTCGTTCACATTGTCTGTCTATATCTGCAGTCCTGTCTCTTGGATAAATTTCACTGTTTTTTTGTAATCCATGTATGGAACCGTAGAGCTTATCTTCTTTAGTGGTTTCACTGGGCCAGTAATTATTCCAGGGAGATAGAACAATATGGGATGTCCTGATTTCTATTTATTTACTGACACAAGTGCAATCCAGTATGCCTCTCTGTGCACGTAGATATTCTCCATCCATAGAAGCTGTTTTCCCCAATACAGTTGTATACAAATTTCTAGCTGGATTGACTTGAGGGCACTGGCAGCGGGTCAAGAAACTACAGCCTTCCATGTGAGAGAGCAAATGACTTACCTCACCCCAATATTTGATTATGTGATTGTTATTTGAAAGCCATGCATATTGTTCTCTTGAAAGAGGAGAGTGAAAATATTTGCCCTTCTGTTTTGGTCAGTGCTTAAAGCTTTTGTCAGAAGTGTAAGAACAATTAAGTTTTATAACTTTTGCTAACAATTACATCCACTGTTGCTGACCTCCTTTAGGGGAAGGTAGCCCGATCATGCTCTAGAGGCACCTAAGGTAGTGGTGGATTAACCTAGGCCAAAGTTAATAGTCCCCTCTGACCTTTAATCTCTTGATATAACATTCATAAAACAGTATCCGCTGTAGAGGCTGGTCACGTCCTGTATACACCCATACTGAGATAATACGCCTAAACCGGCTTAACCCAGGGATGAAACTCCTTAGTGGTGAGGATTCGTCCTCCTGGACAAAAGCTCCATCCTGGTCACCACCAGGAAAGGTAGTGGCCACGATCACAAAATTCTGAAGTCGGAGACACTAGACCAGTGCAGTCTAGATAGGCAACCACCTTTCACCTGACGGGGATATACTGATATCCAAAACACGTCGAGGTTTTCCGGTGAGAAAGTCCAACTCTGGACTGGATGGGCAACCACCTCTCACCTGGCGGGGATATACTGATATCCAAAACACGTCGAGGTTTTCCGGTGAGAAAGTCCAACTCTGGACTGGATGGGCAACCACCTCTCACCTGGCGGGGATATACTGATATCCAAAACACGTCGAGGTTTTCCGGTGAGAAAGTCCAACTCTAGGCTAGATGGGCAACCACCTCTCACCTGGTGGGGATATATTCATATCCAAACCATGTCGAGGTTTTCTGGTGAGAAAGTCCAACTCTAGACTAAACTGGTGCAATGAAAACCACAGTGCCGCTTCTGCGACCCACCGAGAATATAGGCCAAAGCCCCACGATGCTCTGAGCCTCCATCCTAAATGAGACTATCGTGAGAACCACAGGAGTAAATTCAGTAGGATCACGGGGCGATCCTGGTGGTAGAAGCAAACGAAGAAGAGCAAGATAAAACAGTAATCTGTATTTGCAGTTTTTTTTCATTGATGCTGGGCTGGTCTTACCCCTCCAGGCTCCTGGGCTTATCTGACTGTTCAGCATAATGGATAATCTGCCACTGACCCAGGGAATATGGTGTTGGTGCTCATATTTTCCCTGATTTGTCAGCATTTCAGTGGATGATGTGTTCAATGTATTTACTTTTCCTTCTTCAACTCCAGAAAGAGTCAGGTCCTCGTTTTGACAACTGAGTAACTAGGGTGCCTACAGCTAGACTCAAATCACCAGATTTGCTGAGAGAGACAAGTGCACTAACTACTTCACTACTCAAAAGGAGACCAAACCATTGATCCAGTGCTGTTTAGCTTGGGTTATTTTATGAAATATGGAAATGCTGTGGTCTTGAAAAGCCTCATATATTTCACAGAAAATGTCCAACTTGTTCAGTCTTCAATATAGCTTAAGGTAGCTCTTTGAACTGTGCATTTTAGCCATGTCCCTTTCACATAAAGTAGCTTTAACAAGGAAATCTTTTGAGAAATTTGGAACTGATCAGAGTGAAGAGGATGTTGGTGTAGCAATGGCTAAGCATTATCTTCTTGCCAGTTGTCCAGACAAAGGAGGAAAATTGAATGCAGCTATCTCAGGGAGAATGCATCTTTGATATAAACATAGTTTTTTGTTATTGTAGCAGATTGTGTCAGTAAAATATTGCTGGTATCAGCTCAGCATCTTTCATGAGCAGTAAACAGTGCTAGTATCAGCTCAGCATCTTTCATGAGCAGTAAACAGTGCTAGTATCAGCTCAGCATCTTTCATGAGCAGTAAACAGTGCTAGTATCATCTCAGCATCTTTCATGAGCAGTAAACAGTGCTAGTATCATCTCAGCATCTTTCATGAGCAGTAAACAGTGCTAGTATCAGCTCAGCATCTTTCATGAGCAGTAAACAGTGCTAGTATCAGCTCATCTTTCATGAGCAGTAAACAGTGCTAGTATCATCTCAGCATCTTTCATGAGCAGTAAACAGTGCTAGTATCATCTCCGCATCTTTCATGAGCAGTAAACAGTGCTAGTATCATCTCAGCATCTTTCATGAGCAGTAAACAGTGCTAGTATCATCTCAGCATCTTTCATGAGCAGTAAACAGTGCTAGTATCATCTCAGCATCTTTTATGAGCAGTAAACAGTTATCCACTTCAGAGCCAAAGAGCCTGCCTTTTTTTAAAAAATAAATGAAACTATAGTTAAAGCAATATTAGCACACATTGTTAACAAATACTATTTTCCACTTTCCAGACTTTTTTTTTTTTCATGTATATTTTTAAAATACTTTTTGTCATTTTTATCACAGTGGACCATTACGACGACATTTTGGTCAGCTCATTTCTAAAGCTTTTAAACCTCTGCAAGGACATGCTCAGGCTTCTCCAGTAAGACCTGAGACAAGCAGGTAAATTTTGTTTTCTTCTTCACATGATATGTGGATCCATCCATGTCCTTGGTCACTGACCAGTAAGCCTTGTGGGGTCCAGCAGAGAAGCAATCAATTCTCACCACTTTTCACTGTCAGCAGCCAGCCATTGTTCAGTACCCCAGCTGTGTTGCATTCTACTTATTTCTGGTTCTGTAGTTGTGTGTCAGGTAATATTTGGTCAGCCCGTCTCTCTTTTTTCCTCGGGCGTCCATATGTTTTAGAAGTGTTGGCTGGGGTCCCTTCGGAGCACATGACCAATCCATTTCTGGCTTTTTGTTTTTTATTTGCTGTATTAACGTATGTTTTCATGTTCACATTAGGCAATTAGGTCTCTGTTATTTGTCTGTGGACTGTATTCAGAATCTTTCTGAGGATTTTGGAATGCTCAAAGCAAATTATTGAATGCCTGTGGCAATGAAGGTTACTGCTGGAGTGATGTCATGGTTACTGATGAAGAACATCTGGTGATAGACTCATGTTCTCTTTCAGCCTGGTTAATGACTTGAAGAGTCATCCAGGTGGAATCAGTAAAAATGTGCCAAATATGGAGGAGACAGATGGTAGAAATGTTGGTAGTCAGAGTTGGAAGCAAGTTTTGGTGGAGTCCAGAGTTGGTAGAAATATACCATTTATGAAAGAGTTGGAGAGTAGAAACAGTAGAGAAGTCAGAAGTGTATACTGCAGCACTTCCTAACATTTTTTTTTTTTTAAGAGCAACCCTAAACCACCAGTGGTACACTACCCACAGCCTATGAAAAAGATTTTTAAAAAGTATTGAAATTCAGCAAAAATATAGTGTTCAAAATTCAGACACTGGCATCATTACATTCAGGACAGGCCCATATGTGCTCCACGGCATGCTGCAACATCCAAAAGTTTGTTTGCTAATAGTTTCCATCAAATTTTGGTTGTTTATGATGCATTTTTGCCACACTGAAATTATTAGTTAGTAGGGATGTTATTTTAATATTTAGCCTGGAAAACATAAAGTAGTAGATAAGATTTCCTTTAAAATACATAATTTTTAACATAGTTTTAACCTGCTCATTCTTTTTTTTTTTTTTTTTGTATTTCTCATAATATCTTAATTTGGGTGGTGACCTGAGGTTAAAAACCTCTGGTGTACTGAGTCCACAGCCCTGCTTCCAAGCAGCTCATTTTTTGGTCCATTCATGGTTGGCAAGAAAGCATCTATAATCCACTTTCTGTTGAACACCATATCTGTGCTTAAGCATCATCAGTGGCATCAGCAGTTAAGAACAGTAGCTCACCCATTTCCTTCTTTCATCTTACTACCTTTCTCAGAGTAGTAAAAACATGCAGTCTCAGAATGTTGCAAAAGAAACTTTTTTTTTTTGTATGACTGTCCCATGTTAAAAAATGAGATTTAAAATGTGCGAGTTCTAAGAAATTGGGAAAACATACAGTAGATAAAATACCAGTGTATTTAATTAGATAGCAAGATTTTATGCACAACTCTACAGAGATCACACAGAAAACAATAGTTCACAGTTCTGCAGAGATCACACAAAGAATAGTAGTCCAAAGTTCTACAGAGATCACACACAGAACAGTAGTCCACAGTTCTGCAGAGATCACACAAAGAACATTAGTCCACAGTTCGGTAGAGATTACACAGAGGATAATAATTCACAGTTCTGCACACAGAGAACAATAGTTCACAGTTCTGAAGGGATCACATAGAGAATAATAGTTCACAGTTCTGTAGAAATCACACAAAAAACAATGAAGTGCTTGTTTGGGTGCTGTCACTGTTAGTTCAGAAATATGTATAAATAAGATGTGATGACACTGGTAGCAAATCTGACATCTTGAGAGGATTGTCTTGTTTGCAGTACATCCCAAATTATCAGGACAGGAAGGGTAAAGAGAAACTCCTTCATGTGCCAGAGATAGGAAAGCATGATAAAAAAGACACATCAAACAAAATGCACAGGAAAAATTCTTTTTTTCAAATGTGCTTCCTTTTTATTTCAGTCAGTCAGTCATTTGCATGTCCCTTACGGAACTTTGCCTCTCTAACAGCTCTCCTGTAGGCCTCTCGGTTGTAAGCAAGATGTCCTGCTGATGCGTCCATTTGCAGATCATCAGTGTCTTACAGCCATCTTCTCATTGGTCTTCCTCTCTTTCTTTTTCCCATTATATTCTTTTTATTTAGTCAGTGAAAATTTTTTAGGCAGAACATTCATCATCCATTTTTTCTCTCTTCATCAGGTTTTGGTTTACTGGGTAAGACGGACTTGTAGTTTTTTTTTTAAAAGTTTTAAATTGTCCATTGTTTTGATATTTTGTTTCAGGTCTGAGAAAGTATGTCCAGACATGACAAAAGAAAAACAGCTGACACGTCCTAAGCGTATCATAGCTGCGTCTGCAAAGTCTTCTTCAACTATGGCAGACAATGTCAAAGATTTGCATAAAGATGGTAGAGAATTTTGAATTAGTTTAGTTACAATCCTTTGATAAAAATCTGACTCTATAATGTTTTTAAGTTACAAAATCATTAGTATAATTTCTCTGTTTGTGGGGCTTGTTTGCCTTCATTATAACTTAATTGAGCTCAGAACCCAGTGCCTATATATGTCTTATTACATCAACATATTCTCCTTTTACACAACCAGAATATTACATTTTTTGTTACAGTGTATTTAAATATACAGTACTTTTGTGTGCAGTCCCCCACCGTGGACTGCTTCTGCATGAACATTTTTTTCTTCCTTAATACACTGACATTTGAGTATCTGATGCTCTCTAGTGTACTTTGCCTTGACTGTGGACAGTCTATTTTAATGGATCAGACATGCTATCTCATAACAAGGATATTGCAATAAAACATTCTGTGATTAAGAGAACAATTGTTTCATGAAAAAAAAACCTTATTAACTGGGAGCTGGATCTGTGACATTTGGGTCAGAGACAAAAGCATTTACCACTGGGCTTTGTCATACATCCCAAATAAATGATAGCATCAACTTTACTATGATAATCAAGGACATTCTCTCTAATTTAAGTTAAAAATATGTGACTGATATAAACATTCATTGCAGGTTCAATCAAGCTGACCAATACAAGCAGCAGAACCTCAGTGAAATCTAACAAGCAGTCAAGTCGACCATCAAAATCATGGAGGTGATACTTCATGGAAACAGCAGTTGTAAGTTCTTGTTAGGCAAACCACAGTCTTTCTTTGCTGCTACTGCCAGTGAAGCATTGCAGTTTGTGATGATTTTTTCTTGGGTCCAACAGAAAATGTGCTGTCTGGATATGCTGTCATTTTTTTTTTGTTTCCTTTGTATGTTTTCTTCAGTCTGTCCACCATTTTCTAGGATGTCCACCAAAACATTCATTCTGCTTTTCTTTTCTTCATTCTTTTTTTCTTTATAAGCCCCAGAAGCTGATTAATGTGGCTTCTTACTGGTCAAGTGTCCAGAATCACCTGAGTGTTGTCTCCATAGCAGAACTTCACTTTACATTTTGAATTAATCAGTTACAAATAATGCAGCATATAATAAATCCACAAATGAAAAAATGGTTTTAAAGATGTTTTTAATGAGATCACAAGTAACATTACAAAATCATTATCATACTGTATTAATCTGTAATGTTACAGAGAATCATGTTTGAATGCCATATGCTGGGTGAAAACATAAACATTATAATAAAATGTGCCGTTTAGTTAAGGTGTGCCTTGTAAGATGTTTGGTGGCAACACATGTTGAGAATCTGAATGACTACTTATTGTGTGATGTTTGATTTGTTAAAAACTAACAAGTTTATATTTAATTCCATTCCATTCTTCCCTCCCTCCTTTTTTTTTTTCTTTCTGTTGTATTTATCATAAGTGTTTATCTTCCTTCTCTCCCCCCCCCCTTCCCAACCCACGCAGATTGAGTTTAAGGCATCAGTCTGTGATATATGTGGCAGTATCCTGTATATGTTGATTTCACTTGAGAAACTAATACAGCCAATGTTTTGGAACCAACTTATTCAGGATCTTCGAAATTCTGACCTCAGAGGTCACATACAGTGTTTCACTGTCTTCACACCCTCTCTTCCCCCGCAAAGTTTGAAGTTGGCCAGATGTTTCAGGCAAATGTGTCCATAATCCCAGTTTGCCAGGCATGACAGGAGATGCTTAAATTGTATTTTTAAAAATCCTGTTTTGAACAAAAAAAAGTAAAAATTTTTTTTTTACATTTGAGCTTCTCTTTTGACTGGCCTGGATCATGGGTGACTAGAATAGATGAAAAATGCAAATACAAGCTGGTATGTTCTTGGACATTATTTGAATTGCTTGAAAGTCACATGATCAGATTTGCCAACACCTTTCAAGTTATTTTTAGCTCATGACAGTTGCTGATAAACTCATGGCCTTATAAACTTAATTTGGTTAAAATTTAAAAAAAAGTTTCTTCAAAAAACATTTTGTGCTCTTCAAATATCAATAAATTTATATGAAAATTATATGAATTTCATTTTTCTCCTCTATGATTGTTCTTAAATGACCCTTCCAGTTTTGTTTTTTTTTCCATGCACTGTGTGGTGAGAGAGGATCCATGTTCATGTAACTAAACTGAACAAGATATTCTATTTTCCTTTCCTCTGCTCACATCCGTATGTGTAAATCACCAAATCACCTTTTTTTTTTTCCTCTCTTCAGACCTTGTTTGAATGGTGTGGGTGATGGCAGTTCAACACTTTTACAAAAAATAAAAAAAAGTTCAAACTCTTTTGCTATCAAGGTCTTGTGCCATTTTAAAAATTTTTATAATATATGCGACATATTTCTACACAAGAGCTACTGCATTTATAATTAAACTCTTTTTTAAAAAAATTTTTTTTTAAAGTACATACAGCTTCTGACAAATGAAAATATGAATGTTTTCATGTTATAAGAAAACAAATCACTGCATATTCACATAATGAATTGCATATCTTTGAAGTAAATAATTTTTCTAATACTTCTTGTTTCATCATAACAGGCAGTCCATGATATCTAATACTTGTTTCATCATAACAGGCAGTCTATGTTATCTAATACTTGTTTCATCATAACAGGTAGTCCATGATATCTGAGAGAGAAAAACATTTCACTCTACTTTCATCTTGCTTGTGGACAAAAAAAACCTGCATATTGCCAGGATTTTCACTTCAAACTTAGTACATGGTTCAGCTTACAAAAATAACCCAAGGATCACACAAAATGAGGCACTTTAAGTCTTAGTCAACTCCTATCAGGATATAATTTTTTTTTTCCAAATTTATAATGAAATTCTAACATCCACAAGCAAATCTCGATTCAAAAGGTTCAAATTAGTCATTGAAAGCTTCAAAATAACTAGGAGCCTGGTTGAATGTGCTGGATGGATGGCAAAGTTATTGAAGCCAGTGAAGCAAATCTGGTCAAGACACTTCCTTCAGATGCTTTCAGAGATAGGCTACTGTGTTACTTCAGTCTGGCCAACATGGAAGAAAATTATTCCCAGTGAAATCTGGAGAGAAATATGGAGTCTGCTTAGAAGCCACTTTCCTGTGCCTTCACACCCCAGTAACAAAGACTCCATATCTATTATGTGATTAGCCCCGTGATGAACACATAGTATCTGTTATGTGATTAGCCCTGTGATAAACACACAGTATCTTTTATGTGATTAGCCCAGTGATGAACACACAGTATCTGTTATGTGATTAGCCCAGTGATGAACACACAGTATCTGTTATGTGATTAGTCCAGTGATGAACACACAGTATCTTTTATGTGATTAGCCCAGAGATGAACACACAGTATCTTTTATGTGATTAGCCCAGAGATGAATACATAGTATCTGTTATGTGATTAGCCCAGTGATAACACATAGTATCTGTTATGTGATTAGCCCAGTGATGAACACATAGTATCTGTTATGTGATTAGCCCCGTGATAAACACACAGTATCTTTTATGTGATTAGCCCAGTGATAACACACAGTATCTGTTATGTGATTAGCCCAGTGATGAACACACAGTATCTGTTATGTGATTAGTCCAGTGATGAACACACAGTATCTTTTATGTGATTAGCCCAGAGATGAATACATACTATCTGTTATGTGATTAGCCCAGTGATAACACATAGTATCTGTTATGTGATTAGCCCAGTGATGACACATAGTATCTGTTATGTGATTAGCCCAGTGATGAACACACAGTATCTTATGTGATTAGCCCAGGGATGAACACAGTATGTGTTACATGACAAGCCCAGTAATGAAGACTATCTATTACATGACCAGCCCAATAATGAACCAGCCCAATAATGAACAAACTATTATATAACCTTCAAAGGACAGGCATTTGTGGAAAACCCTTGCAGAAGCCTCATGTGCCGTTGGCACTTAACTCTTTCCGTGCCTTTGGTCATTATAATGACGCTTCCGGTTTCCCGTTGCTTACCAATGGTCATTATAATGATCATTGGTTTGTTTCAATAAAACAACCGATGTAACATTTAGATTGTACATATTTCGTCCACGATTCCAGTGACACTTTTCAAAATGGCGAAAGAGTGCCTAGTGCCGGGCGAGAAAAAAGGACGAGAAGCATGGAAATTTTTCAATTTTTGATGATGTAGATAGGGGTATGGACATAGCCTGTGGCGACCCCGCTACTCTTGAATGTATTCCAAGTAGATCTAAACATATTTAGACGATTGGAGAAATAGTTAGGAGGTTAGTTCAGACATTCATTCAGCGAGAATGCAACACAGAATCACAATACGAGATCGACAAGTAGATCTACACATCTCAGATGGTAAGTAGTGCAGATCTAGACCTCGCCGATGGTGAGCTGGCCACAATCAGTGTCTAAAAACATCACATTACTTCTTTTTTCCTAAAAAACTCTGCATTTATGAAATTTTCATTCATTTAGCTATACTTTGAAACATATTAAGTATACAGAAGTACATGGAAATACTGTTTTCCATTCCATTTTACAACTATACCCCCTTACAGACCAAGACCCGTGTTTTTAGTCTGGCACCCAACCATACATCCGCTTTTCTTCCTCCGGCACAGAAAGAGTTAAGGTTCAGAGACAGATTATATAACGTTAACTACAGAGTCCTCTGTAAATCAATGATGCTGGTAGTTCCAACATCATTACATTAACCATGGCAAGTAGATACAACAGTTTTGTATTAGCCATGGCTGGTAGTTGAAGGACATCATATTATCCATGATAGTAATTACCATGACACTACACTGACCATGATGGGTAGTTACATCAACATCACATTAGCTATGACAGGTAGTTACATCAGCATCACACTAGCTATGATAGGTAGTTACATCATCACAGGTAAACAACACATCACAGTGGTCATGACATTTGCTAAGATATGTCTGGATAAGTAAACACAGAAGCAATGAAAAGTGGCGGCAACATCATCACCACATGAATCATACTGATAATACAGCTAGTAGAGTCAGACATAATACATGTCCTAGCTCTTACTGAAAGAAATGATACATATCAAAACACTATATTAACAAAATTTTTTAGTGGGGGGGGGGGGGGAACTGCTGCTGTACCATGTCAAAGGTCACCATGATTTAGTTACTGAACAAGGGAAGATCAAAACCGATCATTCTGGTGTTGTGTTTCAATAGCCTATTATCATTATGTGCTGTGCCAGATAGCATAGGCTACCAAGCTTCTCCATCTTGTGTGATCCCTGGCATTTACAATTAGTTCAGATGCTTTTCTTTTTTCCATGCCACTTGGTCAGTCAACTGAGATATTTTTCTCTTGGCATTCCTTTCTTCTTTTTCCCCTCTCAAATTTTCCAGTTATTTCTATGTTCTCTAACTTCTGTCTTCTCATCATATGTCCAAGAAATTCTGGTTGTCTTTCTTCTTATGATTTGAACTATTTTTCCTTGTTCTGAAACTTCTTTGAGAACCTCTTCGTTTGTTTTCCGTGTGTCCTATGTATTTGCTGGGATCTTTCGCCAAAAACGTCTCCGTTACTTCCAGTTTCTTTGTCATCTTTTTGTTGACTGTCCCAAGTTTTACGACCATACAGCAACACTGGCTATGTAAAGCACTGTAATACTCTTTTCTTCACTTTCAGGGACATCTTATTTGTTAGCACATTCTTGCCTCTGCCATACCTATTTGTGATTTTTATTTCATTTGTGAACCTGCCATCAGCTGTTATTCCAAGATAACAATTTACTTCCTTGTGTCAGTGTTTTCCCATCTGAAAGGAATTTTCACTTTGGTATGTGTAATCTTTTATGTGTTAGCACTGTTTCGGTCTCACTGTTTAGCAATAGGCTTTTTAAATGCTCTCTTCAATAATCCTGTTCACAAGTTTCTGCAAATTGCTCTCACGTTCAGGTATTAGAACGGTTCAATAGCCAAAACGATGCTGTTATCAGAATAAACTAGCTGGCCACAACCTCACTGCATTTCCATGATTCTGCATCAGGTGGCAAGAACTCAAGCTTGGAGTTAAAGGGTAACCCTACAAATCTTTCTCATGATGCTCCTGGCAGCAGCTTTCTGTGCTGCCACGACCTGTCAAATGGTTGGTAATCATCAGATTCCCCATGACTGAAGAACCAGCTGAGAAGTCAGCTTCTTGATTCCATCCATGAGTGTAGAAAACCTACAGCAGTATATTTCTCATCTGATACAACTTTATTCTAAATACTTTACTGTGGCATTAACTGCCAATCTTCAGATATAGAAAGATGTTAAAACAATGTACATGTGGTCTCATCTGCAGCTAAAAAAAACAAAAAAAAAAGCTTTCATGAATACAAAATGGATTATTATAATACAATGCAAGAAAAATAAATCAACATATTTCTTCTCTGCCTTAGTAAAAAATGTGCATATACTGCAGAAAAAGTAGAAAAAAAAAATTGGAGAAAGATGCCCTACAAACTGAGGAAAATAAAAAGAGGACAGAAAGACGTGCATGTCAAGGAGCAGTAAAATCTGGAACTATTTTTACCATACAGCAGTGACAATAACATTTAAAAGATTTATTATCATCTATAGTCAGGATGGGTATCTGAATGGCAGTCTCTCATGGTGAAGATTTGGGGGGGGGTTGAAGCTGGCTGGAGGCACCCGTCACTCAGAAATGGGTACCTGACTTCCTTACGTGGTTGTTTGCATAAAGATATGTATACAGCCAAGATGAGCAACAGACTGGAGTCCTTAAGGAGACAGAGCAATGACCGAGATCTACATTTTTCTTCCGTGCAGATTTAAACATTTACAAGAATGAAATGACTTGACTGGGTCTCAAAAAAATGTTGTCTGCTTTAAGTGTGCTTCTTGCATGATGATGATGATAAATGATAATCATGATACAAAGAATATTGTATGTGCCATATGGCATGGCTTAGAGTGATGATGAAAAGACTGCACTATGTGTATTACTGTTATTATGTACATATAATAGAGAAAGTTGAAGTAAAATACTAATGTACATATAATGAACACAAGGGGGCAAAGACACTCATTATGCAATCAACGACCCATAGCCAGTATGTTAATGTCAAGGTAAGCAAACCATAACTGACAAAAACCTGCCCCACCTCTTCTTTGATGCCCTCAGTAACAGGCCTAGCCTGGTGAAGAGGATATGGATCGTCACCACAGTGGTGGAGTCTGCTAAAGAAGCATTGCGCACCCCTTGCTTTTTAGCTGCAATCTAAAACTGGAAAAACAGCTGCCATAACCCGCCCCCATGCCCATACAATACTGTGCCTCATCACAGCAGCGGCTGCAAAGAACACCAGTTTGCAGTTAGAAGGAGACAGCACAAGACAAGACAATGTACTACTGTTGCATGCTCATATTAAAGCAAGCTCGTGCCAGGAACCTAGACACATCACTGTAAACTGGCCACCTAATTTGTTGCAGGTTTAGGGCTCATATATCTCACTGACCACATCCTCATATATAGATATGCATGTGCTATAGAAAGAGAAAGATTTTCTGATCTACAAGTAGACAGCAGTACACCAAGCCTTCAAAATATCAACATTTTCTACATTCTGACAGTCAAGCTATCAAACTGGTACTACTTTTTTTGCTTGGACTTTTTAAACCAAAATAGTATCTCTCTGGTGTACTGGTAATACTACTTTCTTTCATGTGATCAGTCAGTCATTTGCACGTCCCTTGCGGAACTTTGCCTCCCTAACAGCTCTCCTGTAGGCCTCTAGGTTGTAAGCAAGATGCCCTGCTGCTGATGCGTCCATTCACAGATCATCAATGATGACCATTAACAAACACATAAAACTGCTCAGTCCACCTGTGGATGTATTGTTCACTGTTGTTCAGAACGGCAACTTTTGTCACACCACATATACGACCTTTAACTGTCTGAATAAGCCAGATATAAGATCAGAAACCAAACAAAATCACTTTGTTGTTAGCTCAGATGCTGTTTCTGTTGATGACAGCTCACTCAAGTGCTGTTTCTGTTGATGACAGCTCACTCACATGCTGTTTCTGTTGATGACAGCTCACTCAAGTGCTGTTTCTGTTGATGACAGCTCACTCAAGTGCTGTTTCTGTTGATGACAGCTCACACCAATTTCATTTGTTAATATAGGTCCATTTATGATAAATATGAATTTATGGATTACTATAGGCATCCTAAATATGGTGAAACTAAATTATACAATGTTTTGTGTTGAATGATTACTTAAAATTGATTTTAAAGCCCATCTGACTTCTTGAGGATGATGGTTCACTTATAAAAAAAAATTATTAATATCTCAAACATCAGACACTGGTTGTATGTTTCCATGAAGTATTTGTGTTCTGTTTCTCTGTGAACTATTTGTGTTCTATTTATCAAATATGATATTGCTTTTTAAAATACGTGACGCTGTGAATGCATTTCAATTCACACATGATGAACAAAAATTTACTTGTCCATTCAGGATATAGCACACAAGAACGTATTTTCACAAATGCAAACTCTGATGACTACAAAAAATGCATCTTGTTACTAAAGCCAGTTGCTCTACAAAATAAAATGAGGTTTATACGTCTGCTTCATATTTTTCTGCACTTGTTCATTGTGTGCAATATGTAAATGTGACATTCTCTCAATCATTGTATCAGCAACTTCATCTGCATGCTCCCTTGTTGAGACAGTTTTTATCATACTACAGAGTTCATCAACAGTTGAACTAGACAGACCACCAGGACCTGATGTATCAACTTCTGTCTGTTGCATGCAGTGGACTTTTAGGATGTCACTTATCTGTTCAAATGAAAAAAAAAAAAAAAGGGAAATTTAATCTTTTTTTTTTTTTTTAAATGAAATGTTTCTTATCATTTCTGCTAATAAAATTTCCCATGCTGACAAATATAACATGCGAGGGCCTCTCACATTTTTAAACACATCCAATTAAAAAATGATCACTTTCAATTTTCTCTTCAGGTTTTCTGATCATGGTTCACATCCACAGGTTGGGCTGTTCAGGAGATGTTTACGTCCTGTTGCATGGGTTTTTGGCTTCACAAAATGGATACACCGGAAGAAAAGCATGCTTGAAATTTTCTCTCAGGCTCAATAAACAGTTACAGCCACTCACAAAAAGCCACAGACAGCATTTAATGATGATATAAAGGGATGCCTTTAGTTCTGAGCAAGTTTTACACTTCAAATGAATGTCAAGTTGACATTAAGGAGCATTTGGGCTGCCTAGCACTTGAAAACCACTACATTCAGAAATATGGGACACTGGAACCACATGGTTTGAACTCACAATTCAGCTACACCTGACATTCCCTTCTTCCACAATCATATTCCCTCTTCGCTAAGTTCCACTCCTTTCTCACTTGTAACACATAGTTCAGAACCTCTTCACATCATCAGATTACAACCCCTCTACTCTAACTATAATCACTTATTCCATTTTCTCTCAGCTACATTACCACTGTATCACTCTCTCCCTTTTCCACAGTTCCCCTCCCCCTCCCCACTTACGACTTACCTATCACACATCACGTCTCCATTTCTGTACACTCCATCATGCACACTTCTGAACACAGCCTCTTACAAGTCACAGCAAAGAGGTCCATTCATTTTATTTTATTCTAGTTTTTCCATTCCTATTTTTTACATAGCATTCTCTCTCTCTCTCTGAACCTTAAGTGCCCAGGGCACATGGGGCTTCCGCAAGGGTTTTCCACAAATGCCTGTCCTTCGCCTTTTTTTCTGCTCTTGCCCAGGTGAGCCCTCTATTGCTCAACATCCTTTCTGTTGTTCTTCTCCGTGTCTCTTTTGGTCTACCCTTACTTCTGTTCCCCTGTGGTGTCCATGTTAGTGCTATTTTTGGTAGCCTTCATGTGAATATATATTTTATCTTCTCCCTCTATTTCTTCGTCCTGTGTTTTTTGTATGATTAAGGCTCACACCAAAATGTCACAACTGTGTGCTCGTTAAGTAATAAAGCTGTTCCTATGTTTTTTTTACTTGTTTATACATACTGCAGAATTGTAGGGCACATGGAATGTTACACAATAAAAAAAGTTCATAAATATTTCCTGATGTGGCAAAAGTGCCAAGATCAGTGCATAGCATCCCAAGGAGAGTACTTTCAAGAGGACCCATTTCAACTTAGTGGCAGGTGCAGGCTTTTTTCCTACTGGCAGTCCAGAGACTTTTTGATACACCCCAGTGTAACTACCCAATCACTCCTTGGCTTGCAGCTCAGAGCAAAGTGTAGTGTCCAAATAACCATCATAACCTCTACAGATAATCCTTAAAGCTGCAGTATTCAACACTTAAATCATTATGAGAACTTTCGAAAAAAGATAATACACACATACAAAATGACTTCAGGTAACTTTCCTTCCTATATATGATTTTTCTGAAATTAGCTTTTTTTTTTTTTTATTATTAATTTATACATCTTCATATTTTTTTTTTATGTCAGTCTGTCAAGCCAAGTACTTCTGACATTCGCTGATAAAAATATCCTTATATTTCTGATGTTTAATTTTAACTCATATACCATCACACAATCACAAATACAAAATCCTCATATAGTTTATTCCCCTCAGCCTTTCAGTAATCAAGAAAATACCAAATATTACACGATAATCAATCAAGTGCCGTGTCACGTGGCATAGGCGATCATTTCTCTCCACAATTCCCTGTCTTTAGACTTGATGAGATCCGCCAGTGACTTTCTTCCTAGCCACACTGACAGCCCATCAGTAACCTCTCTCTCTGTCTTCCTCTGTCTTTTCTTCCCTTGATTTTTCCAGTTGCCACAATGTGTTCCAATTTTCCTCTTCTCAGAAAATGTCCTACAAATCTCACTTGTATGCCTCTGATCTTCGCTGGTTTTCTTGGCTGTCCATGGTATCTTCAACATCCTTCTTATAAACCACATTTCCATGTCCTCCATTTCTTGCTGTGCTCTCTTACTTTCACATCCCATAAAACAAAACTGGCCCGATGTAACATTTAAGTACTTTTCTGAGAATCTTGTTTCCATTGATATGGATCTGTTGCGCAAGATGTTTCTCATTTTCTGGAATGCTGACTTGGCATGTCTGCTTTTTATTTTGTTGTGACATTTCCCATCAGCTGTTATAATCGATTATTATTAAATGATACAACATTCTTAAATTTTTAATGTTAGTTGTCAAGGAAAACACCATCAGACATTCACCGATATCCTCATATTTCTGATGTTATCTGTCAAAGACCCACAATGGCATTTACAAATATCCTCATATTTCTGATGTTATCTATAAAAGACCCGCACTGGCATTCACCAAAACAACATTCTTATATTTCTAGAGATACAAACCATCTGACATTCACTGATAAGCTTGTCTGTGGAAATGCTTTTGTCCTGCCTAAGAGTACCAAGTCTTGATCTCACAATGCACAACGGGGTTCGGCCAACATTGTCCCTCAGACTTATATCAGCACCTAATACATAACAAATAAGTGCATGAAATACAAGGCTGGCTGCAGATCATGAGAGGTGGAGAGAATTTGTTACTGCCATGCAAAATGTCACAGGGTGTACTGGGTGGTGATTGCTTTGCCAATAACTGACCAAGGACATGGATGAACGGATGGATAAAGTGTATAAAAATTAGTCAGTCGGGTCAGGTTCATTTGCTACAGTGACAGTAAGCAGTGCTATTTGTGGCTGTCAACCCCGTTGCCTACTGGGTGAACTGAAGGATTACAAGGCTAGGGGGAATAAACTCTGGCAGACAAATCTGGAGAAAGTTTACACTAAGGCAGTTGAGTTTTCCCCATCTTCCAGAAAGTGCTTGTTGGGTTATTTTCATTGTGATGGAGAGCACTTGCACTCACTTAGGCCATGACAAGCAATTAGTGACACAAGAATTAAACATCTACAGTCAGTATTCCATAAATCAACATCATGCTCTTCATCAATCTTTCATCATTCCCTGCTCAAATGCACAACATTAACAACAGAGAAGCAGTATTAAAAAAAAAACATTTTCACAGCACAACTCAGAAAGCATTCAACAACATATACAATGATAAACATGAAAGATTATGAGATATAAATAATTTTACAGTGTAATTTAACACTTTTTTATAAAATGGAAAAGTTTATTAAAAAAATTAAAAACTAGAATCATCATTAGGTGCCGTGCCGACTGGCATTGGCTATTATGCTTCTCCAGAGTACACGATCCTTCATGCAGGCCATCAGCTCAGTTGGTGATCTCCTCTCACACCATCCCGACTGTCCACTTTCATTTCTCTTGGTCTTCCTCTAGATCTTCTTCCTTCTATTTTTCCTGTTGTAATAATATTTTCAATGCCCCCTCTTCTCATTGCATATCCTATGAAAGTACATTGTCTCTCTCTGATCTTTTTGACAAGATTTTTTCTCTCCAGCTCTTCTCATACATTTTTCATTAGTTATTTTTGCTGTCCAGGGGATTTGCAACATTCTTTTAATAAACCACATTTCTGCTGCTTCCAATGATTTTTGTGCAGACTTGCCTATTGTCCATGATTCACTTCCATACAACAAGATAGGTTCAATATAGCATTTTAGGACTCGTTTTCTAACATTCATTGATAAGGATATGTTGGATAATATGTTTCTCATTCTCTGAAATGCAGTCTTTGGTTGGCCTATTCTGTTCCCAAATTCTGTTCTGCATTTCCCATCTGAAGTTATTACTGCTCCAAGGTATCTGAATTTCTGCACCTGCTTTAGAATAGTTCCATTTAATTTTATACTTCATGTTGGTGGATTCTGTTTCTTAGATGTAACCATAGTCTCTGTCTTTTTGGTGTTCAAAGTAAGGCCTTTCTATTCACTTTCTTTGGCGACTTTATCCAAGAGATTTTGCAGGTCTTGTTGGTTCTCAGCTATCAGTACTGTGCTGAATAAGCATAATTGTTCTCAGGAGCTGCAACAGTGGTTTCCTGTTGCCTTCTGCCGGTTTGTGTACGGACTCTCCGTTAGCATTTGGACTCCCTGTCCTACCCGCAAGGCAGCGGGAGCAAGAGGTTTTAAGGCGCCTCTTACCCGCCTGGCATTCCTTTCACTGAGCACCTGAGGCACTTTATAGGAATAGTAGAGTCACCTACTACCCCACCTCACTCTCTGAGTCTACCACCGGTTGGTCCGCACCTGCTTATTTGGGTAAATCCTTATTCACAGGGATCCTCCATATCTGGAGGACTTTCACTATCCGCCACCTGTGACGCGCTGGGTTGTGGATAATTATGCAGATATTGAAATGCGGACAATAAGTAGAATAAAGATGTTAAAAAAAAAAAGAAAAGCTTCTTACCACTTCTAAGAAGTATATTTACTGTGCAAGTGTCACCTCGACAAACAGCTGAAATGAAGAAAGATATACCACTCATGGCAACTTATCAATACTACCAAAATCAAACTTAAAGATTTGATTAGGCACAGACACACAACTCGACTATCCGACACCCAAAGTCTTAGTCTGAAATGAAAATGAAATCCAAGATAGGAGATGAAAGTCCCCGAACAGAAAGAGTCATTTTCTATGACAAAAGTAGTGATAAGGCTTGACTTGATACAGTGAGAAAGCAGAACTGCAGCATGCAAGGAAAAAGTGATAAGACAAACAGTAATACACTAGGCTCCGTGAAATAAATCTTACCAAATCAAGTAGTGATACAGTGAAGAGACTGAGAAAATAAAAGACAACTGGGCTTGGGAAAGATCAAAGAGTAAGGGGCTTTTGAAAAAATATAAGATGAAAATGTATGGTAATTTAATATTTTAGAAGAAGTGAGAAATACTACATACCAAAGATGGGACAACAATACTGCTAAAATTAAAAATGATGACAAAGCAGACTTAGATAGGGAAGACTGACATATGCTACTGCAATATTAGAATCAGGACAATTCTACATCCACCACAAACTGAAAGAACATGTGGAAGACACAAACATAAAAGTCATGTGACCGCAAAGACAGTATAAGACTGATATCATTTAAAAAACTGATGATCAATTTACTAGTAAGACATAAGAGTGCTGACTGCTACAAATGTGAACATGACCATTTAAATGGCTAAAAATTTTACTTATTTATAAAAGTGTATGTCAGCCCCATCTACAGAAGAAAAAAAAATACTTCCACTATTGACTTATCTCTCTTTCTTGTTCCTTCAGTGTCCAAGACAGATGGGGCTGCTGACAGCAAGCATATCCATTTTTGTTGGTCTTTTGCTATCGTTTCATCAATCCTATATCTATCAACATTCTCTCTGCTGTATGTCTCCATGTCTATTTTTTTTTTGTCTGACTTGTCCCATGCTTCTTTTACCCTGTTGAATCCACATAAAAGCTTCTCATGGTAAGAATTCATTGGCACCATCTTTCAATCACTGCTGACAGTGGTGTCATGTCTGTCTCTCTTAACAAGAGCTCATTAATGATGGTATTTAGCCAGAACGCTCCCTTTATCTTGCAAGGACACTTTATTTTGGAAGGTGTCAAGCATACATGCCGTTGTCAGTGTCATTTTTCAGCATTTGCTCCCATTTGGTAGGACACTTAAAACATTGTTTTTGAATATTGTGATTTATAAAAAAATGTTATTACAGGTGAGTAGATTATATAGAATATTACAGATTTATTATACTGATGAAATTTTCTGTTACATGCATCAAAATTAGGAGGGGGGGGGGGAGAAAGTTGGTGATGGTTATGCCTAAACTGTATAATCTAAAATTGTATGTAATACAAAGACTTCTATTAATGATGCCAGCCTAAACTGTATAATCTAAAATTGTATGTAATACAAAGACTTCTATTAATGATGCCAGCCTAAACTGTATAATCTAAAATTGTATGTAATACAAAGACTTCTATTAATGATGCCAGCCTAAACCGCATAATCTAAAATTGTATGTAATACAAAGACTTCTATTAATGATGCCAGCCTGAACTGTATAATCTAAAACTGTATATAATACAACAACCTTTATTAATGATGCCAGCCTAAACTGTATAATCTAAAATTGTATATAATACAAAGACCTTTATTAATGATGCCAGTCTAAACTGTATAATCTAAAATTGTATGTAATACAAAGACCTCTATTAATGAAACCAGCCTAAACTGTATAATCTAAAATTGTATGTCCTCTATTAATAATTTTAAAATTCTAATCAAATGATTAATTAATTAATTAAGACCTCTATTAATGTAGCCAGTCTCAGAAACATACTAAAGCTTAAAAATAACAGGAAAAAATGAAGAAAATTACTTACCCAAGTGTAATGGAGTGTTTCCTAAAATGTCCTGTCGATTTGGATCGGCCCTTGCAGCAACTAAGCGACTCACTTAAAATAAATCAACTTCTGTTAGATTTTTTGACACATCCATGCACAACTTTCTGTACAGACCAACTATATTAACTTGTAACTATTGGACATATCCATGCACAACTTTCTGTACATATCAACTTTATTAACTTGTAACTATTGGACACACCCATGCACAACTTTCTGTACAGAACAACTTTATTAACTTGTAACTATTGGACACATCCATGCACAACTTTCTGCACAGAACAACTTTATTTAATTGTAACTATTGGACACATCCATGCACAACTTTCTGCACAGAACAACTTTATTTAATTGTAACTATTGGACACATCCATGCACAACTTTCTGTACAGAACAACTTTATTAACTTGTAACTATTGGACACATCCATGCACAACTTTCCGTACAGAACAACTTTATTTACTTGTAACTATTGGACACATCCATGCACAACATTCTATACAGAACAACTTTATTTACTTGTAACCATAACTGATAATAATACATTTATCAAGGCCTGTACTTTCAGAAGACTTGCATATTTCTATCAAATTTGACAAAGTGTACATCTTTCCTGTTTGTGCCAGGTAATAAATAAAATTTGCTAGTCTTTGCTTCTTCTTTTTTTCTTTTTCTTTTGTATAACTTTGATGACAGCTGGTGTTTCTGAGGATTTTCCAACTGAGTGATGCTCCATGGTTTATTCTTCTCATCTGTTGTAAAGCATACAGTCTGGAATGTGGTCTGCAGCAAGTCTGTCTGTTTAGTGAAGATGATTTGCCCTGTTTACAGTCTGAATTTTGTGCACTGGTCTCTGTGCTGTTGGCTGTCAAAGTTGTCCCTGGGTATTTAAATCAACACATAAAGGTCTCTTCTGATTATGTTACTGGCCCAGAGGCCCAGCTGTTGTGGATAATGCTGTAAGATTCTCATGCTAGCTGGAATGTAAGGGTCACGACATATTCTATCATCACATTTTTTTATCTCTGACATCCATGAATCCTCGTATACAGCAGAATAAGTACAATATAGCAGATAATATTTTCTTCTCAAATGGAATAGCACTTTACACAGCTAATACCTTTTTATAAATAATTCAAAATAATCATTTACTGACGTTGCATTAAAGTAAATCTAAAGGTGTGAAAAAAATGTTTCATATGAATGAGAAATCAAAGAACTATAATGTTAACGCTATCATCAGTTTTTTACAAATAACTGGATATCTACTGATCACAATGGAAACCAGTCTGGATCCTTCCAGAACTTGAAAGTGCAGAAACACAAGATCGAGACCCCGATCAGATAATGCTAGGTACACTGACAGTAGAATCATATCTCTCTCTCCCTCTCTCCCCTTCTCTCATACCCACGTACACAGACCTCACCCTATGCTCACTATCTTCTACAGATCTAAAGTAAATCTAACTTCGTACCTAACTGGTGCAACCCCTGAGATGCTGCAATATGAAGAGCAGTTCTCTTTTTGCTGTCTGAAGAATTTGGGTCAAAACCATGATCTAGCAATCGTTGTGCTGCAGGGGCAGACCAAAAAAATTTGCATATACTAAAAAACAAAGCACATAATGCTGCTTATTTCTTTCTTTTCAGTTACACAATAGATAGACTAATATAGTACTTTCTCCACTTAAGGCATTCCTTCTTTTTTCTCAAAGAAATCACAAACATGTATCAACTGATCTATTATACCAGTCAGATCTATTATATCAATCAGATCTATTATACCAGTCAGATCTACTATACCAGTCAGATCTATTATATCAATCATATCTATTATATCAGTCAGACAGATCTATTATATCAATCATATGTATGATACAAATCAGATCTATTATACCAGTCAGATCTATTATATTAATCAGATCTATTACACCAGTCAGATCTATTATACAAATCAGATCTATTATATCAGTCAGATCTATTATACCAGTCAGATCTATCATATCAATCAGATCTATTATATCAATCGATCTATTATACCAGTCAGATCTATCATATCAATCAGATACATAAGCAGAGTTCTGCAGATAATCAGAATATGGAAAGCAAATTCTGCCCTCAAACTGCAACTAGCTCTCTTTACTGCTCAATGAAAACACAGGAAGAATAGACGGACTGATATAAATGAAAAACAACTTGGAAATGTTAAACTTCAAAGAGACAGAAAAGTGATTCTTAAAGTATGTACTATCAAAATATGTGGCATAAAAGATAAAAAGGAGGAATTAGTGGAGGGAATGAAAAGAAGAAAAATAGAGATCATAGGAGCTGCAGACACTAAACTCAGAGGTAAAGGCTGTAAACAAACACATTAGAGTTATGTATTCCTATACTCCGGAGTGAGTGAGCATGAAAGAGCAAAACAGGGTGTCAGAATGATCATGCAACCAATCGCCGCTGGCAAAATCCTGGAAACAAAATATATATCAACAGATTACAACTGTCCAGATGAAATAAAACCAGTGTCCAAATATAAGCTCCTTGTAATGCAACAGACATGGAGGAAGAATATGAGGAGTTCTTTGACAACCTCCATGATACACTAAACAACATAAGCAAAGAGGAAAATGTTATACTCATGAGAAACTTCAATGCAAGACTGGGAACTAGTAGAGCTGATGTAGCAGTCCACCTGTGTGCCTTTGGTGACCTGCAGTGCATTAGAAATGAAAATGGTAGCAGACTCCATGAACTATGCAGTCAGCATGATCTTTTTATCACAAACACATTCTCTGAACACAGAGTCTCAAATATATACTTGGTACAAATAGAATGATTTGACAGTCAGAAGCAAAACTGATTTCATATTAGCAAGGAACAACAAGAAAAGGTCAGTCATAGATGCAAGAACAATACCCAACCTGAGTTCAAGAACATACCACAAAGCAGTCGTAACAGTCATCAGAACACACAGGAAAAGTCATAACAGAACTCTCAAGAAGAAAAGTGAAACAATAAAACTAAGCAAGCTCAATGAAGAGAATGTGAAAGAAGAATATGAGAAGAAATAAGAGAACTGTTCATAAACTTACCAACAGAAAAAAAATCAGTGGAAGAGGAATGGACCTTGTTCAAAACCAGCATTCTGTGAGTAGCAAAGGAAACATGTGACAACAGAGATTGTGAGCGATGTTAATGGTGATCCAATATGTGAACCAGAGAAAGTAGTACAGCGACGGTGACAGCGCTTCGACAAGTTACTCAATATACCATCTGAGGCAACCCAAATCCATGATAACAACACAGCTGGCCCCTTAGAACTAGAACCAAACATGCTACAAGCTGAAATCAGAGAAGACATGGCTCTAATGACTGTTATAGCCGGAGGTGGGGTGGACGATACGCTCTCCATTCCATTAAATGTGTCCAAGGCATGCGTCTCAAATAGCCTCTGACAGTCCAAGTCCAGCTTCTGGCCTTCTCGTGGTGGAACTGTTTAAACTGACAGGAGAAGGGGCGAAAGGCGAATATCTGGCACTTGAAAACCAGACGCTTTTGGGTAGATGAGAGTCTTTGTAGCTCATCCAGGAGAAGGAAAACTCTGATTTAAAACCCGCTGCTGGCAAGATTCTTCAGCTGCCGTGCGTGGGGTGAAACTCCTCCTGGCCAATGAAGAAAAATGTGATTAGGGTTGCAGCGTAGCACCACCATGAAAAAAATGAAGAAAAATGATTAAGTGAAGTAACCAGTACTTTCGAGGTCAGGGGTACTGAAATCACAGCCCCTCTGCTCTAGAGGCCGGCCACGTCCTATATACACCCATACTGGGGCAGACTGCCTAAATTGACTTAACCCAGGAACTAAACTAAGACACTGCTGGCGAGATTCGCGATACTCTGAACCTCTTATGGTCCTCTCAGGGATTTCTTGTGGTCCTCTCGGGGACCACAGGAGTAAATTCAGTAGGATAATGGGACGTTTTTGGTGGTAGAAGCAAACGAAGAAGACAGAGAAGCCATCAGAAAGGCCCCAATGAACAAAGCCCCGAGATGTGATGGAATACCCAATGTGCGAAAGAGGCTGGAATAGCCTGGCTTCACAGATTCTAAAACTTGGCATGAGAAAAACAAGAAAGACCATAGGACTGGAGAAATGTTGTAATTATTTCAATATGGAAGAAAAAAGGCAGTAAAAGGGACTGCAACCAATTTAGAGGTATCTCACTGCTAAGCCATACTGGGAAAATGTTCTGCAAAATCCTAGAGAACAGACTGCAACCAGTGACTGAACCACAGTTAAATGAAACTCAGATGGGATTTAGAAAAAATAGAAGCTGTATAGATGCCATCTTTTCCCTAAGACAACTAACAGAAAAATCAGTTGAACACAACCAGATACTGCACATTGCTTATGTAGATAAGAAAAAGCATCTGATAGAGTAGATAGATATAAACTGTGGGAAATCTTACAGCATTATGGAGTCAGTACACATCTGATCAACCTAGCAAAAATCTGTACAAAAAAAGTCACTGTACAGTTAGAACAAGTGCAGGATACTCTGAACCGTTCATCATAAAATCTGGAGTGAGGCAAGGCTGTTGGTTACTCCCTTACTATTCATATCCTAGAGAACAAAAGAAAACTCATCATGACAGAATTGAGATGTTTAAGAGAATACTAATGTAACAAGAAGAGACCAAATAAGAAAGGACACCACCAGGGCAAAGGTTGGAGTAACACCAGTATTACACTATATCCAGAAACAGCAAGTCAGATGGTTTGGCCATGTTACATGGTTACCACCAGACAGTATATCACAGAAAACATTCACACTAAGATTTGTAGGCAACAGAGGAAGAGGCTGCCCACGCAGGAGATGGAGAGAGGAAATCACAGAAGTATTAAATATCCCATCATATGAAGCAAATCACTGAGCCTTATCAAGAAGTCTATTTGTCCCCTTAACAATGAAAAGTATATGAGGAAGGAGACAAGACAAGACAAGGAAAGCAAATGAATCTAATTATGTACAAATCTTACTGTTTACTCAATTCTTTCATATAACTCAGAAATATGAAAGATCAACAAAAATAACTGACATATGTATAAAACACTGTGCAAGATGACACTTAAGTACACACCTTCAGAACTGCTTGGAGCAAAATCTAAAGAATCTGTAAACTACTTTTAAAGAAATCAGTAACATCTAATGTAATCATGAAAAAAGGCAGATTGTGTCTTTACCTGTGGATATATCAGCACTTCTAACTGCTGTCAATAGCCTCCTTTCTTCTGCAATGACAAGAGATGTGAGAATATTACATTATAAAGTTCTCAAAAGACTTATATTACATACACATATTACTGACACAATGTAAAAACACAACTTTCTGAGAACTGAGATTTATACTCAGCGGAAAACATTCAAGAATGATGTGGACAATCAAACAGCATCAGATGAGTAGACAACATCAAACATAGGACAGAAGCACACTTGATTGAATGCAGCATGGAAATATGCAATACATAAAGTTGGAGATCCATTACAACCAAACTTCCTTGTAAAAGATGGCACATGGTGATGGTGATGATGACGACCTCAGACATGAAAACTTTATGTAAGAGACTTCACTAACCTTTAGCCATAAATAGAGAGAGAATGATTTGAAAAAGACAAGCTTTGAATAAGACAGTTTTTAAACTTACAGTTCACTATTTGTTGTTAAGCTGTGGATGGGCTGTTATCCTTCAACATACTGTTATGTAGTGAAATCTTTAAAAGTGTTTTTCACCTATTTTATTGTTCCATATAATATGTTATATCTATCATGTCATAGGGGAAGAAGAGTGCTTCCCATACTGCTGAGATCTGGCCAGTCAAACATCTGATAGTTTATGTTTTCACAGGGGTGGTCCTTCTTCTTCTTCTTCATTCACTTCTACCACCAAAAACCGCACTGTGAACCTACTGAATTCACGCATGTGGTCCTCGTTAGGTCCCGTGGTCCCCTGTGTGGTCCAAAATAGACCACACGAGATCCACAAGGAAAACAGAAGCCAGTTTAGTGGGCATAACATCCCTTGATGAAGTTGAAAGACTTGCCGAAAACAGGAAAACTTGGCAAACAACTATGCAAGCCTATGTGACGTTTAACGGCACGGGAAGGATGTAAGATGTAAGAATGTTCAACATGTTTACATGATTCACTGTTCAGTTTATAAAAACTCAGATGTCATGAAAGCATTATTCGAGATAGTGACTTTTTAAAAATGTAATAACACAATAATTAGTGTATAAGTATATAACTATACACGAAGCACTGCAGTAAAGCTGTGATACCAGAATGTATAAAATAGGAAAAAGTAGGAGCAGCTTTATTACTTAACGATTACAAAGTTGTGACGTTTCGGCGTGAGCCTTTCATACTTCTTCTTCTTCTTCTTCGTTCACTTATACCACCAAAAACCGCACTGTGATCCTACTGAATTCACGCCTGTGGTCCTCGTTAGGTCCCATGGTCCCCTGTGTGGTCCAAAATAGACCACACGAGATCCACGAAAGGACCACAAGGGGTTCAGAGTATCACAGTGCTTTAGCCTGTATTCTTGGTGGGTCTCGGAAGCGGGATTGCGTGACACCGTGGTTTTCATTGCACCAGTTTAGTCTAGGGTTGGACTTTCTCACCGGAAGACCTCGACGTGTTTAGGAAATCAGTGCATACCCGCTGGGTGAGAGGCGATAACCCACCCAGGCCAGAGTTGGACTTTCTCACCGGAAAACCTCAGCTTGATTAGGATACGCAGACATCCCCGCCGGGTGAGAGGTGGTTGCCTATCTAGACTTTCTTGGTCCAGTGTCTCCGACTTCAGCATTTTGCGGTCGTGGCCGCTACCTTTCCTAGTTGTGACCAGGATGGAGCTTTTGTCCAGGAGGACGAATCCTCGCCACTAGTGACTTCTACCCCTGGGTTGAGCCGGTTTAGGCATTTCCCAGTATGGGTGTTTATCAGGCGTTACCGACCTCTAGAGCGGAGGTGGCATGACATGTCTAGCCATCAAGTTCCACCCCTGGTGTGTGCCGGTTTAGGCATATTTCACCAGCGTAGGTGTATTTCGGACATGGCCGGCCTCTAGAGCAGAGGTGCCGTGGTATAGCTCTCGTAGCGATATTACTGGACATACCGGTTAAACTTCACTTTCCACCACCTTTTCCCATCGGCTCCGCACAGCAACCTTTATTTCTTTTCCGCATTTACTTCCTTAACTGGGAGGAGCTTCACTCCACGCGCGGCATTTGAGGAGTCTCGCCAGCAGTGTCTTAACCTCTGAGACAAGCCGGTTCATGCATTTCACCTGATATGACTGCACTCAGGACGTGGCCGACCTCCAAACCAGAGGTGCCGTGATTTGACTGTTTGTTTCGCTTTATCCTTTCAACCACCTTTTCCACAGTGATGCTGCGCGGCAACCTCATTTGCAAATTTCTTCATTGGCCGGGAGGAGCACCGCTCCACGCACGGCAGCTGAAGATCTCGCCAACAGCGGCAGATGAGCTACCAAACGTGCCACTCATCTACCCTAAGTAACTGGTTTTCAGGCGCCAGATATTCGCCCTCGCCCCTTCTCCTGTCAGTTTAAACAGTTCTGCCACGGGAAGGCCAGGAGCTGGACTTGACTGCCAGAGGCTGTTTGTGGCGCGTTTGCAGTCCTTAGAACCTCAGGGGTGGTAAAACAGTTGGCACAACTGCTGGCTCATTATAACTACTTATGTTTTAAACAACAAATGGTTTACTGTTTAAAATATAAATTAAATTAACTACTTAAGTTTAAACACTGAATGGCTTATGTATAAACTACTTATTTTTTTAACAAAATAATTCATAAACAGAAGAGGCATGTCAAAAGATGAATGGCTGTGTACCAAGAGAAATAAAAGAAACAACGACTGCAGTAAAACTGGTTCTAGTAACAAAGGCAGACCAAGGTGCATGGCTCAGTTTTATAAAAAAACAGAAAGAATGAGGAAAGTGGGCAGAAACAAGGACAACAATCCATCCTGAACTTCAAGAATGGCCATGTTCTGCTGCTGGCCTAGAGATGGGCCTCCTTGCACTCAAGACACTCCCATATGTGCTCAGCCTTTTAACCTCAGTGTTGTACATAGTGTGTGTTGGTTGATAGTGCCAATGGCATGTTGACTGAATACAGCTTGATCTCTTCCACAAAGTTCTAAATCTACCCTTTGTTATTCCCTTTTTGCATAGTCTTTGATGACAGGTACTGCATTCAAAATTTTTTTTTCATTTCCTTGTAATTTTGATATGGTGTCTGTTATAATGTCTGCTTTGTCCATTTGTAGGTTGCCTAGGGTTTTTGGTTTGTTTACTAGTTATCCAGTTTACCAGAGGGGGCAATGAAAATATAACAACAGGAAAAATAGAAGGAAGAAGATCAAAAGGAAGACCAAGAGAAATGATACTGGACAGTCTGACGGGATAGTGTGAGAGGAGATCACCAACTGAACTGATGGCCTGCATGAAGGATCGGATACTCTGGAGAAGCATAATAGCCAACACCAGTCGGCACGGCACATGATGATGATGATTATTACCAGTTATCAGTTGTTCTTAATTTTCAAGAACAACAATATTTCAGCAAAACCCTTTTTCATAGATCACATACAAAAACAACATATTAAAAACATGAAAATCAGAGAAAAATTAAACACATGGTCTCCTTGTATGAAAGATAGGCGCAAAATGCCATTTACAAGTTTTGTAAAAATGACCTAGACACCTCTGTCTACCATTATATCAAGAGACAACAGCTAAAGTGTCTAAATATACTTAAAACACAAAAAAACGACATATAAAAACTTTAGTTACTGGTCAAACACGACAAATATTTACTGTATGTAAAGCTTTTACCTAACATTTTTACATATAAGTTACTGTCCACTGCCTTGTGGTAGTAAATGTGTATATTAGTTTGCACACTTGTGGACATATATTCACCTTATTATTATTAAACAACATATCTTATATCCTTTCCGTGTCGTTAAACGTCACATAGGGCTCACATGGTAGTTCACTAATTTCTCCTGTCTTCAGCAAGTCTTTCAACCTCATCAAGGGATTTTATGCCTGTTAATTTGGCCTCTCTTAACAATGTCCTCTTTAGAGTTTCGCGCGATCTGCCTCTTTTTCTTTGGCCTATTGTGTTCCACTTTATAGCTTGTTTTGGGATTCTCTGACCATTTCTTCTCATCATGTAACCACCATATGTCCATCTCCTTTTCCTGATCACCCATGATACTGGTTGTCGTTCATTCATCTGTCTTATCTCTGCATTGTTCTTGAATTCGTTCCACCTGATGCCAAGTATTTTCCTTAGGCATTTGTTTTCAAAAGAGTCTTATTTCTTGTCTATTTCTTTAGTTGTTTTCCAGCTTTCGCATGCATAAATGAGGGTGGATATTACATTTGAATTGAATAAAAATAATGGAGGTATTTGAACTGAATAAAAACAATATAAACATAGCATTAAAAGAATTTTTTACCTGACCAACTAGGTATCCCAATTCTTGAAAGAACCTGCTTCCTTGCCAGCCTGAGCTGATTATGACAGTAAGACACTGGGACAATCTCTTTTGATCTGGGTCCTCCTGGGACATGGAACATCATTCGACATGTGTTCAATTCCTGAATCCTGTTTGCAACATCTGTATCCAATGTCATATTTGTCACTGGCAATATTCCACTAAGATCTATTGGTTTTAGCTGCAGAAAAGAGACAAAATTAAACCTCTTTACATGAAAAACAGGTAGTGTTTCCACAAAATGTATAAACTAGGAAAAAAGTAGGAACAGCTTTATTAATTAACAAGCACACAGTTGTAACGTTTCGGTTCTGAACTATGTGTTGCAGGTGAGAAAGGAGTAGAACTTAGTGCTGAGGGAATATGATTGCAACAGTATAATTCTACTCCTATCTCACTTGCATCACATAGTTCAGAACCTCCTCAGACTACAACCCCTCCACCCAAACTAGAATCACCTATTCCACTTTCTCCCAGCTTGATTACCACTCTCTCTCCTTTCTGCGGTCCCCACCCCCAAACCCCCTTTACAACTGACCTGTCACACATCACAAGTCTCCTTTTAAACATTCTCTACACTCCACCACATGCACTTCTGGACACAGCCTCTTATAAGTCACAGGTTCTTACAAGTCACACCTAAATGCTCCATTTATTCTATTTTTTCCATTCCTATTTTTTACACGGATTCATGTGAATTTATATTTTATCTCCTTTCTCTATTTCTTCCTCCTGTGCATTTTTGTATTATTACGGTGTAAGTTGAAACGTCACAACTGTGTGCTCATTAATTAATAAAGCTGTTCCTGCTTTTTTTTTTTCTAGTTTATATATTTTGTTATCACAGCTTTACTGCAGTGGCTTCGTGTATAATTATATGCTTAGTTTTATATATTTATACAATAATTATTCATGTGTTTCCACAAAGATCTGTTTACTTGAGCTGCAGAAAAAACATAAAGAAAAAAAAAATAGTGGTAAACAAAAGTAAGTTTATTTTGATCTCTTATTGCTGTTAAGCTCTTGGTCTTCTGTTGCCATGGCCAATGAAGTTAGCATTGATGCACTATGTTGCCACGGCCAGTGAAATTAACATTGATGCACTATGCTGCCATGGCCAATGAAGTTAGCATTGATGCACTATGTTGCCAGGGCCAATGAAGTTAGCATTGATGCACTATGTTGCCACGGCCAATGAAGTTAGCATTGATGCACTATGTTGCATAGCGTTCCAACTTGTGCATCCTGCCAAGTTCAGGGTTGTGACAGAGTTCTGGGTGACCAGTCTTTGCAGCTCATGGAGAGAACATTGTACTGCTATGACATAAAGAAAACGATGACTGCCAACTATTATGAAAATATAATTTAATTGAGAAAAAAAACATCAAGATCAAGCGTAATTGAAAAGAGAAAACAGATCTTTGCTAACCTTGCTAGGGTCCACGAAAGGCAGCTTCGGAAACTGTATACTTGGTAAAGTATGTGTAATGAACTGCTGCCTGGGTGGCTCTGTGAAGGGAACAAGCATATGCAACGTTCTGCAATTAGGATTTTGCACGGTCGGTGCTGACGTCTCAGTAGAGAAGTGAGAACTGAACTCCACTGACACTGGTTGCGTCTCTGCCGAGCCACTGCCTTCAAGTAAATGTGTTATTTCTCCTTCCGCTTCGCTTTCCTCTACCTCCATTATGTGTTCAGATTCTTGCTTTCCAAGAGTATGTCAATCTTAAGTTCAATTTTAACATTGCATGAACGTCCGATAAAACTAATTGCAACAACTAGTTGGAGTCTTCTCCAGCTGTCAGTAACTGGGCAAATCACGGTCTTCTGGGCCAATATGATCTTATGTATCGATACTGACACAAAATATTTGAACATTACAATTCCCCACCCATAGGCGCTGGTGTAGTCAATGTTTACCTCTTTCTTTTGCGAATAATAATACTATATTGAAGACCCTTCTTGAAGGCAAGATCGAAGGGAAAAGAACAAGAGGACGACAGCGATATAGACTGGTGGATAAACATCAAGAGGTGGACAGGGGCAAGCTTGGCCGAGTGTTTTAAGAAACAGAGCAGAGTGAAGATTCATTGCAGCGAACCTTCCTTGGGGAGGTGCCACGTAATGATAACGATGATGTTTTGCGAATAGGTGTTGAAGAACAGCTACCGGTGCCCTCGAGTTAGTTAAATTTCAATCTTCTCTTAAACTACTAGAGTGTGTTATCAAAATGAGCAATCATGAGGAGAGAACATAGGGAGAAAATAGCTTTTTTTTTTTTTTGTTTCAGTCTGTGAAAAAGTTCCCTCTGCTTCTTAACCGGTTATCTAGTTAGAACAATTTGGGAGAAAGAACAAAAGGGGAAACCTGTCTCGACTAGATGTTTACTCTGAAAATAATACTTGTAGAACATATTAAAAAGCAAAAACCATTCATCCTGAACTTTATAGACTTTACAAAGGAATTTGATAGCATACACAGAGATTCATTGTGGAGAATTTTAAGACTATATGGAATACTATCTAAAATTGTCAACATCACTAGAGATCTCTACAATGAATATGTTTGTGCAGTCAAGACAAAAGAAGGAATTAGCGAATGGTTTTAGATTGAAAAATGGAAAAATACACATAGAAGGGACAGATATTGAAGAAGTCAATCAATTTGCATACCTTGGCAGCTACATAGACCAGGATGGTGACACTAGAAAGGAAGTTAGGATCAGAATTGCAAAAGCAGCATCAATCTTCAAGAATCTTGAGAACATATGGAATTCAAAAGTTATAAGCACAAAAACCAAGTTAAGACTATTCAATTCAAATGTAATATCCACCCTCATTTATGCATGCGAAAGCTGGAAAACAACTAAAGAAATAGAAAAAAAATTAGACTCTTTTGAAAACAAATGCCTAAGGAAAATACTCGGCATCAAGTGGAATGAATTCAAGAACAATGCAGAGATAAGACAGATGACTGAACAACAACCAGTCTCACGGGTGATCAGGAAAAGGAGATGGACATATGTTGGCCACTTGATGAGAAGAAATGAGCAGAGAATCCCAAAACAAGCTATCAAGTGGAACACAACAGGCCGAAGAAAAAGGGGCAGACCGCGTGAAACTCTGAAGAGAACATTATTAAGAGAGGCCAAGTTAACAGGCATAAAATCCTTTGATGAGGTTGAAAGACTCGCCGAAGACAGGAAAAATTGGCGAACTACTTTGCGAGCCCTATGTGACGTCTAATGGCACGGGAAGGATATAAGATATAAGATAAGATTTAGATTGAAACATGCTTGAAACAGTGATGTTTATATTGTCTCCCTTGCTTTTTGGAATTGCTATGAACTTTATAATGAAAGATGCTGTACTGGTAAAACAGCCATTGATTGGGTACATGGGACCCAAATAGAAGATCTTGATTTTGCAGATGACATAACTCTTATAAGTGACAATGTAAAATCCATGCAGGAAAAAACAGATTCCCTGTCTTCCTTGGCTAGCAAAATAGGTCTTGAAATTAACAAAGACAAAACAAAAATTATGAAATTTCTCATTAATCAAGAAGGAAAAATATACGTAGAAGGAACAGCTGTTGATAAAGTAATCCACTTTGTATATCCTGGCAGCCACATAGACCAGGATGGTGACAACAGGAAGGAAGTTAGAATTAGAATTGCAAAAGCAGCATTGTCTTTCAAAAATCTTGAGAACATATGGAATTCAAAAGTTATAAGCATAAAAACCAAGTTAAGATTATTCAATTCAAATGTAATATCCACACTCATTATGCATGCGAAAGCTGGAAAACAACTAAAGAAATAGACAAGAAATTAGACTCTTTTGAAAACAAATGCCTAAGAAAAATACTTAGTATAAAGTGGAATGAATTTAAGAACAACACAGAGATAAGACAGATGAACAAACAACAACCTGTCTCATGGGTGATCAGAAAAGGAAAATTAACATATGTAGGCCATGTGATGAGAAGAAACAGAGTACCAAAACAAGCTATCAAGTGGAGCACAACAGGCCGAAGAAAAAGAAGTCGACCACGTGAAACTCTAAAGAAAACAGAAGCCAGTTTAGTGGGCATAACATCCCTTGATGAAGTTGAAAGACTCGCCGAAAACAGGAAAACTTGGCAAACAACTATGCAAGCCTATGTGACGTTTAACGGCACGGGAAGGATGTAAGATGTAAGAATGTTCAACATGTTTACATGATTCACTGTTCAGTTTATAAAAACTCAGATGTCATGAAAGCATTATTCGAGATAGTGACTTTTTAAAAATGTAATAACACAATAATTAGTGTATAAGTATATAACTATACACGAAGCACTGCAGTAAAGCTGTGATACCAGAATGTATAAAATAGGAAAAAGTAGGAGCAGCTTTATTACTTAACGATTACAAAGTTGTGACGTTTCGGCGTGAGCCTTTCATACTTCTTCTTCTTCTTCTTCGTTCACTTATACCACCAAAAACCGCACTGTGATCCTACTGAATTCACGCCTGTGGTCCTCGTTAGGTCCCATGGTCCCCTGTGTGGTCCAAAATAGACCACACGAGATCCACGAAAGGACCACAAGGGGTTCAGAGTATCACAGTGCTTTAGCCTGTATTCTTGGTGGGTCTCGGAAGCGGGATTGCGTGACACCGTGGTTTTCATTGCACCAGTTTAGTCTAGGGTTGGACTTTCTCACCGGAAGACCTCGACGTGTTTAGGAAATCAGTGCATACCCGCTGGGTGAGAGGCGATAACCCACCCAGGCCAGAGTTGGACTTTCTCACCGGAAAACCTCAGCTTGATTAGGATACGCAGACATCCCCGCCGGGTGAGAGGTGGTTGCCTATCTAGACTTTCTTGGTCCAGTGTCTCCGACTTCAGCATTTTGCGGTCGTGGCCGCTACCTTTCCTAGTTGTGACCAGGATGGAGCTTTTGTCCAGGAGGACGAATCCTCGCCACTAGTGACTTCTACCCCTGGGTTGAGCCGGTTTAGGCATTTCCCAGTATGGGTGTTTATCAGGCGTTACCGACCTCTAGAGCGGAGGTGGCATGACATGTCTAGCCATCAAGTTCCACCCCTGGTGTGTGCCGGTTTAGGCATATTTCACCAGCGTAGGTGTATTTCGGACATGGCCGGCCTCTAGAGCAGAGGTGCCGTGGTATAGCTCTCGTAGCGATATTACTGGACATACCGGTTAAACTTCACTTTCCACCACCTTTTCCCATCGGCTCCGCACAGCAACCTTTATTTCTTTTCCGCATTTACTTCCTTAACTGGGAGGAGCTTCACTCCACGCGCGGCATTTGAGGAGTCTCGCCAGCAGTGTCTTAACCTCTGAGACAAGCCGGTTCATGCATTTCACCTGATATGACTGCACTCAGGACGTGGCCGACCTCCAAACCAGAGGTGCCGTGATTTGACTGTTTGTTTCGCTTTATCCTTTCAACCACCTTTTCCACAGTGATGCTGCGCGGCAACCTCATTTGCAAATTTCTTCATTGGCCGGGAGGAGCACCGCTCCACGCACGGCAGCTGAAGATCTCGCCAACAGCGGCAGATGAGCTACCAAACGTGCCACTCATCTACCCTAAGTAACTTGTTTTCAGGCGCCAGATATTCGCCCTCGCCCCTTCTCCTGTCAGTTTAAACAGTTCTGCCACGGGAAGGCCAGGAGCTGGACTTGACTGCCAGAGGCTGTTTGTGGCGCGTTTGCAGTCCTTAGAACCAGCCTTTCATACAAAAACATACAGAACGAAGAAATAGAGAGAGGAGATAAAGTATAGATTCACATGAATACTATTTTTTTTTAAAAATTGTACTTAGCTGTAAATTGTAAGGTGTGGCTTGTCCGGCGATGAGTGTCAGGAATGGATTTAGTAGAACATGGAGACTGTTTAAATAGAGACCTGTGACATGTGGTCGGTGGGTTGTAACTGGGGGTGGTGGATGGGGAACCGGGGAGGGGAGAGAGAGTGTGTGATGCAATATTGACCTAGCTAGGAGAAGTTGAAACAGATAACTGGGGAAGAGGGGTTGCAGAGTGATGCTGTGAGGAAGTTTGAAAAGTAAGAAGGGGTGGACTTAGGGAGAGGTACTGTAATGATTGAAGAGAATGTTACGTGTAGCTAAACAGCGAGTTTAACCCATGTGGTTCCAGCGTCCATAATTTTGAATGCAGCGGTTCTCAAGTGCCAGGCGGCTTGTGTCATCTGCGTGACATTGTTTGATGTTTAATTTAAAAACTGGAACTGTCCCGGAAAACAGGGAAGTCTGGCATAGGATTCTTCTTCTGCTTTCCATGTTTCTAGCCACGGAATTTATAAAAGACGAGATAAATTATGTAATCTTTTGGCGGTCTTGCTGTACGCCCCACAGTTTGTCTTTCATTATAGATAGAGGTTGAGGCGGCCAAGGCGTGCTCACAATTAGCAGTGTCCTACGCGTAGTCTGGAGACGGTCACTTGCTTATGAGTCGCGTGTTGCAGCATTTGGTCGATAAATGGTGAGTTATGCTGATCAGTCCATAACTTCCTGTATTGCTTTTTTTTTTTAAAGTCAAACCTGCGTGGTTGCACCTCTTCGGACGTGCTTCGTGCGTAAAATGTTTGTTAAGTTTATAAACTAATCCGATCTCTTCTGCCCCTTTCTATTCTGTACACAAACTTCGATGTTTTCACTGTGTCACAAAACTACATTTAGCACTTTCGTGTAGCCTTCCGTCTTTAAGTGGCAGGACACAGTAGCCAAGTTTGAGTTCCTGAATCGTACTAAGCTTCCATCCATGATGACAACAATCAGCAGAAGAAGATTAATATGAATCGGGCGTTTAACAAGAATATCTGGTAGCCTTACCCTCCCCCTTTCCACCTCAAAAAGGCATATATTATATCCTCAACTTATGGAGGAACCTCGACTATGATGTAGACCAAAATGAGTATCTGTCCCTGAACTTCTAAGTGTCCAAGGAACAGGGTTTCCGCAAAGGCATTTTTTTTTCTCTCGCTCTTGCCCAGGTGAGCCCTCTATTAATTAAATATCCTCTCTGTTCTTCTCCGTGTCTCCTTTGGCCTGCCCTTACTCCTGTACCCCTGAGGTGTTCATCTCAGTGTTATTTTTGGTAATGAGTTACCAGTTATCTGAAGCGCATGCATCACCCATCGCTGGTGTCTTTCTCCGATAATAGAAGCCAATGGCTTCATCTGCATTTATATTAGCAATATGTTATTTCATATGGTTTTAGCCAAAATATTCGTCTAATATACGTCTCAGCCTGAATAAAAAGAAGACTGAAGTGATGGTCATCTCAAAGAAAAGAATACTACCAAAATGTAGCATTACCATCGATAGCACAGAACTGAAACAAGTTGATAGATTCAAGTACTTAGGAACAGTTATAACAGCTGATGGGAAATGTCACAACAAAATAAAAAGCAGATGTGCTCAGGCCAAGTCAGCATTCCAGAAAATGAGAAACATATCAATGGAAACAAGATTCCGAGTACTTAAATGTTACATCGAGCCAATTTTGTTTTATGGATGTAAGGCATGGTCCATGAATAAGAGAGTACAGCGAGAAATGGGGGCCATGGAAATGTGGTTCATAAGGTGGATGTTGAAGGTACCATGGATAGTTAAGAAAACCAACGAAGAAGTCTTAAGAGAGGCTGGAGTTAAATGGCAAATCACAGCTGGCGAGATTCTTCAACTGCCGTGCGTGGAGCGGTGCTCCTCCCGGCCAATGAAGAAAGGTGCAAATGTGTTGCCGCGCGGCACCACTGTGGAAAAGGTGGTAGAAAGGATAAGGCGAAGCAAACAGTCAAATCACAGCACCTCTGGTCTGGAGGTCGGCGACGTCCTAAGCATACTTATATCGGGTGAAATGCTTGAACTGGCTTAACCTAGAGGTTAAGACACTGCTGGCGAGACTCTTCGAATGCCGCGCGTGGAGTGAAGCTCCTTCCGGCCAAGGAAGAAAATGCGGAAAAACAATCAGGGTTGCTGTGTGGCGTCAATGTGAAAAGGTGAAGGAAAAAGATAAAGTGAAGTTTAATCGGTATGTCCAGTAGTATCTCTGCGAGAGCTACACATACCGCGGCACCTCTGCTCTAGAGGCCAGCCACATCCAAAATACACCTACACTGGTGAAATATGCCTAAACTGGCATGCACCAGGGGTGAAAATTGCTGGATAGGCATGTCATGCCACCTCCGCTCTAAAGGTCGTTCAAGCCCGATATACACCCATACTGGTGAAATATGCCTAAACCGGCTCACTCCAGGGGTGAAACTTGAAGGCTACGCATGCCATGGCACCTCTGCTCTAGAGGTCAGTCACGTCTCAAACACGCCCATACTGGGATAATATGCCTAAACCGGCTCAACCTAGGGGTGGAAGTCATTAGTGGCGAGGATTCATCCTACTGGACAAAAGCTCCATCCTGATCACAACTAGGAAAGGTAGCGGCCACGACCACAAAATGCTGAAGTCGGAGACACTGGACCAGGGCAGTCTAGATAGGCAACCACCTCTCACCCGGCGGGGATGTATGCATATCCTAATCGCGCTGAGGTTTTCCGGTGAGGAAGTCCAACTCTGGACTGGATGGGCAACTACTTCTCACCCGGCGATGATACATGGGTATCTTAAAACACGTCGAGGTTTTCCGGTGAGAAAGTCCAACTCTAGACTAAACTGGTGCAACGAAAACCACGGTGTCACGCAATCCCGCTTCCGGGACCCACCAAGAATACAGGCTAAAGCCCTGCGATACTCTGAACCCCATGTGGTCCTTTCGGGGATCCCGTGGGGGGACCACAGAACTTAACGTGGACCACAGGCATAAATTCAGTAGGATCGCGGGGCGGTCTTGGTGGTAGACGCGAACAAAGAAGAAGAAGAAGAAATTGCAAATTACAGCAAAGATCAGAGGCAGACAAGCGAGATTTGTTGGACATTTTCTGAGAAGAGGAAAACTGGAACACATTGTGGCAACTGGAAAAACTGAGGGAAGAAGAGACAGAGGAAGACAGAGATAGAAGTTACTGGATGGGCTGTCAGTGTGGCTATGAAGAAAGTCACCGGCGGATCTCATAATCAAGTCTAAAGACAAGGAATTTTGGAAAGAAATGATCGCCTACGACACGCGGCACGGCACCTGATTGATTGATTGCTCTAGTTAGCTTGTATTTTTTATGTCCTCTTCGTTAAACGAGTATATGATAATATATTTGCAAATCATTAAGTGATTCAATGAGTATGATCCAGAAGGTCGAGGCAGGTTCTTTACGTAGGCAATGGGTTGAGTCATTGCAGAAATAAACTATTCGCAGTCACCTTCATGTATGTCCCTGGGCATGTGGGTATCCAGGGAAATGAGAGAGCTGATAGGTTGGCTGGCTCTGCCATCATCACAGATGGATAACCACTGGGTCGAGGTGATATTGTTAACGCTCTCATAGAGATAGGCAGAGTGGAGGACTTTGATAGCTGCAAATCCACATCGCTGCTTAGACTGAGAGAGCTGGAAGTACAAACTGGCACGGTCAGAAACGAGAGGCATACTGGACGCGCGAGGGGTACCAACACAAGAGGGGCACTATCAGCAGCAGGACGCTGATGGATATATGATATGTTGAGAGGGGGGATCTGAGCATCTGTGGACGTGTTCGGAATGCAATGATGATGGCCCAGATCATAAACTATATTTCCAAATCATTTATGTGAGACTTTTTCCATCAGTCAAGAGGATTGAAAAGAACAGATCAAATGGAGAACGATTGTCTAGAGGACCGTATTGCCTGCGGCAGAAACAAGCAGTAGAACTGAGGACAAATGACGAAGCGCAAGTGATTGAGCCTTGCAACACAATATGATGTGCTGTCATCACCTATGTCAATCAAATTTTGATAGAATGAGAGATGCCTGAGTATAGAAGGGCTTAGTGTGTTCGTCTCTCATGGCGATAGTCTGTAGTTTGATCCGGAGCAGAATGTTACCACAGGCACTTTAACTTTACTACTGGATACACGACTCTTCGTGGAACAGAAAGATAACAATTCGTGCTACTGACCACATTAACATCTAATGTGGCGACGTGTCATGAAAAATATAGGCACTAACACTTATTGCCTAAATATGTCTCAGGGGCTCGCCAAAGGACTGTAGCCATGAGAGCAAAATGATGATATGCAACTCTACAAACATCTAACGGTTTCAAATACGGTCTTCTAATATTAACTCTTTACGCGAGCCTTTATCACTGTTAATGACTTCTGGAGCATTTTATATTCGATTATTTCAAGTAAACGATACCTGAAATATCGAAATTCGCTTTAATTATAATGCCTCCGTTTACTGTTTGCCTCGCATATAAATAAGATTTTTCTAAAAGAGACAGTCATTTGAATGTTACACAGTAATCTAATATTAGATTACGCAATTTTCTTGTTACAAGCTTTTTTTTTCATTTGTAGAAATTATTTTGTTCCATTATATATCATTATACGATGTTTATCCTGTAAGATCTCCAGTCTCCTAAGGATTTTTCATACCGTCTCGCAACCCTACCTCAGACCCTGTGAGATCTTATTCAGACCCCTTCTTGCCCTACTCAGACCCTCTGCGAGCCTACTTTGGGTCTCTACATAAGTTTGAGAACCATTGGAATGCGCTAGCACACAAACTACCCTCCTTTTTGAAAGATACCAACCACGCCCAACTTTTGATACGATCACACCTATCACATCTTTCTCCTTGATGTCTGCTCCCTATACACCTTTATCCCCCACGAGGATGGACTCTTAGCACTCCGCTATTTTCTCTACAAAGACCCTCACCCCACCACTAGCACTGACACCATAATCAGACTTACACAGCTAGTACTAAACCTAAATTCTTTCGAATTCAATGGTGAATACTTTGAGCAAATCAGTGGTGTTGCCATGTGAACGAAAATGGGTCCCAGTTATGCATGTCCATTTATGGGCTTTCTGGAAGTCAAATTATGGGAAACTTACACTGGCAGACTTCCAGAATTCTATAAAAGGTACATCGATGATGGCACTGGAGTCAACCAGTATGTCTCAGGAAGATTTTTAAAAATTTGTTGAATTCGCTAACTCACTTAACAATAACATAACACTTATGAAATTTCTGACAAATCTGTCAACTTTTTAGACATTAAAATTTCTGTTGGCACAAACAGGCTTGCCACCTCTGTATTTTACAAGCCCACCAACAGCCACACCTATTTACTTTACACCTCCTCCCACCCTGAAGCACCCCATACTCCCAACTCCTCCGTCTTTGCCGCACATGTCAGGATAATTTGGACTTTATAGATCAGTCCAACAAGTTATTAGAATTTTTTCGTCATCACCACTACCCAGAAAATGTCATTCGTGAAGCCTTCAACCGTATTCAACTAGTGAGCCGCAAAGAAGCATTCAGAAAAAAGCCTGTTACTCCATATGACAGAGTTAAGCTAGTACTGCCTTTTCACCCGCATGGTCAGATGGTTAATAAAATTCGTTATTGTCGTTTGCCACTAATCCAACTCGACCCCGACACTAGCGATATTTTCTCTGATCCACCCCTGTTAGCATACAAACGTGAGCCAAACCTTAAGGACATCATCGTCCACATCCACTTGAAGCGGAACCTTACATATGTTGGCACCAGAAAATGTAACCGCCTCCGCTGCGTTACCTGCCAGGTAGTCTGCGAAACGAAAACGATCACCTTTCTCAAAACTATCCTCACTCATCATGAGGGATTCACATACTATTCAGCTACACCTAACATTCTCCTCTTCAACAATTATAATCCCTCTCCACTAAGCTCCGCTCCCCTCATACTTGTTACACATAGTTCAGAACCTCCTCACAGCATCACACTGCAACCCCTCTACCTTAACTATAATAATCTATTTCACCTTTTCCTGGCTAGGTTAACATTGTATCGCTCTCTCTCTCTTCCACGGTTTCTCCACTCACCACCTCCAGTTACGACCTACCGACCACACATAATAGGTCTCCATTTAAACAGTCTGTACGCTCTACCATGCTCACTTCTGACACACATCGTCGGACAAGCCACATCTTCTTACAAGTTACAGCTAAGTGCTCTATTTTTTATTTTAATATAGCATTCATGTGAATCTATACTTTATCTCCTCTCTCCATTTATTCGTCCTGTATATTTTTGTATGACTAAGGCTCATGCCGAAACGTCACAACTTTGTAATCGTTAATAAAGCTGCTCCTACCTTTTTCCTAGTTTATACACCGGAATGCAGTCTGTGTAACACTGAAACCACTGTTGCGAATATAAACGAAAAATAGTAACTCTCTTTCTCAAGAGTTAGAGAAGTAAAACTTTAAATGTCTGCTGGTTCAACGGACCAGAAATAACGACTATGTTCACGTGGAAGACAAGCGATTAAAGTTTTAGATTTGTTGCATCTGCTGATATTAGATTCATGATGTCGTTGTCTCTAGACATTTTGTTTTATACCCCGATTGTTTTCGTAATCTTGTATTTTCTTGTGAACTTTGTGTTTAGAGCATCCCGCAGTGTATGTATTGTTGTTTTAGGGGACATCGGCCGTAGTCCCCGAATGCAGTACCACGCTTTGAGTTTTGCAAAGGAAGGATTTCGCGTCTATCTTGTTGGCTATAAAGGTATGTAATTTGATAGATATCACCTGACAGACATTTAGGAGGGGAGAGGGGCAGCGAAGAATGCTGTTCGATTTGGCAGTCAGCGTACCATAACTGACCAAGACCCTGTCTCACCTTTCCGTTGGTAGATGACAGACCTAGCCTGGCTAAAGGGCCATTGTCCTCATGATTGTGGAGTCTGCAAGAGAAGTAACGCACACCCCATGCTTTTTAGCTCCACATTGGGACTGAAAAAAAATAACCACCTTAACCAGGTCGCAAAATGGCAGAATGATGTGCTTCTCACCACATTGATTACTTTTTCCAGTACTGGCACTTTCTTTCTTTCTTTCTTTCTTTCTTTCTTTCTTTCTTTCTTTCTTTCTTTCTTTCTAGAAGATGAATTTGAAACAAAGATATATCATTTATATATGGAAGCTGCAGAGCATAATTTTACAGAATAACATTTCTCATGATTGGATCTACCTATATTTGAGTGCCATAACCAGCCATATGAAGAATACACAAACTTTTATGATTGATACAGTGACTTCTGTGTATTATGTATATATAGTCTGAACAGTCTGTCAGTTCTTGCTAAGACAGGTCAAGGTCACCTACCACCTTAAAACAGTAAATATACAGCCAGCAGCTGTTGTACTCATCACCTTGTAGGTGGCTTGAAAGCATCATAGACAGTGGAAGTAAACCTTCACAGAAGAATCTTAAGGAAAGGACCTTAAGGAAGATGGTGGTGATGCTTTCCCTTCTCTTCTTCTGACATCCCCAGTAATTTAGATTTCCAGGTTTAACAGTAGATTTCTCAGACAGGGTTGAGTTCTCAGGCAGGGTTGAGTTCTCAGACAGGGTTGAATTTTCAAACAGGTGTTTAGTGCAGCTTTGACAAGGTACTTTCTCCACACCAAAATTGTACTCAGCATCTAAGCTGAAAGGAACCATTATAATTATTTTAAAAATACACACACATACACACGTATGTGTGATGAATGAATGCTTTAAAAATGCTGGAACCATACTCATTATGCATCCTTCTGTTTGTCTTTGATCTGTTGTGCTCTGTTTGTATGGGTTGTTGTACTTCCTTGTTACATGCTGCATCAGGTGATCTTTATGTCACCTTCCCAGGTAAGTTTGAATCTTTCAGCTTGATTTTGCTTCAGCAGAGGTGCAGAGTCCTAAATATAATTTTTGTCCACCACTGCTGTTAAGACAGTAGTGCCACTTAATTTTCTATGGATGATGCATTTTCTTAAAGAATAAACAACAGAACAGTTGTCTTTGGCACTAAGACAGCTCAACCCTGTCCAAGAAAAATTCATTTAAAAAAAAAAAAAGTAGATTCCAGTCCTTTGTCCTTGTTTTCTTATACAGTTTTCCAGGAACTTGGATCATGTCAGAAACTAACAAAAAATAGCACAAACTAACTTTAGTGCACTTTTGTTTGTTTTTTTTTTCTTATCTGGTCCAGAATTAAAAAAAAAAAGACTTTGATAAATTATATAGCCTTTGAAATGGAATAGGAAAGGTTTCAGTTTGTTTATTATGTGTCAGTGCTGTAGAATTGGGTTCACAGAAAGAGTCAAAGGTTTTGGCTTACTTCACAGCCATACTCTGCAAGATATTTACTCAGTGTTAATTTGTCTTTATGCCGTGACACTCTGCAAGAAATAAAAGGGGTTGTAATAAATGAGTCAAATCCATTTCACCAGCTACATAGACATTACTAGATTGTCCTGTTTTGATTAAGAACTTGTCACTGCATCATGCTGAGCCACTTCCACCAGTCCCAGATTCTCTCATGCACAAGTAAATGGCCTTGTGGGAATGGAATACAGACTTTATAGAACATGCTGTAGGAGTGTCAACATATTTTTTTGCAGTTAAGATGAACAGTGTAATGTTTTAATAACAATTAAAATCAATAGAGTCTTATTTTGCAACAGTTAACATCTTATAATAATTCTTGTATGTTTGTTATGTAATGCTGTAGGGTGTGCACCCCACAGAGACATACTTCAGAATGAAAATGTTCTGATTCATCATCTGATTGAGACACCAGCTTTCCTGGCAAGTGAGTAGTTTTAAGTTCAGCGATTACACTATTATAAAAGAAAAAGTATTTTTATTCAATTCAGTACTAGATTAAACTGGTATCTGTGATTATATCCCCCTTTTTTTTTTCCTTAAGGTAAATTTTGAAGTAAGCAGTCAATACAAATTTTAAAATGATCTTTGTTTGAGGTAGTGTCTTTGTCTGTCTTCATAAGAATCTCAGCATTGTTGATATTTGCTTTCTCTCCCCCCCCCCCCCCCCCCCCCCCCTTTTCTTATCATCCTGTCTGCTTGTTCAAGCTTTGACCACATAAAATTTTTTTTTTTCTTCCTTTCTCTCTCATTCTCTTAGCTGAATGTATATAGTGTGTGGGCGTGTATATACTTTTCTTAATAAAGCATTCAGTTATTGTTTTCAGTTTTAATATTTTACAGGAATACCCAGAATACTTGGCTACTTTCTGAAAGTCTTGTGGCAGTCAACCTCACTTGCATGGACTCTTCTCTTGCTTCCAAATATGGGATCTATTTTTATACAGGTTAGATATGTACTTTGGAGATATTTATATTAGAACGTAATGTAGATACACAGAAGAGTAGGGTGAATTCCATGGACAGGAAAGGAAACAAAGAAGTACTAAATAGCTTCTTCTTCTTCTTCGTTTGCTTCTACCACCAAGACCGCCCCGCGATCCTACTGAATCTACGCCTGTGGTCCATGTTAAGTCCTGTGGTCCCCCGCTGGGTGAGAGGTGTTAGCCCACCTAGGCCAGAGTTGGACTTTCTCACCGGAAAACCTCGACGTGTTTTAAGATACCCATGTATCATCGCCGGGTGAGAGGTGGTTGCCCATCCAGTCCTGTGTTGGACTTTCTCACTGGAAAACCTCAGCGTGATTAGGATATGCATACATCCCCGCCAGGTGAGAGGTGGTTGCCTATCTAGACTGCCCTGGTCCAGTGTCTCCGACTTCAGCATTTTGTGGTCGTGGCCGCTACCCTTCCTAGTTGTGACCAGGATGGAGCTTTTGTCCAGTAGGATGAATCCTCGCCACTAATGACTTCCACCCCTGGGTTGAGCTGGTTTAGGCATATTATCCCAGTATGGGCGTGTTTGAGACGTGACCGACCTCTAGAGCAGAGGTGCCATGGCATGCGTAGCCTTCAAGTTTCACCCCTGGTTAAGCCAGTTTAGGCATATTTCACCAGTATGGGTGTATATCGGGCTTGACCGACCTCTAGAGCAGAGGTGGCATGACATGCCTAGCCAGCAAGTTTCACCCCTGGTGCATGCCGGTTTAGGCATATTTCACCAACTAAATAGCTGAAATTGAAAATAAAAATAATGGAAAATTTAATAACCAGTTAAAATATTTTGGTTATGTCAAGAAGTATAATGCAACAATACTTTTCTAGAGGAAAAAGTAGAAGGGGAAGAGAAAGAGAGCAATATTGGTATAAATTAGCAGACAGCATAAAAAGGTGGATTGACTTAAGCTTGGAAGTGTACACTGTAAAAACAAGGAACAGAACAAGTTGGAGGACCATTACAGCCAGGCCTCTCTGGGGAGATGACAGAGGATGATGATGTTGATGGTGTTAGTGTGTATATTATGATACTTAAACCTAGAACCTTTGCCTTGAGTTTGTTTTTTTTTTTTTTTAGTTATTGTAAAGTCAATAGAATCTAGAATTGTAAAAATGAGATCAGTGAAATGGTTTATAAATGTAAAGTTTGCTCATATTAATCCTCTCATATGCTTTAAAAAAAGAAAAGAAGGTGTGCTACAGTTTATTTACAGCTTCTTTTCCCTGTTTTATTTTGTTTACATATTAATGTAGTTATTGTTGCTAATCTGTTTGTATTGTAGAATCCGCCATCAATACCGACCATACTGGTGTCTTATATTGTATGCAAGATACGATTCTGTGATTTAGTGATAGATTGGCACAATTATGGACACACCATTCTGTCCTTGACTCTTGGCTCAAGACATCCTTTGGTCAAGTTTGCCAGATGGTAAGACCATTTGTCAAGTGGTGTCACTAAGTTTGTAGATTTTTTGTCATAGTGGTAATAGTCATGTGCGTATAATATTAATTTTTTTGTCACAGAAATGTGTCATTTATGTAAGAGATAAGAGAAATGATCTTCTTCTTCTTCGTTAGCTTCTACCACCAAGACCGCCCTGTGATCCTACTGAATTTACCCCTGTGGTCCTCGTTAAGTCCCGTGGTCCCCCGTGTGGTCCCCGGAAGGACCACACGAGATCCCCGAGAGGACCACAGGAGGTTCAGAGTATCTCAGGGCTTGAGCCTGTATTCTTGGTGGGTCTCAGAAGCGGGATTGTGTGACCACCGTGGTTTTCGTTGCACCAGTTTAGTCTAGAGTTGGACTTTCTCACTGGAAGACCTCAACGTGTTTAGAATATCAGTATATCCCCGCTGGGTGAGAGGTGGTAGTCCACTCAGGCCAGAGTTGGACTTTCTCACCGGAAAACCTCGACGTGTTTTGAGATACCTGTGTATCACCACCGGTTGAGAGGTGGTTGCCCATCCAGTCCTGTGTTGGACTTTCTCACCGGAAAACCTCATCATGATTAGGATACGCCTACATCCCCGCTGGGTGAGAAGTGGTTGCCTATCTAGACTGCCCTGGTCCAGTGTCTCCGACTTCAGCATTTTGTGGTCGTGGCCGCTACCTTTCCTAGTTGTGACCAGGATGGAGCTTTTGTCCAGGAGGACGAATCCTCGCCACTAGTGACTTCCACCCCTGAGTTGAGCCGGATTTAGGCACATTATCCCAGTATGGGCGTGTTTGGGATGTGACCAACATCTAGAGCAGAGGTACCACGACATGCGTAGCCTTCAAGTTTCACCCCTGGTATGAGCCTGTTTAAGCATATTTCACCAGTATGGGTGTATATCGGACGTGACCTACCTCTAGAGCAGAGGTGGTGTGACATGCCTGGCCATCAAGTTTCACCCCTGGTGTGTGCCGGTTTAGGCATATTTCACCAGTGTAGGTGTATTTCGGACGTGGATGGCCTCTAGAGCAGAGGCACCGTGGTATGGTTATCTTTCGCAGTGATATTACTGGACATACCGATTAAATTTCACTTTATCCTTTCCATCACCTTTTCACATCGGCGCCGCACAGCAACCTTTATTTCTTTTCCGCATTTTCCTCCTTGACCAGAAGGAGCTTCACTCCATGCACGGCATTTGAAGAGTCTCACCAGCAGTGTCTTAACCTCTGGGTTAAGCCGGTTCATGCAATTCACCCGATATGACTGCACTCAGGACGTGGCCAAACTCCAGACCAGAGGTGCCGTGATTTGACTGTTTGCTTCGCTTTATCCTTTCTACCATCTTTTCCGCAGTGGTGCCACGCAGCAACCCCATTTGCACCTTTCTTCATTGGCCGGGAGGAGCACTGCTCCACACACGACAACTGAAGAATCTCGCCAGCAGCGGTAGATGAGCTACCACACGTGCCACTCATCTACCCTAAGTGTCTGGTTTTCAGGCGCCAGATATTCGCCTTCGCCCCTTCTCCTGTCAATTTAAACAGTTCTGCCACGGGAAGGCCAGGAGCTGGACTTGACTGCCAGAGGCTGTTTGAGACGCACGCCGTTGGAGTGGAGATCGAATTCTCCACCCCACTTCTGGCAGTAACAGTCCTTAGAACCAAGAGAAATGATGACAGCAGTAAAACTGGTTCTTATAAAATAGGTAGATTGAAGTGTATAGTTCAGTTTTACAATAAAGATAGAAAAAGTGAGGAAAGTGGGTGGAAACAAGAATGGCAGAAAGTAAGAAGAGCAAGCATAAATGAAGATCATGTAATAAAACAATATTTCAGCGCAAGCCCATTACAAGGATTACATATAAGATCAACACAGCAGATAAAAATGGGGAAAATAGATGAAAAACTAAAGACGTAAGCTTCTTTTTTTGGCTATCCTTGTAAGAGAGATGGGCAACTTTAGCTTCTTTTTAGGCTATCCTTGTAAGAGAGAGGCACAATTTTGTATGTGATCCTTGAAAAAGGCTTTTGCCGAAATACTGGATTGTTGTATGCTTTTCATTTATACATGCTCATCTTAGGGAAAATAAAACTAAAACCAAAAAGACAACACAAGAAATCAATATATAGAAAGATAAACAGACACAGCCTACAAGAAGAGAATCAGTCAATCAAGTGCTGTGCCATGTGGCGTAGGCGATCATTTCTCTCCAATTCCCTGTGTTTAGACTTGATTATGAGATCCACCAGTGACTTTCTTCCTAGCCATACTAACAGCCTATTGAGTAACTTCTTTCTCTCTGTCTTCCTCTGTCTCTTCTTCCCTCAATTTTTCCAGTTGCCACAATGTGTTCCAATTTTCCTCTTCTCAGAAAATGTCCTACAAATCTCGCTTGTCTGCCTCTGATCTTTGCTATAATTTGCCTTTTAACTCCAACCTCTCTTAAGACTTCTTCATTAGCAAAAGCGAGCGCTGGACTGAAAAAAAAAAACCAAATAGAAAACATGGATATCAGAAAACACATGGAAGTACATACATGAAAGATGAGCAGCCAAATTACACATGCTGAGTGTAAAGTAATCTTGGAAAAGATCTGGCGAAAGCAAAATACAAAGAAATAGACAAGAAAGTAAAAGGTTCAGCTAGAAGGGATAAAAGAGAATACATAGACATTATGGCGAAAGAGGCAGAAAAAGCAGCAAAAACAGGAGACAGCAAAACTTTATATAACATACAAAAGAGCCTAACAGGTACTGTTACATCTAAAGACCATTCCTTGGCAAAACTGGAACCCTGTTAACATCAGGTAAAGACTAGAAGCAAAGATGGGGCTGAACACTTCCAAGAAATACTTAATCGACCACACCCTAAAGAATTGATAAACCTTGAAACCAACTTACTAACCTCACAACTAAATATCAACCTAGATGAAATTATATTGCATGAAATTGAAACAGCAGTGAATTTAATGGCTAACAAAGCTGCAGGTGAAGATGAAATAACACCCAAAATGTTAAAAGCTATCAATGGTGACAACATGAGACAACTACAGAGAATGTTTAATAAGATTTGGAAAAAAGAAAAGGTCCCTTCTAAATGGAAAAAAGGAATAATTGTTAAAATACCAAAAAAAGCAACCTTAATGACTATAACAATTGGAGAGGAGTAACCTTAGTACCAGTTGTGTCAAAAGTATTTTGCAAGGTCATTTTGAATAGATTTAAAGATATAATGGATACTGCAATGAGAGAAGAACAAGCAGGATTTCGAAAAGGGAAAAGCTATCTTGACCAGATCTTTAATCTAAGAATAATACTTGAAGAACATATTGAAAAGCAGAAACCATTAATGCTTAACTTCATAGACTTTAAAAAGGCATTTGATAGCATACACAGAGATTCATTGTGGAGAATTTTAAGTTTATATGGAATACCATCTAAAATTGTCAACATCATTAAGGACCTATACATTGGATATGTTTGTGCAGTCAAGACAGAAGAAGGGATGAGCGAATGGTTCCAGATTGAAACAGGTGTGAAACAAGGATGCATACTGTCTCCTTTGCTTTTTGGAATTGCAATAGACTTCATAATGAAAAACTGCTGCACAGGTAACACAGGTATTGACTGGGTACATGGGACTCAACTAGAAGATATTGATTTTGTTGATGATATAGCTATTATCAGTAACAATGTGAATTCCATGCAAGAAAAAACAGATATCCCGTCTTCAATGGCTAGCAAAATAGGACTTGAAATTAACAAGGACAAAACAAAAATAATGAAACTTTCTTTTAATGAAAATGGAAAAATACACGTAGAAAAGACAGATGTTGAAGAAGTCAATCAATTTGCATACAAGGATGGTGAGACCAGAAAGGAAGTTAGAATTACAAAAGCAGCATTGATCTTCAAGAATCTTGAGAACATATGGCATTCAAAAGTTATAAGCACAAAAGCGAAGTTAAAGACTGTTCAATTCAAATGTAATATTCACCCTCATTTATGCATGCGAAAGCTGGAAAACAACTAAAGAAATAAGCAATAAATTAGACTCTTTTGAAAACAAATGCCTAAGGAAAATACTTGGCATCAAGTGGAACGAATTCAAGAACAATGCAGAGATAAGACAGAAGAGTGAACAACAACCAGTCTCATGGGTGATCAGGATAAGGAGATGGACATATGTTGGTCATGTGATGAGAAGAAACAATCAGAGAATCCCAAAACAAGCTGTCAAATGGAACACAACAGGCCAAAGAAAAAGAGGCAGACCGTGTGAAACTCTGAAGAGGACATTGTTAAGAGAGGCCAAATTAACAGGCATAAAATCCCTTGATGAGGTTGAAAAGCTTGGCGAAAACAGGAAAAATTGGCAAACTACCTTGTGAGCTTTATGTGATGTTCAGTGGCGCAGGAAGGATATAAGATAATATCTTACTTTCTGCCGTTCTTGTTCTTCCAATTTTCCTCACTCTTTCTATCTTTTTGTAAAACAACTATACATCTCCATCTACCTGTGATTTATGTAAAGATGTAGATTAGTAGTGTCATTAAAATGTTAATAACTGGTTTCTAAAGCTAAAGACAGTGAGTTTTTCCTGGTTCCAGTATACTCCAATCATCCCAGTGGTAAATAGATACCTGACACTTATGTTAAGGAACTCAGCCAGAAGGGTTAGGTGTACCAGAACATGATATGTGTACATGGCAGCCAGGCTATTCTTATGAAAACCAGCCCCATGTAGGTGAGGCAGTTCCCCAGTTGATAACTGGCAAAAAAAAAAAAGTAAAATGAAGGCCTTGGCTTTTGAAGGGAAGTAGATGCTTACATTTATGTATCTGTTAATTAATATTTTGTGACATTTATGTTTTCTTGATACATTCATCTCTCTTATCCTATAAACTGGTTTGTGAATGACTGACGAAATCATGTTTTAATCATAATGCAGTAAGTTGTAAAGGAAACAGTAAAATACGAAGGGTGATTGATAAGTTCTCAGCATAAGGTACAAATACTTGAAACATACAGTTGATATTAGGTACATTTGTAGATCAGGTTAATGTAAGATTAAACACGAAGTCGGTTCTAAGGACTGTTATAGCCGGAGGTGGGGTGGAGGATACGCTCTCCACTTCAGTTAAATGTCTCCAAGGCATGTGTCTCAAATAGCTTCTGACAGTCAAGTCCAGCTCCTGGCCTTCTCATGGCTGAACTATTCAAACTGACAGGAGAAGGGGTGAAGGCGAATATCTGGCGCCTGAAAACCAGACGCTTCGGGTAGATGAGTCTTGTTTAGTAGCTCATCTAAGAAAAGGAAAACTCTGATTTAAACCCGCTGCTGGCGAGATTCTTCAGCTGCCGTGCATGGGGTGGGGCTCCTCCCGGTCAGTGAAGAAAGATGCGATTAGGGTTGCTGCACACCATCACTGGGAAAAGGTGAAAGAAAGGATTAAGTGAAGTAACCAGTAGTCTCGAGGTCAGGACTGCTCAAATCATGATACCTCTGCTCTGGAGGCCGAACACATCATATGTGCACCCATACTGGGGCAGATTGCCTGAACTGGCCTAACCCAGGGGTTAAACTGCTGGCGAGATTCTTTGGCTGCCGTGTGTGCGGTGAAACTCCTCCCGGCCAATGAAGAAAATGCAATTAGGGTTGCCGTGTGGTGTGAAATGGTGATGGAAAGGATAAACTGAAGATTAAATCGATATGTCCAGTAGTCTCGGAACAAGGGCTACTCATACCATGGCACCTCTGCTGTAGTCGGAGACACTGGACCAAGGCAGCCTAGATAGGCAATCACCTCTTACCTGACGGGGATATATACGTATCCTAATCACGTTGAGGTTTTCCAGTGAGAAAGTCCAATGCTGGACTAGATGGGCAACCACCTCTCACCCTGCAGGGATATACGGATATCCAAAACATGTCAAGGTTTTCTGGTGAGAAAGTCCAACTCTAGGCTGGATAGGCTGCCACCTCTTACCCAGTGGGGATATACTAATATTCAAAACATGTTGAGGTTTTCCGGTGAGAAAGTCCAACTCTAGATTAAACTGGTGCAATGAAAACCACGGTGTCACGCAATCCTGCTTCTGCAACCCACCAAGAATACAGGCCCAAGCCCCGTGATACTCTGAACCTCATGTGGTCCTCTCTGGGATCTCTTGTGGCCCTCTCGGGGACCACAGGACCAATCAAGGACCACAGGAGTAAATTCAGTAGGATCATGGGGCGATATTGGTGGTAGAAGCGAACAAAGAAGAAGAAGAAGAAACACCAAGTTGCAAGAAGTTAACTGCAACCAATTTTTTTTACAGGTTACGGAAATGGTAAGGGGTAGCAGAAACTGAGAAAATGGATAAAATTTCTCATTGAGCAGTCATTCGGTATCTCTGCATTGAAGGAAATCCATAAGGATATGGTAGAGACTCTAGGGGAGAGTATCCCTTCTTACAGCACAATGAAGAAATGGGCAGCTCAGTTCAAACATGGAAGGGAGAGTCTGGAAGATGATCCCCATTCAGGAAGACCAAGAATGGTAACCACCGATGAACTACCAGCAGAATCCATGACATGAAATTGGAGGATTGACGGCTAACTGAGCGGTACATTGCTACTGAGTTGGGCATCTCCCAGAAACGTGTTCATGACATTATTCACTATGATCTTCAAATGACAAAGGTCTTTGCTCGATGAGTCCTGAAACTTCTTGGAGCTGATCACAAACAACAGCGTCTCAACATGTCAAGAGACAATCTTGGCCATTTTTTCTGCAGATCCTGAAAAGTTTCTTCAGCAATTTGTGACTATGGATGAGATTTGGGTTCATCATTTTCAACCAGAAACCATAGAGCAGTCAAAGCAGTGGAAATCATGGATCCCCACCTCCAGAGAAAGCAAGGGTGATTCTGTCTGCAGCAAAGTGATGGCTTCCATCTTTTGGGATTCAGAAGATGTGCTATTAGTAGACTATCTTCAGAAGGACAGAACAGTCGCCAGGGCCTATTATGCTAATCTTGTGAAGCAACTGTGGGTCAAATAGAAGAAAAAGCATGGAGGGAAATTGACGAGAGGAGTCATCTTTCATCAAGACAATGCTCCAGTTCACAAGTCGCCGGTGCCAGTGGCTGCCATTCATGAATGCGTCTTCCAGCTTCTTGAGCATCCTTATTCCTCAGATTTGGCCCCTTTGGACTATTACCTGTTTACCAAACTCAAAAAGGAGCTTAATGGTCGCAAATTAGCTTCAGATGATGATGTCATTCATGCTGTAGACCACTTTCTACTGGTACAAGATGCTGACTTTTACAAAGAAGGGATCTGTATGCTCCAGGATCACTGGACAGTGCATAAACTTGCAAGGGGACTATGTTGAGAAATAACCCCAAAAAGTTGTCCACAAATAATCCATTGTACCTTATATCATCATCATCATCAGGTGCCGTGCCAACTGGCGTTGGCTATTATGCTTTTCCAGAGTACACGATCCTTCATGCAGGCCATCAGCTCAGTTGATGATCTCCTCTCACACCATCTCATCAGACTGTCCAGTATCATTTCTCTTGGTCTTCCTCTAGATCTTCTTCCCTCTATTTTTCCTGTTGTTATAATATTTTCAGTGCCCCCTCTTCTCATTGCATGTCCTATGAAAGTACATCATCTCTCTCTTATTTTTTTGACAAGATTTTTTGTCTCTCCAGCTCTTCTCATACATTCTTCATTAATTATTTTTGCTGTCCATAGAATTCACAGCATTCTTCTAATAAACCACATTTCTGCTGCTTCCAATGATTTTTTGAGCAGACCTGCCTATTGTCCATGATTCACTTCCATATAACAAGATAGAATCAATATAGCATTTTATGACTCGTTTTCTAACACTTATTGATAAGGATGTGTTGCATAATATGTTTCTCATTCTCTGAAATGCAGTCTTTGCTTGGCCTAGTCTGTTCCTAATTTCTGTTCTGCATTTCCCATCTGAAGTTATTACTGCTCCAAGGTGTTTGAATTTCTGCACCTGCTTTAGAATAGTTCCGTTTAATTTTATACTGCATGAGGTGGATTCTGTTTCTTAGATATAACCATAGTCTCTGTCTTTTTTTATGTTTAAAGTAAGGCCTTTCTTTAGCGACTTTATCCTGTACCTTATGCCAAGAACTTATCAATCATCCCTCGTAAATAATTTCTTACTTATCACTGCCAGGTATGAAAAGAAGTGTGGCCATTTGTCATCTCATAACATTTGTGTGACTCATGCAATGAAAGTGGATTTAGAATACAACTGGAAAATCAGGTGGGTGAGATGAAATATTTTAAGATTCATTATCAACAATATTAAATATTGCAGTGTTTTATGTGAATTAGGTTTTTTTCTTTTTTGATAACAATTGTTTAAAAACTTTTTATTTTCTGTTTGTTTGTTTTTATTGAATAAACGTCTATTTTAAAAAAGTTTTCATATAGTCAAATCAAGATATTGTTTATTCAAACCATGAACTGTATCAGCATACCACAAGCTGAGAGAAAAGCAGGTTTTGTTAGAAACACTATAGACCACATGAGCTGGAGAATCATTATTTACATGTGCCTATTAGCTGGTTATGATTACAGGAAACATAAACTCATCTTTCTCTGTTTTCCTGTGGTTACATCACATGGAGGTTTTTTGCTTTTTTTTTTTTTTTTCAGGGCCATTGCTGTACATGACAGACCAGCCGAGTTGTTTAAGTCTGTTGATGTCAGCGAGCAGCATCAGCTTTTCATCAGGCTGGGAAGAGAGCACCCAGTGTTTCTTTCAAGGTGAGTTTTGTGCAAATGAAGAATTACAGCTGATAATGAATAGTAGAAATAGTAGAAATCTCTGTATCTGCTAGTAGAAATCTCTGTATCTGCTAGTAGAAATCTCTGTATCTGTTGGTAGAACTCTAAGTATCTGCTAGTGGAAATCTCTGTATCTGCTAGTAGAAATCTCTGTATCTGCTAGTAGAAATCTCTGTATCTGCTAGTAGAAATCTCTGTATCTGCTAGTAGAAATCTCTGTATCTGCTAGTAGAAATCTCTGTATCTGCTAGTAGAACTCTCTGTATCTGCCAGTAGAAATCTCTGTATCTGCTAGTAGAAATCTCTGTATCTGCTAGTAGAAATCTCTGTATCTGCTAGTAGAACTCTCTGAATGAAGAATGATGGTATGTGACTCTGTGTGACAAAAATGTCTTCTTTGTCATTCACTCAGACATCAACACCAAACACTCTCACAAATGTGACAGTTCAACTCGAGTTTTCAGCATCGCAGTAGAGCTTCTTCTGTAGTAGTATAGGGTCTGGCCAGGTCCTTTGCTTGAGTGGGTTGTGTGGGTGACAGTTCTGAAGTATGTGATACTATGATAACTCTGAGTACAGGCATCATATCAGATTAGGTTCCAGGAGCATTTCTACAATATCAGAATGGATCCAAGAGGGAGGCATCCTAGCAGATTCCACTACAGCCTCTTAGAGTTATACCCCATTAACCTCACTGAAAAGAGTCGTGCATATGGTTAGTTACTAGACAGCATAAGGAGGAAGCTGAATAATATCTTGACCTTCCTTAATTCATGGGGAATATAGAAGAAATGAGTAGAATCTTGGCTTGCTCTAGTTCACAGGGACTATAGAAAAAAACAAAACAAAATCTTTACCTTCCATGGTACACAGGGAATATGGATAAAACATAATCAGAATATCTTGAGCTTCCATGGTACACAGGGAATATGGATAAAACATAATCAGAATATCTTGAGCTCCCATGGTACACAGGGAATATGGATAAAACATAATCAGAATATCTTGAGCTCCCATGGTACACAGGGAATATGGATAAAACATAATCAGAATATCTTGAGCTCCCATGGTACACAGGGAATACAGAAGAAGAAGAATATCTTGACCTTCGGTGGTTCACAGTAAATATAGAAGAAGCAGAATAAAATCCTTGTTTGCTGCAGTTCACAGGGAATATAGAAGCAGAACAGTATCTTGACCTTCGGTGGTTCACATGGAGTAATCAACTTGCTCTTGTTCAAAAGCCTCTAAAACTTTCATATTTTCTTCATATTGTATGCTCAGGAAGGGAAATTAAATAGCATTCAAACTGTTCCTGACATGCTGATGTTATTTATGGCAAAACTGAGATCTCGGGGTTTTTGTTGTTTTTTTCCACTGTTTCACTTACAATTCCTCAGGGGACGCACACACGACTGCACCAGGTTTACAGAAAGAAACAGTGATGGAAAGATTGTCAAGCTAAATGACCGTCCAGCCATATTAGTCAGCAGTACAAGCTGGACAGGTGAGTCATTGCTGGAGTGGTTTTGTTGGTCTCATGCATAGCTAGTAGTTGTTTGAAAAACATTTGTCTATTGATAGGATAAGACAGTTTAAAAACAATATGCTTTCATTGTAGCTATCAAAATGCTAATCTTTTAGATAGATGATTGCCAAGTTACACACTTTATGTCCAACTCAGCCCTTCACTAAACTGCTGAGACTAAATCCATTATGTAGAAAAAAAGTCATTAACTTTAGCCTGGGCTGTTTCAGTTAAGAACATGGATATTGATTATTGGGTCTCGTATATTGACTCAGGATATCTCTCATGAATAGCTGTCCCTGATGTGTATCTAATTGATTGTAGAGAAAGAGTATAAATTGTACCCCCCCCCCCCCCCCCCCCCCCCAACAAAAAAATGTCAGGGCTCCAGGTATAGTATGGCTTAGTGCATATATGTCAGCCCCCGGTATAGTATGGTTTAGTGCATGTATGTTGGCTCCAGGTATAGTATGACCTAGCACTGTATAAGTCAGGGCTCCTGATTTAACCTGGCCAAGCATTTGTATAAGTCAAGGCTCCAGATTTAGCATGACCTACTGCTTCTGCGTTCGAGGTTGTTGGTCACATCAGATCCTGATCCCTGTCGACTTGACAAAGCCCGCAGTTCTCTCCACATCCAGATAGGAGCCCCAAAGCTTTTGCCCCAAGCTTGTGTCCTCTGGCCATGTCTTACACCTCAGGTCTGCATGGTTTGGGCACTCCTGAAGGATATTTTCTGGAGTCTGGACTCCACTGCCACATGGACACTCGTTTGTGTGAGACATTTAAGTCGATGTAGGTGGCTTAGTAGTCTTCAGTGGCCTATCCTTAGGTGGAAGAGAATGGTTTGCTAGTTAGTGTATTGGATCTGGTTTGTTGTTGCATTTCAGTTGCTTATTCCATTCAGATCTGCACTGGTTATGGGTTATAGTTTTCACCTCTTGGTTGTTTACTGGATGATCTTGATTGTTGCCAGCTTTGGATGGGCTGTCAGTTATTTCATTGCCAACTATTCCACAGTGGGATGGTGCCCATTATAGGGCCATAGTTATTGACAGTGTAAGGTGCTTCAGTTCTGTTGTGATTTCTTGTATGTTTGCCTGTGGGTTCTTTGTTGTTTTTAGAGATTCCAGAAGTGCCCTGCAGTCTGTGAAGAAGGCTGTTTTGTGGGTGGGTGCGGGTTTTCTGTTTTAAGCATTCTGAGGGCTTCAAGGAAGCTGTTGTTTCTGTCCTGTAGTTGGAGAAAGTCTTTCCCATCCCAAAGGCCTTTTTGGTTTGTCTCCCATCTGTGTATCTTATGTAAACACCCCCACCTCCATTTTTTTACTGCTTTTTCCTGACTTCTCCTTCTACAGCAAAAACATAATGAGAAATATAGAGAGCTTGCCAGGAATATCATTTGGTGGATACAACCGTAACAACTTAAGATATGCAGACGACACAGTTCTGATTGCTAAAAGTGAAGGGGAGATACAGGATCTTCTGGACATATGGTTTGTGAAAGTAAAAGTAAAGGTCTCAGACTGAATAAAAAGAAGACTGAAGTGATGGTCATTTCAAAGAAAAGAATGCCACCAAAATGCACCATTACCATCGATGGCACAGAACTGAAACAAGTTGATAGATTCAAGTACTTAGGAACAGTTATAACAGCTGATGGGAAATGTCACAACAAAATAAAAAGCAGATGTGCTCAGGCCAAGTCAGCATTCCAGAAAATGAGAAACATCTTGAATGTTACATCAAGCCAATTTTGTTTTATGAGTGTGAATCATGGACTATGAATAAGAGAGTACAGCGAGAAATGGAGGCCATGGAAATGTGGTTCATAAGGAGGATGCTGAAGGTACCATGGACAGCCAAAAAAACCAGTGAAGAAGTCTTAAGAGAGGCAGGAGTTAAAAGGCAAATTGTAGTAAAGGTCAGAGGCAGACAAGCGAGATTCATAGGACATTTCCTGAGAAGAGGAAAAATTGGAACACTTGTGGCAACTGGAAAAATTGAGGGAAGAAGAGACACAGAGAGAAGTTACTAGATGGGCTGTCAGTGTGGCTGGGAAGAAAGTCACCGGCAGAATCTCATAATCAAGTCTAAAGACATGGAATTGTGGAGAGAAATGATCGCCTACGCCACACAGCACAGCACTTGATTGATTGATTGATTTTCTACAGACCCATCTGTGTATACATGTATCCATTCAGGTGGGTTGTATTTGCTGTCAGTTAGCTCCTGGGTCAGTGTCTTCATCTGAAGTGTTGTTAAGTAGTCCTTTTTGTGTGTGCCTGGTACCTCTGTGAGGACTTTTTTTCTTTTCACAGTGACTGTCCTTTTCCACAATTTGGAGTGGTTCAATTTCTTCATGAGATGTGGGAAGGTCTTTATAGTGTTGGAGTTGTGTTGTCAGGTGGTTGAAGCTGGTTCTTTTCAGTCTGTTTTTTTTTTTTTTTGACTCCTGAATTCTTTTGTTCACAGGGTGGGTTGTCAGGCGTATTAACTTTTGTTTGTGGATCATTAGTTTTTCTTTGCGCCTGATCTCAAGAAGTTGAATTTGCGTGTATTTCTCCATCTCTGTGATGGGAGTGCTCTTCATTCCTCCTGTGATCAGCCGCAGATCTGTGTTTTGCACTTTTATTAGGCCAGCGGTGTTTGTGTTGGAGGCTGTGGCCCAGGCTGTCATGCCATATTCCAGTGTTGGCCCTATGGTGCCCACATATGCTTTTTTTTAGCATGTTGCTTTTGGCTCCCCAGGTTGTGCCTGCCAGCTTTTTAATTGCTTTATTTTCTGTGTCTAGCAGGTGTGGCTTCCAGGTTAGCCTCTTGTCCAGTTTCATATATTACCTAGAATTTAGAACTTTAAAGAAAAAATTAGTGAAAGTACAGATTTATGGAATATTTTTATTGTTCATAGTTTCATTTTCTCTGCGAGTTTCCGTAACGATATCTTTAAAAAGGCATTTGATAGCATACACAGAGATTCATTATGGAGAATTTTAAGTCTATATGGAATACCATCTAAAATTGTCAACATCATTAAGGACTTCTACAATGGATATGTTTGTGCAGTCAAGACAGAAGAAGGGATGAGTGAATGGTTCCATATTGAAACAGGTGTGAAACAAGGATGTATACTGTCTCCTTTACTTTTTGGAATTACAACAGACTTCATAATGAAAAAATGCTGCACAGGCAACACAGGTATTGACTGGGTACACGGGACCCAACTAGAAGATCTTGATTTTGCTGATGACATAACTCTTATCAGTAACAATGTGAATTCCATGCAAGAAAAAAACAGATAGCCTGTCTTCACTGGTTAGCAAAATAGGACTTGAAATTAACAAGGACAAAACAAAAAAAAAAAGAAAATTCCCCTTAATCAAAATGAAAAAATACACATAGAAGGGACAGATATTGAAGAAGTCAATCAATTTGCATACCTTGGCAGCTACATAGACCAGGATGGTGACACTAGAAAGGAAGTTAGAATCAGAATTGCAAAAGTAGCATCGATCTTCAAGAACCTTGAGAACATATGGAATTCAAAAGTTATAAGTACGAAAACCAAGTTAAGACTATTCAATTCAAATGTAATATCCAGCCTCATTTATGCATGCGAAAGCTGGAAAACAACTAAAGAAATAGACAAGAAATTAGACTCTTTTGAAAACAAATGCCTAAGGAAAATACTTGGCATCAAGTGGAACGAATTTAAGAATAATGCAGAGATGACAGATGAGTCTCATGGGTGATCAGGAAAAGGAGGTGGACATATGTTGGTCACTTGATGAGAAGAAATGATCAGAGAATCCCAAAACAAGCTATCAAGTGGAACACAACAGGCCAAAAAAAAAGAGGCAGACCGCGTGAAACTCTGAAGAGGTCATTGTTAAGAGAGGCCAAATTAACAGGCATAAAATCCCTTGATGAGGTTGAAAGACTCGCCGAAGACAGGAAAAATTGGCGAACTACTTTGCGAGCCCTATGTGACGTTTAACAGCACGGGAAGGATATAAGATAAGATAGTTTCATTAAAAAACCTTTCAGATGGGTATGCTGTTATTTATTATGTACACACCAGTATCTTTTCAGAGTTTATATAGAATAGTCATATCAGTGTCTTCATATTTTAATGTGTTTCAGAGGATGAAGATTTTGGTATTTTGTTGGATGCATTAGAAGGTAGGTGTCTTACTTCTGCTTCTTTTGGTGCTAGTTATGAGTTAGGTTTGCAGCAACTCATGTTGCCTTTCTCAGACTGTCTGCTTGGCTTCAGCCCTCTTTGTTATGTAGATTTAATGTAACTTTCATAAAAATGTAATATAATTTTTTTTACTTTAGAAAAGTTGAAGTAATATCTTATATGCAGATTTCAAGGAAAAAGAAAAGTAAGTTTTAAAGAAAATTAAATTACCTGATATTCATCTCAGGACTACTACTATACTGCTCCATCAGCTATTACTGCATCACCACCACCTTTCTGGAACTGTGAGCTTGGTGTTCTTTACAGCCGATGTGGTGAAGGTTTTCAGGCACAACATCATGCTGGTTTGGGCTTGGACTATGGCGGCTATTTTTTCAGGCCCTGAATGAAGCTAAAAAAGCAGGGAGTGTGCAGTACTTCTTTAGCAGGCTCCACCACCATGGGGACTGTGGTGATCCCAGCCCTGTTAGCAGGCTCCACCACCATGGGGACTGTGGTGATCCCAGCCCTGTTAGCAGGCTCCACCACCATGGGGACTGTGGTGATCCCTGCCCTGTTAGCCAGGCTAGACCTGTTACAGAGGGTACCAACAGTGAGATTGGACAGTGTCTTGATCAGCTATGATTCATCAACCCTAGTGCTAGCATATCATCTATGAGTTAGTGTCTTGATCAGCTATGATTCATCAACCCTAGTGCTAGCATATCATCTATGAGTTAGTGTCTTGATCAGCTATGATTCACCAACCCTAGTGCTAGCATATCATCTATGAGTTAGTGTCTTGATCAGCTATGATTCACCAACCCTAGTGCTAGCTTATCATCTATGGGTCATTTGACAGATCAGGCATCATCTTCACCCCTGATCCCAGGACATCTGACATGATTGACAAATGCCATTTCAGACTAGAAATGTTTTGTGTTCTTGGATAAAAGAAGGAAAATGGCAGAAGAGTTGCGCTTAGTTCTGCACAGATAAACATAAATACAGGTATTAATAAACATGATTGTTTCAGGCATGTTTATTAATATTTATGTTTATCTGATTGTTTCAGTAACTACAATGAGGAATGTTAGAGAAGATGTAAACAAAGAATATTACAGTGCCATAACAATTGGAGGTTATGAAATACCAGAGATTAGATATGCTGATGACACAGTATTACTATCCACAACACAAAAAGGAGTGGAAAAACTAATTATGTCAGTCCGTAAGAATAGTGAAGAGCAAAACCTCTATCTTAATGCGAAGAAAACTAAATTGATGATAACTGACTAAACAAATAAGGCAGCTGAAATGTGTATCAATCAGGAAAAATTGGAATTAGTGGAGAGTTTTGAATATCTTTGATCACTACTAACTAATAATGGAGAATGATGGAAATTAAAAGGAGGACATCTATCATTCTTCTAAAAGTAAAACAACTAAAGAAGCTGTAGAGAGGAACATACAGAACTACAAAAATAAGATTTTTAAGGGCATGCATCTTTCCCATAGCAACATATGCCTATGAGACGCGGACACTTAACAAAACAGCTGAGAAACACATAAATGCCTTTGAAGGTAAATGCTACAGAAGAGTTCTTCAAATATCATGGACACAAAAAAGAACAAATATATTCATACTAAAAAACTTAATATTGAAGAAGGCTGGCTAGTCAAGAGGATTAAACAAAAAAAACTTAAATATTTTGGACGCATTAAACCAAGAGGCCTACAGGAGAGCTTTTTAGGGAGGCAGAGTTCTGCAAGGGACATGCATATGACTGACTGACTGACTGATTTTTTCAGTAGACATATATAAATGTGATAGAAACACTATATCCATGGATAAACATTATGGGTAGAGTAGAGACAGACATATTTGTGAATTTAAAAAATATCTTTTTAATGGCTTAATGTGTTTACCAACATGACTTTTCATCTTAAACAAAAAAAGCTTCATCAGCCTGAAGTGTTCAGAATTTAGAGATTCATTTTATACACACAAGAGATAAAGAGAGATTATGTTGTTTGATACAGTTTTTTTTCCTTTTTCATGACATCCATTTTGTGCACAGAATATGACAAGAGAGATAATATAGGAGATGGTTCTATAGCTCTTCCAGAACTAGTCTGTGTTATCACAGGTTTGTGCTCATCATTTGCTTTATCGTCTTGTCCTGATCTTATCAAACTGTTGATGTGTTATCACAGGTTTGTGCTCATCATTTGCTTTATCTTCTTGTCCTGATCTTATCAAACTGTTGATGTGTTTTTCACAAGTTTGTGCTCATCATTTGCTTTATCTTCTTGTCCTGATCTTATCGAACTGTTGATGTGTTATCACAGGTTTGTGCTCATCATTTGCTTTATCTTCTTGCCCTGATCTTATCAAACTGTTGATGTGTTATCACAGGTTTGTGCTCATCATTTGCTTTATCTTCTTGTCCTGATCTTATCAAACTGTTGATGTGTTATTGTTATAACATTTTTTTTTTTCTATCCTGTTCATTTGCTGTGGACTAAGGTATGGCCTTATTCATTGAGATGAATTTTAAATTAAAAAAATTTTCCCTTAATGCACTGACATTGTGGTATATAATGTAACCCGGAGTGCTTAGCCAAACAGGCTAGTCATCATCTTCGTAGGCAGTTTTCCCAAACAGTGGCATGTCAGGTACCCATTTGTACATTCAGTTGGAGGGTGGGTCTCTGACCCACAACTTTGAATTGAAGGACAGTTCACAAGTGACTGGTGACTGTTGAAATATTATATGCATATTTGGTATGCACTTTTCTGGTTAGACTGGGGGGGGGGGGGCAGGGAAGAATGACATTCTGACATATGATGAAAAGGGTGTATGGGGAAAAAAGGTTGAGAACAACTGATCTAGTTGTTAAGATTAAGTTTTACCTCTTACTGCAAACTTGAAGTTCATGGCAGCCAATGCTCTGTCAGATAACTTGTAAAAATGGTATCAGTCTGGGTTGAATGTTCATAGAATGGACCTTAGAAGCAGACTTCTAAGCAGGCTGCACCACCACAAGAGTGTCATTTCTTAGTGTCACAACAGCTTCTTAGTGGGAACATTAATGACAGAGTAAGGTTTAACCATAAACTTAAAATATGGTAAGAAATTACTTTGATTAACAAAATATTGTAATACTTCAGCTTGCTCCTTCATCAGACAAGAAAAACATAGAGATAGAAAGTTCAGTTACTGCTTTTTGTTCTTATATTTTACACTTTAAGTTCTGCATTCTTCACTGAGGTATATTACCTAATTTCCTCCATTTTTTTATACTTGAGAAAAATAAAAATGTAAATACCTTGTTGCTGTCTTGTTACTACATTAAAGTTTGTTCTGATTATGTTTTACATTTGTTTTCCACACTTGTGTATGTGTGTGCGCGCGCCCACACACACACACGCACGCACGTACAGTCAGTCGCTCGGTTCAGAAAATCAAAGAATCAGTAAGTGGAGATAAGGAGTTGCATGATCAGCCACGCAGTGGACGTCCTGCCACAGCCACCAAGGCAGAAATGTTGAAATGCGCTGAGGGCATTATTCTTACTGATAGGTGTATCACTACTCAACATTTGGCCTTAAAGCTGTCAGTCAGCAGTGGCAGTGCAAATTCAGTTATAAAAGCTCCTGGATTTTCTAAGGTTTTCACAAGATGGATTCCTGGAAGTCTCACAAATGAACATCGATTGCAAAGGAAAGCAATTTCTTCTGAATTGTTGGAGTGTTTCAATGCTGAGGGAGAGAACTTTTTGGCTAAGATCGTAACAGGTGATGAAACCTGGGCACATCATTTTGAACCTGAGACAAAAAGTCAGTCAATGGAGTGGCATCATCCGCAGTCACCACGAAGAAAGAAATTCAAGATAGCTCCTTCAGCTGGAAAGGTCATGATCACTGTCTTTTGGGACATTGAAGGTGTGATTCTTTTGGATGTTACGCCAAGAGGAGAGACAATCAATTCGCAAGCTTACATTAACTCTTTCCCTGCCATAGTCGATATCGTGATAACTTCCTGTTAGTCTAGTGACTGGCATGTTCATTGTAGCGATTTTGTTTCGTTGCAATGTAAAACTATTGTAAAACTTTTTATCCAAAGCATGGCTAACAACTGAGCGAAATAGATGTTTTACCGGAGAAATTTCAGTATTCATTGTGATTTTGGAGGCATAAGGACATGTCCTATGACCCGACCACTCTTCCTGAATGTATCCCAAGTACATCTAGACCTATTAAATGGACTAGAGAAGTAGTTAGAAAGTTATTTCAGACATTATTTTAGTGAGAATGCCACCACACAACTAGATTGGACAAAAATTTAAGTAGATCTGGAAGTTGCCAGTGGTAAACATTGTACATCTAGGCATCGCCGATGGTAAACACTACACACTTATCAGCTAAAAACATCACACTACTTCTTTTTTCCTAAAAAACTCTTCATTTATGAAATCTTCTTACATTTACAACTATTTTCATGCATAATATGTATACTTTTAAAGTGGAAATACTTTGTACATTCACTTTTACAACTATACCCCCTATACATATCAAGACCCGCGCTTTTTGTGTGGCACAGACGGGAACGTCCACATTTTTTTCTGTGACACGGGAAGAGTTAAGACATTGAAAAAACTCGATCAGCGTTTTCACAGAGTTCAGCCACACAAGAATCCACAGACCTGCTTCTCCTTCACGACAGTGTGTGCACTCACACAGGTCTGGCAATACGGGAAGCAGTCACCAAATTGGGTTGGACTATACTACCCCATCCACCCTATAGTAGTCCCGATTTGGGACTCTCTGATTTCCATCTGTTTGGTCCACTTAAAGATGCACTCTGAGGGGTAAGATTTGAAGATGACGAAGGAGAGATTCATGCAGCGAAGAAATGGCTACATAATCAAGAGAAAATCTGGTACGGGCTAGGAATACATGCGCTTGTTTCGCTCTGGCGTAAAGCCGTACAAGTTGATGGGGATTATGTTGAATAATACCGATGTTTACAGACATATCCATGTATATTGTGTATAAATTTCATGCTTTTTGAATAATCAGCTCCTGAGAAAAATGATGTGGTGCTTTACTTTCTGAATGCTCCTCGTATATACATACACAGACATGTACACACACATACAAACATATCAGGTCCTAACCAGTTTTAGATTTGATGGCCAAAATAACAGAGCCAGTACAGAAATAATTATCTCAGCATTTGATTGGTGGCAAGTTTAATCATACAGTTAAAGTATATAGATTATTTTTAGTAAATCACAAGCATTCCATTTTGTTTCTGTTTTTCCCTTTGTCATCTTCTCTTGTTGATTCTCGTATTGTCCTCATTATATAAAATAACACCAATTTGAGAATACAAGAGAATCTCTTGTTTGCCTGTGATCTCTCTCATAAAGGGAAAGGCCCTCAGAAGGAATATTATAGTAAGAGAATTGAAGAGAGACAATGGAAGAAAGTTAGATTTTGTTTGCCCTGGCTGGCAGCTGAAGATTACCCTGTGATGTTGGGTAAGTTGTGTTTTCCTGATGGAGCTTCAAGTCAGAATCGTGCATTACTGTCATTGTGTCTCACTGTAATTAGATAATAGGTTTTATACAGTCACTGCTGTAGCTGTAGCAAGACACAAGTATTGAACTGGATAAGGAGTAAATCGTAGTGACTTCCTTCCAGTTTAGGCGTATTATCTCAGCATGGTCGTGATTAGGACGTGACCAACCTCTAGAACGGAGGTACTGTGTCATGAGTAATCATCAGGTTTCATCCCTGGGTTAAGCCGGTTTAGGCATATTTCACCAGTATGTTTTTTAACCCTTTAGCATTTCCCAAAGTTGTCTTATGTGTGCTTGTCACTCATATAACGTTCTCCCTGAGTTAACTCGCTGGTTATATACTGATGCACTTTCAAAATGTTAACATGTGTTTTCTCAGTGGCTGACCCAGTTAGTATCAGATATCGTGGGAAGCTGCTGGAGTGTCATATTTAACAAGCAGGTCAAAACAAATATAGCTGTGCTATGTTATGCTGAGAACACTGATTTGTTGCAGTAAAGGCAGTCATTTCAGAGACAGTGACATGTTACATGATGGCACTGATGGTTCTGCTTATGTGGACAGCAGACAATTTAGATTCTTCAGTTTATGATGATGACAATACTAAAACTTTTGACACTGCACCTGAATTTATGTATCCAAGAATGGGCACAACATTCCAGACCAACATTCAGGACCACAGAAAAATGTGATATTTCTGCAAGAAATGTGGGGTGACATTGCTCTGTAGTTTAATAAACAGAAGCTGTTCATTTGAACATCAGGATCATCATACCATCAGAGTTACTACCACTACCATCATCATACCATCAGAATTACTAACACCATCATCATCATACCATCAGTTACTACCACCTTCATCATCATCATCATAATACCATCTGAGTTACTACCACCTTTATCATCATCATCATTATAATCATCATTACCACTTGCAATCGCCTTTACTTTCACCATAATTGTACCACAATAACCATCATCAACATTGCCGCCACTTTCACTATAATCATTAAGCTATGTCAAGAAATTTTTATTTCTGTACAGTAAATCTTTATCTATTTTTATAACTGTTATGTGTCCAACTTTTTCTTTTGTGAAAATAACTCACCACAAGTAAAGTGATGCATTTTAAAAAAAACCCTAAAGAGTTAATAAAAAAAGCAGTCTTCTTTAAAGCCTCCATCACAATGTGAAACGTGTTTATCTTTGTCTATCTGGCCATGCTGAAGTAGTGGAACATCTTATTTCCAAGGGCATCATGGGATATTGTCTTGGCTAGCCATGTAGCAATCTTATTTGCCAAACACAGTTGAAAGTTGTGTAGCTTTATTCTTATTTACACTGATTTTTTTGTGTGTACCTGACTTTCCAAGATGAGATATGCATGTTTGTAATTTTTGTATGTTAACATAAAAGTTATAGTTCCTGCTGCAGAAAATTAAGTCTTTATTTGTTAGTTTATCAGGTATCCACCATTCTATGTATTGCCAGCATCAGCAGACATTGGTGTGTGCCTGCACAAGTCTTCCAGTGGGCTGGACCTTCCAATGAAGGTGGTGGACATGTTTGGATGTGGCTTGCCAGTTTGTGCTGTAAACTTCCACTGGTAAGATGTTCCAGTCTATCTGCAGTTCAAAATAAATGCCATTTTGTATTTCTGTCCCCCCCCCCCCAAAAAAAAAAAACCCAAACTTTCTGTAGATAAGTGATTTTGTGGGTTATCACATTAAATGGGTTTATTTCATGAAGTATATTACAGAAACTTAGCTGTTCATGTGTTACTTTAAAAATTTCATGAAGAGCATTCAGATATCCCACTGTTATCTTGTATATAATCTAATATTACAGTATATGTAATACAGAGTACAGTGTATGTTCTTCTGTACAGTAGTACATAAAACCTTTAAAGTGCCTAAACAGTAGTCCAGTCCTTTCAGTTCTTTGACTGCCTGATCTATTATACTGCATCTGGGTTTCTGAAGTCGTGTTTTGGTGTTGTCTAAAGATATTAGGAAGCTCATATTGTGTGATACAGTTTATTATGTTAACTTGGTTTTGTTTAACCCGCCTTAGCCTTATCAAATTAAGATTCTTTTTGTTATTAGAGGCTTGCCAAGTGAAAATAACTTGGTGCATGATCATATTCTGCAGTCTCTGATAGCATTCTTCTTTCATCTTCAGCTTATTATGCTGAGTCATCTAGACAAAGGGACAGGTTCCTTCCATGAATCTCATTGCCATCAGGGGTTCTTAAAGTGTACCCCATAGTTTTCTCTTCTTGCACTTTTCCTTGTACCAGGTTTGGGCTCATAAATTCTCTGTAGAGAGTGCAGGTCTGGGCTTATGTCTGTGTTGAGAGTGCAAGTCGGGGCTCATAAATTCTCTGTTGTGAGTGCAGGTCTGGGTTTGTAAGGTCTGTGTTGAGAGTGCAGGTCTGGGTTCATAAATTGTCTGTAGAGAGTGCAGGTCTGGGCTCATAAATTGTCTGTAGAGAGTGCAGGTCTGGGCTCATAAATTGTCTGTAGAGAGTGCAGGTCTGGGCTCATAAATTCTCTGTAGAGAGTGCAGGTCTGGGCTCATAAATTGTCTGTAGAGAGTGCAGGTCTGGGCTCATAAATTGTCTGTAGACAGTGCAGGTCTGGGCTCATAAATTGTCTGTAGAGAGTGCAGGTCTGGGCTCATAAGGTCTCTAGAGAGTGCAAGTATGGGATCATGAGGTCTGTGTAGAGAGTGCAAGTATGGGATCGTGAGGTCTGTGTAGAGAGTGCAAGTATGGGATCATAAGGTCTGTGTAGAGAGTGCAAGTATGGGATCATGAGGTCTGTGTAGAGAGTGCAAGTATGGGATCATGAGGTCTGTGTAGAGAGTGCAAGTATTGGCTCTAAGATCTCTGTTGAGAGTGCAAATCTGGGCTCATTTATGAAGAAAGTAGGAAGTGCAAATTTACAGAGGCCATGCATCCTGATGATCAGATTTTCTGTGCAATACGTAAAGCATCATGTGTCCACAAACTGCTCAGGACATTAAAAATATTTAGTTTCATATAGCTGACTCATAATGTCTTATGATGTATCATCAGGTCTTGCAGGAAGACATTGTGCATACTGGATTCATGTTCTCTTGTGAAACGTGCTCAGATAATGCCTGAAAGAATCTTCAGGAAGTGGAGACATTAGTTTATGACCAGCTGGGACCCAGCCTCACCTCTCCATGTCCCCTTTCAACAAGATATGTGTCACAAAAGCCTGATGATTGAGGAAGGAAGTTGATGTTTTCACAATAGATACATATGGAAAATACTGGCACAGAGAACGTTGACCTATATTTTATGTATACCTCAGGAATCAAGAAAGCCGTGACAGCAAATTTTGGCTATCACTCCTACCAAAAAAATCATCAGAGGGTACAAGACAAAGAAGGAGAGTTCAAGGGAAGGAAGAGAGATCTGGAGAAAGGGAAGGTTTACCAGACTGATCATTCTAGATTATTTGTTTCAGTATTCTATAGATTGGCTGAAGAGTTGTCCATGTATTTCCACAGCATCGATGAACTGGTACAGCATGGAAGAAATGGTCTTATTTTCAATGATAGCCTTGAACTTGTCCAGCAGCTTGTGGTAAGATTTTTTATAATTTAACAAAATGTTGCAGTTGCTGTGAAATACCACATCGAAGTGTTAGCAGCAAAAGTGAATGTTCTGAGGGAAAGTGCTGTTGTTGGTCTTGATGGTGGTGAAGACCCTACCATTCCTCTGGTACTTTGAAGCAGGTTTTGCACTACCTTAGCTTGAACCTTGAGAGATGGATTGTTGTGTTCTCCATTATGGTGGAGCTTAGTGGGAGACTTGCTTTGTTTAGGCCACCCAGGAATTAAAGAAGTTTCTTGCACCAACTCCCCATTCAAAGTAATGCCTGTATTTCATGGTCTTCTCTCAACCTCAGTTGCAGAAAATTTAAGTTTTCAACTGTAAGAAGATTGTTGACAAACTTTTGTTTGGAATAATAGGGAGATATCTGACCAGTTAGTGTTCAGAACAATAGGGAGATTTTTTTATCAACTTGTGTTTACAACTACAGGGAGATCTTTCATCAACTTTTATTTATAACTGTAGGGAGATCTTTCATCAACTTTTGTTTAGAATTATAGGGAGATCTTTCATCAGTGTGTGTCTAGAACTATAGGGAGATCTTTTATCAACTTTTGTTGAACTATAGGGAGATCTTTCATCATCTTGTGTTTAGAACCATAGGGAAATCTTTGATCATCTCTTACTCAGAATTATAGGGAGAACATTGAAAACTCTTGTTCATAACTTCAAGAGATCATCTCCCAAACAATCAATTCAGTATCTTTTATGCCTGACAGAAAATAACATTAAGATAAAAAAAAAAGTCTAAATCTTGAAGTAGGAGTTTCTTTTTTTTTTTTTGTCCACGTATTTATTTGTTTTGTAGTGCCACTTATAAGGGCATGGAAGGTTTCTATAGGTATGATAAATTGAAATATCTTAATGATGAAACAGAACACACCACCAGTTTTGACTTGCATAAGTTTAACTATTTAAATAAAGCCAGTGAAGAAAGGAATTTAATAAAAAGACAATCAGAATTCATTGGATGTGTAATGAGAAAGGGAGACTTGAAAACATCATGACAACAGGAAAGATGAATGGAAAGAGTGGAAGAGGAAGGCCAGGAGATAACATTCTGCTACAGCAGTATAATAGAAAGTCACCAGGTGAACTGATGAAAAATATCAGGGATTGAGATCTGTGGAGAATACTGGCTGCCAGTGCTTGCCTTTGATAGATAGGGCATGATGATGATTAAACTGGGTTTTCATGCAGCTTTTATTAATCCAGCAACTGCTGTGATTTGGAAAATGTTATGCTCATTCTTGTAGAACTCCTGCAATTTTATCTTCCAGAGGCTGTTAGAAGGTTTTCCACACAAGAAGGCTGAGCTGGAAAACTATCGTAAGAATCTGGCTTCATTTCAAGAACTGAGGTGGCACCAGCAGTGGAAGAGGCTTGTTCTGCCCATTTTCTATAGGATTGGGGGGATTACAGAACCAACATTCAGCATTCCAGATCTGTTTGGTGATAAGATGTATGCTGCAGATGATTGTGCTAAACAAAGTAGACCTGAAGTGCCTAAAAATAAATGAACTCATTTTGCAGCATTTGTTTGGTTATAGAGTAGTTTTATTAAGTTGTGGTTAATTTAGTTTTTATATGTGATATACTCATGACATGTGATTTGTTTGTGACATTGTTTATGTAAATGATGTATGTACATGAATTTTAAAAATGTTTATAATGACAGTAATTTTAGCTTTAAAAAAAAGGATTAACTGCTTAATTTGAAAGCTAGAATTCAGTTAATATTTTGTTATGGTGAGGCAGATTTGAAAGTGAAGATATTGATCTCATGTTCTCATTTTCTAAACATCTGCCTTGCAGCATTTTTGTAGGAACGTTCAGTAAAAGTCCATGGAATTTAAAATTATAAGAAGCTATCAGCATTCATAGTAAATATTGAAAGAAGGAATGGATGTACACATTTGTTATATGAGGAAAGATAAACGGAAAAAAGAAACAGAGCAAGATGTATAAAGGACAGGTCTGACATGATTAAAAAAGTGGTCAGCTGAGCTGATAGGGAAGCAGAGATCAAAGTCTCTGGAGAGGCATGATTGCTTATTTCACATAGCTTGACACATCATGATGATATGCTGAAGATAAAGGAATGAACAATGCCATCCTGTATTAGTCAAAATTACCACATATCTTGAATGGAAGTAGCATGTTTGGATAGTGCTTTCTAAAACTGGAAGAAGTATATTATCAAACTGAAAAAAAGAAGAATCAGAAGTAGGCAATGTACATGCAGAAAGAATATCCTACAGTAGCAGAAGTCAGCAGCAGGAAACTTGTTCCTCAGTAAAACATGAAGCATGTAAAGATGCAAACAACACAAAATATTTTCAAGAGGACAGGGAACATGAAACAAAATAACTTTTTTTATAATAGAAAACAAAAGAAAATCCATTAATGATGTTGCAAACAGTACAGTCAGCAAATCATACACGCAGAACATACACAGATAAATTGAAATTTTGCTTGTGTGCTTGCTTTCGATCTTTGAAATTATTTGTGTGTGTTTGTTTAAAGTTAAAGAGTTTGGCATGATCAGCATATTCATATTTTATGAATCTCCTTGTTACTTTTCATGTACTGACTGAATATGTGCATCTCTAGAAGTTGAGTAGCAGTATAGAGCAAGCTAAGGAATACTACATTTTTCAAGTGCAACATTTTGTTACATTCACTAGCTTGTTTTATAAATTCATAGCTTTTGCTGCATAATCTGGATGGACAGATGTTTGTATGTTGAAAGTTAACTAAATTTTTAAAAAAGACTTTTTTTCTTCTACTTAACCAAGAGATTGACTTGTATATGTTGTTTAAATGTTTGAACAATTGCAGAAGTTGAATTAGTGTTGACATTTTTTTTAGACCTCTCAAAGTTGAAGAATAGTGTGCACATATGAGAGTTTCTTGAAGATAAGTAATAAAATTCCTGGTCTGTTGGGGGAAACAGACAATTTTTTTTTTTTTAACTGAATATAAATTTATTTATGTGTGTAATATTTGCCTTTGATTTCAGAACGCTTTTCTGAAATCTAGTATGAAAAAAAAAAAATTAAGGAATCTGTTTGCTCATTCTCTCCCTCTCCCCCCAAGTTTTTAAATGTTCTGTTTGATTTAATTAGCTCTTATGTATTCATGAAATCCATTGTTTGCTTCCTGCTGTCAGTCATGTGATCCCAGAGATAGCTGAAGTAGTGAGTGAAATGATGACTGCAGTAAAACAGGTTGTAGTGGCGTAAAGGTGAAAAAAAGTGCATAGTGTAGTGTTATAAAAGAAGAGAAAATCTTATAAGAACAGGAATAAAAAAACAGTCAATACATAGACAGAAAGCCTTCAATGACAGCAGAAAAAAGTTCCAGTAGGTCTGACGTGTGGATGTCAAACATGAAATCTAGTTGAGCTTTCAAACTTTATTTTAAAATTTGCACCATATATTGTTTACCTTGTATTTGGAAAAATAAGATTAATATAATAATGCTAGGAATTGCATCATTTTTTCCAGTCATCTTTATTTTTAAATCATTGTTATATCACTCTTGTATTTTATCTATTTTTTTTTATCTGTGCCATGGTGTGTCATTTGTTATATTTTGGATTCTAAAAAGACAAGAAACATAAGCACAACTTCATGTGTTCAGTTTTTTTTTTTTTAAGAAGAGAGGAAACACTACCTTACAGGGTCTGCAATTTCTTCACTTGCTGTATGTTTTAATTCAGCACAAGTAAATGTTCTGTTCAAAATCTTGTTGCTAAAGCCACTTTTCTACTCACATCAGACTAGTCTGCAGTAGAATCTACAAGACAAAAAAAAAAAAAGATATTGGTTGGCCTATTTAAATTGTGCTGAGAGCAGCTGTTAACTTTAAAAACTCAGCTTTCAAAGATTAGAACATTTGATGGATATTTTATACACTGTTATATTGTTAGAGATTCTGAGCCCAGAACTCAGATCAACTTATTTTAGCCAAGTTTGTTCCTTTTCTTGTTTATGGCTGGTAAATTTTAATAAAATGATATTAAACATTCTTAAGTGTTTATTAATGACCTCCACTGTACATCCCCCCCCCCCCTTTTTTTTTTGTTTAATGAGTTTGAAAATAAAACATTACTTCCCTGAAAACTGATACTCCAACCAAATCCATGATGCTAATCGGACTTTGTACTTTTTGAAAAGAAATATGCTCATGGCAAATTTTTTGTTGTTGTAAACTTGTCTAAAATTGGATTTGGAAGCAGTAAGAAAAAGGAAACAAGCTAAGGAGAAAATAAATCAACTTGCTCCTCTTTGTAAACCTATATACAATTTATATTGTATTATTGTGTGTGCCATGTTGCCTCTGCTAATTGTGGAGAACACAGTGAAATCACTGGAAGCTTCTTTCAGAATCCACTTATAAATACAAAGTAAGTTTATTGATACCAGTATAAAAATATAACATACAGAAATAGCATATCAGCAAAACAAAAGATGTGAGTGGAATAATTTACTTGTAATCAGGGCAAACTGGACAGGAGATAGGTAGTCTGTTTTTTTGTGTCTCCTTTCTGTTAACTGCAACTTTTTTTTTTCTGATTATTTCTCAAAGAAAAACAGTTCAGTACAGAGCAATTTCTGAAATGATTTGTAAGTCCTACTCTTTGTTAAAGACAATATCAGAACAAAAGAAATGAACAAATAAAATACATGTACATATTATAGAAATAAACAAAAAATATGAAAACTCAACCAGTATTTGTTTCAAAATTGTAACCACAAAAAGAAACAGTAAAATAACCTTAAAGTAAATGATTAAGTCAAGAACTAAAATGCTTCACCAAAACTTTACTAAAGAGTTAAAGTACTTCAAACAGCAGTACATCTTAGCCAGCATAAAGTACTTCAAACAGCAGTACATCTTAGCCAGCATAATATACTTCAAACAGCAGTACATCTTAGCCAACATAAAGTACTTCAAACAGCAGTACATCTTAGCCAGCATAATGTACTTCAAACAGCAGTACATCTTAGCCAGCATAAAGTACTTCAAACAGCAGTACATCTTAGCCAACATAAAGTACTTCAAATAGCAATACATCTTAGCCAACATAAAGTACTTCAAACAGCAGTACGTCTTAACCAGCATAACAGACACAATGATAATACAAAGAGTATGCAGTTTAATTATATATGAAATGATTAATGATTATCTCAAGCTATTGTAAATTCTCTGTCAAAAAAAAGTTTGAGCTCTGAATGAATACATATTTCACCGAATGAAATATTTTATGTGATGAAAGTAAAGCTCATTCAGTTATAGAAGCTGATACGTAGGTTTCGTATGGGCTATAGAGAAAAAAAAAAAGAAAAATGTTCAACATCAGCTAATAAGAATTAACAGCCAAATCTAGTGGCTGGTCATTATCGAATGTGCAGTGAAAATCCACAATCCAGATTATGCCTTTTCATGGTTGTGTGTAATTATATTATTCACATGTTACATGAAAGCTGTGCCTACAGCAAACATTAAGAATACTCATGCACTGATGTAGTTCATGGTGTGAAAAATCAAATAATTCTGTTTCACAGAATTATCACATGCTCTTGAATGTTTACTGCACATGCACTCAATGACATATCTTTATTTCACAAACTCAGCTGTTACATATCTTTATTTTACAAATCTAGCTGTTACAATCCTTGACAAGTCCAACTTATGAAATATTACATATATTGATCCGTCTCATATTTAATTAAACATATCATCTGATGTTTGTTAAATATAATACTATATAAATATAGATATACATGATGTGAACCAATTTAAATATGAAAAGAAACAACACAGTCATGCATAAAACATTCAGTACATTTACCAATCACAACACTGTTTGTGACTTCCTTGAATGTAAGTGAAGGCACTACCATAAGATCATTATCCATATAACAGCAGGAACATCTCATTTCAGATTCCCATAAGTTTGATCAATATGCAAAGTATTTACAAGATCAGTGCTACAAATAAGTGAGCCCTGTGCATGCAGGAAACAGATTTGGTACAGTGGGAGATATATGTATATATACTATTAATCTGTCAGCAGCATAACAGAATCTTAGTACTGTACTTGATCAACTATATGTACACCAACATTGCATGCAGATATGAACAGTATATAAATATTGCTTTTTTATATGAGACAATACACAACTTAAATAAATGTTATTTCAGTTTAAATATAAACTTTAGGTAACTCTTGACTCCCTGCATGAAGATGCAGCAGTATACTTCTCCATGAAGCCTTGTACAAGGCATTTCTGTTTATGATCAGGAGATTCTCTTCCCATTCCACATCAACTTAGCATTGTTTTTTCTTCCTTTATTTTCCCTATTTTTATGCCAGTTTCTGATAAACATATTCAAAGTTTCATACATGAGGTGACGTGGACAATGTCACACAGTATATCAATAATGCTCTAAATACCACATTCACTGAGGCCTGACAGTGAGATGTTTTCAGATTGTTGTCTAACAATGGCTCTGTGTAAAAGAGACAGCATAAACACTTGCCCTGATATTCCAAGTGAAACTTTGATTTCAGTCTTCTAGGTTCCTCGAGTACAGCGTTGCAAAGACGATGGCAAACTGACTACTAAAGAAAGTAGGTTGGGGACTAGCTCTGTCATATACTCTATGCAACTCACAAAATTCTTACCTTACACTTGTGTTCAGGAAGCTGTTTCTAAAAGAGTACACAAAGTTGCCAGTGCATTAAGAAAAAAACATGAAATTTATGTTAAAAAAAAACCCCAGTGTTATTTATATGTGAATATACTGTACTAAATGCAGGCAAACAGAACTCCCCCCATATTAAAAAAAATCTGTTCAGTATGCTCAGATCTCAATAGTTTCCATTTTCTCCACTATCTGCCAAAGTAACATTAGATCTATGATTCTTTTATGTAAATATCTTACATCTTTCCTGTGCCATTAAATGTCGCATAGGGTTCGCTTGGTAGTTTGCCAAGTTTTTCTGTTTTCGGCGAGCTTTTCAACCTCATGGGATTTTATGCCTACGAATTTGGCCTCTCTTAACAATGTCTTTTATTGATGTAAATATGCGAATGTAAATATCAAATAAATTAATATTTGTATACATTTATATGTACTAGGAAATTTAACTTTTTCCATTCGCGCCAGCCCTGGAAGGCGAGTTCCAGTATATACTTCTCCCTTCGACGCAGCCCTATAAGTTTTCGGACTTTCTTTCATTGAAAACACGATGTAACTTTTCATTTAACCAGTCAGAGTTCTTTTTGAATCCAAAGTTAAACTAGTGTTTAAGCACGCTTGATATAGGACCCATATTGGATATAAGGATAGAAGGGTAAAATGCAAGTTTTTTTCGAGATCAAGTGGTAGAATGGTCACACCGACCGACTTGACCTATCTTACTATATGTGTTTCTCATATCTGTAGACCTGTTAGATTTATCGGATGTCACAAACATCCATAAATATTGATTTGTCTGTGTTGAAATTTGAATGACTATATTGGATTATGACACAATTAAGGTAAATTAAAGAAGATTTTATTGCTCAGCCCTAAAATTTTTTTAGCACCAAAAAATCGTTCCATCATTTCACACCAGTTGTTTTTTTTTTCTTTTCTTTGTTTTTTTTTTAATGACAAATAACTTCATTTATAGAATTTTCATTCATTTCCACTTATTTTAATGTGTGATACGCAAGTGGTGATCATGGAATTAATTTGGTACAATAACTTTTACACAGGGGGACACCCCCCCCTCATGTCTGCATCGAAGGGAACATAAGAAACGTTTTTGAACATAACGTGAATAGAAAGAGTTAAATAGTGAAAGCAATGGAATAAGTGATATGAAATCTAGTCTTGCACCAAAGAAATGAAGAAAAGAATTGTATATGAACAAAGGAATGTAAAAAAAAAATTAAACAAAGTGATAACATTATGGCAAATAAGTACCAACTTAGTAAATAATGGAACACAATGACATGAGCCAGAAATTGTGTAAAAAAAAATAAATAAATAAAAATGACATGAATCAGCAGAAATGTATAACATAACCCAGAACATGCAAAAAATTCTGGAATGTAAGCAATGTCAACAAAATAAACAGATCATTTAGTCATTTTAGAAGAAATGTGGTCAGCATCATGCCACATGAATCCTTTCCATCCCTAACTCTAGAAGAAGCTGGCTACTCATTTCTACAACTGGGTGATTGAGGTATCTCTGGCTGGATTTGAACCAGTGATCTCTGCCATGAGAGACTTTGCCACTCAGAGCCTGCAAGATGTGTATGAAAACACGAACAATATTTTCATTCTCATACATTGATTAGCACGCAGCATCTGAAGCAGAGCATGGCAAGTTATCTGGTGAAATATAATTCACTTTGAGATTCTAAACAGAGACTTTGTAAAACTGCATTCTTACTTTCTGTTTATTTTACCATCAAAAAGAATAAAGATTAAAAAAAACAATATTATCATCTATTAATGAACATTTCATATACATAAGCAAAATAACAATACAGAAAATGGGGAATCTGACAAATCAGAAAATAGTAAAACAAGAACAAATCCCAAAAAAAAAAAAATATGACCAGCCTTGTAATTCCAACTGATCCATGTAGTCCTCTCCTCCTGTACTTATCTTTTCATTGTGTAAAACAATATATAAATGAAAGTTTCAGTATAAACAAAATTATGAAACAGATCATGTTACCATGGATGTTAACGTAAGTTGATGTTTGTACAATGATTACATGCAATGTCAAATACTACACATACAAAAAGGCAAATTAAAATAATTTATTTTGAACCAATCCAATAGCCTTTATCACACATACTGCTCATTAACTATTATAGACATTGAGATTAGAAGTAAATGAATTCAACATGTTAGCCTAACAGCCAAACTAAAACAAAAAGATATTTAAGTTGTGATTCTGAGCTGGACAAGACTGAAAGTTTTTGTAGTCTATCGAAAAATGACGAATGCACTTTTATTTCACATTACAAATGATAAAGGAGGCACTTCTGAAACAAAATCTCAACAAAAGTTCATCACTGGCCAGAGGAAAACTGACACAACCAACACTGTGGTACAAGGTAGAAAACAGCAAAGCTCAAAATCTTGTGGAGAAACATGACATGTTAGCTGGTTAGGGCACAGGTTGATGATGATAATACTTTATGAATTTGTACATCCTTGTTGCAGCAGTAGCCCAGCAGAACTCTACCAGTGCTGAACTCTTTAACATCATTTTTATACAGCACAGAAACAATGCTGAATCTTAGAACAGTATACTGTCACCTCCCAGCATGCACTGCAACCAAAATTGTGGAAAAAAATGTTGACTGAAAAATGTATCAATTACAGTCAGATCAAACAAGGAAGAGTGAAAAAAATTTACTAGCTGGTATTCAGTTGCATGCAGGTAGTTTAGAAATCCCAGTTCTGAATGCATAGTTAGCTGAATTAAATGTGATTTAAATGTAGAGTTAGCACTATGAGTGCCATCAGCCACACAATGTCATCAGATTAGTGGAGACACACATTTTTTAAATGTTCTCTTATATTCTAAATTCAAATTAATTCTCATATTCTGTACTCCCCAGTGTGCCTGTGTAACTTGCTAGCACAAAGTTAATGCAAAGTCTTGTCTGAATGCAACAGTTAAAGACAAAGATCAGTGCTTTCATATGCATCACAACACTATAGTTAAGTTTTTTTAATCAAGGGCAGAAAAAAAAAGATATAATCTTTATACAAATCTATGATGATGGCAGAAAATGGCTACATATGGTTAGATGCTTGGAACAAAAATCATTTTCTTCATTTTCTTGTACAGTACTACTTAAACAATCACTGTTCTTAGCAGTGGTGGCCCACTTCTGTGCGGGTGTTGCCAGGCAAAGATACATCAACGATGACCATTTGGACTGGGCTTGTCTTGACGCTTGCGGTGTCTGTTGATCACCTGCATGTACTGTCCAATGAGATCTGAAATATCTGAGCCCTGTGAAAGAAGAAGAAGAAGACAATGAGAGTCAGAGCAGCTTTTCAATTTTTTGGAAAGAAATTTATTTTATAATCTCTGTACTGGATATGTTATTACAGATTGTGTTTAGAGGAGCAAAATGAATCAATGACTTATGTTTCACATATCATTCTATGAATGTAAACTGACTGTCATTAAGAGATTTTATTTAGTCTTTGAAATAAGCTGCTTATTTTTGTTTGTATATTTCAGTATTTAAACTCATTATGTTAATATATGTTTCTCTTAAAAACAGTTTCTTCTTTACCTGTCTCAGTTAAACAATTTGTGAAAAAAAAAATCTCATATGACAAGAGACGGTTGTGTACAATGACATGAGCTCAAAACTAACCTGATCAGTTTCTATCCTCAGTATCTGCTGTACCATCAGATTTCCCAGCTTCATGTCCAGATAGTTCACATTGTTGTCACTGTGGTAACGACGTGTGGACAAGATCTCACTGAATGGGTGCTCCATGATGGTCTCATGTGAGTTTTTGCGGAGGAAGGATATACCCTTGCAATTCACAGCCAACATTGTCTCACCTCCTACATTAGGAATGCTCTGTAGACAGCAAAGACCATTACTGAAGTCTATCATTTTCAGAGATTCTTCTTGAAAGTCTTTGAATATTTGTTGCAATTTTTCTACATAACAAGACCTTGACACAGCTCTCTGTTTTAGTAATTCTTCCATTATTTTTCTCTTTCTCTCATATCTAAATGCTTGCTATGTACGAGTACATTTTCAAGGCTAGTCCTACTTATTATGCTCTCTCATTTGCTGAATGTTAGTGATCATTAATAGCAACTTGTGGCTGTACAACTATGATAATCTGGCTTCTGTTGATCACACACACAACTGATAGTCTAAATCTAAATCTGGGACTCAAAATGACTGCTAAAAGGATAGCTCAGTTACTAAGTTTAATGAAACAGGGCAAACTAAGATCCCTTGAAGCTTCTGAAAACAAGATGTTGTGAACTTCAGCCTGGCCATGTTCCTCTAGGTGGTGCAGTTTTCCAGAACAGCCTGCTGTGAATTAATGAAAGTCACAGTAACCTACTCCCTGTCTGACTCGATGTCAACATTTTAAAATCTTCACAGAACTGACTGCAAGAACTTGTTTCCAGTAACAATGGATCCTACAATGACAAGAAGTCTGACCACTGACATTGATCACACAGAGAACAAACATAGATTTCACTTTTAGCTGAATGTCAGAAGAGAAGGTCCTTTCACCTGATTTCATGTGTTTAACTCAGAAGTACTTAAAAATGTGTATGACGTATCATCTATACTTACCTTGATAAGGAAGAAAGTGGATCCAAAGAGTGGCCATCGGCTCAGGAAATCTAGTTAAAAATAATTTTGCAATAAAAATTAATGATCAAACAATGGATATTTAGACAGTTATGATGGAGGTAGATGTCAGATGTTTGTGGGAGTTGCCATGTGTTCTTTTGGTGAGCAGTTTCTCTCATGACTGATCCTATTAACACTTGATTAACACAGTAACAGAAAAACAATGTTTACATTGCAAAAGCCCAGTCTCTTTGTAATCGGTGTCTCTTCAACTTTGGTATTCATTTCTTCCTCAGATTATGCAGCACTCTTACACTGAGCCATTTTCCATGTGTCTTTGCGAATTCTTCTTTGACTGATATCTGTTTTGGCCTGCTTTGTGGCCTTCTTCCCTCCACAAGCTGGCCATACAGAATTTTACTGAGAATACAGACGTCTCCTATTCTTGCATTTATGTTTTCCACAGTGTGAACAAGTTTAGTGGAAGATAAAAGGGCGGCATTTGTAGAAAACTGGTCATTTCAGAAAAGGGAAACAAATCATTAAGAGAAACAAATACCTTAATAGAGTCAGGTCAGTAAAAGACAGCATAGACTAGAGAGTTCTCTACAACATTCTACATATTCAAGGATATAATGGATAAAGAGCAAATATAAGGATGTGATCCAGTAAAATAATAGAAGATTAGAAGCCCAGTAAGTAAACAGATGAGTAGCATTATAAATAAATATATTATCTGGGAGGGATATTATCCAGACTGCTGAATTATAACTGGCCAAGACCCTGTCCCATTGCTCCATCATGGTATTTCAGCCTAAATAAAGGGGTAGGGTTTGTTGTAATCTGCCTGGTGGTGGAGCCTACCAAAAAGCTAATTTCTTAAATCATATCTGGGTCTTCAAGCAACCCACTATAATACACTCCCAAATCATTACAATGCCAACTTAACACCTTCACAACAACAACAGATACACAATTCTAAGGAGATTTGAAGAACACATTACTTTTGTATATGTAAGTGTGATATAATTTTCTATTTATGAAATATTTTATATGAAAGTATACATCATTCACAATAACTAACAGTCCTTTCATTGCACATGTTCAGCCTTTATTTTGTCATTTAAAAAATCCAGTCTAGCACTATGAAGTAAGCTCTTCATAAATGCAATAAAAGGAGAAATTTTTACAATAAGTAACAGATCTAGTGACGATGTCCCTGTTGGTTTAAACATTGCTCTTACCCACAAATCGTAACTTGGCCTCATGCCTGGTCAAACGAGCTACAGAGTCAAGATTTTCATGAATTCTATTCAGCCACTGCTGGGGTCTAGTATCAGGTAAGTGTCTGACATTTCTTGGTAGCAGGGCCTCCAGATCTTTCCTACAATAACAGTAAAGTTATATCTGTCATTAAATATGGCTTATTTTTAATATGTTACATTTCTGTTATAGATGTTCTTTTAAAAGTTATACTTCTCACAGAGATGTTTTTAACAGTTGATTAAATTTAAGATCTAGAAGTTTATTAAATTGTATTTTCTTCTTGCTTGTACAAATTCTCAGTGCTGCATTAAGACTCATTCATTCATTCATTCATTTGCATGTCCCTTGCAGAACTTTGCCTCCCTAACAACACTCCTGTAGGCCTCTCGGTTGTGAGCAGATGGCCTGCTGCTGATGCATACATTTGCAGATCATCGATGATGTTTTGCAGCCACCTTTGCCTTGGTCTTCCTCCCTTCTTCCCATTATGTACCCTTCCAAGATGGTTTTTACTAGATTATCATGACATTTAATGTGTCCAAAATATTTAAGTTTTCTCTCTTTAATACTCTTTACTAGCTAGCCTTCTTCAATATTAAGTTCTTGTAGTATAGATATATTTGTTATTTTTTGTGTCCATGATATTTGAAGAACTCTTTTGTAGCATTTACATTCACAGGGATTTATGTGTTTCTCAGCTGTTTTGTTAAGTGTCCAGGTCTCACAGGCATATGTTGCGATGGGAAAAAATGCAAGTCCTTAAAAATCTTATTTTTGTAGTTCTGTCTGTTCCTCTCCACAGATTCTTTAGTTGTTTTACTTTCTGAAGAGCGATAGATGTCCTCCTTTTAATTTCCCTCACTGTATCTCCATTATTAGTTAGCAGTGATCCAAGATATTCAAAACTCTCCACTTCTTCAAGTTTTTCCTCATTGATAAATATATCAGCTGCCTTTGTTTTGTCAATTGTCATCAATTTAGTTTTCTTCACATTAAGATAGAGGTTTTGGTCTTCACTATTCTTACGGACTGACATAATTAGTTTTTCCTATCCTTTTTGTGTTGTGGACAATATTATTGTGTCATCAGCATATCTAATCTCTGATATTTCATAACCTCCAATTGTTATGGCATTGTAATATTCTTTGTCTACAACTTCTCTAACATTCCTCATTATATTTTCAGCATTAAGACTATATCACCAAAATACAGTAAAGAAATAGGTTCTTTTTATCCTACACAAGTACTTCAGAGGCCCAATCTTTATTAAGACTGAGAAATTTTCATAATGACACTCTCTCTCTCTGAACCTTATGTGCCCAGGGCACATGGGGCTTCCGCAGGGGTTTTCCACAAATGCCTGTCCTTTGGCTTTTTTCTGCTCTTGCCCAGGTGAGCCCTCTATTGCTCAACATCCTCTCTGTTATTCTTCTCCATATCTCTTTTGGTCTACCCTTACTTCTGTTCCCCTGTGGTGTCCATCTTAGTGCTATCTTTGGTAGTGAGTTGTCAGTCATTCGGAGCACATGTCCCAACCATAGCCAGCATCTTTCCTCAATAATTGCTGTCAATGGCTTCATATGCATTTCTGCAAACAAGACGTTATTTCTTATGGTGTTTGGCCAAAATATTTTTCTAATTCTTTGTAAACATTTAGTCTGGAAAGAATTCAACTGACTGACTTTCATCCACAACCTTCACAGGCTCAGTTTCCTGATAAGCATTTCTTCTTCCACCTGCATTTGCTTTTTCCTGTGCTTCTGTTTCTGTAGCAGTCTGATAGTTTTTTTTTACCAGATAGGGTTGCTGGCTCTATGTCAAACCCTCCTTAGTCGCCTTTTACGATCACGCGTGGTAGGGTACAGTGGTCCTGTTCTTTGCAGATCATGGGTACCATGTGGGGGATAATGAAACTATTTAATGTCAAATTCTTACAGCCTTCAATGGAACCACAGAAAAAAAATCCTGCCAACAAAAAATTTTAGAATGAACAAATCTGGTTTGATTTTCCCAGAATATGACATGTTGCCTATTTTTAGCTTTTACAATATTTCAAAATTACAAATTCAAAACACTGAAAGAAAATATATAGATAGGAATGATTTTATTTTTCGCTTTAAAAAAAAACTGCTCAAATGACTGACAGTTAGTTAAAAGTTCAATTATATTTTCATGTGTGTGAGTAGGTAATATGTATAACTCACAGGGTTGGTGTGCCAACCATCTTGTTAGATTTGTGTAGAACTGCACCCAGGTAGGCCACATCTGATGCTGTCTCCCGGGACAACTTGTTTCCTGGCATTACGACAAGGAAGCCCTCTATATAGTCCAGAACACACTGTTGTCAGGAAAAAAGAAATTGTTATTGACATACAACTCATCTAATGGACTCTTATCTTACATCTTACATCCTTCCCATGCTGCTAAACATCACACAGGGCTCGCACAGTTGCTTGCCAAGTTTTCCTGTTCTCAGCGAGTCTTTCTACTTCATCAACGGATGTTATGCCCACTAAACTGGCTTCTCTTAACAATGTCCTCTTTAGAGTTTCATGTGGTCGATCTCTTTTTCTTCGGCCTGTTGTGCTCCACTTGATAGCTTGTTTTGATATTCTCTGATTGTTTCTTCTTCTCATCACATGGCCTACATATGTCCATCTTCTTTTTCTGATCACCCGTGAGACAGGTTGTTGGACTCTTATGCTTGATTTGAATTCTGTGTTGGAGTGACTCATCATGGAAAAAGTTATTCATTATTATACTGTGGATATTGCACTGACCTTCAAGAATCTCAAATATGGCATTCAAAAGTTATAAGCACAAAAACCAAGTTAAGATTATTCAATTCAAATATAATATCCACCCTCATTTATGCATCTGAAAGCTGGAAAACAACTAAAGAAATAGAGAAGAAATTACTCTTTCGAAAACAAATGCCTAAGGAAAATACTTGGTATAAAGTGGAACGAATTCAAGAACAGCGCAGAGATAAGACAGATGAGCAAACAACAACCTGTCTCATGGATGATCAGAAAAAAGAAGATGGACATATGTCAGGCATGTGATGAGAAGAAACAATCAGAGGATCCCCAAACAAGCTATCAAGTGGAACACAACAGGCCAAATAAAAAGAGGTTGACCATGTGAAACTCTAAAGAGGACATTATTAAGAGAGGCCAGTTCAGTGGACATAACATCCCTTGATGAGACTGAAAAACTCACAGAAGATAGGAAATCTTGGCGAACTACCATGCGTACCCTATGTGATGTTTAGTGGCACAGGACGGATGTAAGATGTAAGAAGATTGCTTATTAAGTGAAAACATAATGCTCATATAGTTTAGCTTGTGATCTCTCAAAGAAAACAAATGCAAATATACACTTTCACATATCAGTATTGTGTTAAACTCTACGCATATTCAGAATTCAAATCAAAGTAACCTTATCATGGCTTAATAACATATAGTGGATATGGTATTAGGGCCCATAACTTTCCTTGTCTGTTGGCACAATACACAGGGTCCGGCATAAAGCATAGATGGATTTAACTGACATAGTGCGCAGAAACTGAATACGTGTGAAAAAAAAAACATGATGTCAGAGATGAAGCAGACAAATGGTCATTTTTAACAATGGCTTCTTGGCAAACACACAATCGTGCATTCACTGTTGAAACTTATTTTAAAAGTGGAGAATCGTCTATTACTGTACAACGAAAGTTTCGTCGCCATTTTAAGTTGCATCCCCATGATAATGTTGCCGATCGGAGGACAAAACAATTTTGAGGTGGGTCAAAAAATTTAAGGAAGCCACTAAATGTCTTAATAACTCTACTGGTCATCCAAGAACTCAACAGACACCTGAACGAATTCAAGAAGTCCACAATGCATTGCTGAGGAGCCCTTTGCAATCAGTTATTAGGAACGCTCTGGCACCTGGCATCCTCTTACTGCTAATAGTGATCTTTATGTGCAGATGCTAACTGAATACTTCATTCCAGACTTAAAAATAGAAAAATAGAAATAAGAAACTAATATGGTTTCAACAAGATGGAGCAACTGCTCACACAGCCCATCAGTCCATGGCCATGCTGAGACAAGCATTTCCCAATCGTCTTATTTCCAGATTTGAGGATATTCATTTGCTGGCAAGGTCACCGGATTTATCAGCCGCGGACTTCTTTTTGTGGGGGTATCTCAAGAATATGATATATGCTAGTCGATCACAGTCAATTGCAGACCTAAAAGATCGAATCCGACACTGCATTCAAAATAACATGTTAAATAGTGTTATGTAGGAATTTTCCAGACACCTGGCTGAATGTATCAAATGTAATGGTGGTCATCTAACTGGCGTAATTTTCAAAACCTAAATATTATTGTCAGTAATAATAAAAATACCCACTTTTCTGAGTTTCATTTCACTTTTTTTACCAAAAACATGTATAACGCTTATTTATTTTCCATTTTAAAAATCCAGCTATGCTTTGTGCCGGACCCTGTAGAAAGTAACACACGAATAATTAGTGTATAAGTATATAAAACTAAGTACGTAACAAAGCACTGCAGTAATGCTGTGATAACAAAATGTAACTAGGAAAAAAGTAGGAACAGCTTTATTACTTAACAAGCACATAATTGTGATGTTTCAGTGTGAATCTAGTCACATTTACTTCTCCAGCCCCAAGAAGTGCCAAGTACCCATATTTTGGACACATTAAACATCATGATAATTTAGAGAAGACCATCTTGGAAAGGCACATAATGGGAAAAAGAAAGAGAGGAAGACCAAGGCAAAGATGGCTGCAAGACATCATTGATGATCTGCAAATGGATGCATCAGCAGCAGGGCATCTTGTTTACAACTGAGAGGCCTACAGGAGTGCTGTTAGGGAGACAAAGTTCTGCAAGGGATATGCGAATGAATGAATTTCTCTCTATCACACACATAAAACATTTAAGCCATCAATAATTAAGTTACTTGAGGCACTTGTTCTAGCTATAGGATTACAAAGTGATTTTCTATATCACAGACCTGGTGATACATCATGTCTACATAGATCTCATTGTCCATGTGTTTCAATGGAAAGTACCAGACTGTCCTCTGAAAGATGAGGTCATACTGGATTTGTTTACGAATGTAGTATGCTGTTTCATCCAGTATATAATCTTCCCTGTTCAATTTGCTGAATGTTCCATCTCCTTTGAATTTGAAAAAAAAAAAAACCAGACTTTAACAATGAGTCACTGTTTTCATTTCTTTTCTTGTCTTTGTTTAAATAAGAACTAAACATAACTTCAGTTATACAAATATTAACGTAAAAGGACATTCTAAAAATATTACCGGGTCTGACATAATTTTAGAAGAAAACACAATCAGCACTATTTGGACAAAGACAGAAATTAGAGAATCTGATGATCACAGGGCAGATTTGGTGGAAAGCTTGAAAGTAAGGCCAAAATAAAAATATATCTTCACTGGCTGGCAAAATGGCATATGAAAACAAATCACTAAACTGACTGTAAAACACTAGGAATGCACAAAATGTGAGGTCTGATTACCAAAGTTTCAGACAACACATAATAAACTGATGAATAGAATTACTGATAAAGAAAGTAGAAATGATAATGAAATTAATCATTTAATGTTTGTACTTTCATCTTCAATACGTAAATTAATTTGATAAAGCAGAAAAATAGAGGAAGAAAAATTGTTAACAGTGATGAAAAAACAAAAGCTATTTATGCTTAGCCCAGTGTAGCCACACATTGAGAATTCAAATCAATACACGTACCAGATGAATTGGCTATGCAGGCCAGAGATATTTTTTAATAACAACAGCTAAACACATGGTTCCAGTAAAGAAAATACAAAAGAATGGATGGATTACACCAGGCACACTAGAACTAATGTAGAAAAAGGAAGACAAAATTGAAAGTGACAACAACAATGAGGAATATGAATTTTTAATAAAAGAAGTACAAAGAAACATAAGAAAAGACAAAAAACAATACATACAAGATTGTTGTGAAAGAATAGGACATCAAAAATGTGGAAGAGATTGTGAAATGTTTAAAAAAATGAAGATACTGATGAGAAATGTCATGCCTAAGCTAAATGTAATTTGTGACGAGATGGAAAAGACCATGACATAGACAGAGACAGAGGAAATTCTAGAAAGATGGAAGGAATATTGCAGAGGAATGTATGATACAACTGACTGTGAAAGCAGAAATCAACAGTATGAACTGTTATTGGAGGAGAAAGAATTGACAAATGAAGTTTTATGGGCAATAAAGAATCTGAAAAATGGTAAATCACTGGGATGTGATAACAGCTGAACTTATTAAAGCAGGAGGAAAGGAATGTGCAACAGTCAATCATGCACTATGTAAAAAGATATGGCACTCAGGTATTTGCCCAAAAGAATGGAAAAGAACTGCATTCATACCAGTGGCAAAAAAAGGGTAACTTGAAATTATGCACAAACTACAGAACTGTTGCTTTGATTAGTCATGCCAGTAAAATTCTATTAAAAATCATAATGGGTAGACTTCATAAGAAAATAGAAGAAGTCAATATGGTCCAAGCTGGTTTTAAACAAGGAAGAGGATCAAGAGATCATATATTCAATACAAGATTAATAATAGAGAAATGCAGAGAATTTAATGTGAATCTATTTTTTATAGACTATTCAAAGGAATTTGATTGTGTACAACACCAGAAACTGAGAAATAATTGAAACAATGGGATTTCCACCACATTTAATACAATTAATATCACCATATCTAGACCAATACACAGATAGCAATAAATAGCAGCAGTGAGAATAAATGATGAAACAACAACTTAGTTTGACATAAAACAAGGGGTCCGTCAGGGGCGCATACTGTCGCAGTACTTATTTAACTTGTATCGGAAAATATAATGAGGAATGTTAAAGAAGATGTAGACAAAGAATATTACGATGCCATAACAATTGGAGATACCAGAGATTAGATATGCTGATGACACAGTATTACTGTCCATAACACAAAAAGGAATAGTGAAGAGCAAAACCTCTATCTTAATGCAAAGAAAACTAAATTGATAACAACTGACAAAACAAATAAGGCAGCTTAAATATGTATCAATGAGGAAAAATTGGAAAAGGTGGAGAGTTTTGAATACCTTGGATCATTACTAATAATGGAGATACAATGAGGGAAATTAAAAAGAGGACATCTATCACTCTTTAAAAAGTACAACTACAAAAATAAGGTTTTTAAGGGCATGCATCTTTCGCATTGCAACATATGCCTGTGAGACCTGGACACTTAACAAAATAGCTGAGAAACACATAAATGCCTTTGAATGTAAATGCTACGGAAGTGTTCTTCAAATATGATGAACACAAAAAAGAACAAATACATCCATACTACAAGAAAATACTGAAGAAGGCTGGCTAGTAAGGAAGATTAAACAGAGAAAACTTAAATATTTTAGACACATTAAAAGTCGTGATAATTTAGAGAAGACCATCTTGGAAGGATACATAATGGGAAAAAGAAAGAGAGGAAGACCAAGGTGAAGATGGCCGCAAGACATCGTTGATGATCTGCAAATGGATGCATCAGCAGCAGGGCATCTTGTTTACAACCGAGAGGCCTACAGGAGTGCTGTTAGGGAGGCAAAGTTCCACAAGGGACACACACATATGACTGACACAAATGTACATATTCTACTCTTTTAACTGTTAACACAATATTAGTTTAGTTCATTAATACACTGTGATGTTTTTTTAAGAAATATATTTCACATTCTAATAAATGTTTCATATTACTACCATTACTAGATTGAAACAAGGATGTATATTATCTCCCTTGCTTTTTGGAATTGCCATAGACTTCATAATGAAAAAATGCTGCAAAGGTAAAACGGGCATTGACTGGGTACGTGAGCCCCAACTGGAAGATCTTGATTTTGCAGATAACATAACTCTTATCAGCGACAATATGAAATCAATGCAAGTAAAAACAGATACCCTGTCTTCAATGGCTAGTAAAATAGAACTTGAAACTAACAAGGATAAAACAAAAATAATGAAGGTTCTCATTAATGATGAAGGACAAATATACGTAGAAGGAACAGCTGTTGAAGAAGTAAACCATTTTGCATATCTTGGCACCTATATAGACCACAACGGTAACACCAGAAAAGAAGTTAGAATTCGAACTGCCAAAGCAGCACTGACCTTCAAGAATCTTGAATCATTCAAAAGTTATAAGCACAAAAACCAAGTTAAGATTATTCAAATGTAATATCCACCCTCATTTATGCATCTGAAAGCTGGAAAACAACTAAAGAAATATACAAGAAATCAGACTCTTTCGAAAGCAAATGCCTAAGGAAAATACTCGGTATAAAGTGGAATGAATTCAAGAACAACGCAGAGATCAGACAGATGAGCAAATAACAACCTGTCTCATGGCTTATCAGAAAAAAAAGATGGACATATGCTGGTCATGTGAGGAGAAGAAACAATCAGAGAATCCCCAAACATGCTATCAAGTGGAACACAACAGGCCAAAGAAAAAGAGGTCGACCACGTGAAACTCTAAAAGGACATTGTTAAGAGAAGCCAATTCAGTGGGCATAACATCCCTTGATGAGATTGAAAAACTTGCCAAAGACAGAACATCTTGGCGAACTACCATGCAGGCCCTATGTGACGTTTAACAGTACGGGAAGGATGTAAGATGTAAAATTACTAGACCAATGAACTAACATTTTCTTGACATATTTATATCACAAAAAACATAATATTCTGACTCAGAATTAATTTTATTAAACATTCTGAAATATACCTAATAGAAAAAAAATGAAGAAAATAAACTTCCTATGTAGCGAGAAAGAAAATAAATACAGTTATGTGTGTACATGAAAACTAAGAAGAAGAATATAGTTATGTGTGTACATACAAACTGTTTAAATAACTATCTGAAAACAAGATAAGTCAATAGAATGTTTGATACAGAGTTGAAAAATCTCACAGTAAAACATAAAGGAAAGACTTACTTGTTCTAATAAAGAATGTGTACTCTTCCATCTCAACACTGTCTGCAATGTTCAGCCCTGAGCACACTTCTTCAATGCAGTCTTGAATTACCTACAAAACATCACAGCTTTTTACCAAAACTTTCTAGAACACTGGGCTAAACATAAAAATTCTTTGGACATGTCATGAGAAGACAGGAGTTAAAGAAGGTGACTAGTATTGGAAATGAGAAAACAAAGTATGTGGGAGATGGAGGGGAAAATATCTAAACATGCTGATCAAGTGGTACAGTAAAGGAAATGCAACACATCTGAACAGAAATATCAAAAACTGCATAGAATGGAGATGTATGATTGTTAATACATTCAGGCACTGCACTTACTGAAGGAAACAATGTACTGTAAATAAAAAATATTTTCTAATAATTTTTAATCGACAAATAATTCATCAACAACAAAAATGTTCAAGATGTAATTTACCACAATATGTAAATTAGACTCATATTTTAACAATCAGCACAGTCTACTACACAGTTAAATGTAAAACAGTTTTTCAGGACACAAAGTGAGTTACAATCACAGTTAATAGGGGAGCTGGAAGGAGGGAGAAGGGGGAGAGAGAGAGAAAGGATATACTGTACATCATCAAGTTATTTCAAAAACATAATCATGGAAAAATATGCTGAATTATTTCTATAAAATTCATGAAATATTTTTATATCGTTTAACATGTAATACTATCTGTAAAACCAGTTATTAGGATTCAGTACAGAAAGACTTCAAAGAGACAATCATAAGAAAATTTGATAAGAAAGGAAAGCAAGTTTGTGCATAATAAAATTATATCTGACAATCAGCAGGTGCATTTATATCTGCAGAAGTCATACAGGAAAAATAATGTAAATAGTCCAAGTCAGACTCCAGAAAATCTACACACTTAAAAAAGATGTAGTCTTTGCTTATGCTTAAATAGAAAACAAAGAACTGTCACTCAGATAAACTCAGATTAAATGGACACTACTCCATCCTTGTGACAGTTCACAACACAGGAAAATGAGACACACATTTAGGGAGTTACAAATACTTACTGTACAAGATCTGACTTGGAGCATGCCCTCATGTGTATCACCTCCCGAATAGAAAAATGGGAAACGTTTGAAGCTGCGACCATCCTGCAACAAATAATATGAACTCATGTACATGTAGACTGCAAATAATATGATGTATTTTTCATACATCTAGTTACATTTATTCATTTTTGTACGGAGTTGTTTCTATATACTTTACTATTTACTTCAAGCAATGAACTTTCTTGAACTTAAGTTCAATTAATTCAAGTAAGCTTTCTCAAACTTAAGTTCACTTAATTCATGTATGCTCAGATTAGAAAAAAACAAAGCGAACAGATAAAAATGCCTAGTAAAAGTGAATAAATGCTTTGAAAATACTGTACAAACAATGGACAATACAATGGAAACTAGATAACTTACAGCAAGGGCCATAACTTCTTCCCTGAGTGGTACATCCTTACGACCTCCATATTTGAAGGTTTTGCGAAGATTTGTTAGGCAGAGAGCTGCTGCATCTGAGGAAACACAATGCATTGAACTAAATGATTTGTTTCAAATAACAATATTCTTGAATTTTAAAAATATGTACTCAAATGTTAAAATTCAACACTGTGAAAATTTTAACAAATTCCATCACTTCATTACTGATTTTATAAATGATAATATTCTGATAACATAATTTAAGCCTTACTGTTGTAGGTGCGGTTGGAGTCAGTGGCTGTTGTTTCCAGGTATTTGAACAGGTATGGCCTGAGTGTATCTGAGCAGTCGAAGTATGCAGCAACCAAAGCAAACAGTCGCCAGCCTCGAATCTTACTCTTACTGTTTAGTTAAGAATGAAATGAAGTAGTCAAATATAACAACTCATACATTAAATATGACATTGTGATAATATTCACATAGTTAATTTAAGTTATCACAAAGCAAAAATGTTATTTATGTTTATATGTTTAACATGAAAACAGTTTAAGGATAAGACATAAAAATATATTCTAAATATGTCAGCATTTAGAGCAAGCAAATGTAAATGAGTAAGGAACATACAGCTTCTTACAGAAAATATAGAAACACAGCTGCTTCTGATTTTTGGCTAATTCATCACACAGGCTCTATTTTCATTTCAGACATCTTTACTGTGTAAATTCAGCTTTCAGATTAAAAAAAAAAACTAGGAGAAATGTTTCCATATTTCCATATTATGAGCAAGACAAGTGATTATGACCGAGGTTAGCATATAGTTCTCACACTGAACTATAGTATTTATCTCTCATAATGCAAAAACATTTGATCAGCTTAAACTTATACACACGTCACACTACAGATTATGTGTGTGTGTGTACGCGTGTGTGTGCGTGTGTTTTTTTTTAAAAGAATGTTAGAAAGGGACAGCTTCATCAAAAGAAAAGACACAAGTAATGCCATTCGTATTTTGAGAACACTAATTAAAGATCAACAGAAGTAAAGACGGACCTATACTTATGCTTCATAGACTACTGTAAAGCATTCGATAAAGTGAGACACAGAAATTATAACAATGCTGGAAGACATCAACATAGATGAGAAAGATCTGAAACTCATCAAAAACATATACTGGCAGCAATGGAGGTTGAGAACCAAATAGAGCATTCCAAGACATAAAATTGGGAGTGAGACAAGAATGTGTTCTATCTCATGACCTCTTCTCCTTGTACAGTGAAAACATAATGAGAAATATAGAGAACTTGCCAGGAAAATCAATTGGTGGGTACAACCTTAACAACTTAAGATATGCAGATGACACAGTTCTGATTGCTAAAAGTGAAGGGGAGCTACAGGCTCTTCTGGACATAGTGTTTCGTGAAAGTAAAAGTAAAGGTCTCAGCCTGAATAAAAAGAAGACTGACGTGATGGTCATGTAAAAAAAAAAAAAGAGTACCACCAAAATGTAGCATTACCATCGATGGCACGGAACTTAAACAAGTTGATAAATTCAAGTACTTAGGAACAATTTTAACAGCTGATGGGAAATGTCACAACAAAATAAAAAGCAGACATGCTCAGGCCAAGTCAGCATTCCAGAAATGAGAAACATCTTGTGCAACAGATCCATAACAATGGAAACAAGATTCTGAGTACTTAAATGTTACATCAAGCCAATTTTGTTTTATGGATGTAAGAATGGTCCATGAATAATGGAGTACAGTGAGAAATGGAGGCCATGGAAATGCGGTTCATAAGGAGGATGTTGAAGGTACCATGGACAGCTAAGAAAACCAATGAAGAAGTCTTAAAAGAGGCTGGAGTTAAAAGGCAAATTACAGCAAAGATCAGAGGCAGACAAGTGAGATTTGTAGGACATTTTCTGAGAAGAGGAAAATTGGAACACATTGTGGCAACTGGAAAAACTGAAGGAAGAAGGGACAGAGGAAACAGAGAGAGAAGTTGCTGGATGGGGTGTCAGTGTGGCTAGGAAGAAAGTCACCGGCGGATCTCATAAATCAAGTCTAAAGACAGGGAATTGTGGAGAGAAATGATCGCCTACGCCAAGTGGCACAGCACTTGATTGACTGAGAAAGGAACAAAAAAATTCCTTTCTCTTTCTCTAAAATTTCACTGTTTTAAAACAATCATAAGTGCCATTACCTGAACATGCTTCTGTTATTTGTTGTCTGCTTACAGAGTTGACAGAAGATTTCATCTCTGATCTCTGGGCACTTGTGGCAGGTCTGCAACAAATTGAAATCACAATTACAGAAAATACAAATAATCACTTCAATTTATACTTGCAAAAAAAGTAAGTGTGGAAATACTCTGCCACATATTTTTTTTTATTTGCAGTACAATTATACATAGTGAAACCTAATTTCATCACAAGTGTCTGTTTTATGCTTATATTCAGTTCCATAAATTTTCTCTATGAATGGTAGGTGTAGATCATCTAGGTAATTTATTTCTCTTGCTGTAGCTTATAATCTTAGTGAAATTTCAACTATCTGACTGCTCACTTGCATGGAAAACATCTCATTTTTAACTCATTCAAACAATGGTATTTGCTCTACACTTGTTGATTCTCAACCTGATTAGCATCAATTCTTTGCTTCTTAATAACAAATACATTTCCTTTATAGATGACTCTGGATGTTCTTTATGTCATTTTAAATGGATATTAAAACTGTAATTGAAAAAAAGATTATTTCCTCTGTTAAAACTGTATCTACTATGTTGCTATGAGCAACTCAATTACAATTTTTAAGCACAACTCTTCTTCTTTCTTCATAAAAGTACCACATGTGGATTCTGAATTTGTAAACACAGATCACTCAATGTGATCAGGCTCACTCATTTCTCACTGCATCTTTTAAGTCAACCTCTAACCATTCCAACACACAAAAGTAGGTCAGACTTTTGAGTGACAGCTTTCTGTTCTGTTATTTTCAGATGCCATATGAGTCCTGTACTTCCTTGCCTTTCTAATATTCATCATGCTGCTAAAAAGATGATGGATCTTAATTGTCAGCTCAAATTCTGTTATCTTCTTGTTATACTGGAATATTAATGAATTGTTTGTGCATGCATGTATACAGCACAAACACATCTTGCCACTGTTCAATCAAATATTACATTTTATTTTCACTTTCAAAAACACAACTATCTGAATACTGTGTCTGAGACCTTCACTTTTTTTTATTTTAAAAAATGAGTTAGCTTCACCTTCAGTATCTTCTTGGCACAGTCATAGTCTGTCATGTTAGTACCCATAGGATAGTCTCCCATAAATCTCATGATCGCTGTGAGAGAGAGGGAAACAAATTTCAATAAAATCACTACTTTTCCACCATTCCAACTACTTTTGCAAGTCCATGTATAAGTGTTTGTGTGGTTATAAGTATACAAATGTGTACATGTGTGTGTGAGAGTTAAAAATCTAGCTTTTTTCATATTAATGGTTATTTTCCAGCAAAACTCCCAGTAGACTCCCTGTACATCCACACTCCTGAAGTATAAGCAATCCACCCACATACCTATCACTGCCTTGTATCTCCAGAAAACCTGTTAAAACACAGTTTTCATTCCTAGCTTTATTGTTTATCTTCTGATCTTTCTCTGACCAAAACCCCTGAAGACTATAATTATATTTCTGAACATATTAACTCTTCTTCTCTTTTATTCCATAAATTCTGGAAATGATCAAAAATAGTCTTTCCACACCTAATTGGTGACTGCATATAAACAAAATCTAACCTTGATTAAAGCAATAAATAACATAACGTTACCTATGAAACACTCCAGAGCTAGTTTGTTGAGGTCATTTGAGCTGAACTTTAGAAGTGATGCTTGAATAGGAGACTGTAGAATAATAGTAAAAATAGTCCCATAAATGCTGGACAAAAATATTTTATGTTTTGCCTTTTCTTTAAAATGTAAGCATGACCTTGTGTCATGTCATTTAGCATACATGGCTTTAGGGCTTAAATTTACCGTTACTTGTCAGCAAACTTGAAGGTGATTTGGTCAGTGTTACAGCATGTTGCCTTTCCATCCTCAGCTCCCCAGAGGAGTCAGTTATCTATTTCTACAGCTGAAACTGACTGGAACTTAGCCATATGCACTAATCACTTTGCTATTCTGGTGTCCTAATGCCTTTTAGAACAATCATTATTTTAGAATTTAGTATTTTTTAAAGACTTTTGTCAAAGATGAAAGAGACTAATGAAAAAAGATATTCCTTGCCAAATTACCCAATGCCCTAACCTTTGTTAAAATTATTAATAAATGATGCATTTATTATTGAAGACTATCAATCAATAAAAAAGGTAATAAGAGTTAGATGTTCACTTTTTTCTGAAAAAAAAAGTACAATTGATTTTCCCGAAAAATTCAGGAAAAACAGGTAAAACTTTAAAATCATTGTGATTCACACACAGTGTACAAAAATAAACAAAATGCTACATAATAAATTGAATGCACATTTTTCTGACAATTGTAAGACATGCCTTGCCTTGTTAACAACAAATAATCTGCAAAAGATGTGATGTATAAAAACTCAGTGAGCATGAATTCCAATTATCAATATATGAACTTACTTTCCAGTTATTTCACAGCTAACAATTTCAGATTAAGCTATTTCACACTTAAAATTTCAGACTCTGTTATTTCACTATTAACAATTTCAGGCTCAGTTTACTGAATAACTCTTATTTGTCACTGAATGAAAAAAAAACTTTACAAAATAAATATAACATTATGTCCCATGGAATTTTTGTGCTGAATGAGCGTGAAGTTTTAGTGCCTTCATATTTCTAAGCAAAAACATTGTGAGGTAGGAAGGCCAGAATCTGTCCTCATGATCTTGTATGTTGTTTTATCTTCCAAGAACCATGAGCAGGATATCTCAGTAGCCGGCACTGTGTTAATGCACAACCGTGGCACTGCTTTTTTTTTTTTCAAAACAGATTTTCAAGTTCCAGTCATGCAACTGTTGGTTTTTTAAATGATCTTTTTGCATTTCTGTGTGACAATACAGGCCTAAAACCATATCCCCAGTATGCCTTAATGGCATGGAAATGGGAATTTTACCTTTTATAACTTTTGTATACTTCTGGTTCTGCTAAATCTGGTGAATCAGAAGGTCATGTTGTCATTATCCAGATTTCATCTCAATTATTAACAAAAAACCTATCATTGTTGTTAAACTACGATCATTATATTTCTGTCCTAGTTGAAGGTTATTAAAAAAAACATGGAACTAACTTTGGTCCACTTGATAAGGTCAGTTCGTTCTTTCAAGGACCAATCAACATCACCTGTTATGAAATAATCACGTATGTAATGACTGTGTACATAGTCAATCATACAACAGGCACAGATTATAGCTTTAATGTGAGTTAAAATTATGCCTACATATATACTAAATACCAAGAAAGAGTGGGTATAATTATGTCAAGTGTAGTAGCAAAGAGCCTTAAAGTGAACAGTTGTATAATAAGAGCATGATACACACTAAGACACGGAAGAATGACAATCAGACAATGTTATGCACCTACGAATGATGCAGATGATGAAATAACAGATGATTTCTATCACCAACTACAACAACTCACTAATAAAGTCCAGAAACACAACATCCTAATTGTCATTAGAGACTACAATGCCAAGGCCAAGATAGGAAAAGATAACACTGATGTTGAAAAAGTAATGGGGAAAGAAGGAAATGATACAGTAAATTAGAATGGAGAAATATTAATTTAACTATGTCTAACAGAGGGCATGGTCATTGGAGGAACAATATTTCCACACAAAGAAAAACAATATGAGTATCTCCAGATGACAGACCCAGAAACCAGATAGACCATTTTTGTATTTTAAAGCAATTCAGAACATCTCTGATAGATGTAAGAGCATACAGAGGTGCAAATGTCAACAGTGATCACAACCTGTGTACAGGGAAAATAAAACTACAACTGAAAAGCCAACACAAGAAATCAGTACTCAGAAAGATAAACAGCCACAGCCTACAGGAAGAAAATACTAACAGTAATTTCAATCTGGAACTTAACAATCATTTTGCAACACTCAGTGAGGTAGAGGAGGTAAATTTGGATAACTTATGGAATTCTTACGGCACACCCATAATCACAGCACAAAAGCAAGTGCTGGACTGCAAAAAACAAATAGAAAAGCAAGGATATCAGAAAAAAAACATGGAAATATATGAAAGACAAGCAGTCAAATTAGTCATGTTGGATGTAAAGACAGAAAAGATTTGGCAAAAGCAACATACAAAGAACTAGACAATAAAGTAAAAAGTTCACCTAGAAGAGATAAAAAAGAATACATAGACAACATGGTGAATTTTCTCTTTCTCTGTCAAGGTCTTTCCCATCTTGTCACAAAGGGTGAATGTGGAAAAAAAAACAAATTTTCAGTCAATTTGTGCATCATCAAAGAGAAGTGCATCCATCATGAGACTGAACATTTCATGCAATCTGTAACCCAAAAGTGTTTGTTTCCAAATACATCATTATTCAAACTGGTAACAGTTCATTTATGTTAGGCAATTCAGTGAACATTCTTAATTTTAAATTTAGAAGAGAAATAGATTTATAATTTACTTTTATATTTATATATAGTTTATAACTGAATGAAACTGAATAATTAAGTGAATGATATCTATTAAACAGTACATTTGGTATTTTGAAGCAAATGTTAGATTCTGGGTAGGCATACAGATATAGAAAGCTGCAAAGGTACATGCACATACTTTATACAAAAGCAATGATAAAAATAAGAAAGGCAAAAAAAAACTGTCAGCTAAACTTATACACATACTGAAAAGTTAAGATTTGGGTTAAAAATAGGAAACTGGTTACTATAACATGCGATTACTATGTACATGGCTGTTACAGAAATACAACCAAGCAGTAAGTCAATGGCTCAGAAGAAAGATGGACTTGAAGAAACATATTTTAAATGTTATATATAGAAAGATGAATACAATTAAAATGAAAAAAATGTGAATAAAATTTCCAAAAGAACAGACAGAAATCCTTTAGTACTAAGACCAGAGACAGTAGGCGAAGAGTGCCACCGTCACTAAGCAGCAAGCTGAAAATAGCATAATGCCAAGATGGTAGTTATGTTCCAGTCGTACTCTTAGGTCTGAACCCTTTGGACATACATCATGATATCTGCATATCTATATGTATGGCAATAAGTGCAATGTGCACAGAAAAGTCTACAAATGAGTTATGAAGTTCATGCCAATCATCCAGGGCAAGCATGCAAGAAGTCAGCACAAAAGGTTTTCTTCTTACTGGAATTCAGTTGCGGGTTCACAGGTGATGCAAATGCATTGCAAAGCATGGGATTTTATTGAAAAATATGAGTGTTATTTTTCCTGTACTAAATAGATTTCATATAATTTACATTTTCTAACTTTCATTTAGTTCACCCTCACATATAAAATATATAAATAGAAAACACTCTGGAGGCATTATGAAACACTGACACATTATACACTTTATGATGGTATAATGTAGACTAGACTTTTGATTTTTACTAGAACGCAAAGAATACAGATTACTGCTATACATGAGTTTTCACCTTTCTTTTTTTTTTTATTTTGTAAAACCTTTTCATGACACATTTGTATGACTGATATGGGCTTTTCACACTATACAGAAGAATGCTGACAAGAGAACATCACCTTGTTTAGCATTTTCTTGATGTCTCAAGTTCTGAAGTCTGACAGGCTCAATGAGTTTCACTGTTCCTCTAATGGAGCCATCTTCTGTTCTCAGCATTTCATACCTTCAACAGAGTTTCAGCACAAGCACAGAGGATATTTAGTGACTAAAGCATTACAGAACACATAGAGACTAAAGCAAGGAAGTCTGGGGTAAATATGCATGCACGATTAACTTCATTTCTTTCAGATTGTCATTTTAGCAGCCACAGTGATAATCTACAGATAGAAAGCTCATGTTTCTATACATTCTTTTGAAAATGAGCGGTATTTAGAAACAATTTTCAAATAAAATACAACTGCAAGTCACTGTCTAAGAGACAAAGTTTATGGCAGAGATGTATCCAAATATTCAATTCAAATTTGTACTCAGCCAATACTGAATAAAACTGAATATTTGTTTTTTAAGAAAATTTTAATATAAAATTTTAAAAAGGCAAACAAATATTTAATTGGACTGTCCAATTTAGCATCAAATTTATATTTCAGTCACTTTAAATCTTACTAGAGATTAAAATGTTTAATAATTTGCATTTACTATCCATGCAAGCTTTTAAAACAGCACAACACTATGTGTAAAAAATAACTTTAATTTAGTATACAATTTCTAATAATAATTACAGCATTACTTCCACATTTTTTTGCAAGCTGTTCTATTTCCATGAGTTTACTATTCATATTCAACAAACTTGAAAATCAGTTATTCATATCTGACTCAATACTTCAACCTGTATCCCCAGTTTCTTTGTGTGTTGTAACACTCATACTGTTACAGCTAACTCTTCATTCTCTTGGTTCATGCACTACAATTTTTGTATGTGCTTTCCCTTCTTACCTTTTTTATATTTTAAAAGGAAGACTCTGCCACATATATACTTGTAACAAGAAGGAAAGGAGTGTATATGTCCATATCACGTGTAAGGTTTTTATCTGATTTAAGTTTATTTCAAGAATATCTCATTATTATGTCCATAACATAGTTTTCTGTGCACACAAATATAGGACATATTTCCTATTATGATATCTCTCATTTTTATGGATTCTATACTAGTACTGCAATGACAAATTTTCAAAATTTGTATTCTACATTTAGTGACTGTTGCATAGACAATCTGAAAGAGAAATTCTCCTTTGTAGTTAAAAGAAAAAAAAAAAAGACAACACTGAGTCATGAAATTATGGAAAATGGGCTGTAGATCACAGACATGAAAAGCTGTTATGAGATTATGCTATGCAGATTCTGTCATATGAGTTTAGAAAAATGACAATGATGATGGATGTTACAGCAAGCTACAGACATCTTACAACTGCAGATGAAGCTTTATGACATCTATCTGACAGCTGGGAGAAAGTGAAAAAGTCTGGGTATAAGATGTTAAAATAAGATGTTAACTTTTCCCACTGGCATTGTGTTAACTGATATGATAACAAATTTATATTCTTAGAAGCAGATTAGTTTATGGAGTTTAGTAAAAGACAATGATCAAACAGAAACAGCTGCAGAAGAAAAACTTCTAAATAGTTAAAAACAAGAGAAAATCAGAACTTTGTTAAAAATTACATGTTTTCATAAGCTTTCAAGAATGAGTAACATTTACAGAATATGTTAAGAACAAAAACAAATGCCAGCAAAGTAAAAGCAATTAGTTTCAAATGCAGACAATGCGACTACTGATTCTCAACATTTGAGAATATCTGAAACAGAAATTGTGTTTATAACCTTTTGTATTTGTATTTGACATTCCATAAGCAGTAGGTCTTTCTCTCTGGTAAGTCCTCCTGAAAAAATAGTTACTAATGGAAATCGTATCAGAGAGAAAAAAAAAATTCATGGCTATTGTGGTAAGAGGGGGGAAATAATATTGGCAGCGCTGGTAACCTTTCATGAATATAGTATGGTGCATTAACTATGCCTCTATATGCAGACATGTGTTTTATTAAATTCTGTCCTCTCATGAGCTATCAATCTATTATGGTTTGCTCCACTCATTTTAGGTCTGTGAAAGTCCAGATAGATTAAATTTTGAAGCATTTTTTTGTGGTGAGAATAATTTTGTACAGGCATTTTCTATAAAAGCACATGGGAATGCTACATTCATTCATATAGTGACATATCAAGTCTTTTTTCAGTTTGCATCATTCATTGTACTTACACCACAGAAATATGTGTTTATAAATTATGACTGTTCCCATTCCAATATCTGACTTAGAAACATACCACATTGCTGCGCGTGATTTGTGCAATTTAGTGCAGTTAAGAATTGGAACACAAAATAAAATGAAGTTATGTGTCTCAGGAAATAAAATCATTTTCAAAATGAGTGCAGTGCCAAATCTGCAATTCTGTGTCCAAATAAATTCATCTTTTCTATGTGGTCTTAATTAGCTTTCAGTTTTCTGAAACTTCTCTGAAAACTACTTTCTTTGTTTTTCTGGTTGTCTAGATATATTCTGCATTCTCTCTAAACCCATGTCACAAATGGTTTCCAATTTCTGTTTCATCTGTTTGTCTAATGTCTGAGTCTCACAGGCACAGACTAATACAGACTCTGACCATTGAGGATATTCCTACCTACATTTTTTTCTGATGATAAACAATTGAAAATTCACTTTTATCAGTCAAAGGTGGCATGACTAACTTTGTTTCTCACCCTTCACAATATCTCAACATGCCTAATTTCTTTGACTACTGCAGTTACAGCTGGGGTTTAGCCAGCCTCTGCAAAATAGGTACCAGAGAAATCTGGGAAGGTAAATGCGGCCAGGCATGATACTGATCACATCATATTTTCATGTGCCGAAGGTTTTGGAAATACAGGCCTAACACCATATCCCTAATATATCTTAACTCTTTCCCTGCCATGGTCGATACAGTGAATACTTCCTGTTAGTCTAGTGCCTGCCATAGTTGTTATAGTGATTTTGTTTCGTTGCAATGTAAAACTATTGTAAAACTTTTTATTGTACACGATTTAGCCGTGCATGTCTGGTGACCTTTCATAGTTCAATCCAAAGAGTGGCTAACAACCGAGCGAAATCGATGTTTTAATGGAGAAATTTCAGTATTTATTGTGATTTTGGAGGCATAAGGACATGTCCTATGACCCAACCACTCTTCCTGATTGTACCCCAAGTACATCTAGACCTATTAAATGGACTGGAGAAGTAGTTAGAAGGTTATTTCAGACATTATTTTAGTGAGAACACCACCACACGATGAGATCGGTTGAAAATTTAAGTAGATCTGGAAATCGCCGATGGTAAACATTGCACATCTAGGCATCGCCAATGGTAAGCACTACACAATTATCAGATAAAATATTCACACTACTTCTTTTTTCCTAAAAAACTCTTCATTTATGAAATCTTCTTACATTTACAACTATTTTCATGCATAATATGTATACTTTTAAAGGGGAAATACTTTGTACATTCACTTTTACAACTATACCCCCTAAACACCCGCGCTTTTTGTGTGGCACTGATGGGAATGTCCGCATTTTTTTAGGTGGCCTGGATAGAGTTAATGGGATGAAAACATGAATTTCACCTTTACCTTTTACTAAAGTTAACTGGATATCTTAATGTAAAGAATGACTTACTTCTCTAGGGATTCCCTAAAGTTCATCGTAGCATACTCCATCATGGAGTACTTTCCATCAGCCACAAATGACAGATGACTTGTCTCACTGTTATCATCTGGGCTTCGAGAGCCCTGCTGTAGAAATATAGAAACATGCTTCCAACTACTTTACACTCTCACAAAATAAAGATGATAATTTATGTTTCTGCTACTGAATGGTGACAGAACTCAGCACAGTCTGTTTTTGTCTATTTTCAAAGATTCTTCTTGTTGTTAACATGATGAACAATGCAAAGAGAGAGTTTATTTACAAATAAAATGTTCTGGTTTTTATCTTATAAAGCATGGCAGATCTGATGTCGGAGTTCATATTTAGCTGATGTAATAAAATATCTGAGCAGTATCCACTATCTCAGAAGACATGAAATATACCCACTGAGAATGAAATAAACATTGTCATTTATTATGAACATAAATTTTATTGATGGAGCTCACCCGCATGTTAACACCATTAGCAACACCAGTGACCACACCATTAGCAACGTCAGTGACCACTTCATTTGCCACAACAGTTGTCATCACTCCTTTAGTCCCACTAGAAGTCACTTCATTTGCCACAACTTCACTGGCCAGTTTGGACTGATACAAGACAGGCTTGCTACTGGATGTCTCAACTTCATGCCTGGCCAGTGGTTTCACATATTCCGCAGGGAACAAACCAACCATGCCATTCAAAGACCCATACATCCAGCCTTAGAATAAAATGCCCATTTATTTGGTGTGAAAGTAGTGGTATTTACAAAATACGAGTAGATAATATGAAAGTACAAAGATATTTGAAAAAACTAAACAATTAATGAAAAACTCTGCTAAAACAACCTTGATATATATATATATATATACATATACATAAACAGTTCAGCAATAGTTAATTGTTCAGTATATTTACTATTTACTCTTATATATCTTATATCCTTCCTGTGCTGTTAAATGTCACATAGGGCTCGCAAAAGTAGTTCACCAATTTTTCCTCTCTTCGGCGAGTCTTTCAACCTCATCAAGGGTTTTATGCCTGTAAATTTGGCCTCTCTTAACAATGTCCTCTTCAGAGTTTCACGTAGTCTGCCTCTTTTTTTTTTGGCCTGTTGTGTTCTACTTGATAGCTTCTTTTGGGATTCTTCGATTGTTTCTTCTCATCAAGTGACAAAAATATGTCCATCTCCTTTTCCTGATCACCCACGAGACTGGTTGTTGTTCAGTCATCTGTCTTATCTCTGCATTGTTCTTGAATTCGTTCCACTTGATGCCGAGTATTTTCCTCAGGCATCTGTTTTCAAAAGAGTCTAATTTCTTGTCTATTTCTTTAGTTGTTTTCCAGCTTTCGCAAGCATAAATGAGGGTGGATATTACATTTGAATTGAATAGTCTTAACTTGGTTTTTGTGCTTATAACTTTTGAATTCCATATGTTCTCAAGATTCTTGAAGATCGATGCTGCTTTTGCAATTCTAATTTCCTTTCTGGTGTCACCATCCTAGTCTATGTAGCTGCCAAGGTAGGCAAATTGAATGACTTCTTCAATATCTGTCCCTTCTATGTGTATTTTTCCATTTTGATTAAGGGAAATTTTCATTATTTTTGTTTTGTCCTATTTTTACTATTTACACAGATGCTAAAAATATGATAACAAATTTATGTTCACAAAACAGATTAGATTATTTAATTTGATAACAGACAATAATTCAGTTAGTCTTAATACTTTATGGGTTTCAGTAATGTATTTCTTATGCACTATAATCAAAGCATGACAATATAAAGTAGCTCACCATTTTCCAAATTCATTTCTGGGTCCATCAGTTTCACAATATCACCCTTCTTAAAACTGAGAAGTGTAGACTCCCTTGTAACATAATCTTTCACAGCCACAACATATTTGTTTCCCTTAAGAAAAACAGAAAATTTTAATACTTATTCAAATTCTTCATCCACATTATCTAATAGAGATATAATTTTTTAAAAGGCTGATCTTATTTACTATTTACATGAAAAAAAGCATAAAAGTTATGACTCTAGAAGTAAATGCAAGTCTGATAACTGGAGGTCAAAAAGATATATTTTCTGTCAGTCTTTGAATTTCATCAAACAAATTTCATATTTCATATAAATTTATCTACAAAGAGCAAACTGTTCCATTTCTCCTTTCTTGAAAATGCCTTTTAACAGAATAAACCTAAGCAACACATTCAGGATATTCATATGAAAGTATATTTAGAATATTCTATTTCAACACAAAAATAGAATGCCCAGTGAAACCACAGAACATGCAATGATATAAGTTTTAATGAAATAATTTAAGTGTCCTAATCTTGAAAATCTCAAACACTATAGTTACATAAAAAAAAATCCTGAATCATTTCTTTCAATGGAAAAAATCTTCATAGCAATTCACCTTCTCACTCTCATGGCAGAATCTGTCAATCATGTCCTTCAGCTGCTGAGCCTGGAACATATAAAATAGATTAGTATAACCCATGCAATGGTTGCTTTGGAAATGTTCTGTCACTTCTTCACGCAAGTCACCTGAATTAAAAATCACTGGCAGTTAATCTTATACAGGCATTTAACAAGAGAAGCAGTACTCCTTATGAAAATAGGTTTGTTCTTTTGCTTTCTTATATCTTATATCCTTCCTGTGCCGTTAAATGCCACATAGGGCTCGCAAGGTATTTCGCAAATTTTTCCTGTCTTTGGCATGTCTTTAACCTCATCAAGGGATTTTATGCCTGTAAATTTGACCTTTCTTAACAATGTCCTCTTCAGAGTTTCACGTGGTCTGCCTCTTTTTCTTTGGCCTGTTGTGTTCTACTTGATAGCTTCTTTTGGGATTCTCTGATCGTTTCTTCTCATCACGTGACCAACATATGTCCATCCCCTTTTCCTGATCACCCATGAGACTGGTTGTTGTTCAGTCATCTGACTTATCTCTGCATTGTTTTTGAATTCATTTCACTTGATGCCAAGTATTTTCCTTAGGCATATGTTTTCAAAAGAGTCTAATTTCTTGTCTATTTCTTTAGTTGTTTTCCAGCTTTCGCATGCATAAATGAGGGTGGATATTACATTTGAATTGAATAGTCTTAACTTGGTTTTCGTGCTTATAACTTTTGAATTCCCTATAACAAATATGTTATCTTTTGCTTTGGAATATGCTTAATTAAGGGCCTAGTGGTGACTGTCAAAAAATATAAAATGGTTGATTTTGGTCTTCAACTTTTTAAACTGGCTTTAACTCTGTCAGTTAGAACATTCTTTTCAGAAAAATAAACACAGTAGGATCCCTTGCTTTGACAATCATTCACCTATCCATTCACACTTTGTTGAGGGTTTTTTTGTTATTTATTTTTACATTTTTTATTTTTGAAGGTTTGGTATGTGTATGATATTTTTATAGCATGCACAAGATATACCTTCCTAATGACAGTTTATATAAGCTCTCACCTGGTAATGTATTTAACTGTCAGACTGCTGAAAATCTTGTTAAGGAACAAATATTATAAACACACAATAATTAGTGTATAGGCATACAACTATACACAAAGCACTGCAGTAAAGCTGTGATACCAAAATGTATAAACTAGGAAAAAAGTAGGAAAAGCTTTATTATTTAACGATAACACACTTGCGACGTTTTGGTACGAGCCTTTGTCAAATTAAAAAAAAAACAGGACAAAGAATCAAAGAGAAGAAACAAAGTACAGATTCACATTAAATGGATGTTAACAAAACAATAAAAAAAATTGACATGAGAATCCTGCAATGTAATATATGTCATCGTATCCACAGATGCAGGATAACTTATGTAGGTGAAACTGGCCTTATACTAGGGGAACACATACAGAAACATCTGTACGATATCACCCAGCATGCTTCGAAACCAGTCCCAACTCATTTCAATGGCCCCAACCATAGAGGCAAATCCAATTTTCTGGTAACAGCCATCAAACAGTGTCACACAGATGACACAAGCCACCTAGTGCTTGAGAATTGCTACAATGAGGACTTTGGGACACTGGAACAACATGGTTTGAACTCGTTATTCAGCTACACATAATCTTCCACAATCTTACTCTTTCTCATTTGTTGCACATATTTAGTACCCTCACACATTACTATTCCTCTACCACAACCATAATCATTCATTTCACCTTCTCCTAAATGGACTGCCATCCCTTCCCTACCATCATCTACTATCAAACATCACAAATCCCTATCCATTCACCATGGATAGGGGCTCTCCAGTCATCCCTGTTTTTGGAATAATTCTCTGCTCCTTCTGTGCGCATCCTTGTCTCTTAACATTTTCTACACTCAATTAGGCACAATTTTGCACCTTTTCAGAATGAACGCTCTGTTTACATCGTAACCACTGGTTATTGTTTGTGCTTCTATCAAGGATATACACGTGATTTTGGTTTTATGCTATTCCAGGAGCTGAGATAAGCCATTTGCCATTTTTATTTAATTTTAAAATTTTTTATTGTTTTGTTAACATCCAATTAATGTAAATCTGTACTTTGCTTCCTCTCTCCGATTCTTCGTCCTGTTTGTTTTTATTTGACAAAGGCTCGTGCTGAAACATCATAAGCGTGTTATCGTTAAATAATAAAGCGGTTCCTACTTTTTTCCTAGTTTATACATTTAAATATTATATAAATCTCCCACTTAGCTCTCTGCTATCAAAAGCTTCGTTACTATTCAAGACAAGAAGGAAAATAATTGTTTTGTATGCTATGACTATGAAAAACAGAAGGAGAAAGTGAACCAAAGTAATTTTTAGATGTGTTAATGAGTAGCTTGCACATCCATACACTTATCACTTGAATTATATCATTCAGCGTGCGAACGAAGAAGAAGAAGATATCATTCAGCATCTTACCCTTCAAATAAGTAAAACTTGCTAGATGTAATGGAAGAAGAAACAAACGCAAAAATTTTTTTCTAACATACCCTAAAATGAAATAAATATGAAAATGAAATAAATATGCCTCATTTTTCTGTTACAGAACTACAAATCTTTTCTGATTCTTAAGGGTTAAAAACAGAAACAAAAATTTAGTCCATAATTAATATACTTAAGAATGTTTCATATACTTGGAAGATTTATGAACTGTTCACAGTGAAAATTACAAAAAGTTTTTTTTTTAATGCTTTTCTCGTCTATTTAATTTTGCAACAGTTTACTAATCAAACACAAGCTGTGCAAAATATACTGTACAGTTCATAGGGAAGACGGCTTTCACATCAAATGCTGTGTTCAGGACAATTTCAAATACTTTCAATATCTAAACATGAAAGAAAGCTGGAAGTACTCTTACTCTTGTGGCTTGGAAGATCAGAGACTTTGTCCTAAGATTCAGTTGAATGGTTGAGCTCGAAGGAAGAACAACGTTAACAACATCTTCAAACCTAGGGAGTTTTCAAACGTTCTTCCAGTTAAGAAAATACTGTAATTGTGATAAATTATATTTACACAGGCATACATATATAAATTCATAAAACTATATACATTTATCTCATCGCGGTAATAGAACATTTCAGACCTTACATAACAGGCTGCTATCTCTGAAAAATTTAATAACAAAATATACTAGCACTCTGCCAGCCACTGACAATGACCATTTCACTCAGTATTATCACAGTTGTACATTCTCAAGTTAAATTCTTCCTGAATATGTTTAGCTGCTATGAAATCTATCTAGGCAATTTTATAGCAGAATACATAGTTTACAGTCAGACCTTTTCATCACTCATTTTCATCATTCATTGTGATATAACTATATTTGAAGAATTATGATGTATTCTCAAATGAAGAAGTAAGAAGAAAGGCTAGAATATTTTGTCAAAATACAGTACTACAGTAATTACTGTCATACAGTGATTAGCTATAAAGAAATCAAACCTGATATCTTCCAAAACTGACAGATAATCATCCACATAACTTCTTTCTCTGGTCACCAGGCGAAGTCCAGTATGGCTGACACCCAGATATCTCACACCTGAGTAATGACCACTGGCCTAAAATAAGTATAAGTATTTAACAGAAAAGGCTAGAAGGAAAAAAAAAATGATTACACCAGCTATATATCCATTAAAAAAAATAAAGGAACAATGGTGATCTGTATGATGTAACTTCTAACTAGAGATATTTATATTTAAAAAATTAATACATATCCATATATAAACATATAAATTCTTCTAAGGTCTTAAATCACTTTGTATGTGCTCACTGGAATGAAGTAGATATAAGATTGCTTCCTATATAAATGTGAACTAAACTGAAGGAGTAGTGACTGTGAATTATGTGATATTCCTAAATAGATATGAGCTTATTTGAAAGGGTGATGACTGATATATATGACAAAAGTGTTGCTACAGTTTCAGATAAGTATGCTACTGAAGTGATTAAAACTGGAAAAATAAGCAACATAAATGGTAAAAATGTTTATAATTTACCTTGCAAATGAAAAAAAAATAATGCCATGAAGAACAAACACAATTTTTTAAAAATGAAGATATAAAATTAATATGCACTGTAGAACAGCTACTGACCAGATCTGCCATCTCCTGCACTTCAGAAAATTAATTAACTATTCACTTCTTAGGACACAAAAAATTTTCTAATTGAAATAATTCTCCATCTCAAACACTGAAGTTGTCATAAACTACCAGAAAACATACACTCATCTGCTATTTGTTACAAAACTGAAAGTTACACGCCTCTAATATCTCTGCAGGAAAATTTCACTGGCTTCACAAAAATGTGAAGGAGGCCTAACGGACAAGTAAGAGAACATTAATAATTTCTGCAAAACAATGTCACGAAGAAGGTAGGAAGACTGCCAAAAAGAATGCATTAAGACTCCAGTGACCTCATTCTCTGTCCTAGCTGAAACCCTGGCATGTACAGGTATGTGGCGTGCAGGTAAGTAGTCAGGACAGATTAATATTCTTGTGCTATTCCCCCCCCCCTCTAATATGTCAATGTCTGAAATGAATACAGCTTATCTGCAGTGTTTAAAAGGACTCTGCATAATACAATTTTCCATTTCTGAGTGTATATTTTGTGATATGCAGGAAACTCTCTACTACAGAGAGCAGAACAACAAAACAACTCCTTCAGATCATCACAGGATGTACCCCCCCCCCTCAGACAAGTGTTTCAGCCCTATTAAACTCCTGACACTCTAATGGGGGTGGGCCCCTCTGGGTCAAAAGTCCCAGAGGTCTTGTAAGTTGTTGCTTTTTTTGTCCCGGGATTGAGCTGGACTGCACTTTTGAAGTGCCTCTTTAGCAATTTAGCCATGGAGGACTAGTATTGGCCACGACAAGTGGAATTATTTATGTTCTCAATGCTTGTTTCGTATACTCCACAGCCAGCATGAAGCCTTTTCTGCTGTTTCTGAAAGGGTTTTCAATGCCCTTGCTCTTGCTTGTCCCTTTATGCCCAGTTGCTTACATAGGTCATATGCCGATGTTGCTACGAATTCTCTCGCTCCCACTTCTACAGCTATCATTTTTGCCCTGACTCCTGCCCCCGTCTCAGTTGCTTGACCAGGTCATTGTACTTCTCACATTTGAACAGATGTTGCTCCTCTATTCTTGTTTCATATGGAAATCATTATTAGTTCCCGTTTTTCTATGGAGTACACTACAATGTCCGGACGTATTCCTGTGTTGTTAATGGCAGTCAGGTATTCTCTTCCTCCTGGCAGGTCCACTATCACATCCCAGTCATTTCCACTATCTAGCAGTGATGGTAAGGGAATGTCCCTGATTTCAATATTTGATGTCGTACCAGCGCCTATGAAGTATTTAAGTGGGATCTCAACTCTTTTGCTGTTATTTGCTTTATCTTTTGCCCTGTCTACAATGGCTACTAGTTCCTGCAGCACTCTATTGGGCCGCCAGGTGTAGTGTCCTTGACCTAATGATACTCTGCATGCTGACACCACATGTTCTAATGTTTGCCTTTCATTGCAGAGAGGGCACTTTGTGTCTTCTGATAAACCCCATTTTTATGGGTTGGAGCCTGTAGGCAGAAGGTCATAAGTAGCTCTGATGATGAAGCTGAGTCTCAATAGTGTCATTTTCCAAATGTTATTCCATGTTAGTGATCTCTGCAGGACTTCCTCCCATGTTGTCCACTGACCCTGCTGTGCCTGTTGGACTGCCTTTTGGACCCGCTTATCATCCTCTGAATTCCTTACTCTGCTGATGATCATATCCCTTCTTTCCTTACAGGAGGCCTTTGACCACCATTTGATTTCACCATGACCAAATCCCCTTTTGTTGGTCTGGGTGCATCCTATTACTTCTTTCAGTTCCTGTGTTTCCCTGGCTGCAGTCACTTCCTCATTTATTTTCCACTTTCATCCAGTTTTAAGTGTTGGCTGCACTTCTCGTACTACTGGATCTGTAGATTCTTGTAGCATCATTGCAAGCATTGTCTTTCCTACCTTGTATTCTTCAACCACATATCTGAATGGTAGCTGCAGTTTGCTCTTCTTGCAGTACAGTGCTACATCAGTTAATCCTGGTGATACACCCAGCCATTTTCTTATGGATTTATTCATCTTTCTTTCGACTGCCTCTACTGTGCTGGTACTTACTTCGTAAATGAGTTGTGGCCACATCAATTTTGGAATCAGCATGAACTGGAGGCACCATATTTTGAACTTCCTCAGTAGCCTGCTTTTGTCTATGATGTTCAGTCCATTCTGTGCCATTTCTATGGCCTGCATCATCGCATTTGAATCTTTCATGGAAGCATCATATACTCTGCCAAGGCTCTTCACTGGCTCTTCCCCTACAGTTGGGATTATTTGATTTACCACTGTGTACAATCTTTTTATCATTTTCCCCTTTCTGAGTGACAGACTTCCTGACTTCTTTGGCTTGAAGCTCATGCGGCACCATATGATAAGGCTATCCAAACGCTCTAACATCTTTCGTGCCTGTGCTTCACTGGTTGTTATTACTGTTGTGTCATCCATGAATGCTTTTAGCGGTGGCATCTGACATCCATTTCTGAACCTTGGGCCTTCTGCTGCTCCTTCTGCTGCTCTCAGGATTACTTGCATGGCTAGTACGAACAGTATGGGAGATATTGTACAGCCCATTGCAATTCCTACCTGGAGCTCAATCCATCTTGTAATATATCCTGATGTTCCAAATCTCATGAGGAACCCTGTAAAGTACATTTTCAGCATCTTCGTGATTTCTTTTGGCACATGATACATGTCTAGTGCGAGCCATATCATCTGGTGTGGTACTGAGCCATAAGCATTTACTATTTCAAGCCATATTACCTGTAGATCTTTCTTTCCAGATCTTGCCTGCTGAATAGCTTCCCAAATCATTGAAGTATGGTTGAGGCATCCTGGGGAACCTGGAATTCCTCCCTGCTGCCAGACCCAACCTGAATATTCTCTGTGCTGTGGTTTAAATCCTGATAGAGATCTTCTAATGTCTTATCTGAGACTGGCGTCGCAGTGCACTGTTGAGTATTGGGCAGCAAGGAACCACAACATCCCTTCTTCGTTTTGTGTAGCTTCATGCCATGTTGAGTGTTAAATTTCCTGCATGGATACTCCATCCGCTGTTCTGAACTCAAATTAATTGGGGCGGGCATGGTTGTTTCCATATAGTCATCAGTGGACCATTATTCTCCTCCCCTTTCGGTGAATCCTGGAGGCATTTCTACTTTTTGGACTTCGTAGTGATAGTATGACGGCTGACTATTCATATATAATAAATTTCCCATTTTGGAAATGTATATTGATGCGGAATGTGCAAGTGCTTGGACATATCATCATCAGGTGCCATGTGGACTGACGTTGGCTACTATGTCTCTCCATAGTACCTGATCCTTCATTCTTTCTTACATTCTTACATCCTTCCCATGCCATTAAATATCACATAGGGCTTGCATAGTTGTTTGCCAAGTTTTCCTGTTTTCAGTGAGTTTTTCAACTTCATAAAGGGATGTTATGCCCACTAAACTGGCTTTTAACAATGTCCTCTTCAGAGTTTCACATGGTCGACCTCTTTTTCTTCGGCCTGTTGTGTTCCACTTGATAGCTTGTTTTGGTATTCTCTGATTGCTTCTTCTCATCCCAAGTACATTGTGTCTCTTGTATTTTTTGGATAAGATTTTTTTTCTATACAGCTCTTCTCATACATTCTTCATTTGTAATCTTTGATGTCTAGGGAACTGAACATAGCACACAAAAATAGATATAATGTTTAACTGTACTGCTGTTTATTTGCACATCATCAATATATTCCCTCATAAAAATGCATTACTTTATTTTTAAAAAAGCAGTGAAAAGAACATTTAAAAATACAAGTTTTCTGGTTAAAGAAGTGTGCTGTTTGGATAAATTAATAACTATGCTTCATATCTGTGTTGAAATAAAAGCAGGTGTGCTGTCAAAAAGCTCATTCTTTCAAATACAAACCCATCATATGACACTGTCAAAAAATTAAACGTAAAATATAAATTACATAAAAGATATCCCTGCAAAGTTTTTTGAAACCAAACAAGTTTTTTTTAGGTTAAGCAACATTTATACTAGGAAGAATTATGTCACGTATTTCATATCATGCATGTTTTTTTCATGTGAGAAAGCAAATAATGAATTATATACAAAATACATGGGACTGTTAGCTGTCACCTTATATCTTATATAACAGTAATATTTACTTAACATTATAGCATTACTGTGAGACAGGTGCATAGCAATTGATATAATAAGATAGATCTTTACCAGACTCACTAATATTATATGATATTTAGTTTATAACAAATGACATAACGAAAAATGGCTTTATAAGAGATTCAAATGAGTTTATAAAATGAAAAGATGCTAAAATGTCTAGTGTTAATGTTAAATGAATTCCCAGGTCAACACCCAACACTTTTGAGGCAGGGACTGGGAGACGGACTTCTGAAAGTGCCACAGCCTATTCACCTCAAGTATAAAATGTCTTTAACAGCTGTCCCTTTACAAAAAAGATAGAGGAGCATGTTTATGGCACAAACAAAACCAACAGCCCATTATGACCTCACAAACAAGTTCTGATATGTGTTACAGTTGACTGTTCTCAAAGAATAGCAAATTTAAAGCTTGATTAAAAACTTTATTAATCATTGGAACTATTTCAGGAGTAAAAATTTCAAATTTCATAAGAATGAATAATTAAGGAACAAATGTTTTGAAAAATTACACTTTTATGTTTTTTTGTTGGCAGAGGAAGGATACAGATACTTGTGGTATGACACTCATACAAGTAGCATAAACATATGAATGTATAAGCATATGTTTGATAGAAGAGAGAAATAAATGTTCATACATTTTTCAATAGTAACACTTCTTGTAGAACAGGAAAATGACTTTCTAAGTGCATGTTTCCTAATTTTCACGAAATTAAATGTTTCAGCTGGTTCATGAATTTTAGTAAAGATAACTTACTGCAACTGGGAAGAGCCTGCAGAAGTACGTAGGCCACTCTCTGGCTGTGTCCACAATGACTTTCTTAATCTGTGCTTTCAGCTCCCTAGTCAGGTAGTTATGCTGGTTTACACCATGAGTCTCTGTGAAGGTTACAAATTAATTTCTTCAAAATTATATTAATTCTTACCCAGTTTAAATAGTCAGGTATGTTACTGGAGGCAATAACAGCAAAACTCTCTTGATTAACTTTCAGATTGTAAAATCTCACCAGAAATCATTAAATTTTTTCATCTTTTTTTGTAAAATGACAACAATTTATTGTGTATCTCTTTATCAGTTTGAACTTTCATAAATTTCACTGATGATTTCAGCAGCAGAATAAATGAGACTCTATATATATTAATACATCACAGACCATTATTTACAGAGTAATGTGAACTGTTATTGAGTATTATTTAAAGCAAAATGCAATATTAGTTTATCAAAAACTTACTTTTTTCTTATAGCATCTATCTAACCTTAATGAAATTACCTTTACTTGCAAGGCCGACTGGATTCATGGCAAAGAAAATATTTCTACAGTTTAACAAGAAAACACGCAGGTCAGCTCAAGGAATCATGGTCATCAAGAGGGTCCAAAAAATACCTGCATATTTCTGAAAGTCCTTATGCACTAAAGCAAAATGAATTACCCAAGCGTAACAGTATGTGGAAAGTGAGAGACAGAAACCCCCATAACAACAGTCATAACAAAACTAGTGTAATGCTCTGTGTATAAATGTACCTACACACATTTATCACGATGTTAGTTTGATATGAAGGTCAACTGCAAACAAGTAATGATAAAGATTTTTTTAAAATTTATATATATAGGTAAAAAAAAAACCAAAGATTTTTTTATAATCAAGTTAATCGGGCACTTCAAAACGTTACAAATGTTTTAAGAATCGGTTATCCCAATATAGTTTACGATTCTTGGGGAATCTTCAGCAAATGGAATTTCCCTTAAGCAATTACATTATATTGATCTGCATTTTAAATAATCAACAGACAGATAATATAACTCATGTACTGAAGCACAATAATGTTGGGAAAGCTATTTTGTTACATGATTTGCAATATTTCTTTGGAAAATCACAAGCAACAATCATTGCTCATTTGTTATTAAACTCAGTGCTTGAAGTTATCTGAATGAAATATTTTTGGCTCCGTAGAATGTGAACTTATTAATTAAGACAGAAGCAGCTTGGTAATGTGGAGAGCATGAAGTCTCTGTCACTACTAATTTCTTTATTAAATATGTCCTAAAATCATCCCTAATATCTTGATTAACTATGCCCTTAAATCATATCTAACCTATTGATTAACTATACCCTTAAATCATCCCTAATCTCTGATTAAAGTCTTTAAATCATCTGTAATCTCTTTAGCAAATATACCCTTTAATCATCCTTGATTAAACATATCTTTAAATTATCCCTAATCTCTTGACTGACTATACTCTTAAATCATCTCTAATATAATAAACTATGTCCTTACATCATCACTAATCCTTGATTAAATATACCCTTAAATCATCACTAAATTCTTGATTATACATGTCCTTAAATCATCACTAATCTCTTTATTAAATATGCCCTATCAGCACTAACCTCTTGATTAAATATATCCTAAATCATCACTAATCCTTAATTAAATATTACATAAACATTATAATTATAACTCAAATTTAAGAATAATCTAATAGACTTTAATGGTCATTCTGATGGGTCAGCTTGCCTTATGCACAGGACACAAATCAAAAACACTTATGTTTCCTTAAAGGATTCTTGAAGTTTGGTGAGTTTGAATAAATGAAAATAAATGTAGCAGAAGAATACACTGAAAAGATCATAAAATGTACTACTTCTAACTCCAACACTTTCCATATGCTGATCTCATTAACTTCCTTAAACCATTAAAATAATAAAAATAACACATGTTTCAAAACACAGTCTCTCTCTAAAAACTCTTATTATTTAAAATAAAAACACTGAATGCAAAAATTCACTACTGTTTTCAGAACACCAATTTAATAAATCAAGAACACAGCACATTTCACCTAAAGTTATATATGTCTGCCAAACAAGTTCAGAGAAAAAGATGGTAGAAAAATGACCCACAAGACAAACAGAAACAAGATAAATTTACATTGCTAAAGTGACTCCAGAATGCCAAGTCAACAAATCAATGTTTGTAAAAACAATGTCCCTCAGCGGGAACTTTTTCCTCCCCAACACACAAATCATGCCAGTCTTCCACATGTTCTATTTGTCTGTTAGCTGCCAAGCTCTTGTCTATAAATACAACATGATGGATTGGGGAACAGACAACTAGCAGGATAATCCAAAAATAGTCATCTCTGAGAATTTATGAGTGTGAGACATGGGAGCTTTTAGAGAGGCATAGATAATACTGGCCATAAGGTCAATGCAACCTTCCTTAAGTTTTTATAAAAAAAAAAAATAAAGCTCTGAACACACTAACGTTGACTACTGCTTATACTGATTGCAAACAAATTCCTACTATTTCTCTAAAAATATTACTATGATGGTTATGAACACCATTACACATCTTTGTATGTGTTTTACATACATACATACACACATATACATACACACACACATATACATATATATATATATACACACACATATACATATATATATATACACACACACACACACATATGGAGAGAGAGAGAGAGAGAGAGAGAGAGAGAGAGAGCAAAATACTCCACTTTCATTGCTTTGCTCTTTTGGCATTTACTTTTCAATTGTAACAAAATGTCAAACTTCACTGTCAACCTGCTCTTTCATTGCCTTTCACCAATGATGTGTCCCCATGCCATTTTTTTTTTTCAGCATTCTTCAGTCTCTGAAACTGAAGTAGTCTGTTCAACTGGCATTGGTTTTTAAAACTGTAAGGACTGAATCTTTTGTATTTGAACTAAACCATATTATATTTGCCATTTTTGGGATTAAAATACATTATTTTTTGTGATTACATACTATACTGTAAATACTTCATAATAATTTTCTGATTAATTACTGTGCTAATAAACACAACAGGCCAAAGAAAAAGAGGTTGACCATGTGAAACTCTAAAGAGGACAATGTTAAGAGAGACCAAATTACTAGGCATAAAATCCCTTGATGAGGTTGAAAAGCTAACCAAAAACAGGAAAACTTGGTGAACTACCATGTGAACCCTATGTGATGTTCAACTGCATGGGAAGGATGTAAGATGTAAGATAGATAAGATATTTTGTACTTTCATGTAAGATAGATAAGATATTTTGTACTTTCATCATATCAGACCCATGTACAGTGTTTACACTAGGCCTATAATACTTATTTTTGCACTTATATTTTGTTTATATATATATTATAATGTTTCCTTATTTCTGTTTATTTTGGTGCTGCATGCATCTGCAAGTGTTATATAGTTATTTATGTTTTATGGGTGCCCTAATACATCTGAAAGTGTTATATAGTTATTTACATTTTATGGGTGCCCTAATACATCTGCAAGTGTTATATAGTTATTTACGTTTTATGGGTGCCCCAATACATCTGCAAGTGTTATATTGTTATTTACATTTTATGGGTGCCCTAATACATCTGCAAGCTAAATAAAGACTATGCTGTACTTTTTGCTGATGTTTTTTTGTTAGTGCTTTAGTCACTTTTTGTAGGAGCTTTGGTCTCTAAATATATATATATATATATCTCTGGAATGTCCATCAATACATATGAGACAGTCATGATATGATACAGCCAAAATATTGGTAAAATCACATAAAGCACTGTAAATCTAAATAAAATATAATTCTCAAGTGTGAATATCTTTCTGGCACATTTTTTCTCTCAGCCAGTGCATCATGAAGTAATTAAAACAAAAAATAACTAAAGTATTTCTTTTAAGTGTTATCTTAGCTGCCTGCAAGTGTCACACACACTGACATTACATAATCAACTTACCAAGTAATCCCCTCATCTTGATTCTCTGATCCTTGTTTATACGGACACATCCAGTGTTGTAAACATCAGCAACTATCTGACAATAAATGAGATGCAGGGCCATTTGGTTCTCTAGCTTCTCCGATGGCCAGAAAACCTCCTTACGGATATGGAGAGTCCAGGGCACCTTGGACATGATAAAACAACATACACTGAATACTCTGATGCTACGTAATAATTCTGAGGTTTTAAAAAATCTGGATCAAAATTTCTGAGATCATGAATTGGGCAAATCTTACCCTCTGTCTACTACCAACACAAACTGACTGACATTTATCTGGGACTTAGGAAGGAAATGGAACAAGTAAAATCAGAAAGCACTGGGCTTACTATTATCCTAGTACTGTTATATATTATATACTATTAGCTGACATTATCTTTTCTTGCAGAACTTATGTATAAATGTATAACATGTTATTTAAGTTCTTTATCTTATGATCACCTACTGATCAGAAGGTCCCAGGTTAAATTTTGCACTTGGGCAGAATTTTTTTGGACCAACTAGTACAGGAGTCAACCCAGTCTCAAAAACTAGGTAAACTTGGTACCTAGGGTTTCCTTCAGAAAACAAAGGCAGGTGTGACAGGTGCTGAAATTCCTACCTCAAATGCTGTAGTAGTCTAGATATGTGAAGGTATTAACACTTCACATCCCTACAGCATGCAAATGCTACAGGACATAATACATTCTAGGACAGAATATATTATACAGGAAAATGTAATTGAATGTTATTGATCTTGTTTTAAATCTAAAGTCCAAAACATTTTTTTCAACCTAGAAGATATAAATCACAAAGTACAGAAAAGTGATAAGAGAAGTAACTTTAGCAAGTTAACCATACCAAAGCTGGTATGACAGCACACACAAAGCAAGTTCCCCCCCCCCCCTCAACCCACCTTAGACAGAGTGTTAGTATAAATGATTTTCCCAAGTTAAGACTGACCTTGTTGTACATGAGGAAGAACTTCTTGTTCTGGGGATACAGTTCTGTTATAACACGCTCAAATGCAGCATAATCTATCTGTGGCTGTGGTTTTATCTCAGGTTCTGCTGGTGGTAGAGTTGCTACTGGATGTGCTGGCTCAATTTTCTTGTTGTAGACTGGCTCTGGTTCAATGCGTCGGGCATACTCCCCTGAGCCTCTTTTAATCTCTCTGATCTCTGTGGTTTCTGTTATTATCTTCTTTGTTGTGGTCAGTTTTGTTGGAGTACTTGTGGGTATAGGAGGTGGTAGGGGTTCATCTGAAAATATAGAAAACATTCTGTCTTCTAATACCATAATATACTGTTTGTTCACCATAGCCTCTCCTAAGTCACAGAGAAAGATTAGGATTAAGATATGTGTGTATGTGTTTGCAGGTTATTTGTTCACCTTAGTCTCTACTAAGTCACAGAGAAAGATTAGGATTAAGATGTGTGTATATGGTTGCAGGTTATTTTTTTACCTCAGCCTCTACTGAGTCATAGAGTAAGATTAGCAGATGAAGACAAAGTACTCAAGCTAAATGAGGCAGCGGTTGGTGAACTATAGTTGACTACTTGCATCAGGGTTGGCAAACTATAGCCTACAATGTACTATTTCTGTACTGTTCTACCTTCAAGGGGTGCCCCATTGAAACAGACAGTAGTCTGACTGAGTGAATAGGGATCAAAATGAGAAAGTAAACCCAGTCCTAAAAATATGCCATCACCTATAGTCAGTGGTTTATAGTAAAAAAACCACACAACAGGAACACAATGCCCTTTTGGGGACAAATGCCAAGGAAGGAAAGGTTGGGAAAAGAACAGTTTACAATGACTCTCATGAATTCCTGGAATAGACCCAAGGGGAATGCTTCTCTGAAAACACAACCACTATAAGAACCAAGTCAGCTCAACTGCCTGTTTTTGGAAGCACCACAAAGGATGTAGCATTAGATTAAAGACAATATGGTTCACTGATAATGATGCTCCCTCTAGCACATTGGTTCCCAACCCTTTTCATGTCGTAGACCTGTGTAGGCAATAAAATTCATACTGGTGCCTCCTCCATCACTTGGTATTAAATTAAAACTGCTCACACTTTTCTATTATTAAACAAAATCTAGACTTGCTATGCCAGCTCTCAAGGACCCCACTCTGATGTATTCATCTTGATGCCCACGAATATAAGATATATTCTGTTAATAAATTAAAAACAAATTACACTGAGAACATTTACTTTCAAGGTTTCTCTTCAAGCCAGAAGAGACCCACAAAAACAAATCTGCATACCTTTCACAATAGTTCTAGCATAAGCATTGTCATCTGCTACAACAGGTTCATAAACAAGGGGCTGGTAAGGTTTAGGTGGAGTTTCTGTTGAAGTAGAAACTTTGGAGGCTGATTTCCCACCAAGTTTCTCTTCCAGAATCTTCATAGTGTTCAAATGTGAGGTCTCCATCAAACTGGTGCTTCGAGAGGCTGTCTTTGTCTAATTTAAAACAAATTATGGTATTGGTAATATATATATATATATATATATATATATATATATATACATACATACACACACACACATATTTATGTACACACACGCACGCACACATGCACACACACACATATAACAGACTTTTAATTATTTCCTCACATATCTAACATCATCATCATCATCAGGTGCCGTGCTGACTAGCGTTGACTATTATGCTTCTCCAGAGTACACAATCCCTCATGCAGGCCATCAGCTCAGTTGGTGATCATCTCTCACATTATCCCGTCAGACTGTCCAGTATCATTTCTCTCAGTCTTCCTCTGGATCTTCTTCCCTTTATTTTTCCTGTTGTTATAATATTTTCAATGCCCCCTCTTCTCATTGCATGTTCTTTGAAAGTACATTGTCTCTCTCCTATTTTTTGGACAAGATTTTTTTGCTCTCCAGCTCTTCTCATACATTCTTCATTAATTATTTTTGCTGTCCAGGGGATTCGCAACATTCTTCTAATAAGCCACATTTCTGCTGCTTCCAATGATTTCTGTGCAGACCTGTCTATTCTGCTGCTTCCAATGATTTCTGTGTAGACCTGCCTATTGTCCATGATTCACTTCCATATAACAAGATAGGTTCAATATAGCATTTTAGGACTCCAGAACCTAACATACAACAAAGTAAACTAAAAATTTCAAATGACAATAATATGATAAAGGAATTGCGTAACATCACCTGAATGAAAAGTTCTGATGTTAAGATAAGACAACACAATTTGTAATAAGAAGTTGTGAATTTGAATTTAACTGACAACCATTAGTAAAGAAAAGGTCACTATAAAGAAATAGTATTGTCATACTGAGCTCTTAAATGCATCCTCTCCTACTATAATCACAGCAAAAACAAAACAAAAAAAAACAGTTTTAAATCTCCAGTAATGTGAAGCAATAACAAAGACACAAGCTGAGCATAAACACTTTCCCTGATTTCAAATATCTTTTACACAAAAACTACACCAGGGACAGACATATGGCTTTCTGCAAATTGTACTTAAGTTCAAAAAAGTTTTTTTTTATTCTATTTGTGCACTTCAAAATGTGCTCCATTTGTTGCCTGAAGAATGTCTAAGTGATGCTCTACTACTGGACCTTTCTTTCTTACTAAGCCTACCATTTCAACAAACATTTACCTGGACATGTTTAAGCTTAACAATGCACCCCAGATAAAAGAATTTCAGCCATAGGCAGCTTTCCAACATGTGGGTGCACTGGCACACTTGGGTTTAGTTGTGCATCAGTTCTTGAATGCAAACTTTCCAAACCAGTGGATTGGATGGTCCAACACTATGGTCACCTCATTCACTGGACATTATCCTTCTGATATTTTTTTTAAAATGGAGATCTTGTACTAAGGACAAAGTGTTCAGTTTTCCATTTCCTAATACTGCAATGTTGAAGGCAAGGATAACAGATTCTTTAATGATGGTGTCTAAAAGAGATGTTAGAAAACATGGCAAGAAACTGAGTATAGCTCAAATGTTCAGACAACAAACAGAGCCTATGCTGAAGTGCATGAACAAAACCTTTTGAGCTCAGATACAATGTGCAAAAAGCCATATGTCTGTAGTCTGCATAGTTTTTGTATAATACACATTTGAAATCAGAGAAAAACTTTATGCTCGCCCTGTATAACGCATATACAGGATGACAAGATGGCTAGAAGAGAATTATGAGGAAAAGTAATAATGTATGTACCTTAATATGATTATTATGCTAACTTGCAATTAATCAGGACATGCAGTTAACAACGGAATTACATAACCCCATTACAGACACAGCTGAACACATGATTACCTGTCCTTCGCTGCTTTTGAGAATAGATTTTGGTCTACTTTCATCTGTAGGTGCCTCTGGCCTCTGCCATTTCTTCTTACCAAGAATTCTGCTCTCTATGCCACTGGCCACATGCTCATCAATTTCCAATTTTCCAACCTGTTTAAAAATATTTGTTAAAAACTGTATAAACCAGAGTTCTTTTACTTCTCTCTCTCTCTCTCTCTCTTCCCCTCTCTTTCTCTTTCTCCCTCTCTCTCCCCAGTGTAAATCATCTGAATAATGCCCTGCTGATTTTAACATTTCTGAAATGGCAAGAGATCAGGTTACTGGACCACAGCTTAGTACAAATCATAAATCTCCAGGCTCACACTTGCTAATTACTTTTCTATGTGAATAAATATAAAATAATTTCACAGAAAACTCTTCACATTTTTTTTATTCATGACTTCTATGACTGTCACATTTTGACTACATTTTTCCATTTCTTTAATTTAGTCACTTTCCTCATTTTCTAAAACAAGAATTTACTTATTTATATTAAACTTCAAGAATGATCCTCCAACTGCAATTTTTTTTTTTACTCTAGATCTGCCATCCAGTCAAATGTCAAGCCATATGCAATCAATCTCAATGATCTTTCTTGCACATCTATATAATGTTTTACAGGTGATTTAAAACTGTGTATGTTCCTTGGTGATACAATATAAAAAATTATGGCACTGTTATAAAAATTTATTTTATTTTATTTTTTTATAAAATGTATTTTATTCTATATAAGATCATGGCTTACTCCTTATTTAACACATTTACTCATAAACTGGCAGGACTAGCTATCCAGATATCATTCCTATACTCTCAATTATCTGTTAATATACATTTTTTCATTCAAGACCAGGTCATTTCAATCAGTACTATAAAAAAAAATAAGAGAATACTCTGCATGCTGTATTGAGAAATTGACTTAAAAAAAACAAAACAGGAGGCACACTGGATTATGCTGCATACATGCATGTCATTGGATAAATGAAAATCAGGACAACATATGCTGCTCTGCTTCACAAACTCTTATGTCATGTCTCATGTGATGTCTCATCTCATCTTGTCTTCTTCCTCATTTATCTTTCCATGTTGACGGGGCAAATACACTCCTTGATAGGCATGGACTGCAGAGAGTAGAAAGTGTATGCTACAACTTTACTCATTGACTGCCATCCTCGCTATAGTGAGATCTTCTGGTTAGTCTGGTGACTGCCATCCCTGTTATAGCGAGGTTTGTTTCGCTGCAACATAAAACCAGCGAAACTTTTAATTGTACACGATTTATCTGTCCATATTTGGTGACCTTTCACAGTTCAATCCAAACTGTGGCTAACAACCGAGTGAAATTGATGTTTTTAATCGAGAAGTTTCAATATTTATTGTGATTTCGGAGGCATAAAGACATGTTCTATGACCTGACCACTGTTTCTGAATGTACCCCAAGTACATCTAGACCTATTAAATGGACTAGAGAAGTAGTTAGAAAGTTATTTCAGACATTATTTTAGTGAGAATGCCACCACACGACGAGATCGGATGAAAATTTAAGTAGATCTGGAAATCGCCAATGGTAAACATTGTACATCTAGGCATTGCCGATGGTAAGCAGTATACATTTATCAGCTAAAATCATCACACCACTTCTTTTTTCCTAAAAAACTTTTCATTTATGAAATCTTTTTACATTTACAGCTATTTTCATGCATAATATGTATAATTTTAAAGTGGAAATACTTTGTACATTCACTTTTACAACTATACCCCATATCCATATCAAGACCCGCACTTTTTGTGTGGCACAGACAGGAACATCCGGGTTTTTTTTCTGTGGCATGGGAAGAGTTAATGTAATTTTTCATAATAATTTTTTGTGACTGTAGTTCAAGTTATTAATATGCTGCTAATGAAATACCTGAATGTCATGCCTCTCCTGTCTCTCTGTAGGAGGAGGCCAAACAACTTTGCCAACTCGGACAGTTCGAGCTCGGCCAGACTTGTCCCTTATGGTGAAGGTACCTCTGTCTTTGTCAATTTCAATTGCTGGTGGAGGTGGTGGTGGTGGAGGAGGTGGAGGAGGGGGTACTGCAGGTTGTGTGTGAAGTGGGGGTGTATCTTCATAATTTGTTGGTGGAGGGGGTGGTGGTGGTGATGGTGGCTTTGGAGGAACATCAACTTGTGTGGTACTTTTAACTGTTATTGTGCGTGTTACACCAGCTGCAAATAAAGAAATGATTAAAATGATTGCAACTGTAAAAGAACACAATAATGATCCTAATATGAATATGAAAGTAGGAGCAGATACAGAACAACACACAACAATATATTCTGTCACACATTCCCAACTAACTAGTGCATAAAGTATGTACAACTTTCCCTATTCATATTTTTCATGAACCAGCTATCCTAGTTTACTCCAGGTTTTCTCTATTTTTATTCTTTCTCTTTGTTTTCAAACAATGACTGACCAAACAGTGACCATCCTCTACAATTTGGAGTGTGTTTTGTAAGGGTTACTGCTAAACCCTTCTACTTCATTGATGCTCAGCTTGTTTCTGTATGGTAGTAGGTGAAAAGGTCAAGATAATCCTGTCATGTCAAGGAGGCAACTAGGGGATATGGTGTTTGTGCCCATATCTTCCTTGACCCGTCAGCACGCTAGAGGTGACATGGTCAGCACCATGCCTGGCCACCTTTCCTTCCCCAGCTCTGGAGGAAGCCAGATACCTATTTCCATAGTTGGTTAACCATGGCACATCTGGCCACATTCAAACTGCCAGCCTTAAGATTTCTAAATAATGACTTCTATGCCTGTCATAGTGATGTAAGTGCTAAAGTTGTAAATTTTCTTTCGTGCATTGATTTCTCTCTCAAATATATTATCCATATTTGAATTCACATATTGCTTCTGCTTTTGATATCTCAGTTTTCTTTATCTTCAGTGTTTATCATGTCATAATACTTTTACTCCAGCAAGCCCTCTGTCTGCTGTAGTTTTAATGCTCCTATTTTCTCTGACCATTTGAGCCACTAAGAGTGATCTGGTCTGCATCATTCCTGGCCACCTTAATTTCCCAAGCTTCATCACAGGACCCAGGCACCCATGTGTACAGCTGTTAAAACTATATAAAACAAAAGCAGTTTTAAACAGTCTTTACTTTTTGTTATCACAGCTTCACTGAGTGGCTTTGTGTATATTTATATGTTCAGTCCTTTATATATACTCATATCAAAAAATTATTGGCATGTATACAGCCAGACCTAAGTTAAATGTAATTTGTGATGAGATGGGGAAGACCCTGACCTTGACAGAGGCAGAAAAAATTTTAGAAAGATGGAAGGAATATTGCAGAGGAATGTATGAAACAACTGACCGTAAAAGCAGAAATCAACAATGTGAATTATTATTGGAGGAGAAAGAACCCGAACCGACAATAGAAGAAGTTTTATGGACAATAAACAATCTGAAAAATGATAAATCACCAGGATGTGATGAGATAACAGCTGAACTTATTAAAGTAGGAGGAAAGGAATGTGCAACAATCTATTATGCACTATGTAAAAGGATATGGCATTCAGGTATTTGGCCAAAAGAATGGAAAAGAACTGTATTCATACCACTGCCAAAAAAAAAGGTAACTTGAAATTATGCACAAACTACAGAACTGTTGCCCTGATTAGTCATGCCAGTAAAATTCTGTTAAAAATCATAATGGGTAGACTTCGAAAGAAAATAGAAGTCAATATGGTCCAAGCTTGTTTTAGACAAGGAAGAGGATCAAGAGATCATATATTCAATATAAGATTAATAATAGAGAAATACAGAGAATTTAATGTGAATCTATATTTATCTTTTATAGACTATTCAAAGACATTTGACTGTGTACAACACCAGAAACTTTGGGAAATAATGGAAAAAATGGGATTTCCAACACATTTGATACAATTAACATCACTGTTGTATCTAGACCAACAAACAGCAGTAAGAATAAATGGGGAAACAACAACTTGGTTTGACATAAACAAGAGGTCCGTCACGGGTGCATATTGTTGCCTTACTTATTTAACTTGTATACTGAAAATATAATGAGGAATGTTAGAGAAGATGTAGACAAAGAATATTACAATGCCATAACAATTGGAGGTTATGAAATACCAGAGATTAGATATGCTGATGACACAGTATTCGTATAACTGTCCGCAACACAAAAAGGAATGGAAAATCTAATCATGTCAGTCCATAAGAACGGTGAAGAACAAAACCTCTATCTTAATGCAAAGAAAACTAAATTGGTGACAACTGACAAAACAAATAAGGCAACAGAAATATGTGTCAATGAGGAAAAATTGGAAGAGGTGGAGAGTTTTAAATATTTTGGACAAATTAAATGTCATGATAATTTAGAGAAGACAGTCTTGGAAGGTACATAATGGGAAAAAGAAAGAGAGGAAGACCAAAGCGAAGATGGCTGCAAGACATCATTGATAAACTGCTAACAGATGTATCAGCAGCAGGGCATCTTGCTTACAACCGAGAGGCCTACAGGAGAGCTGTTAGGCAAAGTTCTGCAAGGGACATGCAAATGACTGACTGACTGATACAGCCGGACTGACTGGGATCAAGCCACCATTCTTCACCAAGAGACAAAAATGTGTTTACCACTTTGACACCCACATAAATGTATGTGATATTACAAACAATACACTCTTTAAAACAGGAACCTTGTGTAGACACTGAAACAACTGTATAACTCTTTAGATCACAAGTACATCTCCACTACCCTTCAGACTTTACATTTCTCTGCTTTAAGCATAACTTACATGAGGAATTCAGGTTTTGTGGAAGCTGAAACTGAAACTGGGTTCTTGGCTGTTTGGGGGCAGTTGGAGGTGGAACTTTTGGTTTCTGCTGTTCTTCATTTGTAAAATTTGACCTGATGAAACTTACTCTCTTTTGAGGTACACTCTGCTCAGTGTCAACCTGAAAGAAAGGTTGTATGGTCACATAAATATTCACTGTTTATATGCACAGATAAATCCAGCAATTATTACTATCAAACGTACAACAGTAAGATTTTAAACAGCCATTGCTTTCACTTCTCATTCTATAAGCAATAGTTGCTCCTAAAATTTTTACACCCAATGTTATTTCTCTCTAATTTGCTTATGTTCTTTCTTAAACTTTTCTCACTGCCATTTTTCTATAGTTTTATTCATGTTGTTGTCATCCACTCTTGCCACTGACTTTCTCAAACAATGAACTCCAATGTTCAGTTTCTCAGGATATAGTTGGAGAATGTCTGTCTGTTATACCTGTTTTTAACTTTCTGTCAGACACCATCCTCATTCACTAAAACTCTGCTAATGAAATTGTTAAGAATTGTACATATTAATGCAGACTTTGCTAATTTAACATACATTCTAATGTACAATGAAGAAAGATTCTAACTTGCCTTTGTTATTCCAATTCCATTCACAATGGGAGCTGCTGTAACATGTGGTGCAGGTGGTGGTGGTGGAGGCTGCACTGATGTGGCAGTTACAGTATTGCCACGGATGCCTTCACTAAAAGCACCTACACCAAAGTTACTCCCCCTGAAGCTAGAACTTGGACTCAGTGTTGTATACTGGCTCAATGCTGGCACAGTTTGAACAACTGGTATTGTCTGAGTCAGGGGTACTGTAGCAGGTAAGGGCATTACTTGAGGTAAGGGAACCACAGAGGGCATTGGCATAACTGATGGTAAGGGCACAACTGGAGGTACCTCCTATTAGAAAGACAAGATCATAAATTTTCATTTTTTGTGTAAATATAAATGCATGATAAAAAAAGTTACATGTGTGCAAGACTAATAAAAATAAAGTCATTCAGATGCCCCCTTATGGATGAACAGTTTGTTCTGCAAAAAAAAAAAAAAAAACTTCATTACACTTTATACTGTGTTGTAATGCCATCCTTCAGTCATGTTGAGCTGAATTATTTTATGCATTCATGAGCTATTATTGATTCTTTTTCTTTTTTTTTGTTTATTTTACAGTAAAAAAAATAAGTGGCTTATATTCAATTTCTGAATAACTTTTGGGTTTTATTTTAGTATCCAGGACTAATATTTATACTGTCATTACTGAAAAACATTATCAATGTAACTTCTGAAAACTATTTTGTGAGGAAGTAAGTGTATGCATTTCCGTGTACATATTTCTGGTTTTAAAGTTTAGTGTCCAATCATTACAAATAAAGTGATGATGATGTAACAGAGTAGCTGATACCACCATTGTAAACTATCTGTGGTGCTCTCCCTTTTGCTAGTCTGAGAGGACAGGACTTATTACCTATGTCTATGTCTCAGCCCAACATCTCCAATGAGTACATATCCCATTTCACCTGGACAAATGGTATGGAGAGAGTCCCTTGCCCATGCTGCATTTTCCTCCCTCTCAACTTTGCCAGTCAGCTTCAGAGAAAGGACAATCTCTATACGCCTGAAATTTTAGTGGGAGTTGCATAGGGTGTTAGAAGATGAGCAGTTAAAGAACCTCACCATCAAAAGCCTTAAGGTCCTTCCTTCTAGAATTTTGTTTCAGTGTCTACTCCACTAGCTTATGACTCTCCTCAGCCATCCACAAGACAGTGGGTTTGACAGGAAATGACAGCACTATTTATTGTCATAGTTTAGTGCTATGTGATTTCCTATAATTCTATGGAAGTCAATAAGAAATATATGTTACAACCCCACCATATACAGACTTGCCAGATCTGGTTTCAGATTGACTAATGATAATCTGAAAAAAAGGAAAATATGTAAAATAAAAATTCTTTATTATGTGCCAGACCACACCATTTTCCATTGTGAAGTCTCACAGTATCTTGCTCAGTCACACTCATTCTTGTTTTGGGAAAGCATTACTGTGACTCACTCTCTTGCTTTGCCCTAAGCATTAGGACCTGCATCAATCTTTGAAGTTCTTGCTTGTAATACGTTGTGTCCATGTGACATCAGTGCTTCTCTTCATTCCTTTTTACCAATTTCAGCAGTGTGCTTTCATCATCATCATCATCATCATTCAACAAGATATCCAAAGAAGAGGGAGGGTGGGCAAAATATGTGTATGGATGGATATAGAGAGAGATACAGAAGAGTGTTAAAGTTTTTTAATGTTATTTTTATGATACATGGCACTGTACTATTTATTATTAATATAGTGTTTATTTGCTTTATCTATATACAAATGTATGATAAGTATGTTAATATAGGAAATACATAATGTGATTTCCATTTACACAAGGATTCTTGGGATGTATTGGTCACATATGGCAGGGCCCAGCTGTATATCCTAAACATACTACCTTATGAAAAGTATAAGGAGAAACTTGAAATTCAAATATAAGTGACAAAAATACCACACTTTCTGTACCTGGTATGCTTTCATTTGCCGAAGCTGATGTCGCAATGACTCCTGCTCAATGGACTGTTTTAGCAGCTTGTTCTGTAACTCTTGTTCTTGTACAACAGCTTTTAGTGCTGCTGTTTGGTGTTGTTGTGCTAGCAAGGCCTGCTGAGCCTGCTGTTGCTGGACTTGCAAAGCCTGCTGTTGTTGGGCTTGTAAAGCCTGCTGTTGTTGGGCTTGTAAAGCCTGCTGCTGCTGCTGTGCGAGTAAGGCCTGCTGTGCCTGTTGCTGCTGTTGAATCATGGCCTGTTGAGCTTGTTGTTGCTGCTGCTGGGCCTGCATCAACAAAAGAATGAACATTTTATATTTAAAAACTTGCCACAGAAGGTACTGTTTAACTCCTAACCTACCATAAGCTTAAATACTGCTTTTAAAAAAATAAATAAAATGACTACAGTTATATAGTTTTGTTTTGTAGTTTGGGAGTTCATAATTTTAAACTGACATAAAATCTATAAATAGGCACTGCATCATTTTCCAGTAAAGCATTTCAACTATGATGTTTAATAACAAATAATGTTCATGTGGAGTAGATGTTGCGTAGGCCAAGAGTTAATAGCTTCATCTGCTCTGAGGCAAAAACCTTGTATTATAACTAAGATATGAGTGATTCTCACTATACAACATACCAGATAAGCTTGTACAACAGCCTGCTGTTGTGCCAAATGCTGGGCAGTTACTTGCTGGAATGGATCTACGAAGTATAAAAACATTTTTAATAAATTGTTGGAAACACAAGTGCAAAAAATGCTAAAGATAATTCTTTTATTTTTTTCTAGCTGATTAGTATAAAATAAAACACTTTCACTTAATATGAGTTTACTCCAGAGAAAAGTTGGAATTTTTAACTGATTAAAATCATTTTATTTAAAGATATAATTACTATAATAGACAACAATCTAAAATAAAAGTCAGTGTTTCCTATACAAGTTTTTGTTCACTTTTACTTTTTTCCATGACTGGCTTTAACATAAAAATATTAATGACTTTCATTATATGTACCTGTTGTCACAAGCCCAACTGATGGCACAACTGGAGAATTTAACAAGGGGGCAACAACTGGTTGGTTTACAGCCAAAACAGGATTTGTCAACCCATAATTGAGACTCACTGGCTGAGAGAATGGCTAAAAGTAAAAAGACAGGCACAAAATGAACACAGACTGCACTGCTTAATAACAAAATGAAATAAAAAAAAACAAACTGGACTGTAGATGCAGGAAAGAAAATATTTAAAAAAGCAAAAGTCATACTGATAATGCCTTACTTCAGCAACTAAAAGCAGCAAGCTATGTGATCGCTACACTCATAATAAGCTTATCGCAGTCCGAGTAACATTTGAATTTTAAACTATCCAGTCTCAACCACAATCTGCTGCTTCTTCATTGTTTGCTCAGACATTGACACCAATGTCTCAGATGCGGCAATTCATCTGTTTTCATCACCACAGGATGTCTCCTGCAGGGAACTGGGATCTGGCCAGGTCCTCTGCCTGAGTGAGTTGTGTAGCTGGCAACTCTCTCATGAGTTTTTACCTTGATGAAAGCTTGTGTGTCCCCAAAGAGCCATGGGGAGGTTGGAGGGGGGGGGGGGGTCACCCAAGCCAAACAAGCCTGAGGGTTGAGATCAGACATAGGACAACTCGAGCCCTGCTGTATCACAGGATGGCTGGAGACAGTCAAAGGCTATGGAAGCAAATCCAAAATAAATGCATGGTGAAGATAATGGGCCAAGGGTGCTAAGTGACACAGCTGTGTGAAGAATTACAGTACAACTTACACTGAAGTGATACAATCTACAAGTGTACATAATTTTTCATTACTTCATAGTCAACACAACTGTTCAATAAATTCAAAACCAGACTACTAATTAAAATCAAGAAATGGTACAATGAGAAAAAATAATTAAGAGATGGTGTTCCAAAAAGAATGTTGGCATTTTTAAAAGTTATTAATTTTAAAACCAAAAATTACACAAAGAAATATTATTTTCATTTTATTGCACACATTTTTAAAAAAACTTTTTCTTTAATTCACAGTACACTTCAATATAAGCATCTTGTGTAAGCAAATACACTTAATTAGCCCATAATTCAACATCTCTAGTTATACTTTCAAACCACATAACAAATCCTTTCAAAATGCCAACATTCTTTTTTGTCAAACACTGCATAAGAAATTAAAAATAATAACCAAAATCATCTCTAGAAGATAACATAAGGATCATGAGTTGACATCAAGCTTACTTGTGTTTGCAGACCAGGAACACCTCGACCTCCTCCTTTAATACGGTTCCTAAGGCTCTTTCCATCTTGCTCATCATGCTCATTTAAAACACTGCTGAAAATATCCTCTACTAGATGTGACCAGTCCGTGGTGTCAGAGTGTGCCTCTTCCCGGGAATGACCCCTGCGGTTAAGCTGACCAGATACTCCAACAGCAGAGTTGCGGATCTGTTTGTTCTTTTTGTTATATCTCTGATTAAGTTTACTCTGGGACAGATCTCTTGTCTCCGCTTTAGCATCTCTGTTGATGAAGTACCGGATGTTGAGTTTATGTTTTGACAGATCTGAAAGATCAGGATCATCATCGTCATCATCCTCAGTTGTAATATCCCCATTCGAAATGCCATTTGACACGTGACCATTGACGCCTGGTGGAGCAGGAGCTCTGGAACGCTTGGTGTAACGGACATTCATTTTGCTGTTCTCTGATATTCCAACAGGAAGAATCTCTGTGGGTCGCTGGTTCAGAACACTGGTCATAGAAAAGCCAAGTTCATCTTCGACTTTTATGATCTTGTTCTTTCTGCTTCCTGATAAATACTGAACATCCTTCTGTGTAATGGTTGTTATAGGGATATCTCTCTTGATCATTTCTGGCAGAGGTCCACTCAACAGAAGGATTCTTTCTTTCTCAGCATTATGGGGACTAAATTAAAGAAGAATCATTAAACAAAATTATAATGCAAAGAAACTTCTTTTAAAATATGAATGAAAAATATCTGTGTACTTTAAAACATTCGAAAAAAATTTCATCAGATTTCTTGATAAACCTCTTAAACATGTAAAACAGTTGATATTTAATTTTATGCTACCAAACTAACGTGTCATCAGGAAATTACAAGAAGCCTGTAGTTAGCTGATATGTAAGTATTAAATTTTCAATTACAAAAGCAAAGAACAAAACTCAGATAGATGCATTTATCCAATATGTAATATTTTTTTTACAAAGCTATTTTAATGGTTATGTGAACAAAAGAGTTAAAAGTTGTCTTTATTTAATCAGTTATTTCTGATAGTCAGACACTCGTATCACATATTTTTAGAACAATTCAAACAAAAAAAAATACCCTTAGGTGAAAACATCAATTATAGTATTTTGTGTATTGAGAGAAAATTCAGATTATTAGCTCTTCATCATCATCATCATCATCATCAGGTGCTGTGCTGATTGGCGTTGGCTATTATGCTTCTCCAGAGTACACGATTTTTCATGCAGGCCATCAGCTCAGTTGGTGATCTTCTCTCACACCATCCTGTCAGACTGTCCAGTATCATTTCTTCCTCTTGATCTTCTTCCTTCTATTTTTCCTGTTGTTATAATATTTTCAATGCCCCCTCTTCTCATGCATGTCCTATGAAAGTACATTGTCTCTCTCTCATTTTTTTGACAAAACACAATTTATGAGTTTAAAGTTATGCTGAACTAGTTAACTCATAAATGAAAAAAAACATTTTTAATTAACTATTTATTTTAAATATATTTTCAGACCTTGAAATCTAAAAATACCTTATAACATTTAATAATATAAATTCTTATATACCTAAAAATACAACATGCAAAACTGCAAAAAAAAATTGAATCTAATAAACAGTGACAATTTTCAAATGTGAATAAATTAAATAAGAAAAAAACAATTACATCCAGTTACAGAAAATATCTAAATTTAAACAGATATAAGCTGTAAAAATAATTTTTTTTCACCAAAACTCCACTCAGTTTCTCTATTTTAAATAATTCAATCTCTGAAACAAATTCTCATTCACTTTTAACTTCCTCACCCTTCAGTATATCCATGTCTTCTATGGTGCACCCTCTCCCTGCTGCGATTCACAGACACAACGAAGTAGGCAGCACCACTTGAAAAGCTTGGAGCTATCTCAATTTCACTAATAAGATCAAGGACATAATCATATCCCATCAGTTCATAGTAATCCACATCTTCCTGTAGCTGTAAGGTCCAACCCTGACAATTTTCACTAAGACCTCTGAAAATTTATTTGATGAAATTTATGACATTAAATTTTATAAACTCATTTAGACAAAGGTCATAAGTGGAGATGATGACAATATAAAACTAGCAGTAGGTAGCTGTGGCTAACACAAAAGCCAGCTTTTACTCCAAAACAACACTGGCAGTGCTGACAGATCTTGCACACCCATACCAATCAATGCTGAGAGTGATATTTAGGCAACATCTAAATAAATCTGAAAGCAGCAGATTTCTCATCCAAACCCATATTTTTAAAACATAAAGCAACTTCCTTCCAGTTTCTTTCTACCAAAATTTCTCAACAAAATTTACTCTGGCAGAGCATGGAAATTAATTCAGGAGTGAAGGAGTTAATTTGTACACTTATAATTTGTACACTTATAATTGCACACTCATTTGCAGCTCAATGTGTACATTAGATTGTTCAATGAACATGCTTATCTGAAGAACAAGACACTCATTTTGCTACAGAATAAAGAGGCAAAGTTTCACCTTAGTTTCAGAAGGTGAGATGTGAAGAGTTCTCCTGATGTCCATGACTCCACGTGTCCAATGACATTGATATCTGAAACAGCACATGTTGTAAGCAATAAAAAATAACCAACTTTGAAAACAAATACGAGTATGTTGTATTCAAGTATTATATGGTACTTTAAAGAAAAAAAGTGAAAGAAAGAATTTTAAAAACCCTGAATTTTCAACATCTCTGCATTGTAAGTCCACAGATGCAACAAAGCAATCTGTACTTCTGATGACATTTTTATAATTGTAGGAATGTTCAATTATGTAAATTAGTAATTCTTTCAAATGAATTATAAACTTCCAAAGTAAAAACGCACACATATACATACATATAAAGAAAATAAAAATGGGAGGAGTGCATTCTTTGTGTGAGCAAGAAAATCCTAAACAGAAACTTTGTTCTGCAACAAACAAACAAAAAATCAAGTGAAGTCAATCTGCTAGCCAGAATGAACAAGGTTTAACACTTTCCGTGCGTATAGTCGATATAGTGACACTTCCGGTGTCCCAAAGCTACTGTATGGTCATTATAGTGACAATTGTTTGTTTCACTAAAACAAGCGGTGTAATATTTAGATTGTACATATTTCGTCTGCGATTCCGGTGACACTTTCAAAATGGCGAAAGAGTGCCTAGTTACGAGTGATGCTGAGCGAGAAAAAGGACGAGAAGCATGGAAATTTTTCAATTTTTGACGATGTAGATAGGGGTATGGACATAGCCTATGGCCACCCTGCTGCTCATGAATGTTTTCTAAGTAGATCTAAACATATTTAGACGACTGGAGAAGTAGTTAGGAGTAGTTAGAAGCTTAGTTCAGACATTCATTCAGCAAGAATGCAACACAGAATCACAATACGAGATCGACAAGTAGATCTACACATCTCAGAATGTAAGTAGTGGTAAGTAGTGCATATCTAGACCTCGCCGATGGTGAGCTGGGCACAATCAGTGTCTAAAAACATCACATTACTTCTTTTTTCCTAAAAAACTCTGCATTTATGAAGTTTTCATTCATTTAGCTATACTTTGAAGCATATTAAGTATACGGAAGTACATGGAAATACTGTTTTCCATTCCATTTTACAACTAGAACCCCTTACAGACCAAGACCCGCGTTTTTACTTCCGCACTCCATGACACGTCTGTGTTTCTTCTCCCACACGGGAAGAGTTAAAGCAAAATCTGAAGTAGTTAATTATTGTTCATTCCCATATAAGTGGTACTGATTCATTTATCTGTTTTACTTTACAGTCTTTCCATTATCATGGGTAAAATTCATTCTGCTCCTTCTATTACAGATAAAACTAACCTGAAATATATGGTTTCAAAATTACTGCAAGAACAAAAGAGTTTTAAACTCTTCCATGTTCAGTGAGTTAATAAGATCACCTTGTTAAGCCACAAACTTACCATCAGGGTACTTGACCTCTAGGGCCATGTTTGCCTTTCTCTGTATGGCCTTCCACTCTAAGAAAGTGGGTGGGTAAACTCTGCTTAGTAAAGGATCCATGTAGGCACTTTGTAGAATTTTATGTTGACAAATGTGATTGTATCCATTCTGTCCAACATCAGAGACATACCTGTGGCATTATAAAAACAGATTAGTAGGCTCTAGCACACATTTTAATACAGTACTGTGCTTGCTGGCACACCAATATCCTACTTCAAACTGGACTCTCTCTCTCTCTCTTTCTCTCACCATCACTGAGCATTTCTTGCATTATACTTGTAAGATAATTTTCATATGTTCTTCTATACTTCACAACTTTTCTAATTACTTATGCCTTTCTCTCTAGCCCATGCCAATCAGGCACTGGTCATCACTGATTTCCACAACCATCCATCCTTTGCTCTTTCTATAATTGTGTTTTGAACTGTGCTCTGTGCCACTCTTTTAGTCCGCCAAGTATCTTGTTTATGTGGCTTCCTCTATCCCCTTTTCCCTCCAGTTTTCCAGTTGTCATTAAGTGTTCCACTTTGCCTCTTCTTAAAACATGCCTAGTAACTTTACTAAACTCATACAGAAAGATTTCTTTGTTTTCCATATTAATGAATCAAGCTATGTTACTTATAGATGCAGCTCTTTCTCCATTATGATACAATCTGAACTAAGACAGTCCCTTGGTACATTAACTGATGTTGTCTAGCTGAGATTTAAAGCTTTTACTTTTAAAAGGTTTCTAATATTAAAGATTAGTGTACAATTTTATAACTATACGCCACTATAACTATATTATAAGCCACTGCAGTAAAGCTATGATACCAAAATGTAAAAACAGGAAAAAAAAGTAGGAAAAGCTTTATTACATAACTCATTAAGTAATAAAGCTTTTCCTACTTTTTTCCTAGTTTATATATTCTAATACTACAGGTGAGGTTTATGCTCTCAACCTTTTGCCTCTATTTCCCAAAATAAGTATCAGCCACTGATTTTCAGGTAAATTACAATGCATCCAGAGCTAATCCAGAGACCTATTCCAACATATGAGAAATCAATTCCTTAACTGTTCTTCTATTCATAAACTCATAGTCAGTGGTCCACTTACTTTAAGAGGAATTTAAAAAGACTAGGGCTTGGGTTGAAACAGCACAAGCAGCTGGCTAGCAGCCTCCACATCCTCTCTATTCTGTCAGGAATCTGGTTTAGCCAAGTCTGGTTGACTACTTGACACAAGATCTCGTCTCTGATGCCTTCATACTTCAATCCCTACAATTAATTAGATAAAAGTAAAGTTTTAAAAATTTTAACTAATCACAAGCTTCTAAATTCTGGTTTTCATAATTCATCATCATCATCATAATACATCAATATCATCAAGTAAAATAATTCTATTAAAAGAAAGTAGTAAAAGTAAAGGTTGCCCTTTTATGCCATGGAAGCATCCTGGGGATATGCTGTTAGTGTCCATATTTTCCTTGACCTGTTATCCCAGTAGGGGTGATGTGGTCAGCATGACATCTAGCCACCTTTCCTTCCTCTGCTCCTGAAGAAGCCAGGTACCTATTTCTACAGCTAGGTAAATGGGACACCTCTGGCTGGATTAAACAACCAAAAATTACAATAACTTCATTATTTACTAATGCTGTTTTCAATGATTCAATGCAAAAGATGCTATAGCAATAGGCTGGACGTGTTGAATGTACTACTATGGCTATTATTAAGCAGTTTTCTTGACAAGCTTGATATATACACATCGATTCCTACCAAGTCAGCCAGGCTCCAGTATTATAACAGTGCCATATGAAGACAAGATAAGTTATCATCCTGCACAGATCACTGATGTCAAGCACAATCTCTCACAAAGTCACTTCAGCTGCTTATTTCCTAACCAAAACATTATAAATTTTGTTATCATTGTCAAATGCCATAAGCATGTCATATGATTGATTGATTAATCTTTAAGAGTTAAGAGTTGGGCATGCAGGCTCGTCTGACATTCTACCCTTTGTGAGGAATAACTGGTGGTCTTACCATGTGAACAATGAAATCTGATAGGATCTTCTCTTTCTTTTCACTCATATTGGTGTCACACATGTAGCGTAAAATCTGAAATACAAGTTAATAATAAAAACTATACTTCAAAAAGCAATTTAACTATTACCATGAAAGAAAAAATAAAACACAGCTAACACATCCCAATTACTTACGTGTAATACTATATACAGTATTTATTAATTAAGGATACAGGCCGTAATAAAATTGGTCGATAATAAAAAAAATATTAAAAACACAAATGGAAACTAAAATAAGCCCAGATCAACCAGATGCGAGTGATCAAAAAATTACAATGAAAACAAATTAGGAACAGATAATGCTAAAGAATGGTATTGTACCTGACAGTGTTCAAATATAATGATATTACAGGCAGTACACAATGCATTAGACTGGAAACAAACCCTCATAAACTGCAACACTTCATAGCAGCAAAGGACACACAAAAAAATATACTTTAGTGTGAAATAATAATGAAAAATCATATTACAGCAGGATCTGAGGTATAGGGAAAATGAAATATTGTCAGAGAGCAAAGCTTTGTAAAGAAAATTCAACAACTCAGGACTAACGAAAATACATATATAATGATGAAAAACATTATCAGTCATTATAACAGAAGGAAGGCTAAAATTAAACCAAATTCTGCAGTTCATAGAAAACAGATACGCAAAAGGAGCAAAAGAAAAGACCATAAAGAAAAGTGCCCAAATTATATGATACCTGACAGAATTATGCATACAGGGAGACTAAACTACAGTTCTGGTAAAGTAAAGAATCTCATTGCTCTGAAAACTAAGTCCATTTATAGGTAAAGGTAAAAGTAATCCTGTCGTGCCTTAGAGGCACACAGAGATATGGTGTTAGTGCTCATATTTTCCTTGACCTGTCAGCACACTATAGGGTGATATGGTCGGTATCACACCTGGCTGCCTCTGGAACAAAAAGTCTTGCAAAAAGTAGCTCACTAACAGCTAAGCCACACAAACATTAGAAAACAAGGCTGGTGAAGAATATAACTTGGTCCATTTATATGCATTTAGACTTCACTGATAACTAAGTCAAGTTAACATTATTCAATTCAAAAGTAATACCCACTCTCATTTATGCATGCGAAAGCTAGAAAACAACTAAAGAAACTAGATTCTTTTGAAAACAAAACCCCAAGGAAAATACTCAGTATAATGTAGAATGAATTCAAGAATAATGTAGAGATAAGACAGATGAGCCCCCCGTGTGGTACCCGGGATCTGCAAAGAATAGGACCACTGTACCCTACCATGCATGATCGTAAAAGGCGACTAAGGAGGGTTCAGCATAGGGCCAGCAACCCTATCTGGTAAAAAACTATCAGACTGCTACAGAAACAGAAGCAAGGGAAAAAGCAAATGCAGGTGGAAGGAGAAATGCGTATCAGGAAACTGAGCCCATGAAGGTTGTGGATGAAAGCCAGCCACTGGAAGTCCCCAGCCCGACTGCAGACCTCCTGGAACCTAAACAAAAGATGCAAATAGGCAGCTGGAATGTAAGAACACTAAACCAGACTGGAAAACTAGCACAAACCATCAAGGAAATGCACAGATACAAACTAGACATACTAGGAATACAAGAAGCAAAATGGACAGGACAAGGCAGAAGGAAATTAACAACACAGCACACAGAAGATACAATAATATGGTCAGGTAAAGAAGATCTTCATGAAGGAGGAGTAGCATTGATTATAACAAAAGAAGCATCAAGAGCATTGCTGAAATGGACCCCAATAAATGAGAGATTATTATATGCACAGTTCAACTCAAGATTCACGAAGCTGTCTATTATAGTTTGTTATGCACCAACAGAATCAGCTGAAGAGGAATTAAAAGATTTTTACAACAGCCTCCAAGCCACAGTAGAAACAATACCCAAGCATGATATGCTACTCATCTCGGGCGACTTCAATGCAAAAGTAGGTGAAGGAAATGAAGATAGAAGAAAAATCATGGGAAGAGAAGGAATCGGAGAAATAAATGAAAATGGAGAAAGACTGTGCAGTTTCTGTGAAGAAAACATGATGACCATCGGAGGGACAATTTTCCAACACAAAAACATCCATAAGGTGACTTGGAGGTCACCAGATAAAACCACAGAAAACCAAATCGATCACATACTAATAAACAACAAGTGGAAACGGTCACTACAAGATGTGCGAGCAAGGAAAGGAGCAGATATAGGAAGTGATCACAACCTTCTGGTAGCAAAAATAAAACTAAAATTAAGGAAAGCCAGAATCGGAGAACACAGAAAGATACATTTTGATACAAGAAAACTGATAGACCAGCAAACAAGAAATGAATTTTCAATAATACTTAAGAACCGCTTCAGTGTCCTACAAGACGAAGCAGAAATGTCCATATTAGAGTTCAATAAAACACTACAGGAAACAGCAAAAGAGGTGCTGGGATATCGGAAAAGGAGAAAAGAGGAATGGATAAGTGAGACCACATGGGAAAAGATAGAGCAAAGAAAAGAAATCAAGAAAAAATTACTGAACACCAAATCACAACGGCTTAAAGAACGAGTTTTAAGTAATTATGCACAAAAAGACAAAGAAGTGAAGGAATCATGCCGTCAAGATAAACGTCAATATTATGACAACTTAGCAGAAACAGCAGAGAAAGCAGCATATACAAATGACATGAAAACCATATATAAAATCACAAAGCAGATGACAGGTAACTTCAATACAAGATGTGAAAGTGCAGTAAGAACACAAAATGGACAACTGGTCAGTGGAGAAAGAGAAAAAATTGAAAGATGGAGGGAACACTTTAACACCCTACTAAACAGAACACAAGCAGCACAAGCAATAGATATACCTGAAGCAAAAGCGGAACTAAACATCAATACAGGACCAATAACAATAAATGAAGTAAAAGAGGCGATAAAGATGCTAAAATCAGACAGGGCACCAGGTGAAGATGAAGTGACTGCTGAGATGTTGAAAGCAGAAGAAACAGAAACACCAAAACAACTTTGCCGGATATTACAACAAATTTAGGATTTAGAAAAAGCCCCAGAGGAGTGGAAAACTGGTCTTATGGTAAAACTACCAAAGAAGGGTGACCTCAGAGATTGCGGGAACTGGAGAGGCATTACCCTACTGCCACTCACTAGTAAAGTATTTTGCAGAATAATCATCAACAGAATTGTACCAACACTTGAGGAAAAACTTCGGAAAGAGCAGGCAGGATTTAGGAAAGGAAGATCATGCATAGACCATATATTTGTACTTAGACAAATATTAGAACAGGCAAATGAGTGGCATAGCACAATATACGCATTATTCATAGATTCTGAGAAAGCCTTTGACAGTGTCAACAGAGATGCACTGTGGAAAATCCTAAGATGGCATGGCCTCCCCCATAAAATAGTTAATGTAATCAAAGCCCTATACGAGGGTTTTCAGTGCAAAGTTATCTGTGGAGAACATACCTCCAGCAGCTTTAGGGTACAAACAGGAGTGAAACAGGGATGTGTACTATCACCAACATTATTTATCTTGGCAGTAGACTGGTTAATGAAGGAGGCAACATCAGACAAACGCAGAGGATTACAATGGACCCTTGACACAGTGCTGGAGGACCTTGACTTTGCGGACGACATTTGTCTATTATCAAGCAGTCACAAAGATATGCAAGATAAAATAAACAAGTTAACCCAGAATGCAAACAACATAGGACTAAAGATCAACGTAGGAAAGACAAAGTTAATGAAGCAAAATGTGAACAACAGAAATGTACTCAGAGTAGATAACAAGTTAGTGGAGGAGGTCAACGAATTTGTATACCTTGGCAGCAGAGTAGTAGAAAATGGAGACAGCACAGAGGACATCAACAGCAGACTTACTAGAGCAAACCAGGCTTTTGCAATGCTACAGAATATATGGAAATCAAATAAACTAAGCATAAATATGAAAATCAGGATATTTAAGAGTAATGTTCTAAGTGTACTACTCTATGGAAGTGAATGCTGGAAAATCACCAAAACCATAGAAAACAAGTTGAATTCTTTCCAGACTAAATGTTTACGTAGAATTTAAAAAATATTTTGGCCAAACACCATAAGAAATAACATCTTATTGGCAGAAATGCAGATGAAACCACTGACAACAATTATTGAGGAAAGACGCTGGCGATGGTTGGGACATGTGCTCCGAATGACTGACAACTCACTACCAAAAATAGCACTAAGATGGACACCACAGGGGAGCAGAAGTAAGGGTAGACCAAAAGAGACATGGAGAAGAACAACAGAAAGGATGTTGAGCAATAGAGGGCTCACCTGGGCAAGAGCAGAAAAAAAGGCGAAAGACAGGCATTTGTGGAAAACCCTTGCGGAAGCCCCATGTGCCCTGGGCACTTAAGGTTCAGAGAGAGAAGACAGATGAGCAAACAACAACCAGTCTCATGGGTGATCAGAAAAAAGAAGAAGATGGACACATGTTGGTCACGTGATGAGAAGAAACAGTCAGAGAATCCCAAAACAAGCTATCAAGTGGAACACAACAGGCCGAAGAAAAAGAGGTTGACCACGTGAAACTCTAAAGACGACACTGTTAAAAGAGGCCAGTTTAGTGGGCATAACATCTCTTGATGAGGTTAAAAAGCCTGCTGAAAACAGGAAATCTTGGCAAACTACCATGAGAGCCCTATGTGACATTTAATGGCACAGGAAGGATGTAATATAACTAAGTACTACTGTAGTGTTACTAAATTTCTTGGGATATATATTAAAGCATAATAAAGATAACAGTTACAAGAAACTACCTGAAAAAAAACATCTCATACAACTACATATGTAAATATGGCCATTACCTTCACATACATACACACACTCTCACACCCACCAACCCTACTCTCTTGACAAATCAACTTACCAGTTTAAACACTGCAAGCGCTCTAGATAAATCATCCCCCTGTACTGATGTCAATGACATTTTGATGGGATCCATCTGAACTCCCCAGTTTGGATTCTGAAAAATATGAAACATGTACTACCTACAAAGTTCATATTAAGTGCCATTTTAATTCTTGAAGTCTTTTCTTTCTTTAGTGAACGCCTATATCTCCATTTAATATGCCTCCTACATGTATGTGTATAAATACAAACAGAAATCTCCTCTCACCTTGAAGTACACACTGGTATATTTACTGAAGGCATGAGAATTGATATCCACTGGCAACTTGTAGCCCATATCCATAGGAACAACATCTCCCATGGCTGTGATAACATGCTGACCATTGTGAACGAGCTCCCAATCTAAATTGTTAGGAGATATGAAAAAAAAAAATGTTTCAATTCACACTTATTGAAAATCAGAAACTTTTAATACTGAACTTCATAGACTTTAAAAAGGCATTTGATAGCATACACAGAGATTCATTATGGAGAATTTTAAGTCTATATGGAATACCATCTAAAATTGTCAACATCATTAAGGACTTCTAAAATGGATATGTTTGTGCAGTCAAAACAGAAGAAGGGATGAGTGAATGGTTCCAGATTGAAACAGGGATGTATACTGTCTCCTTTGCTTTTTGGAATTACAATAGACTTCATAATGAAAAAATGCTGCACAGGTAACACAGGTATTGACTGGGTACATGAGACCCAACTAGATCTTGATTTTGCTGATGACATAACTCTTATCAGTAATAATGTGAATTCCATGCAAGAAAAAAACAGATAGCCTGTCTTCACTGGTTAGCAAAATAGGACTTGAAATTAACAAGGACGAAACAAAAATAATGAAATTTCCCATTAATCAAAATGGAAAAATATATGTAGAAGGGACCGATATTGAAGAAGTCAATCAATTTGCATACCATGGCAGCTACATAGACCAGGATGGTGACACCAGAAAAGAATTGCAAAAGCAGCATCGATCTTCAAGAATCTTGAGAACACATGGAATTCAAAAGTTATAAGCACAAAAACCAAGTTAAGACTATTCAATTCAAATGTAATATCCACCCTCATTTATGCATGCGAAAGCTGGAAAACAACTAAAGAAACAGACAAGAAATTAGACTCTTTTGAAAACAAATGCCTGAGGAAAATACTTGGCATCAAGTGGAACGAATTCAAAAACAATGCAGAGATAAGACAGATGACTGAACAACAACCAGTCTCATGGGTGATCAGGAAAAGGAGATGGAATATGTTGGTCATGTGATGAGAAGAAATGATCAGAGAATTCCAAAACAAGCTATCAAGTGGAACACAACAGGCCAAAGAAAAAGAGGCAGACCACGTAAAACTTGAAGAGGCCAAATTAACAGGCATAGAATCCCTTGATGAGATTGAAAGACTCGCCGAAGACAGGAAAAAATTGGCAAACTATCATAATATGTGATGTTTAACGGCACGGGAAGGATATAAGATATAAGACATACTTATTTGTAAGTCAGATTTCATATAAGCAGCTCTGTTGTGAAACTGCTTTACTGAATAACTTCATGAAGTGACAGTTTAATATATGACGTTAGGGAGTTAAATATTTAAATTTGAGAGAGTTAAAAAAGTTCTTTTTGAAAGTGAAATATTTGATTCAGAGAGTTAAATGTTTGATGTTAATAGTTTTTTTTTGGTGAATGATATGAAAAGAACAGACATATGCAGCAGCATCATATACTGTTCAAAAAAAGAAACACAACAAATACGATGTTGCCATTTAAATTGAAGTTTGGTTATCAGACAAGGGCAAATTGCCTGAAACTTTCACTTGGACATCAACTTCATGTGCTGACCTGAATTGTACTCGGCAGATGATTCATGAGCACAGAAAAGCGACACTAGCCAAAACAGCATTTTTGACAATAACTCAAGATAGGGTCATGAGAATCCAGTGAAAACTTACTGAACACAAAACTCACTGACCATGTTATTGAATGCCTTATAAAAGATCAATGCTCCTCAAATAAATTCATTTGAAATTCAATGTGCAAGTATGGCTCATCTCACTACAGAACGACTCATCATCATTGGACATTTACAGACTGGACAGTCACAAAGTGTAGTGGCCAGACAATTTAATGTGGTTAGAAGCACCATTAGTTGCCTTTGGAGATGACTTCAAGAAACTGGCTCAGTTGAAGACCCATAGTCACAACTCTTGCTGAAGACCGCTTTATACAGCTGCATCACCTCAGGAATCGATTTGCATCTGCGTCCTCAACAGTCCAGTCAATAACAGCAACTCATCGAATTTCAGATAAAACAGTCAGGAACCAGCTACACGACACTGGTCTTTGGGCTAGAATACCCTGGTTCTGTTCTTATGGACTGGCATTGCCAGAACCGACTGCAGCGGGCGAACCAGCATCGTCAACGGACGTTGCAAATGATTGGAGAAGGGTTTGGTTTAGTGATGAATTTCCCTGGGAACAACTTTGTTAAGAACACACTTATCTTAACATAAACTTTATGAGACTGGGAATATAGATCTGTTTGCTTAAAAACTCTGACCCACTTCTGTAGCCCAGAAACCTATAGCAATCAACACTAATTATAATCGTTATTTCTGTAAAATGTAATGTCAGGTTGGTGGATGGATGGAGACATGGAGATCGCCAGCGGGGATAAGGAAAATCTGATGTGAAACCAATGAATCCAAGACGTAACAAGCCTATGGGTCTTTACAACAATGGCTATCAGAATGATGTAAACAAAACAGAGCCAGCAGACTACAGATGGCGGGGGATGGATATCGTTGAAGCACTCATCGGATTCCTCATCCCAAAGTCGGAGTGTCTCTGTGGAACTGTCTCAAAACCGTCTGACATGGAGAAGGGATTTAAGTACAGCCACCAGAGGCTGGAAAACAAAGTTTTGGCAGGCCAGCCTACACCACTGTCTTCATGGCAGTCTGACCAAGGCCACAGTCTGCCCTAGCAAAGAAAAGGTGCTGAAGTTGGAGGTACCCAGCCAGAAGGCGCATCATAAAAATCAGGGTACCATGCATCATTGCCAATATGTGTACAAAGAAGAAGAAGAAGAGAGTGATGAATCATTCTTTCTGCTCCAGCGACATGATAGATGGAGAAGAGTTTACTGCAGAGTCCATGAGCGCTACACCTAGAATTGTGTGGAAGAGGCTTCTTCACATGGTGGTGGAGGCGTACTAGTGTGGGGGACAATCAACTTCATGGGAAGAAGTAACCTGGTGCAATCTGAAGGATGCCTGAATGCCCAATGATCATTTATTTATTTGCGTGTCCCTTGTGGAACTTTGCCTCCCAAACAGCACTCCTGTAGGCCTCTCGGTTGTGAGCAAGATGGCCTGCTGCTGATGCATCCATTTGCAGATCATCAATGATGTCTTGCAGCCATCTTCGCCTTGGTCTTCCTCTCTTTCTTTTTCCCATTATGTACCATTCCAAGAAGGTTTTCTCTATATTATCATGACATTTAATGTATCCAAAATATTTAAGTTTTCTCTATTTAATTCTCTTTACTAGCCAGCCTTCTTCAATATTAAGTTCTTGTAGTATGGATATATTTGTTGTTTTTTTTGTGTCCATGATATTTGAAGAACTCTTCTGTAGCATTTACATTCAAAGGCATTTATGTGTTTCTCAGCTCTTTTGCCCAGTGATATGTAGCGGAAATTCTTCATCCTCAAGTCCTTTCACTTCAGGCTGCACCAGGGTCAATTTTTCAACAGGATAATGCTCGACCTCATGTGACACAAATCACTACACAAATCTTTGTTGACAACGTCTAGACCATTCCATGGCCATCCATATCATCAGAAATGAACCCAATAGAACACTTACAGGATGAACTCAACAGACAAATCCGCCAGCGAGACGTGGTGCCAACCAATCTCTGACAGTTGTCTCTTGCACTGTGTGAAGAGTGGGCAGCCATCTCACACCAATAGATCTATTGCCTAATTGGATCCATGTCAAGGAGATGTTGTTCTCTGATACAGGCCAGAGGAAGCTATACACCTTACTGAAATGGAGGCCTCAGTCACAAAGAATAAAAGTCCAAACCAAATTTAATGAATATCATTTCATTGTTAAAGTCTTAAAGTTTCTTCATGCAATGATTGAAACATTAGTTCCATAAAATTTGATACAAGTTTGAAATTTGCTAAATGAGCTTCCATAAACTGTTTTTAAAACATATAAATATTTCACTGAAAACATCATATTTTATTTCATTAAACAATAAACAGACTGCTAATTTACTGTCTGCTGCAAGTTCAAAACTGTTAATTGTTATTTTAAAAAAGCAAACAAAAAACACTGTGGATTCATACTTATAGAAAAAGGGATTTATGAACAAATGCCATGAAGTCAATCCATAAGCGAACTTTTCAGTTCCTGAAGCTGAGCTTGTCTAATGTGACAAAAACAATTTACTAACAAAGCAACGAAGAGTGAATATCACTCACAATAACTCTGATAAACAAATTCTGTCACTTAAGTTATCATAAATTCTTCCAAAAATAATTCACTAGCTAAAAAATGTAAAATTCTAGTTTCCATGCCAGTAATGTGTATCGGGGAATACAGTGTTAGGCCCATACTTTCCATAACCTTTGACACATGAAAGTGTGATTTGGTCAGTATCATGCCTGGCCGCTTTACCTTCCCAGATTTCTCTGGTACCCATTTTTAGAGGCTGGGTCAACTCTGGGGTCTTTTAATTCACTAGGTGATTCTTCTAAACCAAGTTTTACAAACTGAAACTTTACTTCTGCAGTTCTCTCTTATATTAATGAAAGCTGATAACAGTTGCTGTTTATTCTCATAAATATGAAAATCATTATTTTTTTAAAAATCCACTCTCTCATGCCAGCAGAGCTATATTTTTCATCCTTTTCTTCATTAGCAAGTGTTTCCTTATAAAGGATGCATTTATGGAACTATCAGGAGCACATTAGAGAATAATATTTATTTATATTTTGAAAAATAAAAAGAACAGGAATTTAAATATAACAATTTCAAATAATAAAACATTTTCTATTAAATATTATTTATGCCATAATGTCTATATAAATAAAGCTAGATAATACATTAAACCAATAAAATAGACTCATACACATACATTTTAACATCAGTACAATATATATATATATATATATATTATACATACATCACAGTATATTTTCTATACAGGTGAATAAACAAAATCTTTGATAACACAAATGAAATGTACAACAGTTTAGCACCAAAATGTAATTTTTTTTTAATCAGAGCTCTGGAAATGAAATTGATTCACAAAAATTTTCTCAAAAAACTCAGAAAAAAGTGAACATAACCTCCATCTCTCAGTCTATCACACTCATAAGCACAAAAGTATGCACACACAAAATTCTAATGCACTTCTAGTAAAATCAACTTATTGCTAATTAACATAAAAAAATTAATATAACTATTCAGTAAAGTTATTTTTAAAAAGAAATGGCATGAAACAAATCCTCCTCTATATCATCAGTAGACAAACCAGGCTGTGATGCTAAAGGTAAAGTGTGCTGTAATAATTTGTCCTCTCTCACCTTGAATACGATATGACCAGCTGGAATACAGAATCCATTCTTTTTTCTTACATTTAAGGTACTGCTACCTCTAAAATGTGGAGGAGGTTCTTCCATTAATAACTGGGAAATTCTTTTCCTTATTATATTTCCAGATCTCTGGTATTTGCAGCATTGGAATATATTTAATGAAAATATTATTTTTAGAATATTTGGAATCAAAGACAGACTGAATTGAGTTGATTGATAGAATGACTTCAGTCTTATAAATCAAAATTTGCTAGGATTTGTGTTAACGTCAGAGTTTATATACATGTACCCAAACTAACAACAGCTACATCATGACAACATGAATAAGCCATCTGACTGTACACATCTAAGGTATTATATGGAAAAGAATACACCATTTTACTACTGCATAATGCAAGCCTGGGAAAAAAGTATGGTGAAAGTGTTTTGCCCATGATCTCTAAACTCTGTCTTCAGTTTAGTTCATATATCTGAACATCTAGAAGAGTTGCAAGGAATGTCAGAAGATGTGCAGGAAAGAACCTATTCATCAACTAACAGCCCTCACTTCAAATTTTTCTCTCACTGCTTACTCCCACAGCCACTTACTGAGCCAGGACAAGGCACTGAGTTTGACAGACTTGCCTAGACTTTTATTCATTCAGTCATTCAGCTCATTGCTGTAGACAAAACTTGTCTCTGTTCTTAGTCTTATCCTGCCAAATGTACACTCCAAGGGCTTGTAGGTCTTCTTCCAGGTTGTCAGTTGTCTCAGTCTGTCTCTTGTTCTGTCTCTGTTTATCATTTCTGCATAAACCTTTTTTTTTGTCTGTCTGTTCTCGTCCATGCTTTCCAAGCATGTCTGAGCATTCAATTTGTTGTTTTTCATAATGGTAGTTATAACTGGAGATTGGAATAGCATGTGTATGGAATAGTATGTGTATATTTCTTTGTTATTTCTAATTTTCCATTCTTGTGATATAATTGATCCAAAAATTCTTTTCAGGATTCTGTTTTCAAAGATTTATAGCTGTGCTTCATCTTGCTTTGTAGTGCTACATGTTTCTGATTCATACAAGAAAAACGGCCTAATCAGTGTCTTGTATACATTTAGTTTGGTTCTGTGGAACAGGATTTTTATTGCAATAAATGTGTAAGGACAAAATAAGTGTTGTTTCCTGCTTGTATACTAGCCCTAATTTCATCTCTTACAATGCTGGAGGTATTGAATAATGCCCCCAGACATTTATATGAACCTGTTCTTTTAATCCTTATACCTTCTATTTGGATCTGATTTTCTTGTTCACCATTTCTTGGCTTTGCTATTCTGATGCATTCAGTTTTCTCATAATTTATCTTTAGTTCCACTTTTCCCCACTTGTTCTTGCAGATGTTTAAAAACTTTTGTGGTCTACTACAAGGTTTCTCCTACAATATCTATATCATCTGCATATCCTGATATTCTCAATCTGTCAATAATGATTTGATCTTATTTATTGTTCTTATAATTTTTTTTTATAGGACCAGGTTGAACAGCCAACAACTCCATCCCCAAAAAATACTAGTGTTATGAAACAGATAAGAAAACCTCAAAATCAGATACACATAAATAGCACATGACCTTCGAATGCTAAGCACATTACCTCAAAATCAGATACACATAAATAGCACATGACCTTCGAATGTTAAGCACATTATGAGACTTTTATATATACCATATTATGAGACTTTTATACATAGCACATTATGAGACTTTTATACATAGCATATTATGAGACTTTTATATATATGCAACACAATTTTTAAAAGCATTAAATTTCATAATATATTACACATTACGTACACAATGTGTAATATACCAGGAAGTCCAGGTGATGAACAAAAGGCAACTGGAGGAGAAAAACTAATTAAAATATCCACAATAAAATAAGCAACATTCACTCCAAAGGCTATCACATTTCTGCTCTGAAATTTAAAAAAATGGAAATATGACTCAAAGATCTGTAAAAATGTGGATAACACATGGAGATAATATATCTGCTTAACGGAATACTATTTCTGAGCAGAAGATATGCGCCTGAACTTGTAGCTGGATAATAAAAGAATCAATTCAATGAAAAATAAATCCAGAATGGATTACACCAGATCCAGTAAGGATGATGTTCAATGTGCAGATTTTGTTGACACTGATAAATATCAGAAACTTGCTATTAGATGGTCTAGGAAGCAATACGATCACTGTGTTTCATACATCAAATTACAACTTTAGTCATGGACAAACTGTGTCTTAACTAAAAAGTCAAATTTTCTTTTAATATTCTTCCACTTAACCGTAATATTTAACATTAAACTTATTATTTGTAGCATGCCAGGAGCTTTCCTATTACATTCTTCCTTTCTTATCTGGTAACAACTGGATATTTTGAATTTGTCATATGTGTTTGAAACCTTGCATCTTTCCCATCGCACCATATGCCTGTGAGACCTAAACACTAAACAAAACAACTGAGAACCACATAAATGCCTTTGAATGCAAATGCTACAGAAGAGTCCTTCAAACATCATGGACACAAAAAACAACAAATATATCATTACTACAAGAACTTAATATTGAAGTAGGCTGGCTAGTAAAGAGGATTAAACAGAGAAAACTTAAATATTCTGGACATATTAAACATCATGAGAATTTACAGAAGACCAAACTGAAAAGGGTATATAATGTGAAAAGTGAAGAGAGGAAGACCAAAGCGAAGATGACTGCAAGACATTGTTGATGATCTGCAAATGGATGCATCAGCAGTAGGGCATCTTGCTTACGACCAATAGGCCTACGGGAATGAACGAATGAGCATACTTTATTTTAAAAGGGTTAAGAATTTGGCACGCGATTCATTATACAGCTTTCACTCAGTTACAGTCATTCAGCATTTGTTAATGAGCATAATAAACAAGAAGAAATAATTAAATCATTCATTCATTCATTCATTTGCATGTCCCTTGCAGAACTTTGCCTCCCTAACAGTACCTCTATAAGCCTCTCTTACAAAGTCTACCCATTATGATTTTTAACAAAATTTTACTGGCATGACTAATCAGAGCAACAGTTCGGTAGTTTGTGCATAATTTCAAGTTACCCTTTTTTGGCAGTAGTATGAATATAGTTCTTCTCTACTCTTTCGGCCAAATACCTGAATGCCATATCTTTTTACATAGTGCATGACAGATTGTTGCACATTCCTTTCCTTCTGTTTTAATAAGTTCAGCTGTTATCACATCCTCGTGATTTACCATTTTTCAGATTCTTTATTGCCCATAAAACTTCTTATATTGTTGGTTCGGATTCTTTCTCCTCCAATAATAATTCACACTATTGATTTCGCTTTCACAGTCAGTTGTTTCATACATTCCTCTGCAATATTCCTTCTATCTTTCTAGAATTTTCTCTGTCTCTGTCAAGGTCTTTCCTATCTGGTCACAAATTACATTTAGCTTGGCGTGACATTTCTCATCAATGTCTTCATTTCTTTGAACATTTCACTATCTCTTCCACACTTCTATGTTCTTCTATTCTTTCACAGCAATCTTGTATGTATTGTTTTTTGTCTTTTCTTAGGTTTCTTCGTACTTCTTTTGTTAAAGATTTATATTCCTCTTTGCTGTTGTTTGTCACTTTCCATTACGTCCTCATTTCTCTACATTGTTTTATCAGTTATAGCCTGCTGTAATCCATCCATTCTTTTGTTTTTTCTTTACTGGAACCACATCTTTAGCTGTTGTTATTAAGATATCTTGGGCCTGCTAGCCAATTCATTTGGTGTCATTTCCTCCTGTACAGCCATCAGGATTTCAAAACAGTTCTTCACTTCAATACCGTATTGTTCTGGTATTTTTGTAAGATCAAAATGGAGTGGTCTTGATCCCGTAACTGTCTTTTTTACTTTTATCTTCATGTCTGGTATTAATAACTCATAATCCATGTCGCAGTCAATATCTGGTAAAGTTTCTGCTGATGTTATACTTGATCTCCACCTTCTTTGCACCAAAATGTAATCTATTTGATTCTTTGGTTTTCCCATCAGGTGATGTCCATGTGTAAAGTCTTCTTGGATGTTGTTTAAAAAGAATGTTAGCGATCATTAGCTCATTTTCCATGCAAAATGCCATTAGACTGTCACCTGCCTCATTCCTATGCCCTATGCTAAACTTCCCCACAACATATCCTTCGTCTTCTGCTCTTTCTGTAACTATCTTTGAATTAAAATCCCCCATTATTAATACAGTATACAAAATTAAATGATTACATAAATAAATAGTACACTATCTCTTGTCCATACACTCCACACTCTGATTTAAGTAACTACATTAAATAAACTTACATTCTTACATTCATTCAAAACTAATAGATTTACAGAAAAGCAGTATTAAAAAAAATACAACAATCAAGGCATACTGCAAACTACTTTAGATTTTGACAATATATATATATACCTATACTTTTCATACATGCAAGTACATGCAGAAACATACAAGTATATACAGAAGAGGTGTTAGGGGGGCAAAGTTCTGCAAGGGACATGCAAATGACTGAATGTTTGAAACCTTAAGCATAAACTTCAACAAAGTGATGTGTAACCAACCTAAAATGTATTCTGACACTCTTGAGAACTCAAAACTGAAGGATGAGATTTTCTATGTAAAACAACATCCAGCATGATGTTCTACATACCTTTTGCTCTCTCTCCACTCTCTCCTGTGTTTCCTGGATTTTCTGAGCTATTCTTTGTTCCTCTAGACTTCTTCGAACTTCCTCATGATCCTGCAGAATAATTTTATGTGCAGAAAGATGCTAAAAAGATCACATGGAAAGAGCATGCTCACCTTCTCTAATTTCATTCAAAAACATTTCACAGACCACCACATTGTTATAATGATATTGTAGTTCATTTTCAGTTTTGTATTTATTCAACTCTAGTTTTTAACCAATTAAACTATATATTTTATACACAATTAATGACATGACCATTTAACATTTTGATAGCTATTTTTGTTATTTCCATCATCAATAATCTTGGACACGTAACAATGTAAATATACACAATATTCTTACATCTTACATCCTTCCTGTGCTGTTAAATGTCACTTAGGTATTGCATTGTACTTTGCCATGTTTTTCTGTTTTCAGTGAGTTTTTCAACCTCATCAGGGGATCTTCATTTTTTTCAACCTCATCAAAGGCCTACTAAATTTAGCCTCTCTCAACAATGTTCCCTTTAGAATTTCATATGGTTGATCCCTTTTTCTTTGTCCTGTTGTGTCCCATTTGATAGCTTGTGGGATTCTCTGAATATTTCTTCTCATCATATGGCCAATATACATTCATCTATTTTTTTTCAGTCACTGATGAGACAGGTTTTTGTGTGCTCAACTTCCTAATCTCTGCATTGGTCTTGAATTCATTCCACTGTATACAAAGTATTTTACATTATCTTTATTTGTTTTCAAATGCATCTGATTTGTTTTCTATTTCTTTAGTTGTTTTCCAGATTTCACAATAAAGGTGGATATTACATTTGAGTTGACTAATCTTAACTTTGGTGTTTTATGTTTTTAACTTTTGATTGCCATATTTTCTCAAGATTTTTAAAGGCCAATGTTGCCTTTGCAACTCTAACTTCTTCTCTGGTGTCACCATCCTGATCTATATAGCTGCAAATTGTAGTAATGCAAATTGGTTGACTTCTTTAACAGGTTTTCTTTCTAAGTATATTCTTCCTTCTTGAGTAATGGCAAATTTCATTATTTCATTTGGTCCTTTTTAATTTCAAGTCCTATTTTACTAGCCTTTGAAGACAAGGTATCCACTTTTTTCTTGGATAAAATTCACATTGTCACTGATAAGAGTTATGTAATCTGCAAAGTCAAGATCCTATAGTTGAGTCCATGTACCCAATCAACGCCCATTTTACCCATGCAGCACTTCTTCATTATGAAGTATACGGCAATTCCAAAAGGCAAGAGAGACAGTATACATTCTTGTTTCACACCTGTTTCAATCTGGAGCCAATCATTCATTCTCTCTTCTGTGCGGACTGCATAAGCATAGCCATTGTACAGATCTTTAATGATGTTGATGATTTAGATGGTAAACACAATACTGACATAAAAATAATGAAATTTGTCTTAAATAATTTTAATTACTCACAATCAGAAAAAATACCAGAATAATCATTTTTCTAATTGAAAGAATACAATAAACAAGTCATAACACTGTAATACTAAAAAACCAAAACTGAGACTACAAAAGCATTATTTATGAATCATAACCATCTCCTATATCAAAGCTGTCCATCAGCACACCATTTTTATTTAACAGATTGTAAATTTGTATCTCTTGTTTGTGTTCAGTACAGATAGTTTCTTCATTAATTTTCATGTCCAGTCAGTACCCCTGGGAACAACTGTTAAGAACACACATAGTCTTTGTGAGACAGGGAATACAGATCTGTTTGCTTGAAAACTCTGACCCACTTCTGTAGCCCAGAAACCTGTAGCAATCAACACTAACTGTAATTGTTATTTTTGTAAAATGTAATGTCAGGTTGGTGGATGGACGGGGACATGGAGATCACCGGTGGGGATGAGGAAAATCTGGTGTGTAACCAATGAAACTTAAATATTTTGGACACATTAAACGTCATGATAATCTAGAGAAGACTGTCTTGGAAGAGTACATAATGGGAAAAAGAAAGAGAGGAAGACCAAGGCAAAGATGGCTGCAAGACATCATTGATGATCTGCAAATGGATGCATCAGCGGCAGACCATCTTGCTCACAACCGAGAGGCTTACAGGAGTGCTGTTTGGGAGGCAAAGTTCTGCATGGGACATGCAAATGAATGAATGAATGAACCAATGAATCCAGGATGTGACAAGCCTATGGGTCTTTACAACAGTGGCTATAAGAATGATGTAAACAAAACAGAGCCAGAAGACTATAGGTGGCGGGGAATTGATATAGCTGAGGTTCTCATCGGATTCATTATCCCAAAGTCAGAGTGTCTTTGTGGAACTGTCTCAAAACCATCTGACATGGAGAAGGGACTTAAGTACAGCCACCAGAGGCTGGAAAACAAAGTTTTGGCCAGGTCAGCCTACACCACTGTCTTCATGGCAGTCTGAGCAAGACCACAGTCTGCCCTAGCAAGGAAAGGTGCTGAAGTCGGAGGTACCCAGCCAGAAGGCGCATCACAAAAATCAGGGTACCACGCATTATTGCCATTGTGTGTATGAAGAAGAAGAAAAAGATTCCAATCAATGAAGAAATGTCTGTTTTATGTCCTATCTTTCAATTCCTTTTCCCCAGTTATTTCACACTTTGATAAGCCTTTGTCAGGTTGTTTTACCTCACCATGTGACTACAGAAATGATCTTCACATTTCTATTTACTATTGTTTTGGCTAATGTTGTTGTATGCAAATAAATTCACAAATGTCATGCATCTGTTGTTGTTGCTAAAATTTATGTACATGCAGATACTATGATCATTGATGTACAACATGAAACAAAATATCTGATAAATTTTACATCATAAACGCAATATAAAGAACTTATTGCTCTCTTATAAGATGCTCAAGGTGGATTAGGAAGACTTTGTTCATCACTGTCCAAGTACATAAATTCACAGAATTACAACAAATTTAAATCCCAAAACTTGATATCTGACATAAAAAGGAAGAATTATTATAACTATGCCATGGAAAGGTCATCTGGACTTCAGAAAATAACTTTTACTGTTATACCGCAACTAGAGGGACAAACAAACTGAGCAGAACAGAGAAAGATAATTAAATAAACCAAGCTGATGATCTCACTGTCAGTTAATAAGAAAAAACATCAATACAGACCTTTTAAGAAATGAAAACAAGAATTCAAAGAAAAAAAGACTTTAAAAAAAAAAAAGTTATAGCAAATTCCAAAATCATCCTAGTACTAATTTAAATTAGTTTTAGAAGGAAAAGTTAAAAATTCATTTTTTCAGCTCAGTTTACTGAAAACTGCTGCACTACAGTACAATGGATTATTATTCAACATAACTACACAACATAATTTTCCCCCCAACTCTCTACTATCAACATCAAACATGGACACTAACAGCCAAAAATAAAAGGAAAATCATCAAGACCAAAGTTAAATGTTTAATCTTATATCTTATATCCTTCCCGTGCCGTTAAACGTCACATAGGGCTCGCAAATTAGTTTGCCAATTTTTCTGTCTTCGGCGAGTCTTTCAACCTCATCAAGGGATTTTATGCCTGTTAATTTGGCCTCTCTTAACAATGTCTTCTTCAGAGTTTCACACGGTCTACCTTTTTTTCTTTGGCCTGTTGTGTTCCACTTGATAGCTTGTTTTGGGATTCTCTGATCATTTCTTCTCATCAAGTGACCAACATATGTCCATCTCCTTTTCCTATCACCCATGAGACTGGTTGTTGTTCAGTCATCTGTCTTATCTCTGCATTGTTCTTGAATTCGTTCCACTTGACGCCGAGTATTTTCCTTAGGCATTTGTTTTCAAAAGAGTCTAATTTCTTGTCTATTTCTTTAGTTGTTTTCCAGCTTTCGTATGTATAAATGAGGGTGGATATTACATTTGAACTGAATAGTCTTAACTTGGTTTTTGTGTTTATAACTTTTGAATTCCATATGTTCTCTGGATTCTTGAGAGAATATGTTTAAGGAGAATATTAAATGTAATATGAGGAAACCAATTAAGAAATGATATCATCAGGGCAAGGGTTGGAATAATACCAACACTACATCACATGCAGAAACAACAAATTGAACAGCTCAGCCACGTTACATGATTACTGCCAGACAGTTTATCTCAGAAAGCATTCACACTAAAAACTGTAGGAAATAGGGAGAAACCATCCACACAAAAGGTGGAAAGAGGGAATTACAGAAACCTCAAATATCTTATTACATGAAGCAAATTGCTGAGCCCTTTCAAGATGTCCATTTGTCCCCTCAATACTGAAAGGTACATGAGAAAAGAAATAAGACAGAATAGATCCAAGGGAGACAGTGTCCATGGGCAAGTCTGAGTGACATGAAGAAAATGTAGATAATCAGATACAGTAAAATATGATGTCATCATTGTTGTTGCTACTGTCACCACTTTCAATAGTGCCACCATCATCAGCCATCATCAATGCCCAGAGATGATGTATGAGATGAAGATTCCTCATTACTGTTCCCTTCTCTTCACATATTGTCTTGCTTACATTCTGGAGCTCTATTTGAAATATTTATCTCTATACATCTCTAAGTCTTCCCTGACTTCTTTCTCCATACTGTTAATTATTCTGTCTTGATCATCACCTTCCTCTGTTTTTTTTTCTTTTCTCATGCACTGTTTATAACCAAACTACCCTCACCTCCCTTTTTTTTATCTCATGCTTTATGCCATTTATACAGTATAATACAAGACCAAACAAAAACTCTGCATCAAATATCTCTTTAAAACATATATACACAGATGATAAGGCTCAAGACAAGCAAGATGCCGAAGATTAGCTCACCCTGATATACTTGTTTCTTTGCCTATGCATACGGTACTGGGCTTGAGCAAGTACAATACCATTTCTTAAGGTCTTGAATTCACGTCTGTGAAAGCAATGGGATAAAGATATTTTCTCATGCAGACATATGCATTAAAATGTTTGTATATAGAACTGTATTACTGAAGACTTCAGTATTTCTGAAGCTAAGTTTCATGTTGTATGTTAAATACTCCAATACATATATAAAATTTAAAAGACAAAGTGATAGTGATTTCAATGACTTTTAAAGACAATCCCTAAGAATAATCCTCTATATCTGAATAGCCACCCTAGAAATTGCTCAGATAACAAGAGTTTCAAAATATTAAAGGATAATTAATGAATTAATTAAAATATTAATGAATAATTCTTCTGAACAGTGTAATAAATATGGAAATTACTTTGATATTATTAATTAACAATATTAAAGATGAAAATAGATGGCTGACTGGGTCACAAATGAAGACTGCAGCTAAACGATTTATACATACACAGTTTTAACAGAAATTCTTTGTGAAATACAGATGGGACTAGTAAAAAAAACAAAAAACAGACCATTAGAAAACTAAAGGATAACCATTAATGTCTAGTCTAGCTCTGATTTAAGAAAGCACGTCTGTTCCGAGTTCTCTGTGCTATACAAGGAACTGAAATTTTAAAAAATAATGAAATATGAAACTGTATTAAGGGGAGTTAATTCTTAATCCTTCCTCCTGCTGCCTGTTTCCTCTAGGTAACAGCAAATTTTTTTAATAAAGAGTTGACAATGAAGGGAGTCCTCAAAAAGTAACGCAACCAGAGAGCACATATTTTCCCTTCATTTTACCACAGGTGATTTAGTATATAAAATAAAATATAATGTAACATGTCATGAAACCCATAAATTGATATATAAAATAAAATGAAACTTTTAAATTAAAATCCTAAACGTGTAATAAATACATTTATATACAAAATACTGAATAGTCACCGCAAAGCACTTTTGTAAACATGTCGTTAGGAACGCTGTATTTACTGTTGTCCGGGTTCTAAAGTAACATCTTAAGTCAGATAGGGCTCTTTGAGGAGAAGATAATCAAGAAAAACAGGAAACACGACCGCAAGTTTAACATTACAACGTGGGAGCTTAGTGGGACTAAATATTGTGGGGGGTCAGGTGAAACGTAAGACTTAAGGAAGACCTGGACATTAAAGAGAATTAAAATGCTTCTGCCCCTCTAAAATAAGAAGGCATAACTTGGCGCCTGCAATGTGTGCATACCAAGGTAATTACCGGCTTGTGTGACAAGTTTTTCTTTTCTTACAACCAGTTTTTGTTAATGTTCTGCTCCCCCTCATGAAACCTGAACATAGCCTCAAGAAAATGCTCCGAGTTCATTAATCACAAAGCACAGCCCAATGACAGTGAAGCCTGCTTTACCGTAGCCACGTGAAATTCTGAACATTTAAGAAAGGGAGAGAGGCGTGCTACTTTGTACGCTCGAAATTGAGCACACTTTTGTAGTTTTATGCACGAAAAGAATGGAGGCTTCTTGGTGAAAGAAAATCACAAAGAGAAGTTCACGAATTTACTTATCAGAGAATAGTGCCATGCATGGCGAGACACAACTGTGAACACAGCTGCGGTGAATTTGAGGGAAAACAGTCGTTTAAAAAATATGTACTTATGCTCGATCTAAATTCGTAGTGCAAAAAATATGTTTAACTATACATTAGTTGTTGCTGGGTTCCAAGAGGTGCAAGTGAATTTAGCTGGACACGTGGGTATTGTCAGTCCTGAACAACGTAAAGTATTTTCCATGAATAGCAAACCGGTCAGCTTCCTATTTACTAGTATTTACTGATTTAAGACTGGTTCATTGTAACACCATTCTAGAGTACTCTCACATATGGAAGTAGAAAAATAGGACACGTTCGGCACTTTTACTTTTTCTTCTACCGCAGATCAACCCTGGGCGTTGCCGCTACTGGTGTGTGTCTTAGTTTTGAAGGTCGTGCTGCTCGGGAAACAGGAAGACCGTCATGAGACGATCAGAACTATCTCGATATTGAAGTATACATATATTCGCCAATTATGTTCCGTCTTATGTTCATTTCTCACGTGCGACCACTGTCTTTTTAATCTATGGACACTTAAGCACGTTATGCATATGTTACTGTCCACTGAACAGTTGTTTTGCTCACTTAACTTCTGATGATAACTAATCTGAAAAGAAAGAAAGAATGTTTCGTATATCATGTCTAGACGTTACCTAATTCGCATTCGTTAGATTTTCGACTACAGGTACCAAATGTTTATCCTACATTTGTAGTGGTTTATCCTTTTACACACACAGGAAAGAATATTCTTGTCCGCAGAGATAAATACCGACTAACCACAGGCTAACAACAGGTCTGGCTATCTTCTTCATTTTCTTTAGGTTTGCTACGACTGACATAAGCTAGGTTTCAACGTGTTTCTTATCATTCATTTGTCTCTTCTCTCTAATGCCAATTTGTTGTTGTCACAGCCACTTCCCTCTTGTAACTTGTATTTCCTTTCTCTTTATTTTGCTTACAGGCACATGTTCCAACCGTTCCCTTTTTATGAGATACCTACTGAAAGTTTTTAATGAAGCTTACTTGCTATTTCATCACACTGGTAACTCCTGATATTATTATCAGTTTTCTACTATTCATTATATTGTCTTTAGCAGACCTGAGCTATTTCATCATACTGGCAACTCCTGATATTATTATCAGTTTTCTACTATTCATTATATTGTCTTTAGCAGACCTGCTGCTGTCTTGTGTATTGTTAATATTATTCTGGGGAGCCTCCAACATTCCCTTTATTTGCTTCCCCACAGCCGGTGGCATTCTCTTAAATAAACTACTGACATGACAGATGAAGGTTTGTTGGCCATAAACCTTTTCACATCATACAAATATGCAACGTGCTGTCATACTGCATATTTCTCTACGCCCATCCAGCAGAGTTACCACTGTGTCCAAGATTTACATTTCTCACTTTCACTTTTATGATGCATCACGGATTAGCTCCTTCTTTTGAGAACATTGTGTTTTTTTCTTACATTCAGACTGACATCTATATTCTGCTATCCTAAACTATGACATAAAGGATTTTCTGCAGTTCTTGATGCTGCCATATGCTGAAAGGAAGATAGATCAGACAGAAAGTAAAAATAACCGGTCATAAACGGGCAGCTGGTAGAAAGACCATGTCATTAACATTCTCCTCGCCAAAAAAGACTGGCCAAGAAATGTTGGGAAATCCTACTCAGATATACTTCTTTTCCATCACATGTTTTTATCTATTGAGAGTGCAATTCGTTAACCTGTTTGCTCACGCTTTAGAAGGCATATAACATTTGATGCAAGTAGAGCAAAGCAGAGAAAACAAATCTCCAAGAAGGTAAGTTTGGTTTATGCACAACATAGCTGATACATCTCTGTCAATAACGAAGGTGACACTGCAAAAACTGATTCTTACATCAGCGCGTATTCATAATTGTTGTTAAAGATTTTTTTAAAATGCATAAGCCTCGTTCCTATTTTTTCATAGAATGATGTTTCCTTCTGAAGCATGAAAAAAGCCAAGAAAGGAAATATTCACGATAACATCTGACTAAGATCTTTCAATGCATAAAATGTATCCAGTATTTTTATCTTCTTCTCAAATGCAGTTTAGTCACCGAAAAACTTAGTAATAAAATTGCAGTGTCCTAATCCACATGTGAACATGGCCCAAAAAAACATTAATCAGGACTACAGAGTATCTGAACTGATTACTACTCAAGTCAGCAGACCATCATCATCATCATCAGGTGCCGTGCCGACTGGCGTTGGCTATTATGCTTCTCTAGAGTACACGATCCTTCCTGCAGGCCATCAGCTCAGTTGGTGATCTCCTCTCACACCATCCCGTCAGACTGTCCAGTATCATTTCTCTTGGTCTTCCTCTTGACCTTCTTCCTTCTATTTTTCCTGTTGTTTCAGCAGACCACATCATCACATTATTCATTCAACATCAACTACTGACTTTCATATAATTCCACTAGAAAATATACATGAAACCGAGCGCCATTATACTAGCGTTATAGGATCGCAATATACAACAGGTAACAATCAATCTCTTACACACAAACAATTCAATGGCATCTAAAAAAATAAAATAGTAGTCGCAGTAAAACGAGAGACATCACCCGTTGTCAAATATGAAGCTGAATATCTAACGATGTGCACAATGATAACCTTCCGTTACGTCGCTACCAAAGATGCTTTGCGTCTAGAAACGTGCAAAACACAGAAACTCAAAGCTGCTGATAACCACGCACGCAAACAAACTTATACGCAACTTATACATAACTTATACATGTCGCCACACACACACACACACACACACACACAAACAGCAAGCACGAAGTCCGCAGGATTGGAAGACGTGTATTACAAAGACACGAGGGCGCTGACCAAATACATGAAGTATATGATGAGTTTCGATCAAAAATCCATATCGAGTAACGAGGTAAGGCTGCAGCAACAGGTGTTGCACAAAAGCTGAAGCTCAGTTTGAAAGACAACACTGGTTCACAATAAAAATAAAAACAAACTTGCGACACGTAATACAGAACTAGGCAAAATTCCTATTGGTTGCTCATTTTTTTACCATTTAATGCATTTTGTTGTAGGCATGGGGCGAAAAACAGTGAGTTTTGTGAACGAATGTCAGGATAATTAACATGTAATCATTACTGCTTGCAACTTTAGGTGAATAAATTGGCAGCGATGAGCAAGGACAGTCTGAAATATCACTACAGAGCAACCAATCTGTACCGGAATGAAAATTCTTCCATAACACTTACATCAAGTACTGAACTGCTGTTGATAAAGAACGTTATGTCAGAATTATTCAACTTTTATTGCTCGTAGATCATCCTACATTATGGATCCCCATTGCCAGAACCCGATCATGCATACCCTATGAATAATACTGTCCACCCGTCTGAACGTGATCGACCCTTTGCTCATTTTCTACAAGCATAGTTTCATTACAGCAATATCCCTCTTCATATGACCACAGTAGTTTCATTGTTTCTTTCTTATGCTTTTCATTATTTCTCTTTTTTTAAAATTTCCACTGATTTATTAGGCCTTTGCCTCCTTGTATATCCATGGAATATCCCTCGTTTTAGCTATATGTCCACGGGTTTATGGCTTCAGATTTCTTTTTCTGTTTTCTTGTCTATTCTTAAGGCTTGTGGACACCCCCCCCCCACCTTCCACTCCCACAAAACAAGAAAGTGCATTATATGCAGGGTATGACAACTTATTTACAACTGTTGCCTTATTTGTCTGAAGGAAATGATATTACTTACTCAAATGAAGATGCATTTATCAATTCCCACATTTTTTTGTAGCTTCCATTTCAAATCGTTCGTTATCATGTGTCCCAGATTTTTTTACCTATTCCAGTGTTTTTCCATGTATTCTTATATTTAAATATGGTTTTTGTTCCTCCTTTCGGATTACTATGACCTTTGTCCTTTTCCTAATATTTTACTCTAGCCCATACACGATACAACTTAACCTAATATTTATTTATACGAGACGTGTTCAATAACTTCAGTCACAGTAACTAATAGTGTTAAAAAAACTATCTATCTTACCTATAAAGAACCTTAAACTATTAACGGCCAAAGATATGTGACAGCTACAAGCATTTTATACACCACTGGAGAAGATTATGCTCGTTCTTGCCATAACAATGGCAACAAATGTAACCTAGACAACTTTTTACTATTGTGGGATGCAGAATATTCTGAACATTAATCTTCTACTTTAAAAAAAAATCTTATTCTGCATTTTTGAAACCTCTTTACATCCCCGTTATAGAAATGCTCTAGAAATCCCACTGCCTGCTGCAGACATATAATGTCATCCCAACAATACCGCGACCCCCGCCGTCAACAACTTCGGCAGGCCTAATGTGATGCGTAAAGTAGCGATTTTAACACCTGACTTGCTTTAAAATTGTGTTATCGTTTGTAAATGCTGTATGTAATACCAAAAGAATCAGAACATACCTTGCACTGCGTTAATTTTATCCAATATTCACAACACACGATCAACACACACGGAAGACTATTAAAACATGCATCTAAGTCATGATCAAATAAACTCGAGGCTTTGGAACAACACGATGGCAGCGTTGCGTGACTTCAAGGAAGGCGAGCATTAAAAGGCTACAATGATTCCATTTTGTTGATCTGCACTCCAAAAACCTAGCTTTAGGCGCTGGATATTTCTGTAACGTAAAGGTTTAGCAACAGACAGTTTTTAAATCACAAATACTTCGCCCTATTTTGTGATTTCACATCAAAACAGAATCGTAGATCTTAATCATAAATATCTATGCATATATTAACAAACAGGCTCAATGTCAGAGTGTTTACATTTTCTAGGGAACATAAGATACAATGCGTCTTTGGTAAATATATTTTATCCCCACTGCGCTAATAATCTGCTATTTTTTGTACGGTAGACCCTCGACTATACGCACTAACAGGGCTTTTAAAGGAGAGGGAGTTAATGTGATGAGGTATGTATGTTGTGTTATGTGTGGGTGTGTGTGTATGGTGGGGGACGGGAGGTTATTAGCTTAAGGGGATAAAAGGGGATGAAGAGTGTAATCTCGATTCTGTCTTCCCTTGTGGTGCTAAAATTACACAGAACATCTTTTTTAACTTATTATTCATATTATACTGTTAAAAAAAGCAACACTACTGTAGTCGTAATGGACACCAAATTTCAAACTTGTATCAAAATTTTATTTTACGGAATTAATGTTTCAATCTTGGCATGAAGAAACTTTAAGACTTTAACAATGAAATGATGTTCATTAAATTTGGTTTGGACTTTTATTCTTTGTGACTGAGGCCTCCGTTTCAGTAACTGGCCTGTATCAGAGAACATCTCCTTGACATGGATCTGATTAGCCGTTGGATCTGTTGTTGTGGGATGGCTGCCCACTCTTCCCGCAGTGCAACAGACAACTATCGGAGATTGGCTGGCGCCACGTCTCACTGGCAGACTTGTCTGTTGAGTTCATCCCATAAGTGTTCTATTGGGTTCATATCTGATGACATGGATGGCCAGGGAATGGTCTGGACGTTGTTGTCATCGAGGAACTGGGTGGTGAGTTGTGCCGTATGAAGTCGAGCATTATCCTGCTGAAAAAATTGACCCTGGTGCAACCAGAAGTGGAAGGACGTGAGGACGAATAATTTCAGAGACGTATCGTTGGGCATTCAGGCGTCCTTCAATTTGCACCAGGTCACTTCTTCTCATGAAGCTGATCGTCCCCCACACCAGTACACCTCCACCACCATGTGAAGGAGACTCATCCATGCTGTTCTGGGTGTAGCGCTCATGGACTCATCACTAAACCAAACCTTTCTCCTTCGCAACGGTCCACTGACGATGCTGGTTCGCCCACTGCAGTCAGTTCTGGCGATGCCAGTCCATAAGAACAGGACCTCTGTAGGGTCCCCTAGCCTTTGCGTCGTGCAGCAGGTTTCTGACAGTTTGATCTGAAATTCGACGAGCTGCTGTCATTGACTTGACTGTTTAGGACGCAGAAGCAAATCGATTTCTGAGGTGACGCAGCCGTATAAAGCGGTCTTCGGTAGGAGTTGTGACTATGGGTCTTCCACTGCACGGCCGGTCTGCAACTGAGCCAGTTTCTTGAAATCGCCTCCAAAGGCGACTAATTGTGCTTCTAATCGCGTTAAATTGTCTGGCCACTACACTTTGTGATTGTCCAGTCTGTAAACGTCCAATGATGATGAGTCATTATTCTATAGTGAGATGAGCTACACTTGCGTATTGAATTGTCAAATGAATTGATTTGAAGAGCGTCAATCTTTTATAGGCATTCAATAATATGGCCAGTGAGTTTTGCGTTCAGTAAATTTCACGGGATTCTCGTGAACCTGTCATGAGTTACTGTCAAAAATGCTGTTTTGAGTGTCGCTTTTCTGTCCTCAAGAATCATATGCTGAGTACAGTTCAGGTTACCACGTGAAACTGATTCAGGCAATTTGCCCTTGTCTGATCAGTAAACTTCAGTTTAAATGGCAACGTCGTACTTATTGTGTTTCTTTTTCTTTTCTTTTTTTAATAGTGTATTTAAAAACACGTATGTAGTCAATATAATACAGCAATAGGAAACCGCTTCTGTAGTTTGTAGTTTTCGCGCTTGTTGCGTGTTGCGGGGAGAAAGATGGGAATAAAAGAGTACTAATAGTAACACTGAAAATTAGCGTAACTATATCTCCCTACGCTGCATTTGTATATGAGTTTACCGGGTCCTTATATCTGTTTTAGCCGGTTATTACACTTTGCTAGATGGCAAGGCCTGGGAACTTTATAAAGATGATCCTATAATATAACACCACCAGCAGAGGTCACAGAGCAGGAGGGGTACATTAATATTATAGGAGACCTGGATGCACCAATAGCAGAGACCTCAGAGAAGGAAGGGTTCATTAATATTATAGGATACCTAGAGATCTACTGAAGAAAAGATGCACCAATAGCAGAGACCTCAGAGAATGAAGGATTCGCTAATATTATAGGATACCTAGAGATCTACTGAAGAAAAGATGCACCAATAGCAGAGACCTCAGAGAAGGAAGGGTTCGCTAATATTATAGGATACCTAGAGATCTACTGAAGAAAAGATGCACCAAATAGCAATGACCTCAGAGAAAAAAGGGTTCATTAATATTATAGGATACCTAGAGATCTACTGAAGAAAAGATGCACCAATAGCAGAGACCTCAGAGAAAGAAGGGTTCACTAATATTACAGGATACCTAGAGATCTACTGAAGAAAAGATGCACCAATTGCAGAGATCTCAGAGAAAGAAGGGTTCATTAATATTATAGGAGACCTAGAGATCTACTGCAAAAAAAAAAAAAGATGCACCCACAGTAGAGACCTCAGAGAAAGAAGGGTTCACTAATATTATAGGATACCTAGAGATCTACTGAAGAAAAGATGCACCAACAGCAGAGACCTCAGAGAAATAAGGGTACAATACTATTATAGAAGACGACGCTATAAAGAGGCCAATGGTAATACTAGTATCCCTGTTTTCCTTGGCCAGTCGCAATACTATTGAGTGAACTAATTTCATTTGTGCCTTATGATGATTTCTATTTTTTAAATATTTATTACCAAACAACTATAAAGCAGAAATTAACGATTCTGAAATGTATAGCAGTATTCTCTTGGCTATGGGATATAAGCAGTACTGGTACTCAGGAAACAATTAATAGAGTGAGTACCCTTGTTTGAAAGGTATTTTGGTTGAGTGCATGAGCGGGGGTTTTGAGATAAGCGTGCAGCATGAAAAAAAAAACTGAGTGGGTAGTGATAGTATAAATACCACTCACGATTAGAAAGGGGAAAAGCCTTACTTGTTTTTATTGCAGATGGAAGCCTTACAATGTGTTAGAGAGAGAGAGAGAGAGAGAGAGAGAGAGAGAGAGAGTCTCTGTTAGGTAGTTTTCAGTAGTAGCAGTTTTTGGTAAAGTTGTGATGTAGGACTTAGTTTTTGAGATAGCTGAAGTTGTTCGGTTGGAAACGTTGTAAGTATGGTTTTTATTGTATACGTACATTGTAAGGTTTTCTCCCATATGGCGTGGTTTTCTCACGCCAGGAATTGTCATTGTAAACGTCTTTCCAGCCTTCATAATTTTATCCTTCATTTTCCCCAATCAATAAACTTATGCAGTCTGAATATAAAAACTATACCACTGGCTTTGTTGAAACTCTCACTGTTTGACAAGTTTTGTTATGTTGGGAGACTGTCAGGTTCAGTTAAGTTGTTGTATCAGTATTATTCTCTGGAGTGAAAGCCTGGGAGTCTTGTTGGATTTTCTTAGTGTGTACCAGAGAAAATTATGTTGTCTTATAGCACCAACAACAAGAAGTAATTTCTAAGATGAAAGGAAAATTGTACTCCACAAGAAGACTAATCACCCAGCAGAACACGGGTTCAGTTGAGTTATAGCAAAATAATATTCCTCAACAGCAGGAACATAATACTACTTTAAATGCACCATTACTGTATGTTTAATAACGCCCTTTCAGCACAGTGTAAATATAGTAACTCATATAAGTGCATTTTACTCTAAACACAGCAGCACCAACATGTGTTTAGAATAAAAGGAAACAGTATTTAAAATGGGCGAGGAAAACCAGGTACTTAACAAGTAAGACAAAACGTGACCGCTGAATCTAAGTTAATCTCCCTCGCACTCTTATATCAGGCTGAGAAAAGTGGATAAACAAGATCTACTTCACTCTTCTCCTTTCTTTTTGTATATTCTTGTATTTGTGAGTCATATTAACAGTCTACAGAAAAAAAAATCATCTTAAAAAAATCCCATGCCCACGAAAACAACTTTATTAAAAAAACATCCGTCTCGTTTATTTCGTTGAAAGAATAGAAGGACACCAGAAGTGTGGAAGAGATAGTGAAACATTCAAAGAAATGAAGACATTGACGAGAAATGTCATACCTAAGCTAAATGTAATTTGTGACCAGATGGGAAAGACCTTGACAGAGACAGGAAATTCTAGAAAGATGGAAGGAATACTGTAGAGGAATGTATGATAAAACTGACTGTGAATGCAGAAATCAACAGTGTGAATTGTTATTGGAGGAGAAAGAACCTGAACCGATAGTTGAAGAAGTTTTATGGGCAATAAAGAATGTGAAAAATGGTAAATCACCAGGATGTGATGAGATAACAGTTGAACTTATTAAAGCAGAAGGAAAGGAATGTGCAACAATTGCACTATGTAAAACGATATGGCATTCAGGTATTTGGCCAAAAGAATAGAAAGAACTATATTCATAGCACTGCCAAAAAAGGGTAACTTGAAATTATGCACAAAATACAGAACTGTTGCCCTGATTAGTCATGCCAGTAAAATTCTATTAAAAATCATAATGGGTAGACTTCGTAAGAAAATAGAAGCCAATATGGTCAAAGCTGGTTTCAGGCAAGGAAGAGGATCAAGAGATCATATATTCCATATAAGATTGGTAAGGTGACCCTGTCATGCCTTGGAGGCACATAGGGATATGGTGTTAGTGCCCATATTTTCCTTGACCTGTCAGCACACTAGAGGGTGATATGGTCAGTATCACGCCTGGCTGCCTTTCCTTCCCCAACTCCAGAAGAAGTCGGGTACCCATTTCTACAGCTGGGTGACTGGGGTGCCGCCGGCCGGATTCGAACCCCCGACCTTCGCCATGAGAGACCAGTGCACTAACCACTTCGCCACTCAGACACCCCCATATAAGATTAATAATAGAGAAATGCAGAGAATTTAATGTGAATCTATATTTATCCTGTATAGATTATTCAAAGGTATTTGATTGTGTACAACACCAGAAACTTTGGGATATAATGGGAAAAATGGGATTTCAAACACATTTGATACAGCTAATATCACTGCTGTATATAGACCAACAGGCAGCAGTAAGAATAAATGGTGAAACAGCTTGGTTTGACATAAAACAAGAGGTCCGTCATGGGTGCACATTGTCGCCTTACTTATTTAACTTGTATACTGAAAATATAATGAGGAATGTTAGAAAAGATGTAGACAAAGAATATTACGATGTCATAAAAATTGGAGGTTATGAAATGCCAGAGATTAGATATGCTGATGACATAGTACTCGTATAACTGTCCGCAACACAAAAAAGAATGGAAAACTATTTATGTCAGTCTGTAAGAATAGTGAAGAGCAAAACCTTTATCTTAATGCAAATAAAACTAAACTGATGACAACTGACAAAACAAATAAGGCAGCTGAAATATATATCAATGAGGAAAATTTGGAAGAAGTGGAGAGTTTTGAATATCTTGGATCATTACTAACTAGTACTGGAAATACAATGAGGGAAATAAAAAATAGGACATCTATCGCTCTTCAAAAAATAAAACAATTAAATAAACTGCGGAGAGGAAGAGACAGAACTACAAAATTAAGATTTTTAAGGTCATGCATCTTTCCCATAGCAACATATGCCCGTGAGACCTAGACACTTAACAAAACAGCTGAGAAATACATAAATGTCTTTGAATGTAAATGCAGTAGAAGAGTCCTTCGAATATCATGGACACAAAAAAGAACAAATATATCCATACTACAAGAACGTAATACTGAAGAAGGTTGGCTAGTAAAGAGGATTAAACAGAGAAAACTTAAATATTCTGGACACATTAAACGTCATGAGAATTTAGAAAAGACCGTCTTGGAAGGATACATAATAGGAAAAAGAAAGAGAGGAAGACCAAAGCGAAGATGGGTGCAAGACATCACTGATAATCTGAAAATGGACGCATCAGCAGCAAGGCATCTTGGTTACAACCGAGAGGCCTACAGGAGAGCTGTTAGGGAGGCAAAGTTCCGCAAGAGACATGCATATGATTGACTGACTCGTTTTTACCGCGAAACAGGGTGATATCTACAGCAAGCCTCTACGGCAGTTACAAATTTTCATCTCTCTCTCATACACACACACATACACAGAGAGAGAGAGAGAGAGAGAGAGAGAGAGAGAAAACTGATTAGAAATATTTCGACCGTCGATCGATCTCTCAATTTTTCTTCTTCTTTCGCTTTATTGTGCAAAGTTTTTCTCCTACACTTTTGAAATGAAAAAAAAGTTTATTGCTTAGTTTATATGGAAATAGGTGACCAAAGACAGCTGCATATAAAAGCAACTATTTTAAATATTTATCTTTCCATCGATTACAGCAGTAGCCCTCAACCTTAGGATATGATCCAAATTAAGGTCGATGCGGATTTCCCTGGAGTCGGGAGAAGAAAAATGTTGGATTATTATGAGCTGACATTTAGACATAATTTTTAGTGACTAGTAGCAAATTTACCTCATGTTAAAAGCGCTGAAATGGCATTAGCTATTTTTTGTTGCATTTCAGCATTTTTAAACATCTGTTTCATTGGTCACCTAACATTGCTGGTTTAGGACCGAGTCATATACCACTGCTGGTCAATGGTGGCAGGTCACATGCCCCTGCTGATCTAGAGTCACGGGTTACATACGACTGCCGATCTAGGGTCCCAGTCACATGATATTGGTGATCTAGGAAGGCGGGTTATATAACACTGCTGATTTAGGCTCGCGCTCAAAAAAGGTTGGGAACCACTGGATTATAGTGTCTGAACTACAAAACTCGGCAATAATGGTGGCTGATGTTAAGCATGTACCCTATTCGAGGTTGGCGGTTCAAATACCGTGGGCGCCGCTGCTACTCAACTGTATAAATAGGTACTTGACTCACTCTGAAGCCAGGAAGTGACGGGCAGTCAGACATGATGCTGATTACATCCACTCTAGTCCGCTGACAAATTTTTTTAAAATATGGGCACGAATACCATATTTCCTATCTCCTCTGCAGAATGATTTTACTTTACTTTTTTTTTCCTCTGTCAGGTCCCACATAAAATCGTTAAATGTAATAGAATAGAACAGAATACACACAAATAGCATCAGTCTCTATCTTCCCAGCGTCAGAAAAAATATGAGTACAGCATACTTTCTCTGTCCTTCCTCTCTCTCTCTCTCTCTCTCTCGCACACACACACACACACACATACATAAATTCTATTTATTTGCGTTCTCACATTACATGGAAGATATGTTGTTGTCTGCCTGTTTCTTTTGTTGATATGGCTTAACCTTTAGTTCTTCTTGTTGATACGGCTTAACATTTAATTCTTGTTGTTGATACAGCTTAACCTTGAGTTGCTGTTGATATGGATTAACCCTGAGTTGCTGATATTGATACGGCTTAACCCTGATTTACTGTTGTTGTTATAGTTTAACCATGAGTTGCTGGTGTTGGATTGCCCTGACGAAAACATTGCGTGTTATTTGTGAGCATGGGTGTACCTGTTTTTGTTTTTCTATTATTTTTTTTAGTGAAATATCACCTTATCAATTTTTAATTTTTGTATCTTCATTAGGTTGCTCCACATCAGATACATCCTCCTTTTATAGAGTGGCTGCAATATGTGTGTATTCATGTGTAGATATAAAAGAAACGACAACTGCGGTAAAACTGGTTCTAGTAATGAAAACTGACAGGTGTATGGCACAGTTTTACAATAAGACAGAAAGAGTGAGTAAAGTGGGCATAAACAAGAAGTAAAGCTCTACTTCGTCTATCTGGGCGCATTTCGTGCAGGACTTTCTTACAAGGAGGACAGCAAGAGGCTAAGTCTATATATTTTTCACACATTTTTGTGATTTTAGCTGTTGTATTATTTTCTGTATATGATCCTTGAAAAAGGCTTTTGCCGAAATATTGGATTGTTGTATGTCCTTCATTTATATGTACTCATCTCTCTTTTTCTGCCATTCATGTGTAGTAATGTGTTCTGAAATGTGTGTGTAACTAGTGTCTGATTCTGGAAAAAAATAACTCCATCACATCTATTTAACTACCGCTGAATGTGTGGATAAGTGTTTGAATGAAAACAAGTTGCTTTTTATAAATTTTGTTTGTGCTCGTTATGTATGTGGTATCCTGTGCTAATTTGTTTGCAGAAGAGTGAAGGTTTGGGACAGGAAAGGCAGGCAGGTATGTGTGCCCAATACTTCACCCTCTGAAGATAAAATTTGTTTTCGATAGTCAAGGTAATGGGACTCACTTATACAAGTACTTACCTTGCCTTCCACATGCGCACCATACGCTGAAGTTTCTCAGTAACCTTCTTCAACTGTTTATGCCGCTTGTACACAATGAACATGCGAATGTAGGTCTGCACTTTTATTACAGCCATGCGCAAAATCTTCATGGCTTCAGTGTCAAGTTTCTGTTCGAAAGCCTCTTTCATAAACACCTGAAACACAACAAAATAGCTAAGTACAAGAAACATTCAAAGAGTCCTCATCAAGATTTAAACATCTAACAGCCTTTAATTAATCAATCACTGCAGCAATCATTTTTCCCTTCAGAATCCAATACTACATACCAAATGCCGCACTGGTAGCTGAATAAATTCCAATGTAAATATTTACTGCTGACTATAGTGAAACTTTGATCTCAAGTGGGCATGAATCTTGATGAATCAATTTGATCAGATATTAAAACTAATACAAGGAAACAGACCGGTGACCGGAAACAAAAGTTACGAATGAACGAAAACTCGCTGGCAAATCGTTTTGACAAGATATACACAGATTTTCCCCAATCTATTGTTTCTATCACCAATTACAACAAATCATTAACAAAGTCACTAAACAAGACATCTTAACTGATATGGGGGACTTGAACGCTAAGGAAGAGAAAAATAACATCGACGTCGAAAAAGTAATGGGGGAAAAAAGGAACTGACACGGTAAATCAGAACAGAAAGATTCATTGAAATATGTCTAACAGAGGGCATGGTCATTGGAGGCACAATATTTCCACACAAAGAGATACATAAAACAACATGGATATCTCCAGATGATAGAACTAGAAACTAGATAGATCATTTTTGTATTAGAAAGCAATACAGAAAATTTCTGATAGATGTAAGGGCATATAGGGGTGCAGATGTCAACAGTGATCACAATCTGCGTATAGGGAAAATAAAACTAAAACTGAAAAGCCAACACAAGAAATCAAAACACATAAAGATAAACAGCCACAGCCTACAAGAAGAGAATACTAACAGTAATTTCAATCAGGAATTTGCCAATCATTCCACAAAAGTCGGTGAAGTAGAGGAGATAGGTATAGATGAATTATGGAATTATTACAGCACATCCATAATCACAGCAGCAAAAGCAAGCGCTGGACTGAAAAAAACCAAATAGAAAAGCATGGATATCAGAAAACATATGGAAGTACATACATGAAAGACGAGCAGCCAAATTAGACATGTTGAATATAAAGACAGATCTTGGAAAAGATCTGGCGAAAGCAAACATACAAAGAAATAGACAAGAAAGTAAAAAGTTCAGCTAAAAGGAATAAAAGAGAATACACAGACAATATGGCGAAAGAGGCAGAGAAAACAGCAAAAACAGGGGACAGCAAAACTCTATATAACATACAAGAGAGGCTAACATCTAAAGAAAGACCAATCCTTAGCAAAACTGGAACCCTATTAACATCAAGTAAAGACCAAAAGCAAAGATGCGCTGAACACTTCCAAGAAATACTTAATCGACCACACCCAAAAGAGTTGATTAACCTTCAAACTGACTTACCAACCCCACAATACATGTCAACCTAGATGAAATTACATTGCATAAAACTGAAATAGCAGTGAATTTAATGGCTAACAACAAATCTGCAGGTGAAGATGAAATAACACCCGAAATGTTAAAACCTATCAATAGTGACAACATGAGACAATTTCAGAGAATGTTTAATAAGATTTAGAAAGAAGAAAAAGTCCCTTCTAAATGAAAAAAAGAGTCATTGTTAAAACACAAAAAAGGCAACCTTAGTGACTGTAGCAATTGGAGAGGAGTAACTTTAATATCAGTTGTGTCAAAAGTATTTTGCAAGGTCATTTTGAATAGACTTAAAGATATAGTGGATACCGCAATGAGAGAAAAACAAGCAAGATTTCAAAAAGGGAGAAGCTGTCTCGACCAGATGTTTACTCTAAGAATAATACTTGAAGAACATATTAAAAAGCAGAAACCATTAATACTGAACTTCACAGACTTTAAAAAAGGCATTTGATAGATACACAGAGATTCATTGTGGAGAATTTTAAGTCTAAATGGAATACCATCTAAAATTGTCAACATCATTAAGGATCTCTACAACTGATATTTTTGTGCAGTCAAAACAGAAGAAGGGATGAGCGAATGGTTCCAGATTGAAAAAGGCGTGAAACAAAGATGTATATTGTCTCCTTTGCTTTTTGGAATTGCAATAGACTTCATAATGAAAAAATACTGCACAAATCACTTGTGTATTGATTGGGTACATGGGACCCAAATAGAAGATCTTGATTTTGCTGATGACATAACTCTTATCAGTAATAATGTGAATTCCATGTAAGAAAAAACAGATATCCTGTCTTCACTGGCCAGCAAAATAGGAATTGAAATTAACAAGGACAAAAAAAAATAATGAAACTTACCATTAATCAAAATGAAAAAAATACACGTAGAAGGGAAAGATGTTGCAGAAGTAAATCAATCTGCATACCTTGGTCCATACATAGACCAGGATGGTGACACCAGAAAGGAAGTTAGAATTGCAAAAGCAGCATCGATCTTCAAGAATCTTGAGAATATATGGCATTCAAAAGTTATAAGTAAAAAAAAACACGTTAAGACTACTCAATTCAAATGTAATATCCACTCTCATTTATGCATGCGAAAGCTGGAAAACAACTAAAGAAATAGACAAGAAATTGGACTCTTTTGAAAACAAATGCCTATGGAAAATACTCGGCATCAAGTGGAACGGATTCAAGAACAATGCAGAGATAAGACAGATGACTGAACAACAACCAGTCTCATGGGTGATCAGGAAAAGGAGAGAGACATATGTTGGTCACGTGATGAGAAGAAACGATCAGAGAATCCCAAAACAAGCTATCAAGTGGAACACAACAGGCCAAAGAAAAAAAGGCAGACTATGTGAAACTCTAAATAGGACATTGTTAAGAGAGGCCAAATTAATAGGCATAAAATCCCTTGATGAGGTTCAAAAGCTCGCCGAAAACAGGAAAAATTGGCGAACTACCTTGTGAGCCCTATGTGACGTTTAACGGCACGGGAAGGATTAGATAAGATTGTTTCTGGGCCTTACCGTTTTAGCTATTTTGTCGGACTAAAAATAGCCGGATAAAATTGGAATTTTTAAAATTATGAATTTTTTTAAAATGCATAATCATATGGTAGAATTATGTAAAATAAGCAAATTTTACAAATTAGCAAATTACTGATATGTCATCCGTAATGTAATGTAAATAATAATAAGATGCTTCACGTTAGACTCATAACAAAGAAGGTGGGCTACAGACAGTGCCATCTTGTGGCCGCAAATAAACGTATAGCAATCTCGTAGGGCTCGTTTTGTTTCCGAAAAATCTTTTGTCAGCCACTGTCTTTCTGGCACCATACGAACTGGAGTGGTGTAAATACAACGGCAGAAAGAATCGAGCTTATAGAGCGACTACTATAACGAGTATATGAGATTATATTGACATTTTTCGTTGCAGAAGATGCTTTTGAAGCAAATGTCAAATGAGGGGTTTTGCCCCTCATCATCTTGCTGAATAGCTCCTCTCATGTCAGAATCTACCAATGTTAAATTCGAATAACTGGCCACAGTAACGGCTATTTGTGTTGAAAAGTCCAGTTTCTTCCGCCTGCGTCTTCTAATATAAGATTTAGTCCTGGTTTCCTTCTCAAATGCTGCTGCGTCTTGCTATCCCTATGACTCTGTCTCTCGGAGGTTCTTTCCAGACCTCATAGCAAATGAAAACCTTTTAATTATTTTGCCACAAGTTATGAGTGTCTTTCCTACTCTTCTAGCGCAGACTTTCTCAACGTTTTTGCCGCCACGGAACCATTGCATTTTTAAAAAAATCCGCGCGGAACCTTTGCATTCAAATATTTACTGACGTTTTTTTCGTATCTCCCGACTCCCCCCCCCCCCCCCCAGCTATCATTATCATCTCCGCCCCCCCCCCCCCAAAAAAAAAAAATCATAAGATATACTAATTGTGATAGTTACAAGCATGGGCAAAACAAACAAAAAGTTGTTTCTCATACCAGTTTATCTAGTAGGCCGCCGCCGAAAAGAAGCATACAAAATGCTTGTGGTAATGACACGTGCAAAAGCGGTTCCCCGCCCATGTGTAGAACTAAAGTGACTTTTTAACCAACCTGTCTTGGACAAAAGAAAAGCAGAGCTGTATCTCAGCTCTAGGGTTACGCGAGAAGTGCCTAGGAGGTTTTTTACAGTTTATGGCGGAATCCTCGCCGATCCTGGGTGAGAAACCCTGGTCTAGTGAGTAGGTGGAAGTAACTGTAGATAAAAAAAAACTTAAACCTACCACTGATTTCAGCAGGTTTAACTCAATGTTAGAAGGGTCAGTATGGTTTTGTCTTGCCCAAGAACCAGTCTCCTGTGTACTTACCGTTAGAGAGAATAAATCACATTATCTGGGTACAATATTAACCACAGACTGGTCAAAGAGTTAATCAGAGACTAATGACTTGAAATCATACCTGCTGAGTGGCCTTAAATCGAGTGAGCAGTAACAGCAAAGAGTCCTTTTAAGGACTAGGTAAACCTAAAACACGGAACAGTGGAACAGCTCTTTACCATACTGCTGCTGTTCCGTGTAGAAAGGAACATTCTATACATTTTATTTCCAAAGAAAAAAATGCAAAAGGAGAAAGTAATAAACAGCTAAATGCTGGGCAACTTACAGTTTCGTTAGATTTGGATTTCTCCTTATTTCTTAGTTTGGTATTTTCACTGCTGGAAATATAATCGCTACCTGAGAATTGTCTAAAGAGTGACGTTCTTGAATTTTCAGTGCAATGACTTAAGTCAGATCTGAAGATCATCTCGGCACTGCAATATTCTAAGTCATGCAGGCTGAAAGACATCTTCGAGTCAAAGTCATTTGACTTAGGATACAACAATCGTTCCTCAATGAGGAAATAAAATAATGGCATTTTCTGTGAACTTTGCCTCTGAACACATCCAAAATCTGAACCTACTTTCAATGAAACAACATCATCAACAGGTAGCTTGTCTAGACTTTGTATGCCATTAAAAACCTCGTCATCATTGTGAATAATAAGGTCAATAAATTTTGACTTGGTCCTATATTCTGGGAGACAGCCTCCGAAGAATTTGTACAACATTCTTTCATGTGGATCGTCTTTCTTGCACTGATGATTATAAAATTGCTCCATATATCTGACACTGTTGTCTTTGACACTTGTACACATCATAACTGTAGTACTATTGGGAGAGTCAATCATCTGTGACCATCCTTGTGATGTATAGATATATTCACAACTGTCAGCGTCGCTATCAAAATCTCTAGGTGGTATTGGTACACTTGAGTCCGCATTAACAGGAAATTGGCTTTCTGTATTTCGCAAGTGTTTGTTTTGTAACTTATAATCAGACATAGTTGACTTCTCATGAGCTTCAAGATTTACGTGGTGATTCGTTTGGTCAGTCATTGGGATCGCTAAATTTTCAATGGACACTGCGTTGGGTCCTCTATAGAATATGTAATCCACTTCACATAAATCAGTTTTCTCATTTTTCACTGATTCATTACAGATAGGGGATCTGTCATCACCTAATAAGTTCTCCTGTGGTAAGAAGTATGCCTTGCCTGATGAATGTGACAGCAAAGTTGGGTCCCCTTTGTAGAAATGGTAGGGCATGTCCCTGAAATCAGTGCCTATCTTGTTTTTCGTACAAGAGTGCTGTAACAACGGTGATGAGATCACAGATCGAACATTTGAAGACTCTACTGAACGGGGTAGTAATTTTTTACCACCTTTTGGGTACGGTAGTGGTGATCTATGAGTTTCTGTGGAATATGCTGTTGTTTGTGGTGGAGATCTAGATGTATCGTTAACAAATTGTGAAGATAAATGTGGTGAGTTTGTTTTATTCGTGAATGAGTTCAGAAGGCGTGGTGAGGATCTATGAGTCATTTCATGCTGTTTAGATTGTACATCTAGTGAAAGAGTCTGTTTTTCTGGAGACTCTGAAGACTGGGGAAATGAGCTTAAAGTTCTTAAATGTTCCTGGTACTGTGAACTAAGGGAATCGGTTATATAATCTGTTGATCGCGCAAGAGAAGAGGAGTGCCCCGCATGTTGTGAATTTGGTGGGAGAAGACGAATATCCCTTGCAGGCTGTCGTGATGGGTGATAACCAACTACTGTTTCTGGTCTGTCTACTTGAATATAAGATTCAGATTGCACATTCGTGGTTGTTCTTGGATATACATCATAGTCTTCCATTGGGTGAACCATGGTTGGACCAGAATATAATCGAGAATTACTAGCCTGTGCCATGACGCCAACCTTTTCCTCTGCCCCATCATGAGCAGTACGGAACTCTCTTACTGTATCATTTGTCAGGCTTTTGCTGATCCCATCTGCAGCACCGCTCCTAGAAATTCCAGATGAATTAATCATTGCAAGGTCTGAAGTGGCTACATCCGAAACATAGTGTGGTGGGTGGATTTCTTTGTGAACGCTGTTGCTTTGCAGATCTGTAGAAGGGATGTTCATCTGACTATAAAAGTGGGGAGAATCTGCTTGGACTGAAATCGAGCGTGTCTCTGTTCCTTTTTTAAGAGTCACTGACTTTGGTAGCGGTAAAGAGGGTGGTGAGTTAATCGACTGGGTCTGAACATCCCTAGATATTGATCGCAGGACCCGAAAACCAGGAACTGAATTAGATGAGTCTAAATGAGATGCTGTGTAAGTTGGAACAGGCGATGAAGGTAGTACCGGAATACCACGCGGTAAGTTACTGTTGTTATTTGTCTGCGCTGACGCATCTTTCATTGGTGGTTCTGTCGAAGTGATAGGCGGTAATGGTCTAGAATTAATCCCAGAATAAAGCTGACGCTTACTGGGTATAATTTTGCTGGGTTTTGCATTAAGAGGAGCATTACCTGGATCGTATGTCCAGGTTCTTTCAACTGTTGCCTTTACCTTTGTTCCCATGTCGATTATTTCAGAGATATTGTCGTTGTAGGTGGAACTTCCCACGTCTTTACTGGTACGAAATGGCCAACCATTTGTATCTACCGCTCTTCTGGGATAAACTTCCAGGCTATCATCATTTCTTCGACTTTTGTATCCCTCATGGCTAACTGTTTTGCTTTTGGCTTTAGTCTGTCTTTCTAAACTGCTAGCCAGATAATCAGTTATTGCTGAATCAGAGTCCAGTGTTGCATAGACGTCTTCTCTGGTAAATGCTGGGTCTGTTTTTGGTTGCGTCATATTTGATCGCTCATAAACTCGCGACAGTAGTGCCTCTTTATGTTTTGTTCGATCTGTGGCAGGATTTGAATTTATGAAAAAATCTTGAGTCTCCACGTTGTCCAGCGTATCTGCACTGAGTTGGTCTGCTGGCTGCTGTGTATTGTAGGGAAAGTTTAAATTGGAGGCTGGCATTTTTGCAAGAGAGATGCTCATGGCATCCAGAAAGCTTCTCATTGTTGCTAGGTTAAGATTTGTGTTTCTAAGAAGCTGGTCCATGTGCCCAGGAGTCATTGAACACGGGAACCCAGTATACTGATTAGGAATATTTGGATTCGCCAGTGGAGCAGGTGAGAGGGTAAAGTTGGTATCGAGAGAATCTGCCGGTGCCACTCCTGAAGGCTGATTGGCTTTGTCTGATGTTTTTTCTGCCTCGTTTTTTCGTGTATGCTTGTTTCTGGAAGCTGTTGAGTATAATTTTTCATCAGGATAGTTATCATCGTCTTCTTCTCGATGTTCTTCATCATTATCATCAGAGCTACTGTAAAGCATGTTTCTCACAGAACGATGATATCGCGTCTTGCTTTCACGAGACCGATCATAATGCTGGTTTGGTCGGCGTGACTTTCTCTGTGGGTGTCTGTATGTGTAGATAGGGACAGTTTCCTTAAAGTCTCTTTTGCTTAGTGGTACGGGGTTTCTCTTGTCCTTAGGTACAGACCTGCCATTTGTCACAGTCTTGTGTTTTCCAAAAAAGTAATGGGTTTCTTCATTAGAAGTTTCATCATCAGAAGTATCTCCGCTTGATGTGGTGCTTTCATCTAAATCGCGATGTCCTTTCATAGCGTCATACTGTAAGGGATTGTAGAACATGTAGTTTCTGTCATATGGATAATGTTCATATACTTGCCCGTTTTCACCTACGAAAACCATGTTCCCATAATCAGCCGCAGGATATTGTATATAGTTCCAGTCTGCCGGGTTGTCAATGTATTCTAACGGTTTGTACATCATCTCCGCCGGATCCAAGATACTGTGTCCTGGAAACATGTATGGATAATAGTCTCTCTTATACTCTCGTTTTCGTTTATTCTTCTTTTTCTTTCTCTTTTTGTGTTTACTATCTTCGGAAGTAGCCTTTCCAGGAACAGTAATGAATAAAGAAGATACTACATGACGATCTGCGGGACCCTGGCCTCTTAGTTCACCATCGCCGGCCTCCGGAATCAAGTCAATTTCTTGATTTGCTCCGTTACCTTGGTAAGACGCACCGGATATATCTTTAGTCACTTTAGTAATGTTTCTCGACTGAGCATTCATTTTATGCGGTGAAGTTCCCTCCTTAATGCCAGAATCGCTTCTGAAACTATAATCGGATGACGACTTTTTGGGAGACTTGGATGAATCAACGCTATCTGGCCATTTCTCAGTCTTGCTACGCCTAGACGTTGCCAAACACGGAAATCCTAATGGTGACTTGCGTCCCTGCGAAGAATCTCCTTCTGATCTTTGACGATCTATAATAAAATACTCTATCTCAGGAGAGCGGTGCTTGTGTCGACCTACGTCACTCTCCGAAACGGCATGGTGAGATAACTTTCCTTTTACTTTCGGGTGATGCATCTGTGCACCTGATGTACTGAAATGGGTATCTGTCTTAGTGGATGGTTTATACGACCTACCACTGTCAAGTGTAACTGATGTATACTCATACTGTCTAGGTACATACAGTCCTGGCTGACTATAACTTGACGCTTCATTGCTGAACATTTTGGGAATATTACGCGATGAATTAACCGATCTGGCCATAACGTAGTTCTTATTAGGTGAGGTTGATGTTTCAATTAGTCCTCCGGTTTCTTTTTCTTTGTGATATGTAACAGAGGCGTTAGTATCGATGATAGTATTTCCGAAGGGTTTCACATAAGGTACAGGTGGCACTACTGACCTACCTGGGTCTATGGGTGAAGCACTGATTAAAGGATGTGCTTGAGATGGTGCTACATAAGCTGAGGGCTGCATTATAGCACTGCTGGCTACTCTGTGAGATGTGTATTGAGAATTTGGATGAATCCAATGGTAACCGTTTCTCGTAAACATTATGAAGGCAAGTTTTATTAACAGCTAGTCTGTTACTATCCATAAACACGCAAGAGATCTACCACCATTTACACTGTCCTTTTTCTTTAAAGAACAAAACTTTTTTTCCTAAATCATGTCGTAATTATGTATTCCTTATCTTATCCAAAAGTTGAACCAACTTCTTGCAAAAGTCTAAAAACAATATTTTTTTTAAGATCCTGAAGCCACATACTGTTTTCTTCTTTGTATTCTCAATAATCACTGGCTCTATAACCGTTGCTGCTTATAATCAGATCTAACTGAAACTTTCTCCATCGTATTCGAAATGATACAGAAGTATACTTGAAATAATATTACTATTTCACATGAATTTATTCCAGTGCGACAAACCAAGAGTATCCTTAATGTCCGTTAACAATTTTTAAAACATGGTAAAACAAAGAGACAACCTATTCGTTTCCCTTTATCACAAACTCAGATGACATATGTGCTTTGTCTCCAACGAAGACCTTGTCTTAATGTAAATTAACATCAGTCATAGCACGTCTACGACCAGGTGACCTGGGCTGCCTGCTTTCATCACTTCATTTTTCACGGCCTACAGGTATCTGGTCTTTAGGTGGGCTCTAATTTATATTTTGTATTCTTCATATATCGCGCAAGTATGGGTGTGAATGTTACACTAGATTTGTTTTAACGAAGATCTCAAATGCTGTTAATACACTAATTCTGCACAGTAAATAATACTTTTCATCCCAAATCACTTTTAAGAGAAAAAGTTGAGGACGAGAAAAGCAGATTAAAGAAATGTTCTCCTTATCACATGCCCTCCTGAATGAAGTAAACAGACACATGAATTTGGTAGAACTGGCAAATGATCGTGCCATGTGTAGAGCTGCTCTGTATTGGGAAGCTGCGTTGTCAATAAGGTCAAACAACAAGTGTAAGCAAATAAAGACAGGTGTCGAACACAAAGCCAATTAAACCAATCAAAAGTTATTAAAACATGTATGAAAGAAGTTGCTCAACAAAATGAAGCTTTATGACTCCAATTTAAAAAATGACATCGACTTACTTTTAAACCTCCATTTCGTGCCATTTGGTTGACGTGGAGTAAAGAAATATACTTTGCAACTAAGCGCAGAGGATATTACAATGCACACCAACAATCTACAGATATTTATGTGAGAAGATAATTAAAATTGCAAAGAAAAAATATTCTCTTTTTATAATAAATTACAAGCCTCGACTGGTGTTTTTCCCCTTCAGTATTTTTAGAAATCAATAAGTATTCTTTTAAAAATCGTATTATACATTATTGTACATATCATGAAAAAAGACACTTCTTGGAAAAAATCTAAAACAGCGCATACTAAAACTAATGCAGAAATTGCTTTTTTTCAGTTCTATGTTTTCTGATTGCACTTCTTCTACGTTCGAGGTTGTTGGTCACTTCAGATCCTTATCCCTGTCGACATGGCAAAGCCTGCAGTCCTCTCCAGATCCTGATAGAATCCCCAAAGCTTTTGCCCCAAGCTTATGTCCTCTGGCCATGTCTCACGCCTCAAGTCTGCGTGGTTTAGGCATTCTGATTGTTATTTCAGCAACGATCAGAACATGACAAGATTATACCAAAAAACTACTTAATTATGCAACTATTGTCCGATAACTGTAGATAAAAAATTCGTGAAACACTGTCTGATGTTTTGTTTTCTTTTTTTTCTAAATGCATTTTGACCCCTCTCCCTCCTGTAAACTGAGCAAAAACTCCCATGTTCTACTCTACTGGAAGTGCTGCTGCTCTAGGCCATAATAATGCCGGTTAAAAAAAATCTCTGCGTGCGTGGTTTATTTCCCTCAGGTTGGGGGGTTGGGACTTGGGGGGGGGGAGGAGGGGTTTTATTTCTTTAGTAAGAAAGTATTGTTTACTTTTTGTGCACTAAATATACGTTACACTATACTTCAGTAAGACAGCGACTGTGAGAGCGGGGAAGAGAAGGAGATGACAAAGAAGAAAGACAGAAGACATCATTTCCGTTTATAAAGTATATGAAATGATTATGCACTGCTCTTTGATGAAGATTCTAGAAGCACTATGACAGCAGGTCTGTAAGTAACATAAAAGTGGAGATTGTGAAACCCATACTGGAACCAATAGCAAAGAGCAGCATATAAAACGATAATGTTTCCCAAAGTTTTACTGGCTTCTGATGTTATGTTTTTCTTCCGCATACTAATCATCTTGAGCTGTCCTAACATATTTATTAGCTTAATACAGATTAATTCAGATATGATAAAGCTTCTCGTTCCTTTTATTTTCTCTGAAAGCTAAACTATATGAATGTTTGGAAAGAAGCCATCTACAAAATACCGAAAGCTAAATTGTAACTAATGTGCGTTCGCGTGTCGTCTTGCAGCTTTTTATTAGTTTTTCATGTATATACTCTGGCGTGTGATTATTACCTAGAAAACTTAAACGAAACAATAATGTATTCATTTTTAAAATTTATTTTCTACACTTTTGTTTTCGTGAAACTCATGACGAGAAAAAACAAACTAATCTAAGACAGTGTGGTGGACGTGTGAAAATGGCCAGTAGCTGAGGCCAAGGAAGGAAGATCAGTCCATCAAGTTTCAAATGGGTGTCGGCAAATACAGAGTCTATAATTTAGAAAGGCTGACATGTGTGCTGAAATTATATACAGTTTTGCGCGATGAGTAAAATGTAAAACCTGTCTGGTGAGCACGATGTTATATAGCGTCATATTCCAATGTCATTACACCGTATGTATAACTAGTGATGGCATCCAGGACAGTTTTGTTTTTAATGGAGCCCCCTGAGCAACGTATGTGCAAAATATACCATTTTGCATAAAGGACAAATTGACTTCTTTTTATTTTAACATTTCAACAATATACACTGGTTACTCTAATGTAGTTTGCCGTGCATGTGTCCCACCCTCTCACTCCATTTAGGTCTTTCTATACGTCTTTGTACGGTATGCTAATGTTATCTGTTATCTAAGGTAAAATGAAGTATTTTAGATATGTATGTCGAGTGATGTTTTATGATACTACATTTTCTTTAAAACTAGAAATAAAGAGAGAAAGAGAAAAGGAAAACTAAACCTCTTACTGAGTAATAGATTTCTTTTCATTCCAGGATCTTGCTCAGCCTCCTCACTTTTCTCTCCAAGCCATAATATGATCTTTGTATGTATTTCTCATTCACATTCAGCTTTACATTTAAACGTGGTCAACACAAAATAATGTGAGAATTATAACAGATAACCATTCCACAGAGTGAGACCGTGCGCTGACAGACCTAGGAAAGCTATAAGTCAATAGTCAATATGGCCGAAGGCGAGACTGAATCAGCATTACACAATGTTAGGCTGTAAGCCACTACTTTACCCAGTAAGTCAATCTGAATACTAACAAGACCATCGGCATGATTGTTAAAATAGGAGTCCACACTGCGTAATTTCTGCAGTTTTGAAATGAGACTGTTAAGTCAGCTTTAAGTGCAGTGAAATTCAACATGGCGGGGGCCGGGCGTAAACTGCATGCTGCTGTCATTAACTGTCACCGATGAAGGAAGAATGGGGGCCAGCAAGTCCAAACTGATTAGAACTCTTCTTCTTCATCTTTTTCTGTCCACTTGAAACTGCAAGCTGGTTTTCTCTGCAGCTGACACACAGTGACGATGTTTAAACCTTGTATTCTCTGCTCATGTACACACATTTTCCTGTTCAGGGTGATCACAAAATCCTTTCCAGATTAAGAAGATGTATATCTTAAAAACTAGATCTTCTTCTTCCCCTTCCCTGGAACTTCAAGCGTTGGAGCGGTATCATGTTGGATTAGGAGTAGGTTTTTTTCAGTCCCTAAGCTAAAAAGCAGGAGGTGTGCAATAATTCTTTAGCAGATTCCACTGGCGATTCCTGCCACGTTAGCTAGGCTGAGCCGCTTACTCATTGTAGCAACGGAAAGATAGGATAATGACTTGGTCGATTGTGGTTCGTCAATCCTGACACTATCATGTCAGCTATGGTTCGTCAATCTTGACACTATCATGTCATCTATGGTTCGTCAATCCTGACACTATCACGTCAGCTATGGTTCGTCAATCCTGACACTATCACGTCAGCTATGGTTCGTCAATCCTGACACTATCACGTCAGCTATGGTTCGTCAATCCTGCCAAATCGGACATCGTCTTCACCCCCAATCGAGACTCTATCCTACCTCCTCTACTAGTTACTCCTGGAATCAATGTGTTTTGTTACTTCAACCCCGCCAACAAAGTATAGATCAACTTATTCTATCATAAAAGTGAGAGCTTACTGAGAAGCTAGCGTCTCACTTCCGAACTAAACTGTAAGAACCTAACTTCCGGTCCTATTTGAAGACCGATATCAAGATCTTAACCGGAGCATCAACCTAGCTGACATTTACAAAGACATCATCAGCCAGCCACACAATACATGAGATAACTAAGTCTGGAGTCCCAATATCGATATGCTCAGATGCCATTCTACAAAGTTAGATTAGACGTCACGGAATGTGTGAAAATAAGTCCTAATTTCAACAAAATTCAAATTTTACATGTGTAATATACTATTAACTAAAGAATAAGATACTATAAACCAAAGAACAAGATACTATACTATAAACTAAAGGATACCATAACACAAGAAGGAAGAAATTCGAAATCGAAGTAAACAAACAGTTTTTATTGAACCAGACATCAAAGATGCCTTTCTGTCTTGGGACCTGCGAAGAAACCACAGATGGTGAGACTTGTTCGTCACCAAGAAATTTTCTCGCGTTTTTCTAACAGACCAGAAAAACTTGTTGTTCCTTTTCTGCACACGAAAACATGTGCTAGCTCTGACAATGACAGATGGGACAGGTAGGCAAGCCCTCTCGGTGTTAAAGCAGTTCTCGTCTGACAACACAGCAAAAACTTGTTACGATCTAGAGACACACCTTAAAGCATTCCGTACATTACTGGATATTAAAAACACTATTAAAAATGGTAATGCGACGCTGTACCTGGGAACGGGTAACCAGCTTATATGCATGAGGTCTGTCCTTTTCCTCCATTTTGTATCTACGGCAAAAGATATGTGGTTCAAAGCGAAGACTACTGCCAATGGCATGACTGTAAAAGTTTTATTTTAAGAAAAAATCCAGCAAGTGCTCTTATTTCTGTACCACTGAATAAGTAAGTCTTTTATATGAATAGTGTCTGGATTTATTGCAGGGCGAAGAGATAAAATCAGGCATTAACTCTAGTCAGTAGAATGTCATGATTTCCAGTTAAACGAGCAATAACATTCTACGATTTGTCTTTATTATACGTAATGACATTTTTTCCCTTAAAAGACGATTTTGAAGCAGGCAGATGTTAGCTATGGAGGGGTTATTCGAGCATCACGTTGCTTCACTGGCCCTTCTTTCCCGTTCACTTGCTGTGACTCAGGTGAAATCTCATATATATGGGACTGTATTTTACATGATATCCTATTTTTCCTTTATTCACTTTCAGCTGTGTGTGAAATAAAATCTACAGTACCTCCCTGTACTGGCAGAAATCTTCCGCTTCCGTAAGCAATTTACTCAATATTGAATGTCGAGTACTCATTTTAACAACTGCGTGGACTGGGAGTCTGCAGCGGCAAGAAAATGTCCTTCTGCCTTCGAGAAACGTGTTTGTATCGATTTGATTACCCTGGTTGCCTACTTCTGCTTTCCAAACCTTCGCGTTCTTCAATGAACAACACTTTTTCCTTAATTTATTGCAAATGAGAGATAAGTGCAATGACGACTGTGTTTAAAAAAACTGCTGCTGCTGATAAAGAGTTGGTGGTTTTTCATTGCGCCAGGCCCCAATCCTTCCTTTCCAACCCACGCTGTCTCCGAATCGTTCTCTACATAACAAAATCATCATCTAGAAAGGATTTTCACCATTATATAGTCTTTCCGTGTAAGAAAAAAATTCCTCTCCGGGCAGATAACTGCTTCTGGTTGACAATCACTGCGACAGAGGTAGATAGAGTAATACTGACGCTGTGGTGTAACATTGAAGAAAACAAAGCTATGATTACTTAGAGCCTACATATTCCCAGTGGCAACGTAAGGATGCGAAAGATGGACACGTAAGAAGAAAAGATAATTGAAATGAAATGTTACAGAAGGGCACTTAGAATATCATGGATAGAAAGAAAATCAAATAATGAGATACTAATGCGATTACGTGTCGCAGAAATCTGGCTCCTAAACACCATCAAAATTAGAAAGCTGAGATACTTCGGCCACGTCAAAAGATACAGTGGGTTGGATAGTTTGATAGCAGAAGGCACATTGCCCGGCAAAACAATAAAAGGGGACCTCGCAGCAGGTGCCAGTTTATCCACTATTTTGTCATTTCTATGGTTCCAGATAAGGCACTCCACCTTCAAAATGAAATCACGGAAAGTCTGAATATGTCTGTACGAGACGCTGGTCAACTTTCGGCAACAAGTGAGAGGGATAACGTTCTAGGAAGGACACGTCACACTGAAGAAGAGGTAGAATACTCAATGCAGCTGTTGTCCTTTTTAAAATCCTATTTTCCCCTTTTATTTTCCTTCCTCGTTTTTTTTTTGTTTTTATCATTAAATAAAACGACACCATGTATCTTTATCTACTTCAATCTCAATTTCTTTCTGCATGGAGTCTCTGGGCTGTTCTTCACTGTGATGTGGTACATTTTTTTAAACGTACACTTCTGTTTGTAAGTATTTGTTGTTTTTCACACATTTCTAGCGCTGCTGTTAAGTAAGTAAACCTCAGAAGACCCAAGAAAACTGAAAAATAAGTGCAAACTTGACATACATATACAACGAAAAGCAATCTCTCAATCTGTAGTATTTAAGTCCTGCTATTTTCTGAAGCAGATGGCATATGCATTTTAAACAAAAGGAGAGAGAGACAGATAGACACAGAGAGAGAGACACACAGAGAGAGAGAGAGACCAACGGAGAAATGAAAACAATGCCTAACTGATCAGGTCAGTTCTGGCGAATAGGAAAACTGAAATGTAATGATGAAAAGAAAAATTTAGCAGCCATGTCAGTGCTCAGATGTGGCCAGAATATGTATCTTATTTAACTCTTCTCACTTTCTATCTACATTTGCCCACTATTTTCTGTCTACCTTTCTTGCATATTATAACATTCTGCCTTTTAATATTATACCTTGTCAACAGTTTGAGAAGATTTAATTTTGTGAACGCGGTCTATACTATTTATGCAGCGGACACGCACTGATGACTCAAGTAAATGAAAATAACAATATTTCAAAACCCACATTATCATATCTTTGGGGCTTAATGTTCCTCAAGTATTCATGTCTCTGTTGAATTGATAAGATCATAAAATGCTCTTGCAACATTTCCCTGCATAAATCGATCCACGAGGAAGTTCTTTGTAAGAAAAACAGTAACGCTACAGTGTACAGATTTTAATTCAAACTGGAAAATTGGTGGGTGCTTCTGGAAATACTTGGTAAAGTAACAGACCGTTTTTAAATGTGGAAGTCGGTATTTTAAACTACGAGCGGCACGGCAATTTAAAATAACTTTCAAAATAGAATGAACAAAACTACTTGTCTCACATCAGAAAGGCAGGAAATGTGAACATTTAGGTTAACATTCACCATCATCATCATGTGCCGTGCCGACTGGCGTTGGCTATTATGCTTCTCCAGAGTATCCGATCCTTCATGCAGGCCATCAGTTCAGTTGGTGATCTCCTCTCACACCATCCCGTCAGACTGTCCAGTATCATTTCTCTTGGTCTTCCTCTTGATCTTCTTCCTTCTATTTTTCCTGTTGTTATAATACTTTCAATGCCCCCTCTTCTCATTGCATGTCCTATGAAAGTACATTGTCTCTCTCTTATCTTTTTCACAAGGTTTTTTGTCTCTCCAGCTCTTCTCATACATTCTTCATTAGTTATTTTTGCTGTCCAGGGGATTCGCAACATTCTTCTAATAAACCACATTTCTGCTGCTTCCAATGATTTTTGTGCAGACTTGCCTATTGTCCATGATTCACTTCCATATAACAAGATAGGTTCAATATAGCATTTTAGGACTCGTTTTCTAACATTCATTGATAAAGATGTGTTAGCTAATGTTTCTCATTCTCTGAAATGCAGTCTTTGCTTGGCCTATTCTGTTCCTAATTTGGTTAACACTGTTCCCAATAAATTTGCTCATGAGATGTCACAAAGATGTATTTCTGATTAACCAGAAGAGCACAAATTATTAATTTTCAGTCAGTAAGATATGTGCATTTAATATTTCAAAGCAACAACTCAGTTATGAATGTACAGGACAAAAAGTCTCCAAAAACTGCACTTGTTTGAAATGATGCCTTAGAAGGCCAGCTATTTACATAGTCACAGGAGCAACAAAAGACAGAAAGATCCACCCAACAGATAAGTATACACAGACCACTGTGAATGAAAGAATCAGAAAATGATGAAGAATCTGGCCAATTGTTTCTAACGCTAGTTTTTTTGGGTTTTTTTTTTTTTGGGGGGGGGGGGTCTTTTTAGACAACATTTCCTGAAATAAATAAGAGGACACAACATCAATTACCACTTCTCCACTACAACACATCATCTATTTATAATTCTAATTTAAAACTGCTTCTTGGTATGCCAAGAGAAATATAAATTTTCTTTCTAGATAAACAAGACATTCTTTCCCCATAATTAAATCTGACACTGATGTATGAGACACACTGTGACCAAAGATAATGCTCAAACAGAATGGTGGTTTCTGTGTTAAAAACAGCTAAAGCGTGCAGTTACATTTGGTGTGTATCAAACATGAACTTAGATCAATCAAGGTGAATTAAACAAAGACAAAGTATCAGAAATGAAAACAATATTTAATAAAATATATATCTTTAACATGAGTAGTTGGGCAGTGTTGGTAATAGGTTCAAAACTGGAAAAGATACTGAGTTTTGCAAATCATCCCATAGAGAAGTAGTAGTTATCTCTCACAATTCTAAACTAGTAAGTGTTTTGTGTGTGTCCTTTTCCACTATTCTGTCATTTCTATGGTCTTTGATAAGGCATGCTACCTTAATATAGCACAATGAGAGAGAAGAATTATTTGAAGTTGCTAGTGCATTGTTCATTCATGGCTCTGCAGATTCTCATCCTATTATAGTCCAGTTCTCCAAGTGTCTTTCATTTCTACAATTCTTTTCTATAAATTCTGGATGTTAACCCTACATATTCTGCTCACTCACTTTGTTATGTAGAGAGCCTAATTGTTTCCATCTATATAGAAAATCATGTCAGAATATAAGGTTATTATTTTTATTTTATTTTACTGGTCAGTCAGTCGTTTGCATGTCCCTTGTGGAATTTTGCCTCCCTAACAGCTCTTTTGTAGGCCTCTTGGTTGTAAGCAAGATGCCCTGCTGCTGATCCATCCATTCACAGATCATCAACGATGTCTTGCAACCATTTCGTCATGGTCTTCCTCTCTTTATTTTTCCTACTATATACCCTTTTAAAACTGTCTTCTCTAAATTCCCACGTTAAATTAATGTCCAAAGTATTTAAGATTTCTCTCTTTAATCTTCTTTACTAGCCAACCTTCTTCAATATTATGTTCTTGCAATATGGATATATTTTGTTCTTTTCTGTGTCCATAAAATTTGAAGAACTCTTCTATAGCATTTACATTCAAAGGCATTTATGTGTTTCTCAGCTGTTGTGTTAAGTGTCCAGGTCTCACAGGCATATGCTGCGATTGGAAAGATGCATGCCCTCAAAAATCTTATTTTTGTAGTTTTGTCTATTCCTCTCCATAGCTTATTTAGTTGTTTTACTTTCTGAAGAGCGATAGATGTCCTCCTTTTAATGTCCCTCATTGTATCTCCATTACTAGTTAGTAATGATCCAAGATATTCAAAACTCTCCACTTCTTCCAATTTTTCCTCATTGATACATATTTCTTTTGCCTTATTTGTTTTGTCAGTTGTCATCAATTTAGTTTTCTTTGCATTACGATAGAGCTTTTGCTCTTCACTGTTCTTATGGACTGACATAATTAGATTTTCCATTCCTTTTTGTGTTGTGGACAGTAATACTGTGACATCAGCATATCTAATCTCTGGTATTTCATAACATTCAATTTTTATGACATCATAATATTCTTTGTCTTCATCTTCTCTAACATTCCTCATTATATTTTCAGTATACGAGTTAAAAAAGTAAGGTGCCAGTATGCACCCCTGACAGACCCTTGTTTTATGTCAAACCAAGTTGTTGTTTCACCATTTATTCTTACTGCTGCCTGTTGGTCTAGATACAGCAGTGATATTAATTGTATCAAATAACATTTTTCTCCATTATTTCTCAAAGTTTCTGGTATTGTACACAATCAAATTTTACTGGTGTTCTCCCTTTTTTTGTCACTTTTTTTTTAAAACCTGTTTCTTAATAAAACCATATCATTCACTTCTTCCATTCACCTCTCAGTACAAGTTCAACCACAGTTATCATCACATTTATTTCCATTCATAAACATCCTTTACATTTTGCTGCAGTTACAAGATACTATAAATAACCAGAAAAAAAAATAATCATCATTCTCAGGAAGCAGGAAACTCTCTACTACAGAAAGAAAAACTACACATCTTCACAGAACAAAACAGGATACATTCAGATAAGTGTTTTGATCCATTTAAAAATGCTGAAGTCGGAGACACTGGACCAGTGCAGTCTAGATAGGCAACCACCTCTCACCTGACAGGGATATATTATATCCAAATCACGTTGAGGTTTTCCGGTGTGAAAGTCCAACTCTGGACTGGATGGGCAGCCACCTCTCACTTGGCGGGGATATACTGGTATCCAAAACACGTCGAGGTTTTCTGGTGAGGAAGTCCAACTCTAAGCTGGATGGGGAACCACCTCTCACCCAGCAGGGTTATATTCATATCCAAACCACGTCGAGGTTTTCCAGTGAAGAATGAAGAAGTCCAACTCTAGACTAAACTAGTGCAACGAAAACTACAATGTCGCAATGCCACTTCTGTGACCCACCAAGAATATAGGCCCAACCCCCGCTATGCTCTGAGCCTCCATCCTAAATGAGACTATCACAAGAACCACAGGAGTAAATTCAGTAGGATCATGGGGCAATCTTGATGGTAGAAGCGAATGAAGAAGAAGGTCCATTTAAACTCCTTTAAGAGTGCTCAGGTTAAGAATATATATAATAAATGGTTCAGAGACTTATAACAATAATATTAAATCAAAAACTCCTTAGCTTATCAATGCTAGAGTCCTGAAAAAAGTCCAACACTAGGAGCACGCTTTAGCCTTAACTAGACAAAAAAAGTGGAATTAACACAAAAACTTACCTTTGTTGCTCCTATCTGGTACATTTCTTTGTTCTCTGGACCTTGGGTCTGGAGAATGAGCTTGCATACATCCCAAGGTACCTGACCTGTTTTGATCACTTGACCTCTCAATAAACAATGGTACCTGAGGCAAATGGAGAATATAACATAGTTTGTTATTTCACTTTACTGATTATTACATTGTTATTTCACTTAGCTGATTATTACATTGTTGTTTAACTTAACTGATTATTACATTGTTGTTTAACTTAACTGATTATTACATCTTTCATTTTGAAATCTTTTCCCCCATTTAGTGATTCTTTGTGTTACATACACATACTTTTTCTATAACACTCTCATTCCCTCCTCCTTTCCAAATAAATCTTGAATCAGTTTTCAAATACATGTGGTGTATTATAACTTGTGAAAATGCTGACAATGTAGAAAATTCCAGTAATCACTGAATGTGACACTTGGATTTCTTGTTAATGCAAAATATGCTGACATTATGATTCACAGAACTTAATTCTTTGGACTTTACTGGTCAACTGTATTTGGCACTACTAAGAATACATTCTATTCTATTATACTCACTCTATTCTGTTCAATTCTACTCTACCCACTCTATTCTGTTCTATTCTATTCTCATCAAATAAAACCTGGTTACCTCTCAATAAAATGTGGAAGCTTTATCCTCACAGGATAGCCCATCTTTCTGATCTTGATGGTTTCCAACATGCCAGTGTATCTCAGCTGGTCTGATACCACAATGTCTTCAAAAGTCATTGGTAACTTGCTGGCATTTGGTTTGATGCAGCGCACAAAGAATGGGTTGCATCTATTAGTGAGAATAGGTTTTACATAAACAATTTCATTCAACTAACAGGCACTTCAAACATCATTTCTGGTGACAATCATTTGAATTTACCTTTTAGTTTAATTTTTCCTCTAATATGTGTAGTTTAGATGAAAACATTGGTAGTTTCAACTTTATTTCCTTTTAATTTCATTATTTACATTATATCTTTTTTTGTCATGTTGTAAGATCTCCTTACTACTGCTAACTTTAAAGCAAACTCTGTGACAATCATGAACCACAGGAATTATGGGGAATGGGTTACAGTTATTTGTTTGAATTCCTGTTCTCTTGCAGACTCCATCCACAATGAAGAATGCTTCAATTCCTCTCAACCCACATGGCCCAGAATGAAGAAATGCAAGGGCCTGTTTCCATGAGGATAGGGTCTTGACTAGCTCAGGTGCATTAGCTCTGAGAACTGTAAAATGCCCGTTTGCACATTTATTCTACTATTCATTCCTTCCATTTGATATTCACATGTATTACAAAAGTATCAGTTTAAAAAATCATCTTCAGATTCAAATAAAACAGACATTCCAAAACTCATTAAACCTTTATAATTAGTCTGCTTTCTGTCACTTATATCATATTTCTTTACCATTTAAAAAAATCCAAACATACAAATACATATTATAGTAACCTTAGCACATTTCACTGACAAAATAAAAAGTTTAGAACAAAAATTTGAAATGCTTTCAACCAGAAGGATCAATATGGTTTAAAAATGATCTTAAAAAAACTACACTGTAAAATGAATTACAATTTGCCAATCTTAAAAAATACAATGTGACATACTAAAATCTTGTAGAAGTCCATGTACATATATTTTTAATGGCATATACAGTACAATGATAAAGAATGTTGTTTTTCTTTGTTACTTACCTTTATCTTTTTTTTTGCCACTAAACTCTGTGATGCTGGTTAAAAGATAAATGTCATCATTTCAATAAACTGTACAATAACACAAGCTCAACTCACCTAGACATGGTGTCAATGAGAGACAGGAGAGATTCATTGAAACTTGCAGCAACAGTTGTAGTTCTTGGCTTCTTTGTGATAAAGTGGCCTGTTGTCTTGCTTAATGTCTTTGTGATGAGACGATCTCTGTGATCTTTGAACATCTGGGATATTAGCTGTGAGTCAAAGAAATAATTTACAATCAGCTACAATTTTTAAACATTTTATGTAATTAACTGTGATTCAGACACAATGTACAATCATTGTGATTCCCTAACACTTTACAGTTAGATACAACTCAGAAACAGTACAATCATGACTACTATTTCTCAATTTCAGTTAGTCAGTCATTTGCATGTCCCTTACAGAACTTTACCTCCCTAACAGCTCTCCTGTTGGCTTCTCGGTTACAAGCAAGATGGCTTGCTGTATTCATTTGCAGATCATCAACAATGTCTTGCAGCCATCTTTGCCTTGGTCTTCCTCTCTTTCTTTTTCCCATTATGTATCCTTCCAAGACTGTCTTCTCTAAATTCTCATAACGTTTAATGTGTTCAAAATATTTAAGTTTTCTCTGTTTAATCCTCATTACTAGCTAACCTTCTTCAATATTAAGTTCTTGAAGTATGGATATATTTCGTTCTTTCTTGTGTCCATGATATTTGAAGAACTCCTCTGCATCATTTACACTCAAAGGCATTTATTTCTCAGCTGTTTTGTTAAGCGTCCAGGTCTCACAGGAATATGTTGCGGTAGGAAAGATGCATGCCCTTAAAAATCTTATTTTTATAATTATGTCTGTTTCTTTCCAGAGCTTCTCTAGTTGTTTTACTTTTCGAAAAGCGATATAAGTCTTCCTTTTAACTTCCCTCATTATATCTCCATTACCAGTTAGTAATGATTCAAGATATTCAAAACTTTCCACCTCTTCCATTCTTCCTCAGTGATATATATTTCAGCTGCCTTATTTGTTTTGTCAGTTGTCATCAATTTAGTTTTCTTCACAATAGGATAGAGGTTTTGCTCTTCACTAATCTTATAGACTGACATAATTAGTTTTTCCATTCCTTTTTGTGTTGTGCACAGTAATATTGTGTCATCAGCTTATCTAATCTCTGGTATTTCATAACCTCCAATTTTTATTATTTTTATAATATTCTTTGTCTACATCTTCTCTAACATTCCTCATTTTATTTTCAGTATACAAATTAAATAAGTAAGGCAACAATATGCACCCCTGACGGACCCATTGTTTTATGTCAAACCAAGTTGTTTCACCATTTATTCTTACTGCTGCTTGTTGGTCTAGATACAGCAGTGATATTAACTGTGTCACATGTGTTGGAAATCCCATTTTTTCCATTATTTCCCACAATTTCTGGTGCTGTACACAATCAAATGCCTTTGAATAGTCTATAAAAGATAAATATAGATTCACATTAAATTTTCTGCATTTCTCTATTATTAATCTTATATTGAATACATGATCTCTTGTTCCTATTCCTTGCCTAAAACCAGCTTGGACAATGCTGACTTCTTCTTCTATTTTCTTACAAAGTCTACCCATTATGACTTTAAATATTTTTAATACTGCCATGACTAATCAGGGCAATGGTTCTGAAGTTTGTGCATAATTTCAAGTTACCCCTTTTTTTGGCAATGGTATGAATATAGTTTTTTTCCATTCTTTTGGCCAAATACCTGAATGCCATATCTTTTCACATTGTGTATGATAGACTGTAGCACATTCCTTTCTGCCTGCTTTAATAAGTTCAACTGTTATCTCATCACATCCTGGTGATTTACTATTTTTCACACTCTTTATTGCCCATTAAACCTCTTCAACTATCGGTTCGGGTTCTTTCTCCTCCAATAATAACTCACACTGTTGATTTCTGCTTTCACAGTCAGTTGTATCATACATTCCTCTGCAATATTCCTTCCATCTTTCCAGAATTTCCTCTGTCTCTGTCAAGGTCTTTCCCATCTCATCACAAATTACATTTAGCTTAGGTTTGACATTCCTCATCAATGTCTTCATTTTTTTAAACATTTCACATCTCTTTCACACTTTTGATCTCCTCCTATTCTTTCACAACAATCTTGTATGTACTGTTTTTTTTTGTCTTTTCTTATGTTTCTTCTTACTTCTTTTGTTAAGGATTTATATTCCTCTTTGTTGTTGTTTCTCAATTTATAATGACATTTTTGTATCAAAATGACAATGATCACATCTGAAAAGCATATGGGAATATAACTTTGAAGACACACAAGTCACAGTGCAGAATGCTAGTAAGTTAAATCACGAACCAATGACATGTTTTTAATATCTGCTTAGAACAGCTTGGTACATACCTTGTTCTTGCTCTCACACATAAGCTCAATAACATCACTTCTGAGAGTGTCTTTATTCTTCTCTAGAAAGTGTTGGACCTGAAAATAAACAATCTGACATGCTTATCTCTAAATTTAAAGGGAAGGAGGCTTAAATCTACACAAAATTATAAACATTTAAACAGCACACTTTATACATACATACATTATATATATATACACACACAAATGCAAATATATATATATATAAATATATGTATACAAATATGAAAAAAAGTAAGTTGATCATGATTTGTTACTATTTTATAAGATTAGAAATACTAAGAAAACATATGAAAAGTAGTGTGTGAAAAAATTAAGACAATTCTGCAACTGAAACTCTCTTATCTCATCAGTGCCCTAGAAAGGCTGCTCTCTCTCTCTGAACCTTAAGTGCCCAGGGCACATGGGGCTTCCGCAAGTGTTTTCCACAAATGCCTGTCCTTTGCCTTTTTTTCTGCTCTTGCCCAGGTGAGCCCTCTATTGCTCAACATCCTTTCTGTTGTTCTTCTCCATGTTTCTTTTGGTCTACCCTTACTTCTGTTCCCTTGTGGTGTCCATCTTTGTGTTATTTTTGATAGTGAGTTGTCAGTCAGTATAAGGCTGCTAGTAGCAAGAAATTTATACTCTGTTGCTCCTCTGCTATCTTCCTGGCCGTCTCTTATGTCAGTCATTTGTTTACCAGCATTTTCTCTGATGTGTTTCTGTCTCTTCTGGGCCGTCCCATGCTTTCTTTACTCTCTGGAATCCACATCAAAGCTGTTTGTGGTATGGATCCGTCTGTCTTTCTCATAACGTGGCCAATCCATTGGCACCTTCTCCTTTCCATCACTGCTGACACTTGTGTCATGCCTATCTCTCTGAGGCCATTTCTTACAGTATATGGCCAAAACACTCCTTTTATCACATGCAGACACTTGATTTGGAAGGTGTCTAATATATGTGTCTTATGAAGAATTAGAAGAATATTCTGGCCACACACCATAAGAAATAACATCTTGTTGGCAGAAATGCAGATGAAGCCATTGACAGCAATTATTGAGGAAAGACACTGGCAATGGTTGAGACATGTGCTCTGGATGACTGATGATTCATTACAAAATTATATCGCTAAGACAGACACCACAGGGGAACAGAAGCAAAGGTAGACCAAAAGAGACATGGAGAAGAACAACAGAGAGGATGTTCAGCAATAGAGGACTCACTTGTGGGCAAGAGTGGGGGAAAAAAGGCAAAGGACAGGCATTTGTGGAAAACCTTTGCAGAAGCCCCGTGTGCTCTGGGCACTTAAGGTTCAGAGAGAGAGAGAGAGAGAGAGAGAGAGATGTACATTACTACACACATTTGCATGCACAATATTTCTTTCGCACATGAGCTGAACATTTTGCACACAGATTGCAAACCCTTAGAGGGAACATTGGTCCCAGTGTAGTGTCTTGCACAGATTTCTTCTGCTTTCAGCATTTAAACACTTACTCTGTTTTTCACCTGGCACTTTGCCAGCTTTTAGTTTCTTTTATTGCTATCTTGACCTCTTCTTGTTATAGATCCTGTGCTTATTTTATGTTGTTTTTTTTTTGCTGGTAGTATATCTGCTATAGCCTGACACTGGGGTTTATTTAGCAGATTGCTGAAATACTCTTTCCATCTTTCGATTTTCCCTTTTTCTTCATTTTTATTTGCTTTCCATTCCACGCCTTTAGTAACCCCTCTTTGCTTAAATAAAGATTGCCTCCAATCCTTCTAGTGGTGCTGCAGAGTATCCTCATGTCAATGCTGTGTGCAGCTGCTTCAACTTCTTCTGTCAATAAAAATGTTGTCTGTCTTGCCAACATGACAGTTTTACTTCTTTGTCTCTTTAAGCACAGACTTTTCTTGCCTGTTCCTTTAGTCACTGTGATTTTGTATTTAGTAGCTTTTCTTTCAGTTTTCTTCTTTGCTTGGTGTTGTCCCTTGTGGTTTTACTAATCCAATCTTCTTTTTTTCTTTTTATAGTATCCCAAGAGTTCTGTTGCTGTTTCTTCCCATGTACTGTTAAAGTCTGCTATAGTCAGGACTTCTTATCTTGTAGGGCACTAAAGGATTTTTTAATTGCAGGGAAAACTTTCCCCTGTTGTGGCTGTCCTCTAGCTCTTTTGTGTCAAAGTGTAGGTTCCTCTCTCCTTGGCCACCACTAGCTTGTGGTCATTTTCTACATGAACTCCTCTTCTGACAATAATATTCTGTAGAGATCTCCATCTGCTGTTTATGAACATATAATTGGTTTTGTTCTCTGGTGTTCCATGGGGGGACCGCCATTATCATTTTATGAATTTGCTTGTGCTGGAAGATGTTCCTCCTGTGTCCAACTTATTTTCTGCACAGAAACTACAAAGTTTCTCTCCATGTGTATCTCCCCCACAATTTCTCTACCCATTATATATTCACGATGTTCATTATTGCTGCCAACTTTGTACTGAAATCATCTAAGATCTGTAGTATGTCATGTGTAGCAACTTTGTCCACTGTTGTTTGCAGACTGTAATAATAGTTCTCTTTAGCTTCTTCCTCTGCATTATCTGTTGGTGCTCAGCATTCAACAACTGACAGGTGTGTGAATCATGATTTCAGTTTGAAATAAAGCACTCTTCCATCTACTGGTTTTCACCCTATTAGTGTTTCAAAGGCTTTCTCATTCATACTCATTTCTGGTTATTTTCTCTTCCTGGCCATAGCATAGTCTCCTTTCACCCTTGTAAATTTATTGATCTTTTCCCTAACCTTATCTTCTGTGTCTCCTGCCCTGCCAGTATGTCTAAGCTGTACTGTTTATTTCTCTTGTTATTTCTTCCAGCTTTTCTGTCTTGTTCAATGTTCTTACATTCTAGCTTCCAATATTTCGCACTGTTTTTAGTGTTGCTCTTATGCCCCATGGTGTGTCTGGTGTCTGAGGTCCTGTTATCAGGATGCTGGCTTCTTGTAGCAAGCATTCATCAGTATTCCTCACTGATCTAATTTCCTGGCTAACTCCGTTTCTCTCACTGGCATTTTGGAATTCTCTTGTATGAGCTCCTATAGCTGTTAGCTGTTGTTCTGTTTTTCACAAGGACTGGGTTGCTGACCCCATGCACCAACCTTCTTAGTCTCCTCTTATGATATGAATAGAAGGTACCAGAGGCTGAATTCTTTACTTGATGGGCTTACGTCCTAGTCCTGCAGACCCATGGGTGGCTACTGAAACTAGGCAATGTGGGAAAAACCCTAGCATTCTAGAAGATACTGTTTAAAACAACAGATTTTTTAAAATATTAAAAAATGAAACTGAGAAGCATATCCGCCAAGAACTCTAGAAATATACAAAATCTCAACTATTACGCCTATTTAAAGAGGAAAAAAACAACTACTTACATTGTATTTGATTTTGCCTGCATAGTGAACAATATAGAACTCTGGATCAGACATTCGTGGCTTGTCATAAAGCTCATTGCCTGAGTGATGGAAGTGGCACTTCTCTAGAAAGGACTTATCTGTCGACTGAAATACATTCACATAAATGTAGCAAATTACTACTTGATTAAGATCTTGTAAGGTAAGTAAATGAGAAGGACTAATAGATGTGATGTATTCTAACATAAATCTTCAAAGGTACTAAACAACCATCACATATAGAAGCAAAACCTGCCAAAATATTATTTAAACTAAATAATGTGTTTAACTACAATCACTCTGTGAACAGTAAAAACATTAACCTCCAAATTACAGAACAATACAGAGCTGCAGAATCTTTCAACAGCAAGAAGAATGATGCCCCATACAGTGTGTTAAAACACTATGAAATGGTACAAATCACAAAGCTATGTATATGTCAAATGGTTTCTTGTCTTATAATCACAAAATAGACTAGCACTTGAACAAATATTAAAAATAACTGCAGTGCTAATGTCAGAATACATATTATATAAAGCTGTGTCAGGCCACTATTATAAAGAGCTGAGAATAATAACACAGCATCTATTTTATTTTAAAAATAATATAAGTTAAATTAAACAGACACAAAGGCAAATGAAATGAAAAAAGATATTCATGACAGATGCAATAATATTTTTTTTTCAGAAACAAGCATGGGAGACATACAAAATAATATTAATTCAAACTGACTTTCATGCAGGGCATGAATAATAAGAGACTCAAGAATGACATAGTTTTATTACAAAACAAAACAAATAAAAGTAAAACAAACACTATTCTTAAAGTTTTGAAGTGATGGAAGAATGGATAATGTTGACATTGAAAACTTCTATCAAAAGATATTCACAGTTACAATGATGTCTACCCCTAGAGATAAGCAAGTTAGAAGAATTAATACTAATTTTTCACAAAGCACAGTTTAGTTATTCTCTGCCAGCCTCTCAGAATGATGTAACATACAGTTTAGTTATTCTTTGCCAGCCTCTCAGAAAGATGTAACATACGGTTTAGTTATTCTTTGCCAGCCTCTTAGAAGGATGTAACATACAGTTCAGTTATTCTCTGCCAGCCTCTCAGAAAGATATAACATACAGTTTAGTTATTCTCTACCAGCCTCTCAGAAAGATATAACATATCTCTCTCTCTCTCTCTCTCTGAACCTTAAGTGCCCAGGGCACATGGGGCTTCTGCAAGGGTTTTCCACAAATGCCTGTCCTTCGCCTTTTTTTCTGCTCTTGCCCAGGTCAGCCCTCTATTGCTCAACATCCTTTCTGTTGTTCTTCTCCATGTCTCTTTTGGTCTACCCTTACTTCTGTTCCCCTGTGGTGTCCATCTTAGTGCTATTTTTGGTAGTGAGTTGTCAGTCATTCGGAGCACATGTCCCAACCATCGCCAGCATAACATATAGTTTAGTTATTCTCTGCCAGCCTCTCAGAAAGATATAACATACAGTTTAGTTATTCTCTGCCAGCCTCTCAGAAAGATATAACATACTGCCTTAAAACTATAACAAATAATTTGTGCATGAATAAAATACACTAGCATTCTACAATCTTTTCTGTCCATGGACGATGATTCTTTGACCTGGTCCTTTACAACAGGTTCCAGTTACATAAACTAGTTCTTTCATTCATTCATTCATCAGCATGTTCCTTGCAGAACTTTGCCTTCCTAACAGCTCTCTTGAAGGCCTCTCTCTTTACTTTCATATAATAGCCCTGTAGTACAGCATTCATATACTGATAATTTAATTGATTTTCTATTGGTTTATGGTCAGATGTTGACATCAATGGTCCCAATAAGCCAATTACACAAAAAAATCATATTGCACATGAAATTTCATGCCACATGAAACTAAAAAAAAAAACTGATATTTTTATTTTTCAATTTGCTGATGTTGCTATGGTAAGGTAGGGCTGAAGAAAAATATGATAGCATTAGATGAGTTTCTTTTCCCAGTTTCTTTTTAATTTTAGTATTTTTCAATAACAGCTCCAAATCATACTTTGTAATTTAACATTATGACACACAGTCAGTCAGTTATTTCCATGTCCCTTGGGAACTTTGCCTTCCTAACAACTCTCCTGTAGGCCTCTCGGTTGTAAGCAATATGCCCTGCTGCTGATGCATCCATTTGCAGATTATTAACAATGTCTTGAAGCCATCTTCACACACACATCTGCACTCTAAATTTTTGTGGGGAATATACCTGCACACAAATTTCTCCACATAACCAACAAACTTTAGAAGACACATTAGTAGACATGCCTGTGAGAAACAATTCAGTACATTCTGGGAGTTAGATAAAGTGTAGCAAATAAAACACCTCAAATTTTCTGACATTTACCTGAGGAAAGTTACATTCATCGTCCAGAATGTGCAAAATTCCAGATGGTTTAGTCGCAATAAGGTCAATGGTTGGCTGGTTGTCTTTGAACTCAATGTGTTCCCAACGAATCTTTTCTTTCGTATACTCCTTTTGCTCAATGCGAAAAATGTGCTGGTTGAAGAAGTACTGCAGGGTTTCATTGGCATAGTTGATGCACAACTGTTCAAAACTGTTAAGATGGAAGTCCTAAAGAAGAAAAGAAGTATACAAAATTGTGATAACTTCACTATGAAAAATCTCTAATTTTTAAAAAAAAATTTTTTAAACACTGTGATAAGGAAACACCCTTTAACAATAAATTGTTTAAACATAATATCCTAGTATATATATATATATATATATATATATATATATATATATATATATATATATATATATATATATATATATTGTAGTAACAAATATTATACTACAATAATGTTAATATTAGATAACAAGTGTTCTTGTCAGCAAAATTAACAATAAAATTAATTTTAATGGTGAAATTAACAAGAGTTCTTTGTAACAAACATGTACAAAGACAATTCTGACTTTTTAAAAATCTTATGACAACTCAGTTTATCTCAGATCCAGAAGACTTATCCCCTGCCTGATCTTACTACAATTAAAAAGTTACCTCAAAACCAAAAATATCGAGAACTGCCAAAGAGGTGGATTTATCCCTCTCTGCCCTGCATATAATGTAATTGACGCGCTCTACCAGCCATGAAAACATTCGACTGTAAAGAGCTTTGGCCACAGCATCTCTGAAACATTTTTTATTATATGAAAATCATTTGAAATGTTTCTTTATTTACAACAGAACAGAAATAGTTTTTTTCTCAGATATTACTAATTCACAATAAAACAGAATGATAAATATATTTTCCTAATTTTTTCCTAGCATCAACTGCTGTAGTCCATGTTCTAAAATCCTTTTCATCAGCATGATCAAAGAAAACTGCACCATAGTGAAAGTAAATTTATACTTCCATCACTTTAACCATTTCTAAATGGCAAGTCGTTAACATTGTATCCAGAAATTCTAACATTTTCTGATTTTTAAATGAAGAGACAAATGCAATAAGAATTTTTTTAATGTGGCATTTACAGGAATCAATTTAAAATTTAAAAAATAAGGTTGTTTTGAGCTGAAGAGCACAAGCTCAGCTGGCTGTTGGATTGGAGAAGTGAAATGAAATTAAATTAAAAGATAAAACACTGTAACATATTTCAACAGATGTTTTTAACTGCAAAAGAAAAAAAAAAATTAGAGCAATATCCTGATTATGCAATAATGGATTCTACAAACTAGTGACATATAGGCAGAAATTTTTCTAGGCTGGGAATGACTGTTCTGAGAAGTAATTAAATAATTTCATCGCAAAAGGGAGAAAAAACACATTTTATGCTTTTTTTTTCCCAAGTATGTTTGACTCATTGCTCTTTTCATTGAAATGGAGCAAAACATCTCTGCTAAAATTATTCAATAACTGAAACAAAACTGAAAAAGTCCAGTGACATATAAATAATCAGTCAAATGCTTACCTGGCATCCAAAGCTTGATCAAGGTTATATGGGGACACAACTCTGTCTCCTCTTGTTTCCTGTTATAAGAGAAATAAATGTGTTTAAATATCATACTGACAATAAGTTTTTTTTTCTTACATTAAATGATTAGAAATTAACCTCATGTTTCAGAAAGTATAATATATGAATAAACTATAATAATGAAACAAAAAGTTTTGGCACAGTTTAGCATTTTCAGAATGCAAAATTACAACTTCAGCATATTAAACTGATATTCCAGGAATCTATACCAGCCAAATATGAAGCTCTGACTTCTGATGTTGGTACTTTCCAGAAATTTCAGCTGCATTTCAAAATTACATGTAAAAATGATGTTTTCAAAATATGATGACCTCAAAGAAATGCTGAAAAAAAAAACTTGTGTAGAATCTTATAGACAAATGAGTAGAGTTTTTAATAAGCAGCAGAATAACATCCCATTCATGCTTGATTTCATATGATTACTATTGTTTCCATACCACTCCTATGTTTAGGAATACAGTACTATTTGGGTATTATTATTTTTCGCTTAACTGTTACTCCTTCACATGATCATGGAGTCTGTTTTCATGTCATTAAAACAGTTTGAAAATTTTGGTTACAGCTTTTGTATCACACCAGTACAGTGTCTGTTAGTGTGAGAAGTCTCTAATTTATATTTTAAAATCACATTTTCTGGCAAATTACTTCAAACTATCATACCTGTCACTTGCACTTTGCAAAACTATCATGTATTAACTGCACCTCGACTTATTACTAAAGGCTTGCCAGTACTGTATGACAGTCAAATTCTGAGGTAATGTTTCTGCTATTCTTGGATCAAATCATACAATTTCTGTTCTGGTGATCTTTTGTGAGAGGAAAGAATTCTCACTTGAACATACTGATCAATATTCTTGTAGATTTTGCTTGCATGACTCATTTAATTTTCTCTCTACTGTGACTTGCTATTTATTACTACACTCATTTTCTACCCCAAGCTTTGGTCAGATTTATCACATTCTCAACTACTATCAATATTCAGTTCACAATGGCAATCTTTCCCACATTCACAGTTTCATCCAGATACATCAGAATTTATATGCCTGTTCTGTCTCTATTTTTTATTAAATCCTGTAAATCTTGCCAAAGTCTAACAGCAGGAATATTTACAAATACTCACAGTGACTTTACTGATTAGTGCTTGTTTCAACCACTCATCTGAGAGCTCCAGAAGGTGAGAGATCCATTTGATCTCAGCATCTGAGCCCAGTTCAACTGTGTCATGGTTGTTGACCTGAGATGGGTTTATCAAAATCGAAATACTGCATACTAATGATTTATAGGGTGACTTAATAAATTACCACAACAGTTCTGTCTAAAAGTAGCTTGAATCAAGCAAAATAAAGAATATAAAATGTTAAAACATATCCTTTTTTAGTCATGTAAAATTTTGCCATCTTTTTTCTTTAATCTTCCAAAATCTTTGCATGTTATTAATATTTAAACTAGCTAACACCAAGAAAAGCCATAAATCAGAGTTATTAGAAGAGTCACAAACCACACAATATCTTAATTTGTGATTCTTAGTGGTGAAACTCTAATGCTCTTACTTTTATGACACTTTCATGGCAGATATTTCTTTGTGGTATAGCTCAAATTTTCATAAATCTCACCAGTGTAGATGACCTCAGTGCTAACTTATCTGATATATGAGGAAGAATCAACAAATAAAGGCAACATACCCCATAACACCAGAGCAAATTAACTTAACAGTTATGCTACTTATCCACATAGTCCCCCTACAGGGTAAGGCACTTCTCCTACTGTCTCACTAGTTTCTTTGTACCTTGGGAGAAGAAGTCTTTCAGCTGCTCCTGTATGCAGGAACCTCTCTACTGTAGAGAGCGGAACAACAACACAACTTCAGATCATGAGAGGAAGTACTCCCCTCTCAGACAAGTGTTTCGGCCCTGTTAAATTCCTGACACTCTAAGGGGGGTGGGCCCCTCTGGGCCATGACTCCCAGAGGTCTTGTGAGTTGTTGCTCCTGAATTTAAGTCTGCACTACTTCCTTAACCTCAACACCAAAAGTGAACCAGCATACAGCCTCTTTAAGTGGACCAAAGACATGATAATCACACCAGATAACAGCTATAAGGAGGACACACAAATGTGCAGCAATAGTGAACATATATATATATGCAGGAAACTCTCTACTGTAGAGAGTGGAACAACAACATAACTCCTTCAGATCATCAGAGGAAGTACCCCCCCCCCCTCAGACAAGTGTTTCGGCCCTATTAAACTCCTGACACTCTGGGGGGGGGGCCCTCTGGGTCATGACTCCCAGAGGTCTTGTGAGTTGCTGCTTTTTTTTTTTTTTTTGGTAATCTGTCAGTCTTCTCTGGTCAAGGTTTGCACCCTGTGTGCAACACTGATGATTAATCAGATCAAGAGATCAAGCTTCATAAATTTATATTTATTTTCCCCACTTTAAACCTTTCTATCCATTCATAAACTTTTCACTGAGTCATGCTGTTTTCACTTCCATACTGAGCCAACATTCTCCTCTGAATTTAGCAAATTTCTTTGCATTTAGCAAGTTTCAATCCCAATGCCTAAAGAAATCCCACTATGGGATGCTGTTCAACAATGGTGCATTCTCACAGTGTCCATGTTTATTTGACCTTGGCTTCAGCTAGACATAAGCCATTTTCAAAGTACCCATCAGCCATTGTGAATGTGTTGTATTGCATTAGTTTCTATTGGTATCCAATGCAGTTATCACATAATTTTCAAACTGCCTTTACTTTTTTTATTCTCCCTTGTATGCACCTCTGATCAATCACAAACACAAGCAGCAGAGTATCATGTGCTTAACCTGAACACAGACTACTTACATGCACAGTTTTAAAGAAGATGTTGCCAATATGCAGGACAGAGGCAAGAATCTTTATAACTGTCTCCTGCTCCCGTTTTTCAAAGCTCAGAATGTCCATGGCTGCAGTCAGTTTTCGGTAGTTCTCAGCATCATCTCGGCCAGGGATTAAAGAACTACCACCCTGTCAGAGCAAATGATGTATCACATGAGGATGAAAATAATTACCAGGATTCTACTGTTTCAGTATTATTTATTAAGCAAAAATTAAATGCTACATAACAGGACAATAAGATTTTTTTAAATGATCCATTAAAGATAAATTTACCATAGAATCTAAGAGTGCCTTAAACTCTTAAGTATCTAACATGAAAATACATGAGGCATGACCTTCCTATACAAAAATCTTACCTGAAGTTCTCTGTTGTATCCTGCACTGCTGATTTAAATGTTCTTAAGAAGTCTTTGAAAAGACAACAGAATTCAGAGTGAAAATGCTTTATTGGTGTATATATCCAGTTAATGTTACCAGGTAGGATGAAAATAGGCAAGTCTGCACAAAAATCATTGGAAGCAGCAGAAATGTGGTTTATTAGAAGAATGTTGCGAATCCCCTGGACAGCAAAAATAACTAATGAAGAATGTATAAGAAGAGCTGGAGAGACAAAAAACCTTGTGAAAAAGATAAGAGAGAGACAATGTACTTTCATAGGACATGCAATGAGAAGAGGGGGCATTGAAAATATTATAACAACAGGAAAAATAGAAGGAAGAAGATCAAGAGGAAGACCAAGAGAAATGATACTGGACAGTCCGACGGGATGGTGTGAGAGGAGATCACAAACTGAACTGATGGCCTGCATGAAAGATCGGGTACTCTGGAGAAGCATAATAGCCAACGCCAGTCGGCACGGCACCTGATGATGATGATGAGGTATAATCATCACAGCCTAAGAACCAAAGATAGCCAGAATATATATAGCCAAGTGTGATATAACAGCTGGTCTGGCTAACATGGTAGGGATCATCATGTATGTCAAAGATGATGAAATTTGCTCAGAAGTAGGCTTTGAGAATATAGGAAAGCTATCAAGCTCACTTTCTTACCAATTTGTAATACAAGATTATTTCTACAGCTGCAACCTCCACAAACTCAGGTCTGAGGAGATCATATTAAAAGGACATCTTTGGAATTTCCACTGTGTTCTTATAATAATATTTTAGAAATCCAAAGATTTTACCATTTATGGAGAAAAAAAAATGGAAAAAACATTTTTTGTAGGACCATCTCAAATAAGAACCATTTCTTCTTGGTTGTACAGACTTTATCCTCAACATCCTACTTTTCTACTTCAGTTATAGATATTACTGTTGATCCTACATACATGTGTATGTGTGTGTCTTAACTGCCTTTGCATTCATGTCATAGTGTTTACAAGCATCACAATAATAAATACTTGTATATTCTCTGTGATATATTCCATTCTTCTTGTCAGTTCTCTTTAAAAAATAAAAGCTATCTGTATGTCTAGTACCCACCTGATTTAGGTAGAAATATTTTGGTGCTGTCTGTAGCCCATATTTTGATTTCTGCTCATCAGTCAGCCCTTCCAACATCTCATAAAACACATGGTAGTTTCTCTCTTCTGGAGCCTGAAAAGTGCAGAAAGAAGTCAGCTGCAGATCAGAACTGATGGCAGTGTTTCAATGATAAATGCAGACAATCCTCTCTAAAGTCTTTTCAAAGATTCTCTATTTGAAATTCATGCATTTAATTAATTAAACTTTGACTTTAACTTTCTGATCCCCGGGTTTAAGAGCTTTCACTCTTTTTCCCTTGTGCCAGATAATGAAATGTATAGGTCCTCTTCCTTCAGTTGTTCTACATCTCCATACAGAATGTGTGTGATTGAGGAGTTTGGTGGTATCAGGTTCTTCCAAAGGTCCTTCAATGCACTGCAATCCAGCAGATGGTGTTTAACAGTTTCTTCTTCTTGTCTGTTCCAGTGCATGCAGTATGGTGTGTGGTCAGCGGTCACTCTATGTAAGTGCTTATTGAGGATAATGTGTCTTGTTTTCAACCTGAAAATTATGCATTGGTCTCTATGACATAAGCTGCTGATGTGGTCTCCGGGGTTAGACTTTGGCAGGTGTGTATATAGGGATCTTCCAGTTGGATTACTGGCCCAGCTGTCCATCCACTGCTGCTTGCAGTTGTTGTGTATAATGTGTTTAGCTGTTCTCGTGATGGTGGAGATATGGGGCTGTGACATGGTGGGCTTCACGCCTTGCCAGTCTGTCACCACACTCATTTCCTCTGATATCTATGTGCCCTGGTATCCACTGCAGGGTGGTCTTGATGTCATAGGAGGCAAGTTGGTTTATTGCATTGAGTATGTCAGTTGTAATGTGATCAGCTGCTGGTATCCAGTTTTCAAGGGCCTTGAGAGCAGGCTGGGAGTCTGAGAAAATAACAAGGTTTTTTAGATGAGAGGCACTGTTTTTGTATTTGGTGGTGGTGGCTGCCAGGGCTGCTAATATTGCCTATATCTCTGCATCATAACTGGAGCAGCGAGATCCACAAGGAGCAGAAATGTGCCTTGTTGTCTTGTCTGGAAATATTATGAGTACCCCATATCCTGCATTGTTTGTTTCCTTGAACATTGACCCATCAGTGTATGCATGGATCCAGTCCTTGGGGTAAGATTCTATGGTCACCAGTGCACACAGCTTTAGGGTGTTGGGATCTGATGATTTGTTCACTAATTTGTTCTTGAGTCTGGTGTTAGTTTGAGGAAGTGTGTAGTTTGTGTTTGGTGGGATGTCTGGTACTTTTGTAAGTTCTTCTCTGTCTTCAGGGAGTTTGTGTCTTGTGTTTAACTGTTCTGCTATGTGCACTGGAGTTTTCAGTTTCAGTCTATTATTATGCTTCCATTTATCAACCACTATTCTGTAAGGATGGTCTGGGGACATGTGTTTATATCTTTCTACTGCCTCAATGGTTGACTTTTCGCATCTTAATTCTAATGGCTCTATGTTTGCATCAATTTCACATGCAGCTGTGGGTGTTGATCTCATTGCCCCACAAATGAAATGAACGGCTTGGTTCTGGATTCTGTCTACTTGTGTACAAGAGCTCTTTGATGCTGTTACCTGTAGGGGGAGGTTGTAATCTATTATATGTCTAACATATCCTGTGTACAGTTGTCTGAGTGTTGCTTTGTCACCACCCCAGGACGTACTTGCAAGTATCTTGAGTAAGTTTAGTCTTTTGGGTGCTTTTTCTGCTAGTCCATCCATGAACTCTTCAATTTTCTGTCTAGTTTCACACCAAGGTATGTTGGATTTTTCTTCTTTCATGATTTCAGCACTGTCAAGAGTTATTTTCATTCAGTCTTTGCTAGTTTGTTGCTAAGAGTAAAGACCGTATATGTAGTTTTACTAATATTGATCTTCAACTTCCAGCAATTGCACTAGGCTGATATGGTGAGGAGGGCTCTATTAAGTCTCTCAGCAGCCAGCTGCAGGTCTGTTCCACTAGTCCATATGACAAGGTCATCGGCAAACACGGCTTTGTGGGTGTTCAACAGGTCAGGGAGATCATTTATAAAGATTAGGAACAAGGTGCAGCTAAGAGCAGAACCTTGTGGCAGACCTTCCTCCAGGGTGCATTTGTTTGACAGTCTGTTATTGACCTGAGTTTGTATAGTCCTGTTACTCAGGTAGTTTTTAACCCATCGGAACATTTTTCCATGTATACCCATGTTTTGCATCTTTAACAGCAGGCCTTTTCACCAGACCCTGTCATATGCCTGCTGGAAATCTACAAAGACAGCTACAGAGTTTCTCTTGTGTAAAAAACTGTCTTTTACACTTTGCGTGAGGAGAAATACCTGGTCTTCGGTTCTTGATTCTTTGTGTAAGCCTGGCTGAAAGTTATTGAGGGATCCCCAAGGATTCTAACCACCAGTACAGCCTATTGTTAAGCATTCGTTCTGTTAGCTTACCAATGCTGGAAGTCAGTGAGATTGGGCTAAAGCTTTTTAGGCTATCTTCTGGCTTTCCTCTTTTCAGGATAGGTCTAACTATAGCTGACTTCCAAGATTTTGGTAGTACTCCACTCTGTCAGGTCTTATTAATGAAGTTAAGCAATGTGGACTTTCCTATAGGGCCCAGATGAAAGATCATTTGATATTTTCTCTGGTCCTGGTGCTTTTCTTAGCTGTAGTTTACCCATAGCACTCTGGAGTTCATGGATGGTAAAGTTTTCCTCAAAAAGTGAAATGTTTGCCAAGTTTGATTTCTCTTTACTTCTCAGAACTTTTCCCAGCGCCTTGTCAAGTACTTTCCTTTTCGAGGATTTGTTGGTGGCAGCAAAGAATTTGTTAAAAGTACTGGCTTTGTCTGAGTCACTTGAGAGGACTCGACCAGAGATTCACATTGGCTTAAGGTTAGTTTGTTTGCTTTTTCTTGACATGTTATCTAAGAGTTTCCAAGCCTTCTTTCCTTCAGTTCTGAAGTTGAGACTGCAGCATGTGCTTAACCACCTCTCTTTCTTTGCTTTTTTAGTTTCAAGTATTATCTTAGCTGTTAGTTTATTGCACTCTATTCTGTTTTCTGGAGTAGGGTTTTTCTCTGCAATCTTCCTGGGTCCTCTTCTTTTTTTGACTAAGTATTCCAGAGATTTTGTCCAGAAGGTCTTTCTGCATCCTCAGGGGATTGTTTTGTGGGCTACTCCAAGTATGGCTTGGATTATTGGATTATGTTGTCATTGTTTGTGTTGTCATTAATTTTGATAGGTTTTCATCTATTTGTGTTCTGAATTTTTCCCAATCTGCTTTTTTATAATTCCAGTGAGGGGGTTTGTGTGGTCTTTGATTTTGTGTGTGAGAAATGTGTAAAAGGATGGGGCGATGGTCGCTTCCTATGTCATCAAGCACTTTCAGATTACAATCATTGTGGATGTCTGCTGACAGTGGCTCTGTAGAGGAGTGTTGGTGTGGGGGTGGGGGGGGGGGGGGGTGTCTTGCAACATTATCATGTTGCTGGTGTTGCACAGCTCTTCAATGTTGTTTCCCATAGGGTTTCAGTCTTTGTATCCTAGTGATGGTAGATGGGCATTAAAATCTCCTGCAATGATATTTTTCTGCATGTCCATGCTGTGTATGTTGATTTGACTTTTAGAATTTGGGGGACAATAAACATTATACAGAGTGTACCGCAGTCCATTATGCCACACTGTTATCTCTTGGATATCATTCTCATTGCACTTTCTGTTTTTAACGTCTCCTTGGATGTCATTTCTCAAGAGTGTGGCAATACCCCTGCATTTACCACATTCACATTTGTACATGGTGTATCCAGGCACTGAGTGATCTTTTCCATATAAAAGGATTTCTTGTATGATCACAATACGGATGTTGACTTTTTTTTTCAGCTGTCTGCTTAATTCTGAGGCATTTGGCCTAAGTCCAGAAATGTTGATTTGAAGAATGTTTAGTGTGCCCCCTGTAGCTGATTTTTCGCTCAGGGTAGCCGGGGGGCAAACCTTTTGCGAGGCGACATCCAGCCTCGTATGGTTTTTTTTTTGTTTCTGACATTTTCATGTTGGGGTTTTTGTAAGTCTTTCTTTTATACCTAGGACCCCTTTCCAAGAGCAACACTGGCCTGTCCAACAGCTTTTGAGACAGAGACACTCTGACTTTGGGGTGAGGGATCTGATGGTGCTTCAACGTTGTCCATTCCCCGCCACCTATAGTCTGCTGGCTGCTTTGATTGACTCATTCTGATAGCCACTGTTGTAGAGACCCATAGGCTTGTCATATCCTGGACTTGTCGATTTTCACTAGACTTTCCCCATCCCCGCAGGTGATCTCTGTGTCCCCATCCACCCACCATCCCAACAGCCCAGCGCGGCCCCAGGCCAGGATCTCGGTTCCACCTATTGATGGGTGTGCAGTGTCAAAAGCTGGAGGGCCTTCTATCCTAGAAGGGGTATTTGTTCTTGTCATTTTTCCCAAAAGGCAAGTGGGAATACAAGAGGCGAGTGGGTTTTCTTAATGTACATAGCATTCTGTCTGAGTTATCTGACACTCTTATAATAAACAGGAGGCTACTAGCAGATTTCTCAGTTACTATACACTCTTTCTTTTACAGAAAGTTTTCTGTTCTCTAAAAATTCTGCCTTATAAGAGGGTGACATTATATTTTATAACAATAACAAATAGTGTTGGTTGCTGCAGGTTTCTGGGCTACAGGAGTAGGTCAGAGTTTTTTTAAGCAATCAGATTTGATCTGTTTCACAAAGACTATGTTAAGATAAGTGTGTTAACACAATTGTTCCCAGGGGCTTAATGCAGTAAAGCACACACCACTAATTATGCTTCTCAATTTTGTTCATCCTTGGTATTTATAACCAATTTTTTTTTTGTTAGTGCCCGCATGGGCTCGCTAGATAATTTTACCACGTGTGTGGTGGGGGTTGTTGATTAAGCTTGACCTGGGTAGAAGGACCACCTTTTTTTATTTATTTCATGGTCGCTTTCCGTGCCAGGTAGGTATTTATAACCAAAATCATATGCTTTTGTTCTCCTATGCCCATATTGTAATCTGTTTTCATGTCAGGTTATGTAAAATAAATATGGAAGTTTCATGATTCTTTTCAAATTTGTAACTTCTTTATCAGATGAAGAATTTCTAACGAAAATTTTTTTTTAAATTATCAAATGAGTCTTGCTTACACAACAACCAAACCCATTTCATATACCTAATAGTAGATCAGCTAAACTTTACAAATTTCAAGAAACTCCAATTAGAATTCCTTCCCTGCTTCTTTCTTCCCCTACTTTCTTCCCCTTTTCCTCAACTTCCTTCCCCTTTTCCCTATTTTCTTCCCCTTTTCCCCTATTTCCTTCCCCTCTTCCCCTATTTCCTTCCCTTCTTCCTTTACTTCTTTCTCTTCCCCATTTCCTCCCACCTCCAAACACAAAAAAGTAAAGTTATTTCAAGATCTATCCAAACATTCTGACTGCATGAGACAAGATGTCACAAAACATAACACTGGGTCATGCTCTGTTTACTTCTCCTAAAAATTCCTGTTATATCTCCTCTGATGTCTGCCTTTAGGGACAGGTAAGTGGAAAGGTGCAGCAAAACCATATGAATAATTCTTTAATGTTCATGTTAAGTTTGAGGAGTGATACATAAAAAGTAACACAAACATCACACATTAATCCCTACAGCTGCATTTAAATTTTGTGGCAAAACATTTAACTAATACCAAATCAAACAGAATTTTATCATGTTGATTTTTCTCAACACAAAAATAGTACTATATGATCCCGCACAGATCATTACCTTCCTTAATAACTGCATTTTCTACCACAAGCTTTAGAATGATGAATTGTCAAAGTAATAAGCCTCAGTAAATGAAGTTGATGATGTTAAATTTTACATGAAAAGATTTACTTCTAACTAAAACTAAGTCAGACAGCTGCCTCTGTAAAATACACTTAAAAAATATGTTGATCTATGACCTGTGTGCTTATAGTGAAGGGTATAAGCAATGTATGTTCTGGAAATTTAAAAAAAAATAGTATTCACACAACATTTTGCAAGATAATGAACACAAGGCTTTATGAAATATCCTGAATTTTAATTAACTAAAATCTCTTTGCAACACCAGCTACATAAGTAGAACTGAAATCATACTAGTAATAGTGGCAATAGGCATACATTTTCTACACTGGTACAGACACAAAAACAAGTCGCTGTCTAGAATTAATTTAATTTTTTTTTTCTCTTTTCAATTTCAACACAGACAGTAATAATCATATATCAGCACATCAGTTTATTCACTTTGAAGCATCTGACAATGAAAATCAATGACAGCTAAAACTGATACTATGTTTACATATACACAAACACATTTTAAGAAAAGCTACAAGATGCTTTTACCTGAGTGACAATTCTGGACTTTTCAAGAAGATATTCTGATGTCTTGGCACCAACAATGGACCCACTGGACAAATAAAAATCAACTTAGATGAATGTTCATTTCAATACCTGATGCAGACTTTTGTAAAAGAATCAGTTCAGATGAATGTTTATTTGAATACTTAGTGTAGACTTTTGTAAATAAATAATATTACAATTCTTGCACACAGTCCAGGGATGCAACTTTGAATATATATTAATCTGTTTGTGACCTGTGCTTAAAACTGTCAGTTTTTCAGTTCTTTGTCAAAGTTTTCATCAGACAAGCAAATCACAAATCACATCTGTAATAAATTTATTATTAATTATAAATAGAAAACAAAGCTGTTCAAGCTCTATATCAGTTCATTTATTAAATATCTTTTATAAATTTTGCATTTTAAAAAAATAAGCAAGATGAAAAGAAAATTTTAATGAAACAAAAGTGGCAATTTAAGCTGGATTCTCCTCTAGGCCTTCAGTTTTTGAAAAAAAAAAAAAAGAGTATGATATGGTTAAAATGAGTCTCACAACTGTGAATATGAACTTGTGTTTAAGAAAAATCATGATTAACATCTACTCTTACTCCAACAAAATGCTGAACAGATAAATATTTGTCTTACCTCTTGAAGTACACTTCAATGTATTTTCCAAAACGAGATGAGTTGTCATTACGTATAGTTTTGGCATTGCCAAAGGATTCCAATAGTGGATTTGCCTCTAGAATCTGCTCTGTGATGAGGTTGTTTCCTGATTTGTTCACTGCAGCCAAGTACTGCATAATCAATTTGGTGCTCTCTGTTTTACCTGCTCCACTTTCTCCGCTTAAAAATGAATTATAGTTTTTATCAATGCAATGATAATTACAAGTCCAAAACAAAGTACTAAGTTACTAAGTACTAAGTTCTGAAGTATATGAAGATGGTGAATTTACAAACACTACAAGGTACAAATCCAGCCTTTTCTATCATTTATAAGGTAGAAAAATAAAGACATAAGCTGTTTTTTTTCCTCTGTCTGTATAGTCTGTATATAGTCTTCTTTTAGGTCTTCTTCCATGTTGTCTCTTCATCTTTGCTCTGATTTGTTCTTTAGTTTCATCCACTCCATCACTTGTGTTTATGTAAGTGTGGTCTAATGACTCTCCTCCATTTTTTCTACATTACCTAGTCACTGTAACTTGTAACTTTCATAATGAATGTAATGAGTGGTTCAATGTACTATGGATTTCTCTACTGGTACTGACACCACAGACTGCATTGTTATATTTTCTGATGGGGCAAAATAAACAAATATTAAGATTCTGTTCTCAAAACATTGTAGCTGTTTTTAATCTTTTTTTTTTGTTGTTGTTGTATGGCATGTTGCTTGGCTATACATTACTGCTTGATATTATAGTTTATTTTCCAAAATCACTTAACAGTAATGTTAAACTTGTTATATTCTGTCATCCTAAAATACATTTAAGAAAAAAAAACATACTACAAATTATTTCTGCTTTTTATAATCATATTATTTCTAAATATTGTGAAACAATTGATTTCACATTAATTATAAAAAAATCTTTAATGTTTGTAATTTTCAACTGTTTGCTATTGAAAGAAAATTGGAAGCATGCTCATGGAAATGAATAGCTAGTGGGGAGAATATATTTTACAATATAAGCAATGAGGCTCTGCCATTCAACTCCCCCCTCCTATAGCTAATCTGTTATACTGCCATGTTGTCTCTCTCTCTCTCTAAACCTTAAGTGCCCAAGACACATGGGACTTCCGCAAGGGTTTTCAACAAACGCCTGTCCTTTGCCTTTTTTTCTGCTCTTTCCTAGGTGAGCCCTCTATTGCTCAACCTCCTCTCTGTTGTTCTTCTCCATGTCTCCCATGGTCTACCCTTACTTCTGTTCCCCTGTGGTGTCCATCTTAGTGCTATTTTTGGTAGCGAGTAGTCAGTCGTCATGAGTAGCATATCATGCTTGGATATTAGCCTCGTGAATCTTAAGTTGATGTGTGCATATAACAATCTCTCATTTGTAGGTGTCCATTTCAGCAATGCTCTTGATGCTTCTTTCACCATAATCAATGCAACTCCTCCTTCATGATTATCTTCTTTACCTGATCATATTATTGTATATTCTGTATGCAGCATTGTAAATTTTATTCTACCTTGTCCTGTCCATCTTGCCTCTTGTATTCCTATTATATCTAGTTTGTATCTGTGCATTTCCTTGAAGGTTTGTGCTAGTTTTCCAGTGTGATTAGGTGTTCTTACATTCCAGCTGCTTATGTGCATCTTCCAGGAGGTCTGCAGCCGGGCCGGGGACTTCCAGTGGCTGGCTTCATCCACAACCTTCATGGGCTCAGTTTCCTGATATGAGTTTCTCCTTCTACTTGCGTTTGTTTTGTTTTTTTTTCCCTGTAGCAGTCTGACGTTTCGTCTTTTTTTAACAGGACAGGGTTGCTGGTCCTATGACAAGTCACCTCCCCCCCCCCCCCCAACTTTGACATCTTTTACGATCATGCGTGGTAGGATACAGTGGTCCTACTCTGCTTCCCAATCATGTGCCCAGATCCCGGGTACCACACGGGGGGGGGGGGGTTGTAACAACACTTAATAAGTTTTATGTTGCAGTCTGCAATACTCCATTATCAGCTGGTTACTGTCGACACTATAGGATTGCTTTTTTTATATCATATATCTTTTACTACCTAGTTATGCACAATCATGTTTAAAAAGCATATCTTCTACGTGTTTCTGATACCAATGCAAATAATAAAATGAATCAATAATAAATGTTTTTCTTTTTAAATGTTGTTCTCTGAGAACCATCCAAACTGTTAAATGTGAGCTTATAAAATGCTGATAGTGTTGTTGGTAGTGCCAATGATGATAACAAGAGTGCCGTAAATGATCACTGACCTAATGACCAAGACCTGGTTTTCTGTGTCCTTCATCATCTTGGTATAAGAGGCACTGCCAATAGCAAAAAGGTGGCTGAAAATAAAACAAAGAAATCCATTTCTCTGGCCATACAGGGAAAGCTTATTCTACTATTAGACATACAGAAATACATTTCTCTGGCCATACAGGGAAAGCTTATTCTACTATTAGACATACAGAAATCCATTTCTCTGGCCATACAGGGAAAGCTTATTCTACTATTAGACATACAGAAATACATTTCTCTGGCCATACAGGGAAAGCCTATTCTACTATTAGACATACACAAATTTCTTTTTTTAATGTAATGAATAACAAATTTTGTGAAAAAAATTTTTTTTCGTGACTGCCTGTACTTCTTTATTTCACTTCTGCTGCATAGTTAATTAAGTGCTGTCATGGTCAGTGGTAGGGGACTTGGCACTGCCATTACTGAACAAGAGTTTCATTGTGTATGAAATTATTCCTCATATACTGAATCTCATGCAAATATTTTCTTTCTTGACGACCGCGCCCATTCACGTCTTTGAACTGCGACATACTAAACAATGACCATCACAGCAAATTCTCTCCACTTCTTATGGACTGCAGCAAACTTGTGTATGATGCCCCTGTCACACTTCATGTTGTCCGCTTCAGCTTCTATCACTCTTCTCTGGGTTGTTCTTGGTCAGATGTTTTCTTTTTTTTCCCTTTAGATGCCCACTGCACTGCACTCTTAACAATGTTATGAGAGTCTTTTAGAACTGCATGACCAACCAAAACATGTGGACTCTCATTTTACTGCTATATTTTTTTTAATGGAACTTTAAAAGCCAACACAAGGTTATCTGAGTAATTACAACCAAAACCTACGTTTGAATTAGCAGTGCACAAACTTCCACAAGCACAACATGTGGAACCATATACAACAAACTGGGCCATGCTAACTTTCCAGACCTATTACTTTCTGATAAGCAAAAAAAAAGAATTTATTTTCACATTCATCTTCGTCATATACAGCACCCAAGACATGCCCGATAGGTGGAGGCCAAGGCTCTGCGCCAGAATATACACATTTTTATGTTGAAAACAATAACATGAAGGAACATTCAAAATGCTTGCTACGTCCGATTTTTACAAGCATAAACATAATAAATCAAAATGGAAATTTGTGTTGATAAGAATGTAAAAAAAAAAAAAACAACTATATCTATGATCTTACATTCTCTATATATGTACTGTAAAACTTCGGATTTCTCTAGTATGCCTTTGTCTATATCTTCAAACGCAAAATCGACAAACTAACTTTGCTATACAAATGAAAAGTTGTAAATTATTATCTACCAAACAAACAAACAAAAAATACATATCTAAAATTTTGGACACGGAAGAGACTTTAGTCAGCTTTCAAAAGTAATGTTGCCAGTTTTGTGCAACATCTTTTATCACATTCTTCAGACAATAAACTAATAGTGAGAACTATGTGACCTAACTCAGAGGTTCTCAAACTTCTCTGACCGAACGAGCCCTTTCATCAGAAGAAAACACACACTGGAATCCTCAGTAAAAATTGTTTACACTAGTATTATGAAAATTCATTAAAGACAGTTATATTTTACATCTTTTAGAATATAATACTTTAATAAATATTCAAGTAAAAAAAGTGAAGATATCAGCTGGCACAATGTGTAGATAGCGAAAATCGATTTAAATTTGAATCACTATGATTTGCAGAAATTTTCCTTTATTTCATTTTCATGATTAATTTGCACCTTCAACTGGATGTGAATATAAGTATTTGTTTTTGACAAATAGGGACACTGGGTGTTTGATAATTTTCACCGACAAAAATGTAGTCACGTGATTTGCAAACACTAAACTTTTGCAGAAGATTGTGTGTGTGTATGTATGTGTCTCTAACTGGATATCTTTAACAGATAGAATTTCTATGTCACGACTTGTTTCCTTTCCAGTTTAAAGATTAGGCTATCGAATATTTATTATTATTATTATTATTGAAAATGTTAGATGGCCAAGTGGATAGTGCGCTGTTTTCTTTCTCGTGGTTAGGCGACTGCTCGCCCTACCGGAGCCTGTGGGTCCTGTCACGGTCATTCTCTTATCATGTTTCTTTCTCTCACGTCAAAAGTGCTTTGTCTAGTAATTTTCGAATGCTAACCACGCAACACTCTGCTAAATACGTGTCTGTGCGTAAGCTTAGTTGTTTTTAATTTGAAAAAAATATGTTAGGAAAGACTGAGATCTCCCTCCCTCCCTCCTTCTCTCTCTCTCTCTCTCGTTATTTCAGCGCCCATTCACATGGGGTGTGCTGGTAGCAAGAGATTTTGTCAGTCGTTTGCTATCTTCCTGACTCTCCCACGTCATTCCTTTGCCTACCAGCATTTTTCTGCTGTACGTCCCTTTGAGTTGTCCTATACTTCTTATACCCTGCGGAGTCTGCTCACAGCTATTCTTGATAAGGATTTGTCTGTCGTTCTCATAATGTGGTCACTTCATTGCCACTTCCTCCTTTCAATCGCTATCGACAGTGGTGTCATGTCCGTCTCTCTTAACAAGATGTCATTACTTCTAGTATTTGGCTAGAACATTCATTTGATCTTATGTAGACACTTAGTTTGAAAGGCGTCAAGTGCACGTGCAAATGTCTGAGTCATTCAGGATTTGCCTCCGTATTATATGACGCTTAAAATATTACTCTTATTCTGCATTTAGTTCCTTCTGGCCTGTTTTTTTGAACCTCTAGATATGGCTGAGTGCAGTCAAAGCTTGTCTGGTTTTTATTGTTCTTATTCTGACTTCTTCACTACTGTCTCAATCTGCTATTACTCTAATAGACCTGGATATGTGAAGTCGTTGACTTTAGTGGCAAATGATTCACTGTGACTGGCCTGATTATTTCAGCATTTTGTGTCAATAGTTTGGTCTTCTTTGTGTTCACCCATGGGCCAATACTGCTTGTTTTTGTTGTCAGCCTATCTTTTCTTGCATGTCCTTGTCTCTATTTGAGAATAGTGGTAAGTCGTTCCCAACATCCAGGTCTTCTAGTGGTCGATGCATGCCTCTGCGTCGCTCTGCTATTGTTTCTTTCATCATTTGGTCAGTGAAGAATGTTAATTTGCTATGGGGGAAAATATATGCTTTTCCAAAATAACTGTGTGCAGCGTACATTTTTACAAGAAAATGGCTTTACTCAACTTCACAAAAGCAAATATTTTCTACCTTGGGGGTAGAAATTCCACAAAATCCATAATCCACTGATCGTTATCTCCCGTACGCCGTTGTCATGTGATTTGTGAGGCTCTGCCATGTGATTTCCACACAATGTTTACTTAACAGAAGGTATGTTTTAAAAGATTGCTGATACTCATATTTTCTCAGCGATAAACTGGTTAGAGTGCTTTCAGTGGGATGACGATAAGTTCTATGACAGATTTTTGTTTTTCGAACAAGAATTTCTTCATTCTTCTGCCACAGTGTATCTTGTGCACCTGCGGAGTCACTTACATTACCTGATCTTTGGTAACAGTAAAAGAAAAAGAAAAAAAAACTAATTTCATGAGAATAGTTAAATCTCATCCACAAAGAAGCATAGAGGAAAAAAGATGTATTGACATTAACCCTATACGCATTAATCAGAATCCCACGCCACATTCTCCTCAATGCTAACAAGACGTTGGCTTCAGTTCTGCCTAACGCTCGTGAACTAAAAGTGACCTCGAACTACGCCAGGTTTGTTTCATTCCAGTAAATATAGAAACAAAGGCTACTGCTCCGACTACTCGAAACGGCACTGATCGTTTAATAATAGATCAATGCACACAAGCGACAACGTAGGAGAATGAAGAATAAGCACGCAGACTACAATTCTAAGGACCCGCTGGCACACATGTAAACAGAGCCTTATCGAGATACAGACATTCATGTAAACAGCCTTCGACTGAACGATGAACATTCCCTGAGTAGAAATAAAGCGAGACGGCCACGAGACATTCACAGGTGGAAGCTCAAAACGACAGCTGACAAAATATACTTACGGGGGCAAGTTTCCTAGAGGCTGACCCTCATATCGTTTGACCATGTCCAGACCATAGATGTTGAACATCTTATATGGATTAACAGCCACCAAGATGCTGCCAGTGTATGTCTGAAATATGAAAGAAATATAAGCAAAGACGGTTAAATGAGAAATTGATTTCGTATTTGTTGAGAACAGTTGTGGTTGCCTTCCTAGTAACGCAGCCTGGCTATTCCTATTTCTGACAGATGAATAAAAAAGCTAGTTACAACTCCAGTCTTATTATTCATTTTGTGAACAACGAAACACCTTTAGTTATTTTTATATGTTCACAAAACAAAGTAAGTAAATACCATAATGACTACTCTGTTTTTACAGACTTGTTGTAAATAAATACTTGTAGAAATGAAGAGTGGGTGGAGTAATGTTTAAAGAGAAGATACCAGATAACTAGGATTTCCACCTATATATTCTTGCTGCTGGAGACTATATTCAGTGGCCGACACCTTACCACTGATACACTAGGACTACTAACATATTTTGAAGATGACGGTCATCCCTGTTTGTAAGGGGAAACGGCAGAAGAAAGAAAAAATGAAAGACACATATTTCCGGTTGATCAAACTGATAACGGTATTAAATTTACAACACTGAATTTGCTTCATAAAATATATCCATAAATAGTTGTACTCTAATCTGTAAACTAAGGCATCTTTAGCGACTGTAATAATTGGATAGGAGTAACTTTACTATTAGCTGTGTCAAAAGTATTTTGCAAGTCATTCTAACTAGAATTAAAGATATAGCAGATACTACAATGAGAGAAGAACAAGCAGTATTTCGAAAGGGGAGAAACTGTCTCGACCAGATGTTTACTCTAAGAATAATACTTGAAGAACATATTGAAATGCAAAAACCATTAATCCTGAACTTCACAGACTTTAAAAAGGCATTTGATAGCATACACAGAGATTCATTGTGGAGAATTTTAAGACTATGTGGAATACCATCTAAAATTGTCAACATCATTAAGGATCTCTACAATGGATATGTTTGTGCAGTCGACACAGAAGAAGGAATGAGCGAATGGTTCCAGACTGAAAAAAAGGCGTGAAACAATGATATATATACTATCCCCCTTGTTTTTTGGAATTGTTATAGACTTCATAATGAAAACATGTTGCCGTGTAAAACAGGCACTGATTGAGTACACGGGACCCAACTAGAAGATCTTGGTTTTGCAGGTTACATAACTCTTATCAGTGACAATGTGAATTCGATGCAATAAAAAAAAACAGATACCCTGCCTTCACTAGCTAGCAAAATAGGACTTGAAATTAACAAGGAAAAAAAACAAAAATAACGAATTTCCCATTAATTAAGAAGGAAAACTATACGTAGAATGAACAGCTATTGAAGAAGTAAATCATTTTGCACACCTCGGCAGCTACATAGACCAGGATGTTGATACCAGAAAGGAAGTTAGAATCAGAATTGCAAAATCAGCATCGACCTTCAAGAATCTTGAGAATATATGGCACTCATAAGTTAAAAGCACAAAAACGAAGCTAATATTATTCAGTTCAAATGTTATATCCACCCTCATTCGTGCATGTGAAAGTTGGAAAATAACTAAAGAAAAAACAAAACAAATTAGACTCTTTTGAGAACAAATGCCTAAGGAAAATATTCGGTATAAAGTGGAACGAAGTCAAGAACAACGCGGAGATAAGGCAGAAGAATGAATCTGTCTCATGGGTGATCAGAAAAAGGAGATGGACATATATCGGTCACGTGATGAGAGGAAAGAAGCAGAGAATCCCAAAACAAGCTATCAATAGGCCAAAGATAAAGAGGTCGACCATGCGAAACTCTAAATAGGACAATGTTAAGAGAGGCCAAATTAGTAAGGCAAAACATCCCTTGATGAGGCTGAAAGGTTCTCCGAAAACAGGAAAACTTGGCGAACTACCATGTGAGTCCGATGTGACGTTTAACGGGACGGGAAGGATGTAAGATGTAAGTTGTACTCTAGTGTGATCAGATCATGAAATTTAATGATGCCTGAAATGGAACACAGGATTAAAGTAAAACTATAATTGCCAATAGTAAGATAGAAAGACAGGAAAATAAACAAGAAAAGAAGACGAGGGAAGAAGAACACGATTTATTGCAAACTTCTAGAGTCAATTTCAAATGTAAGCTGAGTATTCGAGAAACATGCATATCAAATTTCTTTCCTGAATGGGCCGCTCTTAATGACTTGCACTTTCTCTCTCTCTCTCGCTCTCTCCACCCCCACCCACCCCCAGCCAGTGCCAAAGACATATGGGGCTGCTGATAGCAAAAGATTTCTTTCTTCTTGGCTGCCTCCCATGTCAGTCCTTTTGTTTACCAGCATTCTCTCTGTTGTAAGTCTCCACGTCTCTTCGGGTCGTCCCATACTTTTTTCACTCTGTAGAGTCCACGTCAAAGCTGTTCGTGGTAAGGACCCGTCTGTCAATCTCATAATATGACCAGTCCATTGTCACCTTCACCTTTCAATCACTGCTTACGGTGGTTTGCATTTTTTGTTAAGAGAGTAATAAAGTGACTGAAGAATGCTGTGATAATTTACAGCATATTTATATTTTGCGCACGAAAAAGCTGACCCACAGCTGAGATCGATGTCAGTCTGTACATAAAAGAGGTGTGTAAAAAGGTGTCAGGACGGTACAACCTTTGACACAATGAACTGCACTACACAGACGGTGCTCTAGATACCTGAAGCAACAATGTTACAAGAAAATCAGAGTCACAAAATGATCTTAGAATTAAAAAACAAGAAGAATGTAAAAGATGACGTGATGTTAAAAATATGTGTGTGTATAAAATAAGGAACTGAACAAAAGTGACGACAAAATTGTCTAACATGACCATTAATTATTATACCTTCAATTCCGTTTTTTTTTAATTGCACCAACAAATCATGTGTCGGATTGCTTTACTCTAAACAAAACAGATTTTAATCGTTTAAAATTTTTCATTTTCCTTTTTTTCTTAAGTCTTCCAGTCTTGATAAATGTTGTTACATGGCACCTCTTTAGAAAATTTAGAAGACTAATATATCGGTACTTGTATGTAAAACAACAGTTTGAGTATGTAAAAAAGCACAGATAGTTAATTATGTGTTTTTATCAATAAAATAAATGCCTTAAACAGTTGGCAGAACATGGTGAGCAAATAGCAGAAGTGGCCAAAAAAAAAAGAAGAATAACTTATGAGGTTTTAAAAAAAAAAGAAGAAATAAGCAGAAACAAATGCTAATTTTCGAAACAAGGGGGGGGGGAGGATATCAGCAGCAACAAGTAAATGCTCCAGGTATAGAGAAAAAGAAATCAGCAGCAACAAGTAAATGCTCCAGGTACAGAAAAAAAACCAACAAATGCTAATGTTCGAGATAAGGGGGGTGTGGGGGGGGGGGGTGGGGTCAGAGGAACGGACGCTAATATTCGAGATAAAGAAATACATTGTAAGGGAAAAAAATGTCTGCCTAGGACAGAAAACAGTACATGTTTTTCTCATATCTTAAGCTTCAGTTTAAGTGAATATGATCAAAATATATATATTTTTTAAAGATTCAAAACATATGACAGTATTCACGGTCAGTGTAAAGATAAACCTAGTCTGTAAATGTTAAAGCAAGTCACACAAAAGATGAATAGAGTGTACGAACATTCTGACTGAAACTCAAGGATAAGGAACATGAAGGAAGGTAAAATAATTCTGGTTGTAAAGCTGATACTTGTATCAGTATGCTAAACCGCGCCGTTTACTTCTTATGTCTCCCGCTGCTTGGTTATTTAAGCTGACAGCAAATGCTTCAAGAAATCCTTGCTCTTCTCGCATCGCTGATTATGTTGGCCAGCACACATTTTGGTGCCTCACATGTTAGACCTGTTTCTGGCTATATTTGACTTGCTGATTACAAAAATGGCACTAGTTTTCCCTTATCAGCTCTAGTTTTTTTCTTTACAGAACATATGCCATATATCACTCTTAACTCTGCTCGCCCATAACAAATCAGGATATTTTATTGTAATGTTTAAAGTAATATATTTGAAGGAAACAAACTAAAAATTAAAAGAAAAATGTACTACATGAAAATCTACTTCTTTCATACCAAAAGCACACATTTATGATACAAACTTTCCACTCATTCGACATACAAGAAGCTCATTTTGTAAGACTTTCGCAAGTGAGATCTGCAAGGACAATCCCGCAAAAGATTCTAACAACAGTCTGCCATCATGTGTGCATCCCATCATCCTTGGTATCTGGGCTTCCATTGTTTTTATGTCTTGGTGAAATCTTTCACCTCGCTCTTCACTAAAGTCACCAAGGTTCTCTGGAAAGCGATCTAAGTGACTGCGTCGATAATGGATTTTGACACTCATGTTACAGCCAAGCCTGTTGAAATGAAAGAGCATATCCTCTATTAATTGCGTGTAGTTGTTTGCCTTCTTGTTGCCACGAAAGCTTTCCACAACAATAACAAATGAAAACCAGGCACATGATTCGATTCCATTCATTGATGCTATGAAATGTGGGTCATTTATAAGTTGTCGCTAAAGTGGGAAAATTTTATTTGTGCCGAAGTGAATGGGAAATTTGTTGTTGCCCACGTTTTTTTAACCTTCCCTGGGTATCACCAACCTTAGTTACACCTTTCGTCCAGCCAAAAATATACTGCTGACAGTTGTACATGGCCCTGTTGAAAGTGCATTTTATGATATAATACTGGATTTTCTCTCCTTTAACCAGCTGAAAAAAAAAACTGTATCTGACACTTATATTTAGTATAAAAACACGAAACTCTTTCAGGCAGCTCATCTTATCGGCTGTTCGAATCATACCAGATTACTACAGGGTTTGGTAACTGAACCTCAATTAATTAATGAAAAACACTGCGTACACAAACTACAATTCATGTTTAAAGATATTTTTACAATTTTGTAAACACTCCTAGCCTTTGATATCTGAGTCCATGTAAGCTTAGTATCGATTGGAAGCTGAATACTGCACTCATGTGTTAACCTGAATGTGTATAGCATACTATATGGACACAACAAATTAGAATGTGAATAGGCGCAAACAAAGGAAATAACTAATACGTTATTTTCAAGGAGATGCAGTTTGGTTAGATGGATTAGATGGGGAAAGATATGAAATGAAAGGAGACTACGAGACACATGTGTGTCATTCATGTCAATTAAAGAAGACAAAGAACGTATCCGGATGTAAAATAAGCATGTGGGTATGTGATACATACTAGTCTTTCACCCATAACCAAATAACAAAGCAAACATATTTGTGAACTATTCTATAAATTAAGGTCTGTTAACAAGCAAGTACATCTATTAATAACGTTAATAATAAACATCATCCGCTGACATACTATGAACAAAATAAATGCATTATATTTACATACACATACGAGGGGTAATTGATAAGTTCTCGGCATAAGGTCAGTCAGTCATTCGAGTGTCCCTTGCGGAACTTTGCCTCCCTAACAGCATTCCTGCAGGCCTCTCGGTTGTAAGCAAGATGGCCTGCTACTGATGCATCCATTTGCAGATCATCAACAACGTCTTGCAACCATCTTCACCATGGTCTTCCTCTCTTTCTTTTTCCCATTACGTATCTTTCTAAGACGGTCTTCTCTAGATTATCATGACGAATAATATGTCCAAAATGTTTAAGTTTTCTTTGTTTAACCCTCTTTACTAGCCAGCCTTCTTCAATATTAAGTTCTTTTTTGTGTCCATGAAAAATTCTTCTGTAGCAATTACATTCAAAGGCATGTATATGTTTCTCAGCTGTTTTGTTAAGCGCCCAGGTCTCACAGGCATATGTTGCGATGGGAAAGATGCATGTCTTTACAAATCTTACTTTTGTAGTTCTGTCTGTTCCTCTCCACAGCAACAGATTATTTGCGGACAACTTTTTTGGGTTATTTCTCAACATAGTCCCCTTGCAAGTTTATGCAGTTAGTCCAGCGATCCTGGAATATACGGATCCCTTCTTTGTAAAAGTCAGCATCTTGTGCCAGTAGAAAGTGGTCTACAGCGTGAATGACGTCACCATCTTGCTGAAGAAACTTTTAATGATCTGTAGAAAAATGGCCAAGATTTTTCTTTTGACATGTTGAGACGCTGTTGTTTGTGATCAGCTCCAAGAAGTTTCGGGATCCATCGAGCAGAGACCTTTGTCATTTGAAGATCATTGTGAATAATGGCATCAACACGTTCCTGGTAGATGCCCAACTCGTAGCACTGTACCGCTCAGTTAGTCGTCGATCCTCCATTATCATGTCATGGATTCTGCCGCTGGTTTCGTCGTTGATTATCGTTCTTGGTCTTCCTGGGCGGAGATCATCTTCCAGACTATCCCTTCCATGTCTGAATGAGCTGCTCATTTCTTCACTGTGCTGTAAGAAGGGGCACTCTCCCCTAGAGTCTCTACCATATCCTCATGGATCTCCTTAGATGATAAGCCCTTGATGCAGAGGTAACGAATGAGTGCTCGATGAGAAATTTTATCCATTTTCTCAATTTCTGTCACCCCTTACTACTTCAGTACCTTGGAAATAAAAAAAAATTGGTTGCAGTTAATTTCTTGAAACTTGGTGTTTTATCTTACATTAACCTGATCTACGAATGCACCTAATATCAACTGTGTGTTTCATATATTTGTACCTTATGCCGAGAACTTATCAATCGCCCCTTGTGCACAGACACACAAATATAAGAAATCATTGTGAATGCATGGAAACTTTCATACAGTAACAGTGTAAACACGGCGTACGACTAATTTCTACTCATGACACTAACATTACTGAGTTCACGGTTGTACAAAACACTCCAATTACAGTATTATATTCACTTTAAACATCATTTTTTAAAAAAGCGCCACTGATTCAAAAGTCGTTGTATTATGGATATCTTGCATCATTTTGGACGTATCAGCAAAAGTGTTAAACGAAAGTGTTTCAAATGTAGGAATAATATATCCATAGATGCAATCAATGAGGGTGAGAACAAAGATAACTGTGCTAGTGCGGTACCAGGGTCGGATATGCTCATAGCAACCGGTTCAATTTGGTTACAGGACAGGACTCGCCGTGGTTACTGCTGTTGCTTCTTCTTCTTCGTTCGCTTCTATCACCATGACCGTCCCTTGATCCTATTGAATTTACTCCTATGGTCCTCAATAGGTCCTGTGGTCCCCGTAAGGACCATACGAGATTCCCGAGAGGATCACAAGAGGTTCAGAGTATCGCAGGGTTTGAGTTTGTATTCTTGGTGGGTTTCAGAAGCGGGATTGCGTGACACCGTGGTTTTCGTTGCACCAGTTTAATCTTGAGTTAGACTTTCTCACCGGAAAACCTTGACGTGTTTTGGGATACCCGTGTATTCCCGTCGGGTGAGAGGTGGTTGCCCATCCAGTCCAGCCTTGGACTTTCTCACCGGAAAACTTCAGTGTGATTAGGATACGCATACATCCCCGCCTATCTAGACTGCCTTGGTCTAATGTCTCCGACTTCAGCATTTTGTGATCGTGGGCGCTACCATTCCTAGTTCTGACCAGGACGGAGCTTTTGTCCAAGAGCACAAATCCTCGCCACTAGTGAGTTTCACCCCTGGTCTAGGCATATCATCCCAGTATGGGCGTGTTTAGGACGGACTGACCTCCAGAGCGGAGGTACCGTAACTTGAGTAGCCATCAAGTTTCACCCCTGGTTTAAGCCAGTTTAGGCATATTTCACCAGTATGGCTGTAGAACGGACATGGCCGACCTCCAAAGCAGAGGTGCCGTGATTTGAGCAGTCCTGACTTCGATACTACTGATTACTTCACTTACTCCTTTCGTTCACCTTTTCCACAGTGCCGCACGGCAACCCACAATTGCACCTTTCTTCATTGACCGGGAGGAACCCCACTCCACGCACGGCAACCGAAGAATCTCGCCAGCAGCGTGCCATGTAAAAAAAAAATGAATATGTGTGAGAGAGAGAGAGAGAGAGAGAGAGAGAGAGGGAGGGAGGGAGGGAGGGAGAAAGAACTATCGAAGTTAATTATCTGAGAACAGCAGACTGAAAAATAGACACGTGCGCACGCATACACATCCATCCATATATGCGCATTATATATATATATATATATATGAATTTGAGAGTATTCCACAATTTAAACTACATCACCATACAGCACTGAAAATGATACCTACGCCCATTTAGTTCCTCAAAGCAATTTACTGTATAGCCCGTATTCAATTATATGAAAGCTACTTCACAAGCCAAAACAGTTTATAACACAGATGCATACTAGTTGTTTAAATAGATTTATTTCATGGATTTATAAATATATTGTAGGTATTCAGCTCTCTGTTTTAATTGCCCATGTGAAGAATGTACTGGACCCGTACCCACCATTAGCATCATGCAAATAAACATAAACGTTTATGCACTACTTGTTACCAAATATTCATTTCTGAGACTTAAAGCTAGCTGTATGTATACACACACTAGTGGTAAATCATTAATGTGCTTGTTCAACAGCGAAAGATTTTTTTTTATCAAAGTGGAAGGTTCAAGGACGCTCGAAAAAACATCGACACACTGGCAGGACTAAAAAAAAAGTGAACACGTCCTTCGGGATGCATGATGCAGCAAATGTCTGACATAAGAGTTAGCTCTGTGATGCGTAACTGGAGATTAACATACAAAAATTAAACATAATTACACGTATGTAAGAAATAAAAAAATAATCTGTTGTTTTTAAAACTTTCAGTTTTTCTCATTTAGAATGAACATACCTATATGCCTCACTTCAATAAACCACACAATACAAATCATGCAGAAGTATATACTCCTGTGTATATTTATCAATCAGATGCTGATGTATCTACTTATTATTAACGGGAAAAAATGATTAAGGTAAAACGTGCTCAGAATATCTGTATTTAATAATAAGATAAAAAAATGATACAATTTTCAAAGGCCTGGAGGTAGAACAATGTGAGGGTAACAAGCCTTCATTAAAATAACAACAACAACATGCTGTAGAGAGAATGGATGTCACTAAAGAGGTAAAACGAAAAAAAAAATGGACAGAGCTATAACATCTCGTTGTGAAGCTGAGCTGATGTCTAACATTTTCCCCTTTAAGTTACTTTCTACAGTTTACAGTAATGACTTCCATATATACACTAGCTGCTTTCAAGTGGAAAAAAATGCGTCTTACTGCACACAGTAGGTAAATGACCGTCGTCCACATTATACACAAAGATAACTTACCAGCTGTGTGCAGAAGAACTCTGTACCATGATTATATGTACCGATAAGTCTACAGCATCTGCGTTCTCTTCATTTCTCTAATCTATTCTTATTCTCACATCTTTTTTACTCTCTTTCTTTTCATAGATATAGCTTCTATGGCATCCTTCTCTTCCATAAACAGGTTTAAAAAATCAAAGTTTCTTGCAGCCTATTCTAACCAATCCCTGCAATGTTTTATTTATCTATGGGTAAAGCAAAGAAAACAATCAACAATAAACAACCAGTGTATTTACATTCACTTATTTAACGAGCTAGCTGTTTATGATGGTGTACTTCAGATACACACTCCATGTAGCTGGGTCTGACCTAACAAAAAGTCATTACAATGTGGTCATGCAGAAAATCATTCCACATTTTTACACGTTGCATCTGAATGGCCAGACAAAACAGTTTGGAAACTGGTAACAATGTTTACCTCCACATCTGCATAAGTTTTTGCACACTGTGCAAAATGGGTCGTAAGAAGTGGTACGGAAGGACCACGAAAAAAAAAAAGATTGCATGTGGAACCAATTCAGTGTTAAAAACGTTTCACTCTGTAACTCTGATACTAGTCTTCTATGCTAGTCTACACGAATCATTAAACTGTAAAAAATACCACGTACCCTGGAGCACAAAAAAAGAGCATATTCAGGATTAAAGTAATTGGTATTTGTGAGCGAGATAATGGGGATCCGGGTCTTGCTGAAGGCAATAAATGCACAGTTCTATCAGATTATATACCTAACTACTTGTTCCCCCCAGGCACCTCCCTCCACGTGAAATACAACGTTCTGGGAGAATTATTACTTCTCAGTTCGCTGTATCCTGGTGTTTGCGCATTCCTGTGCTCTTAGAAAAGTTACTTGCATGGGCAGTTTAACACGCGTGCTATAGCTAAATGACTATGTCAAAGACCATCAGCTTAAATAAGTCGTGGATTGGGACTTAAATCATTTTAAAAGACGAGCCCGACAAAAGAGACGCAAAATTCTAAGTTTTCCGGTCTATAATAATCACTACTGGAGCTGAAACACACGTGAAGTAATTTCGATATGTACTTTCAAGCTGTTCCCGAGTTTCAATTTTTATCAGTTGGCAGGATGCAGGAGAAAACGCAGGTTAACGAATATCACATATCCTATCTAAGCGACTGAGACGACCTCAGCCTTATTACTTTATTGTAATCAAAACAATGATACTCTTTTACTAAATGGTCACAAGTCGAAATTGTCATTTGCGAAGACGCAACTCTCAAGCAGAGTGAGATAGTGTTCAGCTTCCCATGGCCTATTATTTACGTCAGGGTTAGAGAACTACAGCTGACCAAGACATTTTTCTACCTCCAAGTGGTGTCCCCTAATAAAAGATATATAGTTCAGAGACTAAGGATCTAATAAGGAGACAAATTCAGTCCTGATGTATTGAGCTGAAAGGCGCATATATCACAGCCTAGCTACAGCCCGTGATACAATACAGCGAAGAAGAAGAAGTACCAGCCCTTTTATTTCCCAAAGTGCATTTGATGACGTACATAAAACGTAGTGCTACTTGGAGCAGTGGCTCTAAAAGTGCAATAGGCAACCTTGTGCCAGTTCTCTTGCATTGATGTCTTGCCTAACAGAAACAATAATCCACGTAAAATAATCTACTACTCTTCACTCATTCATTTTTGCTTGTCCAGGTGACCTGTGATGAACGAGATGTGACAAAACAGCCTGAGCAGTTACTGAGGCTGGTGAACCCATCCCTCCGAAGTGCGCCAAGTAACTGGCTGGTTCGGGCCCAATGTGTGGCTACCCCACCGTGGCAGAGTAAGCTGTGAAGCGTGCCCATCACTTGGTTTTAAAAAATGTTACCCATTCTTTATCCGACACGACATCTTTGCTTTAAGATCATCATCACAAGGTTGGCTGTCAGCTATTGTAGAATACGTTAAACATACTACTTTTTAGGCTAGATGTTTATCTGTCAGTACGACGCCTAACTATAACCGCCCCCCCCCTCTCCCCCGCTTTTTTTTTCTTTCTGTTTTCATACCAAGCAGTAAGTAAAATACTTGTTCCGGACATTTAATGCAGGGCAGTGTTGGTTGGTCATCTCAGAAAGTTAGACAAGTAATGTCATCTAACTATCTTTACTCTAGGACAAGCTAGCTCTTTTACCCATCCTAAAATTGTAGAGACTACGATCTTCTATAAATAACAAAAATACACTGATAATAGCAATGTTCTTTTAAATATGAAACTATTTAATCCTTGCCCTCTCCAAAAGCTATGTCCTTATCTTGACTCAAATCCTTCTATGACCAAACAGAACTACCAGCATGATTTGATGCACCCTATATCAAGTCAACTGACTGGGTTTATGGGTACGGCCTTCCATATTTATATGAGCAACGCTGACATGATCTGCTGGTGTGTATGTGTGTGTGCCCGTGTACGTCTGCGCGACCTGCACTTATCACCTAATATAACCTCTCGAAAATGGTTATACTTCAGATAAAGAGTTCTAAAAGAATCAGGAAGTTAAATGAGGGGGTTCCCTGCAAGACAGGCAAAAACATCAATAACTTCTTTATGATGCATTCCGCCTGTCGGGCACGGGACACCTCAACTGCTCTTTACGTTGGTTTCTGTGTCTAACTGACTTTCAGACTGCACTATTTCAGAGTTTAGTAGAATCTGAATTTTTTAAACAACATAATTTGATTATTACTGACTTTCATCCTGCAACTCTTTCCATGGCTTATATTTGTACAGAACTGAGTGGTCCTACTTGCCGCTAAATTTGTAGAAAAAGAACAGAAATAACACATGCGTTTTATTTCGAAAAAAAGCAATGGATTTCAGCAGCATTTCTTAATCTTTTTTTTTCTAAAGATTTCCCTCAGTCCACCAAAAATATTATCTCTTTCTCTCCCCTCCTTCATACTCCGGTAGTAAACGCTGTTCTTTACGCCTTTTTTTTTAATTGTAACCTTCACAAATCTGGCAAGATTCGGGGGAAAGAAGACATTCTGTTTCCCTTGACAAATTCTGGATAATAAGAAGGGTTATCATGTACGAACAAAATGATTTATGCATGTCTTATTTCCCGAGGTACTTAAAATATGTGCATTGTGAGTGTTCTGTTAAAAAATATACTTTTAAAGAAAACCGGCCTTTTCATTCCTTTTAATATATATTAATCCTCCCATGTCTGGCTGTGTTTTTATTTTCCTGATCTTTCGTGCGTGAAAGCCTTGTCACAAACGTCACAGGTTTAAAAAAATATTAAAAACCACATGAAAACTTACACACCAAGTAGGGCAATAATAAGCACATATTTCGTTGTTATTATTATGGCAAGTGAAAACATAAGCAGCGGATCCCAGAATACCTGAAGGATGCTGAAGTAACAAACTCTGAAGATGACCTGATATTCATATTCTATCAGACATAAATATTACGTCTTAGTGTAAGATACAGTAGTTAGTATCATCATCATCATCATGTGCCGTGCCGACTGACGTTGGCTATCATGCTTCTCCAGAGTACACGATCCTTCATGCAGGCCATCATCTCAGTTGGTTATCTCCTCTCATACCATCCCGTCAGACTGTCCAGTATCATTTTTCTTGGTCTTCCTCTTGATCTCCTTCCTTCTATTTTTCCTGTTGTTATAATATTTTCAATGCCCCCTCTTCTTATTGCATGTCCTATGAAAGTACGTTGTCTCTTATTTTTTTGACAAGAATTTTTTGTCTCTCCAGCTCTTCTCATACATTCTTCATTAGTTATTTTTGCTGTCCAGAGGATTAGCAACATTCTTCTAATAAACCACATTTCTGCTGCTTCCAATGATTTTTGTGCAGACCTGCCTATTGTCCATGATTCACTTCCATATAACAAGATAGTTTCAATATAGCATTTTAGGACTCGTTTTCTAACATTCATTGATAAGGATGTGTTGCATAATATGTTTCTTTTTTTCTGAAAAGCAGTCTTTGCTTGGCCTATTCTGTTCCTAAGTTAGTACCACATATTCAAAATATGCTTTACTCTGATTGCCAGTCCACGTGAAGGAATGAGTTTAGCTGTAGGCTGAATCTGTCCGGCACTGCAGCAAACAGCCTGGCTAGATCTCTTAAAAAAGAATTAGCACATACAGAGTTGAGATTGGTTAGCTCAAAAGTCAGGCGCCCACTTGCATAGTAAAATGCCCTGGGTTCATTCATTTCGTAATGCCAAGCCCTTCCTTGACCACATAGGCAGTGAAACAGAATGAGTAGTATACTTTGATAAGGGTACAAGAAAACAGGAGATTCTATATGCGTGCTACACATTGGAATAAGTAAGCAGATTATAAATAGCAGATCTAACGACCGCTGTTACAGCAAATGGCTTTCAGGATCTACGTTCGCTATTTGATAAATTGACTCTAAAAACGTACCTGCTGCAGTACACCGCATACTAGGTCAGTAGATCCCAAACTGAGGTTGGCGAAGGATTAAGCGAAGATCCCAGGAGAAAATCTATATCATGTAGAATACTAGAAATGTGTGAAGATTTTTAACCTTTTTTATCAATCAGGTGTATAGGGAATGAGTAAGTGAAGGGGCGAGGAGTGTTTCTTTGGCTTCATGAGTACATTGCCTGAGAAAGTTTAGGGACGATTGATGCTAGTGTCTTATAATAATATAATGTTTTCAGTAAATAATAATCCTTTGACTTCATTTGAATTATTTTTTTAAAGGCGAATACACAACACAATAAGCAAGCAGATCACACTATAAACATGAAAACAATCAAACAGTCCACGCAGTAACAGAGATATAATTAAACAGCCCACGCAGTAACAGAAATATAATTAAACAGCCCACGCAGTAAAAAGGACCACACTAAACCTCAATGACTGCACTAAATGAGGGAATGGAGGTGATGAGAAAGGGCGAAGTTTACCTCTAAAAACTATAATAAACCAGTATTTTAATATGAAATTACCTAATCCCACAACATCTTGCACAAGTTTATAGTTTCTACTGTCAAGACAAAATGGAGCTAGAACGCACACAGGTAAAAGTAAAGGCTGTGAACCAGCGTACTGCACACGGTCAAACAATAAGCGCTCTATTGCCTAGTCAGCAGCTGACCAGAAACTGTCGCCTAGTATTGCCATCAGCACGAACTCCGTAGCTAGCGGCGCCATTCCTCTTCCTTCCCAGAGAGTTAACCCTGGTAAATATTTTTGTTTTCTTGAAGCTCAGTGAAACCTGGGAGCATCCAGGTAATCTATGAGAATGTGCAGTATAGTTTACTCCAATAATATATCTATAGCAGTTAGTTTACTCTGCTTTAATAAATACAGTACGAACATCGGACGATCTACATATGTTAAAATAATATGAATTTCTCATCATATAAGGCAGCAAATACGAGGCGGAGTGGGTGATGGAAAAGGGATGAAAGTCCCAGGTGGAGAAGGGATGAATGTGAGAGCGATGAAGAAGGCGATACGCTAAGACAAATTAAAATTTGTGTTCCTACAACTTTCTCTAGCACGATGTACCTCTTTCGTGAATCGTGCATGAATTAAACAAGAACTAACTGGGTTCCGCTGAAATTCTAAATGGCCTTCAGCTTTCCTATAGACCTGCTTCCTCACGATATTTGTAAAACAGTTCCAGCTGTCTGGTAGTATGTTTTCTTTGAACTTTTTTTGAGTTTTGTCACCCGTTTATGTCCAAAATCCCGTACTATTTGTAGTTCAATATTCTTGGGTTCTTTTATCTCAATAAAATGTTTTTAAAAGTCTTCTATTTGCATTGCTGGTAAAATTAGTCGCGACAAAAGCTGCTTGGTGTAATTGCTCTCGACAAGTACCATTACAGCATAACAAGCATATGCCTCAAAATTGTTTTCTAAAACGAAAAGTGCCATGGTATCTGCAGAATGTTTTAACTGAATTTACGCACCTAGTTTTAAAGTCGTTTATGGCTGAGAATCTTTCAATATACATTTTCTTATCCAGACCATCTATTGTATGTTTTCACGAGACTGAATTTCAAGCGATATACTTTTCCCTTCAAATACTACATGCACTGAAAGCCATCTGTTTTGTGGACGTTGGTGTGCATCAGCATGTGGGTAGATATTCTTCATTTTCTGAGACGGTTTGCAAACACGTTTGTGAGGTACTCATTTTTACAGATGAATTGTGGTCATAGAGGGTTTCCAACCAACAATCTTAGCACTTTTCCTACACTGGACCTTTTAGGTGGCTTTTTTTTAATTAAAAAAAACAACAACAATAATAACTTGACTGGAGATTAATATTTTAAACTACAAAACACGCTAACTAAAGGCATCGTGTCACTTCACGACAAAAAAAAATGACGATATTTTTTTTATAAAATTGTTCGTGTGGTATCGGGATTTTTTTTAGAGGAACAATTAGCTATTAAGTGTACTACCGTGCACCTCTTTCATATAGCAACGTGCTTAGAATAATACAAGCTTTGCGTAAATATAACACCATATCAAGTGATGACAAACATTTGGTGGACATCCTCACCGTGGTAGCAAATTACCACGGCCTGTTATAGAAACGAGCATGACGACGACATGACGACATTGTAACGTTTTTATGATCTTTCGGTTACACTCTGAAGCCTGTATAAAACCCACTACACAAATTCCAGAACTGTGCGCCCATCTTACGCTCCAGTGATTCACAGCTTTTTATTTAAAGGGAATAAAAGAATTCCTTAACCTCACAACTCAAACCAAATAACTTTACATTTAGAAAAAGCATGGAAAAAAAAACCCTATAGTGTGATAAAAGGTAAACTGCTTATTAGAGGTGCGTATGACTAAGGCATTAAACTGTCCTTGCCCTGCAGCCATCCTTCACATGCTGAGACTAATGAGACGAAGAGACGTGTTAACAAATCCATATAAAGGGAAATAAGATAATCTCTGTTGCAACACTGCAAGGCAATGCTAATTACACATACCACGTGATTTTATCTGCCGCATACTGACGCAATAAATTTTATTTCTTTAACTATACGAATCTTTGAACAATATAGAGCTCCTAAACTCTATAAAACAGCAATAAAGCAATAAATAAATTTGAAAATAAAAAGAATAAGGCTAAGTCATAAGCGTTTGCCCAATACATCTTTCCCACACTCCTGCAAAATGTGTGATCGAGACATAACTAAGAAGTATAATCTGAGTTTACGATAACATAAACCTAACATAAACTGTTACACATATAAAATATTCAGGATAAAAAAGCTGTTTGCAGCCACAAGAAAGGGGGGGGGGGTGTGAAAGAGTATGAGAGACAGGGAAATAAAACTTTAACATCTAAGCAGATGACTAGGCCTTTCTCAACTCTTTAAGAATCTCACTGTTCAGACTGGAAGGACAACTCTTTTTTCCCCTTCAAATATTCCCTCTGAGTGACTGTTTCGAACCTTCTGTTACTTTTCTTCCGTGAAGTTTACAAAATAAGTAACTGCTTTGCGACATTCGCACATTTAACGGTGTCAGAACCGTTGTGTCTAAGAAAAGTATGAGAGGTTTTTTTTTAGAAATATATCTTTTTAAGATGTTCTTACTAAAAACTGTCAACAAGAAAACTGATCAGTTGCCCAGCAAATACATTTGGCTTTACGGTGCATACAATGCTTATTAATCACGATATATGATGTTTTGGCAAATAGTTCTCAAAGAATCCATTCCAGTTTTTTTTCCCTTCATTGACACCCTATAACGTCTTCTGATTGCTAGACAGTACGGATGAAAGTCAGAAGGTGAATAACGTGACTTGCTATGCCAGATCCGCTTTAACTGCACATTTTTCTTATATTTGGGGTTTTGTCTTTTACTGGGATTTTGTAACACTGACTGACCTCATTTTCTTCCGTTGGGCAACCTTTGATATTATTATTTTATTTTGTACCTTCATTTTCCTGGACCGCCTTGTAGATAATGGCCTCCTTTTACAAAAAGGCTTTCTACCAGCACCTTATCAAAGACAACTGTATAAACGTCCTCATGAAAGACAGGCCATTGACAGGAATGATCCAAACGCTGTGTAAACTGACGGCACATGGTAGAAGTAGTCGACAGAATTTGGAAGTTATTCACCAGAATGAAAAGGAACAGACTCAATGGCCGTGGTACAAAAAGAAAAAAAAAATCAGAGAGAGAGACTATCAGATATCTGACATCAGGAATGAATGAATGAAGGGTTAAACGTAAACAGGTTATGGGCAATGTACGGTTTATGTTGGGACGTACAAAAAGAAGCACGGAACTGTAAAATGGATAATTCATGCATAAACCGAAATATTTCCTTAACAACCCTGTTTTATATACAGAATATAAATACATACAGCGATGCGCATATGACTGTATTCTTTCAGAAAATTCAAATGTGTCATGTACTATTTTCATGGACAGCCGAAAACAGCCGTGTACTCTGAGTCAATGTGTCCTTTAGCAGTAATGAAATAGTTTGTATTCATAATGATTATGTTTAGGGCGGAGGCATTCATTTTTCTGATTTATGATTCTGTAAGATTGTTTCTCTCCCTGTACCAGCGAGTTTCCATCTTTATCACAAATCAGGTATATAACAGTTGTGATTTTGGTCGACTGTTAACTTAATAAACCTTCCTTTAAACACTTCCCTCTCACCCGTGCCTCTTCTAGGGCAGAGTACAGTATATAATTTTTTTTAAGTGAATCAGCTCTTTTGGAACACTGTGACTGTATATACGAGAAATATTGTGCCTATTTAAAGTCACATTAAACTCAATCAATACATGGAAACCGAATTGTAATGAGAGGACATGAAAACAGCAAATATGATGTGGGAGTATAGCACACAGAATGACCAAAAAAAAACGTGTATCGCACAATTAAATGTATTATAAGCTCTCTCTCTCTCTCTCTCTCTCTCTCTCTCTCTCTCTCTCTCTCTCACTTATAAGCTATAAAAACGTTAAATACCAGTAGGTGAATCAATAAATCTTTAAATAATAAGAGCTAGTGTCTATTCTTCAGTCAGTCACGATCGTATATAACAGGTACGCGTTACATTGCAATGACCGTCGCAAAAGGGTTTAACGACTCTGGAGGACTAAATAAATTCACCAGATTAGTCACACTTCAAGGGTGGAGTAATGACAACTGCTTAACTCCGTTTTCGTGGCCATTATATTCTACTAGGACTCTCTTAGATTTTCAAGGAAATATGAATTTTATCTCCAGTTCTGATTGTCCTGAATTTCTATTCTTATCATAGTCTCCACATGCTAAACAGTTATCACGGTCTCGGATATCTTAGCTGCGTAGTCTCAGTGTCTGCCGTACAGTGTAACATTATCGCGTTCTATAAATTTCCAGTGTCAGGGCCTAACTTTGCGATCCAAGTCCAGTTTTAAACTAATAAGGACAAGGATTTAAGCGCTTTACTCATTCTTTTATTTTGCTCTTTCTCTCTATCACTGATCTGTTCATTCATATATTGCTTATGCATATCTGCTAAAGTAGTACATTTTCAAAGCATTGCAACCGTCCAATATCAAAACTAAATTTCCATATCTTCCTAAATACTGCCACGGCCAGCTGTTATCTGTGTTAATGAAAAAAAGTAAGTGTGCCATTTTGCCAACAGCTGTTTATATATTTAAATGTTTCACCCTTATCTGACGCCGTATTTACTTTGTGGGCATATCAAACTATAGAATACTTTAAGTCGTTTGTTTATGCTAGCGTTCACATGCGCGTCACATTCATTACGTATCATGCGCAAAGCCTCACAGAAACTTTTGTAATCATTTTAGCGAAAGATCGAGTTGACTGCACCGTTGTTCTTTGTTAAGTACAAGTATAGTATAGTTATGAGAGTATAAATTCTTTACTAAAAGTAATATTTTAAATCACAAAGTATGTGTTTTATGTGTATGCGTTTATTCGTTTACACCAGCATCTTCTCAAATGTTAGACAAAAGAAATGACGACAGCAGTAAAACTAGTTATAGTGATAAAGGCAAACAAAAGTACATGGTTCAGTTTTACTAAAAAAAAAAAATGGGCAAGAACGAGTGTGGCGGAAAGTAATATGAGTAAATAAAGAACATACAACAATCCAGTATTTCGGTAAAAGCCTTTTTGAAGGATCACATACAAGAACAATAAAACATATAACGCGAAAAACATAAAAAATAGACACTTAGTATTTTAAAATCTTCCTTGTTGGCAAGGCGGGTACAAAATGTGCCCAAATAGATTGAAGGAAAGAACAAGGTAGAAGCAGGTGATTGGCTGAGAAATGTGATAATGGGACAATGACAAACAACACCAGATAGTAAACAACATGGTGTCATGCACTAGAGAGTCCTAGCTTCACATAACTGTTCCCTAAGTAAAAACCGCCCAGACTGCATAGTTAATAAAGGTGAGAAAACAATATGGGGGAGACAGAAGGTTCAGCTACCACGCATGATCGTAAAAGGCGACTAAGGAGGGTTCAGCATAGGGCCAGCAACCCTATCTGGTAAAAAAAACTATCAGGCTGCTACAGAAACGGAAGCAAGGGAAAAAACAAATGCAGGTGGAAGGAGAAATGCGTATCAGGAAACTGAGCCCATGAAGGTTGTGGCAATAGAGGGCTCACCTGGGCAAGAGCAGAAAAAAAGGCGAAGGACAGGCATTTGTGGAAAACCCTTGTGGAAGCCCCATGTGCCCTGGGCACTTAAGGTTCAGAGAGAGAGAGAGAAGGTTCAGAATGAACAGAGATCACTGAAAAGACAAGACTGATACCTTAGGACGCCTCGATAAGGAAGCTATCAAAACCTTCTTTCGGTTAGATAAAAAGGATAGAAAGGGGTTGAAAATTAACCTATAATCACCCGCGGTATGATACAGCGAAATGAGTGAGACTAGACAAGAAAGCTGGACATCAATAGACGAGATAGAAAGAAGTCTTACATTTACATCCTTCCCGTCCCGTTAAATGTCACATAGGGCTCGCATGGTAATCTGCCAAGTTTTCCTGTTTTCAGCGAGCTTTTCATTCTCATCGAGGGATGTTATGCCTACTAAACTGGCCTCTCTTAACAATGTCCTCTTTCACGTGGTCGGCTTCTTTTTCTTCGGCCTGTTGTGTTCCACTTGATAGCTTGTTTTGGGATTCTCTGTTTCTTCTCATCACGTGACCGACATGTGTCCGTCTTCTTTTTCTGATCATCCATGAGACAGACTGTTGTTTGTTCATCTGTCTTATCTCTGCATTGTTCTTGAATTAGAAAGAAGTACCAAATACTACAAATGTAAAGTTGATCAAAGAAAGCTGAATTTGCTGGAAAATAAAGCGCTGTTGCAGAGCTTTCCGAGATTTTCACCGAAGAAAAAGAACGAATTGCATGGATATATTCTGGAAAAAAATTATGTTAAAGATGCTTATTTATAAAACAGTTCTTCTTATTTGGATTCCTGTTTCGACCTTCCATGAACAAAGGGACGTGTGAAGTACTTGCAGTAGTAAAGTGTGTGAACATAAATCTGAAGGTAAAAAAGTTCGTCCCTTTTTAAGATAAAGTTTTGACTATGTGCTCGCTCGTGCGTGCAATTAAACAGGATGTTTCTCACAATGTTTACGGAGGTAGAGTAAAATTAATGGTTTTCTGATCAATCTTGCATAAACAGGATTGACGTGTGAGTCCTGACCAACTAAAAAAAAACATGAAGAAACTAGGCAATTATTTTCTTTAATCAGAAGGGTTGCGAAGCTTGCAGGAGTAAAATTCACACTTTCTGTGATATTCAGACAGGTTACGTCACCGCTATACCATGTTTTTTAGATCTGTACCAGCAACATACGAGCGCAGTTTCAGATTTATGAAAGATGAATGTATTGTGTGAATTTTAGTCTGAGTGAATCTACCGCTTAAATTAATTCATGATTTACCTAACCCATGGAAATCTGGAAATGATAAATTTTGAGGAGATAGGGAAGAATATTCGTCTAAGTTAATGCTGTGGCTGCAGAAGTCATGAATGACTCGTTAATGTTATAGCTGAAGGAGTCATGAACGACTGCACCTTGGTTACTGATTTATATTTACAGTTAAGTTTAAGATCACGCCATCATAAATGAGTGTGCAAGATATGCTGTGATAGTTCTTCACTACTAAGTTTTCTTGAAGACAGCGTTGCCACAATATCTGTTCCTGTTATCAACTATACCATCCAAAGCCAAACTAATGATACACTTTTTAGATCGCCCTTCAAAATGTGCTTACAACACTTACGAGGGGCGTTCAGAAAGTAATGCACCATATCGTTTTTCTCAGAAGTTGTTTATTCATAAAGCATTAAATTTATACACAATATACATGGATATGTCATGTAAACATCGATATTATACAACATAATCCCCATCAACTTGTACGGCTTTACGCCAGAGCGAAACAAGCGCATGTATTCCTACCCCTTCCCAGATTTTCTCTTGATTATGTAGCCATTTCTTCACTACATGAATCACTCCTTCGTCATCTTCAAATCTTACCCTTCGGAGTGCATCTTTAAGTGGACCAAACAGATGGAAATCAGACGGTCCCATATCAGGACTATAGGGTGGATGGGGTAGTACAGTCCAACCAAATTTGCTGATTGCTTCCCGTATTGCCAGACTTGTGTGAGGGCGCGCATTGTCGTGAAGGAGAAGTAGGTCTGCTAGATTATTGTTCGGCCGAACTCTGCGAAAACGTTGACTGAGTTTTTTAAACGTCTTAATGTAAGCTTGCGAATTGATTGTCTCTCCTCTATGCATAACATCCACAAGAATCACACCTCAGTGTCCCAAAAGACAGTGATCATGACCTTTCCAGCTTAAGGAGTTGTCTTGAATTTCTTTCCTCGTGGTGATTGCGGATGATGCCACTCCATTGACTGTCTTTTTGTCTCAGGTTCAAAACTATATGCCCAGGTTTCGTCACCTGTTCGATTTTAGTCAAACAGTTCTCTCTCTCTCAGCAATGAAACGCTCCGACAATTCAGAAGAAATTGCTTTCCTGTGCAATCGATGTTCATTTGAGAGAGTTCGAGGAACCCATCTTGTGCAAACCTTAGAAAATCTGAGAGCTTTTATAACTGCATTTGCACTACCATTGCTGACTGACAACTTTAAGGCCAACTGTTGAGTAGTGATACGCCTATCAGGAAGAATAATGCCCTCAGCGCATTTCAACATTTCTTCCTTAGTGGCTGTGGCAGGACGTCCACAGCGCGAACGATCATGCAACTCCTTATCTCCACTCTTTGATTCTTTGATTCTCTGAAACCAGTGACTGACTGTACTCTTGTCGATTGCAAAACTACCATACACACCACACAGACGCTTGTGAATGTTCACAACGGTTTTGCAACGAGAAATTCTATCACAATTCGCTGCTTATACCGCAAGTTACTAACACGCTCCATTTCAATGGTTAGAGCAGCCATATTCTTTGGCCGGTTGCGGTGCAATTTGGTTCACACAATCGGCACATGCCATATTTAAAATGTGCAAAATTTCATACTTCTATCTTCATTATTAGCTGAAAAAAAACGATGTGGTGCATTAATTTCTGAACGCCCCTCGTATATGGTGTCTTTTATTTCTTATATTCTCTTCAGCATTCACAACGTAGTCCATATTACAGCAACGACACCTGTGCTACTGAAATTTTCTTATTACTATTAACAGATTCAATTTTCACATTCTAACGATTATATATTGTTGTAAATGGAGAGATTTTAAATTATATTTTGTCACTTCTTTTTTTTTAAACCATGGACTTAATTAGCCTCAATGAACAGCTTCATATTAATGGAAAAACAGGACATGATATGACTAATAATGGAGGACGCTGGTCATACTGCATGCAACAACTAGATTTTGATAACACGACATAAAACTTCTCCGTCAAAATACTTTGTAAATGACAGCAAAAGCTTTAACACACATTTGGTATTCTTTTTACAAAATTTCCGCGTCTTAAAAAAAGGGCGGTGAGGAAATCTGATTACATTCATAGCATGCTTGTGTTATTTCGGGGGCTTATGTGATGCTTCTTGACTAGAATTGTTATTATATCCAGCCGATATATTTGTGGTGTTGTCAGGCCCGGATTTATAACTCGGCACGCTATTCACAGCACAAAGTTCTGTGACAGTAGTCTCCTAGTCCCGATAACAAACTATAAATACACGGACAGAAAGGGTGGAGAAAGGAGTGGGCTGTCCTCCTGTTGGTTACCAAACATCCGGAAACTTGCCCTAATCAAGATGACGTCAACATCGTATGATTTTTCCGCAAGAGTGATTCTCAAATGCCAACATTCAATTAATCACTTGAACTTCATTAAATTGTTATGCCTATTCTAATAACGTCATCTATTTCATTGACACATACTTCGGAATACACCCAAGTTCGACAAATACATTCCTATGAGTTTTCATTTGTTATGTTGCTAATACTTGCGAATATTATTTTGCATTTTGACAGTGTATTTAGTTCTCTGATATTAATAACAAAATAACTGTTAAAATACTAATCTAAGTGCCATGCAGCGTGGCGTAGGAGATCATTTCTCCCCACAATTCCCTGTCTTTTGCGTTGATTGTGAGATCCGCCGGTGACTTTCTTCCTAGCCACACTGACAACCCATCCAATAACTTCTCTCTCTCTCTCTATGTGTGTGTGTGTGTGTGTCTTCCTCTGTCTCTTCTTCCCTCAATTTTTCCACTTGCCACAGTGTTCCAATTTTCCTCTTCTAAGGAAATGCCCCATAAATCTCGCTTGTCTGCCTTGGATCTTTGCTATAATTTGTTTTCTAACTCCAGCCTCTCTCAAGACTTCTTCTTTGATTTTCTTGGCTGTCCATGGTACCTTCAACACCCTTCTTATAAACCACATTTCTAAGGCCTCCATTTCTCGCTGTACTCTCTTATTCATAGACTATGCTTCACATCCATAAAACAAAATTGGATCGATGTAACATTTAAGTATCCGGAATCTTGTTTCCATTGAAGACTTTTGCACAAGATAAAAAATACATTTAAAAATAATGCACTTAGATAATGTTTTAAAACTTGTAAAATGTACAAAATATGTCTGGCTCTCGACCGGATTTCCCGCTTGGTTCACTCTATAGGCATCCTCGTGTACGGCCCCCTAGTTGTGTGACTTCAATAGTTAGAAACGCTGTCATTCCCCTTTCTCTTACCGTTTCTCCTCTAACCATCTTCTGTCTCTCAAGTACTCTGGGACATTTTACAAGTCACATTTTGCATAATCACTACTGTGTACTTATGAAAACACAGATTATACATTTTTTAAAAAAAAGAAATTGCGTCAAACTGATGACGATGTATTGCGTCACTATTATAACTAGCCTATTAATAGGTTCAGTCTCATCTGAAGAAACAGGTTTGGGAGCTAGATGGTACATATGAAGTCTGAGAAACTTTCTTTTTTCAAAAGAAATCATTTCCCACATGAGTCACACAAAAGTAGCCGACTTTATATCCTGAAAATAATATGCACCTTGTATGATAAGGAATATTAGAGTAAACAGTTAAGTCTCCTGAAGAATACAAAAGAAGAAGATGGATTCAAAGGGTAGTATTAGCATAAGTCCATTACATAAATCAAGGCAGAATACAGTGAGAACCATAAATGCCCCCCCCCCCACCAAAGAAAAAAATGGATCCAGAGTGAGACAAGGACGTGTTCTTGTATATTCTTTCTTTTTATAATTTGCTTGAACAACAGTATCGGTGAAGCGAATATGACTGTTCTACACTGACACCGCAATTACAGGGCAAGCCTGGCCAAAGTGGCAAGGATCGCTACATAGCGGAGGAGTCATGCCTAGAAGCCCTGCACCTTTCCCTGCGTTTTTTTTTTTAAACCTTCGCTCTGGGTCTGCTAGACAGCCATTGCAGCTTGTGCTTTTCAACATTACTGCCATATCGGTTGCTAATAACACCCTGCTCGCAATTCCAGAGAGATAGAACAAGAAACAGTATCAGAAGAAAGGCAAAAGCAGTGTCGTATGACCTAACTGAACTTCTGTTTACATACATATTCTACGAGGACAGCAAACAATTTCAACGACACTGACTGCAACATGCAGTGAATATTAATTTTGACAATACAGCTCAACACTAGACACCTGAGAGAAGCCTTCAGAAACTGCAGCAAATACAAATAGTAGAATAGTAGTTTTTAATTCCAACTAAGTACAAAATATGACGCATTTCTTGATACATTGAGAGGTACTTTCAGACCAACAGAACTGCAAGTTCATTTAAATTGGTACGATTTTTTTTTAAAAATCCTCCCTAGACGGAGGCCCAACAGTTATGGGGTCCAGCAAGTTCAAAACTCCGTTGATCAGAAGGGTTTTTCTTGTTTTAAGGGCGGGCTCAGAGGGCTTCGGTGGTGGAGGCATTAGTGGATGAAAACATAATGACTAGTCAATATGATGTGGGTGGGTGGGTGGGTTAATGATAATAGTTTTGGATCCCCTTACAAAATTCCTTTCGAATGATCTGGCTTTACAACGTATAATATTAGACATTTCTCTTCTACTGGAATAGACTGATATCGCAACAACACAATAAAATGAACTGTGCATGTTGTTTTATACAAGACTCAGTAACTTAACTGACGGTTCTTGTGACCGACTGATTGAAAATCTGCTCCTTACATATCTACGGCGTAATCTGATCTGAACTTAAATAATGTTTTAAGAAATCTTATTTCATTTCACTTTTAAAGAAATAAAAAAAAATCGGACGATCTGCATTCTCCTTAAAAAAAAAAAAAAGAATAATAAAGCAGGCATCTTCAGTGAACAATACCTGCCACACTGGAACAGTGAAGCAATTTCAGAATAGACTACACCCCTCCCCCTCTTTTTTTTTCAATCTTCCAACCCTTTCGACTTACTCAACTCATGCAGTATTGAAACGCACTCATGCTTAACGACAATAAATCCCCTGAAAAGATGGTAACGTGAAACACGTAAGATTTGCATTTTTTTCCTAAGCTGTAGATTAAGCAACGATGGTACATAACGTGCACATTACTCTGTACAGCGGATTATTTTATCGCGGCTATAAATACTGTAATTTACTGCTACTTCCCTGTTACATTGGGGCAATGCAAACTAAAGGGCAGTGATCATAAATTGTATTTATGCATAACAAAGCTTAAGGAGCATGCAAAAAAGACCATATAGTCATGTTACAAAACTCAATAAAACAATACTGAACACGCACATAAAAAAATAACCACTGGGCCACATTTATCACAGTTAACAGACTTCCTAGCACACGGATACTAGTCAGATGACAAGCAAAAACAAGTTTCATTAGCTACAAAGAAATTTTCACATGAACATCAAGACTCAACTATAAAACAATAACATCGGACCAGTTTGTTTTGATGGTACCTTCCTTTAATGAACAAAAATTACAGCAACCTAACAATGGAAGTACATGAGACTATTCATAAACACATGAGGCAACGGGAACGGTGAATTAAAGAATATAAAAGAAAATCTTGTACATGAACTGCAGCTGTAAGACGGTAAGCTGTGAATATAAAGATATGTTTAAAACGCTCTATTAAAACACATTCACGCATAAATGAACAGAAAAATAACTTACTTCAAACTTATCATATCCTCCACCCCCAGATCCTCTGTGTAATCTCGCAAAGATCCCATGATGTCCTCCTCCGGCTCGCTGATGACAAGAAAAAGAACAAGCAATTATTAAATAAAAACTCAATTTAAAAAAAAAACAGGAAGAAAAACAGAAAACAAGTACATAATATTATGCATATACGCGTAGCGTAGAAGTAGCTCAGATGACAGAGAACTGCTCATTACAAGAATTGGTTGTAGACAACCTCCAACTCGCTCTAAACAACCAGCTGTAAAACAACTGTGAAAAAAAAATTGTGTTAAGGAAATGGCCTCTGAAAAAAAAAAACGGAGAGTGCCTGTCAGCAATTAAAAGCAAATAATTATACACAACGCACAAGAACGTCGTTGCATTATGAGAATAACAAAATCTTCATATAAAAATCATCCTCGTGTAGATGCGAGTGCACCTGAGTTGAGAGGGCTGAAGGGAAAAAAGAAAAACGGTGGAACAAAAGATAACTACGTGAAATGTGTCGACGTTAATTTTATGTGTGGTACATTATTATCGTTTATATCCAAGAGCACAGGCTGTCACCAGTTCAAAATAACTTTTGCTTTATATGAAATTTTAACACGTAATATTAAACCATTAAGAAATATAATACTAGTACCATTTGTAAAAAAAAAACAAACTTACCACTTCGGTTGGTGCACTATGAAGTGCACCTAACTGCGCTTCACTAGTCCAATGAGACAAGCCAATACAGTATAATCCACATGCTGGAATGTAGCTAAGAGAAGTTCACACCTATTAATACCAGGACACGATAATTTTGGGCCAGGAGACTATCCTCGTGTCTATCAAAATCCTGTCGATAGAATAAAAACGTCAGTTCCCTGGTGTGAATAAATATCCTCCCTATATATACCATATAATACCAGCTTAAATACTTTGCTCTACTATTTTAACACACTGATATCGCAACATGAATCATTACCAGCTACGGTTGCACGATACAATGAACTAGTATTTTGTTCACACAAGACTCAGCAACTAGATGACAGTGTCTTGAGCCTGACTGAGTCGTTGTAAAGTGCAGTGTCTGATTCAACGCAAAGTGCAGTTATTTATATGAAGTTCTATTAAAGGTCGCGTCCTGGCAGGACCGGTAATTGCGCTGTTACTCGTTTTCTCAGAGCTAGATGTCTGACTGTAACACTCTGTACCGAGTCTTTGTGTCATAATGTTTGACAACTTTGTCTTAATCTCATTTGTGTGCAGCTCTTTGTTTTCATTCCTTTATATTTCAGTCTATATATACTTGAGCTATTTCATTTTCCTACTTCTGCGTCACGCAATAACTCCATCACCACACACACACACACACAAAAACAAATCACTTACAAAAGAGTAACGACGTAAATGTCTATAAGACATTGTGTTACAGTAGGCTCAAATCTTCGGAACAACGTGGGATCTAGACGGAAAATAAGTCAGTTAAGGACACAGGGAGAATAATAAAGTCATTGTCCAGAAATAGGGAGGAGTTGGTCAGATAGGGAGAGTATGAGAGACAGACTGGGTGCCAGGTATTTTGCTTTTTTCCAGCCTATGTTTGGAAACTCTGAATAGAACAGTTATAATAAAAAAGTGGTTTTTTAAGAAAAAAACTGTTGTACCCCACAAAGATACGGCAGCTATTTCACAAATCTGAAAAAAATGTAACAGTTCTTCCACCACCAGAGATAATAAGACAAATTTCGTGTTTTTAACAGATCAGAATCCACCCCTGCCCCAAACAAGAATTTAAAAAAGTATGTTATGTTAGACTATCTGTCTCCAACATTTTCTGAACAGAAAAACTGGTAAAGTAAAGCAGTGTGATAGCGGTCACGGTGAACTGAATTTTAAACATATTTTTAAGCAGCGCAGGGTTATGTAAGCAATATTATTAGTCCATTTCTTTATTTGTTATGGAAAGAACAGTAATTTTACTGCTAGATAACTTTCTGCTCCACTCTCTTTCTACTTACTCATTCACTCACTTTCTCTCTCCCTCTCTCTCTCTCTCTCTCTCTCTCTCTCTCACACACACACACACACACACACGCACACTTTGTTTTCCTTTGTTTACAAAACGTAAACAGATATATGCATAAACTGAATACATTTACAACACATTTAATTAGCCACTAAGTTAAACATGTGCTTTATCGACACTGTAATCAAGATATTCGTCCTACTTTTTTTTTCTTTCGACATATACAACAGCCATGAAAACAGGACCACGACTGTTCTCCGATACGGTGAAATAAGCCTCTCTTACACAAACACTACCTAAAATGCACCCATAATTTATCTATAAAATCGTAACGCTAGGTTTTAAAAAACGCAGGATCTGTAGAAGTTTATCACAAAGACCTGGCATGCATGATACATGTTCTTTTCTATAACAAAAATAACAACAAACGTTTAGGTCTACCTATGAAATGAACACCTGGGCGTTGGAAATACAAGTGTAGCACGATTTGTATCCCCTGTGAAATATACGTGTGTTTAGAAACAGGACACAGTGGAGTGACAGGTTTCTAGCTGAATATATAAGCCGGTTGAGTGACCTGCCAAGATTCAGTGCCAACATGAAGGTGTGTCTTGGGTGTTAATTCTACCGATATAAATGAGTCATATGGCACGAAAACAAAGTAAATAAAGAAGTTGAAGGCAAACACTGCTCCGATAAATATTATCTGAGTTTCTTCCATTATTAAAAATTTAAACAAAAGCAAGAACCACTACTTTTCAATGCACAAAACTGCACACAGTACAATACACATCAATTTTCAGGAGAAGAGTAACTGGGGATATATATATATATATATATATATATATATATATCCCTACATATATCCCTATATATATATATATATATACAACAGAGGGTGTACTTATTTATAAAACCAACAGTAAAGGGAAATAATTATACACAACATGCAACAATGTCCGTGCATTGTGAGAATTGTAAAACAAATAGCTGAAATAGTAGATTTTACTATTGTAATGATAGAAAACGTTAATGGTGTATAAGAAATGGGTGTCAGAAGTATTCAGCGTTCGGTATGTGAATGAGGATTTCTAGACGCTAGGCTGATAAATTCTTCGCTGAAATGAGAATTCAAGAAACAGTTAACAGTTTTAAAACATTTTTTTTAAATAAGCAACAACAATAAAAATTAGAACAAAGATATTTCTCGGGGCACTTTACTACAAACTACTGTGTCCCTTGAGAACAACAAGACAAGTGAAATTAACTTTGAACTGAAGTTATTTCTTATTTTGCTGAATCTAAACACATTTACCCACTTTCTTGTAGTCACGATTAAGGCTTAAAATGTAAAGTCTTTTCTTTCAAAAATAAAGCAATATTCAACAAACTAAAACCACTGGATATCCACATATAAACTATAAATAACAGCGCAAAACAACGTATTTTTGTAACAATGGAGTGATACTTAATGTGATCAAAATAATCATCCAGATATAAAATACTGAGATTTTTATTCAAATTGCGAAATCAAAGTGTTTAGACTTACACAAAACAAAATAGCAAAGACGTCAAACGATTCAGTCGTAAGGCCGTTTCATCGGACAAAACAATAATCACGTAACAAAAATCAAAACAAAACGAAAACGAGAAATCTATCGCGTTTAAATTTTGTGGCTGGAAAATCTTAATTTTCATTCGTTATTCTCTTTCCACTTTTTATAATAAATTTTATTTTCCCAGATTTACAACTACCACCAACTTTATTTTTATTTTTATATACCTTTTCATTCATTTTAGGATTTATTTTTATATATCTCTTTATTCATATTCCTCTGTTAATGTTTGATATCATATTTCTCCATTTTGTGCGGCCCTTGCTGTTTCCATAAAGTTCCTCAGTTATTCTTTTTCCGTGCCACTTGGTCAGTCAACTAAGATTTTTTTTTTCTTGGCTTCCCCCTTTTTTTTTTTTTTTGCTGCCTTGCTTTTTCCTGATTAATAGTTTCGCTAACTTGCGTCTTCTTTTAGTTTTGGTTTCAACTAATTTGCTTTGGAGCTTCTCTCAATTTTTTTTTCATTACTCTTTTTATATGCACTTACGAACATTATTAGTTTGTAAGGTAAAACATTTTATATGACGACAGTAATACATCTCGTTGATCAAACAATATCATGTCACTTAGATAAAAAAAAATAACATGAATATGCTTTTATTTTTGTGAGCTTACCCATGTGAATATTTCCTACACAGGTCCCTGATTTCGGTAATTTGCACTCTCTCTCTCTCTCTCTCTCTCTCTCTGAACCTTAAGTGCCCAGGGCACATGGGACTTCCGCAAGGGTTTTCCACAAATGCCTGTCCTTCGCCTTTTTTTCTGCTCTTGCCCAGGTGAGCCCTCTATTGCTCAACATCCTTTCTGTTGTTCTTCTCCATGTCTCTTTTGGTCTACCCTTACTTCTGCTCCCCTGTGGTGTCCATCTTAGTGCTATTTTTGGTAGTGAGTTGTCAGTCATTCGGAGCACATGTCCCAACCATCGCCAGCGTCTTTCCTCAATAATTGTTGTTAGTGGTTTCATCTGCATTTCTGCTAATAAGATGCTATTTCTTATGGTGTTTGGCCATAACCATAGAAAAAAATTTGCACTATAAACCTTTAATTAGGAAAGTAAATAGTAAACCGGCCATAACAACGGTTTCTATTCGAGTAGTCAATCACATACCAATTGCAGATATTCCACTCAACAACTTCGATTTCTAGCTCTGTCGTATAGAGAGATATTAAGACAACGATATGTGCAAACGAAGGTTATTTCATTAATATAATTAAGTACACGGCCCGAATATAAATCAATCAATGCGACATTCTTCGTGGTAGCAAATATAAATCAATTTTAAACTAACCATACACGTCAGTGATTCTCAGTTGGAAGTAAGTGGTTCCTCGAGGAGGAACTTCTTTTCTTCTTCGTTCGCTTCTACCACCAAGACCGTCCCGTAATCCTACTGAATTTACTCCTGTGGTCCTGTCCTCCTGTGGTCCCCGAAAGGACCACAAGAGGTTCAGAGTATCGCGGGGACTGGGCCTGTACTCTCGGTAGGTCACAGAAGCGGGATTGCGTGACACTGGTTTTCGCTGCACCAGTTTAATCTAGAGTTGGACTTTCTCACAGGAAAACCTTAACGTGTTTTGGATATCAGTATATCACCGCCGAGTAAGATGTTGCCCATCCAGCCTACAGTTGGACTTTCTTACTGGAAAACCTCAACGTGATTAGGATACGCATATATCCCCGTCGGGTGAGAGGTAGTTGCCTATCTAGACTGCACTGGTCCAGTGTCTCCGACTTCAGCATTTTTGGTCGTGGCCGCTACCCTTCCTAGTTTTGACCAGGACGGAGCTTTTTTTCAGGAGGACGAATCCTCGCCACTAGTAAGTTTCACCCATGGGTTAAGCCGGTTTAGGTGTATGGGCGTATTTAGGACGTAACCTACCTCTAGAACGAGGTACCGTGACATGAGCAGTCATCATGTTTCACCCTAGAGTTAAGCCGGTTTAGGCATATTTCACCAGTATGAGTGTATATAAGACGTGGCCGGCCTCTAGAGCAGAGGTGCCGTAGTATAAGTAGCTCTCGCCGCGAGACTACTGGACATACTTCTTCTTTTTCTTCTTCTTCGTTCGCTTCTACCACCAAATCGCACTGTGATCCTACTGAATTTACGCCTGTGGTTCTCGTTAGGTCCCGCGGTCTCCTGTGTGGTCCCCGAAAGGACCACACGAGATCCACAAGGGTTTCAGAGTATCGCAGGGCTTTAGCCTGTATTCTTGGTGGGTCTCTGAAGCGGATTGCGTGACACCATGTTTTTCGTTGCACCAGTTTAGTCTAGAGTTGGACTTTCTCACCGGAAGACCTCGACGTGTTTAGGATATCAGTGCATCCCCGCTGGGTGAGAGGCGATAACCCACCCAGGCCAGAGTTGGACTTTCTCACCGGAAAACCTCGACGTGTTTTGAGATACCCGTGTATCACCGCCGGGTGAGAGGTGGTTGCCCATCCAGTCCAGAGTTGGACTTTCTCACCGGAAAACCTCAGCGTGATTAGGATACGCAAACATCCCCGCCGGGTGAGAGGTGGTTGCCTATCTAGACTGCACTGGTCCAGTGTCTCCGACTTCAGCATTTTGTGGTCGTGGCCGCTACCCTTCCTAGTTGTGACCAGGATGGAGCTTTTGTCCAAGAGGACGAATCCTCGCCACTAGTGACTTCCACCCCCTGGGTTGAGCCGGTTTAGGCATATTATCCCAGTATGGGCGTGTCTGGGACATGACCGACCTCTAGAGCAGAGGTACTGTGACATGCATAGCCTTCAAAATTCACCCCTGGTGTGAGCCGGTTTAGGCAAAATTCACCAGTATGGGTGTATATCAGGCGTGACCGACCTCTAGAGCGGAGGTGGCATGACATGTCTAGCCATCAAGTTCCACCCCTGGTGTGTGTCGGTTTAGGCATATTTCACCAGTGTAGGTGTATTTCGGACGTGGGCGGCCTCTAGAGCAGAGGCGCCGTGGTATGTATAGCTCTCGCAGCGATACTACTGGACATACCGATTAAACTTCACTTTATCCTTTCCACCACCTTTTCACATCGGCGCCGCACATCAACTTTTATTTCTTTTCCGCATTTACTTCCTTAACCGGGAGGAGCTTCACTCCACGCGCGGCATTCGAAGAGTCTCGCCAGCAGTGTCTTAACCTCTAGGACAAGCCGGTTCATGCATTTCACCCGATATGACTGCACTCAGGACGTGGCCGACCTCCAGACCAGAGGTGCCGTGATTTGACTGTTTGCTTCGCTTTATCCTTTCTACCACCTTTTCCGCAGTGATGCTGCGCGGCAACCCCATTTGCACCTTTCTTCATTTCTCCACGCACGGCAGCTGAAGAATCCCGCCAACAGAGACTGGACATACTGATTAAACTTCACTTTATCCTTTCCATCACCTTTTTCACAGCGGCGCCGCACGGCAACCTTAATCGAATTTTCGCATTGTCTTCATTGGCCGAGATGAGTTTCACCTCACGCGAGACAGCTGAAGAATCTAGCCAGCAATATCTTAGTTTAACCCCTAGGTTAAGTCGGTTTAGGCAATCTGCCCCAGTATGGATGTATATAGGACGTGGCTGGCCGCTAGAGCAGAGGTGCCGTGATTTGAGTAGCACTGACCTCGAGACTACTGGTTACTTCACTTAATCCTTTCCTTCACCTTTTTCCACGGCGGCGCCGCGCGGCAACACTAATCGCATTTTTCTTCATTGGCCGGGAGGAGTTTCACCTAATGCATGGCAGCTGAAGGATCTCGCCAGCAGCGGGTTTTTAATCAGAGTTTTCCTTCTCCTAGATGAGATATCAACCAAGACTCTCATCTACCCGAGGCGTCTCGTTTTCAGGCGCCAGATATTCGCCTTTCGCCTCTTCTCCCGTCAATTTAAACAGTTCCGCCACGAGAAGGCCAGGAGCTGGACTTGGACTGTCAGAGGCTGTTTGAGACGCACGACTTGGAGATATTTTAATTGGAGTGGAGAGCGTGTCCACCACCCCACCTCCAACTATAACAGTCATTATAACCAAGAATGAACTTCAAATCTAATGGTACTATTTTTTTTTTCAATGGAAGAAATTGGGGAGGATTTTTTTCCCCGTAGGAAAATCCCTCCCTTGGAAAAAATTCCTCCTCTTTGGCTTGAAACTCCTCCCAGTGGAACCACCTGTCTCGCGGGTGAGAATCACTGTCTACATTCACCGCGATGTGATATTTTGTGCATCGGAGCTAAGAGTGAAAAATGATGACAAGCGCTCAAGTGCAGATAATTAGCTGTTGATTATCGGAATCGAGATGAGATGATGGTCTGCACTGTAACTGTTAGTGCGTGAGAACAAAACTGTGTTAAAAAACTTCAGCTATGTGACAAACTTGAATAGCCATCAACATAGGTATGAATCAAAGACGAATGAATTTATTATTTAACAAACTGCAGCCACGCATAAAATGAAGGGAGAAGAAAAGAAAAGACGATTCTCACACGAATTAGTTACTATTCCGAATTAATTTTTACCACTTCCAGAGAACATTATGAATGATCTCGGAATTTTCCACCAGACCACGATAAAATCACTCCATTGGCGTGTGTTTGACTTCTGATCACCACAGCACAATGAAGCAAAACAATACACGTAAACATAAACTTAACCCTATACTTTCACTTTGTGGTGTATGTACGTATATCATTATTTATAAGACTGGGCCTTGCTCTGTTCACTTATAGCAGAGGCAACACGTAGACTAATTATAGCAGAACATTACAACGTCGTTTGGGCACTCTTGAAGGATATGGTCAGGAGTCTGGGCTCCACTGCCACATGGACACTCGCCTGTGTGATATATTTTAAGTCGATGTAGGTGGCTCAGTAGTCTGCAGTGGCCTGTCCTTAGGCGGAAGAGGTTGGCTTACTGATGTCTTTGTAGTTAGTGTATTGGATCTGGTTCGTTGTTGCATTTCGGTTGCTTTTTCCATCCAGATCTGCAAAACCTGAGGAGTGAGACATGGCCAGAGGACACAAGCTTGGGGCAAAAGCTTTGGGGCTCCTATCAGGATTTGGAGAGGACTGTGGGCTTTGCCATGTCGACAGGGATCAGGATCTGATGTGACCAACAATCTCGAAAGAAGAAGAAGAAGAAGAATGTCGTATAACAGTTTAATGCGACAACATTAAGTGATAGCTGTAGAAGTGGGAGCAGGGAATTCGTAGCAACATCAACATACGACATATGTAAGCAAATGGGGATAAAGGGACAAGCAAGAGCAAGGGCATTGAAAAGCCTTTCAGAAACAGCAGAAAAGGCCTCATGTTGGTTGTAGAGTATGCGAAAGACGCACTTCAGAAAGTGCAGTGTCAACTGGAAGATCATGGGTTCAATCTCGGGATGAAAAAAGCAACAACTCACAAGACCTCTGAGAGTCACGACCCAGAGGGCCCCACCCCTCCTTAGAGTGTCAGGAGTTTAACAGGGCCGAAACACTGTCTGAGGGGGGGGAGGGTGGGTACTTCCTCCGATGATCTGAAGGAGTTGTGTTGTTGTTCCGCTCTCTACAGTAGAGAGTCTCCTGCATACATTTAGTCAATGTTCCCAGTACTGATTAACTTCGGTGATCAAACAAGATCCTGTATAGGGCTAAACTGAAGAGAAGAAACCCAGTTAGCTGTAAACATTCTTATTATAATTAGACATTTCCTTTTAAAAACTCAGTGATTCTTACTGAAGCTTAGCTATGAAATGTACATAGATTTCACCGGGGTGGGGGGATGGGGGAAAGGGAGTAGCTCCAAACAACATATGCTACGCCTTAACATCCGTGCAAGAAGATTACTGATAATTCGTCAGGTGGTTAGTTAAGCAAAACATGCTATTCACATCTTGAGAAACCATGCGACAGTTTACTACCCTGGTGGTGTAAAAAATCAACCAGTGAAGAATAGATTTAATCTCGGGAGAGACAAACTAAGGCAATTATCATATTACACCCACTACTTTACAAAATAGCACAAGAACTGTCTGATATGTCTTGTTCTGCATTCAAGTGCTGAGTTATGCTAAATCTGAAGCCGGGTTGCCAGGTAGGTCCACAGTTTCTCTCTAGATCCTCGCGGCAGCCCCACAGCTTCTGCCTCAGGCCCATAATCTGTAGCCAGGTTTGGCTTCGTAGGTCAGTGAACGTTGTACACGCTTGGTACACATGCTCTGTGGTTTGTGCTCCATTCTCACTCCATCTCATACGTCCGTGTGAGAGATCTTGAGTCGGTGCAGGTCTTTCTGTAGTCTGCAATGGCCTGTTCTTAATCTCTAGCTGATTGTTTGGATCTGCATGAGGAGCCCTGTTTATATTCAGCCTCTTTGACCATTGCTCTCTGTATTGAGTTTTTTAAAATTATGGTCTTGGCCTTTTTGTAGGTGATTTGATGGTTGTGTTCTTTCATTTTACTGCCATTTTTGGAGTGTGCCTACTTTCTCATTCCCTGCTATACCGCAGTGGGAGGATATCCACTGTAGGGCCACTTTTGTTGATGCTGAAAGGCTGTTCAATTCTGATGTAATGCCCTGTAGGATTTTCTCCTTTTTCTGTGCCTTTTAGTGATTCGTCTGATATGTGAATGTGTTGATAAGAAATCACAGGATCCTTCACGGACTAAGACTAATGATTGATAACGGAAAATAACTGCAAACATTTAGGCAACGACATTTAATCATACATAAGAAAAAATATTTACACTTAGAAGTCTACAAAGAATCTTAATGTCACCAAACAAACCTGCCTGAACGCCAGATCATCATCTACTGGCGGCCAGTGTAAAACAAACTCAGCAAATACAAACAATATTTCTACTATTCAGAAGCCATGATAAACACTAGAAGTTCACTGTCAGGTTCTTACTTTAGTACTGGGTGTTGCTTTTTTTTCATGATGTTGGTAGGCATCGAAAGAAAAGCGCTGATCGCGTTTATTGATTTAGGTTTGTTAAGGAGGTGCTCTTTCGCAGCCAATGTCAAATTGTCACTTTCAAGTGGACGATATACGCTTGGATCGAGGGGTGTACGACCCTGACCGAACCGTCATCGTCCAAGTGTTTTGGTAGCTGGTTTCGAGGGGGAATATATACTGAATCATTGGCCTGCTTCAGATTAGATCAAGGCTATGGCCAACGATGTTGCGTCTTCGTTGTGCTTATATTAGTGTGCGTGTTTAGTATATTCTCATGTGGTGTAGACCGTGTAGCTGTGAATTAACCTGTGATGTAGGGTTCTTGTATTTACGTATCAATATGGAAATTCTGTGTATGGAGTGTGATTTATCGGTATAATGGATGGACATGTATGACTGTTTATTATGCTTTTCATGTGGACTGATTGTGTGCTGAAGAAGCAGTTATATGGAGGTGTGTCATAGCAGTGATAGATGAAGGGGGATAAGTGTTACTGCACATTGAATTCGTAGTGTAGGCTACGTGGAAGGCAAAGGAGCTCGGGACCTCAGGTCCATCAGGTTTCAATATGCAACAAGAGAAATCGTTATCATATGATAATATGCTTAATTACCCTGCATTGCAATGACATTGTTCATTCAAATGTTTTTCTATCATTGAAGATTGCCTGAAGTATTTTGCACTGCATTGATCTTGTTCATCCAAGTGTTCGTCCATTATGATGCACCTATCTTGATGTCATGCTGATGTCAATGTCAGCTGTATGTGCTGTTGTGGCGTATAGTGAGATTAAAATGTTGTGTCTTTAATTTCAGACCTGGTGATTTGTACAACATGTCGATGTATTGTGTATTGATTGAAAGCTCAGGATTTATGCATAATTAGCATACAATATACCAAGGAGCGGAGTACTTATGTTGGCGGTCATGATGGGGAAGCTTCGATTACGGTAGTACATTGCCAAGAACTGTTGGTCTGTTTATGATATGTACAATTTACTGATCCAGCTGAAAAACAAAATCAGAAATCGCTGAAGAACAGTGCGACTTAGCCAAAGGAAAAGGTACAAGTATATATTATATATGTAATGAGAACACTGATGGAGAGATCAACAGAAGTAAAGACGGATTTATACTTATGCTTCATAGACTACTGTAAAGCATCTGATAAAGTGAGACACACATAAATTATAAGAATGCTGGAAGACATCAACATAGATGGGAAAGATCTGAAACTTATCAAAAACTTTTATTGGCAGCAATAAGGGCTGAGAACCAAATAAGAGCATTCCAAGACATAAAATTGGGAGTGAGGCAAGGATGTGTTCTATCTCCTGACCTCTTCTCCTTGTACAGCGAAAACATAATGAGAAATATAGAGAACATGCCAGGAATATAAATTGGCGGGTACAACCTTAACATCTTATGATATGCAGACGACACAGTTCTGATTGCTAAAACTGAAGGGGAGCTACAGGCTCTTCTGGGCACTGTGGTTCGTGAAAGTCAAAATAAAGGTCTCAGTCTGAACAAAAAGAAGACTGAAGTGATGGTCATCTCAAACAAAAGAATACCACTAAAATGTAGCATTACCACTGATGGCACAAATCTGAAACAAGTTGATAGATTCAAGTACTTATGAACAATTATAAAAATTGATGGTAAACGGAAAAAGAAGACCCTAAAAATAAATGGATGACAGACGACATCTTAGGACTGATGGACAAGAGGAGGAGAAGTAAAAATAACCAAGAAAAATATAGCAAGATAAATAAAGAAATAAGACGCAAATGCAGAGAAGCAAAGGAAGTGTGGTTAAATGAACAGTGCAGACAAACAGATGACTCTCATAATAAAGACAGCAACAAATGCACAAACGAATTAGTGAACTCACAGGCAGAAAAACAAAATATACCACAGGATGCCTGAAATCGAAAGAAGGTAAAATGTTAATGGGAAAAGAAGACATTGTGGACAGGTGGACAGAGTACACTGGTGAGCTATATGGAGGAGAAAGATCAGAATTAACACCAGATACTGAAAACCGTGATGGACCACCAAATAATACTGGAAGGTGAAATCATAGATGCCATCAAACATATGAAGAAAGAAAAAGCGACTGGGCCTGATAACATAACAATAGAAGAAATAGAGGCGCTAGAGGAGTAGGAATAAAAATAATAACCAAGTTACTGAATGACATTTACACCAGTGATTATATTCCCAGTGACTTGCTTAAATCCACGTTTACAGCACTACCAAAGAAACCAGGTGCAAAGGAATGTGATGATCACCGGACTATCAGCCTCTCATGTTACATAACGAAGCTACTTCTGAGAATCATTATGAGAAGAACAAGGGAGAAAATAAAAATGAAAATAGCAGATGAACAGTTTGGATTTGTTGATGGAAAGGGAACACACAATGTCATTTATGCTTTACGAACACTAACAGAAAGAGCTTTAGAAGTACAGAAAGATCTCTACTTATGCTTCACTGATTACACCAAGGCATTCGACAAGGTGAAACATAATGAAATTATTAAAATACTTGAAGACATCAATATAGACGACAAAGACATGAGGATTGTAAAATATCTATACTGGCACCAAGAAACAGCAATTCGAGTTGAAAATAGAACTGGAAAATATCAACCTATAAAACAAGGGGTGCGACAAGGATGCGTACTATCTCCAGACCTTTTTTTTTCCTCTGTACAGCGAGAATATTCTAAGAATGATCATCACAGAACCAGGCATAAAAATTGGAGGATACAATATTAACAACTTCGGTATGCTGACGACACAGTACTGATAGCTGAGAACCAACAAGACCTGCAAAATCTCTTGGATAAAGTCGCCAAAGAAAGTGAAGAGAAAGGCCTTACTTTTAACATCAAAAAGACAGAGACTACGGTTATATCTAAGAAACAGAATTCACCAACACGCAGTATAATATTAAACGGAACTATTCTAAAGCAGATGAGGAAATTCAAATACCTTGGAGCATTAATAGCATCAGATGGGAAATGCAGAACAGAAATTAGGAACATAATAGGCCAAGCAAAGACTGCATTTCAAAGAAAAAGAAACATATTATGCAACACGTCCTTATCAATGAATGTTAGAAAACGAGTCCTAAAATGCTATATTGAACCTATCTTGTTATATGGAAGTGAATCATGGACAATAGGCAGGTCTTCACAAAAATCATTGGAAGCAGCAGAAATGTGGTTTATTAGAAGAATGTTGCGAATTCCCTGAACAGCAAAAATAACTAATGAAGAATGTATGAGAAGAGCTGGAGAGACAATAAAGGCTTGTCAAAAAAAATAAGAGAGAGAGACAATGTATTTTCATAGGACATGCAATGAGAAGAGGGGGCATTGAAAATATTATAACAACAGGAAAAATAGAAGGAAGAAGATCAAGAGGAAGACCAATAGAAATGATACTGGACAGTCTGACGGGATGGTGTGAGAGGAGATCACCAACTGAGCTGATGGTCTGCATGAAGGATCGTGTACTCTGGAGAAGCATAGCAGCTAACGCCAATCGGCACGGCACCTGATGATGGTGGTGGTGGTGGTGGTGGTGGTGGTGGTGGTAAATGTCACAACGAAATAAAAAAACAGACGTGCTCAGGTCAAGTCAGCATCCCAGACAATGAGATACATCTTGTGCAGCAGATCCATATCAATGGAAATAAGATTCTGAGTACTTAAATGTTACATCGAGCCAATTGTGTTTTATGGGTGTAAAGCATGGTCTATGAATAAGAGTGTACAGGGAGAAATGAAGGCCATCGGACTGTGGCTTATAAGAAGGATATTGAAGGCACCATGGACAGGTCTTAAGAGAGGCTGGAGTTAAAAAGCAAATTATAAAATTATAACAAAGATCAGAGGCGGACAAGCGAGATTTACAGGACATTTCATGCGATGAAGAAGACTGGAACACACTGCGGCAAGTGGAAAAAAATGAGGGAAGAAGAGACAGAGGAAGACAGAGAGAGAAGTTACTGGATGGGCAATCAGTGTGGCTAGAAAGAAAGTACCAGCGGATCTCATAATCAACGCAAAAGACAGGGAATTGTGGAGAGAAATGATCGTCTACGCCACGCGGAACAGCACTTAGATCCGACTGCAGAACATGTTATTACGAAGGAGTCTTGAGACCTGAAAATTTATTCCAGGGGTCCAGTCTGTCTAAAAATGTTGAGAAAGACCAATCTAAACCATACTAGGCAATGAAGATACTACAGTTTACAAACGTACTGGAAAACTGGCAGAAAGATTTCAGATCAAATAACATACAAAAGACCAAGCAGATAAACATGTACTATAAGTTATATATAATAAAATGTATTATAAGATCATACTCGCACCACTAAGTTATATCATATATATATATTATATATATATATGTGTGTGTGTGTGTGAATGTATGTATGTATATATCAAGGAAGACTTTTCCTCCTTTGAAGCTAACTTTACGATCTGTTAATCGTGAATACAAATCACCTACGCATTACAAATCTTTTACCTATAAGGGCACGCCCTGCTAAAAAAAAGTTTGACGTTTGACGTTCCATCGCAGGCTTTTGGATGTGCGCCAATATACAATCTTTTACCAGTGCTAGGTTAAAAATGAAATCCAAAACTTGTCATTTTTAACATGGTCTGAAAAAGGAAACGAAATGTAATACGGTATACGGCAGAGTGGTAAACGGCAAGGTTGAGCTATATGTATAACTGTGTGTATATTCAAGAACACGTAGGGTCTGAGAATACAAACAGTATGATCAAGGACAAAGCCAGACGAAGACGTATGGTTCAATTTTTTTTTTAAATGAAGAAAGTGGGCAGGGACAAGAATAACAAAAAGTAAGACGATCGTGTATAAATGATGAACATACAACAATCCAATATTTCAGCAACAGCCTTTTTCATGGACCACATACAAAGACAATCAGCAGAGCTACACAGCTAAAAAGTCATTATATATCTTTTAAATCATTACATTAATTACTCATCAAATTCAGGCACTATCATGTTGTGAAACGCTTAACTAAAAGCCCAAATGATGTAATTTAAATCTGTGCAATGAGTATGTGTGTTCTTCTTCATTCGCTTCTACCACCAAGACCGCCCCGCGATCCTACTGAACTTACTCCTGTGGTCCTCGATAGGTCCCGTGGTCCTCCTGTGATCCCCGAGAGGACCACAAGAAATTCAGAGTATCGCGGGGCTTGGGCCTGTATTCTTGGTGGGTCGCAGAAGCAGGATTGCGTGACACCGTGGTTTTCGTTGCACCAGTTTAGTCTAGAGTTGGACTTTCTCACCGGAAAACCTCGACGGTTTGGGATAACAGTATATCCCCGCCGGGTGAGAGGTGATTGCCCATCTAGCCTAGAGTTGGACTTTCTCACCGGAAAACCTCGACGTGCTGTGGGATAACCGTGTATCCCCGCCAGGTGAGAGGTGGTTGACCATCCAGTCCAGCGTTGGACTTTCTCATCGGAAAACCTCAGCGTAATTAAGATACGTATACATCCCCGTCGGGTGAGGGGTGATTGCCTATCTAGACTGCCCTGGTCCAGTGTCTCCGACTTCAGCGTTTTGTGGTCGTGGCTGCTACCCTTCCTAGCTGTGGCCAGGACGGAGCTTTTGTCCAGGAGGACGAATCTTCGCCACGGTATGTGTGTTCTAATAGTCACTGAATATCTATCATGAGTACGTATTGTACGTGGCTACAACTTTATTACTGGATAATTACTCATAAATGTTGAAAAGGACTGCCCAGCAGAACCTGTTTCAATCAAATAAGAACCTTTTTTTCTAGTTTGATTTGTTTTAATCTGAAACAAGTCAAACCAGAAAAAAGGTTCTTATTTTATCAATAATGGCGCCAAAGAGATAAAAACATTATCTATTTTTCTTTTAAGTTAACTCTAACACAGAGAATCTTACATTCTTCCCGGGCCGCTAAACGTCACATGATAGTTCGCCAAGATTTTCTGTCCTCGGAGAGTTTTTCCATCTCATCAAGGGATGTTATGCCCACTGAACTGGCCTCTCATAAAAATGTCCTCTGGAGTTTCACGTGGTCGACCTCCTTTTTCTTCGGCCTGTTGTGTTCCACGTGATAGATTGATCGGGGATCCTCTGACTATTTCTTCTCATCACATTACCGACATATGTCCTTCTTTTTCTGATCACCTATGAGCAGATTGTTGTCTGCTTATCTGTCTTATTTCTGCGTTGTTCTTGAATTCGTTCCACTTTATACTAATTACTTTCCTGAGGCATTTGTCTTCGAAAGAGTCTAATTTCTTTTCTATTTCTTTAGTTGTTTTCCAGCTTTCGCGTGCATAAATGAAGGTGGATATTACATTTGAATTGAATAATCTTAACTTGGTTTTTATGCTTATAACTTTTGAATGCCTTATGTTCTCGTGATTCTTGAAGGTGAATGTTGTTTTTGCAATTCGAATTCTAACTTCCTTTCTGGTGTCACCATCTTGGTCTATGTAGCTGCCGAGATATGCAAAATGGTTTACTTTTTAACAACTGTTCCTTCTACGTATATTTGTCCTTCGTGGTTAATGAGAAGTTTCATTATTTTTGTTTTACCCCTGTTAATTTCAAGTCCTATTTTACTAGCCATTGAAGACAGGGCATCTATTTTTACTTGCATTTGGTCGTAGTTATAAAAACACCCAGGCACCCAGGAGTAGAAACTGGTACAGGGCTCCTTCTACAGCTAGGGGCAGAAGGGTGGCCAGACGTCATGCTAACTACATCAACTTCTAGTGTGCCAAAAGGTCAAGGAAAATATGGGCACTAACACCAACTCCCCTTGTGGCCTTTATGCCAAGATAAGGCTACCACTGTTTAGTTTCAGTTGTCTATTTTTGTAATCCAAACAACAAATCGGATCGCTAATTTCAGTTGTAAACACAGAATTTAAATGTTATGTGTTCGGTTTCCCCCCCCCCCCTTTTCTCCCGCACCTTTTTTCTAGCATGTTATTTATGAGCGACTAAGGGGCGAAGAGGCAGTATACTCATCCCCTATGGAGTTGGTCGCTAACCCAAATCTGGCCAGAGATGCACAGTCAACCCAGCTGCAGAAATGAATTTTCCTGGAGCTGAGGGTGAAAAGACGACCATCCTTTTGATTACATTACTTTCTATCTAATGAGCCAACACGTCAAGGAAAATATGGACAATAACACCACAATCATTATGTGAATCATCGGCATGAGAGATAGTTATCTTCGTCACTTTAATATATACTTATGGGGTTTTTTAGCTACTGAGAGACACACTGTTAGACAACTTTGCAGGTGTGCTGAATATTTTTACTTCATGGAAAGCAAAGGATATAACCAGCTCTCAGGCTGTTATCAGCCGCTCAACACACAAGTCTTGATAGTGACAAGATGATCAGCGAGTTTCCCACATTTAAACTACTACTTCGTTTAGTTCTAATACAGAATTAGCACATGCTGTACTTACCTGGTCTGAACGTGATCCGTCAAGACGACACTGTCGATATCTCTTCTGGCTAATCTCATGTGTGTCGGGCAGGGTCGCTGTTTCAATGGCCCCCTCAAACTACGTCTGCTACGCTGTCGTCTGCTGATAACACTTCGCAGAACGGAAGCGGTGACTAGCTTGAAGGCCCCGTTTAATGCCCTACAAGATCATTCTGTTCTTTCTTCTTGGTGTAGCTACTCCACGTATAACATTATATGAATGTGTTATCAAATCGCATACAGCAGAGTCAAAGTTAAACAAGAAGTTCAACAAAAATATATGTCTATGTGCAGATTTGAGACCCAGCACCGGACAAACCTTTTTTTTCCCTCCCTCTCTTCGCCCGATACAACACATAGAACAAAATTAATGAATATTCATGAAAACCCTGGCACACTTGGTTGGTTCATAGCAGCGGGTCAAAGTTCAAACTCATTGATCGAGAGACCGATCTAAATAGAATACCATATTTTCATCATCATCTTGTGCAATCTACATAGGAAAACTTCACTGAATTTGTCAGTTTGCCAGTGATTTAACCTGGTTAAATAGATTCCTTGTTTCTTGATGTTCTCCATCCACCTAAATCGTTTTTGTTCATTTGTTGTAGCATCCGGCAGAGTTATTTTGGTGTTTCTGTTTCTATATCTTCATCAAGTAGTTTCGTAACCACTTCCTAAAATGAGACCCGAAGAAGAATCACATACAGTTTTGTTTCCTTACTTAATTTCTCTTAGCGGTTTTTTTTTCTTTATGTTCCTATCATTCTGGCTGATATGTGGAAATCTCTCTCTCTCTCTCTCTCTCTCTCTCTCTCTCTCTCTCTCTCTCTCTCTCTGAACCATAAGTGCCCAATGAACATGGGGCTTCCGCAAGGGTTTTCCACAAATGCCTGTCCTTTGCCTTTTTTTTCTGCTCTTGCTCAAATGAGCCCTCTATTGCTCAACATCCTTTCTGTTGTTCTTCTCCATGGCTCTTTTGGTCTACCCTTACCTCTGTTACCTTGTGGTGTCCATCTTAGTGCTTTTTTTTTGGTAGTGAGTTGTCAGTCATTCGGAGAACATGTCCCAACCATCGCCAGAGTCTTTCCTCAATAATTTCTGCCAGTGGCTTCATCTGCATTTCTGCCAACAAGATGTTATTTCTTATGGTGTTTGGCCAAAATATTTTTTTCTAATTCTTCGTAAACATTTAGTCTGGAAAGAATTCAACTTGTTTTCTATGGTTTTGGTGATTTTCCAGCATTCACTTCCATAGAGTACTACACTTAGAACATTACTCTTAAATATCCTGATTTTCGTATTCATGCTTATTTATTTCCATATAGTCTGCAGCATTGCAAAAGCCTGGTTTGCTCTAGTAAGTCTGCTGTTGATGTCCTCTGCGCTGTCTCCATTTTCTACTACTCTACTGCCAAGATATACAAATTCGTTGACCTCCTCCACTAATTTACTATCTACTCTGAGTACATTTCGGTTGTTCACATTTTGCTTCATTAACTTTGTCTTTCCTACGTTGATCTTTAGTCCTATGTTGTTTGCATTCTGAGTTAGCTTGTTTATTTTATCTTACATTTCTTTGTGGCTGCACAAATGTCGTCCGCAAAGTCAAGGTCCTCCGCACTGCGTCAAGGGTCCATTGTAATCTTCTGCGTTTGTCTGATGTTGCCTCCTTCATTAACCGAGCCTGGATCTCGCATGGTCCTTTCGGTGACCACACAGGAGACCACGGGACCTAACGAGGACCACAGGCGTAAATTCAGTAGGATCACAGTGCGGTTTTGGTGGTAGAAGCGAACGAAGAAGAAGAAGAAGATTAACCAAGTCTACTGCCAAGATAAATAATGTTGGTGATACTACACATCCCTGTTTCACTCCTGTTCGTACCGTAAAGCTGCCTGAGGTATGTTCTTCACAGATAACTTTGCACTGAAAACTCTCGTATAGGACTTTGATTACATTCACTATCTTATAGGGGAGGCCATGCCATCTTAGGATTTTCTACAGTGCGTCTCTGCTGACACTGTCAAAGGCTTTCTCAAAATCTATAAACATTGCATATGTTGTGTATGCCACTCATTTGCCTGTTCTAGTATTTGTCTAAGTACAAATATGTGGTCTATGCATGATCTTCCTTTCCTAAATCCTGCCTGCTCTTTCCGAAGTTTTCCATCAAGTGCTGGCACAATTATGTTGATGATTAGTCTGCAAAATACTTTACTGGTGAGTGGCAGTATGGTAATGTCTCTCCAGTTCTTGCAATCTCTGAGGTCACCCTTCTTTGGTAGTTTTACTATAAGGCCAGTTTTCCACTCCTCTGGAGCTTTTTTCTGTATCCAAAATTTGTCGTAGTATCCGGCAGAGTTATTTTAGTGTTTCTGTTTTTTCTGCTTTCAACTTCTCAGCAGTCACTTCATCTTCACCTGGTGCCCTGTCTACTTTTAGCTTCTTTATTGCCTTCTTTATTTCACTTATTGTTATTGGTCCTGTATTGATGTTTAGTTCCGTTTTTGCTTCAAGTATGTCTATTGTTTGTGCTGCTTGTGTTCTGTTTAGTAGGATGTTAAAGTGTTCCCTCCATCTTTCAATTTTTTCTCTTTCTCCACTGACCAGTTGTCCCGTATATGTCCTTACTGCACTTTCACATCTTGTGCTGAAGTTACCTATCATCTGCTTTGTGATTTTGTATATGGTTTTCATGTCATTTGCATATGCTGCTTTCTCTGCTGCTTCTGCTAAGCTGTCATAGCATTGACGTTTATCTCGGCGGCATGATTCCTTCACTTCTTTGTCTTTTGTGCATAATTACATAAAACTTGTTCTTTTAGCCTTTGTGATTTGGTGTTCAGAAATTTTTTCTTGATTTCCTTTCTTTGCTCTATCTTTTCCCATGTGGTCTTACTTATCTATTCCTCTTCTCCGTTTCCGATATCCCATCACCTCCTTGCTGTTTCCTGTAGTGTTTTTTTAAGTCTAGTATGGACATTTCTGCTTCGTCTTGTAGGACACTGAAGCGGTTCTTAAGTACTATTGAGAATTAATTCCTTGTTTGCTGATCTTTCAGTTTTGTTGTATCAAAACGTGTCTTTCTGTGTTCTCTAATTTTGGCTGTCTTTAATTTTAATTTTATTTTTGCTACTAGAATGTTGTGATCACTTCCTACATCTGGTCCTTTCCTTGCTCGCACATCTTGTAGTGACCGTTTCCACTCGTTGTTTATTAGCATGTGATCGATTTGGTTTTCTGTGGTTTTACCTATGGAACTCCAAGTCACTTTGTGGTTGTTTTTATGCTGGAAAATTGTCCCTCCGATGGTCATCATGTTTTCTTCACAGAAACTGCACAGTCTTTCTCTATTTTCATTTATTTCTCCGATTCCTTCTCTTCCCATGATTCTTCTTCTATCTTCATTTCCTTCACTTACTTTTGCATTAATGTCGCCCAAGATGAGTAGCATATCATGCTTAGGTATTGTTTCAACCGTGGCTTGGAGGCTGTTGTAAAAATCTTTTAATTCATCTTCAGCTGCTTCTGTTGGTGCATAACGAACTATAATAGACAGCTTCGTGAATCTTGAGTTGAAGCGTGCATATAATAATCTCTCATTTATAGGGGTCCATTTCAGCAATGCTCTTGATGCTTCTTTTGTTATAATCAATGCTGCTCCTCCTTATTATTGTATCTTCTGTGTGCTGTGTTGTTAATTTCCTTCTGCCTTGTCCTGTCCATCTTGCTTCTTGTATTCCTAGTATGTCTAGTTTGTATCTGTGCATTTCCTTGATGGTTTGTGCTAGTTTTCCAGTCTGATTAAGTGTTCTTACATTCCAGTTGCCTATTTGCATCTTGTGTTTAGGTTCCAGGAGGTCTGCAGTCGGTCTGGGGACTTCCAGTGACTGGCTTTCATCCACAACCTTCATGGGCTTAGTTTCCTGATAAGCATTTCTCCTTCCATCTGGATTTTTTTTTTCCCTTGTTTCTACATCTGTAGCAGTCTGACAGTTGTTTTTTTTTACCAGATAGGGTTGCTGGCCCAATTCCGAACCCTCCTTAGTCGCCTTTTACGATCATACGTGGTAGGGTACAGTGGTCCTATTCTTTGTAAAGATAGAAAGGGTGAGGAAAATGGGCAAAAACGAGAGTGACAGACAATAAGATGGACACGTATAAATGAAGAACATACAGCAAATCCAAAATTTCGACAAATGCCAGTGACAACTGACAAAACAAATAAGGCAGCTGAAAGCTATATCAGTGGGGAAAAATTTGAAGAAGTTGAGAGTTTTGAATATCTTGGATCATTACTAACTAATAATTGAGATTCAATGAGGGATATAAAAATAGGACATCTATCGCTCGTCAAAAAAAAAAAACAAAACAACTAAAGAAGCTGTGGAGAGGAACGGACAGATTTACAAAGATAAAATTGTTAAGGACATGCATCTTTCCCATCGCAACATATGCCTGTGAGACCTGGACACTTAACAAAACAGCTGAGAAACACATAGATGCCTTTGAATGTAAAATGCTACAGAAGATTTCTTCAAATATTGTGGACACAAAAAAAAAAGAACAAATATATCCAAACTACAAGAACTTAATATTGAAGAAGGTTGGCTAGTAAGGAGACTAAACAGAGAAAACTTCAATATTTTGGACATATTAAATCATCATCATCATCATGTGCCGTGCCGACTGGCGTTGGCTATTATGCTTCTCCAGAGTATCCGATCCTTCATGCAGGCCATCAGTTCAGTTGGTGATCTCCTCTTACACCATCCCGTCAGACTGTCCAATACCATTTCTATTGGTCTTCCTCTTGATCTTCTTCCTTCTATTTTTCCTGTTGTTATAATATTTTCAATGCCCCCTCTTCTCATTGCATGTCCTATGAAAGTACATTGTCTCTCTCTTATCTTTTTCACAAGGTTTTTTGTCTCTCCAGCTCTTCTCCTACATTCTTCATTAGTTATTTTTGCTGTCCAGGGGATTCATAACATTCTTCTAATAAACCACATTTCTGCTGCTTCCAATGATTTTTGTGTAGACTTGCCTATTGTCCATGATTCACTTCCATATAACAAGATAAGTTCAATACAGCATTTTAGGACTCGTTTTCTAACATTCATTGATAAGGAAGTGTTGGCTAATATGTCTCTCATTCTCTGAAATGCAGTCTTTGCTTGGCCTATTCTGTTCCTAATTTCTGTTGTGCATTTCCCATCTGAAGTTATTACTGCTCCAAGGTATTTGAATTTCTGCACCTGCTTTAGAATAGTTCCGTTTAATTTAATACTGCATGCTGGTGGATTCTATTTCTTAGATATAACTATAGTCTCTGTCTTTTTTATGTTCAAAGTAAGGCCTTTCTGTTCACTTTCTTTGGCGACTTTATCCAAGAGATTTTGCAGGTCTTGTTGGTTCTCTGCTATCAGTAGTGTGTCGTCAGCATACCGAAGGTTGTTATATTGTATCCTCCAATTTTTATGCCTGGTTCTGTGATGATTGTTCTTAGAATATTATCGCTATACAGAGAAAAAAGGTCTGGAGATAGTACGCATCCTTGTCGCACCCCTTGTTTTATAGGTTGATATTTTCCAGTTCTATTTTCAACTCGAACTGCTGCTTCTTGCTGCCAGTATAGATGTTTTACAATCCTCAGGTCTTTGCCGTCTATATTGATGTCTTCAAGTATTTTAATAATTTCATTATGTTTCACCTTGTCAAATGCCTTGGTGTAATCAATGAAGCATAAGTAGAAGTCTTTCTGTACTTCTAAAGCTCTTTCTGTTAGTATTCGTAAAGCATAAATAGCATTGTGTGTTCCCTTTCCTTCAACAAATCCAAACTGCTCATCTGCTATTTCCATGAGAGTCTCATTTTCCCTTGCTGCTTTATGCAGGTTTACTCATAGCTAACCTGTATGGGCTAACTTGCGTGGGGTTTATCGACCAGTTCAGAAACTACAGAACTGTCGCAACAATACAGAACTATGCATTTATCATTCGTTGAAACACATAACCTAAGTGTGATTAATGAAGATACTTGAAATACCCGGTATTTTTTTTAATGTTGTGACACATGACTGAGGCAGTTTACAAGTAAGAGTGTAGGCACGGATGCATTGGTGACATCTCCAAATACACTAAAGTTCAACAATAACATCCAACAGCCAATAACAACAGCAAAATTCACTGAATTCCGGTATGTTCTGTCTCTAATTTACCACTATTAACTGATTAATACGGTAAACACGGTAAATAAACTACTTGTTATATGCTTACAATCGGACTACAATGATTAAACAATATGGTTAGTAAATCCATCTAAAAATCAGGTGACTGTAGGCAAATGGTAACGGTACCACTCTTCACTTTTAAGGCTACCGAACAACGTCGTTTTTTTATATTTTAAAAATATTTTCGTTTGCAATCATAATTTAATTATTTATAATCATATTTATTGTATTCTGATTTTAACAGGCGGCTGATGTGTGTGTGTGTGTTTAGCTGCTGGTCTAGTACATGTAACTCAAGGCCTACCAAAGTCTAACCATATGGGTGTAGGACGCGGTGTGTTTTTGGAGTTTTTTTTCCTGGGAAAGGGGAAAAGAGGAGGGAAAGTGTGTTTTATATGGCGGGAGATGCAGCATTTACTAAGGCATATGATTTTCGCCTCCCTTTCTACATCGTTCTTATATGTCGATTTGTAAGTGTTATCGTGAGAAATTGAAGCTTTTGAACGCTGCTATGAACGCCGTAGAGCCTCATATTTGTTTATTTTCCCTCGCTGCATTGTGCAGGTTTACGTTCAACTCTGTAGTTGTGCCGTATCCAAAAGCTAGTCTTTTTCAACACTTGTTGGCTAGGTAGGCTACATGGCCGGACCCTGTTGTTGACAAGAGGCTGAAAGTAGCGTGGCTGTGAACAACAAGAGCTTCTTCTCATCAAACAGAAGCTGCCTGATTATGGCTGGTTAGTTGTTTTTTGTCTTGACTCTTTAAACCGAGCTAAACTAAACAATGAACTTTTCAACCCTGTGGAAATAACTACAGTACATTGCCACTGGCTTCTATGAATTTCTTCTCTCTCTCTCTCTCTCCTCTCCCCCCCCCCCCCAACTTTTCCTCCCAATTTTTTTCTCTATTTCAGAACAAACACAAACACATTTTCCATAGAGTAGAGCTGAGAAACACATAAATGCCTTTGAATGTAAATACGACAGTAGAGTTCTTAGAATATTCTCGCTGTACATAGAAAAAAAGGTCTGGAGATAGTACACATTCAAATACCTTGGAGCAGTAATAACTTCAGATGGGAAATGCACAACAGAAATTAGGAACAGAATAGGCCAAGCAAAGACTGCATTTCAGAGAATGAGAGACATATTAGCCAACACATCCTTATCAATGAATGTTAGAAAACGAGTCCTAAAATGCTGTATTGAACTTATCTTGTTATATGGAAGTGAATCATGGACAATAGGCAAGTCTGCACAAAAATCATTGGAAGCAGCAGAAATGTGGTTTATTAGAAGAATGTTGCGAATCCCCTGGACAGCAAAAATAACTAATGAAGAATGTATGAGAAGAGCTGGAAAGACAAAAAAAAATATTGTCCAAAAAAAAAATAAGAGAGACACAATGTACTTTCATAGGACATGCAATGAGAAGAGGGGGCATTGAAAATATTATAACAACAGGAAAAATAGAAGGAAGAAGATCAAGAGGAAGACCAATAGAAATGATACTGGACAATCTGACGGGATGGTGTAAGAGGAGATCACCAACTGAGCTGATGACCTGCATGAAGGATTGTGTACTCTGGAGAAGCATAATAGCCAACGCCAGTCGGCACGGCACATGATGATGATGATGATGATAGTTCTTCAGATATCATGGACACAAAAAAAAACCCCAAATATATCCATACTACAAGAACTTAATATTGAAGAAGGTTGGCTAGTAAAGAGGATTAAACAGAGAAAACTTAAATATTTTGGACACATTAAACGTCATGATAATCTGGAGAAGACCATCTTGGAAGGGTACATAATGGGAAAAAAGAAAGAGAGGAAGACCAAGGCGAAGATGGCCTGAAGACATCGTTTATGATCTTCAAATGAATGCATCAGCAGCAGGCCATCTTGCTCACAACCGAGAGGCCTACAGGAGTGCTGTTAGGGAGGCAAAGGACATGCAAATGAATGAATGAGAGCTTCCAAAGTCTTGTCAATAGTATTTGTAAGGTGAACGGGTAAGGAGTGTAAATAAAATAGAAGAGAACAGAATACCAAACTCCAGATCACTCGTTTGTTACAAAGAACAGCATTTCCAGACACCATTTCCAGACTTTGTTTGTCACTCAAATACAGAATGTATTAATCTTCTTTTATAAACAAACTTTCCTTCCTTCCTTTCTGTCTTTCGTTCTTTCTGTCTGTCTTTCTTTCTTTTGTGACTAAGGAATGGAAAAGAGTTTAAACATAATAAGTGATATTACATTTATAATACATTATTAGGAAGAGAAAATTGTACTATATAACTTTTTTTTCTTAGATAATGATTCTTTCGTTTCTTCCTGCCTTGCATTCAAGCCATGTGGGGGGGGGGGGGGGGGGGGGGGTCCAACTGTTGCATCATTCCACAACTCGAATGACCTATTCTGACTATAGAGAGGACCCAGAGGGCTTCTAAATTTGCAAAAGTGCTTGTAGTGAATGAAAATTCCTCCTAGAAGCCCTGGATTTATGATTTAATTTCTAAACAATTATCTCTTGTTTATATATTGTAGACATATAGTCTCATTAATTCTTTTTTTTTTTTAGTATTTATTAGCGCCAATCTTGCAGCAATGAGGTGTACACTAAGAAGAAAAAAAAAATATCCATGTACATTTTATGTGTATTTCATATAAAATACTGTTTAAAAAAAAAACACCCCGTCCCTGGGTGGGCTCGAACCACCAACCTTTCGGTTAACAGCCGAACGCGCTAACCGATTGCGCCACAGAGACTTCGAGTCTGTGTTTCTTTTTAAATCTCTTCTATTATTCGAAGCCGAATCGTGCGAAACGATAGTTCGTAGTGTTTTTAATGGTTTTTGGATATTAAGAGACGCTGGAGTTAAAAGGCAAATTACAGCAAAGATCAGAGGCAGACAAGTGAGATTTGTAGGACATTTTCTGAGAAGGGGAAAATTGGAACACACTGTGGCAACTGGAAAAACTGAAGGAAGAAGGGACAGAGGAAACAGAGAGAAGTTACTGGATGGGCTGTCAGTGTGGCTAGGAAGAAAGTCATTGGCGGATCTCATAATCAAGTATTATCACATGGAATTGTGGAGATAAATGATCGCCTACGCCGCGTGGCACGGCACTTGATTGATTGATATTAAGAAAAACAAATGTGCATGTAAAGCGCGATACAGCCCCTATTTGGTGCGGCGAATTTCTGTAGCACTGAATATTAGTACATGTGCTTCGGATGACTGGCTTACCAAAAATAGCACTGAGATGGACACCACAGGAGAATAGGAATAAGAGTAGACCAAAGGAGACACGGATAAGAACAGCAGAGAGGATGTTGAGTAACAGAAGGCTCGTCTTCCGCTGGGAAGAACTGTGTTAATTAAGAACACACTTATCTTAACATAGTCTCTGTGAGACAGGGAACGCATATCTGCTTGCTTAAAAACTCTGACCTACTTCTGTATCCCAGAAACCTGTAGCAATCAATACTAATTGTAATTGTTATTTTTGTAAAATATGATGTCAGGTTGGTGGACAGATGGGGACATAGAGATTGTCTGCGGGGATGAGGAAAATCTGGTGTGAAACCAATGAATCCAGGAAGTGACAGGCCTGTGGGTCTTTACAACAATGGCTATCAGAATGACGTAAACAAAACAGAGCCATCAGACTATAGGTGGCGGGGAATGGATATTGCTGAGGCACTCACCGGATTCCTCATCCCAAAGTTGGAGTGTCTCTATGGAACTGTCTCAAAGCTGTCTTACCAGCCAGAGTTGCACGCTGGATCTGACATGGAGAAGGGGCTTAACTACGGCCACCAGAGGCTGGAAAAAACAAAGTTTTGGCCAGGCCAGCCTACACCACTGTCTTTATGGCAGTCTGAGCAAGACCACAGTCTGCCTTAGCAAGGAAAGGTGCTGAAGTCAGAGGTACCCAGCCAAAAGGCACATCGCAAAAATCAGGGTACCACGCATCATGAGCAGTGTGCGTACGAATAAAAAGAAGGCTCTTCTGGGAAAGAGCTGACAAAAAAAAAGGACAAAAAGCAGGTGTTTATGGTAAACCCTTGCAGAAACCCCAAGAGAGAGAGAGAGAGAGAGTTAGAAAGACCTCAACTTAAAAATGTGGAAAAACATTACATATGAGATGATTTTTACAAATCTGTGCTAAACAAAGTCGGGACACGATCTAAAACGACGCTTACCTGGGTATCTGTAATGCATCCAATGGTACGTTTCCGCAACCTTGTCTCTTATATGCTGAAAATTTGTTACAAACAGATGAACACTACAGCGAGTTTTTAAAAAGAAAGTTGTACATTCTCTCTCTCTCTCTCTCTCTCTCTCTCTCTCTCTCTCTCTTTCTTTCTCAAACACACATCTTCTCTTCTCATCTATTTCCTCTCATTCCCACCCCCTCCCCATACATCTCTTTTCACCATCTCTCATTTTTTAAAAATCTATAGAGCAGATGGTGATTGAATACGCACATCAGTTGAACAAAGTTATTAAAGAGAGCAGCAAAAGAGGTTTAGAACTAAATAGCAACAAAGTATAAACAATGGTAATATCAGAAATAAGAAAGCATCCTTTCAAACAGAAAGACACTGCCACAAGTAAATAAATTCAATTACTCTAGAACAACAATAACAGCTGATCACAATCCAACATATGAAATAGAATCACGAATAGGCATGAAGAAGATACTAACAAATAAGAAGTTGCTCCTAAAAGTGAGGAAAAGAGTATTACAGTGCTATATAAACCCAATACTGATATATGGTTGTGAAACTTGGACATTTAACATAAATATAACAAGAAACTGAAAGCAACAGAGATGTGGCTTTGGATAAAGATGCGCCTGGGCAGACAGAAAAAACAAATGAAGAGGTTCTCAAAGAAGTTTCAGAGCACCGAAAACTAGTTAAAAAGTAAGAATGTAGTCAAAATTTCTTGTACATCTCATGAAAGGACATAAGAAGTTGGAAAACTTAGTAACAATTTTAAACATTCAAGAGTACAAGAAGGAGATGGAGGCAAAGAGACAAATATCTCAGTGGACTGACCAAGTAGCGGGGGGGGGGGGGGGGGGGTGGGGGGAGAGTATCTGAACTAATCGGAAGCACTACCGATCGTACAAGATAGAGAAGCGTGATCGCCGACATTATTTGACAAAGCACATAACAATATTAATAATTAAGTGTAATAGACGTATGATTCCGATTACTACAAGACTCATGACGCAAGTACGGGAGATAACTCAGTTGCCTTAAACCAGCTGCAAAAATTATGCTTTTAGGTGACATCAGCTACAGTGAAGACTCTGGTACTAAGTGGCTCTGCTGAAAGACTTGCCAGGAGCATCAGGATTCATTGCTGCAGATAAAGTTTGCCTCCGTTCCTCTCTTCCTAATCTTCTCTCTCCGGCTGCTGACACCAGTTTTATTTATATCCCCTTCTGCATTGTCTTTCCATCCCGGACATTTGTCTGCCCCTTGTTCTTGTTTCTCTTATCTCTTGTACATACATCATTTTCGTTTGTCTGTTCTCTTCCATTCTTTCTACATGGCCCAGCCAGCGCAGTCTTTTCAGTATCATCAGTATCAAGGCATTTATAATTTATTGGGATATAAATAAGCTGTTCAGTTCAGTGTTCTTTCTAGTTCTCCATTCTCCACTGTTGTATCCTTTATGGGCCTAAAGATTCTTATTAGGATCTTGTTCTCAAAGATCTGCAATTGTTGTTCATCTTTCTTTGTTGTACACCACGTTTCTGATCCATATATGAAGCCTGGTCTTATTACAGTTTTATTGATTGTTATTTTGGTGTTTTGGGACAGGATTTCGGATTTTAACAGGTGTTGCAAGACGAAGTATGTTTTATTCCTTATCTGCTTTTAATTTCCTCTCTTACCATATTGCTTCTGCTGAATGCTGTGCTTGGATATTTGTATGTTTCATATCTCCAACATTTATATAATATGGATCATTCTGCCTCTGATCTCTTGATATCTTCATATACTCTGTCTTAGTTTGGTTAATGGTCAGTCCCACTTTTGTGCAACATTTCTCAGGTGTATCCAGGTATTGATGGCTTCTTGCATATTTTCCCCCACTAGGTCAATGCCATCAACGAATCCCAATATTTTAGCCTTTTCTTCTGTACCGTTTTCTTCTTTCACTTTTCTTATTACCTTTTCTATTACTAGGTTGAACAGTAATCAGAGATAATGTATCACATTTTTTAAAACCTGTTCTTAGGGTTCTGAATTTCTTCCTTTATGTATTATTATATTTTGTGCATCATCCATGCATATTCTGGTCAAATTTATTAATTTATTAGGTATCTCAAGTTCTTTCATAGTTTTCCATATGCTGCTCTTATCTATGCTGTCATAACCTTTCTTGAAGTCATTGGAGATATTATGTATTTCTTTTCCATATTCACAGTAATTTTCTGTTCTTTGACGTAGATTCATACTGTGGATGACTTCTTCTAAGTCTGGTTCCTCTGTTTCATGTTCACAAGCCTGCATTTCTTTGTATGGTAATGTGTTATAGATTCTTCACAGTTTAGTAATTTTTCAAAATATTCATTTCATGTGAAAAAAAAAAACTACGAGGTTTTGGTACGGTAAAGTAAGAGAACAAATATTGTAGGATTTATAAAAAAAATTGTTCCTTAAAACTATACTTGAAACTAACTTCATGTAATAAGTATTCGTTCGCTTGTTATTGTTGTTCAAGTTTGCACCAGACATGGCAGGAGACCGTGTGTATGTTTGTCTAGTTGGTACCTGCTAGAGAGAATGAATCTAAGCTACGGAACTTCTGTGTGTCACGACCTCGTTTCTTTCCGGGTGTCACGATCTCTCATGTCTGCTGAGCAGTTACTAAAGACTCTCTCTCTCTCTGAACCTTAAGTGCCCAGGGCACATGGGGCTTCCGCAAGGGTTTTCCACAAATGCCTGTCTTTCGCCTTTTTTTCTGCTCTTGCTCTTACTAAAGACTATGTCAACAAAACACCTTTTTTTGGGGTGCTAGTTGGCTAAGTCGATAGTACGCTGTTCTCTCGTGGCTAGACGGCTGCTCGTCCTACCGGAGTCCGTGTTCGAATCCCAGGTAATTCTCTTGTGATTTTTCTTTCTCTCACGTCTCACTAAAGTGCTTTGTCTACGATTTGTTCGAGGTTTAATCCTACAATATTTGTTCTCTTACCAAAACCTCGTAGTTTCCTATTTATAAAAAATTGTTCCTGTGAGCAAAATGGTCTTTGCAGCCGTTGCTGCCAAGTTGTCGAGATAAAGCATCGTGTGGAGAAAGAGTAGTAGTATACAGTGGCTATTTTTGCAGGACCTAGTGTAGCTTTAAAAAAAACAACCAAATGCATCGATTCTCAGACTCCACTGCCTTGGCGGGCCGTAGCGATCCCTGATTCAGTTAGCCAGACAGAACCCGTCACTAGGAACACAAATGGGGCGGTGGCACATGATCATGGTTAGCTATAGCTCACAACCTTTGACTCAAGCAGTTAGCTATGGGTTGCCGGCCTCCTTGGATGGAGTTTCCATCCCCTTAAAGAATTTTGAAAAGATGATACGAATAAGCCTTCATAATACACTAGGATTTTAAGAAGTGCAAAAAAAAAAACAAAACATCATAGAACAGCTTGATGTGAATGAAGACTTAGCTCCTAATGTTCATCAAGTAGAGAAAGTTATTCAGTTTGATTATATTAAACGGCATGATGGCCTATAGCAGTATTTCCAAAAGTGGACGATAACGCGCCCCCACCACCGACTTTGGAAAGGACTGGGGGGAGAGGGCGGTGAAAGAAAAAGGACCAGTAAGGGGGTAATGGGGGGGGGGGGCGTTCAGGGAAAACGAAGAAACAGACGAGGACAAGAATACCTTCTTTCTTAGCACTTTTCAACCTAATATTAAGAAACGTGTGTCCCTACATGAAATTCATCCATCACAGTCAAGATGAGAAAATAATGCTGTAAGACTCCTTTATATTGTTAAATAAGTTGGTTTGCTAGTTTCTAGTTGTGTAATGCAAATCCTATTATAATATGTACGTGTTGTACGTGGCGGATAGGGCGTTGAGAGTGTGACCTGAGAGAAAAGGGGACGGCAGCCCGAACAAGCCTGGGAAAATCAGGACTAGACAGAGCAAAAATGGAGACTATAGTTTCTGGTAAACAAGAAAAGGGAGCTATTGAGGACACGATTGGCCGGGATATTACTGATAATATGAACTTCACATTCACTGAAACAGGATTCTGTTTATATTGGATATAAATAGGTCAACGTTACGCAAAGTAAGTGCCACACTGGAAGAAAAGGTAGTAGAAGCCCCCACTATGTTTAACAGACAGCAAACACTAGACTACTTAATTTCCGCGAAGTGTTACGAGAATACAGGCTGTATCACAACAAGTAAAGTTCATCATATGGATAGATATCTTTACAAAGGAAGAAAGAGCCGAGAAGATGTTTGTAATGGCAGAAGTGAAAGGCGCAAGAATATAAACCACCAAGAACTACTGTTTTCAGTCTTCGTACAATTACATATGCACCGGAGAGGACAGTAGAGCACAAATGGGCTGTCTAGAGTGCAATGATGTTGAAACCAAGCAAGCAGCCAAGCAAATATATAGCTAGTAAACTTGAATCGATGTGATAGAACTTTTCAGAGTAGTCTGCTATTGCATTTAGATGGAAAAGGAGGAGCTGTGGCCTATATATTTGTGTTCGTCCTGGGAAACGAGGGTCATGATATTCTGCTTACACAATCATTATCAAAATCAGTTTGGAAAAGAATTCAGCACCACTGTATTAAGAAGAAGAAGAAGAGCAACATCAACAACAGCAACAACAACAACAACAGAGGAGGAAAAAAGCACAGATGAACAAGCAACAAGACGGTGATGTAGATGGCTTACAGCCGACATTATTAGGCGATGAACTGGTGAGATCTCGTTCTGTAATATATTCATAGGTATACATCTTACTGCAGCCAAGTTTTAATGCTAAAATGCACATTATGCTGCTGATAGCCATGGGATTGTGAAATTATGAGCACGATTTTGAAGCGCAATTTATGAAAGTTGACAGTACAAATATTAACATTTGTTTTGTTTGACTTAGGAAAGTGCGAAACTTTTTAAGCGACACATTTTACCTTGACCCTTGGAAATGGCGGCTAGCAATGAATTGAAGACTAGCTCTTGGCTAACATATTGACAGCAGCGTTTGTGTTGTTATCCGCAATCTCCTTTGTATTCTTTTTGGTTACTTGAGGTAAGCAAGAATGGCCAAAGTTATAGTTTGATGGTGCTGTGTTCGTCCCAGAGGTTAGTAGGTAGAATTGCATCAACTAAAATGGGAACTTCACAGAACAAGAAAACTTGACTGAGTTGAACGATACAATTACTAGAGTAATAAACAATCAGAGTAATTATTATAACTTATACGAACAAGATATAAACAACAAAAGAATATTGCTCTGACAAGCAAGACACCACAAGGAATCATGCAAAAAAAAGTATGTGATTCAAAGCTCAGCAGTGTATAATGTACAGTATTAGTTGAGATTACTCTTATTTATAAACTCACCAACTCTTGACTTGTTCACAAATGGCACATTTCTAGTGATTCCAGCATGACTCAAATTTACTTAAGAACTCTAGTCTCTTAATTTTTCTGTCTGACTATACACTCCTATTGGTTGCATTTAGAATTATTTCAACTTCAGAACTCCATTGTCACAGGTCTGGTACATACATTTGTCACTACCAAAAAGGAAACTGAAACAGGATACATACATTTACTCATATATAAATCAGTCTCATGTATATGAGACCTCACCCAGGTATATTTTCAACAAAGCTTTAGTTTCATAAATGTTATTGGTGCATCAAACTTAAACTTTGGTACTTGATGTATGTATGTATTATGTTCATGAAATAAAAAAAAAGCATGTGTTAAAGAAAAGTTATTAAAACAAATTTGTTGAAAATAAACTGCTTTCATAAATGGTTATTTTTAATCTCCTAAGACAGTTATGAAATGGTTAGATGCCAAGTTGTGTAAGTTGCCGAGTGTTTTCTTTCATGACTGATTGGCCTTCTTAGTAGCAAATTGTGTTTGTGTTGCATGGTCTGCATCAGCTGTTTTCATTAATGGTCTTCATTTTCTTATGAAATGATATCAGTTTCAATTATTATTTTGTTGTGTATCCATCAGCTTATCATTTAACCACAAATTTTTGATCTGCTTTTGACCATTTGTGGTTCTCATAGCGCGTTGTTATGCCTGATTTATAGGTTTGAAAAGCTAAGCCACTGTATGTTAAATTGGGTTGACAAAGATGCAGTACTCAAAGTAAATGAGATTACAATCAGTGACCCATAGCGGACTGCTTGTGTCAGGGGCAGCAAACCAAAGCTAGCCAAGAACCTATCATACCTACCGGTGGTGTCCCCCTGGAAACAGACCATAGTCTTGCTTAGTGAATACAGATCAAATTGGAAAACTCAGTCCTAAAAATAAGCCATGCTGAAGACAGCTGTGTTAGACAGGAAGTTGCAGATACCACAGCCTAGCTGTAAGCTGTGACACAATTCTCTTTTTACAGGAGAATACAGAAAAAAAAAAATTTTTCTTCATTCACAAGTGTCAGATCTGTGCCTGCTTTTACCTTTTGGTATTTTGTGATGAAATGCAGAAACACCAAAATTTTTTCTTGTTTGATAACATTACATGTCTCTTTTTCATTGCTTACAGTAGATATCAGTGAGGCTCTGGCAGAATCTTCAGCATATGTTTTACACATTTCTAAGGCTGAAGATTGCAAGGTTCAGCACATTAGCAAAATCAGTTCCTGAACAAATGGTGCGTGTGTTAAACGTTGCAGAAAAGAATGATGCAGCAAAGTCCCTTGCCAATATTCTATCACAAGGGCGTTGCAGGAAGGTAATGAGATATAACTTCCAACTGACTTAACATGAGTTTGTATTTCATCAGTCCCCTCTCTAAATTTGACCTTTGATATATGGTGTATGAGTAAGAATAAATTGTTCATAGATCCTAACACTCACTAAACTACAGCATCCAGCTTATCTTAATCAGGCACTTTTCTAAATGAGTGCAAGATCTGGAGATCATTTGTAAATTTTGTTGAACAATAAGCTCATACAAGCCATCCTGTTGAGACGGGTTGCAGGGGATTGTGCATGACTAACCATACAAGATTTAAGTAATATTTATTTTAATTTATTAAAATTATGAAGTAATATTTATTTACATTTATTACAGATTATTAATATAATTAAGTATGACAAAATTATCAGGGTTAGGTTCTAAGAATTAGCTTTTAATACTGACAGTAAGTGAGTAGTAAAAAAAATAACTGAAGTAGTATATTTTCAGTGTTATAAATGATCTTTTCATTCTAATGTGGAGGTCAGACTTCTAATGATTTCAGTTCTCTTCCTTCTGGAACTGTTCATATCTAGTTATTCCATATTTTCTTTGAGTTTCTTTTTCCTTTAGCTTTTTTTTTTTTTTTTCAATTTTCTGTTAATTTATAGATTTATTTGTATTCAATAAAGGGCTCTTAATGCATTTTAGATATCTTTTCCATGTATATTCACATCTCTTCTGTACTGACTTACCAAACCCACAACTAAATGTCAACCTAAATGAAATTACATTGCATGAACTTTAAAAAGGCATTTGATAGCATACACAGAGATTCATTGTGGAGAATTTTAAGTCTATATGGAATACCATCTAAAATTGTCAACATCATTAAGGACCTCTACAGTGGATATGTTTGTGCAGTCAAAACAGAAGAAGGGATGAGTGAATGGTTCCAGATTGAAAAAGGTGCGTAACAAGGATGCATACTGTCTCCTTTGCTTTTTGGAATTACAGTAGACTTCATAAAGAAAATATGCTTCACAGGTAACACAGGTATTGATTGGGTATATGGGACCCAACTAGAAGATCTTGATTTTGCTGATGACATAACTCTTATCAGTAACAATGTGAATTCCATGCAAGAGAAAACAGATATCCTGTCTTCACTGGCTAGCAAAATACTTGAAATTAACAAGGACAAAACAAAAATAATGAAACTTCCTATTAATCAAAATGGAAAAATACACATAGAAGAGACAGATGTTGAAGAAGTCAATCAATTTGCATAGCTTGGCAGCTACATAGACCAGGATGGTGACACCAGAAAAGAAGTTAGAATTAGAATTGCAAAAGCAACGTCGATCTTCAAGAATCTTGAGAGCATATGGCATTCAAAAGTTATAAGCACAAAAACAAAGTTAAGACTGTTCAATTCAAATGTAATATCCACCCTCATTTATGCATGTGAAAGCTGGAAAACAACTAAAGAAATAGACAAGAAATTAGACTCTTTTGAAGACAAATGCCTAAGGAAAATAACTCTGCATCAAGTTGAATGAATTCAAGAACAATGCAGAGATCAGACAGATGAGCAAACAACAGCCTGTCTCATGGTTGATCAGGAAATGATCTCATGTGATGAGAAGAAACAATAAGAGAATCCCCAAACAAGCTATCAAATGGAACACAACAGGCCAAAAAAAAAAAAAAAGAGGTCAACCACATGAAACTCTAAAGAGGACATTGTTAAGAGAAGCCAATTCAGTGGCCATAACATCCCTTGATGAGATTGAAAACTCGCCGAAGACAGGACATCTTGGCAAACTACCATGTGGGCCCTATGTGACATTTAATGGCACGGGAAGGATGTAAGATATATATACAAGGGGTGATTAATAAGTTCGCAGCCTAAGGTAGAACAGATTAATTATTTGTGGACAACTTTTTGGGGTTATTTCCGAACTTAGCCCCCTTGCAAGTTTATGCACTTTGTAAAAGTCTGCATCTTGTGCCAGCAGAAAGTGATCTACAGCATGAATGACATCATAATCTGAAGCATATTTACAACCACTGAGCTCCTTTTTGAGTTTGGTAAACAGGTAATAGTCCCGAAGAGGGCAGATATGGGGAATAAGGAGAATGTTCAAGAAGCTGGAAGACGCATTCATGAATGGCAGCCATTGCCACTGCCAACCTGTGAACTGGAGCATTGTCTTGATGAAAGATGACTCCTCTCATCAATTTCCTTCCAGCTTTTCCTTCAGTTTGACCTGCAGTTGCTTCACAAGATTAAGCGTAATGGGCCCTGGTGACTGTTCTGCCCTTTTGAAGATAGTCTACCAGTAACACACCTTCTGAATCCAAAAAGATGGAAGCCATCACTTTGCCTGCAGACAGAACCACCCTTGCTTTCTTTGTAGGTGGGGATCCATGTTTCCACTGCTTTGGTTCTTTGGTTTCTGGCTGAAAATGATGAACCCAAGTCTCATCCATAGTCATAACTTGCTGAAGAAACTTTTCAGGATGTTCAGAAAAATGGCCATATTGTCTTTTGACATGTGAGACGCTGGCATTTGTGATCAGCTCTAAGAAGTTTCAGGACCCATCGAGCAGAGACCTTTGTCATTTGAAGATCACTGTGATTAATGGCAGGAAAACGTTCCTGGGAGATGCCCAACTCAGTAGCAATGTACCGCTCAGTTAGTCGTCGATCCTCCGTTATAATGTCATAGATTCTGCCGGTGGTTTCATCAGTGGTTACCATTCTTGGTCTTCCTGGATGGGGATCATCTTCCAGACTCTCCCTTCCATGTTTGAATTGAACTGCCCATTTCTTTACTGAGCTGTAAGAAGGGGCACTCTCCCCTAGAGTCTCTACCATATCCTCATGGATCTCAGATAAGCCCTTGATGCAGAGGTAGTAAATGACTACTCGATGAGAAATTTTATCAATTTTATCAATTTCTGCCACCCCTTACTACTTCAGTAGCTTGTAAAAAAAAAAATTGGTTGCAGTTAATTTCTTGAAACTTGGTGTTTAATTTTACATTAACCTGATCTACAAATGCACCTAATATCAACTGCATGTTTCAAGTATTTGTACCTTAGGCTGTGAATGTATCAATCGTCAGTCAATATATATTTATATATATATATATATATATATGTTAGTTTAGGCAGTCCTCTGTTCCTTGATTTTTGGAGTTGCATAAAACATCTTGTTATGCATAAAGAGGTTTTGAATATGCATTCCAATAGTTCTTTTCCCCCTCTCTTCCTACACAAAATTTGCTTCAATATTTCTGCTTTTCCAGTTGTGTCACAAGTTTCTGTCCTATAGCTAAGACACTGATATGAATTTGTCTTTTCCTTTCATGTAAAAATGGTAGGCATGATAAATTTTCTTGCAGCATGTGAAAACCACTCAGACATTTCTGTATTCCTTTATATTGTACATTTGAAATGAATCAGATGATATGTGAAAGGAATTTTAAAAGTATGCTTTTGATTCCTGTGGTTGTATGCATAATTTGAATTATGTTGTTTTCCTGCAGAGAGAAAGCTTTTCAAAATTCAACAAAATTTACGAGTTTGAGTATAGACTGATGAACCAGCAGGTGACAATGACCATGACCTCTGTGTCAGGACACCTTCTGGACTTTGAGTTTCTAGGAATATTTAAGAAGTGGTAAATAAGATACAAGTTTTTTCCTGCTCCCTTCATCTTTAAATCTTATTTTTATCTCTTGTCTTTATTTTATCATTTTCTTATCTTTTTTAAAATTTTTCCTGGTGTATATCATGTTGGCAGTGTAGTTTTTTTTCCCCTAGTTGTGATATTCTTAGATGGACATATAAACTGTTATCACATAACAATAGCTGACAGTAGGACGTTGTCTTTTAATGCTTTACTATCAGCTGAGAATGTCATTAATATTGAAGTGTATGTTTGGTGTGTCAGATTTTGAGAGAATGTTCAATGTATTTCATGTAACTTTTTTCTTTTCGTGTAACTTATCTTCATCTAAATAGATTTAGAAACTTCCAAGTTTACTTATGAATTTCTGAATATGTTTCAGTTTGTTTGATTTTTTTTAAAAACATTTTTCATATTTACAGATCTCTTTTCACTGTATTGTCAGGCGAGCTTCAGTTTCTTGGTGTCTAGAGTTTCAGAAGTTATTTATACCAAATTTTAAAATGAGATATTTTCTTCTCTGTTTTATGAGAATTTCTGAGCATGTCTTAGTGTTTATATTTCTTATCATTTCTCAGTTTATATGAATTTAAAAGAATATTTCAGTTCAAATGAGTGACTTAGTTTATATGAGCTTATGAACAAATCTCAGTTCATATGAGTTTGTAGACATATTTCATTTAATATACATTTTGAACATGTATCATTTTGTATAGGATTTTGAACATACATCAGTTTATAAATTTTGAAACATTTTACAGTTTTTATTGATACCTGGACATATCTTTATATACAGGCATGCCTCACTTTATAGAACTTTGTTTTACTGCATTTTGCAGACGTGTTTTATTTTTCAAACTATTCTTATTTACTATTTTAGAATATGCCTTTTTCTTTAGATGGCTTTTTTCAGTAATATCACATCAAGTGAGTCAGTCAGCACCATTTTACCACCAACATTTGCACACTTCATGTCTTTGTGAAAGGAAGAGTCACATATCTCTTATCAAAATCTAGAAATTATTAAACTTAGTGAAAAAGGCATGTCAAGCACCAACACAGGCCAGAAGATGGATGATTGTTCACCTAAGTGATCAGCATCAAAGTCAAGGGTCTCCACTAGCAAAAATATTGCAGTTTGATGTAGGCTGAGGTGTTGAAGAGTAACTTTTTTTTTTTTTTTTTTAGTAATAAAGTATTTTTAATTTTAGCTACATTTTTTTTTTTTTTCAGATTTAAACCTACCCTATTGTGCATTTAATACATTGCGGTGTAAACATGATTTTAGGCTTTTTTTTATGTGTGTGAGAGCCAGAAAAATGGATGTGATTTGTTTTGTTGAGGTGATCTGGCACTGAACTCACAATATCTGTGAGATGTGCAATATGTGAGTTTATGATTTCATTTTATATTTTAATTTCTGAAGGCACCTCAGAATATAAAAATTTGTAATCATATCTAAAGACTATAAACATTACTACTTTATTTTCCAGAAACTAACATTTTGAAATGCACTTTTTTTTTTAGACAGTATCAATTTGGATATTTCAGATTTTTTTTGCAGTTTAGTCTCTGCTGAAAAAGAAAAAGTTTAATGGAGTTTGTCTTGTAGCTTTTCTAAAGTGCTGTTTCTTTTGTTTGTTTTTCATATGTGAAGGCATTCCTGTAATCCAGTCGACTTATTCAGTGTACCAGTTGAGAAAACATGCCTTCCTAAATGTATGGACATTAAGGTATGTAGTGATCATTCATTTAACTCTTTCCGTGCGTATGGTCGATATAGTGACACCGGAAATGTCCCTAAACTACCGTATGGTCGCTTTAGTGACATTGTTTGTTTCATTAAAACAAGCGGTGTAACATTTAGATTGTACATATTTCGTCTGCTATTCTGGTGACACTTTCAAAATGGAGAATGCGTGCCTAGTTACGAGCGATGCTGAGCGAGAACAAGGACGTGAAGCATGGAAATTTTTCAGTTTTTGACAATGTAGATAGGGGTATGGACATAGCCTATGGCCACCCCGCTGCTCTTGAATGTTTTCTAAGTAGATCTACACATATTTAGACAACTGGAGAAGTAGTTAGGAGGTTAGTTCAGACATTCATTCAGCGAGAATGCAATACGGAGTCACAATACGAGATCGACAAGTATATCTACACATCTCAGATGGTAAGTAGAGGTAAGTAGCACGGATCTAGACCTAGCCGATGGTGAGCTGGTCACAATCAGTGTCTAAAAACATCACATTACTTCTATTTTCCTAAAAAACTCTGCATTTATGAAATTTTCATTCATTTAGCTATACTTTGAAACATATTAAGTATACGGAAGTACATGGAACTACTGTTTTCCATTCCATTTTACAACTAGACCCCCTTACAGTCAAGACCCGTGTTTTTACTCCCGCCCTCCAGAACACGTCTGTGTTTTTCCTCCCGCACGGGAAGAGTTAAATTAAAAGCAGTTACTTTTATAATCATATAGGTTCTAAAGACTGTTATTGCCGGAGGTGGGGTGGAGAATTCGATCTCCATTCCAGCGGCGTGCATTTCAAACAGCCTCTGGCAGTCAAGTCCAGCTCCTGGCCTTCCCGTGGCAGAACTGTTTAAACTGACAGGAGAAGGGGCGAAGGCAAATATCTGGCGCCTGAAACCAGACACTTAGGGTAGATGAGTGACACGTTTGGTAGCTCATCTACCGCTGCTGGCAAGATTCTTCAGCAGCCATGCGTGGAGCAGTGCTCCTCCCGGCCAATGAAGAAAGGTGTTAATGGGGTTGCCGCGCGGCACCACTGCGGAAAAGGTGGTAGAAAGGATAAAGCGAAGCAAACAGTCAAATCACGGCACCTCTGGTCTGGAGGTCGGCCACGTCCTAAGTGCAGTCATATCAAGTGAAATGCATGAACCGGGTTAACCCAGAGGTTAAGACACTGCGGCGAGACTCTTTGAATGCCGCACGTGGAGTGAAGCTCCTCCCGGTCAAGGAAGAAAATGCGGAAAAGAATTAAAGGTTGCTGTGCGGCACTGATGTGAAAAGGTGAAGAAAAGGATAAAGTGAAATTTAATCGGTATGACCAGTAGTATCACTGCAAGAGCTAAACATACCATGGCGCCTCTGCTCTAGAGGCCGGCCACATCCGAAATACACCTACACTGGTGAAATATGCCTAAACCGGCACACACCAGGGATGAAACTTGATGGCCAGGCATGTCACGCCACCTCTGCTCTAGAGGTCGGTCACGCCCGATATACACACCCATACTGGTGAAATATGCCTAAACCGGCTCATACCAGGGGTGAAACTTGAAGGCTACGCATGTCGTGGTATCTCTGCTGTAGAGGTTGGTCACGTCCCAAACACGCCCATACTGGGATAATATGCCTAAACCGGCTCAACCCAGGGGTGGAAGTCACTAGTGGCGAGGATTCGTCCTCCTGGACAAAAGCTCCATCCTGGTCACAATTAGGAAAGGTAGCGGCCACGACCACAAAATAGTGAAGTTGGAGACACTGGATCAGGGCAGTCTAGATAGGCAACCACCTCTCACCCGGCGGCGATGTATGCGTATCCTAATCATGCTGAGGTTTTCCGTGAGAAAGTCCAGTACTGGACTGGATGGGCAACCACCTCTCACCCGACGGTGATACACAGATATCTCAAAACATGCTGAAGTTTTCCGGTGAGAAAGTCCAACTCTGGCCTGGGTGGGCTACCACCTCTCACCCAGCGGGGATATACTGATATCCAAAACATGTCGAGGTCTTCCGGTGAGAAAGTCCAACTCTAGACTAAACTGGTGCAATGAAAACCACATTGTCACGCAATCCCGCTTCTGAGACCCACCAAGAATATAGGCTCAAGCCCTGAGATACTCTGAACCTCTTGTGGTCCTCTCGGGGATCTCGTGTAGTCCTTTCGGGGACCACACGGGGGACCACAGGACTTAAGGAGGACCACGGGTGTAAATTGAGCAGGATCACAGGGCAGTCTTGGTGGTAGAAGTGAACGAAGAGGAAGAAGATAATCATGAAGTTTTTTGTTTTTTTTTTTAAACATGTTTTTTTCTAAACATCTTAGTGAACATCTGCCTTTACCATCCAGTATTTTATCGGAGGCTAGTGACTGATGGAGAAATGACACATTTATCTGAATTAACAAGTCAGAGCTAAGACCCTGTTATACCATCTTGTGATGCTCTAGTTGTTCAGCCAAGATACATGTGTCCTCCCTGTAGTAATGGAGCCTGCTAAGAAGCCTGCATCATGAGACCACAGCAACAATTTTAGAAGGCTGATGTAGTCAGTTTCACACATAACCTGACACTTGTGTTTCAGTATCTTCACTCAGTCTAGATAGGCAACCACCTCTCACCCGGCGGGGATGTTTGCGTATCCTAATCACGCTGAGGTTTTCCGATGAGAAAGTCCAACTCTGGGCTGGATGGGCAACCACCTCTCACACGGTGGTGATACACGGGTATCTCAAAACACGTCGAGGTTTTCCGGTGAGAAGGTCCAACTCTGGCCTGGGTGGGCTACCGCCTCTCACCCAGCGGGGATGCACTGATATCCTAAACATGTCGAGGTCTTCCGGTGAGAAAGTCCAACTCTAGACTAAACTGGTGCAACGAAAACCACGGTGTCATGCAATCCGCTTCAGAGACCCACCAAGAATACAGGCTAAAGTCCTGCAATACTCTGAAACCCTTGTGGTCCTCTTGTGGAGACCACGGGACCTAACGAGGACCACAGGTGTAAATTCAGTAGGATCACAGTGCGGTTTTGGTGGTAGAAGCGAACGAAGAAGAAGAAGAAGAAGAAGTATCTTCACTATAGTGTTGGCAACATGAATATCAATGTTCACAGTTACACCACTAGTAATATGCATCAGTGTCTGAAGATTTGAAGTGCAGAGACACTTTTTCCAGCTTAATTATTTTTTTTTTTTTTTTTGATTAACCTGCTGTGACTTTGGATGAAGCAGACTTACTAGAGCAAACAGGCTTTTGCAATGCTGCAGACTGTTTGGAAGTCTAAAAAACTAAGTATGAAGACAAAGATCAGGATATTTAAGAGTAATGTTCTAAGTGTACTATGTTCTATGGAAGTGAATGCTGGAAAATCACCAGAACCATAGAAAACAAGTTGAATTCTTTCCAGACTAAATGTTTACAAAGAATTAGAAACATGTCCGTTTGTTTTTATGACCGTCCAGAGTATATGTTTTGGATTTTTCTTCAAAACCACATCTGTGTTGCTTATAATTTCTGTTGAAGCATGAATTTATTAGGGAATAAAAGTACTGCCATGGCTTCCGGGCATATGTGCAGTGTGATCCACTGCTTTCAGTCTGAAAAGCCATGTTGTTATCAATTAAACCATTTCATGTTCTTCCATCTTATCATAATTTAGTGTTCTGTAACCAGTTCTGTTCATTTCTTACAGTTCTTCTTCCTTTCAGAGAACGCTGGAGCAAGAAATACGTGGATGTCAGTCTCTCATAATTTGGACAGATTGTGATCGAGAAGGAGAAAACATTGGTTTTGAAGTTATTCAAGTTTGTAAAGCAGGTTTGTGTTAGATTAATGTCTTCCAACCAGTAATTTCATGTGATAATTTTACAACAGTGTTGATGAAAGACAGTAAGGAATGGAACAACTAAAGTAATAACAAATATTCCAATTCTTCAGACTTGTCTGCTAAGCTCTCTTTTTACAAGCAGATCACACAGATGTCAGAGGAAATGAATGTGCTGACAGACTGCAAAGAGTGGAGCCACCATGTCACAGCCCCACATCTCCACCAACATGAGAACAGCTAAACACATTATACACAACAACTGCAAGCAGCAGTGGATGGACAGCTGGGCCAGTAATCCAACTGGAAGATCCCTATATACACACCTGCCAAAGCCTGACCCTGGAGACCACATCAACAGCTTATGTCATAGAGACCAATTCACAATTTTCAGGTTGAGAACAGGACACATCACCCTCAGTAAGCACTTACACAGAGTGACCTCTGACCACATACCATACTGCATGCACTGCAACAGACAAGAAAAAGAAACTGTTATACATCTTGTGCTGTACTGCAGTGCATTGAAGGATCTTTGGAAGAACCTGATACCACCAAATTCCTCAATCACTGACATTCTGTATGAAGAGGACCTGTATGTTTCATTATCTGGCACAAGGGAAAAAGAGTGAAAACTTGTAAACCCAGGGATCGGGAAAACTCAAAGAAAGTTACAGGCAAATAAAACATTGACAACATATTTTTTAGATGCATGAAAACTCTTAATATTTTTCAATCTTTACTACTTTTGTGTAATAAACTTCTTGGTCGTTCACTCAGACATCGTCGGCAACCTCTCACAAATGCAGCAGTTTATCTCAGGATTTCAGCTTCACCGTAGAGTTTCTCTTGTTAGGAGCTGGGGTCTGGCCAGGAAATAATAAACAAGAAATAGTAGAAAGTAACCAGTATTTAAGCTTCCAGCACTTGTAGTAACACTTGGCAGCAGAAGATGGTCTGCATTATGGTGCGGGAATTGATGCAGTCTACATTCCTGTGTGTATGCATATTATTTGGCAAGCTTCAAGAGGGAAAGGGGCAGTGAGTTACACCTAAACTGAAATCCAAGTATATCTCCAAGACATCCATGAGAGATTACTTACTTAGCCATGACATCTCAGGAAGACCAGGCATACGATAAAACCTTATGGAGAGCAGTTCTGTAAAGGGGTACTTTGTTATTTGGGGAGGAAATGAGGACCAAACTTGAAGACAGCAGATGTAAGCACTCAGAGACTAGATCTTGGAACATGAACGTGATCTGTTTTTAGTGTATTTTATCAAATTTTGGTGGATTTGGCCATAAGAAGTGACTAGGCGAAACAAAGCTTGATAACTTCCACAGACATCTAGTTCCCAGCCTTTGGAGAACTGTCTTATAAGTCAAATGAATTATCATTATTTTTATATATACATAATTATTATAATGATAGGTATAATCCTATTGTAATTATTCCTACCACTCTATTAATTATATTCAACAGAAAATTTATCTTGAGACTGTATCAGTTGAACAGTCATAGTGGAGTGATTGTTATGATTAAAAATCAGAACATCAGTAGTATAAAGAATTCTTCTGAGATGAGCAGCCAGAATACTGCAGTATTCTGATTATGATAAAAAAAAGTTGTAACAAGAACATAGAAAGCACTTATTCAGGTGATTTCTTTTCATGCATGGTCTGGATGGTGTGATTTTAATGCTGTAGTATCCAATGTAGAGAACAGGAAGATCATTTTGACATGTCAGCTGTGAACCACTGACCGCTGTCTCATTCAGCTTGAGTACTGCATCTTTGTCAGCATATGAGAGTCCAGCTGTCATTGTGCTGACAGTTTCTGCTTGTGCAGTTCTTAAGTCATTCCACACCGCAGAAAAACAATGCAGACATTCCGTTTTGTGCCAAATTAAAAGCACGGGTCTTGATCTGTATAGGGGGTATAGTTGTAAAAGTGAATGGAACAAAGTATTCCATATTAGAGGTATATGTTTTATATATATAGAAATAGCTGTAAATCTATGAAGATTTCATAAATGCAGAATTTTTTAGGAAAAAAGAAGTAATGTGATGTTTTTAGACAATAATTGTGTCCTGCTTAACATCGGCTAGGTCTAGATCCACACTACTTACCATCTGAGATTTCTAGATTGACTTGTTGATGTCTTCTTGTACTAGTCTCGCTAAAATAATGTCTGAAATAACCTTCAAACTTCTTCAGCCTGTTTTATAGCATTTTATAAGTCAAAATCTACTTGGGGCATATTCAAGAACAGTGGTCTGGTCGTAAGGCTTGTCTGTATGCCTCAGAAATCACACAGAATATTGACATTTCTAAAAAAAAAAACCACCCATTTTCACTCTGTTGTTAGGCACGCTTAGGACTGAAGTATGAAAGTTCACCGGACATACACAAATAAAATGTTTACAATTAAAAAATTACACCCGTTTTTTAGAAACGAAACAAGTGGTAAAATTTTACCAAAAGCACACGACGGACAAACCGGAAGTGGTAAAATTTTTCCAACAGGCATGGAAACAGTTAACCAGCTTGTTTTTTGATTAGCTGTCATAGCAGTAATGTTGGGAGTCTTTTCATTTTACATGACTTCCATATCAGCTTCTTTTTTTTTTGTTGTTGTTGCTGTAATAATGAATTGGCCATAATAATCATATTATTTATTGTTTTCAGTGAAACCAAGTATCAGGGTGTATAGGGCCAAGTTTTCAGAAATAACGCCACAGTAAGTACATTTGGCTTTTATGATCATATAGTTTATAGTGGGATTTTACATATTAATTAGAATAGCCATTTCTTTTCCCATTTTTAAGAAGTAAAGACTTTTGGAGATACAAATTCTTTAACATGTATAGTTAATTGTTTTTTTTTTTTTTAAATTTTGATAGTTTATAAGTTTTTGCCTGCCTTGTGTTCTGATGCCGTGTGAAATTTATTTTAAAAAATAATTATTGAAATTTGAACTGATTGACCTAAATGAATTATTGTGTTACCTATGATTTTTAATATTTTGAAAAAAAAAATCTCATTGACTTGTGTAATAAAATTTTGATGTAGATTTATACAACAGAATTTGATTTGATTTGATTTGATTAGAAATCTTTGTCAGAGAATATAGTGGATTAAAGAGTATGAAATAAGAATAATAGTTTAATATCTTTCTGTGTTTGTAAGATGAAGTAGTGTTCAGTAGCATAGTCAGAGTGTAAATGATATAGGAGTTTTCTTTTTGTATTCTAGAGCAAATAAAGAATCATATAATGTAATGAATTTGAGAGATAGGCCTAGACATCTTGAAGAATCCTGAGCCATGAACATCTGCATTGAAAATGTAAACCACACTAGTGCTTCACTACGGTGTGGTGTTTGATCCAGAATTGTTGGCCATGCTTTAGATGTTATAAGGAGGCACCAGCAGGATCTGAAGAGGCTGGATGATAATTTGGGATCCAGTAAGTTGCCTGTGTTCTGGTGAGGCCATTGTATTGTGGCACTGGTCAGAACAAAGATGAATTTGCTAAGGGATGATGTTTGTGAATGTGCCAGAGATAATCAAGACCCTCCTCTTTAAAAAAAAAAAAATAAAAGGTTCCTAGTAAAAGGCTAATGTGCCATCTTGACCTGACCGTCAAAACAGAGCAGATCCTCAGTTGTTGGATTACACCCGAGCTCATTTCTTTGGGTCTTTGACCAAGCCACTATAATCCAAACAAACAAACCACACACATGAGCCAAATATAATGTTTGTACTGCAGAGAACACGAGTTTGCTTTTCCAGCAAGTTTAGAGCAAGAACAAAGTTGAGGTTTCAGTTTTGATCTCTTCTTCATATGCACATTGGCGATGATGCGTGGTACCCTGATTTTTGCGATGTGCCTTTTGGCTGGTTACCTCTGACTTCAGCACCTTTCCTTGCTAAGGCAGACTGTGGTCTTGCTCAGACTGCCATAAAGACAGTGGTGTAGGCTGGCCTGGCCAAAACTTTGTTTTTCCAGCCTCTGGTGGCTGTAGTTAAGCCCCTTCTCCATGTCAGATCCAGCGTGCAACTCTGGCTGGCCAGATGGGTTTGAGATAGTTCCACAGAGACACTCCAACTTTGGGATGAGGAATCTGATGTGTGCCTCAATGATATCCATTCCCTGCCACCTATAGTCTGATGGCTCTGTTTTGTTTACATCATTCTGATAGCCATTGTTGTAAAGACCCATAGGCCTGTCACTTCCTGGATTCATCGGTTTCACACCAGACTCTCCTCATCCCTGCTGGCAATATCCATGTCCCCATCCGTCCACCAACTTGACATTACATTTTACAAAAATAACAATTACAATTAGTGTTGATTGCTACAGGTTTCTGGGATACAGAAGTAGATCAGAGTTTTTAAGCAAACAGATCTATGTTCCCTGTCTCACAAAGACTATGTTAAGATAAGTGTGTTCTTACCACAGTTGTTCCCAGGGGTATTCAGTTTTGATAATCTATGATGTGTTGTGCATGAAAACATTCTTTATTGGAAGTAGCAGATCAGCAAATAATGATTTGAAGAATAATTGTTTGATATGCATTGCTCATTTGTTAATCAGGGCTGTAGCACGTGCAGTGAACAATTTGATAGAGCCTGATCCAAGGGTTAATGATGCTGTTGATGTACGGCAAGAGCTGGATCTACGGATTGGTAATATGATTTATGTTTCTTTGTGAAAGTCAGGTTAGTGAAATAGCTTTAGCTTTCTTCATTTCATTATTTTTTTTTAGGTGCCATGCCAGTAGGCATTGACAGTCATTCTTCTCCACAGTTGTTGATCTTTGATATTTTCCATCACTTTAGTTGGTGGCTTTTTATTGTGTCATTGTCTTAGACTGTCCATGATTTTTTTTTTTCCCTTTGGTCTTCCTCTGCCTCTCTTCCCATTTATCTTTTCTGTTGTTACATTGTTTAAAGCCTTCCCTTTTTATTATATGTCGGGTAAATGATGACTGTTATTTTCTTATGGATTTAACTGGGTTCCTTTCTACATTTGCTTTCACTGTTTGTCATCTTAGCTGTCCATGGTATTTTTAACACTCTTCTAATGAACCATATTTCTGTTGTCTTTAATGATCTTTGCGTCGTTCTGTTCATTATCCGTTACTCATTGCATCTCCTGCTTCTTCTATAGGCTCAGTGTAATATTTTAGACTTTTCTGATGTTCAGAGATAGAGATGCATTGCATCCAACCAAGCACATAGTTTGGTATTTGGAAGTGCTTCCCAGTTCTTGTAACAGTATTTTTTTAAAAAAATTAGTGAACACTTTAATATTCATTTATTCAGAGCAGATATTTTGCTCTCATTTTGTTCACAGGTGCTGCATTCACACGTTTTCAGACCCTTCGACTGCAGAAAATCTTTCCCCAGGCGCTAGCAGAACAATTGATCAGTTATGGTAGTTGTCAGTTTCCTACACTGGGCTTTGTTGTTGAGAGATATAAACAGGTTCAGGAGTTTGTTCCAGAGCCTTTTTGGAAGCTGAGAGGTAAGTCATCACTTTTGTCAACTTGCTGTTGAAGCCCTTTGTTGTTTTTTTTTAACTCTTTGTTTTTTGTTGTTTTTTTTTTTTAACTCTTTGACCACAGAAGAACAGCCACAGCACATAAACATTTTTTGTTCTAAGCCATTAATCATTGCAACCATATTTTACAGGAGAATGATACAATTTCCCTATTTATGACAGTTTAAAATTATGAACTGTGAAACAAAGCTGTATAGCTGCATTTATTTGTAGGAAAAAAATATGCTGTTTAAGTAGTCAGTTGTAGTCCAAGAGCTATTGTTTACAGCGTTTTGTCAAAAATGTATTGTTTTAATGTTGCAGTGTTTGAGACATTTTCATGGTGCCTTTCAGGTGCAACTAAAAAAAGGAATAATCTCAGGAAGAAATGTCATAAATTTTTCATTAATAATGATTACTCAAGTAACATGTCGTCGGATCCATAATTCCAATATTGTTGATGTCTTTAGTAGAAGATGGTTAAATTTTAGTGAGGATAGTAAACAATTCTCCCATCATTTTTTTCATGGTTACATCTTGCATGACACTTATTCTGTCTTTAAAATTTGAGGGGAAAAATAAAAAGCTAATTTTTTGTTTTATTAGTTGTTTTGAGCTTCAACAAACTTTTGTGATTCTTTGCAGTTACTCACCAACATGATGACGTCAAAGCTGAATTCAGCTGGAGTAGGTAAGAATGACAGGATAGTAACTGAACAAAGAAAGTAGTCTAAAAATTCATATTGCTTTTGGTGTATTGAATTTTCTTCATTTTTGTGTTTCTGCACAATTTTATATATATATATATTTTTTTTTTGTCTTAAGAAATGGAAGTTGTTTATGAAAGTTGCCAATCATCCATCTGTTTGTTTAATTCATTTCTTGCATACTGTGGGCAGCTGGCATTTAGAAGATGTCATGCCTATGTTGCCTCAACTGTCCATATGGGCTCTACAGATCAACTGCCATGAAATGATGTGGTCCACGTATTTGAAAATCTAGTAGAGTTCTAGGTTGCCAGAAGATGGATATGAAAGAAACTCTCAGTCGTTTTAAGATTTTTCATGTTCATTCCCCTAGCCTTTGAGTCTCTTGAGTCACCCATTTGGCAGTTGTTTTAGAACAACACCATGAAAGTGCTGTTTATTGTAATATAAAAACAGACAAGTCTGCACTGGCATAATGTTTCGGTAAAGACTTTATGAATTACATCTGCTATATAGAATTACATCTGTTATATAAATTATATTTAATATAATCAGTGTTATGTAACAAGAATATATGATCTGTTTTGTTATAATTTCAATTGTAATGGTCTAATCTAACTACAAGGATGTATACTGTCTCCTTTACTTTTTGGGATTACAGTAGACTTCATAATGAAAAAATGCTGCACAGGTAACACAGGTATCAACTGGGTACATGGGACTCAACTAGAAGATCTTGATTTTGCTGATGACATAACTCTTATCAGTAATAATGTGAATTCCATGCAAGAAAAAACAGATAGCCTGTCTTCACTGGCTAGCAAAATAGGACTTGAAATTAACAAGGACAAAACATAAATAATGAAACTTCCCTTTAATCAAAATGGAAAAATACACATAGAAGGGAGAGATATTGAAGAAGTCAATCAATTTGCATACCTTGGCAGCTACATAGACCAGGATGGTGACACTAGAAAGGAAGTTAGGATCAGAATTGCAAAAGCAGCATCAATCTTCAAGAATCTTGAGAACATATGGAATTCAAAAGTTATAAGCACAAAAGCAAGTAAAGAATATTCAGTTCAAATGTAATATCCACCCTCATTTATGCATGCGAAAGCTGGAAAACAACTAAAGAAATAGAAAAGAAATTAGACTCTTTTGAAAACAAAAAATGCATAAGGAAAATACTCTGCATCAAGTGGAATAAATTCAAGAACAATGCAGAGATAAGACAGATGACTGAACAACAACCAGTCTCATGGGTGATCAGGAAAAGGAGATGGACATATGTTGGTCACTTGATGAGAAGAAATGATCAGAGAATCCCAAAACAAGCTATCAAGTGAACACAACAGGCCAAAGAAAAAGAGGCAGACTGCGTGAAACTCTGAAGAGGACATTGTTAAGAGAGGCCAAATTAACAAGCATAAAATCCTTTGATGAGGTTGAAAGACTCGCTGAAGACAGGAAAAATTGGCTAACTACTTTGCGATCCCTATGTGACGTCTAACGGCACAGGAAGGATATAAGATATATAAGAATCTAACTACAGCCATGCTAACATTACTGGTGCATTTGGCGCTACAAGAAAGTTATGCCTGAAACAGATTGCATTAGTAAAGATGAAAGAGGTAATTGAAATATGTGTAGCTGAGTAAGGCTTAAATAAATGATTACTACATCAGTATAGCATCATCATCAGGTGCCGTGCCGACTGGAATTGGCTATTATGCTTCTCCAGAGTACATGATCCTTCATGCAGGCCATCAGCTCAGTTGGTGATCGTCTCTCACACCATCCTGTCAGACTGTCCAGTATCATTTCTATTGGTCTTCCTCTTGATCTTCTTCCTTCTATTTTTCCTGTTGTTATAATATTTTCAATGCCCTCTCTTCTCATTGCATGTCCTGTGAAAGTACATTGTCTCTCTTTTATCTTTTTGACAAGGTTTTTTTTGTCTCTCCAGCTCTTCTCATATATTCTTCATTAGTTATTTTTGCTGTCCAAGGGATTCGCAACATTCTTCTAATAAACCACATTTCTGCTGCTTCCAATGATTTTTATGCAGACCTGCCTATTGTCCATGATTCACTTCCATATAACAAGACAGGTTCAATATAGCATGTCTGGCAAAAAAAAGAATAGAGATTGATGTGCTATCCATGGTTACAGAAACTGCCTATAAGCCTGCTTCTGAGTTAAAGCCTCCATGGCACTCTTCCAGTCCATCTCAGTCATGTATTTCAAGCACTCCACCTCAAGCTTGCAGGCTGAATGTGTTACTGAATGCAGTTAGCAACTCTTAGCTGACACTTCACATCACGGCTGGCAAACCATAGCCTATCAAGACCATGTTCTGTCTTCTCGTATGACCCTTGGTAGCTGACTATAGTCGGACTAAGTGGTTAGGGATTCGTATGGGAAGGTGAATGACTATAAAAATAAGCCCTACTAAAATTGCATATTTTGGACCAAAATATGCAAATATCACAGCCTAGTTGCAATCTGATACAGTGCAACCAGTGCCATTTCGAGGGTGAATGCAGAAGTACTTTTAGTTAAAGCTTGGAAAAATCATTTTCCAGTATTGTATTTACAGAAGGAAGGAAGTCAAAATATTTGCTGCAAGAGAGATTGTAAGTGTGGGTGAGGAAGATGTTGTTTGATTCATATTGTCATTAAATTCAGTGTTTCATCCACAGGAATCGTCTTTTTAACTATTTGGCTTGCCAAGTTCTGTTTGACCATTGTGTTGAGGTAAGTGTCTTAGTTAATTAACTGTGGGGCTATGTCACATGTCATCCTCATCATAACTTTATATGTTAATAAAATACTAGTAATATTTTCATTTCTAAGAAAACTAAAGTGATGACAACTGACAAAACAAATAAGGCAGCTGAAATATATATGAGGGATATAAAAAGAGGACATCTATCGCTCTTCAAAAAATAAAACAACTAAAGAAGCTGTGGAGAGGAATGGACAGATATACAAAAATAAAATTTTTAAGGGCCTGCATCTTTCCTATCGCTACATATGCCTGTGAGACCTGGACACTTAACAAAACAGCTGAGAAACACATAAATGCTTTTGAATGTAAAAATGCTACAGAAGATTTCTTCAAATATTGTGGACAAAAAAAGAACAAATATATCCATACTACAAGAACTTAAAGAAGGTTGGCTAGTAAGGAAGATTAAACAGAGAAAACTTAAATATTTTGGACATATTAAACGTCATGATAATTTAAAGAAGACAGTCTTGGAATGGTACATAATGGGAAAAAGAAGGAGAGGACCTAGGCAAAGATGACTGCAAGACATCGTTGATGATCTGTGAATGGACGCATCAGTAGCAGGGCATCTTGCTTACAACTGAGAGGCCTACAGGAGAGCTGTTAGGGAGGCAAAGTTCCACAAGGGACATGCTAATGACAGACTGACTGATTTTCATTTCTTTACTCATCACTTGCTGATGGGTGGTATGCAGGTGCCAAGGAAAGCAGTCACCAAAAATGAAGCATACTTACTCAGAGATGTTAGCAAATGAAGGGAACAAAATCTTATGCCATATGAGTTCAGTCAGAGGAATAAGTGTTTAACCGAAGTCCACAGTGGATGAATACAATTTTTAAAAAGTGATTTTGTACTTTGTTCCTTTACTTTGGTTAGTGACGCTGGCCATCAGATTTATCTAGGAAGCCTGGAATAAACTGTAATTAAGTAAAGTAAATGGTTTAACATTAATGTGATTTTGTTTCGTATTGTCTTTCCTAGGCAGATTTTCATTGAAACTGGTGGTTCTGTGTCCATGTTTAAAATTTATTTTTTTTTTTGTCATTCAGAATCCCAATGCAACAGTGACTGAAGTTAAAAGTAAAAGCAAAAACAAATGGAGACCAGTAGCACTAGATACTGTGGTAAGTGGAGTGTAGTATTTTTTTCTACATTGCTTGCGATGCAGTATCTGTTATATACCTTTTATTTGGTGTTAACCCCATTTGTAACTGAAATAACTATACAGAGATAATAAAACTAATGAAGAATTGTGCATTTTACCACTATCTTGCACAAGGAAAAGAGTGAAAACTTATAAACTCAGGGATAGGAAAAGTCAAGTATTTGGCATTATTGGCTTTTGTTCATGTTAGGCATACAGCCATGTGGACAATAAGTCCACAGTATTCTCCAGGTACATATAACTTTTCTTTCAGCCTCTTACCACCTGACCAGATCATGCATCAGATCATTATGATCTGGTTGGCTCTGAAGAATGTTTTCTTTAATGCCCGGATTCATCTTCCAGAAGTTTATTTGTTGGTAGTGTTTACCATGAGTTTGAACAAATAAACTTTATTTGTAGATTAAGGCAGTGAAAGATAGGGAGAGCAAGTAACATGGTTTCTTGGATTGAAAGCAGCTGGTTCTAATCTCAGTGCTGTCACCCACCAGTTGATAGAGGATTCTCACCAGTGCTGTGAATTTCATGCTGAAATGCTGATCAGAAGATGAGAAGACATGTGAGAGTGCAATGGTTATGATCCTTTAACATTTTAATCATTATGGACTGGCAAATATAGATCTGTGGTATTAACAAGGCTGCAGCATTCACTGTGTGGTACCCGGGATCTGCAAAGAATAGGACCACTGTACCCTACCACACATGATCGTAAAAGGCAACTAAGGAGGGTTCGGCATAGGGCCAGCAACCCTATCTGGTAAAAAAAACTATCAGACTGCTACAGAAACGGAACCAAGGGAAAAAAAAAATGCAGGTGGAAGGAGAAATGCTTATCAGGAAACTGAGTCCATGAGGGTTGTGGATGAAAGCCAGCCACTGGAAGTCCCCAGCCCGACTGCAGACCTCCTGGAACCTAAACACAAGATGCAAATAGGCAGCTGGAATGTAAGAATGAATGAATGAATAATCTTTATTTTTAAAGGGTAAAGAATTGGGCACGCAGGCTCGTCTTACATTCTGCCCTTCATCTTTCCATCTTTCATTCTTCCCACACACTTGATTTGGTACAAAAATACAAATTAAATTAGGAAAAACATATCAAAAGAGTGTAAGATTTAACTACTACCTTCAATGTAAAAGAGAAGAAGTAATTAACCTAATAAAATAGCACTCACGCACACATACACACGCAGACATGTACATAAATAAAAATACATTGTAAATACACATCTTCTAACATATTTTTTTTTTTTTTTTTTTTAACAAACATTAAAATAATTTATAGCAATATTTAACAAGTTGCTTTTCTAACTATGTCATTGAAGTACTTGATGGTTTACGAGCCATGTGTTGAGAGAGTGCTGGTTATTTTATGGAGGCATATAATTACAAGCAAGTAAATAATGAAACAGGTTTGAGTTAAAGGATGAAGTATTACAAATGGATTTTAAATTGTAGGGGAGGGTGTTCCAGAGCTGTACTGCAGAGTATGCAAGGCTTTTCTTGTACAGATCAATCCTGGGTTTAGGAAGAAGACAGTTTTTTAAACGCTGGCTATGTTTAGTGTTATACGTAAACAGTGACCACAAGTAAGGCGGAGCATTGTGCGACAGAATTCTGTGAACAAACTTAACTTTGTTAAAAATGATTCTATTTTTGAGGGGTAGAATTTTGAGTTGTTTGTGTTGATCAACAGTCTGTACTGGGTGTTTGTCACAAATAAGATTTAATGCTCGCTTGTGAAGTGAGTGGAGCCTTTTTGTGTTTGAGACTGAGCATCCATTCCAGATTGTGGAACAGTAATCTAAGTGTGTTTGTATGTGTGATATGTAGTATATTTTTCTTGTGTCTTTGTCGATAAATTGTTTAATTTTGGCTAATTGGTAAACATTTGTTGGTAAACTTTAATTGGTAAGAACACTTAACCAGACTGGAAAACTAGCACAAACCATCAAGGAAATGCACAGATACAAACTAGGCATACTAGGAATACAAGAAGCAAGATGGACAAGACAAGGCAGAAGGAAATTAACAACACAGCACACAGAAGATACAATAATATGGTCAGGTAAAGAAGATCTTCATGAAGGAGGAGTAGCATTGATTATAACAAAAGAAGCATCAAGAGCATTGCTGAAATGGACTCCTATAAATGAGAGATTATTATATGCACGGTTCAACTCAAGATTCACGAAGCTGTCTGTTATAGTTTGTTATGCACCAACAGAAGCAGCTGAAGAGGAATTAAAAGAAGATTTTTACAATAGCCTCCAAGCCACAGTGGAAACAATACCCAAGCATGATATGCTACTCGTCTTGGGCGACTTCAGTGCAAAAGTAGGTGAAGGAAATGAAGATAGAAGAAGAATCATGGGAAGAGAAGGAATCGGAGAAATAAATGAAAATGGAGAAAGACTGTGCAGTTTCTTTGAAGAAAACATGATGACCATCGGAGGAACAATTTTCCAACATAAAAACATCCATAAAGTGACTTGGAGGTCACCAGATAAAACCACAGAAAACCAAATCGATCACATATTAATAAACAACAAGTGGAAACAGTCACTACAAGATGTGCGAGCAAGGAAAGGAGCAGATGTAGGAAGTGATCACAACCTTCTGGTAGCAAAAATAAAACTAAAATTAAGGAGAGCCAAAATCGGAGAACAAAGAAAGATACGTTTTGATACAAGAAAACTGAAAGACCACCAAACAAGAAATGAATTCTCAATAGTACTTAAGAACCGCTTCAGTGTACTACAAGATGAAGCAGAAATGTCCATACTAGAGTTCAATAAAACACTACAGGAAACAGCAAAAGAGGTGCTGGGATATCGGAAACGGAGAAGAGAGGAATGTATAAGCAAGACCACATGGGAAAAGATAGAGCAAAGAAAAGAAATCAAGAAAAAATTACTGAACACCAAATCACAACAGCTTAAAGAACAAGTTTTAAGTAATTATGCACAAAAAGACAAAGAAGTGTAGGAATCATGCCGTCAAGATAAACGTCAATACTATGACAACTTAGCAGAAGCAGCAGAGAAAGTAGCATATACAAATGACATGAAAACCATATATAAAATCACAAAGCAGATGACAGGTAACTTCAACACAAGATGTGAAAGTGCAGTAAGGACACAAAATGGACAACTGGTCAGTGGAGAAAGAAAAAATTGAAAGATGGAGGGAACACTTTAACATCCTACTAAACAGAACACAAGCAGCACAAACAATAGACATACCTGAAGCAAAAACGGAACTAAACATCAATACAGGACCAATAACAATAAGTGAAGTAAAGGAGGCGATAAAGAAGCTAAAATCAGACATGGCACCAGGTGAAGATGAAGTGACTGCTGAGATGTTGAAAGCAGAAGAAACAGAAACACCAAAACAACTTTGCTGGATTGTACAACAAATTTAGGATCTAGAAAAAGCTCCAGAGGAGTGGAAAACTGGCCTTATAGTAAAACTACCAAAGAAGGGTGACCTCAGAGATTGCGGGAACTGGAGAGGCATTACCCTACTGCCACTCACCAGTAAAGTATTTTGCAGAATAATCATCAACAGAATTGTACCAACACTTGAGGAAAAACTTTGGAAAGAGCAGGCAGGATTTAGGAAAGGAAGATCATGCATGGACCACATATTTGTACTTAGACAAATATTAGAACAGGCAAATGAGTGGCATAGCACAACATATGCATTGTTCATAGATTTTGAGAAAGCCTTTGACAGTGTCAACAGAGATGCACTGTGGAAAATCCTAAGATGGCATGGCCTCCCCCATAAGATAGTGAATATAATCAAAACCCTATATGAGGGTTTTCAGTGCAAAGTTATCTGTGGAGAACATACCTCCAGCAGCTTTAGGGTATAAACAGTAGTGAAGCAGGGATGTGTACTATCACCAGCATTATTTATCTTGGCAGTAGACTGGTTAATGAAGGAGGCAACATCAGACAAACGCAGAGGATTACAATGGACCCTTGACACAGTGCTGGAGGACCTTGACTTTTGCGGACGACATTTGTCTGTTATCAAGCAGTCACAAAGATATGCAAGATAAAATAAACAAGCTAACTCAAAATGCAAACAACATAGGACTAAAGATCAACATAGGAAAGACAAAGTTAATGAAGCAAAATGTGAACAACAGAAATGTACTCAGAGTAGATAGCAAGTTAGTGGAGGAGGTCAACGAATTTGTATACCGTGGCAGTAGAGTAGTAGAAAACGGAGACAGCATAGAGGACATCAATAGCAGACTTACTAGAGCAAACCAGGCTTTTGCAGTGCTGCAGACTATATGGAAATAAAAAAAACTAAGCATAAATACGAAAATCAAGATATTTAAGAGCAATGTTCTAAGTGTAGTACTCTATGGAAGTGAATGCTGGAAAATCACCAAAACCATAGAAAACAAGTTGAATTCTTTCCAGACTAAATGTTTACGAAGAATTAGAAAAATATTTTGGCCAAACACCATAATAAATAACATCTTATTGGCAGAAATGCAGATGAAGCTACTGACAACAATTATTGAGGAAAGACATTGGCGATGGTTGGGACATGTGCTCCGAATGACTGACAACTCACTACCAAACATAGCACTACGATGGACACCATAGGGGAACAGAAGTAAGGGTAGACCAAAAGAGACATGGAGAAGAACAACAGAAAGGATGTTGAGCAGTAGAGGGCTCACCTGGGCAAGAGCAGAAAAAAAGGCGAAGGACAGGCATTTGTGGAAAACCCTTGCGGAAGCCCCATGTGCCCTTGGCACTTAAGGTTCAGAGAGCATTCATTGAAAATATGTTGATGCCAGAAACTCCTTTCAGCAGTCTCAGAAAGCACTGGAACAAAGATTTAGAGAGACTATAAATCCCGACAACAAAAAATAGAGTACTTATATTGTAGAACTTTAACCCTTGTACCGCTACGAACTTGCACTTGATGACTTCATGGAAACTAAAAAAAAAAGCTCTGTGACATTACTCCCAGTGGAACAAATGTGCAAGTGTACAAAAGAGACTAATAAAAATACAGTACCATCTTAACAGTTTTGTATCAGCATGGTCACAAAGTATGTAGGATCCTAATTATAGCGCTGAGATTAGAGAGCTTTATTAGACATCATAAAATGTGCACAACAGCAAAAGAGTTTTTAAAAAATCAATTGTTTAAACATAAATGTAATGCTTGCATTTAACAGAACGAGTGACCTAAAATAAATAATTGCAGTTACCAACTTCACTGCTGAAATCAGCAAGCAATGGGCGAGCTCATTAAGTAGCTATAACAGCATGTATTTAATTTTTTTTTTTTAAGATGAGGAATATTTCAGAACTCATGTTACGAAAGTTTTATAAGTATTTTCATATCTGTAGAAGTAAATGTGGAGGTTTTTTTAGTGTGGGAGATAAATATAGTTTTAAAATAAGTGAATAATACATGCATTTATATTTAATCTTGACTTTAGAAAACTGTCAGAAACTTGTAAGCCAAAGTAAGTTTTTATGTACTGAATTTGCCACATGCTTATATATACTTCTAGTTCTTAAGAAACTGTTTATGTAATGTTTGTTTATCTAAATGCATTTTGTATAAACTTTATATGGTTGGCTGCCATTTATGCTTGTTTGCAGGAACTTGAGAAGCTCTCATCACGAAACCTGAAGATTAGTGCCAAAGAAACCATGAAAATTGCAGAGAAGTTGTACACCCAAGGCCTTATTAGTTACCCTCGCACAGAAACCAATATGTTCCCAAAAGATCTTGATTTAGTACCACTTGTAGAGGAACAGACAAGGGATCTTGAATGGGGAGGTAAAGAGTTCAGAGGTTGAGATTTCAGGGTTAAGCATGACAACTTATAATCTTGGAAAGTTATATTTGATTAGAACTTTTTTTTTTTTTTTGCTTTACTGAGGTAGATTTTGTTTATTTCACTTATCATGATAAACAGCTTATTCTGTGAACATTTTCAAGGATTTAAATGAGAATGTTTGGGCACCTGAGTGACATAGGGGGTTAGTGGGCATGTCTCTCACATGGAAAGCAGTAGTGTTAAGTCCAGCCTGAGGTGCCCCAGTCATCCAGCTGTAGACATGATTACCTGGCTTGTTTTGAAGCAAGGAAACAAAAGGTGGGCAGGTGTAGGCTGACTATATCAGCTTCTGGTGCACCATTAGTTCAAGGAAAATACAGACATCAAAACTCTGTGATAGGACAATGTTTTTTTTAATATGTTTAAAAAGTAGTGATGAATATGATGGTACTTATGTGGTGCAAGTACTAGGAATGGTTGTATCTCTATATCAGCCTTTTGAAAATAATTATGGTTGTGTTAGAGTGATGGGATCAGTGCCAGCAAATCATAGCTGGACAGGATCCAGTCCATTGTTTTTGATCAGCTAATCGAAACAGCGACCAAAAGACACAAAAAATAGCCTTCTTATGTGACAGCCAGATAGTCCTCAAGGCTATACAAGATGAAGCAGAGGACCACCTAACGATGTAGTGGAGAATCTAAATCAACTCTCCACGACAAACAAGATAGTGCTACAGTGGATCCCTGCACATCATGGCATTGCAGGAAATGAAACAGCTGATAGACTAGTAAAGGAAGGCACAAAGAAAGAACAATTCAGACAGAATATCACAGAAGGGTGTGAAAACAAGTTGAAATACCAGAGCACCTGGAGGCAGAGGGAAAACAGCAGATACCCACAAGACCCCATATTAAGACTGAACAAACAAGAGCAAACCACAGTCTTCAGATTACAAACCAGACACTGCAGACTTAACAGTCTGCACAAGATAAAGGCTGCACCAACAGTCCAGCACATGTGCCAAAACATCCCTCAGACTCCTAAACACATACAACAGACCTGCACCATACAAAGATACCTCAGAGCCCAGGTATGGCCCCGAGAGAGAAGCATGCAGGAGAAACTCTGGGGTTCCTATGATGACCTTCTGCTGACAGCAGGATTTGTGGAGTATATGAAACTGAGTGCGGAAGAAGAAGAACATCAGCTAATGACAGGCATAACCTGGCTAATGGGATAATGTTCACCATGGTGACCATGATGGTGGCATCTCTTAAGAATCTTGCTGTATGAATCCATTCTGGATATAGAAGCAGGTCAACATAATCCACTCCCATTCAGACACAGGGTCTGTGTTCCAACATCTTCATGACCTGTGCTGCTAAGAGCATCATGCTCACATTTCCAAGAAAATGAAACAAGAGACAGTGTTAACATCTCTCAGTGTTAACACATCTCTCAGTGTTAACATGTCATTATTAACATTGTCTGAGTGCTGAAGTGTATGTATAGTATTTGCTGTTTATTCTGTATTTAAGCTTTTGCTCAGCAAGTGTTGGACAATGGACCAAAGCCAAGGAATGGCTCAAAAACTGATCAAGCTCACCCTCCTATTCATCCACTTAAATACACAGATAATCTCCAGGTAAAAATCATCCTCACAAATAATTACTTTTCCCTAGAAATTCAGTGCATAAATGCATGTCTCAGAGTTTAAAATTTTGTTTACTTTTTTATTTGGTCTGTTTTCAGTTGTTAACTTAAAGAATTTTGCTGCATTATCGGTTGTGTTTATGTTTTGTTTTAGTTAAGTATTTCAGTCTTGGTTTATTTGCATAGTTAGCATCTTGTTTGTTCTGCAATTAATAAATTAATCTTTATGTTTACTTGTTATGTTCTGCAGCAAATTTTTAAAAAATGTAATATAGAAATCCATAATTTTTGTGGCGGTGTTTAGTTTTGAGCCGTTTCTTCAGATTTGTCTAGGTTTTTAATCACGATCAACCACTGAGACTCGCATTGTGTTTTATGGAGCTGAGTTGTACACATTTGTCTTTCATCTGCTGACAGTTATGCATGCAGTGTGTGTCTGATGGTGTAGGTAGATATTTTCGACATTAGAAGTAATTTATCCTCAACATAGTGTCAGGTGCCCATTTGTACAACAGGATTGACTGGTGAATGCAGCTGTGGAGTCAGTCCCATGTCCACAGAGAGACTGGTAGAAACTGCATCTCCATAAATTTTTCTGAGTGTGCCCGCTTGTTTAGTTAATAAGATAGGGTGTTAGTGTTGAGTGACTGGTGTTGGCAGGTTAGAAACTAAGGGAGAAGGTCCCAACACAAAATTTAAAGGCAGACATTATAAAGTGGTCCACTGCAAAATTTTCTTTGCAGCGTGTCAGCTTCTAATCTGTAAACATTATCCTTGCATAATAATCTAATCAGGAGAGTTTATTGAGGGTTAATGCAATTTGGATAAAGCATTTTCTCCATGTCTTGTATCTAGACTAAGTTAATATGTCTGCCTTCTTTATTTGCAAAGTTATAAGAAAGTTTTGTTTTCCATTTGTTAACTTATTAGATTGTTTATATTGAATTTGCAACATATTAAATTGTTTATTGTGACTTTGCAACTTATTAGATTTAGAGTTGCTTTGCATCTTATTAAATTATTTAGAGTTACTTTATCGATTGTTGTTTTATTTAATTTTTCTCAAGTTCTGAATATTTTTGTCTTCATATAGAATGAATATATCCTTGCAGGGTAATGAGAAAAAGATCTATGAGTTCATTGTACGTCACTTTCTTGCCTGCGTATCACAGGATGCCCAAGGCCATGAAACCATTGTGGAAATTGATATTGCAGAGGAGAAGGTGAAATGTTGATGCTAAAGTGCAGGCTGAAATGTTTATCTTTTTTTTTTTTTTTTCTGGTTTTTTTTTTTTTTTGGTGCTGTTTATCATCAATATTATGTCTCGTCTTCTGGTAGCTATAAAGTATGCTATTCAAATTCAGGACTGAATGAATGAATTAATGAATGATATTTATTTTCAAGGGGTGAAGAATTGAGCATGCAGGCTTGTCTTAGATTCTGCTCGTCATCACTGCATCTTTCATTCTTCCCACACACTCGATTTTAGTACAGCTATAAAAAACATATAAAAAAGAGTGCAAAATGAAACTATTACATTCACAAATATAAGAGAATAAACTACATGAGAGGTAATTAATCTAACAAGATAGCCTGCGCGCGCACACACACAGTGGCATATATACTCACAAAAACACATGTTCTTATAATGGTGTATGAAATGGTTCACGATGGTATGTGACAGATGGTAGCTGCAGGATGTAGTTATTGCATACCATCTGGCACATCCTGCCATTGACTAACCACAGGCATTACTCATGATAAGTTCCTTGCTTATTAGAAAACGCTGAAATATTTAGTTTAGACTGTTATTACAGTCTGTTATTTAAAAAAAATTTTTTTTTCATTTGTCTTTCCTCACTTGTGGCGTCAGTCCATCCTTCCTTGTTTGATAAAGGCTTCTTTGCTGAGATGTATTTTTGCACTATTAAGAAACAAAGTTCGTTCCTGCCATGTGTACCTGCAAACCATATTCCACAGTTTTACAGCAGTAACTCAGTGTATGTGCAAATTATTTTCTTGTCTTTTTTTGGAACTGAGCACAGATTTATTTTAGTTTGTTTTTTTTTTTGGACAGTTTTCAAGTCAGGGTCTGATGATCTTGGCCAGGAATTACCTTGAAGTTTATCCTTACGAGAAATGGAACGCAAAGGTCAGTTATTTATTCTTATGAAATGTTATTTTTGACATTGTTACAATTTTTAAAAATATGTTAAATAACTTCATGTTTATTGCATGTAGTCAGCATTCTAGGCAATCAAGGCATTAATAACAAAGAACTAGATCTAGCAACAAGAACACTCCTGGCTATAACATTTGACCACATTTACAAACACAGTATTGATAAAGAAGCAGCTGTTCAGCAGAATGAAGCTCAGCAAGTCACCTCCAGCTGAATTCAAACCCCAGACCTTTGCTATTAGAGACAAGTGCATCAACCATTCCACCACCACCACTTAGGTGCTCTTCTATGATGAAAAGTACCATTATTATGATTTCTGTAATACAGAATGATGTGTCTCTTCCAAAATGCATGATGGACACAGCTTGCTTAATCCCCTTGATGCACAGAGAACCTACTTAGCAGGTGTATATTTTGTTATTCAAGTCTTTTCACAACTCGGAATTTATGCAGTTACTTAACAAACTGAGAAAGTGCATGTAGATCTTTATAAACCATGTTTCTCTGTATTATTTCTGCATGCAGGAAATACCACTGTACAGACAAGGTGATCAGTTTGAGCCAAATTCCATTGAAGTATGTATTTGATTTTCTAAAAAAAATTTTTTTTTTATACAGGCAAGATTAACACAGAAGTGAGTAGCAGTGAGAATGAGAAATAACTGAGTGAGAAATGTTGAAGGTGAGTGATGTTGGAGATGAGAAATTCTGAGACAAATAGATATGCCCATAGATTCTAGATGCTGAGGTAAAAACTATAGATTTGAAGAAAAAAAAAGTCTGGAAAAAAACAATGGGCCTCATTCTGGAAGCCAGGCTGTAGATTTAGCATGAACTAGTTCTTGAATGAAGTAGAAGGGGAGAAATAGCAAAGATGCTGTGAGAAATAAAATGGACTGTCAGTAAGTGAAGATAACATGTCTAACTAAGGGAGATGTTACAAAAAAAAAAAAATATATATATATATATATATACACATACACACATTACTATATACATATCATATCTTATGTCCTTCCCGTGCCATTAAATGTCACATAGGGCTTGCATAGTTGTTTGCCATGTATAATGAAGTGTTATTATAGTTAGAGTAGTGCAAAATAAATCATTCCCCATTTATAGATTGTTGCTGGTGAAACAAGTGCCCCACCTTTGCTGACAGAAGCAGATCTCATTGCTCTGATGGAAAAACATGGAATTGGTGAGTTATGTGTATTACACTATAGCCTTCAGTGGTGGAATGTAAATAATTATACACCCTAGTCTTTATCATCACAGTAATTCTGTATTCAGTGTCATTAGACTGACCAGTCTTTTATCACAATAATTCTATGCTCCATATTTTAAAACAAAAAAAAAAACTGGATGGTTAGTAAGTTTCCATATGCAAGTAAATTTTATCACATTTTTTTTTAAAAAACAAACAACAGCTACTTTATTGATCTAAAATACTCTATATGCTTACCATTACAGTGATCCAGCCACAAGAATGCTTTATCTGTGCTCCTCTTTTGGTAAAGACATTAAAAAGAGGGTTACTGGGGGGGAAAAAAAAATCTAAACAGGGAGACTTTCAGAAATCTTTGATTCTATTTCCTAGTTTTTTTTTTTCTGAAGTAAAGAAAGGCATACTAGATTTAAAGTGTTGATGAAGAAGTAATGAGCTAGAATTCTCATGTTTGCACACTACAGGCACAGATGCTACCCATGCAGACCACATCGAGAAAGTCAAGACTCGCATGTATGTGGGGCTAAGGCCTGATGGGAGATTTGTGCCAGGACATCTAGGCATGGGTCTTGTTGAAGGTGAAATGATATTATAACATTTTCATTTTTCTTATTCAAATGGTAATCAGTTTTTCATCATAGTTCAGCGTGCTCATTCTCTCTTCGGCATCGAGCTATATTCATTTGTTCCCATATTCATTTTAATGTTTTGTTTTTTTTTTTGCATCCTCACTATGACTACTGGTTTCATGCATCAGTGGTTTACTTGGGCTTCTCTGACCCCTGGTTTATGAGGTTTTCACTTTTTCCCCCTTGTGCCCGTTTGTGGATTAAGTAAGGTCTTTTTCAGTTGTAATGTGTTTCAGTATAGCACTCTCTCTTGTCATGCCAGTCAAGCATTGATCGTCATTGATTTCTATAACTGTCTATCCTTTGGTCTTTCTATAAGATGTGTTTTGAACCATGCTCTATGCCATTCTTTTAATCTGATAGGTATCTTGTTTTTTTGTCTTCCTCTGCCCCCTTTTCCCTCCAGTTTTCCTGTTGTCACTAGGTGTTCCAGTTTCCCTCTTCTTAAAATATGTCCTACAAATCTGAACTCATGTTCTGGATTTTGAAATAATTTCTCTCTTTTGCCCAGCCTCCGTTAGAACCTCCTCATTTGTTTTCTTGGCTGTCCATGGTATTCTCATCATTTTTCACCTGAACCACATCTCCACTGTTTCCGTTAGATTTTGAGTGCTCTTTGTTAACGTCCTTGTTTTGCGTCTGTATAATAATACAGGTTGGATGTAACACTGAGTAATTCTCTTTTTTTGTGTTCATTGACAGAGCTTTATTGCACAGTAGTATAGCACTAGTAGTTCTATTAATGAACATTTTTGCATAAACATGTCTTAAAAAAAAAATTTTGAAGTTATGTCTTTTATTGAGAAAATTATTTGCCATTCAAAGGAACTTTGAATCTTTTATTTCAGTAAAATTATTTGGAATAATTGAAAACAAACATTTTTTTTTTCTTACTTAGAAATGAATTTGTTGTGAGATGTATCATTCAGCCTAAGGTATAAGTATGTGGAGTTTCTGGCTACAAAATTATGACTTTGTTATTTATCCTAGAGTGTAGTAGTAAGTGCACTTGCCTCTGATGCAGAGTTTAGTGGTTCAAGTCCAGGCAAAGATGTCTCAATCACCCTGGCTGTAGAATTGAGTACTTTGCCCCTTTCTGGAGCTGGGAAATAAAGGACAGCCAGGCATGATGCTGACCTCAAATGTGGCATCAGGTCAAGAAGAACATGACTGCTAACATCATATAGCTGAGTGCCCTTATGGCATGATTTGACTGTGCTTTTTTTTTTTTTTTTTTTCCTTATTCCAATCAGTTCACATTTTTGATGGGCTTCTTTCTCTCACTAACAGGTTATGATAGTATGGGGTATGAAATGTCCAAGCCTCACTTACGTGCTGAACTGGAGGCTGACTTGAAATTGTAGGTCCACAAACACATGCTAGCAGTCTTTAGGTTGATGTGCTTGTATACTAAAAATTTCAGTGTAAATAAAAAACAGATGAAAGAAATTATATAGATTGATTCATTGCATCATGGTATACTCATATGAGGTTGTGTATTGTTGTTTGGATGAATATGATTACGGAAAGTATTTATGTGATAATTTTCTTAGAAATTTATTCAGTTATCATTCTGTCATCACAGTGATTTACTTAGTAATGTGAACAAATGTTGATATTATTTGTTGAGTTTTTGTTGTTTAAATTTGTGAACAGATTGTGAAACAGAGTGGGTAACCAAGACCGGTTATGACTTGGCTCCATAGGGACAACAACAACAAAAAAAATTAGATGGAGTGGGTTTACAAGCTCATGGAAGTGAATTTTTCAGACAGCCTCAGAGTATGCAGAAACAAAAAGATAAGAAATAGAAAGAGATCCCTCAGGTCCATTTCTAGTGGAGAAAATTGATCTCCACCTTATGTAGCTCTGAGTGCAATGAGGAACAATGATATTGCGATGGTATATTTTCATGAAATCTTTTTCTTAAACCACAAATGTTGATTCATGCCTGATTAATAATTCAGACTTGTTTTCTTGTTTAGGATTTGTGAAGGAAGGAAGAGCAAAGAAGGTAGGCTTTTAATTTTAGTATAGTTGACACAAGATAAACATTTTGATGCTTTGTGATATAATGATTTTTATACTTTTACACAGAAGTAATTTAGACCTATTTTCATATTTAATTCATTTCCAAATATTATTATTTGAATCTGACAGGAGTTTATATGAAATGCAAAAATGTTTGTGTCTTTTATAATGTTGTATCATTAATACCCTATAAATTATTTAAAAGTATTTTTTAATTAACTCTTTCCATGCTGTTTGGTAAAATTTTACCACTTGTTTCGCGTCTAAAAAAACGGTGTAATTTTTTAATTGTACACGTTTATTTGCACAATTGCAGTGAACTTTCATAGTTCCATCTGAAGCATGCCTAACAACTGTGTGAAAATGGGTCTTTCTTTGGAGAAATTTCAATATTTTGTGTGATTTCTGAGGCATATGGACAAGCCTTATGACTAGACCACTGTTTGTGAATGTGCCCCAAGTAGATTTTGACCTATAAAACAGACTGATGTAGTTAGAAGGTTATTTCAGACATTATTGTACTGAATTTGCTACATACTATCACCCGACAAGATTGGATGAAGCTACAGGTCGATGTAGACATCGCCGATGGTAGATCTAGACCTACTCGATGGTAATAGTTATCAGCTAAAATCATCACACTATTTCTTTTTTTCCTAAAAAACTCTTCATTCTTACATTTACAGCTATTTTGATGCACAATACATATACTTTTATCATGGAAATAAAGATAAGCTCTATGGTTCCATACATGAATTACAAAAAAACAGTGAAATTTGTCCAAGAGACAGGACTGCAGATATAGACAGACAGTGCGAACGAAGAAAAAGAAGATCATGGAAATACTTTGTTATTTCAATTTTACAACTATACATATCAAGACCAGCGCTTTTAAGCTGGCACCCATCTGAATGTCTGCGTTTCTTCCTGTGGCACGGAAAGAGTTAAAACATCAACTAAATTGGGGAACAAATAGGTTTTGTAAGATGGATTATGGTGTAATCTTGAAACAGTGGCAGGCTTCATGACCAAATGATTTGTATGCTGCATGTAACTAATTAGTTGCTTATCCTACTGTAGCATGAGATTTGACTTTCTGCTGTTCCTTTCTCTCATGTTTGCTTGCTTTGCCTGCATTTTAATGTTCCCTTGCTTGGTTTATTTTCATTCTTGAACCATATATGCTTTAGAAAATTGAAAGATCTCAAAATAGATTTCTTTAAGGATCAGGTACAGCTAATCCTCTGGGAACAACTGTGTTAAGAACACACTTATCTTAACATAGTCTTTGTGAGACAGGAAACATGGATCTGTTTGCTTAAAAACTCTGACCTACTTCTGTAGCCCAGAAACCTGGAGCCATCAACACTAATTGTAATTGTTATTTTTGTAAAATGTAATGTCAGGTTGGTGGATGGATGGGGACATGGAGATTACTGGCAGGGATGAGGAAAATCTGATGTGGAACCAATGAATCCAGGACATGACAAGCCTACGGGTCTTTACAACAATGACTGTCAGAATGATATAAACAAAACAGAGCCATCAGACTATAGGTGGCGGGGAATGGATATTGTTGAGGCGCTCATCAGATTCCTCATTCCAGAGTCAGAGTGTCTCTGTGGAACTGTCTCAAAACCGTCTGGCCAGCCAGCATTGCATGCTGGATCTGACATGGAGAAGGGGCTTGAGTACAGCCACCAGAGGCTGGAAAACGAAGATTTGGCCAGGCCAGCCTACACCACTGTTTTCATGGCAGTCTGAGCAAGACCACAGTCTGCCCTAGCAAGGAAAGGTGCTGAAGTCGGAGGTACCCAGCCAAAAGCTGCATCACAAAAATCAGGGTACCACGCATCATCGCCAGTGTGCATATGAAGAAAAAGAAGAAGTTAAGCTAACAACACCATTAAGAGTTCATGAATAAATTTCTTGAAGGATCAAGTAAAGCTAACAACACCATCAAAAGAATCATAAGTTCACACAAAAAATTCAAAGAACTGGCAGAAGATAAGTCCATAGTTGCCCAGATAGTAGATTCCTTTCTTTTCTGTTCAGTAGTTTTGAGTTTAAGTGATTAGTTTTTTGTGTCCAGTCATAGTCTTTTTGTGTCACATGTATGAAGATCATCAGGACTAAGCTTCTGCTCCATAGCTCTGAAGATTTGAGGCATGTATGTGGCAGATGTCATGCTTTTTTTTTTTTATATCCCAAGAGCAATAGGAGTTTCTCTGTGATGCTAGGTTTCCCTCCTTCTTCTGCATTTGAGGTTGTTGGTCACATCAGATCCTGATCCCTGTCGACATGGCAAATCTCGCAGTCCTCTCCAGATCCTGATAGGAGCTCCAAAGCTTTTGCCCCAAGCTTGTGTCCTCTGGCCATGTCTCACATGTTAGGTCCACATGGTTTGGGCACTCTTGAAGGATATGTTCTGCCACATGGACACTCATCTGTTTACTAGGTTTTCCAAAGGGCTCCATAACAGTGACAAAACATTGGGTTAGCAGCTTGTCCACCTGCTATATGCAGTGATGATATGGTTTGCTTGTTCATTGCTTCTTAACATACATTCTTTTGCTGTTGCCAAACTCTTGAAGAATTCTTCACTTTTGTAGATTTATGGCAGGTGATTGTCATTGTTGAACTCGGTGGAAACATGCAGAGTAATTTATATTTTTGTGATAATTTCAGAGGTACTGAGAGTCCAGATACAAAAGTACAAAGAGGTTTTCATTGAGGCTTGTCGACAGGTAAATTATCCACATTTTAAAAAATTGTTTCGTTAGAGGTTGCTTTCACAAGATCTCGGACTGGCATCATTTTTTTTATGCTGCCTTTGAGAATAAATTTAAACTCTTAGTTAATGAATATTTTTCTGTGAACTCACAGGCTCAGAAACTTGATGAAGCTTTGTCACAGTATCTTGGTGAAGCCCAGCCTCTTCCTGGGAATGATGGTAGGTTACAGAAGTTGAGGTTTTAACATCATTGTATACTATTCATTGATAGAATGCATGAGTTTTGTTAATACAGTAAAGGAAATGAATGAATCCTAATAGAATTTTGTCATCTGTAGATATGGATATTAATTTTTTTTTTTTCTGTTATTATCTTTTACAGATTTCTTAGAGCAGTGGTTCTTAACTTGGGGGTTCATGAACCCCCAGAGGATCCATGGACCAGTAAATAAACTAGTTCAGTTGAAAAAAATCTCAGCATCATCTGATGTCTGTTTACTGCTTTATTTTTTAATGCAGCCCAGAAAGGGGGTCCTTGGCCAAGAAAAGATTAAGACCACTGCCTTTAACCATTTTTTGTGTGCTATGCTTGGATCAAAGTTATCTTGTAAAAGTAGCTCTCTTTACAGATACAGTTTATTATTAAATAAGCACATACAAAAGAAACAATTCATTTTATGCATAACTCTTTGTCTACAGTCAGCCATGTGTCTTTGTAAAAATGAAAAATAAAATGGCAGTCATCTGTATAGTTTGTTTTGTTGTTTTATCATCATCATCACCACCATTTGCTCCCTTGAGAGCATAGTCCATGTATAAAGGCTCTCCAGTAATCCCTGTTCTTGGAATTATTCTCTGCTTCCTTCCATGTGTATCCCTTGTCTCTGAGCACTGTCATAATTTCTCTTCTCCAAGTAAGTCTAGGTCTTACTTCATTTTCTATTTCCTTGAGGATTCCATGTCAGTGCCTGTCTTGCTATGCTGGTGTTGGGTTTCCTCAGAGTGTGGCCAGTCCACCTCCACTTCCTAGACATGATTTGTAGGTGCATAGGTTCTTGTCCTGCCCTTTCCCAGACTTCCTCGTTCCTGATCTTGTCCTCCCATTTAATGTTTAAAATCCTTCTCAAGCAGTAGTTTATGAATGTTTGTATTCTCTGTTGTATTGTCTTCGTCATAACCCATGTCTCTTAACCATATAGTAGGACAGTCTTTACGTTTGTATTGAAAAGCCTAAGTTTGGTTCTTGTTTTGATGTTCTTAGATGACTATATTTTGTTAAGTTGGATAAATGCTGTCCTGGCCTTGGTTATTGTAGCTTTTCTGTTCCTCCATATTTATCAACTATGCTGCCTAAATATGTGAAATACTCTACTTCAGTTGGCACTCCCTCAATTACCATGAGGCTGTTGCTTGCACCATTACTTTTCATTCTCTTTGTTTTTTGTCTGTTAATATATAGTCCTAGTTTAGCTGAATTATTGCCTAAGATCTAAAGTTTCTCTTGCTTTTGTGTGTGGCTCTGTACAAAAGTGCCATATCATCTGCAAAGTTAAGAACTTCCAACTGGTTCCACAATGTCCATTGTATCCCATTCCTTTTCCTTTGTGTAGTAGTTTTCATGATCCAATCAATTGCTAGAAGAAGTAGGAAAGGTGATAGCAAACATCCCTGCCACAAGCCTGTTTCCACTTTAAAACTTTTGTGAGCGTTCCTCCATGCACAATTCTGTAATTCTGGTTTGTTGTTTGGAATTTATAATTTTACATTAACTTTTTTTTCATGTGGTGATAGACATGAGTTAAATTATTCGTGATTAATTTCATTTAAAATTAAGTACAATAAAAATGACTTAAAAAATCCCCAAAATTCTTACAGTTGTAACTCTTTGTTAAGTTTGATAGCAACATTGCAAACTGCATTCATTTGTCAGTCTTGCCAGCACTTCCTTAGGTTAAAGCATTTTACAAATAAATGGTCAAAAAGTACATTTTTTTGCTTTTCATCTTCAGTGACAAGAAAACTGATTTTTTTGTTTTGTTTTGTTGAATGACTTTCTCATGCAGATTTTACATACTTTTGTGCAGTCACATCATGCTGTGATAGGCTTTATTATTTGCACTTCCAGACACTTCACGGAGCTTGCCATCTGTGGTCATGATGTGTCCCAGGTGTGAAAGTCCCATGACTCTGAGAACAAAGAAGGATGGGAAAGGGTCAGATTCAGCTTTTTAATCATTTGATTCTCCTGTAGAGGTGGTTCTCAGATTATGCACTGTAGAAGCATTTTTATGCCAAAGTTCTCACTGATTCATAAAATTGTTAATTCACTGGTAATGAGTTGTTGACATACATGTCTGGTTTTTATTTTATATACAGGGTGAATGGGTGACATGCAGTTTTTGAAAACTATTATTGGTTTAAAAATTGCCAGTTTCGTTGGTTCACCTGGTATTTTTCTTAAAATGGGAAGATTAAAGAGTTTCTTACTCAACTGAGTATGCAAGATTTCTTTTTTACTCAGTATAATCTGAATGGATTACTGGTGCAGAATTTTTAATTTCTTGAAATTTATTTTTTCATTTTTACAAAAGCTAGAGACATGCTCAGTTGTATAGACATAATAGTTTCTGAGCCCAGCAGTATAACCTTAACTGTCTTCTGCCAAAATATTCCAAGCAGTTTCCATGGATTCTGTAATAAGCTGGAAGCTGAAAATGTAATTAAAATTGAATGATCTGTTATCACATTCAGTTTAAAAACTCTTTAACTTTATCAGGAAGTAATGTTTTTTTCTCTTGTGAGTTATACATTTCAGTTTTAAACCAGAGTTATAAATATAAAGTGCATTCTTGCTGCAAGTGCATAATATTGTTATTATAAAACTATTTTGCTGTTTTGTAGGTTCTACATAGGATGTTCTGGGTACCCAAACTGTAAAGCAAGCATTTGGTTCCCAGATTTTGTTTTACATGTCAGCGTCACAGATGAGACTTGCCAAGTTGTAAGTGGTTTCATTTGTGCCTGCATTTTGGTAGCTGTGTTGAAGTAGCCAGTCCTCAGTTTGTTTGAAAGTCAAATAAAATTTGATATTGGTTTTTCTGTTATTTTAGTTTGGCTTTATTCAACAAGATGATGCTCATCAAAAGCCCACAACTGATATCCGTCACAAAACCATCTTCGTAAACAGAAAGTGGTAGCTGATGCTCAGCCCTTGCCAGAAGACTTGGATGTCGCTGAGATAATGGAAGAGCAAAAGCTAACAACGTGCTAGTCAGCTGAAGCAAGCTGGTCTTTAAAGTTGAAAATATATTTTCACAGAGGATGCAAGTAGGCCAGTCATCAGTGACCTCCCCTCTGATGCAGATGTTGTAGGCTTGTGGCCATGTGTAAATAGCCTCTATTTTTACTTACAAGAATTCCATACTTTTTTAACTTTGAAGGATTATATGTCCTAAATTTCATTCTTCCTCTCCAAGGAATCATTCCTTCATCAAGTGAAAGTTGGTGTTTTGGTTTATACAACTTTTTGAAACCTTGGCAAAAGAATAATACAGCAGACATTTTATTTTGCTAATTCTGCCTGTTTCTAGAAGTGTCTGAGGGTTGTCAGAGAAATGTAGAAATGTCAGAAGATGCTCAAATTTAGCTCTGCTCATTGTTTTTGAAAATACTGGTGTTTCCAGAAGAGAGTCTGTTGTCCAGTACTCTTTCCAGTGTGGCATCCTACTCTGGCCCATCAAAATGATTAATCCAAACAATTTTTTCATGTCTGCAATATATTTTCAGACAAAAAGGCAGTAGGTTTGTGCATATGTTGGGTCTGTGCACGGTATAAATTTTCATGATAAGCTAACAGTTAGAAAAAATCATTCCCAAACATACTGCAGATTTCTTCTATGCTGTCTGATTTTTTTACATTCACTGAAGCACCAGGATTTCCTAGAAATTTTTCAAGAACTAGTGTAGAATCAGTGTTACTCCACACACCTAAATCGCTGCCAACTATATCACATGAAAAATGTAAAATACCTGCTGCTGGAGCATTATATTCTGACACTGAATCACAATCACTGTCACTAGAACTTTCACTATCTGATGCAGCGACACTGTGCCTAGTTATCGTAGGTCTTATCTGATCACTGTCTAAGGAATCACTTTGAAGTGCATCATTTTCATTACAAGAATCATTGAACAGTGATGTTTCATCATCACTAGGGCAGTCTGACAACAAATTGTAGCATAATTCAACGCCAACAGCACTGTCATCGAGAGAAGTGTGCTCCACCATTTAAAAAAATGTTGACTTACAAAATCTCATAAAACACGTGTTCCCGACAGCTAATAATGCGAAAATACAATTTTTTAAAAAGTTATGAAGATTGGAAACAATATTTTATTATATTAGCTTTTCCATAAAAGTACAAACAACCAAAAATTACTTTAAATTACAAGCTAGAAACAATTTGAATAAGACGACCATCGAAAATGTCATATCCGCCTTTTGGCCAACAACGCAAGGAAACTGGAAAACGGATTTTCCCGTCTGGCCCGGGAAGTGTTAAAGGCCTTCACAGCTGGCTGTATATATGTCATTCTTATTAACTGACTAAACCACTTAATTGTTTATTTCTCTATGTATGTAGGCACGGTGTAGTTCCTACCAGTTGTTTTGTGACATCATTTCTTAGCTTATCCCTCCTAGTGGCGTTTGCTGCTTTTCTCAGGCATCTCATTTCGCATGTAGATATCTCATTTCACATGTAGATATCTCATTTCACATGTAGATATCTCATTTTGCTGTTAGTTAGGTACCTAATAAATTGTGCTGGGGAAGACAGAAAAATCTGTCAGCATTATAACACACATGTGACTTGCACACAAACTTTCAGTGAATAAAGGGAAAACAGTATCGTGCAGAATCTAATCTAATGAATAAAGGACTTTATCTGAATCCACAGCAGGTTAAGGAAAGACAGTTTTGTTTAACATACAAATAAATAAATTGTGTCATCTTATATAGTGGTGGAATGAGGTGGAAAGGAGAGGAATGACAGGACACGCACAGTACTCAAGCTAATTTAGAAAGTGGTGAAAATTTTTACATTGTTATGTATAGAGTCATTATTAAGCTGTGCTTTGTAGACCTGGACAATAAAAAAAAACAAAACAAATAAATGAAACAGAAATTGGAAGCAGCAGATGTTATTTTAGAGAAGGATAATACACCCTATGTGGGCAGAGAAATGAAGGTGCTCTCAGAGAAGCTGTGAAATATTGGAAACTAAGTAAAAAATATTGAGAGAAGACAGTCACAATTATTTGGAGATGTCGTTAAAAGACAATATAGCATGCCTGACAGCCAATAGAAAACCAGAGAGGACAAAGAGCAGCGCATAACTGACTGCTTGTGTTAGGGTTTATAATCATAGCCAGACACCATGTGGTGCCCTTAGTGACAGACAGAAGTCTGGCTGAAAGAATAGGGAAATGGAAGGGCAAATGTCTTAAAAAATACACCATGCCAAAGTCAGATGTACTGGGCCAAAAGGTGCAAAAATCACAGCCTAGCTACAGACTGTGACAAAGCAACAGCGCCCTGTGAGGATGAACAAAGAAGAAAAAAACCTCAATATGTTGAGTGTTTTGAGAGTTTATTGGTTTAATTCATTTTTGCCCTTGACAATGTTACGCCAGCTATGATTACAGCTATGTTAAGCACAGTTATCAAAGCCCTGAGAGGCTGATATGCTCCTTTAGTCTAGCAGTCAAGGGAGAAATTGTCATGTCTTTCTCCTCCTGCTAGATTGATGGCACAACTATCAAAGCCATCAGACCAAAGCTGGTCAAGACCCTATTCTACCTTGTTGTGGTCCCTGCAGTAGATTGATAAGCTCCTTTAGTGTGGTTTCCAAGGTGGAACATGTCCATCTCCTCTTCCTTTCTAAGCAGGGTATGCTGGGAAGGTTGTTTCTAGAGTCCACCTTGTGCTTTCAAAGAAGTCACCACAATGCACTCCACATCAAACATGACACAGGTGTTTTCAACACCATCATCATTGCATTGCTCACAAAAAACACCATTGGAAGTTTCCTAGAGGTCAAAATAAGGACACAGTTATGGCTGGTCTTGCCAGTATTAGCATGAAACTGTTAACTGAATGTGGCTTTTTTTTTTTCAATTTTTTTTCCCTCTTTCAGTGCCAACCAGGACCTTTGAAAAAGCTGCTGTTCAGGTTTAAGCCAGGAAGTGTTCCCATGTCAATTCCAAATGTGTAGGTCAAATTTCTGCGTTGGTTTTTTTTTTTTTTTTTGAGAATTATGACTAAGATGTTTATTTATGGTGGAATCTCATTTTTTTTTTTTTATTAAAGGTGAACCAAGAGGAATAAAATTCTAACAAAATTCTAGTAAAAGTTAAACGATATTAAATATTTAATAATTTTTTTTTTTACTTGTAGTGTTCAGTCTTGGGTTATAAATAACTATCCATCTTTGACATTTCAACAATAATGGAAAAATTTAACTATGTTAGTAGAAACTGGATGTGTAAATAGAACTGAATGTTGTTGTCATGTATCATATCTACCAGTATGTCTTTACATTGGCTTAATGTCCTGTATGTGGCATGATCTAAAATTTTAATGAATTTTTTTATGGCTGTTTCAGCTGTAACAGAACTTAGTAAATTTGGTCTTTTTTTTTTTGGCAAGAACATTTTCAACAATTTCCTATCAGTTTTTTATTATTGTACTTTGCCCTTGTGTTTAAAATTCTACTGGTCACTTTTATACTGTTGTGCATCTTCTTTGTGGTTGACTCATGTTCTGACATCTTTAATTTGTGATGCGCGCTCTTTGTCTTTCATTGTGTCTGTTAAATTAGCACAGTGAAAGTTTACATTAGTAGCATTCTAAAACTTTAACAACAGGAAAAGAAAACCAATTTTTGTGATGATGTGAAGAAATACATATAAATGGATGCCCTTAATACTATGTAAGAAAATTATTACATTGTCATGTGCAGGGCCAGTATTAGTCTATGCTTTGGAGACCTGAGCAGTAAACAGAATAATGGAACAGATACTGAAAGCAAGAGATGTTGTTTTAGGGAAAGATAATATATGTGGTCAGAAAAATGAAGGTGCTCTCAGAGAAGCTGTGGAACATTGAAAGTTAAATAAAAATATTAGGGGAAGACAGTCACAGTCTTCTTCTTCTTCTTCTTCTTCATTCGCATTGTCTGTCTATACCTGCAGTCCTGTCTCTTGGATAAATTTCACTGTTTTTTGTAATTCATGTATGGAACCGTAGAGCTTATCTTCTTTAGTGGTTTCACTGGGCCAGTAATTATTTCTCAGTGTCTCATAGTTGGTGCAGTTCTGGAGGATATGTTCCACAGTTTGGGGCACCTGGGCACATGTACATTAGATTAGTAACGGTCACAGTGAGCTGGGCATGTCATGAAAGACAGTGGAGCGAGAGAGAGAGAGTGGAAAATCCAAGGGGACAAAGAAAGAGGAAACCACCAGAGTGACATGAAAAGGAAGGCAATCTGTCTGATTAGAAATACTAAGGATTAGTACCAAGTGAAGGAACATGTCCATCAGAGTATACTGGTGTATCATTCAATGAATGAATGAAACCTGCTAAAATTTGTTCTGTAATGTGCTAATATTATTTATAACCTGTGAGATTGTGTTCTGTAACATCCTGAAATTACAGCCTGTGCCTTTTGTTTCAGCTACACAGGTTGTATTGGAGGTTGTGATGAGATGTTGAATGAAACTATAGGGGTCAGACCACTCATTAGTCAAGGTATTCTTAGTGTTTGAGCACAGTATAGCTGTTGTTTGCAACACTTTCATATTTGTCAGTATTGTACTAAACTAAGAACATTAAATAATATCGGCCAGTTTCAGGACTGGAGAAATTACGGTTAGAATGGAGTTTTTAAAAAAAAAGGAGTGGTAGTGCATCAGAACTCAAGAGAAGGTTAAATAATATTACATTAGAGAGTCTTTACTACAACAACAACATAATCTTATTACCACAAGTTTGATTATTCTAGCGCTTGTTTTTTTTATTTGTTAGTGATGAACCAAGATGTTACTTTTGCGATGAAAGGAAAGCAGTGAATTTTACTAGGCTCTTCTGTTGTTTGATAAGCGTAACTTGTAAGTGAGTTACGTCCAGATACACACAGGCATGGCATCAGCTGTGACTGTATGAGAGCTGGCACTAGTTAGAGGCTTCACTTATGTGTGAGTATGTGGTTTCATATGACATCTTTGGGAGGTGTTGCGAATTGTTTTGCTGGTAGTAGGGGGAGGGAATTATTGGTTTTGGGGGGGGGGGGGTATGTGTGGGCATGCGTGCGTGTGTTTTTTTGTTTTTTTTAATGAAAAGTTTTATGCTAAAAGAGTTTTATGAAGAGATGTTTTTTTTTCTTTCACCCACTACAGCCCATGCTGTGATAAACTTTATGGTTCAATAGGGCAGACCGCGTGAAACTCTGAAGAGGACATTATTAAGAGAGGCCAAGTTAACAGGCATAAAATCCTTTGTTGAGGTTGAAAGACTCGCCGAAGATAGGAAAAATTGGCGAACTACTTTACGAGCCCTATGTGACGTCTAACGGCACGGGAAGGATATAAGATATAAGATAAGAGTGCATAGTTTTTTTTTTAATAAAAATCATTTTCTTTTCTCCCCCATCATATCTGATATGTTAAAACTAGTCATTAAATGACAATGGTCTGTCTTCCACAAGGGAATAGTGCACCAATACCTAGAACAGACACAACACCAGCAGTTCCAAGAAGTACAAACAACACTAGCAGCGGCAACACAAATGGTGGTGCAGGTCTGAGACAAACTGGTGGTGGACAAAACTTGGGTAATAAGACATCTTCAAGGAGCTTCCATACAACATCAGCATATGGTGCTGTGAACCATAACAGTGGCTCACTTGGTCATGGTGCTTCTTTGTTTGCTGGTCACGGTAGTGGTTTTCCAACTGCAAGCAGAATTGCCACAAATCAAGATTTAAATGGGTCTCAGTCCTTTAACAACAGAACCAGTCCTCAGTCATATCAGACTGTGAGGGTTAATTCTTGGAATGGCAGATCCCCACTGACCTCTCTGAATAATGAGGTGAATCATGGCAACAGGGTAAACAGACTGTTTTCTGCACCTTCACTTGAAAGAGCCAGTTCTGCCAATGAAAGTGATAGAGCTATAGTGTGTAGCTGTGGCAAGGATGCCCTCCTCCTAACTGTAAGGAAAGAGGGACCCAATACTGGTAAGAAAGTATCTGAATGTAAGCTTCTTTATATCAAAAACAGTGGCTCTTTTCTCTTTTGCTCATACATATGTATTTTTTTTCAGTATTTTTTTCTAACATTTATTCTTTGTTATATTTTTGCTTATTGAAATAAATTTTCCACTTTAGCATGCAGTGTAACATTTGGCTAGTTGTCAAACTCTACTTCTTTAGTGTGTTTATAACCCTTTTCTGATTATTCATTTTTTTTAAACTTCATTAAAGTGTTAATATTTACATTGCTGACTTACATTTGAGATGAACTTCGTTTTGTTTGAGTTTCACTCTGAGACGAAAGAAATCTTGGTGCATTTTGTCCTGTTTTTTTTGTTCATGCTCATCATTTTGTTTCAGGAAGATTGAAGTAACAGCATTATGTGGTCTGTTTGGGTTAATATAAATGTTTTTTTAATATTTAGTTAACTTAAAAACTACACATACCTTTTTAAAATGTTTTGTTTATATAGATCTACACATACCTTTCTTTAAATCAGGGAGTTGTATGCATGCCAGTTAAAGAATCTGGAAGTCATAGGCTAACTCACTGCAGACACCCCTTCCCCCACCCAAAACCAGAAGATATAAGTGGATGAGCTGACCAGGTGGCACAGAAGGAAAGGCATGGGATCTAAATCTGAAGCACTAAAAAAACAGCACCGAATAGAGAAGTGATATCATCAGCACCTTTTGATGTGACATCTAATGATGAAAGCAGTTTTATATATACATTTTATCCAGTAATTGTTGAGACTGAGATATTGAATGATGCTGTCATATGATTGTTGCCAGTAAAATCAGGAAGATACAAAATGATGCTAGTGGTAATTTATATTCATGTATGTATAAAAGGGAAAATATGAAAATTTTCATTATTCTGAAAACCAAATAGGAAGACAGTTTTACACATGCTCAGGGCAGAGCGGAAACAGTTGCAGCTTTTTCCTGTGGGCTGATGAGAATGACAGTCAGCAGAATCTGAAGTAAGAAACCCCTTCTGTAATTATTAAAACTAGAATTCTTATTTTTAATTTTACGTTTTTTTTAAACTTATGGTTGTTTTAATTGATTTGCTGCCTCAGTACAATTTTTTTTTTCTTACTTATCTGCAGCAAGGTTTAATCTTGACAAAATGCTCACATGCTGGACCAGAGTAAAAAACTGGCTGATTCTCCAGCATGGAAATTGAGCATCATCATTCTACTGACCTGATTTTGTCTTGTTGCGTTTTACTAGTTTTTTTTTTATTTTTTAAATAGTAAAAATTGGTTCCAGTAAGTGACGACCTTCAGAAGCTTCGATATTTTTCTTTTATCAGTAATTTACCAAAAAATTGTTGGTAAAGCGACCTTTGTCTGGTCTGTTTATCCTTTGGTGTGAAGAGCTGGAAAACCATTTTGTAGATATACCGAGCATTTCAGTGTAGAAGACATTAGTGTTTATAGTTTATAAACATTTTTAGACTTTTAATATTACCACTACACACTCCACATTAAAGAAAGCAACCTCAGCTGACTACCCAGCCAAAATGATTTCTGGGATACGAGATGCTCACCGTGGCCTTGGTTGCCAGGAATACTGAGATACCACTTAAAGGGGAAATAAAAAGTAAATGTAGCAGGTGGAAGTTTGTATTCAGTTTCAGTGTAAAATGTATTTTTAAAGAATTTCTGAGATTGATTGTCTTACGAATGTAGTATTTAGTCTGGCTAGCAATTTTTCTGAGGCACAGGATCTCAGACTTTTTCAGGTTGTGGATTTGTGGACCTCAAAAGCTAGTGATAATTCTGCATGGTCCTCGCTCTAAAACTCTCTTATAAGAGCACTTCTCCACCTAACTCATTGCCACTTGGCATTAATTAAAAATCTTCTCACATCTCTGGCATTATGAATCTACTCCTGCGCTGCAGATCCTCACCTGACTCTATGTGGACAATCAAGAGCTCACACACCATAGTTTCAACACTACTGATTTGAGGAATGAACTGTTTAGCCTATGCATTCATGAACAATTGATCTAAGAAACATAGTGTTTAATGTTTAGATTTATTAGAGAACATTTATTTTATTGAGATCATCCTCTACATTTAGATATATGATTTCATCTTCTCCAGTAATAGTTTAGCTAAACGAAATAGTGGTAACAGTTTCCTGCACCCGCAACCTCAGGATAGGAGAGGCAGTAGACCATCTACAAGTGAAACCACCAATGGTGAAGTGCACTGCAGATGTGATCTCCCTGCGAAATTGTGAGTTGAGCTCTGTTGACATTTTTTTTTATTTTTTTTTAAGAAAATGTTTAGTTATTGAGCATTTTAGTATGTGAACATGTGAAATGAACATATTAATATATGAACATATTTGGACATATTGAAAGGACAATAGTATTTCAGAAAATACTTAAATACAGCAGTAATGGAGATGTGAATTGCCATATCATCTGAGGGAAGTTGTTGAGTGGCATCTATCAGATTCAACCAAGTTGCTAAAAATGAGTTCCTGACTCTTGTGTTAGGGCAGTGTCTTTCTACAAGGTGAGGCACTGAACCCATGGCTGGCAGTGCATTAAGAAAATCAGCAATTACGAGGGGTGATTGATAAGTTCTTGGCCTAAGATACAATGGATTATTTGTGGACAACTTTTTTGGATTATTTCTCAGCATAGCCCCCTTGCGATCCTGGAGCATACGGATCCCTTCTGTGTAAAAGTCAGCATCTTGTGCCAGTAGAAAGTGTTCTACAGCATGAATGACGTCATCATTTGAAGCAAATTTGCGACCACTGAGCTCCTTTTTGAGTTTGGTAAACAGGTAATAGTCTGAAGGGGCCAAATCTGGGGAATAAGGAGGATGTTCAAGAAGCTGGAATCCGCATTCATAAATGGCAGCCATTGCCACTGCCAACCTGATCATTGTCTTGATGAAAGATGACTCCTCTCATCAATTTCCCTCGACACTTTTTCTTCAATTTGACCCGTAGTTGCTTCACAAAGACTAGCGTAATAGCCCCCTGTGACCATTCTGCCCTTTTTAAGATAGCCTACCAATAACACACCTTCTGAATCCCAAAAGATGCATGCCATCACTTTGCCTGCATATAGAACTACCCTTGTTTTCTTTGGAGGTGGGGGTCCATGATGTTTCCACTGCTTTGACTGTTCTTTGGTTTCTGGTTGAAAATGATGAACCCAAGTCTCATCCATAGTCACAAATTGCTGAAGAAACTTTTCAGGATCTGCAGAAAAATGGCCAAGATTGTCTCTTGACATGTTGAGACGCGGTCGTTTGTGATTAGCTCCAAGAAGTTTCGGGACCCATCAAGCAGAGACTTTTGTCATTTGAAGATCACTGTGAATAATGGCATGAACACTTTCCTGGGAGATGCCTGACTCAGTAGCAATGTACTGCTCAGTAAGTCATCGATCCTCCATTATTATGTCATGGATTCTGCCAGTAGTTTCATCTGTGGTTACCGTTCTTGGTCTTCCTGGATGGGGATCATCTTCCAGACTCCCTTCCATGTTTGAAATGAGCTGCACATTTCTTCACTGTGCTGTAAGAAGGGACACTCTCCCCTAGAGTCTCTACCATATCCTCATGGATCTCCTTCAATGATAAGCCCTTGATGCAGAGGTAGCGAATGACTGCTATATGAGAAATTTTATCCATTTTCTCAATTTCTGCCACCCCTTACCACTTCAGTAGCTTGTAAAAAAAACTGGTTGCAGTTAATTTCTTGAAACTTGGTGTTTAATCTTACATTAACCTGATCTAAAAATGAACCTAATGTCAACTGCATGTTGTATTTGTACCTTAGGCTAAGAACTTATCAATCACCCCTCGTATTTATGAAAAAAAATCATCACTCCCTTGTATATAGCACCATATCCAAAGTTCACTGTGTTTATCCTGAAAAGGACTCGCAGCTTCCCTACCTGACAAAAGGAGAAAGAGGTGAAAAATGATAAATCTAGGAATTGAAGAAGTAAAGTTAATGGTTTTATAGCTAATGGACACTAATTCATGGCTAGTCATCATTCAGCAAATAAAAGAAATGGAAAAAACATAGATGCTTTTAAGAAAAATGTAATGTTGTAGTGAAACAAGGAATTATTTTTCTTTCTTCTCTTTTTTCGCCATATCTCCTGCAGTCTTACAGTTCAGAAACAGGGTCCCAACAGTGGTAGACAATTCTATGCCTGCAGCAAGCCAAGGGACCAGTCTTGTAATTATTTCCAGTGGGCTGATGATAATGGTGGTAAGCATACTCATGTGTGTGCTCTTTCATTGATTTTACTTATAACCTGGATGAGAATATGATATTGTTTTTAGCATTTATGATAGCTTCAAATTACAGATTCCCATCAGTGGAGCAAACTATATGGAAGGTAAAGATTTTGTTTTTATTATTATTATTATGTTGTTTTTTTTTTTTAAAGTGATACACAAATGGGTGACCATAGGATGAAAGTTAATTCTGAAGACATTTGAGAGAGAGAGAGAAAAAAACTGCATTTCTCGTTCATTTGACATTAATTTGGACTGTTAAGGAATAAAAACATGTCCAAGTTAACTGTATTTTTCTGTTTGTATTTAAGCAGGTAACAGCATTTCATCATTTAAAGAGAGAACTGGAACAGCTGGTTTAGCTCCCTTCCAGCCAAAGTTGGGAATGGTACATATCAAAAGAAAAAGACCAGTTTCACATGAAACGGATGGATCATCTAAGCAGAGAAAGCCCCCATCATGTGGTCTGTGTGGTAAACCAGGTAAAGAGTCAAAAAAGATTTGGTTTCCTATTATGTTTATTTAACATACTGAGTATTCTCCTTTGACTTTAGAGGATTTTCTTGTTGCGTTATCATTGAAAGTTTTGTCTTTAAGTGGGTGATAAGGTTGAGAGAGTCTTAATGTTATGTTGTAGTTTCTTAGTGAAATGAGCTTTTGATGCTCATTAACAGCTGATGGCATAGTCAAGAATTTGCAATAAATGCATCATGTAATCAGGCGGCATTTGAGTAGCAAAGTATACTAATGTATTTAAGTGAAGATTTAGTGATTTTTGTTGAGCAAGTGACAAGATCCTTACTGCTGCATCACTTGCTGTACATTCACTCTCATAAGGTATATTATATTTTGATCAGCACATGAGCCAATTTGTTAGTCCATTTCATCCATAAATGGAGATAAACATTACAGCCTATTATGGCTGTGATTTTGCGAATGGCTTTGAACTGATCAAATTTTTGTTTAAGCATTCTGAATGTAGGCTTTGGTAAAATCCTATATTCCTTTCTTTCACTGATGGCCACTGTGGAGTGTAATCCAGTGAAGCTTGGTGTGTTGGCAGATTTCCATATTTGGAGCCTGTTTTCATTGGCACTGTCAGGTACACATTAACAAGTGAGTTGATGGTGGAAATGGCAGGTCACAAACACACAACCTTCAGTTCAGAGGATACATCACTGTGAACCACCCCTTTCATTTCTCTAATCATGAGAGATTTTGAGATTACTTTTTTTTTTTGTTGAGAGTACTTCTTTCTGAAGCCATGACCTTATTTTGTTGCCTTATGTTTGGCATCAGTCATGACTTTACAGGCTTTTCTTTAACCCCTTTATCTCATGAGAGTCATTTGTCAAGAGTGGATAAGATGAAAGTTAGCAAGCAAGGTGCTCCACTAAATAGGATATTTTTGTATTACAAAGCTTGCTAGAATGGTAGGGATTGATTAATGGTGATGGAATTTCTAGGAAGTTCACTTATAGGGTCTACCTTTGGAACTGAAGTTGCTGTTCCAGGACCCAGTTCTGTATTATACATATTGGGTACAATATCTGCATCAAGACATCATCTACCAAGAGTTGTATGTTTACAATCATATGGAGATACAACTTCTTAGATCATCAACAAATTTTCTCCAAGACTGGCTATGCTTGGCAACAGTTTCTATTTGCTTTCAAAAGAGGATTGGCAAGCTTTGATAAATAAAAGCAGAAACGTGCCAGCCACACCAGCGGTAACAAATACACTATATGATTGTACCTAGAAACTGTAGAGCATATAGATTCTTCATCGTGTCGTTGATTGCAAAAGAGCAGTAAACTTGGAATCTCTAGGTCAGCAAGAGCTTTGTCTGAATAAAAGTCATTCTTATGTTGTGTTCATTTGTAATGCCTTTGGTAGTAATTTATCTTATAGTGAACATAAACTAAAACTTTTGGTAGCCACTGCCCCATAGAAAACAAAGTTTGGCATTCTTTGTAGCTGCTTAGTTTTGAATAGTAGGGTGCATTGGCAGCAGTTTTGTTGTTTTCTTCATTTAAGTTTGGATTTTAATAGAAAGTGATCAAATATTTCTTTCTTGTCGCAGTTCCTGCACTTTGGGGTTATAGTTTTTTATTCTTTACTTTAAGTAAAGTGGATTGTAGGCAACCTAATTATGATGGTTTGAATGTGCATGAATTTACACTAGCAGTTTAGAGATTGTACAAGTTACATTTAAATGTTTAACATCAATCATACCTTTATCAGGTCACAGAAAGCCAAAGTGCCCAGAGAGGAATGACAGATTTTAACCAATAAGAGTAGTTTCTAACATCCATTATCTGTGATAACTGTTGTTATCAGCCTTGTGGAATATGCTGCTGTGCTTGATGCTGTATGTTGACTGCTCAGATGAGAGCCTTTGGACACTGACTTGAGGTTTTGATGAGCAACAGAGAAGACTTTTGATGTTTCTGTTCACATTTCTGTTAACAACAGATTTGTTTGATGTAATTGTTCTCTGATGAAGACTTCTAATTTGGTATTTGTATTTTGATTTTATTATATATAAATATATCTGAAAGATGTGTACTTTAAATGTGTGCTTTGTTTATTTGTATGTATATTTAGAATGTGCCTTTGTTTGGGAAGTGTAAATCTCTATGCCGTAACAATTGTGCTGTGAATATATCAAAATATGAAGTCTTAATTTTGTTTTGTTTTTTTTTCATTTTCATTTTGGAAAAAAAAGAACCTAAAGTTTGAATTTTGAAGAATTATTTCCCGTCAGTGATTTTAAAAAAAAACTTAAATGTTAGTTTTTCAATTAATTTAGCATATTTATATTTTATTTTTGTTTATATTTTGTAAATAGAACTGGAAAATATCAACCTATAAAACAAGGGGCACGACAAGTATATGTACTATCTCCAGACCTTTTTTTCTCTGTACAGCGAGAATATTCTAAGAATAATCATCACAGAACCAGGCATAAAAATTGGAGGATACAATATTAACAAACTTCGGTATGCTGACAACACAGTACTGATAGCTGAGAACCAACAAGACCTGTAAAATCTCTTGGATAAAGTTTGCCAAAGAAAATGAAAAGAAAGGCCATACTTTGAAAATCAAAAAGACAGAGACTATGGTTATATCTAAGAAACAGAATCCACCAGCATGCAGTATGAAATTAAACGGAACTATTCTAAAGCAGGTGCAGAAATTCAAACGCCTTGGAGCAGTAATAACTTCAGATGGGAAATGCAGAACAAAAATTAGGAACAGAATAGGCCACGCAAAGACTGCATTTCAGAGAATGAGAAACATATTATGCAACACATCCTTATCAATGAATGTTAGAAAACGAGTCCCAAAATGCTATATTGAACCTATATTGTTATATGGAAGTGAATCATGGACAATAGGCAAGTCTGCACAAAAATCATTGGAAGCAGCAGAAATGTGGTTTATTAGAAGAATGTTGCGAATCCCCTGGACAGCAAAAATAACTAATGAAGAATGTATGAGAAGAACTGGAGAGACAAAAAACCTTGTAAAAAAAAATAAGAGAAAGACGATGTACTTTCATAGGACATGCAATGAGAAGAGGGAGCATTGAAAATATTATAACAACAGGAAAAATAGAAGGAAGAAGATCAAGAGGAAGACCAAGAGAAATGATACTGGACAGTCTGACGGGATGGTGTGAGAGGAGATCACCAACTAAGCTGATGGCCTGCATGAAAGATTGTGTACTCTGGAGAAGCTTAATAGCCACTGCCAGTCAGCACAGCACCTGATGATGATGATGATATTTTGTTTTAAAAAAAATATTGAAACAAAATATAAGGACACTAAGAAGTTCAATATTATCTACAAAAATTACAGTAAATTTATCACATTATCAGTTTTGAGTAGCATAACAGTGAGCAAGAATAAAAAAAAAAATCTGCTAGGGGAGGAGTAACACCTTCAGTTTTTTGACAAAGTCTCTTAAAGAGTCAGACTCTTAAATGGTAAAATGTAATGCTAAATCAAGGGGACACAAGACATAAATTAACACTTCCACCCTTTCCTGTTACACAATAAGTCCTGACACAAGATACATCAAGTGTTTAATATCCATACATACAGAAATGTGCAGAGAGCATCTACAATTGGAATCCAGCATATCATATGGGTTATGCCAAAACACTTGTCAAAGCCCAAGTGAGAAAGAGAGCATCCAGGTTATCAGGGTAAAGAACCCTGTCACCAGCTGGACAGAGAACAGGTCAGGATCCCCAGACTCTGCACAATCCACAAAAGATGGAGATATCACATGATAACAAGGTGAAGATAGAAGCAACTGATGATTACAACTGTAACACTAGAAAAATGGTAGCCCACCATCTGCTGTAAGACTGCCCTGTATATGAGGAGCAAGACAGCATACATGGCCATCACCAGTAGCAAGCCAGACCAGGCTGTACAGCAATGTCAGCAACCTCAGATGGTCTGCTGCATTCTGCAGATATCCAACTAGTCAACTGAGAATGTCTTAAGAAAGAGAGAAGGTACAGAAGTATCCCATCATTCTGTAATGACAACATTACTGGACAGTTCCACAAAGCAGTTCACCCCAGTACTGTCCAAGCTGTGCACTTTTCCCAGCAGTGTTGGGCACTAACTTCTTTCTTGGGGGCATTTCCTCCTCAGCAATTTTGATGTTTGTGAAGGTACTGGAGAAATGAGAAAGGCCAATAGTGAACCATATCTTAGTTACTGCATCACAATTTAGCTTCATGAAAGGAAGGGGATGCTGTGACATTATATTCACTCTAAGGCAAGAAAGTTTATAAACAAAAGAAATCTGCTCTATGTTTTAATATGAGAAAGAAGCAGCTGGTGGAGAAAGAAAGACATCTTATGGAAGACACTAGAAGAAAACAGTATCAAAGAGCAGCGTAAGAGCATTTTATAAAGCAATACTGTGCACAATTAAAGATCAGATAGTCCTCTCCAGACAGGTCAGTGAGGCAAGAGTGTGTTATATTTGTTAACACTGATCATACAGTGTTATTGTTTGAATGTTGTTGCTTTCCAAACAATGAAGATGATATGGAAGTACTTACATGTATACATGTGATAAATACTTTCAAAAGTGTGATCAAAACTCATTTAAAGAAAAGACCCCCCCCCAAAAAAAAAAAAACAACAACAAAAAAAAACTAAGCTCATTTTTAAAAATCATACTTTACTGTAAATGGGGAAAAAACCCTTTCAAAAACTGAAAAGACAACTTCCACATCAATGCAATATTACATAGTGAAGATGCTAAAATATCTTGTTTTAACCTAAACAATTACACAAAACATGCAGAACTCCATGATAGAAAATATTTTTTAGTTATAAGTGACAGCTGCTCAGATACTAAATCTTCCATTCTACTGTCATATTTTTAATCACAGATGCTCATGAATTCACTGGTTCCTTCATCCTAGTCTTTATCCCATCTGTATTTAAAATACATTCATTTATTACATCAGGGGTGTCCAAATGGTGGCCCACAATGAAAATGCAAATGTAATTCATTTGATTCTTTGAATGTAAATGCTACAGAAGAGTTCTTCAAATATGGACACAAAAATGAACAAATATATTCATATTACAAGAACTTAATATTGAAGATGGTTGGCTAGTAAAGAAGATTAAACAGAGAAAACTTAAATATTTTGGACATATTAAACGTCATGATAATTTATAGAAGACAGTCTTGGAAGGGTACATAATGGGAAAAAGAAAGAGAAGAAGACCAAGGTGGAGAGCTGCAAGTCTATGATCTGTGAATGGACACATCAGCAGCAGGGCATCTTGCTTACAACCAAGAGGCCTACAGGAGAACTGTTAGGGAGGCAAAGTTCCGCAAGGGACATGCAAATGACTGACTGAATTCACCTGATTAAAAATATTTTTAAGAGACCCGAGAAGCTAATTAAAAACAATCAGTTCAACTTTACTTCACAAATGTCGCTTTTTCTCATTTTTATATGTTGGTAAAAACTAGCTGATTTATCTAGATATGGCTTGTCTTTCAATTACTGCAAGGGTTGTGGTCCTTGAGTCCACTGAAGCTGGATACCTCAATATTGTATGATGTGCTGGCAGATATCGGTGTTCATGCTTATCCTATGTGTGCAGTCCTAGATGATTAATTATTTCTGTTGCTTTTCATTTCTATGCCAACTGGTTGGACTTTTACGATCTTATGATCTCCCTTTTTTTTTTCCTTTGAGTTTTCCAATGTATGACAATTCTCCAACTTCTGTCGTCTCATATGTATCTAAACAATTCTGGTTGTCTTTTCTTTGTTTTAATTAGCTTTTGTTCTATAATTTTTCTGATAACTTTCATATCATGCAGTCTTGCATTCTAACAAAAGTTGTCACAGTGCAGTTTACAGTAACTTTTGGGAGCAGTAGAACAGTCGGTAGTGAAATGCCTTCTCTCAAGGACTGGATCAGGACTCATTACCAGATCCATCCAACCAACCCTGATTACAAAATGGGCACCTGACATACTAGTGTCATGGTATTTTTAACAATAATTCTCTTATTTGGACCCTGGTTAGCTAAGTGGTCAGGCACTCAGTTTACTAATCCAGTGGTACCGGGTTCAGTCCCAGCAGTGGGATTTTTTTTCTAGTACACACCAAAAGAGACCCCAGGGTCGACCCAGCCTCTAAAAATGGGTACCAGATAAATCTGAGACGGTAAATGTGGCCAAGTGTGATACTGACCACATCACACTTTTAAGTGCCAACGGTCGTGGATATACGGGCCTAACACTGTATCCTCAATATGCCTTAATGACATGAAAATGGGATCTGTGTGCAAGGTGAGGCACATCAATGGCAGCTACATACACTTAAGTACATAAAGAGAAAATATGATGTCTAAAAATTACTCCCATATGTATAGAAACATAACCGTGTCCATGGAGAGTGAACAGGGAAAGAAATCTCTTCTGGGATTGGCATAACAGGAAAAGTGGAGAGAAAAAGAGACAAGGGAAGACAAGATACCTGATGGACTAAAAGAGTGCACAGAGCATGGTCCACACACATCTTATAGAGTAAGCTAAGGATAGATGTGGAAATCACTGACGACCAACGCCTGATCAGCTTCGACCAGAGAGAGAGAGAAGGTTTGCATCCTTTTGGACAAGTTAACAAAAGCTGTGAAACTTTTTCATGTTAACTAAATTACCTACTTTTTGCGCAGCATGTTTTTAAAAAAAAAAAAAAAAACCATTAATCTATTTACAAATGATCAGAAACTTGCATCAATGAACATAAATCTTAATGCAAAAGAATAACACATTATCGTTTCTTTGCTCCATGTTTAGCTTCTCGTAACTGCTTAACCTCATTCTCATGAAAGTGGGACACAGCAGTTTGTTCTGCAAGCTGAGAAAGATAAAAAAATTTACTCTTCTTTAGGCAACATCTGCATACCTTAACTCTCACCGTCTTAAATCCTTTTTCCCTTGTAACATGTTATGAAATATTCAGGTTATATATATATTTAATGCAGTAGTGATTCTTTGTGTATTTAACTGGTCAAACTAATAATAACAGAACCAGCAAACATTTTTTTAATGAAATTTTGTTAGTCCCAATTTCTTAAGTTACATGATTTTAAGCAGATGTTAGGACTTAACCTCTTTAAAAAAATGAGAACTATTAAATACTTTATGAAATGACCAGAGAAAAAAAAAAACATTACCAGTTCAATATAAATGGCCTTTTACATTTTTGTACATGATTATGAAGCTGAAGGATAACTGCCTTAATAGAGTAAAGTGAAGATTAATGTAGCTGTCTCAGCACACAGGCATGGTCTGGTGTCAGCACGTTTGAGGGTGATGTGGTCAGCATCATGCCTGTCCACCTTTCCTTTCCCAGGTCCAGAAGAAGCCAGACACCCATGTCTACAAATTGATGACTGGGATGCACCACACTTGTATCTTTTCATGCAAAAAAAGACTGTCCAGCATGCACCAGATATTTTCATGGACAAATCATTAAAATAATAAATCCTAAGGAAAACTGGTAAATAATTTTCCAAATCCTGAAGAACACAAGAATCGGGAGAAAAATATGGACTTTGCTCAAGATTTATAATGGCATTTTTCATCTTGAGAGACCATTCTGAAGCAGGTGAACATTATTTGTGAATTATGCCAAGCATAATTTTGCTGAACAACTCAAGGTTCCATTCCTCTAGCATGGTTATACTTATTTGCTTCTTTCCTTGCTCCTCCCCCCCCCCCTGCCCTTTTCAAAATTTATCACAGTGGAATCGAAGCTTATGGAGGAGGGTAGATTCATTCTCAACAGATATGAGCATACTCACCATGTCAAGCAGGATATCAATCTTCAGCTTCAGCAAATTGTTTTCTTCATGTAATGTCTGGTTCTGTTTTCTTAATCTCACCACCTCCTTGTGGGCAGCACCACCTCCAGTTTCTGTTGGAAGAGACTGATATAATAAGCCTAGCTAGGGTCTGGAATGCCAAATAATGGATTGGTACATTTGATATTAACAAATGAACTTGTTTATATGCACCTGCCTATTACTAATATGCAGAGGAACATGGACAAATTTAGATCAAAGGAGCAACCAAAAAGGGTGTTAGATACAAACATTCCACACTACCAGTCATCCCAAATGGAAGTGCATCCTTAATCACCAGCTGTGAAAGATGAAGAAAAAACAACTTGAATCAGTGAGGATAAATTGTGCCCATTCATTCATTCATTTGCATGTCCCTTGTGGGACTTTGCCTCCCTAACAGCACTCCTGTAGGCCTCTCGGTTGTGAGCAAGATGGCCTGCTGCTGATGCATCCATAATTGTGCCCACATAAATGAATATAAAGTTTGTCATCAAGCACAATGCAAACGAAGAAGAAGAAGTCATCAAGCACACAGAATGAAAATACAAACTGTGCAGGGGATGAATTCTGACTTCAGAATATATGCAGTCAAACCTGGTCAGAGGGTATGGAACTGCCGTTAGAATCTGGAAAGAAAAAGTCTGGATGACGTGTCATCCTGGTGACAGGATCCAGGCCAACATAGTCTAGAACTTGAAACGATGAAAGAAAGACTGCCAGAACTTCTTGATCACTTCCAAACTATCATGACCTAGAACTTGGAATGATGAAGATAAGAAGAACGAATGTCAGAACATCTTGATTGCTTCATCCCATCTTAGATTTTCTTTATTAACTTATGAGCCACAGCAAAATACAGTGAACAAATCTTTACTTCTACCTGCACTTTAAGAATACAGGTAATTTTCTTTTCTGTACAAATTTCAGTCCACATCCTGTTCTCAACAACAACAAAAAAAAGAATGTTTTTCTTCATTACTTTCTATGATGCCAAGATAACAATCGCACAAAAGATTCTAAGAAACTCACCAGAGACCCATAAACCATTCTCAAAGGCAACTTCATTACCACCAAGACTGACTTTCAAAGCCCCGTAGTCCAGGCCAAACTCTGCTTTAGACTCTGTGGCATCAAGGTGCAAGTTGGACAGTGACTGTGCTCGCCTGGGAGGGGTCTTCTTGGGTGAGAACTTGTTTCCGAATAAACCGAGTGGCATGATGGTCGCCTGACGCAGTGATGGAAACAAGAGTGTGAACACAAATAATTATAACGATGGTTGTTACCTGATAAATGTGCTTCCAGTATATAGGTTACTTTGACACTAAAGGAATGTATATAACTTATTCCCTCTGGTGGTGCAGCCAAAATGAAATGCTTATTCTCATTTTTATGCTCACATTGTCAAGGATACTGTAACTCACTCCTTATGACCACATAATCATTTTTATGCTTGTGGTGTTAAGGCTACTGTAACTCCTTATTATCATATAACCATTTTTATGCTCACGGTATTAAGGCTACTGTAACTCACTCCTTATGACCACATAATCATTTCTATGCTCACAGTATTAAGGCTACTGTAACTCACTCCTTACGACCACATAATTTTTTGTGCCCAAACACACTTTCAAAAAAACTCCATCAAAATTTTTTTTTTAATTTACATTTAAAAAATCATATTACCTCACAAGATATAACATAAATATTTTAATTTATAGAAAAATAAAAGGTATAGTTTTTTAGGCGTATATGAAAATCAATGTAACCTTTGTGTGTAATAAATGGTGCTGAAAAAGGTGAAATTGAAATCTAGCAGTTGATAATATACTCAATCAAATTTAGATACAAAAACCAAGTTAAGATTATTCAATACAAATGTAATATCCACCCTCATTTATGTATGCGAAAGCTGGAAAACAACTAAAGACAGATAACAAATTTGAAAACAAATGCCTAAGGAAAATACTCAGTATAAAGTGGAACGAATTCAAGAACAGCGCAGAGATATGGCAGATGAGTGAACAACAACCTGTCTCATGGGTGATCAGAAAGAGGAAAAGGACATATATTGGTCACGTTATGAGAAGAAACACCCAGAGAATCCCCAAACAAGCTATCAGGATAGGAGAAAAATGGCAATCTTCTATTCATATGGCACGATGCCACAAAGTGGATATTACCTCTCCATATATAAGCCTCAACAATCCAGTTATGCAGAGAAATAAAAAGCCACCTGGTAATGTCACTGAGCTCTTGGTAAACCCTAAGTTAGTATGCATATAATCTTGTCCCATCTCCACAATGAATTGGCCATGGTTGATATCAGGTTGCTCCATTTCTTCTTATGGTGCATCTGGCCAAGCTGATTCCTGCCCATCTTCTAATGTTATCCACCCATCTATACATCTTTTTTTTAACTTGCTCTTTTTTTCATTTCACTTTTCCCTCAGTTTGTGGGGCATGTTTGGGGGAGAGGCAGGCCAATGGCAACAGGGAAGATTGAAGGTAGAAGAGACAAGGGGTAGACAGAGGGGGAAAAAATATGTTTATGGTTTGGCATCCTGGGACGGGAAATGCCCAGTGACAAGGGATCAAGGGTTATGGAAGGACATGATATCCTACGCTTGTCGGCAGGGACCTTGAGAGAGACGGATCGTTTTCTTTATATTACTATGCTATTTGATATGGCCAAAATATCTTAGTTGAATGGTTCCTAAAATTTTCATTACTTCTCCTTTCGGTTTAGATCTATCTAATACTTCGTTTTGTTTTATTTTATGTCGAAACAATACCTCTCTCCTCCTTTCTTCTGATTATCGACATTCGTTTAGTCTCATCTTTCTCCTCGATTTTCTCGTTTACTGTTCATGTCAGTATACTAATGCAAGTCTGTACATGTAGTTTATCATTTTCAGAAGCCTGACATCTGTTAAATGTATAATTTGCATTAAGCACAGCATGAGTATTTTTCATATTTTAAACTGAAAATAAAGTCCGAAACTTATCAAAGTGAAGTTATTGGCAATATTTAAATACATACGTGTGTGCTTCCAGTCTGCCGTCTGTATCAATGACGATTATTTTCTAGTTATTGCCCTTTGTAAAATTCTTTGACTCCAACACCATTCGCTTTGGATGGAGAGTGATATCCCCTCGTTTTGATGTGTGTTGACATGTGGTAGTGATGGTTCGTCTAATTTTTTTTTTTTACTGTTATTATATTTGTTGAGCTGATATTTCCTTTCCTTAAATGATGAAGATGCGACACATATAACTTTAGAATTAAAAATATTATAATGGAAGCGGAATATTTCTACATTTGAAATTGATAACTTTGCAAATAATACTTTACTTCCAAGAAATAATGTAATGTACGACATTCAAGGGACAACCGGTGTTTGTAACTAGAATTATAAACATACAGAGGTAAAAAGCTAAAGCTATGATAATTAACGGTTAAAATATAGGAGCAGCTTCAGTAACAAAGCACACAGTTGTTTCAACTTTCCTCTTGCTCATGCAAAAACCATCTTTTTATATATCTTATATCCTTCTCGTGCTGTTAGACGTCACAAAGGGCTCGCAAGGTAGTTCGCCAATTTTTTCCTGTCTTCGGCGAGCTTTTGAACCTCGTCAAGGGATTTTATGCCTGTTAATTTGGCCTCTCTTAAGAATCTCCTCTTTAGAGTTTCACATGGTCTGCCTCTTTTTCTTCGGGCCTGTTGTGTTCCACTTGATAGCTTGTTTTGGGATTCTCTGTTTCTTCTCATCAAGTGACCAACATATGTCCATCTCCTTTTCCTGATCACCCATGAGACTGGTTGTTGTTCAGTCATCTGTCTTATCTCTGCATTGTTCTTGAATTCGTTCCACTTGATGCCAAGTATTTTCCTTAGGCATTTGTTTTCAAAAGAGTCTAATTTCTTGTCTTATTTCTTTAATTGTTTTCCAGTTTTTCATGCATAAATGAGGATGGATATTACATTTGAATTGAATAGTCTTAACTTGGTTTTTGTGCTTATAACTTTTGAATGCCATATATTCTCAAGATTCTTGAAGATTAATGCTGCTTTTGCAATTCTAATTCTAACTTCCTTTCTGGTGTCACCATCCTGGTCTATGTAGCTGCCAAGGTATGCAAATTGATTGACTTCTTCAATATCTGTCCTTTCTACATGTATTTTTCCATTTTGATTAATGGGAGGTTTCATTATTTTTGTTTTTTCCTTGTTAATTTCAAGTCTTATTTTGCTAGCCAGTGAAGACAGGATATCAGTTTTTTCTTGCATGGAATTCACATTGTTACTAATAAGAGTTATATCATTAGCAAAAGCAAGATCTTCTAGTTGAGTCCCATGTACCCAGTCAATACTGGCAAAAACCATACCATACATAAAAACAGGCTAGAAAAAGATAACCCTGCTCAACAACAATTCTTCTATCTGTCTTCACAGGCTATTACTTGTTCATTACTTTTTCTTCATACTATTTTCATACTCTACACAATATCAAGATTCTCTGCATCATGTATCATTTTTTTTTCAGCATCTCTACCAACATGGCAATCTTCAGCCTACATTCCCCAGCCCCCATGCCCTTCTCAGCTTCTTTTATTTTCAGCATTCATATTAATAGTTGACTCATCTATTCCTTCATTCATTTTTTAGTTAGGAATGATTTTCAGTTAACAAGTTTTTGTTGTGTAAAAAGTAATTGTCACAATAAGTAGCAGATTTTTGTCACATTAAATGTATTTGTCCTCAAGAAATATAAAGAAAATGGCATCAGGAGCTGGTGGAGATGGCACAGCCAGTAATACAGACATTCCTAGAGGACTTATAAACAGAACTGGAAATCCTATTGGCAGTAGCTCAAGGTAAGTAACATAATTCAATTTCACTTTAAAACAGACTGTGTTGTGTGCATATCCTGTAATGCAATTCAGATATTAATTTATGACCAAGTGTGTAATTTGTAACCTTTTAATGTAAATGGATGGTTCAAAGTAGTGTATAAAGTGGGAGTTAAAAACTAAAATTTGAATGGAGTGAAACAAATATTGTAACCTGTGACATATCTTGGTTAGTCTACAGATTAGATGATTATAGACATAATTTGTTTAATCTGTTTGATTACACTGAAAATAGGCATTGTCAGTGGTTCCCAAACTTTTCAGGCTGTCACCACCTGGCAACATGTCTATCACCCCAACCAAAAGTTGTTTTTTTTTTTCAATTATTTTTTATGTTGTCTGTTACTACCTCTTCCCAATATCCCCAAGGTGGTGATATCTGCTATTATGGGAACCACTGATTTATAGTTTGAGTTCAAGTTTAAAGTATCAGTGATAAGGAGTTCATAAAAAAAGCCAAAACAGAGATCAAGGGGTAGAATGACTTATTTGGTTTTTCACTTTCAAATATTCCTTCCTCTTCCATGTTCGAGTATTGATTGGTCATGCTATATTCTCACCATGTCACCCTGATGAAGTCTGCCATCTTCTCCAACCTTGAATGGGAGCCCTGTAGCTTTTCTTTCAGTTCCTCTCCCTCAGGCCAACTCTGTGCTCAGAGGTTTGAGTAGATTGGACAGGCCTGCAGGATATGCTTTGCCATCTGAATACCAAAGCCGCATGGACGCTTATTTGTGTATGACATTTTATGACAGAGGTGGCTCACAAGTCTGTAGTGTCCCATTCTTAGATGGAATATTGTAGTTTGCTGGCATCTTTGTAGTTGATGAATGGAGTCTTGTTTTGTTTCTATTTTAATTTTTGTGTTCCATTTGGTGTTTAGTTTGTTGTGGATGATGGTTTTTGCTTCTCGATATGTTACTGGGTTGTTGATTTGTTCCATTTTGATCCCTGCCTTGGAGAAGCATCTGCTTTTTCATTTCCATTTATCCCACGCTGCGAGGGGAGCCATTGTAGACTTGGAAATAACTTTTTAAGTAAACATGTCTGTCACTTTTTCATTATGTCATTCCTGTGATACACACCCAATGCACCTGTAAGTTAGATAAATGTGAATGAGGAAAGAAGATAATAAGATCAAATAAGGAGAGAGAAGATTAAAAAAAAAAAACTACAATAAAAAGAGTATTGATCACAGTCAGTATTTTGACAGCTTGCCTTTTTAATACACAACAGAAAAGACTATAACTAATCAATGTCTTGGGGAAAGTGAATCACTAATTCAGGCAAGGTCAAGCAACAAATAAGTTCAATTACATCCATTTATTACTTTAGGATTGACTGTACAGCATGTATCCTAATCAACACACAGTTTATAAAACATATGTGTCTATTTTTTCTCATTTTTTTTCCCATGCATAATGTTTGAATTATATTGCAGGATGCCACCTTGGCACTCACATAATGTTTGAATTATATTGCAGGTTGCCATCTTGACACTCACATAATGTTTGAATTATATTGCAGGTTGCCATCTTGACACTCATGTAATGTTTGAATTATATTGCAGGTTGCCATCTTGACACTCACATAATGTTTGAATTATGTTGCAGGTTGCCATCTTGACACTCACATAATGTTTGAATTATATTGCAGGTTGCCATCTTGATACTCACGTAATGTTTGAATTATGTTGCAGGTTGCCATCTTGACACTCACATAATGTTTGAATTATGTTGCAGGTTGCCATCTTGACACTCACGTAATGTTTGAATTATGTTGCAGGTTGCCATCTGTGAGAACTAACAGAGACTTGACACTTGGGGGTGTTCAGAAGAAAGTCTTCAAGCCTAACTTGGCAGCTGTTAAAAAAGCATCAAGCAAAGAAGAGTGAGTGTTTGACTTAGTGGTGCAATGTCGATAGCTGTTGAATATAGTTGAAGTATTTTCTGTAGCTGTTAGAAAATGATATTTTGAGTGAAACAGTGACCATAAATATTAAAAATACAGTTCTAGTGATATAGCGTTTTGTTCATCTTGAAAACTAAGAGCAATATGAGCAGTAAGACCCTTTTGATTTTATGTGAAAGTTAAAGTATGGTACATGTATCTTTGACATATTTCAGCAAGCAAATATTACATTTTGGCTATATAGATGGACCCCTCCTTCTGTAGATCCTTTCTTCTTTGTCGTTCGCTCAGGCATCAACATCAGCCTGTCTCTCAAATATGGTAGTTTCACCTCAGGTTTTCAGCATCACCATAGAGCTTCTCTGGTGTGGGGCTGGGGTCTGGTCAGGTCCTTTGCCTGAGTGGCTTATGTAGCTGTCAACTCTGGAGTATGTGATGTGTGTCTGTTGCTCTTTGCTGCAGACACAAAGGTCTCTTGAACCAATTTTCAGAATGTAGATAAAGACCTTTTTTTTTTTTTTTAAAAAGCTTCCAATATGCACACAAAAATCTACAGAATTTTATGGAACAAACTACTGATGTAAAGTACTGACAGTTGGTACATAACAAAACTTGGCTTTGAGTTATGTAAAAATCAGCTGGCGCATAGAGATTGTGGAATGATCCACTTACTTGACCCAAGGATTGATGATTTGCTATATTTTATTTTATTTATTTTGACTGTATCACAGAGTATTTCATTTATGTTTTACATAGTTTATATATATTGTTTCTTTAAGGCTTTCTAAACAGAGTATACCTGCATCTTCGCCATCCACTTCAGAAAAACGTGAAGATGGTAAAAGCAGGGACGGAGGAAAGTCAGACAGAGGAAAAGGGCGAGGTAGAGGAAGGGGAAATTTTGAAGATAGGACCATACAGCTTCAGTCTGAGTTTGCGTATGGGCCCACGGGTAAAGCACAGACAGGTACAGAAATATTGATATTACTTATGTAGCAGTAGTTCATGCAGTTGAAGATAACAGTGAAAAGAATTGACAAGAAAAAAAAATAGAAGAAAAACACTTTTCTAAAGGTTTTTTTGTAGGGTAAAGATGATTCACACAGACAAATATTAATATACAACGTCTTCGAAGATGTCTCTTAATGCATTGTTATGGTTTTTAATATCTTAAGATTGCCTTAGTTATTTTTTTAAACCAAGTTAAGACTATTCAATTCAGATGTAATATCCACCCTCATTTATGCATGCGAAAGCTGGAAAACAACTAAAGAAATAGACAAGAAATTAGACTCTTTTGAAAACATATGCCTAGGGAAAATACTTGTCATCAAGTGGAACAAATTCAAGAACAGTGCATAGATAAGACAAATAACTGAACAACAACCAGTCGTCTCATGTGTGATCAGGAAAAAGAGATGGACATATGTTGGTCATGTGATGAGAAGAAACAATCAGAGAATCCTCCAAAAAAATGTAAAGTGGAACACAACAGGCCAAGTAATTAAGACTGTCCTTGATATTTCCAGTCAGTTTGGTTACCTTTCTTTTGCTGCATAACTCTTTCCGTGCTGGAGGAAGAAACACGGACGTGTCGTGGCATGCGGGAGTAAAACGCGGGTCTTGTCTGTAAGGGGGTCTAGTTATAAAATGGGATGGAAAACAGTATTTCCATTTACTTCCGTATACGTAATATGTGTCAAAGTGTAGCTAAATGAATGAAAATTTCAGAAATGCAGAGTTTTTTAGGAAAAAAAGAAGTAATGTGATGTTTTTAGACACTGACTGTGGCCAGCTCACCATCGGCTAGGTCTAGATTCGCGCTTCTTACCCCTATTTACCATCTAAGATGTGTAGATCTACTTATCGATCTCGTATTGTGACTCCGTATGGCATTTTCGCTGAATGAATGTCTGAAATAACATCCTAACTACTCCTAACTACTTCTCCAGTCGTCTAAATATGTCTAAATCTACTTAGAAAACATTCAAGAGCAGCGGGGTGGCCATAGGCTATGTCCATACCCCTATCTACATCGTCAAAAATTGAAAAATTTCCATGCTTCGCGTCCTTGTTCTCGCACGGCATCGCTCGTAACTAGGCACGCATTCTCCATTTTGAAAGTGTCACCGGAATCGCGGACGAAATCCGTACAACATAAATGTTACACCGCTTGTTTTAATGGAACAGTGATTGTCGAATTTTCGACCATACGCCAGATTGGGACCACCGGAAGTGTCGAAAATTCGACCATACGCATGGAAAGAGTTAAAAGTCTGTTCCTTCAGGATATTTTTTCTGTGTATCTTGTGTTTTTTTTTCTTGCATTTTCCCCTGATTATCAGGTTTTCTGGCCTATTTCCTCTTGTGACATGTGAAAAGAATTTTTGAGTTGTCTTATCCTGGTAGTTTTAACAAGTTTTCATTGGTTCTGTAACTTATCAGAGAACCTGTTTTTCACCCTGTCCAGGGCAAATGTTGAATCTTTCTCAGAACCACTTTTCTGTTACTTCACTTACTGTCTCATCAGTTTACAAATTGAACAAGCCTTCCATAGAGTAATACTAGCTCTTTGTAGCACTAAATGCTCTTTCACATTTTTTTTATTATATCTTTATTGTTGTAAAATCTGCCTTTATAAGTTGGCCATGCTGAAGTAAACACGATGGCCAAAATCAGGGATATCCAGTGTAACAGTTTAGCAAATCAGCTATCTTTCATATTCTCACTCTCATATTTTCCACATCATTTAATTTTCTACTAATGACTTCATTACGATTTTGTATACAGGATGGAGTAGAGGAAGTGGAGGTAGCGGTGGTGGGGGTGGAAGAGGTGGTGGTGGTGGTGGTAGAGACAGTGAGGCAGATTCTGTGGCAGTCAGGTCAGCAATGAAACCCTCAAGGGAGTTGGAAGATGACAAGAAACTGCTCAATAGCATTTTGAGAGATGATGTAAGGAAGTAATACATTGAGCTTTCAGTTTCAAAAGTTGCTTTGGAATATCAGTCCCAGTTGTACATAATTTTGCAACATTAATGTGTGAGAGCAAATATGGTTCATTTACATTTAGTTAGAATATTAAAGAGTGTAGATTTAGCATAAATATTGGGGAAAACTGGCTTTTCATAGTGAAGAAAATAGGCTGTAACCCGGCTGTGTTGGTGGGCTGATAAGCTGAGTGGCTAAGCGCTCAGTTTACTAATCTGGTAGTACCATGTTTAGTCCTAGCAGTGGGACTTTTTTTCTGGTACACACCAAAAGGCCCCGGTGTTCACCCAGCTTTGAAAAATAGGTACCAGAGAAATCTGGGAAGGTAAAGCGGCCAGGCAGGATACTGACCACATCACACTTTCATGTGCCGAAGGTCACGGAAAATACAGGCGTAACGCCATATCCAAAATATGCCTTAATGGCATGGAAATGGGAATTTTACTTACCTACCTACAAGCTCTGTTGTGCTTTGATAAATCCATCAGTTGAAAAGGTACTTGACACTCAAGCCTCTAGGCAAACTGTCACTGAAAATGGAGAATACCTGCAAGTTATGGGTGAGTACACTGTGCACATGGCTGTTCGTGCATTAAGTTTTTAAAAAAAAAAAAAGCCCTGAGATACTCATGTAGAAGAAAGTCCTGCACATATGGAAGCATGGCAGAGAATACTATAAAATTAGTGGGCTTTTCAGTTCTGGTTGTGCTTGAGCTATGAGCAAAGGAATAAAGTGTGTATTACCTCATTGTTTTACAAGATCTTAAGTTGGAACTTAACATGAACAAGCCTGTCTTTGTAGATTCACATGTTTGTACATATCTTTGTTTATTGAAATCTAGAACTAGACAGAAAATTGAACTTTAAAGAGTTCATGGATGGACTAGCAGAAAAAGCATCCAAAAGACTAAACTTACTCGAGCAACTTGCAAATACATCCTGGGGAGCTGACAAAGCAACACTGTACACAGGATATGTTAGATCTATAATAGATTACAACCTCCCCCTACAGGTCACAGCATCAAAGAGCTCTCACAAGTAGACAGAATCCAGAACCAAGCTGTTCATTTCATTTGTGGGGCAGTGAGATCAACACCCACAGCTACATGTGAAATTGATGTAAACATAGAGCCATTAGATATAAGACATGAAAAAGTCAACCATTGAGGCAGTAGAAAGATATAAACACATGCCCCCAGACCATCCTAACAGAATAGTGGTTGATAAATGGAAGCATAATAATAGACTGAAACTGAAAACTCCAGTGCACATAGCAGAACAGTTAAACACAAGATGCAAACTCCCTGAAGACAGAGAAGAACTTACAAAAGTACCAGACATCCCACCAAACACAAACTACACACTTCCTCAAACTAACACCAAACTTGAGAACTAATTGGTGAACAGATCATCAGATCCCAACACCCTAAAGCTGTGTGCACTGGAGACCACAGAATCCTACCCCAAAGATGGGATCCATGCATACAATTATGGGTCAGATTTCAAGGAAACAGACAGTGCAAGATATGGGGTGCTCATAATGTTTCCAGACAAGACAACAAGCCACATTTCTGCTCCTTGTGGATCCCACTGCTCCAGTTATGATGCAGAAATGCAGGCAGTATTAGCAGCCATGGCAGCCACCACCACCAAATACAAAAACAATGCCTCCCACCCAAAAAACCTTGTTATTTTCTTAGATTCTGCTCTCCAGGCCCTTGAAAACTGGATATCATCAACTGATCAAATTACATTTGACATACTCAGTGCAATAAAACAACTCGCCTCCTATGACATCAAGATCACCCTACAGTGGATACCAGGGCACACAGATATCAGAGGAAATGAACGTGCTGACAGACTGGCAAAGAGTCACCATGTCAAGCCTCACATCTCCACCATCATGAGAACAACTAAACACATTATACATAACAACTGCAAGCAGCAGTGGATGGACATGCTAGTAATCCAACTGGAAGATCCCTATATACACACCTGCCAAAGCCTAACCCCAGAGACCACATCAACTGCTTATGTCGTAGAGAGCAATGCACAATTTTCAGGTTGAGAACAAGACACATTACCCTTAGTAAGCACTTACACAGAGTGACTGCTGACCACACACCATACAGCATGCACTGGAACAGACAAGAAGTAGAAACTGTGTTAAACACCATCTGCTGGACTGCAGTGCATTGAGGGACCTTTAGATGAACCTGATACCACCAAACTCCTCAATCACCGACATTCTGTATGGAGATGTAGAACAGCTGAAGAGGACCTGTACATTTCATTATCTGGCACAAGGGAAAAAAGTGAAAACTCGTAAACCCGGGGATCGGAGAAGTCAGAGTCATTGAAATCTGGACAGAATACATGAACTGAAATCTAGTGGGGAACAATTATTGGTAACAACTGTAAACTTGATTTTCTTGGCTGGTATCTCTTGATGAAGATCTTATAATATACAGATTGTGTTGAATTTCTGATGAGAAGTGGTTGCTTACTTTACAAAACAGAATTGACCTAGATGCAGGCTTCTCAACAGGCTCCATTCCCTGGAAAATGCATATAGACCACTTCATTTAACCACCCTATAGTATCAGAACAATTTATGAGACCTTCTTATAATGTAGATTAGCATTTTTACTGTCTGGTTCATTACCCTGATGACATTGTTATCTTGATAAAAGTTACTTCTGCCTCAGCTCACATGAAAAAGGCATTAGCATTTATGTGAAAACAATCTTTACAACTTATTTCATGTCAAGATTTCATGATGTGAATATAATCCTAGATTATTTCTCACTTTCTTAAAATAATCATCTCTCAGTTTATCTCAGATCCCTGATTGAATGATTATTTCTGTCTTTATGAAAAATCATTTCTCATTTTATCTCAGACTTATCAAATGGATGATTATTTCTCAGTTTTTGTGAATATCATTTCTTAGTTTATCTTCATCAGTAAATGACTATTTCTTGATCATTTCATCTCTCAGTTTATCTCAGACCTTGCGTCAGGTGATCCAAACATGGCACCAATTCGACTGCCACTGAGTATCAATAGAGGAGGGGTAAAAATCGAACGAAAGCCTGAAATCAAAGGTAAATTACTTCTTTCTGAATATTTTACAAGAAATCTAAAATATTACACTCGTTTTGTATTATACTTGAAACTGAGAACATTTCTCGTTCATTAGTTTACTTTGAAATTTATAATATTGCATTTTTAATGATATGAAGTGTTTTGTTTTTTTTTTTTGACCCAGGTTTCTGAAATTTACGTTACTTTTTTTCTTTCATATTGGCTTGGAAAAAAACCTGTGTATTGATTACATATGTAACACAAATAAAAATACCAGCTTTGTATATTGTTTGTTAATATGTTTTACATTTGTAGCCAGCAGACATTTTTATCTCTCTCTCTTTCTTACTGAACCTTAAGTGCCCTTGGCACATGGGGTTTCCACAAGGGTTTTCCACAGATGCCTGTCCTTTGCCTTTTTTTCCACTCTTGCCCAGGTGAGCCCTCTATTGCTCAACATCCTCTCTTGTTCTTCTTTATGTCTCTTTTGGTCTACCCTTACTTCTTTTCCCCTGTGCTGTCCATCTTAGTGCTATTTTTGGTAATGAGTTGTCAGTCATTCAGAGATATTTTTACCAGTTTTGTGTCTGTTGTCAGTGTATCTTCAGGCAGTGCCCCCGTCAAAACTAGAGTAATATGTTCATGTTTCTGTTAATTTTTCAAGAGGAAGTCATGGATGTGGATGAGGTGGATGCTAAAGTGGAAACAAAACCAGCTCTTGGGCATATCAGCTTCTCCCAGCTTCACATGACCGATTATACAACAAGCGTCAAAGACATCTTTGATAACTCCATGAAATCAGGTACAGTAATGTGTCATTTGTTTCTTTTATTTTCTATATGGGTTTTTTAGTTTGTTTTTTTTGTTATTGAAGATACTATAGTTTTACCTAGTTTATTTATCTCCAGAGTTTCTCTTGTTTCCTTGGATCTGCATAACAGTATGCTCTGGTCTGACACTGTAAAGATACTAGAACACAGGAACTAGCAGTGAATTGTGGTGGCTTGCTTGAGGGCTTGGAGTTGACCCAGATAAAAGTGAGCTCACTACAGACTCCACCGCCAGGGCGGACCACTATGAGCCCTAGCTGCTGAAAGCACGAATGGAAAGATGAATCAGGGTCTTGCTTAGCTTTGGTTTGCTGTCATTGATAATTGTACCTTTACGCTAACACAACGTGTAACTAGGAAAAAAAAAAGTAGAAACAGCTTTATTATTGAACGACAACAAAGCTTTCTTAAGCTAACACAGAGTTGTAAGTACTGGTGCAGAATGGAAGTCACACTTCAAGCTTCACCACAGCTTCAGCTGCCCAGAGTTGAATATTCACAACTGCAGGGAGATACTACAGTAAACACGTGTGTTTTTGAGGGAGAGAGGCATTGGAGGTTCTGCCACAGAAGTTGAAGTGAAAGCAGTCTTCCATATGTGAAAGATATCAAAAGGCTGCTGAGTATTCTTCAATAGGCTGAGTAGCTAGTGCATCATCTTCTTGTGATTAGATGGCTGCTTGTCTGTGCTAGAATTTAGGATTTAGTCCCTGTTGCTGTTTTTCTTTCCCTCTTATCCAGAGTGCTTGTTCTATCAAGGTTAAACCTGCCTATTCAGTGCACAAACTTCATTATTTCCAGCTATAATGTAAAACAACTGCCTGGAGGATGAAACATGCCAGACTGCACTGCGTGCATCTGTCAGTGAATGAATAGTATATGAAGGCTATCCAAATAATAAAGATCACAGTGGATGAATGAAAAGGGGTGGGGGTTGGGGTTGGAAATCTGGCATTTCTTGAAAATAAAAATTATCACTTTTGAATTACTTTGTCACGTGATAACATTGTTATGTTTTTACTTCATCTGCAGAAAATGGTGAGCTTATATTTCTTCAGTTTCCAGATACCCTTCCAGGTCTTCCGGCATCTGCCCTCACAGATGATAGGCCCAAGACTTCCACAAACAACACTGCAGGAACTAAAGAAGATGAGGTAGATGTAAGAGTTTGATTAAACTTTCATAAATCCATGAAGTTGCCATGATGTAGTAATATTTGAATCTCTAAGTCTCTTCTCAAAGAATTTTGCTTAAAAAGAATGAAAAGAAAATTACAATACAGTAACATGCATGAAAAATAATTCTGAAACCAGTCAAGACATGTGGACAGAATTGTTGTGAAATGGTACTGGAAATAGATTGATCCAAAGGAACCTCAACTGTTGGTAAAATAAGCATGTGATGGAAACTAAAGGAAAAAGAGATCAGCCAAAGACAGCCTGGAAAAGGGCAGTTGAGAATAAGAATGAACAGCCTGCAAAAACAACTAAAATATATAGCTGGCTGTGGACTGTGTGAGAATTTGTTGTTATCTTGTAAGATGTTACAGTACGGATGCTGACTATTGTGTTTATCAGTATATAAGGATGTAAACAGATGATGGAGTGGAAGAAGGATACTGTTGATGAAAATGTTGTGATGACTGGCTGCACAACACAATTTGATGAGCAACGTGTAAGATCCAGCTACTTTAAATGTGCAGATATGACACATATTACTGGGCAGATGCCAGAGGCACAAAGTTACAAAAAATTCTGTGCTGATCCATCAGTGTAGATTACAGCATCATCTTTTCTAGCTCTGTCTTAGGTCAGAAACTTTAGTTTCTCCTACAGCAGGTGTATCATCTTTACATTTTCTGTCAAATATGATGTGTTTCATGTTTTATTTCATAATTTATTCTTAGCAGGTTTGACTTAAAAATATTATATGATGCATTCATTCTTTTGCTGTCTTTCAGTTGCATGACTTTTGTCTTTGAAATATATATTGTTTCTGTATCTAGTTTATTATCTTTATTTATGTCACAAATTTCTGCAAGCACTCCAAATTTTCTATCATCAACTCTGTCCAATCTGTTTATATAATTAAGAATTCTAAATTAATCCTAGTATTTCATTGGTAAAGTCCTCTATTGATTTAATAATACACATCATTGTCTGACTCTTTAAGTTAACAAATAAAGATTATTCAGAGCTAGATTTTTGCTGCTGTTCACAGTCAAGATTCTTGATTAGTTTCATGCCTTTTCCGCTGCAGTTTGTTTGTTTGTTTGTCTGGGATTCAGTATGCAACATTCAGTAATTATTTATAATTTTTCAACGTTTTGAATAAAAGTTGGTGGATCGCTTGAGTTCCTGCCAGCTGAAGGACTGCGGTGAGGGCTACATGGGCAAGCTGAGAATCTACCAATCTGGCAAAGCCCAGCTTGTCCTTGGGGATAATATCATGGATGTTCTGCCAGGCATTCCTGTCAACTTTCACCAGGTTTGACATTTTATATATGATAAAACTTAGTTCTTATAGTTGTCATATATGTACGCTTTCATCCTTTATAACAGTGCTTGGCATCATGAGACTAATATATACCACATCTTCAATAATGTCAAAATATTCTCTTATTATGACATCTTGGACCATACCTCAATTCTCAATCTCTGTTTGCCTTTCCCATTATTTGGCTATTAATCACCATAAGCAAAATGAGCGCCCATGTCTGGCACTTATAGCACAGAGTTGGGGTGAAAAAAGGTCTGAATTGTTTTTTGGTGTCCACTGAGATATTTGGGCATGTTTGGTCTTTTCACTGCAATCTCTATTTACCTGGCTAGATTGCTGTTTGTTTCCAGGAGTATAACTGGGGGTAGATTAGGGTCTTGACTGGCTTTGGGTCGCTGACAGCTGTCTCATTCAGCATGAGTGTGTTTTCACACACACATACCCCAAGCTGTCAGTGAAGTCCTTTGTTTGACCTCAATTCCTGAGTGAAGGCCATAGTATTTTAACTGTTGATCAGTTTGTTTTAGCTGTGTGATACAGGTAGCTTGTATAAAAGGGCCAAGATGCCTAAAAGTGGAATTTCTGGAAGGCAAATTTTCTTATCCAGTTAGTGTGGAAGAGGATATTCTTATAGAAAAAATTTTTTTTACATGACATTTTAATAGCTGTATTTACATAAATAAAGTATTTCTTTCCTTCTTTGGGTACCTGTTAAACTCATATAACTTTCAAGTTTTGTTTTACCTTTTATTTTACTGCATGTGAAAACCTTTCTCATATTCATGATAACATATTATTTTCCTCCTTCCGTTTGCAGGAACTGGTGTCCATCCATACAGATGACAGTCCAGGTCAAATGATAGTGTTAGGTCCAGTCAGTCATAAACTCGTGATCACTCCTGATTATAATGACCTTCTTAGTCATGTTAACAAATTTTCATGATGTATGAGACTAGGGGTGTATATGTTTATGTGAGCTGAAGATTCATAAAATTGAATGCTATTGTCAGTAACTGTGCATGTCATAGCTAGAGGCGTTTATGTTAGAGATTGAAACTCTCCGTCCAGCTTGATTTAAAGAGTCATTATTTTAAAATTTTCTCATCTTGTTTTTTAATGCAGTTACCTTTGGAATTTGACACTAGGTTTTTTTTCTCCTTGTGGAGGTCCCACCATGCCCCATTATTGTCTGGACTAGATGGACTAGAACTGAATGCATAGATAGCTTTGCTTTTGGCAGGGCATTATTCTCAAGTAGAATATTGGCAGCTGCTTTCCTCCAGCAAGTGATTCAGAACTTGGCTCTTTGATCCAGCACCAGTCTTCCTCTGTTTAACTTTCATAATGTAGTCAGAAGGTGCTGACCTTATTTTCTTTTCTACACTGAAAACCTGTCTCTAGGCACCACACAAAGGGATAGGCACTAGTGCATAATGAAAATTCCATGAAATCTGGTCCCATGTTGTAAATTTTGTTAAATTCTTGTAATCATTTACCAGTGCTTTAAATCTTGTTTTACATAGAAAATGTTTAATTAGCTCATTCAGATTTAGTCTTAACCCATCAGACAACATCCATGACCCGTGCACAGTTTTGTCTGTTCTTTGCCAGGAAATGACACAATTTTTTTGTGTGTTTCTGGTACTTCGTAATTATAAACTTCTAACTGTGAAATAAAACTATGTGACAGTAGTTTGTTTTGTGTTTGTTTATTTTAAGCCATTTAAGCCTTGGTAGGTTACAAGTTAAAGTATTTCATATAACAGAGAAGCTATTGCCTGTCCACAGGTCCCTTGGTTCATTTAGTTTGTTCAAATTCCATTTGTTAGAAATGTTTATAGCTAATTTCAAGATATTACCGTTATTCCATGGAGTTTTTTCATTGTCTGATGTTTGTCATATTTACAGAGTTTTGTGTTGTTTATATTGTTTTTACTTGCCTTTGTGTATTTTATGATGTGCTTTGGAAAATAATGCCTGAAGATCATCATCAGTAGCTAATATGCCCAAGAGTGCTAGAGGCAGAAATATGTGATGAAGGAAGTGTATACACTGTTATCCAGTTTGTCATAGAGTACATCTGGCTTTTTATCCATAATAAAATGTTAACAATGATTTTGTTTAGTTGTGATGTTATAAATATCATGTTACATGCTTTATAGCATGAGTTATGAATTCCTGTTATCTGAACTGCCTAACAGCTGTACCACAGGGTGGTGCAGCTTGCTGAGAAGCTTGTTTCTCTTTTCTGTTGCAGGAATTAAAGCCACTAGTCCACATGAAATAGATTTATAAAAATGTGAAGGAAAAAAAGAACACACAAATGGTAAATGTGGGCAAACATTCCCTCAGCAACATTAGGAACTTGGTAAGATGCTGTGTGTAATAGTTCCTTTTCTTTTTCTTAAACTACAGCCCACTGTCTGTTTCACTTGATGCCTCTTTCAAGAACATACAAATCAGTGGTCAAGAACTCTAATTTATCTAGTTTACAGTTACAGAGATATTATCAGCTAGCTAACCAATCAAAATCTTCTAACACTAAATGATACATTAGGTACTTCTCCTCACTTCTGGTGAGATTCCTCAGCTGCTGTGCGCAGAGTGAAACTCCTCCTGGCCAATTAAGAAAAATGCGATTAGGGTTGCTGCGTGGCGCCACTGAAAAAAGGTGATGGAAAGGATTAAGTGAAGTTTAATTGGTATGGCCAGTAGTCTCGCGATGAGGGCTACTCATAACACTGCACCTCAGCTCTAGAGGCCGGTCACGTCCTATATACACCCATACTGGTAAAATATGTCTAAACTGGCTTAACCCAGGGGTGAAACTAGATGACTACTCATGTAATGGTACCTTCGCTCTAGCGGTCGAACATGTCCTAAACACGCCCATACTGGGATAATACGGCTTAACCCAGGGGTGAAACCTACTAGTGGTGAGGATTCATCCTCCTGGAAAAAAGCTCCGTCCTGGTCACAACTAGGAAGAGTAGCAGCCACGACCACAAAATGCTGAAGTCGGAGACACTGGACTAGTGCAGTTTAGATAGGCACCTCTCACCCGACGGGGATATATTCATATCCAAATCACGTTGAGGTTTTCCAGTGAGAAAGTCCAACTCTGGATGGCAACCACCTCTCACCCAGCAGGGATATATTCATATCCAAACCACGTTGAGGTTTTCTGGTGAGGAGGTCCAACTGTAGGCTAGATGGGCAACCACGTCGAGGTTTTTCGGTGAGGAAGTCCAACTCTGTACTAAACTGGTGCAACGAAAACCACAGTGTCACGCAATGTTGTTTCTGTGACCCACCAAGAGTATAGGCCCAAGTCTCATGATGCTCTGAGCCTCCATCCTAAATGAGACTATCACGAGAACCACAAGAATAAATTCAGTAGATTCACGGGACGATCTTGATGGTAGAAGCGAACGAAGAAGAAAAAGAAGAAGGTACTTAGCTTCAGTACTGGATTTAGGTTTAGTAAGACCCCGGGCTATACCAAGCTTGGAGCCCTCTTGATAAAAAAAAAATACACCAGCTGATGTGCGTAGCCATAAGCTGTAGTTTGTTTAAACTTATGCTAAAGTCCAGCACAGCTCAACATCTTATGATATCAACAGTTTTTTTAACAAAAGACAAGAAACACTACATTATGCTCATTTATTCCCCCATGTGCTGTAAGAAAATAGATACATTTGTAAACATCAGTTCCGTATATTGTCTTCTTCTTCGTTCGCTTCTACCACCAAGACGACCCCGTGATCCTACTGAATTTACTCCTGTGGTCCTCAATAGGTCCCGTGGTCCCCAAAAGGACCACACGTGATCCCCGAGAGGATCACAATAGGTTCAGAGTATGGCGGGGCTTGGGCCTATATTCTCGGTGAGTCTCATGAGCGGGATTGCATGACACCGTAGTTTTCGTTGCACCATTTTAATCTAGAGTTGGACTTTCTCACCGGAAAGCCTCGACATGTTTTGGATATCAGTATATCCCCGCTGGGTGAGAGGTTGTTGCCCATCTAGCCTAGAATTGGACTTTCTCACCAGAAAACCTCGACGTGTTTTGGGATACGTGTGTATCCCTGCCGGGTGATAGGTGGTTGCCCAACCAGTCCAGCGTTGGACTTTCTCACTGGAAAACCTCAGCGTGATTAGGATATGCATACATCCCCGCTGGGTGAGAGGTGGTTGCCTATCTAGAGTGCACTGGTCCAGTGTCTCTGACTTCAGCATTCTATGGTCGTGGCTGCTACCCTTCATAGTTGTGACCAGGATGGAGCTTTTGTCCAGGAAGACGAATCTTCGCCACTAGTGAGTTTCACCCCAGGGTTGAGCCGGTTTACGCGTATTATCCCAGTATGGGCGTATAGAATGTGACCGACCTCAAGAGCAGAGGTACCGTGACATGAGTAGCCATCAAGTTTCACCCCTGGTTTAAGCCGATTTAGGCATATTTCACCAGTATGGGTGTAGAACGGATGTGGCCGGCCTCTAGAGAAGAGATGCCGTGGTATGCGTGGCTCACGCTGCGAGACTACTGGACATACTGGTTAAGCTTCACTTTATCCTTTCCATCACCTTTTCACATCGGCGCTGCACGGCAACCTGATTGCTTTTCCTCATTTTTTTCATTGGCCGGGAGGAGTTTCACTCCACGCGCGGCATCCGAAGAGTCTCGCCAGCAGCGTCTTAACCCCCTGGTTAAGCCGGTTGAGGCAATTCGCTCGGTATGAGTGTACATGGACGTGGCTGACCTCCAGAGCAGAGGTGCCGTGACTTGAGCAGTCATGACCTCGAGACTATTGATTACTTCACTTTCTTTCACCTTTTCCACAGTGCCGCACAGCAACCCATAATCGCACCTTTCTTCACTGGCCGGGAACAGCCCCACTCCACGCACTGCAGCTGAAGAATCTCGCCAGCAGCGGTAGATAGCTACCAAACATGACTCTCATTTACTCGGAACATCTGGTTGTCAGGCACCAGATATTCGCCTTTGCCCCTTCTCCTGTCAGTTTAAATAGTTCTGCCACGAGAAGGCCAGGAGCTGGACTTGACTGTCAGAGGCTATTTAAGACGCACGCCAATGGAGTGGAGAACGTATCCTCCACCCCACCTCCGGCAATAACAGTCCTTAGAACCTTCCGTACATTGGAATGTGCCCATCTTGATAATGGCTGAATGCAATCCACAATCATAAACTAAAACTTCACGTAAGATGAGGGGTGCTTAGACTGCATGGAAATGGTGAAATATAAATCCTGACATATAACAATAATTTGGCAAGCTCAAGATAAATACGGTGGAAGCAGGGGTAAGAAAATTGTCAACAAAAGAAAAAAAAAACGGAAGATAACTCATTTATTGGGGGTAGCACAGATGGAAATAACTTAGAATTATGGGTACGGTAGGTTTGCATGATGAAGCATAGGCGCTACAGATATATACATAAACAGGATTCAGAGAACCCCACGCTGCTGGCGAGATTCTTCAACTGCCGTGCGTGGAGCGGTGCTCCTCCCGGCCAATGAAGACAGGTGCAAATGGGGTTGCCGCGTGGCACCATTGCGGAAAAGGTTTTAGAAAGGATAAAGTGAAGCAAACAGTCAAATCACGGCACCTCTGGTCTGGAGGTCGGCCACGTCCTGAGTGCAGTCACATGGGGTGAAATGCATGAACCGGCTTAACCCAGAGATTAAGACACTGCTGGCGAGACTCTTCGAATGCCGCGCGTGGAGTGAAGCTCCTCCCGGTCAGGGAAGAAAATGCGGAAAAAGAAATATAAAGGTTGCTGAGTGGCGCCGATGTGAAAAGGTGAAGGAAAGGATAAAGTGAAATTTAATCCATGTGTCCAGTAGTATCGTTACGAGAGCAACACATACCATGGCACCTCTGCTCTAGAGGCCGGCCACGTCCGAAATACACCTACACTGGTGAAATATGCCTAAACCGGCACACACCAGGGGTGAAACTTGATGGCCAGGCATGTCACGCCACCTCCGCTTTATAGGTCGGTCACGCCCGATATACACCCATATTGGTGAAATATGCCTAAACCGGCTTATACCAGGGGTGACACTTGAAGGCTAAGCATGTCAAGGTACCTCTGCTCTAGAGGTTGGTCACGTCCCAAACACGCCCATACTGGGATAATATGCGTAAACCGGCTCAACCCAGGGGTGGAAGTCACTAGTGGCGAGGATTCGTCCTCCTGGACAAAAGCTCCATCCTGGTCACAACTAGGAAGGGTAGCGGCCACGACCACAAAATGCTGAAGTCGGAGACACTGGACCAGGGCAGTCTAGATAGGCAACCACCTCTCACCCGGCGTGGATATATGCGTATCCTAATCACGCTGAGGTTTTCCGGTGAGAAAGTCCAACTCTGGCCTGGGTGGGCTACCACCTCTCACCCAGCGGGGATATACTGATATCCAAAACACGTCGAGGTCTTCCAGTGAGAAAGTCCAACTCTAGACTAAACTGGTGCAACGAAAACCACGGTGTCATGCAACCCCGCTTCTGAGACCCACGAAGAATACAGACTCAAGCCCTGACATACTCTGAACCTCTTGTAGTCCTCTCGGGGATCTCGTGTGGTGCTTTCAGGGAGGACCACGGGACTTAACGAGAACCACAGGAGTAAATTCAGTAGGATCACAGGGCGGTCTTGGTGGTAGAGGCGAACGAAGAAGAAGAAGAAGAAGAGACCCTCTGAAAAAAAAAATATATATAAAGCAACAAAAAAAAAAAAACTTTCATGTAAAGAGAAGTGGAATTAATCCACTTTTAACCATAAAATAACTGTTCCCCAATATGGCGCCAAATGCACGCACAGCCGGGACACCATCTGCCCTACTTTCCTCTTTGCTTTCTCCTTGCCTTCATTATTTTCATTTGCTTGTCTCCATTCAATTTATGAAATGGATAATAAGATTAATTATTCCCGACAGCTTGCAGTTATACTGCGCAGAGTGCCCACTGGCTTCGTTTTTTTAATTTTTAGATACTGGAACAGCTGATACTAGCGCGGCTTCTCAGACTGAAGGCAATAAGCCTGTCCCCGGGGTTTTCTGCCGGTGCTACAGAGTTCGTGCACCGTGTTGAGCAATGAACTGATCGTGCACCTACTGACCGCTGTAACGTTTTATGATGTAATTCGATTCTAGATCTGACTTGTGTAGCCAGAAAGCTCGAATATCAGATAATCTACGTTAGTGGGTCAACTGTGTTTCATTTGCGGACCAAACTGGTGGGCTGGGAAAGAGGCGGTTCTTCTTCTGATGGTGGTAACGATGGTATGATTCAGTGCCATGGGTGTGAGCGATTTTTTTTTTTTTTTTGCCCAGCCTAGGGATTAACTGCAGTCCAAGGATTCTAATGCTCATTGAGACTCTAGAGGCAATTGTTGTTTTTGAAGGTTTTTTTTTTTTTAAGACTTGGGGCCCAGTAGTAGGTAATGACCCAGCTATGCAGCAGCTGAAGAGCCATTCTGCGGGCTCGACCTCCAGCAAGAACGGTGATGGAGATGATGGTCCCTCGTAATGACTTTCCTAATTTCTCGAGACATGCACAAGAAGATGGTACAATGCCCTCCATGGGAGTCTTTATGCCAGGTGTCTATAAGTTCAACAACGTCCATGACTTATTTTGCTTCATGCCTAACACAGCACTTGTTTTTTTTAATCAGAAAGAACTAGGAAAAAATGAGACATAGTCTTTGCAAACTGGTTTTAACAGCCATCTTTTGCGCTGAGCTTACCTGCAATATGAATTTATTTTATCGCAATTAACACTGATGACGTGCATTTATCAGTGGGAGAATGGGGTATGGTGACTTAGCCGAAATCATGGAACAGATCCCCTCATTCTTCTTCTACTTCTGACGTCAACTTGGATATCTCTGAAGAATGGGGCATTTCACTTTATGTTGTCGATATCACGTTACAGCTTGACCTGAATTGGTACTGGTGATGATCAAGCGATTTCACTTTACGCTGTCGATATCACGTTACAGCTTGACCTGAATTGGTACTGGTGATGATCAAGCGATTTCACTTTACGCTGTCGATATCACGTTACAGCTTGACCTGAATTGGTACTGGTGATGATCAAGCGATTTCACTTTACGCTGTCGATATCACGTTACAGCTTGACCTGAATTGGTACTGGTGATGATCAAGCGATTTCACTTTACCTGAATTGGTACTGGTGATGATCAAGCGATTTCACTTTACGTTGTCGATATCACGTTACAGCTTGACCTGAATTGGTACTGGTGATGATCAAGCGATTTCACTTTACGCTGTCGATATCACGTTACAGCTTGACCTGAATTGGTACTGGTGATGATCAAGCGATTTCACTTTACGCTGTCGATATCACGTTACAGCTTGACCTGAATTGGTACTGGTGATGATCAAGCGATTTCACTTTACGCTGTCGATATCACGTTACAGCTTGACCTGAATTGGTACTGGTGATGATCAAGCGATTTCACTTTACGCTGTCGATATCACGTTACAGCTTGACCTGAATTGGTACTGGTGATGATCAAGCGATTTCACTTTACGCTGTCGATATCATGTTACAGCTTGACCTGAATTGGTACTGGTGATGATCAAGCGATTTCACTTTACGCTGTCGATATCACGTTACAGCTTGACCTGAATTGGTACTGGTGATGATCAAGCGATTTCACTTTACGTTGTCGATATCACGTTACAGCTTGACCTGAATTGGTACTGGTGATGATCAAGCGTGCCCGGAGTGCATATCTTTCCGGTGCCACAGGAGCACTCATCGGTTGTTCTAATCTTCATTCTGATGAATATGTAATATTTTAATCTGTTGTGACATCCAAGGAGAATCTGAAAACCTTGATGTGCACGTCTTTGTCGTGCTTATGACAGACGTAATTTCTCTGTTAGCCTTTGAACTCTCTTTCCCATTCGCTTTTATATTTTGCTTTGATCATCGTTGTGGCTTCGTTGACTTCTGTCTATTTGCGGGAATTCTCCACTTTTCTTTGCCTTTTATCCAGCTTCCCCATTCCCGGTGATATTGCTTTGAGGTGGTGTCCATAGCACAACTCCTTCGTAGATGGTGGGCAATATTAGTCTCTTGCAGTTTCTGATCACTTCGTCCAGTTATGACTGACAAAGCATCTACAAGAAAAACAACTTGGTTGTCCTAACCCTCTTCTGTCAACAGGGGTTCTCCTGCTTGCGTCTGCCTCGGCTATAAATGTGCTGGAAAACTATCAAGTTTCTGAACGCTACTGCGCAACACCATACCTGATCCGTTGCCCTGGCTTCTGATATGTCTCTGTATACATGAGTCCAGGTACTGTTTGGGAAACGTTGTTCTCTGAATTTTGGAGTGGGCATAAGATCGATATCCTCCATGTCCACAAGGATCCTGCATTGTTTACTATGGTGGACGAGCATACAGCATGTTCCTGCAAAGAATGGAATAAGGCTTGCTCAAATTGTTGTTCCTTCGCCAAAAAAAAAAAAAAAAATCATTGCTTCCACTGCATTGGCGTGAGAATAAGAATGGATCAGATTAGGGGAATCTTCAACAGAAATGGACCCATCACACCATGTTCCCTATCCATAGCACTTGACCTTTGGAGAGTATGGAGAATGTGTTCTGGATCAATGAACACTTACTCATGAAGACGTAAGCAGTCCGTGTATATAAATATCACAGCACACTGTTAGACATACAAATGGTGTCATCAATTCAATAAATCACTTATGAGTTGCATCTTCCTTCTTAAACGCAGTCCAATACTTATATGATTAATAATAATTCCCGGTTATTGTAATAGTTTATTCATGTTTCTCCATGTCAGCTCAGAAAGAAACCGAATTCACCGAAATCGCGAAATGAATCTCGCCCTTCTTGCAAGTCTACTATGTCTGGCGAGCCTATATTTGCCCCATGGTAGGGGTAGCAGGGCGAGTTATGAAGCACCGGAAGTTGATTTAGCGCCTGCGTAGACAATCTCGAGCAACCAAAGTAAATAAAATGGCGACCGCAAAAGGCAAATATACTTGATGTAATCCTCGGAATCCGTCCATGTCCTTTCGTCAATTGCACAATTAATGATATCTGAATAGCAAGTGCTTATCTTCCGACCCAAAGAGGGGGTTTTCGGGAGATATAACGCCGCAGGGTGAGATTTTATAACGAGTAAAATGTGTCTACTAGATTGTTTATATTTCATTGTGTTGCCTGACACTGAGATCCAATCAGGAAATAGCAATGACCAGCTGATATATATTTTGCAGGAAGATGGAGTTGAGGGTTGGGAACAAGTACAGGCTGGGCCGAAAGATTGGGAGTGGTTCTTTCGGTGATATTTACCTCGGTAAGAGCTTTTATGTCGAAGTCGATAACGTTATCCTTTGTTTTGTCTTCCAATGGCAGCAGACTCCTTTACCAAAAAAAAAACAACACATTATTATTGAAAACATTAGTGCATTGAATAGAATATTTCTTTAGCCTAAAGAACAGTTACCTCAGATTAGTGATTGAGTTCGATCAGTCATATATTTCTAACATATTAACACATTGTGCAAGGAAGTTAAAATAAGAAGGGACAGACTTCAGTACCTCCAGCCTCAGTCTGGTGACGAAAGTGTGATGTCTGAGAGCTATGTCACATGCTAATTTTCTCAGACATTTTAGGCACTTTTGCATATGTCTTTCTTCCCAGGCCCCCCCCCCCCCCCCCGAGTACCATACAGTCCTGTTACATCCTTCATCACATAGTTGTTTGCCAAGATTTCCTGTTCTCGGTGAGTCTTTCAACTTCATCAAGGGATGTTATGCCCACTAAACTGGCTTCTCTTAACAATGTCCTCTTTGTCTTCGGCCTGTAGTGCTCCACATGATTAGCTTGTTTTGGTATTCTCTGATTACTTCTCATCACATGGCCTACATATGTCCATCTTTTTTCTGATCACCCATGAGACAGGTTGTTGCTTGCTCATCGTTCCACTTTATACCAAGTATTTTCCTTAGGCATTTGTTTTCAAAAGAGTCTAATTTCTGTATCATACAGTAACACAGTATAATTCCTTCCCCATGCCACCTGTAAGATCTGGATTTACCAGTTATTCTCATATGATGATAACATTTGCGTACTTGAAGAAGCTTTTAAATAGCATGGTATTTGTGGAAAACCCTTGCGGAAGCCCCATGTGCCCTGGGCACTTAAGGTTCAGAGAGAGAGAGATACTTATACCCAAAAACAATTTGTACATCACCCTCTGATGTGCCAGCAGCTCAAGGAAAAAATGGACACTAACACCGTATCTCCTAAGTGCTCCATGACATAATAGGGGTACCTTTATTTATATTTTTACCCACCAGTGAAATCGGCTGTCTCACAGTCTGGCATTTGCTTAATTTCAAGTAAGTCTGTCCCTTCGGAGAGTTTCAAAGTTACATTAAAGGGTCTCTTCATGTTATCTAATTTTTGTTGTTGTTGCATTGTTACAGTAACATTCTCAGTGTTCCTGGATTTCTTTATGTATGCCCTTTATTTGGTGGTCTTCTATGGTTGATTCATGTCAGTGTCATCATGGTAGAAGTCCATTAGAATTTTTAAAAAATGTTCATTGTTTTATATTTGTTTCAGGAGCAGACTGTAGGTCAAAATCATGATCAGTTATTGTGCTTAGAGATATAGAAGTCCGGGATTAAAACTGTTCATCCACTTTGGTCTTGCACACTCTTTCTGTTTTCTATTTTGTCATCTTTGCACTTTGGATTCTTTTAGAAATTGTTTCCATGAACTTTTTGGTTGTCAGGTCTTCTTTCCCTGAAGTATCCAGTCTGTTACTGGTTTTGGTCATATATATTTCATGTGTTGTACATACTGAATCTGATATAACTTCCATTGCTTTATATTGTTTGTGTTCTTGACTATTTAAAACAAAAGTTGGAACAGGTTTATTGATTAATGAGCAGACAGATATAACAGCCTGTTTCACAACTTTTTTTTTCCTATAACATTGTATATATTTATAATGTTTAGTTCTATATATATTATGTGTGTATATTTATATATTTAGTTTTATACAGTATATACCTACACTAGACACTGCCTGATTTGGCAATTGGTGATCCATAGCTGACATGCCAGCATCAGGGTTGGTGAACTATAACTAGCCAAGACCTTGCCCCACCTCTCCGTAGTACATCCACTAACAGAGCTAGCCTGACTAACAGGACAGGAATTGCCATGGTCCCTGTGACAGGGAAGTCTGCTAAAGAAACATTGCACATCACCTGCTTTTTACCTCTGCTCAGGGGCTGAAAAAATAGCTGCCATAGTACACTTCCAGTCTGACATTTATGCCTCAACACCATCACATCTTTGACTGCAAAGAATGCCAGAGAGATTGAAAAAGAAGAAGATACACCCAAAAACAGTCTGTGTTGTCTGTGTGCTTGTACTTTAGTGCTTTTTACAGTTTTTCTGGACTTTTTTTTTTCCAGAGTGCTGCCATGATTTAGTATCCCCTTGTTCTGTATAGAGAAACTGTTCAGTCTTATGTTTTATAGTGTTTGAGTTCTTTAGTTTGGTTAAGTAGGCATGCATCGTCTGCATAATCCAAATATTATAAATACTCAATAAGATTCCATCACAAGGCACTGTTTGTTTATGTAACAACATAGGCACAGATATTTCTAATGGCGAAGAGGTAGCCATAAAGTTGGAATGTGTAAAGACCAAACACCCACAGTTACACATTGAAAGCAAGATCTACAGGATGATGCAAGGAGGTGGTAAGTCAGCCATGTTTTGTGTCAGGGAGGATGCATTGTGCTTGATAAATTGTCATTATTCTGATTAGCAGGCAGATCAAAATTTTTAATAATACAAGTGTAAATAATCCCTTATTGCCTGCCTCTACATGTTCTTATTGTTGCATGTATTTTTAGAGAGGTGAAAAAAGAAAAAAAAACCAATGTGCTATTTGACTTTATGTACTGCTACATTTTAGAAGTAATCAGTTGCCAGAAATGAACAGTTTCATCATTAACAGATAATCCAAAATCCATTTCATGCCTAGAATAATTAGCATAGGATTCAGTTTTACATATTTGGTAAATTCATTTTTCATTATTATTTTAGCTGAAATATTTGAAAACTACTAATGAAACTATATTAAACTTTTTAGTAGCATCTTTATCTGTAATTTTCATATTGTCAGATAATACTGCAGCATTGTGTTTGCACACTATATCATTGTTGCTTATTTTCTCATATGTAGTAGTTGTTATTTAATTAAAAACTAGCGCAATGTGAATGTTTAGCTGTATTATATCACCATATTTAATGTGATACATAACTTATAGTTTGTAGACTATAACCCTTTCATATCATTTGTGTAGGTCTGACTAATTTTGGCATTCTAAATCTGTGTCATATTTTCATGTCTGTTCTGTTAAGCAGTTTTGAGGCAGGTGGATATTTGGGTGTTATATTTTATTGATGTTTTGTTGAACAGTTGTGAAACACGTAAATGTTTTGATGTCATTTTTTGACATTTTCGTAAACAGTTTTTAGGCAGGTAGATTCTGGGTGTCATTTTGGTGATTTCTTCTTCTTTGTTTGCTTCTGTCACAAAGATCGTCCCGTGATCCTACTGAATTTACTCCTGTGGTCCTTGATTGGTCCTGTGGTCCCTGAGAGAGCCACAAGAGATCCCAGAGAGGACCACATGAGGTTCAGAGTATCGTGGAGCTTGGGCCTGTATTCTCAGTGGGTCACAGAAGCAGGATTGCGTGACACTTTGGTTTTCGTTGCACCAGTTCAATCTAGAGTTGGACTTTCTCACCGGAAAACCTCGATGTGTTTTGGATATCAGTATATCTCCGCCAGGTGAGAGGTGGCAGCCCATCCAGTCCAGCGTTGGACTTTCTCACCGGAAAACCTCAGCATGATTAGGATATGCATATATCCCCTTCGGGTGAGAGGTGGTTGCCTGTCTAGACTGCACTGATCCAGTGTCTCTGACTTCAGCGTTTTGTAGTCATGGCCGCTACCCATCCTAATTGTGACCAGGATGGAGCTTTTTTCCAGGAGGACGAATCCTTGCCGCTAGTAGGTTTCACCCCTGGGTTAAGCCGGTTTAGGAGTATTTTCCCAGTATGGGCGCCTTTTGGACGTGGCTGACCTCTAGAGCAGAGGTGCAGTGGTATGAGTAGCTCTTGTCACAAGACTACTGGACATATTGATTAATCTTCACTTTATCTTTTCCATCACCTTTTCCCATCATCGCCGCTCAGCAACCCTATTCGCATTTTCTTCATTGGCCGGGAGGAGTTTCACCCCACATGCAGCAGATGAAGAATCTCACCAGCACTGTCGTAGTTTAACCCCTAGGTTAAACTGGTTCAGGCAGTTCACCCGGTATGGATGCACGTAAGACATGGCCGACCTCCAGAGCAGAGGTGTTGTGATTTGAGCAGTCCTGACCTCGAAACTACTAATTACTTCAGTTAATCTTTTCTTTCACCTTTTCCACGGTGGCGCTGTGCAGCAACCCCATTCGCATCTTTCTTCACTGGCCAGGATTAGCCCCACTCCACACACGGCAGCTGAAGAATCTCGCCAGCAACGGGTTTTAAATCAGAGTTTTCCTTCCAAACATGACTCTCATCTATCCGAAGCGTTTGGTTTTCAGGTGCCAGATATTCGCCTTCGCCCCTTCTGTCAGTTTGAACAGTTTCGCCACGAGAAGGCCAGGAGCTGGACTTGACTGTCAGAAGCTATTTGAGACACATGCCTTGGAGACATTTAACTGGAGTGGAGAGAGTATCCTCCACCCCACCTCCGGCTATGACAGTCCTTAGAACCATTTTGGTGATGTTTTTGGTAAACAGTTTTGAAGCAGTTAAATTTTTTAAAGTTGATCATCTTCTCTGTCTCATTTACTAATATTTGAGTGACATAATCACTTAAGTAACAAACACCCCTCCCCAAATTTGTCTTACACCGTTTGGTCTTTGTCATTGCCTTCTCAGTAGTGGCACCTGTTTCTTCATTTAAGACACTGTTCCTATGTGATATGTGTGTGTGGCATAGTCTTTCCCCAGTTCTTCACTGTCCTCATGATATATGGAAAAAAATCACTAATGTATGTCTTCTCAAAATACTTGTTTTTCCACATCTGTCCACTTTGCAACCAACAGACTTTGACATTTGACTTTGCTATCCCCAAGTTATTTTTTTAAAATGTGTGTCAGGTGCAGATCTATTTCATTTGTTCTTTTTATCTCCATGCACTAAATATTAGAGTTTAATACTAGCAGGTGTTTCCAGAGATTTCTAATGTGAGACAGTCCAGTATCTGGTGTCATTTAGTTTCTTTTATATGTCTGTTGCAGTACATTTATGTGTGGTCCACAGTCAGTCCATATTTGTTGACCTCTCCTAGAAGTTTTTTTTTATATATTTGCTGGTGGATAGTCTAAAATTCATTATTGTACATGCCTGTCAATCTTAATTGTCTGCTGCTCACTGCTTTCACTGTAGATAGAAGCTTAACAAGCTCTTCAAAGTTGGCCACTTTCTCCTACCACTTAATGTTAATTATTTTGTGCAGGAGACAAAAGATGGAAACTGTTAAATTTTTTTTTTTTTCCTCATGCGCTAAATATTTTATCCACATATGAGAATCATTTAAGCAAAGTACATGAATCAGGTAAATTAGAACCTTCCTGAATAATCATTTCAGATTAAAATAGTTACTAGAATAATCCTAAAGGTGACAGCGCTTTTATTTCAGACTAATTATTAATTACATTTTGTAAAATTATTTCTTTTATCTATTTCGTATCACTTTTGGAATATCGGGAAAGCAAAACAAAATGCCGATTAAAAAAAAAAATAGTCTTATGAACTTTATAGATAACTTAGAATTTGTTTCACGTCATCACTTTTTAAACTTGGATTGGAAAAGGTTAAAATAACATTTTATGTTTAGTAAAAGTTGTTTTTTTTTTTCTCTTCAGAAATTTGTGTTGTGGGCTAAATAATTTAAGGACACAGTGGCTTTTGTATTTCAGTGTCATTTTCTTTGATATGAAAATTTTGTCAGGATACAACAGAAAGTTCAGTTGTTAATAAAGAGAAAGTTATCTAGAATTCACGGTTTTTGTTTCATTTTCTTTTCAGATCCAACTTTTATGGAAACAATTTAAGTTTTTTGAAATTGTTGCAAGTTTTAACATTTAACAAGATTTTTTTTTTAATGCATGAATAGAAATTCTGAAGCTTATAATGAGAAAACATAATGCTTGTTGAGAATGACAGCTCCTGGATGAGAAATAACCCTCATGTTTATCTGCTTATTTTGTGAGAGCATTTTATGTAACGTGTTGGTCCTGCCTGTTTGCTGTTATAATAACATGCATGGTTTTAATTCATTTTGAAAGTGAAGCTGTGTTGGGTATCATGTCTTTAGGTGACCGGGTATCAAAAGAAGTGAATGTCATATGAATGTGAAACATGCAGCAGTTTGTAGCATTCTTTCCCAGTTTGTCAGATTTTATTTTTTTGCGAATCATACAATACAAATTTACTTTCTTAAGTATCTGTCACTTTCACAGTCTTAAATGTATCACTTTCTGTTTGAAGCAGGTCATTGTGTTTAGAAAGATAAGATAGTTATCATGTTGAGTAAAGTAGGGATCGCTGATGTCATTTAAGTTATCATGTTGAGTAAAGTAGGGATCGCTGATGTCATTTGTCATTGTGTGATGCTTCTAGAAATCTCACTCTCTCTCTCTCTCTTGACCCTGTAGTGCCCAAGACACAAGGGACTGTTGGTGGCAAGAGATTTTTACTGTTGTCAGTTCTCTTCTGTCCTATTGGCTGTCTTTCTTGTCAGTCCTTTTTTTGCCATCATTTCTCTGCTGTACGTTTCTGTGTCTCTTTGGATTGTCTCATACTTTTTCTACCCGGTAGAGTCCACGTCAAAGAGGTTCATGATAAGGATTCATTTGTCATGTTCACAGTGTGACCAGTCCATTGTCACCTTCTCCTTTCAGTCGCTGTCGACATTGGTGTTATGCTTGTCTTTCTTAACAAGATGTCATTTCCTATGATATTTAGCCAGAAAACTCCTGATTTTATGTAGACATTTGCTTTGGAAGACCTCAAGTGTAGCTCCTAGCAGTAGGTTATAGAATACATCATGTTCAGTAAGTTTAGGATTCTCTTCTCTCCCCCCCCCCCCCAACCACCATTTTGAGTTCTGATAATGATGTTTGAGTTCGATTTTTGTGTAGTGTCCTGTTTTCTATTCATAAACTACATCTGTGTGTATAGTGCAGTCTTGTCTGTTTTCAGTCTTTTTATCCCAAAACTAGTGTGGGAAATTTATGTCTTACGGCTAGATAGACTGGAGGGTAGTAGTAGCAGGCCCCAAACCCTGCTATCTTTTGAGGGAGAAGTCTCTATGTGATTTAAATCAGTGGGTGTCAGCGAAGATGACTGTGACAGCAGTGAACCAGAACTGGCCAAGACCTTTTCATGGGCTCCTGATAATAGACATGGGTAAACTGTGGCCTGGCTGTAAGGGTAGGACTTTTCATGCTAGTGAAGATCCTTTGTTGGGTTTTCAACCATGACACTATGATTCTTTCTGCATATTGTGGCTCAGCATTGTCAAAGCATCAGTTCAGAGAATAGCAGTTTGCATTTGTAGAATGGGGGAATGTATTATCAGTGACAGTAATATATTGACAGCTGTTAATAAAAATTGTGACAGACCTAAATTTGAAATATCTTGCCATCATTTTTAAAGAAGAAAACTTTGTTGAGCTCACCAAAACAGATTTACATCAGTTATTACAGGAATTATATACAGGACTGACACTTTTCAAGCATCTGACAAATGCTTTCTTTGTATTTATACAGAATTGTGGGACATGTTTTTGCATGTAATATTTTGTTGGAAATTATATTTGGAAATAGTACCAGTAAATGTACATGGATCACTTTAGTGCTGGGTGTTTCTTTGTGAAGAAGTTCTTCTCTTCCTCTCCTATTCATCCTTCTCCTTATCCTGTTTAGCCCACAGCATTTTTTTCATACACACATACACATACACCCACACAGAGCAACAAGTTTTGCATTTCAACTCGATAATTTGCAACTGAGTGATGATGGTTGTGCACAGGCAGCTGAACACAAGCATGACTGAGTGGATCGTTTGAAATACATAGCACAGTTTATATCTTTTTATTTCATGTATGTGAAGCACCAAAATGGGCTTTTTAAAAAGTTATTGACACCCCCCTGCATGTTACATATAAATAGGGTGTTCTCAAATTATGTGTATGATGTTAAAAAATTAGTATTTTATGAACAGCATATGAAGTTTTAATTTTATTTATTATATTTTAAAGAAAAAGTTTCTCTGAACTTTTTCGCAATAACAGAAATATGATTTAATTGCTCAAAATTCCCACCATCAGCATAAATATTTATGTGCCACATTGGATAGCATTGGTGATCATACTTCTCCATCTTGTGTAATCTTTGAATTTTTTTGATCAGTTCAAATATTTTTCTTTTTCCATGCCACTTGGTAAGTCTGCTGAGACATTCTTCTCTTGGCTTCTCCATTTTGCTTTACAATTGTCCACTCATAAATCTACGTAAAATAATGTAAATGTATGTAACATAAATATATGGCAAAAATATTATCATCAGTCCTCTAATCCCAATGGAGCATAAGGTATCAACAAAGGTTCTCCAGCCATACCATGAGCAAGTCGGGATACCTCAAACCAAGTCTTTCCAGCTTCCTTTAGTTTTTCCTGTATTGTGCATCTCAGTGTCCCCAATGGCTTTCCCCTCTTTCTTTTCCCTTGAGGTGTCCAAGTCAGGGCAATATAGGAGTGTCTTGTTCTTTCCTTTTGCAATACGAGTGTAAATATATTAATATTTTTCTTGCCCTATGCTTGTTAGTTTGTAGATCATTTGGTGTAACTGATATCACTAATGTGGTGAAGCTGATGGTGGACATTTTGAACATTTGAACCATGTTTATGTGCTGTGAAAAAAATTGTATTTTAGCTTTAAAGAAACTGTGTATATTGTTAATGAAATAGAAATATTTAAAGTGTATACATAATTTTTAAACACCCTGCAGATTTGTTCAGTGGTGTTAGTTACAATTGCTATGGGATTTGCATGGCCATTGTGTGCTTACCACTCTTTGGAACACTGGTTTATAACATTGTTTATAATAAACAAGGATTTGTGTATTTAGTGAAATAAGAATCTACAATTCTGTAGATAATTCACACTGATTTGTGGTTTTAATACAGCAAGTTAAAAAAAAAATAAAGGTGCAAAAGTATTATTGGAAATGAAGGAATGAATGGCACAGTGTAGTTGATAGAAGCTGAATATTTATGTTTTATGAAGCACATGTAAAATATTTGAGATAAAATTATGAAAGCACATAGGCTATGTTCCAGGTACTTAATGCTGTTCTCTTCACTCAGATGTATTTATCTCATGTGGTTGCCTCTGTACATCTCTTACAGCAGCCATTTCTTACCATCTGTTATGTGTGGATTTAGTTTTGCTTTCTAGCCATTCCTGTAAAAGAGAACTTCAGTTCTAACTTCAGATAACATAAACTGTATAAAAGTTTATCATGTTTCTTGTCTGGATTGAAGAATAGATTTTGCCTTGTTTCTTTATTGATCACTTTTTTTTTTGTTTTATAACATTATTGCACTCAAATCATATGACAAAATAATATTTGTTTATCTTAGAATATTTTTTTTTCCTCTTTAAATGCAATGTAGAAGCATTTGTTACTGATCCAAATTATGGACATATTAAAACATTCATAATTAATTTAATGATGTTATTTGTTATAATTTTTTGTTTGTAGCTAATACTGTGTATATTACTGCTAATAAAGATTGTGCTATCAGAAATTTGGAATCAGAATTGTAGGAGTCAGTAATACAAGTTTAGCATTACTATAGTTAGTGATTAGTGTACTTTATATAAAGATTGAAATGGTTAATACTGTAAGAATTGTTTAGTTATGACATTATATATAGTGTGCTCAGAGTATGTGTGTCTTTGGCTTCGCAGTTGGCATTCCAACAATCAAATGGTGTGGAGCAGAAGGTGACTACAATGTCATGGTCATGGAACTTCTTGGCCCAAGCCTTGAAGATTTGTTCAACTTTTGCTCACGCAAATTTAGCCTTAAGACTGTCTTGCTTCTGGCAGATCAGTTGGTGAGTTAATATATTCATGAATATTATAGTTTTTAATAGTTAGAGGTGTTATTATAAGCAGTCATTGTTGACTGGTGTGCATAATCTAACAATACCAAGAGACAAGGCATCCTTTCCTAGGAATGAGCTTGAACATGGCTGGGTCTTATGTCTATGCTGCTTGTACATAGAGACCATGTTGCAATGAGATCAATAGAGGGATGCGTCCTAACTTCAGCAGCACATGAATACAGGTGAAATGACTTGCGGGTGCTGTTATCCTTAAGTTGGTGCTTTCATATCTTGGGGAACTTTAGACATAATCTCTAGGTTGCTATCCTCTCACCATTTTTTTGTTCTTATTTCAGTTAATGGGCTTTGAAAGCTTTCCTCTGAACATTTACTAAACTGCCCTGTATTGGAACATCTTCACTAAATTCTCCCATCACCAGCATACTGTAATGGAGAAATGGAACAGCTGAAAAAAAGGGTTTAAATTTTTTTCACCTGGTAAAAAAGAAATTTTAAAAAAAATTAAAATTTGTAAATTCAGGGACTGCCAGGGTTACATTACTTGAACATTCTGCATATCATGTTCCCTTATCTGAGTATCCATAAAAGAGATATGGTGGCATTTTAAAAGTCATTTATTTTAAAATAAAAAAATGTACTAGAAAGTTGATAGTGTCTTGTTATTCCACATTACACTTCAGTATGAGGTGCATGTAGAACTTTGCACACATTGAATATGAAAGTCCACCTCTTGGTGCTTTCATCACATCTCTCTTTTCAACCAGAATACAAATCTGTTACCTTTTTTGCTGAATGTTTACTTTCTGATCTGTTACATGGGCCTAGAAGAAACAGTTTGTGACATCAGTGTTCAAGGGGTGTGCTTGTTTCACATCAGGTTGATGGATAATGTCTTTATACAGAAGTTTTTGACAAAGTAAAACATGAAAATATGATATAAGTGTTTGAGAAACTTTGAATTGATGATAAGAGCATGAGAATCATTAAGAATATGTACTAGAATCAGAGAGCAGAATGAATGCACAATGACATAGTTGACTGTCAAGAGATAAAACAGGGCATAGATCAAGAATTTATCTTCTTCTCACTATACAGTGATAACATTAGGAGAGGCAATACAGATTGAAAAGAGTAACAGTAGGTCACAATGTCAGGGTCTTTGGTATGCTGGTGATATATACTTGATAGAAGAAAGTAAAGAAAATTAAGGAAGACATGATCAGAGTTCTTTGGAGATGCCATGAGATGACAAATTTAACAACTTCAGAGTTGCTGGTAAACCCTAGGAAAAGAAGCAAGAGAAGGAAACTAAGCAACATCTGAAAGTTCTGACCCAGTGGGGAGGGGGGGACGACTATGCAACATCTGAAAGTTCTGACCCAGTGGGGGGTGGGGGAACTAAGCAGCATCTGAAAGTTCTGACCCAATTGGGGGGGGGGGGAAATAAGCAACATCTGAAAGTTCTGACCAAGTGGGGAGGGGGGGAGTAAGCAACATCTGAAAGTTCTGACCCAGTTGGGGGGGGGGGGGGGTAACTATGCAACATCTGAAAGTTCTGACCAAGTGGGGAGAGGGGGGGAGGACTAAGCAACATCTGAAAGTTCTGACCCAGTGGGGAGGGGGGGACGACTATGCAACATCTGAAAGTTCTGACCCAGTGGGGGGTGGGGGAACTAAGCAGCATCTGAAAGTTCTGACCCAATTGGGGGGGGGGGGGAAATAAGCAACATCTGAAAGTTCTGACCAAGTGGGGAGGGGGGGAGTAAGCAACATCTGAAAGTTCTGACCCAGTTGGGGGGGGGGGGGTAACTATGCAACATCTGAAAGTTCTGACCAAGTGGGGAGAGGGGGGGAGGACTAAGCAAAATCTGAAAGTTCTGACCAAGTGGGGGGGGGGGGAACTAAGCAACATCTGAAAGTTCTGACCCTGTGGGGGGGAAGTAAGCAACATCTGAAAGTTCTGACCAAGTGGAGAGGGGGGGGGGAACTAAGCAACATCTGAACGTTCTGACCAAGTGGGGAGGGGGGGAACTAAGCAACATTTGAAAGTTCTGACCAAGTGGGGGGGGGGAACAGACTAAGCAACATCTGAAAGTTCTGACCAAGTGGGGAGGGGGGGGGCAGACTAAGCAACATCTGAAAGTTCTGACCAAGTGGGGAGGGGGGGGGGAACTAAGCAACATCTGAAAGTTCTGACCAAGTGGGGAGGGGAAAACTAAGCAACATCTGAAAGTTCTGACCAAGTGGGGAGGAGGGGGGACTAAGCAACATCTGAAAGTTCTGACCAAGTGGGGAGGGGGGGGGGAACTAAGCAACATCTGAAAGTTCTGAACAAGTGGGGAGAGGGGAAAGAAAATAATTTGGAGTATCTAGGTCCACACAGAATGGAGAAACATGCATGTATGTTATCATTTCACCTGATGATTAAACATTGTACTGCTTTCTTGTGTAGGTGTCTCTTGTGTTTGCACTTAATGCCAGTACTTGTTTGTCTTTAGATGGAGTAGAACTTATTGTATTATAGATGTTTTCATTTCCACAGATAAGCAGAATAGAATACATCCATTCAAAAAACTTCATTCACCGAGATGTTAAACCCGACAATTTTCTCATGGGTCTTGGAAAGAAAGGCAATCTAGTGTACATTATTGACTTTGGACTGGCCAAAAAGTACCGTGATGCACGGACACATCAACATATACCATACCGAGAGAACAAAAATCTTACAGGAACTGCCCGATATGCCAGTATCAACACACACTTAGGAATAGGTATGTTAAAGTTTGGGATGTATTTATTGGTTGTGTTGTTCTCTCCCCCCCCTCCCCTCCCCAACACTCCCCCAGTCTCTCTCTGTCTCCCTTTAGAGTGCATTTGTGTATACTTGTCTGTCTCATAAGCCCAAAATATTGACTTCTCTTTTGTAGAACAGTGTTGATAGTATAACATGAGAACCTTATCCTTTATGGTTATGTGCCTCTTATCAGCATATAAACATCTCTCGATCATCTTCAGATATATCTTGGCCTATTTTGGAGCACAGATCCTCAACCAATTCTCTCCACCCTGCCATTACTTGGATTGTTCACTCCAGATCTCTGTGACTTCTTCAGTATTCTGTCTTCATCATAAATCTCTGTATCTTTTGTAGGTATTCATGCATTTGTTTGTATCTCATTTGGGTTTCAGGCCAAACACACTTGGGAGATGTTAGATGCTTAGCTAGCTACAAGTTACTTACACATCTATATGCATTTTTTTCATGCTTCTTATTTAGTCAGTGTGTGACACTCATTGCAACTAACTGGATCTGCTCAATTAATTTTTTTTTTCTTTCTTATCATTTTATAGAACAGAGCCGAAGGGATGACATGGAATCCTTAGGTTACGTGTTCATGTACTTTCTTCGAGGAAGTTTACCCTGGCAAGGCCTCAAGGCAGCAACCAAGAGACAGAAATATGAACGCATTAGTGAAAAGAAAATGTCCACTCCCATAGAGGAACTGTGCAAAACCTTTCCATGTAGGTTTGATTACACATGTTCAGTCAGTCATTTACATGTCCCTTGCGGAACTTTTTCTCCCTTACAGCTTTCCTGTAGGCTTCTCGGTTGTAAGCAAGATGCCTTGCTGCTGATGCATCCATTTGCAGATTATCGTCTTGCAGCCATCTTCACCTTGGCCTTCCTCTCTTTCTCAATATGTACCCTTCCAAGACGATCTTCTCTAAATTCTTTTGATATTTAATGTGTCCAAAAATATTTAAGTTCTCTGTTTGATCCTCATTACTAGCCAGCCTTCTTGAATATTAAGTTCTTCTAGTATGGATATATTTGTTCTTTTTTTGTGTCCATGATATTTGAAGAACTCTGCTGTACCATTTACATTCAAAGGGATTTATGTGTTTCTCAGCTGTTTTGTTAAGTGTCCAGGTCTCACAAGGCATATGTTGCGATGGGAAAGATGCATACCATTAAAAATCTTATTTTTGTTGTTCTGTATGTTCCTCTCCACAGCTTCTTTAGTTGGTTTTCTTTCTGAAGAGCAATAGATGTCCTCCTTTTAATTTCTCTCATTGTATCTCCGTTATTAGTTAGTAATGATCCAAGATATTCAAAACTTTCCACCTTTTCCAATTTTTCCTCATTGATATATATTTCAGCTGCCTTATTTGTTTTGTCAGTTGTCATCAGTTTAGTTTTCTTTGCATTAAGATAGAGGTTTTGCTCTGCACTGTTCTTACGGACTGACATAATTAGTTTTTCCGTTCTTTTTTATGTTGTGGACAGTAATACTGTGTTATCAGCATGTCTAATCTCTGGCGTTTCATAACCTCCAGTTGTTATGGCATTGTAATATTCTTTGTCTACATCTAGAGAAATTCCTCATTATATTTTTAGTATACAAGTTAAATAAGTAAGGTGACAGTAAGCGATTGACGGACACCTTGTTTTATGTCAAACCAAGTTGTTGTTTCATCATTTATTCTTACTGCTGCCTGTTGGTCCAGATACAGCAATGACATTAATTGTATCATGTGTTGGAAAACCCATTTCTTCCATTATTTCCCATAATTTCTGGTGTTATACACAATCAGATGCCTTTGAATAGTCTGTAAAAGATAAATATAGATTTACATTAAATTCTCTGCATTTCTCTGTTATTAATCATATATTGAATATATGATCTCTTATTCCTTTTCCTTGTCTGAAACCAGCTTGGACCATATTGACTTCTTCTTCTATTTTCTTATGAAGTCTGCCCATTATGATTTTTAATAGAATTTTACTGGCATGACTAATCAGGGCTGTGGTTCTGTAGTTTGTGCATAATTTCAAGTTACCCTTTTTTGCCAGTGGTATGAATATAGTTCTTTTCTTTTTTGACCAGATACCTGAATGCTATATCTTTTTACATAGTGCATGATAGATTGTTGCACATTCCTTTACTCCTGCTTTAATAAGCCCAGCTGTTATCTCATCACATCCTGGTAATTTACCATTTTTTTTAGATTCTTTATTGCCCATGAAACTTCTTCAATTGTTGGTTCAGGTTCTTTCTCCTCCAATAATAATTCACACCGTTGATTTCTGCTTTCACAGTCAGTTGTTTCATACATTCCTCTGCAATATTCCTTCCATCTTTCTAGAATTTCCTCTGTCTCTGTCAAGGTATTCCTCATCTCATCACAAATTACATTTAGCTTAGGTGTGACATTTCTCGTTAATGCCTTCATGTCTTTAAACATTTCACTATCTCTTCCACACTTCTGATGTCCTTCTGTTCTTTAACAACAATCTTGTATGTATTGTTTTTTTTTTTGTCTTTTCCTGTGTTTCTTCGTACTTCTTTTGTTAAAGATTTATAGTCCTCTTTGTTGTTATTTTGTCACTTGTGTCACAATTGGCACCTTGTAGTGTTTTTGATGATGTTATACTTGATCTCCACCTTCTTTGCACAAAAATGTAATCTGTTTGATTCTTGGTTTTTCCATCAGGTGATGTCCATTTGTAAAGTCTTCTTGGATGTTGTGTAAAAAAGTGTGTTAATGACCATTAGCTCATTTTCCATGCAAAATGCCATTAGATTGTCACCTGCCTCATTTCTGTGCCCTATAATAAAATTTCCCCAAAACATATCCTTCCGTCTACTGCTCTTTCAGTACCAATCTTTGCATTAAAATCGGCCATTGTTAATACAGTGTCATTTTTTTCATACCTGGTCTATCATCTGCAGTGTGTTATAAAAGTCTTCTACTTCCTCTGCTGCTGATGTAGGTGCATATATCTGAATAATTGTTACATTTCTGGGAGTGCCCTTAAGTCTGATAGTGAGGATTCTATCACTTACTGGATTGTGACCTACAAGAGCCATTCAGAAAGTAATGCACAAGCGTCTATCTGATGTGTATGGAAGTTTTGCAGCTGACAGGAGTACAGTCATTCGCTGGGTTCAGAGAGTCGAAGAATCAATAAGTGGAGATAAGGAGTTGCATGATCAGCTGCTCCATGGACGTCCTGCCACAGCCACCAAGTTAGAAATGTCTAAATGCGCTGAGGGCATTATTCTTACTGGTAGGCGTATCACTACTCAACATTTGACCTTAAAGCTGTCGGTCAGCAATGGTAGTGCAAATGCAGTTATAAAAGCTCTCAGATTTTCTAAGGTTTGCGCAAGATGGGTTCCTCAAAGTCTCACAGATGACTATCGATCGCAAAGGAAAGCAATTTCTTCTGAATTGTTGGAGCGTTTCATTGCTGAGGGAGAGACCTTTTTGGCTAAGATCGTAACAGGTGACGAAACCTGGGCGCATCATTTTGAACCTGAGACAAAAAGACAGTCAATGGAGCGGCATCATCCGCAGTCACCACGAAGAAAGAAATTCAAGTCAACTCCTTAAGCTGGAAAGGTCATGATCACTGTCTTTTGGGACATTAAAGGCGTGATTCTTGTGGATGTTATGCTAAGAGGAGAGCCAATCAATTCGCAAGCTTACATTAAGACATTGAAAAAACTCAATCAGTGTTTTTTGCAGAGTTCAGCTGCACAAGAATCCAGCAGACCTGCTTCTCCTTCACGACAATGCGCGCCCTCACACAAGCCTGGCAACAAGGGAAGCAATCACCAAATTGGGTTGGACTGTACTACCCCATCCACCCTATATTCTCGATTTGGCACCCTCTGATTTCCATCTGTTTGGTGCACTTGAAGATGCACTCTGAGGGGTAAGATTTGAGGATGACGAAGGAGTGATTCATGCAGCGAGGAAATGCCTACATAATCAAGAGAAAATCTGGCATAGGCTAGGAATACATGCACTTGTTTCGTGCTGGCATAAAGCTGTACAAGTTGATGGGGATTATGTTGAATAATACCGATGTTTACATGACATATCCATTATATTGTGTATAAATTTCACGCTTTTTGAATAAACAGCTCCTGAGAAAAACGATGTGGTGCATTACTTTCTGAATGCCACTAGTAGTAATGCTTTTGATGGTAATTTATCCAAGTAAAAAGCCACTCCATTCTTTCCTTCTAATTCTCCACCAGAGTACATAAAGATACCATCATTCTTGCTCTTGAAGTGACTTGATCCTTTCCATCGATGTTCACAGATTCCCAAAATGTGTATCCTCGTTCTTTCCATCTCGTCACTTATTTGATACGTTCCCTCATACATACTTCTCACATTCCATGTTCATACTGTTATTTTTGTTTTTAGTTTGATGCAGGGATTTTCCTTGGTAGCACCATCAGGATTTTGTCAGTCATCACAATTACTGACCTTTGTCTCATACTCTTCCTCAGTGTTAAAATTAGATCTGTCCGGGCTGGGGGACTTCCCACCAGATCTTTTTTTCTATCTGACCTTCCATATTGCTCAGTACTACTATGATTATGAACACATTTACATCTAAAAATTGTCAAGTATATGATTGTCTAGTTAGAATATTCACTGAGAAAGAGGCCAACACCTAATTTCTTTTACAATATTCATTACAAAAAAAAAATTTCTATTCATGGAAATTTGAAGCTCTTTGCATCTTACAGATTAGCAAAGACCTTGTGAAACAGACATAAAGGGAATGGGCGATAGTGACTTTCTTTTTTTTTTTTTTGCATCCCTTTTGCAAACCTTAGAAACTTGCTTCTGTGTGTACCTCACCACTGTAGAGAACCAATCCCTCCCTTGTTGATAACGCTGTGACAGCCTAATAAATGTGACAAACTCTTGATGATATGATGGGGTTTTGGATAAATATGACAAACTCTTGGTGATATGATGGGGTTTTGGCCATCTGTGGTTTAACAGGGCCTGAAGATGCTGTAACAACTCCCAAAACAGTTTTCATACATTTGTCATGTGTTACTCTTTTCAGTGAAAAATGTAATTATCTTTAAAGCTGTATTTGAATCACTTTGAGAACAAAGTCTTAGAATATATGTTACATTATAATGCTTCAAATGCTTGTTTGTTAATCTGTATTGTAAATTTTCCGTTTACGGATCTCCACATTATAGATCCAGTGGTGTCAAATCTTGCTATACAAGATTTTGGAGAATAAGATGGATTTGTTCTTTCCATTTCTCATGAATTTGAGGTCAAAGTATTCATTTTGCTGCATTGTCTGTGATTTATATAAGTTAATTTTGCTGCATTCTTTGTGGTTTCTAATGTAGTGACATGTATAATTCCCACTTTATTTACAGCTGAATTTGCCACATACTTAAATTTCTGTCGATCCCTGAGATTTGACGACAAACCTGACTATTCCTACCTTCGACAGCTATTCAGAAACTTATTCCACCGCCAAGGTTTCACTTATGATTATGTTTTCGATTGGAACATGCTCAAATTTGTAAGTAAATGACTACTTTTTTTTTTTTTTTTTCACAGTTAATTGCTCTCAGGGAATTTTTAAAGTGTTTCCTTTCTTTTAACTCTGTGTTCCGCTTCTGGCGAGATTCTTCAGCCGCTGTGCATGGAGTGAGGCTCCTCCTGGCCAGTGAAGGAAGATGCAAATGGGGTTGCCGCGCAGCACCACTGTGGAGAAGGTGAAAGAAAGAATTAAATGAAGTAATCTGTAGTCTCGAGGTTAGGACTGCTCAAATCATGGCACCTCTGCTCTGAAGGTCGGCCAGGTCCTATGTGCACTCATATTGGGCGAATTGCCTGAACCAGCTTAACTCAGGGGTTAACTCTTTGTATACTGGGGGTGTTTCCCTCAAAAGACCAATGGGGGGTAAATTTCACAATGTGGAATGGGATGGTTGTCACATTTAAAAGAATGACAAAGGCATAATCTTATTTGTAGTATGATGTATTATACTTTATTTTGAAGAAGAAAAAAAATGTATTTTGTTTTTCTAATAAAATTTTAAACATTTTGTTAGTAAAATAAAAAAAAAAAAGCTAAGCGATGAGAAGAAAGAATGGAAAATGAAGGAAGTGAAATAATTTTTTTTCATTACCCATCAAGTTAATCCACTGTAGTTGGTCATATAATTTCATAATGAATAAAAATGTACACAAACACCTTTTCTTCACATATCCTCCAAAATTTACATGAAAATATACACTAATTATGCATTTACAGCAAACTAAAAACACCAAGTGGGTAGGTAATATTTACATCAGAACAAGTGGGCGGGAGTTGACTAATATTTACCAGAAACGGGCCATTGTGTTTTTTTTTTAATTTGAAGCATTCTACAATATTTAATTTTTTAAATTACACAATCTCTAGCATTACTTATTGTGATATTACAGCTAGTACTAACAAAAAGCTGAGAAGTAGTATCACCAGCTACCCGTCTAGCACGTTTTGCTGCTGGACCAAAAAAAAACCATCGTAATCCTTTGAATCAGCACCATGTGGGTCCTAAAATTCAAAATCTCTACTGCTGCATTCTCTTCACCGCAGTCTAGACATTTTAAAATTAAATTCTTAGCTTGTAATGCAGAAATATGCTGCTCTGGATGAAATAAACTACCACTGGAAACCATATTTAGTGATAAACAAAAACCTAGCGACGATAAACTTAGACAAAAACTCATTAAATTAACACACTGCCGATCTGAATTCATCTGAAACGCACCTTGTGGTGACAAATGGATTCCGGAAGGAAGTCCAACTGCTGGTTTTAAGTATACTTTGATTATTGTCAAAATTAGAAAGCTACAAACCATCAACGTGGAGAATGGGGTACTGAGGGGAAAAAAAAAACCATGCAGGATGCATCTCAAAGGGGACAAAGAGTTAAGACACTGCTGGCAAGATTCTTCGGATGCTGTGCATGGAGTGCAACTCCTCCCGGCCAATGAAGAAAATGCGAAAAAGCAATTAGGGTTGCCGTGCGGTGCCGACATGAAAAGGTGATGAAAAGGATAAAGTGAAGCTTAATCGGTATGTCCAGTAGTCTCACAGTGAGAGCTACTCATACCACGGCGCCTCTGCTCTAGAGGCCGGCCATGTCCAGTATACACCCATACTGGTGAAATATGCCTAAACCGGCTTAAACCAGGGGTGAAACTTGATGGCTACTCAAGTCACGGTACCTCTGCTCTGGAGGCCAGTCACATCCTAAACACGCCCAAACTGGGATAAATGCCTAAACTGGCTCAACCCAGGGGTGAAACTTACTAGTGGTGAGGATTTGTCCTCCTGGACAAAAGCTCCATTGTGGCGACAACTAGGAAGGGTAGTGGCCAGGACCACAAAATGCTGAAGTCGGAGACACTGGATCAGTGCAATCTAGATAGGCAACCACCTCTCACCCAGCGGAGATGTATGTGTATCCTAATCACACTGCGGTTTTCCAGTGAGAAACTCCAATGCTGGACTGGATGGCCAATCACCTCTCACCCAGCTGGGATATACGGCTATCCCAAAACACGTCAAGGTTTTCCGGTGAGAATGTCCAACTCTGGGCTGGATGGGCAACCACCTCTCACCCAGTTGGGATATACTAATATCCAAAACACATCAAGATTTTCTGGTGAGAAAGTCCAACTCTAGATTAAACTAGTGCAACAAAAACCAGTGTCATGCAGTCCCGCTTCTGTGTCCCACAGAGAATACAGGCTCAAGCCCTGCGATACTCTGAACCTCTTGTGGACCTCTCGTGGATCTCGTGTGGGGACCACAGGACCTATCGAGGACCACAGGAGTAAATTCAGTAGGATCACGGGGCGATCTTGGTGGTAGAAGTGAACGAAGAAGAAGAAGAACTCTGTGTTGTCTAATTTGAAGTTAGTATAAGCATTTGTTTATTCCTTAATTCGCTGATAGCCTTGTGTATAGTATGCTCTGGATGCACTCCTTCAATCAGACATTCTGCAACTTCAGAAGCATTGTTATCTAATACAAGTTTGTGTCAGGTGCCCGCTGTGATCACAGAGTTCTAGGTCTCCTCCACCTTGATGCCTTCACACAAAAAACAGTTGGCAACAAATTGAACTACTGTTGCACTATTATGCAGAGATGAAGTGATTTTTAAAGCCCAAAGTAAAATTTCTTTTGTCTGACTGATTTGAAATCCACATGAACTTTATCCTATCACTAGCTAATGAAACACCTTTTAAAAAAATGAAATATAATTAAATGTTGTATTGCTTGGTTTTATAGTTGGAAATCAATATTTTAAACTTCTGTAATTGCTAAAAATTGGCATTGTGTAATTTTCTGGCATAACATGGATTCTGTAATGTTTGATTACAAGAAATTTGTGGGGTTTTGAATGTTATTAGGTAGAGTCGAAGTACATTAAAGAAAATGAAACTGAGCATTTAATTGTAATTTATTATAACATGAATGTTTTCATTAGTGAAACAGCCAGACTTATGAGCTTAGTTCTGGGAGAGCTGTTTATTTATGTTGATACAAACATTTGGAACTTTATGTTTCATAGTGCAGAATCTCATTGTCTCCTTCTCATTTACATGAGCATATCTATCTGTCTGTCTATCTTTCTCTCTGTCTGTCTGTCTGTCTCTTTTTTTTTTAACAATATATTTACATCCAGACTTTATTCTTCAGTTCTGCTACATCCTTAATGCAGTATACCTAGAATCATTATTGCTTTGTGGTTTTATATGCTTGCTAAAATTTTGAGTTCATAATACAGCAGTTTCCAGCTTATGTGGTATAGATGGGCATAAAATGTGAATATTATAATTCTTTTCATGGAGTTTCTAGTTTTATTACATTCTGGCACAAAATATTTTACTTCCAAGGGGGGAAGAGGTCCAGAGGAGTTGGAGAGGGACAGGAAAATGCACAGTTCTGCTGCACGAGCCATGCCTACAACTGCCTTGCCTCGACGCACAGACCAGATGGGGGCCCAGCCAGGAGGCAACTCAGGAGATTTCAATAGTGAGTACTTCAGAGTGTGGAAATGTGAAAGAAGGTTTTTGTAAAGCCTGATTTATAATTTCTAAAATCTCCAGCCTTAGTTTTAAAAAACTGAAAGTCTTTGTGTGCAGTTGTCAAAAAAAAAAGATTGAGTTAATATTACTAAATGTTTAATGGTCAAGTGTTAAAATCTGTGTTAAAATGAAGAAATGGATTAATTTTTTTCATTTTAAATGAGCTATTTATTACTTACATTGAGAATCAGGTTTTACATGACTTTTATAAATATCTGTAGCCTTGTGCATCTTGCACCCCTTTACAGTCAAACTAGTGGTTTGTTTAATAATGTGACGATTATATTCTGATTTCATCATGTTGTTTTTTGTTTTTTTTTCTGGTGATTGTGTGTGTGTTTCTCCACCAAACATGTGTTTTCTGCTTTCTTTTTTTTTTTTTCTTTTATCCCAGCAAATGTCCTGTAAAGTAGAGAAAAATCCTGGCTCACTGTTGATTTTGTATGTAAAAAATTTGCATTTTATTACTTGCATATAAAAGCTCCATAACAGAAAGTTTGCATAACATAGTGCTTTAATCACACTGTGTACATTTACTGATCTGCAGTTTGTAATGTTATATAAAGTGTATTAAAAAGCCTGTGGTCATTTTCATAAAGTTTGTTTCATTCTCTTTTCTGTGTTAATCATAGTTAATATTTTTTGAGTTCCTAAATATAAGATTTGATTATAGGGAGAAGCCATTGTTTTAAAAGGTAGTTGTTATTCTGCCTTTTATGGGACAGAACAATTTGTTCTTGTACCTGTTGGTGGCAGTGGTGGCACACAAGAGCTTTCTTTGTGCCCCAGATAGAATGATGCCCTTTTGGTGAGCCACAGTTGTGAGGATCTTCGGCAAGTTTGTGTGATGGGCACTACATTATCTCTACTGTTCACCAGATAGCCTGTTTTCTTGCTAGTGAAATGAAGTAAGGTATTGGCCAGCATTTTTACATCAGAGTATATGCTAACTTAGACCATCAGTGATGGCATGGAAGAGAGTGTGTTCTTGTATACTAGACTATTCATAACTGTTTGACTGTGGCATGTATGAAAGTTTCATGTGACGGTGTTTTCACCAAGATAAATATTTAGCTTATCCTCAGTAGAGTTGATGAGTTATTGATTTAGTGAATTGAAAAAAAATTCTAATTAAAAAAACTAATAATAAATAATAATAATAAATGTAACATTTGGGTTAAAAAGTTAGACAATGGGTTTGTTGAATTGTCATTGCACATTAAACAATGTCTAGGACACTTGTTGTCACATAGTACTTTTTTTTTTCTACATAATTTGTCTGTTCTAAAAGTGTGTGTATGGGTTTTTCTTTGACATGAACTAGTGCTCCGCTTTACTAACCACAGTTAGCATCTCAGCTGCAGCATTTTATAGCAAAATATTTAGAGCTACAAGCTTAAAAGATGCTGATGGGCAGTAGATACAGGTCCTAGTGATAACTAACATGCAGAAATATAGCAAGCTAATGTTTGTTTGTAACTGACAGTCACTGACAACTTAACGGAGAGATAAACTAATGAACAGAGTGAGAGTTAAAAACTTTGACAATGATGGATTAAGGGTAAATATAACTGGATATGGAAAAATGAGGAATAGGAAAATCTGAGAGACAAGAATGGAGAATGATCATATTAACAGCTTTGGGGGTTAAAGATTAGACTCCAGATGGAATAGTATGTTGTGGTCAGACCAACTTGTTTGTCCGCAGCGTGAAATGTATCAGACTGAGCTTGTGATTTTGAAACGCTTAATATATTTCTAATATTTTATTTTAGTTTTTAACTCTTCCCCTGCGTATTGTCACTATACTGACGCTTCCGGTTTTCCCGATGCGTGCGGGAATGGGCAGTATACTGACGATTTGTTTCATTTAAAACAACCGGTGTAATATTTAGATTGTACATATTTCGTCCGCGATTCCGGTGACACTTTCAAAATGGCGAATGCGTGCCTAGTTACGAGCGATGCCGAGCGAGAATACGGACGAGAAGCATGGAAATTTTTCAATTTTTTACGATGTAGATAGGGGTATGGACATAGCCTATGGCCACCCCGCTGCTCTTGAATGTTTTCTAAGTAGATTTAGACATATTTAGACGACTGGAGAAGTAGTTAGGAGGTTATTTCATACATTCAGTAAGCGAAAATGCCATACGGAGTCACAATACGAGATCGATAAGTAGATCTACACATCTTAGATGGTAAATAGGGGTAAGAAGCGCGAATCTAGATCTAGCCGATGGTGAGCTGGCCACAATCAGTGTCTAAAAACATCACATTACTTCTTTTTTCCTAAAAAACTCTGCATTTATGAAATTTTCATTCATTTAGCTACACTTTGATACATATTACGTATACGGAAGTACATGGAAACACTGTTTTTCATTCCATTTTACACCTAGACCCCTTACTGACAAGGACCCGCGTTTTTACTCCCGCACTCCAGAAAACGTCCGTGTTTCTTCCTCCAGCATGGGAAGAGTTAATGCATATGTATCCTAAAAATGACTGATGGAAGTAATTTTTTTTTGAGCGGTGATTTAGCACGAAATCTGGCAGATCATAGGTTAAATTTGGTTAGATGTTATACAGATACCAAGAAAAGATTTTCAGATTAAGATATTTGTAGTAAGTGTTTGCATGATGTGTATAACGCAGTATGTCAGAGAGAGTATTTCAGTGCCTGAATTATTTGTTTAACGTGTACAAATTATGTCACTATATTACTTTTAATTTTAAAATATGTCACTGAAGAAGTACAGATCTGTATTATGTAATCATTATTGTGCATGTGTTACTCATGGGGATTATATGAGTAATGCAGTTCCAAACATATACATATATGCCTGACATAGAATCTTACGTGAATCTTGCATCAGGATATGCATGATTTTATTTTCTTATGTTCAGATATTTACTGAATGATAGATTTATTTTTTGCTTTCTTGTACTTACATTCATTTGTATTTCCATTTTTTTTTTTTAATATCCAGTATTTTGTATTATTTCAGAGCAGTGATATGATGGTGATATTTTTCTCTTAGACCTCTTTTTTTTTTTTCCCTTCCCTTGTGAAGCATGCTTTTGTAGGGTGACCATATTGTCATTTAAAGAACATTGTTTAATTCCTGATAATGAAAAGCAGAAAATGATAAGTAAAAAGGCCACACTTATTTAATCTTTAAATGTTGTCTCACAGTAAAACTAATGTGAACGTCTAAATAATTTTTAAACGTATGTTTTTACTTTACTTACCAGAAGTTCAGTCATATTATGTGATCATTTTCTATTTATCAATTGTATTTTTTGTGCCTTTTTATATTTAAAGATATGCTCCCACTATATGGGATTTATTTTGAGGTCGTAAAAGTATTCATTCTATTTAGAAAATAAACTTCTTTCAAGAGAAATGATATTTTGAAGTACATTAGAGAAAAATGAGGTAGCATATTTTAGTGAAAATCATCCTGAATAAAGACTATGGGTTTGAAAACAAAGGTAAGAGGGAGAGGATTTTAAAAAGAGGATTTGATTTGGGGGTGGGAGGTGGGGAACTGGTGTTGACATAGGAAATGAGTGAGCTCGTGTTGGTGAAGATTCAAGTCAAAGTGGTAGAATATGCTGAAGATCTGTTTAAAACACACTTTTAATATGGGAATAACAAGCGATGAAAAGATTTTTAGAAAACCTTTTGTGTATATGGTTTATACGAGGTCTGTCCAAAAAAGAAACCAAACTTTTTAAAAACAAAATTTATTAATATACTTGCAGCATAACCTGTCTAGATCTAGCAAAATTTTTATTTCTGATCTCCTCATGTCAGTGATTCTCTCTTCCAACCCCCCCCCCCCCCCCCCCCTTTTTTTTAAAGGAATTTAGTAAAAAGATAATCTGTATCTTTACACAACCTACTAGCACAATGTTCCTTGTTTGGAAGGTAAGATGAATCTATAACAGAAAGTATAAAAATGCTTTATGAAAATAATTGTACCTGGGGGAAAAAAAGGAAGAAAAAAAAATTATGGCCGATCCTCAGCTTTGAATGAAGAAAAAGTCATCAGAACTCAAGAAAGTGGAAAATTTTTAACTGTTTTTTTTTTTTTAATATCTTGCTTGTCATGTGTAATCAGAAAATAAATCATATTTCTCACTTTTATATACATACTCTTAATCCAAATAAAACTCACAAGAATGCAAGATGCATATCTGGTCTTGATCACACACTCACATAAAAAAAAAAAAAATCAAAGAATTGATCAAAAGTTTCGAATGACCGATTGATAAATAGATAATCCAATGAGCTATGTAAGGGACCTACTATGATTATTTTCCTTGGCAGGAATTAGATGGTGTACTGTTAACCTGTCATTTTGGTCATCCATGGACGGTTCAGTCATCGACCGGCTAGACTTATAAGGGTTAATCAGATTTGTATTCTTCAGAATATTTCTTCGTCTGATTATAAACCACTTCCAACATATTTTCCATTTCTGGAATGCATCTTGGAACTAGTTTCTTGAAATGATGCTTTATGTCCTGTATTGAATTTTCTACTGTCGTGTCATTCATTTGAAATAGGTGGATTTCAACTTCAGAAACAAGAAAAGTCCACAGGGACCCAATCTGGAGAGTAGGACTGCTGCAGAACTAGAATCATCTCATGCATTTCGAAAAATTCACAGATAGAATGAATAATGAGCAGGCACATTGTCATGATGCAGCATCCATGTCTTGTGTCTCCACTCTTTTGGGCTTTTTTCTCTCACACACTTTATGATATTCAAGTAAAATGCCCATTGCCTGCTTGAGCACACAGAACAAACTCATGAATGATGCCCATCCAATCAAAAAAGATAATCAGCATCAGCGTGGTCTTTTTTTTTTTTTTTTGTGACAGAAATGATTCTCCTGCCCACTGCGACAATTGCACTTTTATTTTGATATTTGATCAAATTAAAATCAGGAGGCTGTTTTAGGGAAATTATCACCTGTTATGACATTTCATAAAGTTATCATCAGCGTTTGAATGATCTAAAATCTCCTGACCGATGGTGACATGATATGCATCTTCTTATTTGTCAAATGATGTGTCACAAATTTTGTAGCAGCACGATGCATCTGCAGTTATTAAGTGAAAATTGTGTGACACAAATTTTGCTTCTTCAGCAACATCATGATGATTATTTTCATAAATCAAAGCATACACTTTTCCAGCGCAATCATGTTGTCCAGTGATGTGAAAGCCTATTCAATTTTCAGATTGCTTTCATTGAACATTTTGCCTGATTTGAAATGTACTTTGTGTACAGCTTAATTAATTCTTTCTATAAACTTGCTGCAACATTTGAAAAGTCTTGGTAACAGTTTTGGTCACAGAAATCTTTGCTCTTCCAGATCCTTCATATTTCAACCTGCAAAAAATTGCAAAAGGCATAGGAGACAAATGTGCTATAATGCATGGCCTTGATAATTGAGCAAATGGAGGCTAAAGCTCAAGGTCACCACTGTATACAACCTCTGTTGAAAGTCTGCTGTGTAACAAGTCCAGTTCATTTTTGGATAGACCTCATGTTACTAAGTACATAAATGCATATGAGACTATGGCAGTAAAACTCTGATAACTAAAATTAAAATTCTTTTTTTTTGTAAAAGTATGAGCAGCTTTATTCAGTAACCAAACACATAGTCTTTATAGTGTGACTTCTGTTTTATTCATACAAAAGTGTATAGGATGGAAAAGAGAGGAAAGGAGGAGAAAAGCCAGACTGTGTGTTAGAGGAAGGCTAGGTATTATTACATATGACAAGACACAACACTTACATCAAAGCGTGTGGAGTTTTTAGAACAAAGATCTTTGTGGTTTTTGAGAACCACTTGAAACTGTTTCTGGGCTTCTCAAGAATTGTGATATTGTTTATTACATTGGTTTGGATATGGTTAGAAGGCAGCATGAAAGTGTATATGGACCAATCAGGACCACATAACTGGAGCAAATAGGTGAAGTAACATTACAGTCATTAGAATAATGTCTTGTGTAAACTTCAGAGAATACACTCCCTACCAGTACTTGCATGTAGGTGTCATTAGGTCACAACAACATAGATACCATAGTATTGAAAGTTTACAATAGGACCAGATGAAACAAATATGCCTGTCATAAGTTCAAAATAGCAGTATGGTGTTATCAATGGCCTTGGGTTTATCTTCAACTTGTTCACTCTGAAATCTGAAACTTCGAAGAAGTATTGTTTTTTTTAAAATTCCAATAGAATAACTAGTAATTTGAGATATATAAATCTGTTTCATGTATTGAAAGTTTCTGGATTTGTGAAGTTTAAACTGTTCATTGATTGTTGTAAGAATGTAAATACAACAGTTGCCTGCATTAAAATATTAGATACATAAGACTACATGTAATATATACAGTATATTCACTAAATCTTGATAAAAGCCATATGGCTTCACATTTGTGTAAAGTTCACATAAACTTCATTTCCCTCAAAATTGAGACTGATCTGCAAAAGTCTGGACATATGGTCACTGTAATGCTGTATATGTATTGCATAATTTACCCTGTTTTTTTTTTTTAGCTATGAAAATAGTAACAGAAGCATATAAGTACAAAATTATTTTTAAATAAAACAGTTTTGCTGAAATCATATCTGTATATCATCATTTGTAGTCTGCTGTATCTTGATATAAATACTTGTATTCTTTTAGCAAATTCGGCTTGCAGAATTTGGTATGTAAAGTTTAGTGAATTTTTTTTTGCTTTATTTTGGAATGAGAAAATGATAAAGTATCTATATTATTGCACATTATCATGCATCTGTAATTAGTAAGTTCCAACTTATAGAATTGATAAAAACTTGGTGATCAGTAATGATGATCTGTTTGTTATTGAAAACAAATAATGAAAATGGACAGTATTTGAGTGCTAGATGTAAAATAATTAAGTGATACAGTATAAGAGAATCTTGAATGAAGCATGAGTTATAAACTGCCATTGTACAAGGTGGTGTATGTAAAACTGCCTCCAGCCACAAAATACTCTGCACATTATTTCATAAAAATGCTGATAAATGTGTAAATTGTTAAAGTTAAAAACTTGTTAAGTTACAAAAACTGTTTATTTACCATACCAAATGTAACTCTAATACAGAGTACATTATTACTAAATAGAACTGTTAAAATGCATTTTGCACCTGGGACCAGTTTTATGTGCTCCACCCTGTAAGTTTTATGAGTATGTGTATGAGAGCAAAAAAGCAGAAACAGGCTGCCTTTAGATGAATATTAAATAAGATAATAGAGTCTTGTTTTTGGTAAGATGGCTTTCTTGCCAGTTAAAAAGAAGGAAGTCTTCCAGGTGTTTTACAGAGTGCTAGCAGAATCAGAGTCCTTTACTTCAGTTTGCAGAACATTGATTTAGATTTTTTTTTCCCTCACAATACTTAGGTTATTCTTACCATTGTACAAGCACCTTGCTGTAATCAAACAGCTACGCGTGTGGTAGCAAAGCTACGGGAAGGATTTCTTGAATTAGTATTATTCAAGAATAGTGTCTGGATTAAAAGAGATATTAAAACTGCAGATTGACTGAGAGGCAGACAAATGAAAACAAACTTGAATTCACATGTATAGAGCTACAATTCTAACAGTAAGATACTGTACAGTTTACTCACCGATGACACAGCAGATATTTATTGAACTAGATGCTGTAGAGATCCATCAGGCATGAAATTACTGGACCTAACAATATTGATAACAGTCACTTTACTATTTGGAACCAAGCCCAGAAAGAGGGAACAAACCATGAGTCATGGGTACATTTCTATAACATTTTCAGATTCACATTACCTTTATATTAATGTTATGTTATCAGAGGTTTTAGAAGTTGTCAGAGAAAGACACAAAGAGAGCATTCTAATATTTACAGGAAACGAACCTGCAGTTCTCTTAAAAAGAACTATCACTAGAGGGCATTGGGATACCACACTTATAATGCTACATTGTTGGAGACTTTAATATCTCTAAAGGCCATTCTGAGTGTTTGGGATGTCCTGGCAGAAATAATAGGGGAGAGAAACAACTTACATCATGAGCAAGTCTGAAGATGCACCAAGTTTTCACTCGGGAATGATGGCATATCCATTTCCACTTTAGATACCTTTTGGGAGCAGAGATGGCTGTGCTGGTGTTTCAAAGCAGTTGTCAGGGCTGGCAAACCTGAACAGGCCAAGATTTTGTGTCGTGTCTTCTTCCCCCTCCTGTTGGTGCTCCTAGCAATAAGCATAGCCTGACTTCACAGAGTACAGAGTTCACGGTGGTCCTTATGGTGGTGGAGCCAGCTGAGAAGCTTACTTTTTGGCTCCATTCAGGTCATCAAACTAGATACTCATGACACTTGACATTCTGCACCAATACAGCACCCTGCCTGCAGTACTGGGAAGATGGGACAAAACAACATTCTAACACTTTACGTGGGAAGTAAACTATGTAAAATTGACAAGGAGATCATCAACCAGCAGGAAGTGACTGTGGAACATTAGGAGTAAGATCAAATAGTAGGAAATGATCATAGGACAATAGGAATAAGATCAACTAGATAAATAGGAGTAACACTAGGAATAGAATATGAAGCAACATCTGTAATGAAACTACAGATATGTTGATGTGAATGATCAGATCAAACAGTATACATACTGAAATTGGAAATGCATCAGTGAGACTTTATTGAATTAGCTATTGAGATCTTTCACAGAAGGGCAAGGAGAATATCTTGGGCTGAAAACTAGAGAAGTTGGAACAATCAAATGCCAGGAAACACTGCAGACAAAAAAACTACAATTGTAGCTAACATCTTACTTAAAACTGTCTCTGTGCAGTACAGTAGAACTTTAAATCAGGCAGTGAAAGACAACTGAAACGGATATAAGAATATATAGATGTGAAAATTTAAGATGATACCTAAATCTACATATATCTGGAAACAAAATTGTGGAGACTAGCTACAAACATGAGAGAAGGTTGCATTCAGTATGAAAATTGATGTTGATAGTGCAGCATCTTGTGTGAAGAAAACATATGGTTGTCACCATTACAAGTCCTGCTGGAGAAGCTATGCAAAAGTAATCAGCCGTTACTTATTTAAATATTTTGAAGTTCTTGCCTGAAACTGATTGTAGAAAAAATATTTCAACCTTGCTAATTCTCAATGTGAAGCCCTTGCAGAAAACTAGTTATCTAGAAAAAGATGTAGCTTAAATTTTGGATTTTGCTGTTGAGAGAAATCATTTTTAGAAGTCACACTTCTTTAGTAGATGCTTGCTTGAGTGTAGGGAATTACTTTCAACTTTAAGCTTTATAGTTTAGCATATTTTTTTATTCTTAAAAGATTGGTTATGTATTGTGAGTCTCTTTCATGTTTCCAACTCTGTGCCTGCTAAAGAAATCAGGTGTGTCTGTTTTTGTTTAAATGAAATTAAATAGGAGAAGAAACTAGAGTAAATGATTGTACTGTTACTACAGTAACATGAGGATAACTCCTGTCCACTGACATGTTTTTATTCCACTGCCTGTCTTTAGATGTTAGAGGCCATTCAGGGAAAGGAAAAGAACGCCTTCCAGTTCGGCTGTCTTTGGCCACAAAAGGCTCAGAATCGAAGGAGGCTGTTTTAGGTGATAGTCGAGCAAGTGACCGTTTGGCAACACCATCCTCGGGCGGGCGAATTAGCTTCAAAGGTTCTGGCTTGCCGGTGCCCATTGGAACAACAGATGGTTCGAAGTTGAGACGTATGGCAGCAGATGGTCAGCCTAAGGGGAAGCGTTGATAATTTTTTCTCTACGAAGCAAAGATCAGCTTAAAGAGGATAATACCATGGACTAGAATGGTGTTTGATTCTATACAGTGTGAGAGATATGATGACCACTCAGTTATAATTTTAAGCATTCTGTGGTGCCGGTAGATTGAAATATGTGGATGCAGACTAAGTTTTTAACTTATAGCAAGCAATATTTTTCAAAATTTTTCATTGATGACTGTGTTTAAGAGTAACTTCAATGCTTTAATATCCAGTTTGATGTTTGCTTGTGGTGTATTTGGGATACAATTTTTGACGTTTCATAATATGAATGAGTGTGAAATTTTGTATGTGTTTGTGATATAAGGTAGAATAGTGTTATAAAATTAGCTTATAAGGAGACTTCAGTGAGTTCCTTCTAGTGTTTAAACCAGCAGTAAGAGTTTGAAATCAGTAGCAGGCAAGGGGATATTTTTGATGCAGGCAGAGCCAGAAACCAAGAAGTCTCTGAAAGAGCAGGAATTAACATTGTAAATGATGAAATAGATGATGTGAATGGCCGAATGTGGAATCCCTCAAGAGATGAGTGATTTGGAGAGTTGTTTTTTGGGGAAAAAAAGGAAACATTAGATAGGAAATAGTTAAAATGAACATAAGTCATTGGTTTGAATCATGTTTGTCTGGAATTGGTAAACGTTACAAAGAGCACACTGCAAGTTTCAGGTCCTCATGTTTGTCTGAGATTGGTAAGCTTTACAAAGAGCACACTGCAAGTTTCAGGTCCTCATGTTTGCAGTTCAGATATTTCCAGACCAGTAAGAAGAAATAATAACTTTGGATTAGTAAGAACAGGGTTTAATCTGGGTGAAGGTTGGAGGATTTGAGCACCAGAACATTGTTAAATATTGTTTATGAAACTGCATTAGTTTTCTTATATCTAACATACTGTGTATCTTAAAACTTGGGTTCTCCCACTCCCCACACAGTAACCAATTGTATTATATAATCATATAATATTATACAATGTTAAGAACAAATGTGCAACATGCGGCATTGTTGTATGCAGGTTTTTTTTCCCCTTTTCATTTTAATAAGCTTATAGAAGATTTGGAGTCTACAGAATCATTTGTAGTGCGTTCTTTCATGTTCTTGGGCTCTTTAATGGAGAAAAGATCACATTCTGTCCTGATTGGTTGAAGTCGGTACACTACAGGTAGTCTCCATCTGTTTAACCACTCATTTCTATGTCTTTCAGATTATCTGATCCTTGATGTGATGAGATACATGTTAAGGTATCATAAAAGTGCATTTTAAAAAATGAATTCTTAGTGTGCTCCAGTGATTTAAAGCACATTTTGTTCATATCTCTTATTAATTATTAATTTCTCAGTTTGTTGCTCTTTGTACTTGTCACATTTAAAAAACTTGTCTTAGGCATTATCCTTCACACTTTTGTGATGGTCACATATCTTTTTTTTTTTGGTGTTCATCTTTCTGAGATATTCAGAACTAACTCAGCTATTCAGAAGCACAGAAGACTAATATTACGTTTGCCGAATTACAAGGAGGCTGTGGTCACAGAAATGAAATCTTTGTTTGGCAGTGATCTTTCATGTGATCTTTCTAACCTGCTGCACTGTGATCTTAAACAGTGGCATGAATGTCTGTTACCTTTCAAACGAGTCTGTGATTTTCATAATAACAGTACATTATCATGTATCACTTATTTGAACACAGCATAGATCCAAAATTGCTTCTATTTGGCTTCAGCTGGAAACACTGTACATTAGGTTTAATGTTGGTGTGTGCCTGGTTCTCATTGTTCTTACTCCAGTTTGAGAAGAGTTTATCAAATAGCATTCCAAATTGTGATCAAGACACATGTAGATCATTCAGTTTGGTTGCTGTAAGTTACATTGCTTGTGAAACTTCATCACAATAGTGAACCGTTTTTTTTTTTTTTAAATTCAGATGTTCTTTTGAAAAGTCATTTTATTTTCATAATTTTGTACAGTATGTGCCGATTTTAATAACATTTGTGTTACCAGTTGGCCACCATCACTGTAAATACTTTTTGTTCTTGAGAACTTTTGTTGAATGCCATAATTTCTGTGAGCTGTTTGTTATGACTTCCTCCTTAACTGCCAGTTGTATTCTGCTAGTCTGTGAGAGCAAGAGAAGATGAATATATGCCCATAATTGTGTAATTTGTTTCACATCTCTGCTGATCCACTCCTGAAGTTTTCTCTTGTCATTGTTAATTTGGTTTTTAATATTCAGCAAATCACCATAATTAACCAGGAGATGAGAAGCTAGACCTGTGTTGACAGGACACAGAATGATTCACTTACCAGTGAGTCTGTGTGTCAGAGTGTACAAATTGTGATTTGTATATTTGAACAGATTTGATATTAGTGCCACCAAATGGTGTGCATTGATCTGTAAATATGTTTAAAATCATCACTGTGACATGACAACTCAAAAACTGTACCTGAAAAATATCAGCATCTAGCTTTCAATTTTTTTTTTGTCAGCGGGTTGCAACTGCTATTCTGTTTTGGTTTGTGGCTGCAAAAATAAAAGTTATTTAGGCAGTAATGCTCAGTTAAGGCAGCAAGTTATTGGCTGATAGGAAAGAGTATTAGTGACATGTAAAGATGTGCCGAATATTCAGTTCGATTCCATATTCAGCCACGCTGAGAACTAAATATTTGTATTTGGCCAGATACTTAAAACATGAGTTTCTATGTCTCTTGTAAGTTGTAAAGAGTTTATGAACAAAGAGAAACATATGGCCTGTACCACTGACGGTGGAATGTATTAATGACCTGTCTAGCATATAGAAGTATATTAAAAAAATCTTTCGGCACTGTTAACAAATCATAAATATTCCGTACTCACCCATTCATCTAAATAGCACCCACTGAAATCATTTTTAAGTTTCATCATAAATGTGCTGTTAGTCTTGTACTTTGATGGGCATACCATTTAGAAACTACAAACTACCATTTTCAGCTTCCTTAAATCAGTTTGTAACTTCTTTACTGACTCTCCTTCATATATTGAAGAGGAGATATGAAATTATTTTGAGGAGTCCTAAGATGAAGGTCCTTTCTAACTTTTCTAGCTGAAATATATAGCCAGCTACATTAAGTTCTTAAACATCAAATGAAAAAAAAAAGTCTTTGCTTAGATCAGTTATTTTTAAAAAAAAGGGGTTAGAAGTTTGTTGCTTTTGTCCCAGTATGAATGATACTTTGGGCACAGGTTTTCACAAACAGGACTTTTTTTTTGTATAAGGTCAAGAAATTCTTGGTCACTGTAAAAAACAAACTCTTAAGGTGACTGTCTGTAGTTTGCTGTCTCATAATGTGTCCTATGTGATTAATTTTAAAGAAGATTGTATTACAAAATAGTGTTTCACTTGTTTTTGTGGAAATTGACTGATTCATTCATTTCAGCACTAACAGGCTCTCTCAATCAAGCTTCAGTATTTTCTGCAGTGAATCTTTAACATTTAAAATGAGACTTCTAAGCCTAGTCATCTTTCAAAGATGGCCCTGTGTGCCAGATTCTTAACCTTTTGAAAATAAAGTATGTTCGTTCATTCATTCATTTCCTCTGCCTCTTGGTAAGATCTTTTTATTTCTTTTCTTCCAATTATTTTCTTTCATTTTTCAATGGTTGTCAAATTCTCCAACCCCTGTCTTCTTATGTCAAGTCCAGAGAATATTTTAATTTTGTGTGTGATGATCTTTTGCGTTCGAGGTTGTTGGTCACATCACATCCTGATCCCTGTTGACATGACAGAGTCTGCAGTCCTCTCTAGATTCTGATGGGAACATCAAAGCTTTTGCCCCAAGCTTGTGTCCTCTGGCTATGTCTCGTGCCACTGGTCCACATGGTTTGGACACTCTTGAAGGATATATTCTAAACTCTGGACTCCACTGCCGCATTGGTGCTTGTCTGTGTGAGATGTAGATGGCCCAGTAGTCTACAGTGGCCTGTCCTTAGGCAAAATAGGATAGTTTGTTGATGTCTTTGTAGTTGATGTATTGAATCTGGATTTTGTGTATGATAATTTTAGTTAGTTTTTCAAAGTTCTACAGCTTCATGAGAAATATATCATTATGAAAATGTCCCATCCTTTATCCTCCCTTCTTCTCTCTTCCCCCCCCCACAAACACACACACACACACACACTTTTCCGACAAAGGATCTGGTATCAGTGATGTTCTTTGGGCAATCTGTGTTTCTTCTTTAGTTAAAAATTTCTCCTTTATCATATGTCTTTTATGGGCTGAATATTATGTGTACTTCTTTGGATTCATTTATGTAGGTTTCATGTCTTTTCCGCACCAAGGCACATGAATGAGATTCTGTGAAGCGTGATGCGTATGCATACATACCATGCGATTCTGTAAAGTCTGTATAAAAACATGCACCCTTTTCTCTTTCTCTCCTCCTCTTCTCCTCTTTCTCCCCCCCCCCCCCCAAACCAAAAGTTTATGAAATTGTGTGAATTCTGTGTTTAAATCTGTCATCATTCAGTGTTACAACTGTATTCTCTTGAAAAAACATCTTTCTCTTCTCTTCAATACATGAGATGTTTATCAGTGAAATAATACGTGAGATGTTTATCAATGAAATGATACCCCGTTCTGTAAAGCTTTCATTGGAAGTATGTTTGTAATGTTAGTTGCTGTAATAATGACCACGTATACTTTTCAGCTGAATGAAACACTGGTGACATTTTTATGTGTGAAGTATTACGTAAACAATGTATGACAAGTATCCAACTTCAGATGAGCTGAGAGCATTTTGTGGGTATCAGAATGTTGAATTGGACTGAATGTTTTCATGTGCACTGTCAGCAGTTTGAATTTTTCATGCTGTCCGCATTTTGGGTTTGACTGAATAGTGTCTAGAATTTCAGTCATACCATAAGATTTTGACTGAATAGTGTCTAGAGTTTCAGTCATACCATAAGATTTTATAGTAAAAACTGTAAAAAATCTGTAAATGTGTAAGATTGAAGTTTGTGTTGTTTTTAAGATCTGTCTGACCTTACACAGTGTTAATAAGGGAGCATCTTCTGTGTGCTTGAGCAAGGAGAACTTTGGATATGATTTTATCTTAGAAATAATTGAGTGATCAGTGTTTGATTGTCAAAAGCTTATATGTAACCTTTGAATGTCTTCTGTGTATCTTCATAAACTTTCATTATCATCTTTATATCTAGTTTAACTTTCATTGCCATCTTTTTATCTTCAAGGTGTCAACATTATGCATATTTAATCTTCAGTATCATCCATGTTACTTAAAAGAAAACCATCGGCATCATTTTTCTCCATCAAGATATAGATACAAAATTTATTTGGTATCTTTTCTAATTATGGTTTAAATATTTTAGTTCATGGTAAAGGACACTGTAGCTACAGGTGCACATTTGGTGTTAAATGAACAGTTTCCATAGATATGATTGCTTGTGGTTATTAAGTGTTAGTCATAGAGATAGATACTTTTGTTATTTATACATTCAGTGTTAAACTGGGCTGGGTCAAATTACATCCTCTTGCACACATCTTAGTTTGTGGTTATTTACATACAATCATCTGAGTTAGTAGGCTATGATTAGTTACATATGGTCATTGAGTTAGTTGGGTGTGGTTAGTTACATTCAGTCATTGAGTAGTTGGTCATGATTAGTTTCATACAGTCAGTGAGTAGTTGGTCATGATTAGTTTCATACAGTCAGTGAGTTGGTTGGGTATGGTTAGTTACATTTAGTCACCGAGTTGGTTGGGTATGGTTAGTTACATTTAGTCACTGAGTTGGTTGGGTATGGTTAGTTACATTTAGTCACTGAGTTGGTTGGGTATGGTTAGTTACATTTAGTCACTGAGTTGGTTGGGTATGGTTAATTATATTTAGTCACTGAGTTGGTTGAGTATGGTTAGTTACATGTGGTCATAGAGTTGGTTACAGCAGTAATTTCCAATTTTTTTTTTTATTGAGCATGACTCAAAAACCAACAATGGCATGTGACCAGTGAGCCATGAAAAAAAGTTAACAAAGTAACGCACACACATACTTTACCCCCCAACCCGCAGTGCAGAGACTTCAGGTTGTTCTCAGTTCACTAGAGTAGTTTTGTAAACTGTCATTTGGGATGGAAGTCCCACTCTGTGAACTTGCACGTTCATTTTTCCTTGGCATATAGAATGTACACTTCTATACAGTTCCCACATGCTGTTTGATTTGATTCAAGTACATTTCAGTGAACAGTAGTAAATACAGTTGTTATTTTAATGTTTAGGTTAAAAAACAAAGTATTAGGATGTCACTAAAATCTTGTAATTTTGTTTTTCTCCATTTTCTCTTTACATTTTTCATACTATCTTCTCATAACCGTGCCATAGACACACACAACCTTAATTTAAGTCACTGCTTGATGTCTGGAACTGATGTGTTACAGAGATGGTGGGTAGAGCTTGTAGGCTCTTTCATCTTCACATAGAAACTGAATATGAAGTATTTTTTTCCTTCTAAAAATACATGTGGGAGCCATGTTAGTACAGTGGATTAGTCATTTGCACGCTGACCAGATGACATGGTTTCGATTTCCAGCTATAGCTCACAAAAACTCCCAGGTTCATTCAACCTCAAGAAAAGTGCGTACCAGGGTTAGCACTCTGGGAAGGAAGAGGAATGAAGCCGCTAGCTACGGAGTTGGTGCTGACAGTGACACTGGCCGGCAGTTTCTGGTCAGCTGCTGACTAGGCAGCAGAGCACTTATGGTTTGACCGTGTATATTGATGCTGATTCACAACGCATACCGTTACCTTTTAAAAAATGCAGAACTAAAGATTTTTATAAGTTTTGTCCCCATTAGAAGTTAGAATGTAGATATGATAAAGTGTAACATTTCTTCACAGTTTAAGTTTTTGATGATCCTAAATATAAAGAAATTTTATGTAGGATAAAATCTGCTGCTTGTGCCAGGATTTCTGTCCCAGGTGGTCAGCTTTATGAGCCAACAGTTTGTTTTTTTTCTGGAGTGGACTGCACTTTTACATTGACATTCACTTGTGTTGGAGATAAAACTGGACCCTTCCCTCCAGCACCTTTAATAGTCTGTGAGAACCAAGGGATAAAAAAGAGTGGGTGTATAGTGAAAAAAATGTTCTTTTTTTTAAAAAAAATTTGTACCAGTACCCAAGTATCTCATTAATCAATCTATTTGACACGATGTCAGTGTTGCACTATGTGTTCTGAGAGGGCATTAGTAAGTTTGAGCAAGTTAGTAAGTATTCATTCATTTCATTTAGTGATATGCTTATATAAATGATTATGCTTCTTCATTTTGTGAAATCCTTGCTGTGTTGAAACACATCAGTTTCTTTTGTTTCTCCTGTGCCAACTGACTAGCCTTTTCGAATATTTAAAAAAAAAAAAAATCTCAGTTCACCTTGAATTTCTGTAATTGGAAGGTTTGAACTTCTGTCTTCTATTGACTTGTCCGATGATTTCCATAACTGAAACTTTAATTTTAACGTATTTCAGATTTTCTGCAGCTTCTAAGAGAACTTATTTGTTTTTCTGGATGTCCAGGGTATATGTTGCATCATTCTCTGTTGCTTTTAACTTAAATTTTGTTTCTCCTGTTTGTTCATTGTCCAAGTCTCACAACATAGAATAATGTAGGCTTGGTGTAGATACCAGCTAAACATTCATTAAATCAAGTAGATCATCGTCATCAGATAATTTGATGAAGTCTTGGTGACTGTGTAGATAATTTTGTACATTAAAACAAAATCTGACCATCTTACATGGTTTTGTTGATTTTTTTTTTCCAGTTGTTTCACAAAATATGAAGTTCTCAAGGCAATTATAGCATAAATTGTTTCATGAGTTAAATTGCTTCATGCAACATGTTTTCATGGTTTGACTATTATTTTATGAGAGTTTCTACTGTATTCAGTTATTTGCATTCTGTTTTTCAAAGTGTTTGTTTAAGATTTTAAATTGTTAATTGTTTCATGAAGATATTGCATAATATGTTTCAACATTTGTTTCATTCATGCATAGAGATGTATATGTCTGTTTTGTTTTTTTTTTTGTGATATCAGTCAACAACTAAATAAAGTGGAAAAAAAATGCCATGTACGTTTCTGGAGAGTTTGTCAGTTCATTTTATCCTGATCTTTATGTACTTATCTGGAGTTTTTTGTTCATTGTATACTGATCTTTTTGTACTTGTTTTTGGGTTTTTTGTCACTTCATTGTATCCTGATCTTTTTTGTACTTATCTGGAGTTTTTTGTTAGTTCATTGTATCCTGATCTTTATGTACTTATCTGGAGTTTTTTGTTCATTGTATCCTGATCTTTTTTGTACTTATCTGGAGGTTTTTGTTAGTTCATTGTATCCTGATCTTTTTTGTACTTATCTGGAGTTTTTTGTTAGTTCATTGTATCCTGATCTTTATGTACTTATCTGGAGTTTTTTGTTCATTGTATCCTGATCTTTTTTGTACTTATCTGGAGTTTTTTGTTAGTTCATTGTATCCTGATCTTTTTTGTACTTATCTGGAGTTTTTTGTTAGTTCATTGTATCCTGATCTTTTTTGTACTTATCTGGAGTTTTTTGTTCATTGTATCCTGATCTTTTTTGTACATATCTGGAGTTTTTTGTTAGTTCATTGTATCCTGATCTTTATGTACTTATCTGGAGTTTTTTTTTCATTGTATCCTGATCTTTTTTGTACTTATCTGGAGTTTTTTGTTAGTTCATTGTATCCTGATCTTTATGTACTTATCTGGAGTTTTTTGTTCATTGTATCCTGATCTTTTTGTACTTATTTTAGGTTTTTTGTCACTTCATTGTATCCTGATCTTTTTATACTTATTTTGGGGTTTTTTGTCAGCTCATTGTATCCTGATATTTTTGTACTTATTTTGGGTTTTTTGTCACTTCATTGTATCCTGATCTTTTTGTACTTGTTTGGGTTTTTTTTCGAGTTCATTGTATCCTGATTTTTTTTTACTTATTTGGGTTTTTTTTGCCAGTTCATTGTATCCAGATCTTTTTATACTTATCTGATGTGTTTGTCAGTTTAGTGTATACTGATCGTATTGTCCGGTTCAGTGTATAATCGTCCAGTTTAGTGTATACTGATCTTATTGTACTTTACTGGTGTGTAGGTCAATTCAGCATGTTCTAATCTTATTGCACTTACCTGGAGAGTTTATCAGTTCATTGTATTGTGATCATATTGTACTTTCTTGATGTGTTTGTCAGTTCATTGTTTACTAATCTGATTGTAAACAAAAATGTTAACTTCTCTGTATTACGGGTCAATCTCATCACCATTTAGGTTAGGTTATGATTATTATCCTTGTACTCCAGGCAAGCTTTGTAAGTGGTTTGATCTTCAATGTATACCCCACTGTATGTCTGCCTCATGGTACCAGTTATATGTTGATTTACAGTGTTTTTCTTTTTCGGATGTGGGCGTTAATATTATCCATTATACAAGTAGAAAAAAAAGCAGATTTCTTATTTAGTTTAGTTTTTTTTTTTTTTTTGTATGTGTTAAGTCTTGGTTGTTGGATGTTGTATCAGTTGAGGAAAACAAGTTGGGGAAAAGCTTTTTTTATTTTGCATTTTCATTCGCTCTGTGGTTAGTGTAGTTAAGTTATTAAAAAAAAATAGTGACACTGACTACATGTTATCTCCCCTGTTTCCATGCCTTGTTGCTTCTTCTTTGTTTTTAGTCTGTTCAGACTGTGCTTAGTGTAGTTGGCTATTTAGTTTTAAAAGAATGAAAAATGCTAACCCAATTCTTTCTTTGTTATTTTACGTACCTTCTTTGGCTTTTGTTATGACTTTTGGTGTATTGTGAGGAGTAAAAGATTGTCTACAGTCATATTTTATAGCAAGTCTGCCCTGTCCTAGAATTTGTGTTGTGTTGCTCAGATAGGGCCATGTGGTTTTATCTCTTCTATGTCCACTGAATGTGATGGCTGATGATAAGGGCTTGTGCGAAAAAAGATTGAATAGTGGCCCTCCATGATTCTCAGTAAGCTTCACCTGGTTGATCCCTGCTTTATTTGCCAGGCTGTGATGACTGACTGTTTCCTGGAGTGCTACAAGGAAGAAAAGTTGGGGGGGGGGGTTCTAGGCTAGCTAGGCTTCAGCCATCCTGTCCTTACAGTGAGCTGTGCTCCCACAGTTATCTCCCAGTAAGGGAGAGTAAGAGTGCATTCTTTTCAGTGATGGGATAAGTATGTTGTACTCTTTAGACTATTTTCTTTTACATGTACAGCAGCATGAAATAGCACAAAGAAGAGAGAAGGTGAACTGTGCTAGGATGTATTAATGAAGAAAAGAGACTTATAACTTAGTTGTCCAGTTTGGTTGAAAAAGGGGAGTTGAGTTTGGAGGAAGAGATGTAGACAAGGGGGAGTCCATTTGATTAGATTTTGTGCCTCTTAAAGTGTGGTGAATATCCTTCAAAATTAGTGGAATTGTGTAGAAAAGGGGCATCCATTATGATGTAGAAGATGAGACTAGATATAAAAAGAGAATGTGGTAAAGCAGATGACAGATTTGATTAGTGTGAATGAGAACCAAAATATAGAAAGTAAGGAGAAATTTTACAGACTTGACATAAAATGCTGAGCTGCATGGAAGTGGTAGTAAAATGATTGTGCTATAGGGAAAAGATAGGTGAACTGTGTCAAAGAATGTGTTGCAGTGAACATCACATGTAAACAAAAATATTGCTGTATCAGGAAATTGTGTGTGTGAGTGGGGGAGGAAGAGATGGAATAATGAATACATCTATCAATAGGTTTCTTACATTACTCACAAGGTCTGGTATGAAGCTTGTGTCATCAAGATATGTTTTGTATATGCCTCAGTTTGGTATTGTTTTCTGTGGGTGTGTATCTTCTAGTGTTGTGAAAGCAACCAGCCATAGAGTTTTAAACATTTTACACTAGCATATTCAAAAACATGAGGAATTTACAGTCATTAAGATGAGTTTTCTCATTTATCTTTCATGAAAACACCCTACATCTTGTCTACTTGGTGATTCTGCATGAGCTTGCTTTGTTTCACTGGTGGGCCACATATGCTCTAAGTTGGATAGTGTACTTCTGTGATAACACAAGGAACTTTTATGTTTCACTGTTTGTGATGGAGCATCCTGCCTACTTTATGTTTCTTCCGTTGTGTCATATTTTTCAGATTCATCACCTCGACCTTTGTCTAGAGAGAGGGAGCGCAGAACTAGCACTCGGCTGCACCAAGGTATTCCAACCAGCTCCGACATGCCACGAGAACTCGCACATATGCCAATGGGGCAGCTACAGCAGGGCAGCATTTTATCAGGTTTGACCCCCGGTGGCCCTAGGAGAGGAAGTGCGTCAAAAGAAGAAGTGTCTCGTTCTGGATCTTCCAAACATGTACGCAATAAGTAATATAGATCTTGTTTTTCAACTGGCTCCTATCAGTGAAACAAGAAACTGGCGGTGTGACATTGCTGTAACAAACAAGGTGATTGTTTGGAAGCTTAACCATGTACATTAGCTCTACAGCCTTATGATACTTTGATTATTGAGAGATCATTAATCCAGTTTACTTGGCTGACATTGAAACGGTACTGAAGATGTAGCACAAATTTGGAGTGCAAGGAGCGTAGCTAAAGATGCTGGTGAACTGGTGTGCAGATTGGATACATTTTATTGTGAGTTTTCTAGTAGTTTGACTGCATGTGTAAAAATTATTTTTTTAAAGTTCAGAAGAATTTTTCAGTTGTCCATATTAGCTGTTGCATGTTTTTTGTGGTCAGAAGGTCCAGTACAACATATTTGTCAAGTCTTGTATGCAGGGATGAGGTGAAAATGCTGACACTACCTTTTTTTTTTTTCAGCAACAGAACTAGGCTCCTTCAGAATGTAATGAAAGTACACTTTTGTTTCAGAGAGAAAGCGCAAATGTCAATGCATTTTAAACAGTTTGCTTGGAAAAACAGGAATAATAGTCATCAGTATGCTTGTCTTGAGACAAAATAAATCCTGTGCAGACATTTAGAGTTTTGTATGAACAAGATTGTATGTGATTTAGCTATAATTTCAAATGTGATAATATTTCCATTTACAGTTTACAAGAAACCTTGTAGCCATTGCAACAAGCAAAACAGGTGCAATTTAGACATAAAGTAGTAATTTTGTGTAAACAATAGTATGTTTATAATTGTATGTATAAATAAATGTCACTATTTGTGCTTCTTTCTTCAGTGATTGAATCTCCATTAGTGTGTCTTTGAGCTCCAGCTAGATCTCTAATCCATCATATATATATATATATATATATATATATATGAGATAAACCATATGTTCCTGTCTTGACCTTTGCTAGTCTGTTAGCTATTGGCAATGTCAGTTTTGTTTTATTTCATAATTTCGACATAATATCATGTCCTTCCCGTTTGAAGGTCAACATTGTATCATGTTTTATGGTTGATAGAAGATCATCTATTGAAAATACTTTTATCCATAGAAAAAGTACATTTGGTGCCATCAGTCACAGAAGGATATTAAAGAGATTGGAGCACTCGTGAACTTTCCCAGAGTGCTAGAATGATGACCATCTTGTTTTGTATCCAGCATCCTGTAAGCAAGAACTACTTTCAGAATCAAAAGTAATGTTGGACACCAAAAAAAAAAAAGTACATTTTTGTTAAATTGAGGGAAATTTTGTCATGTTATATGTGGCCTGATGGTGGGACATTTTTGTGCAGTGCAATCTCAAAGCTGAAAAATCTTCCTTTGGAGTCATAAACTAAATGGTCTCAAGCTACCATCATTTTGTGTGTAAAAAAAAAAAAAAGTCTAATAATTGATATATATATATATATATATATATATATATATCTAAAATCCCAGATAAACTGCATGACTGACATCTTGCAAAGAGTTGGTTTCAAAGCAGCCTAAAACAGGTGGATCATCATGCAAGAGAGAAGGCTGTTTAGTTGCACAGTGGAGGTTGGTGGAGTCATTTGCATAATCAGTTCATTGCATATTTTCATCATTACATGCAGGTGCATGAATCATGAAAGGGAATTTCTTTACCATACATTTCAAGCAGGGTATTCCTGCTGCCTGTTGTGTCAAAGGTTCCTGGTTTAAAGATTTGAAAGACAACTGATACAGTGTATTTTGTTCATGTGTGTAAAATTTGAAGAGTTTCTCATCTCCTATTAGAATGTGTTTCACATACAAAGAAAGATGATAAACTGTTCACATTAATCTGTAAAGTTCTTTTCTGACTTTTGCCCATTGTATAAATTTTGAAAAATGTGTTTCTCATGAAATGAATTTGAATGTGAATACTTCAGGACTTAGTTGTTTTTATTAAAGTGGGGAAACTTTTTGACTTTTGTAGCACGAATTAGAATAGTTGCGCCTTAATGAACAATGTAGAGAGGTAGGGGCAATTTATATTGTCATACCTTTAGGGGAAGTCAAATCCATTTGCTTCTGGTATCCATAGCACTGTTAAGCCTGTGTGTCAGTTTGTTTGAAGTGAATGTAATGCACTGATTTATTTGTGTTGGGTGCTAAATTTAGAAGGCTTGTAAATGTGCCATCATTATTCTGCAAGAGATTGCAGCAGGTGAAAGAGTGTGATTTTTGTGGTTTTTAATTTCCATATGTATATGTTTTTACAAACGCTTACATTTTCCCAATTGTATAAAAGCATTATGAAAGTTTTGTGAACTTTTCTTCAGTGTGTGAAATTTTGTGTTGTTCTTGTATTTACCTGTAACTTGTTTTTTGATGTTGTGTTAGTGCTGTTTACAGTTCAAGGTGTTTTTATGGGTGTTATTTCGTCTTTGTGGGCGTTTCTTGTGGGCATAGTTCTCTGTGCTGTTAAATGAAACTTCTTGCAAGGATTCTGAGATTTACACTTACCAAGTATGAACAGGACAAGACAAAACAGAGGAGCATGATAATCAGTCCTCTGTCAGCATGGCATCTGATGAATGAGTAAGTAAATGAAAGATCATTTGAAAATGAATGGCGTGCTTTTTCATGCATATAAGTTTGTGGACTTTTATAAAACTTTCAGGCAGTGATTGTTTGGTCTGATGTTGTTATTTTCACATGACGTGTGGGTATTATTTCATCATTTAGGTGTTTCTTCATCTTGCTCCACAGTTGTTCTATACAGAGACTTTACTTTTGTGTATCTGTTGTAACATGCTTGGCATGTTTTTAGCTAGTTGGAGCATCCCTTGCTTATAATGAAATGTTAGAGCATGTAGAGAGTTCTAGAGCATCACCATCAGTGTTGGAATTCCTCTGAAAGTGGAGAATAGCTGTCTGCAGGATTAGGCACACCAGATGTTAGCGAAGGGAAAACAAGAGGATATGGAGCAAATTCAATACCATCAATAGGGGACTTTGCCTAAGTTCAGATATGATTGTTGCATGCAGAACATACGGATCTAGGAAATTAGAGGGATTTTTGGCATATTTATAAGGAATTAGGAGTCTTGGGCTTGGTTGTAGAGAATTAGAGGAGCCTTGGGCATGGTTGTAGAGAATTAGAGGAGCCTTGGGCTTGGTTGTAGAGAATTAGAGGAGCCTTGGGCTTGGTTGTAGAGAATTAGAGGAGCCTTGGGCTTGGTTGTAGAGAATTAGAGGAGCCTTGGACTTGGTTGTAGAGAATTAGAGGAGCCTTGGGCATGGTTGTAGAGAATTGGAAGCATCTTTGGCTAGGTTGAGAAAAAACATTTAGCTGGCAGAACTTACGAGTAAAAAAAAATAATTGCAGGAGCTGAATAAAGAGAAAAGTACAGACTTGTGCTTTGCTTTTTTTTTTTTTTGTTGAAAATGCCTGCACTTCATAATTAACCTCACTGAAATGGACTGAAGGGAAAAGGGAAAGAATTACCATAACTGTACTTCAGGATTGCCTTGGGCAGACACAGAGAATCACTTGTATTCTACAGACATGTGAACTTTGGATAAATGCTTCGGTTTCATAGAGTTGGTGGAGATTATTGTGAGTGGTTGTCTTAATACAGGTAGAAGAAAAGACAAGGGCGTCCTTATATTCAGTTTCTCTCATACGTTTGATTGTAATTTTACAACAGAAGGTCTGTGTTATACACTAGTGACCATTGAACAGTGATGGGGAAACAAAAAAGATTTCTTATTTAAGTTTGGATTTTAAAACAGTAAAAATGTCATTTCAATGTGGATGTGGTAGTCATATTTTTTATCATAGCTGGTTTGATTCACAGAAAGTATCCTGTTGCAGGCCATCAGATTAGGTACAACTGTAACTTTGAGATGTTGTACCTTTGATAAATCTGCTGAAAAACTTTAAATGACCAGACTGTGAGATGTAGAAGGTGAAAGAGTGGTCCCCAACACAAGAGCATGGCATGAATAGAAACCAATCAGTAACTAACACAGCATGTCAGTAACCAGCACAAGAACTTGACATATGAATAGAAACTAGTCATTAACCAATACAGCATGTCAATATAAACCAGTCAGTAACCAACGCAACATGGTGTGTGAATAGAAACCAGTCAGTAGCCAACCCAAGTTGAATTCTTTCCAGACTAAATGTTTATGAAGAATTAGAAAAATATTTTGGCCAAACACCATAAGAAATAACATCTTGTTGGCAGAAATGCAGATGAAGCCACTGACAGCAATTATTGAGGAAAGACGCTGGTGATTGTTGGGACATGTTCTCCAAATGACTGACAACTCACTACCAAAAATAGCACTAAGATGGACACCACAGGGGAGCAGAAGTAAGGGTAGACCAAAAGAGACATGGAGAAGAACAACAGAAAGGATGTTGAGCAATAGAGGGCTCACCTGGGCAAGAGCAGAAAAAAAGGCGAAAGACAGGCATTTGTGGAAAACCCTTGCGGAAGCCCCATGTGCCCTGGGCACTTAAGGTTCAGAGAGAGAGAGAGAGAAGAGATATGGAGAAGAACAACAGAAAGGATGTTGAGCAATAGAGGGCTCACCTGGGCAAGAACAGAAAAAAAGGCAAAAGACAGGCATTTGTGGAAAACCCTTGCGGAAGCCCCATGTGCCCTGGGCACTTAAGGTTCAGAGAGAGGGAGTAGCCAACCCAAGAACTGTACATACGAATAAAAACCAACACAGGAACTTGACATGTTCATAGAAACTAGTCATTAACCAATACAGCATGTCAGTATAAACCAGTCAGTAACCAACTCAACATGGTGTATGAATAAAAACCAGTCAGTAACTAACACAGGAACTTGATATGTTCATAGAAACCAGTCAGTGACCAAACATGTCAGTATAATTCAGTTAGTAACCAACACAACATGTCAATATTAATCAGTTAGTAACCAACACATGACATGTGAATAGAAACCAGTCAGTAAACAACAAAGATACTGACATGTCAATAGAAACCATTCAGTAAATAGTAGGAGTATAATACCATGAACAAATTAATTACAAACTTCATTTAGAGGAGTGGCTAATTCTTCATTTCTAGAATTTCAGCTTTGTATATGGTAAACTAGGTTTATGGACATTTGTACACCAAATTTATATTAGTAACAGGGGAGATAATAAAAAAAAAACCACTTTATCACTTACAGTTTGTTACAACAGCCTCAGAAAATGTTAGTTATGTTTTTAGTCTTAATCATTCACTCGATCAGTGAAGCCAGCCTTTCACAAGTGTGACATTTTGAACACAGGTGACATTTTTTTTTTTTTTCTTTTTCAATGAGAGGATACAAGAAATTGTGGAAAAAAACGGACCATGAAAAGAAGATAATGAGAATGACAGTCAAAAAATGTAGAGAAGTAAAAAAAGTGACGGTAACCATATATGAGAGCGAGTGAAAAAAAAAAAACATAACCTCAAATCAAGGGACGTAATCATTTCTGGAGAGGACATCATTAAGAAAGGCCAAATTAACAGGCATAAAATCCTTTGATGAGGTTGAAAGACTCGCTGAAGACAGGAAAAATTGGCGAACTACTTTGTCAGCCCTATATGACGTTTAACGGCACGGGAAGGATATAAGATAAGAATCATTTTAAAATACAAAGGCATGTAAAAAAATTATTGCAGATTACAGACATAGATATTGAAAATGTATGAAAAGATTTAAAATCGAGTCAAGAAGTCTTCACTTATTTTTCTGTGATTATATTCATTTATTGTGGCTATTTTGTTTTTGACTCTCCATCATGGAAAAAAAATGTTATGAAGTGAGTCAGTGTTACTGCTGTATGTACATCAGCATGTCTCCATGATATATATATCTATCTCTCTCTCTCTGAACCTTAAGTGCCCAGGGCACATGGGGCTTCCGCAAGGGTTTTCCACAAATGCCTGTCCTTCGCCTTTTTTCTGCTCTTGCCCAGGTGAGCCTCTCCATGATATAGGTGCTATATAAATCTGAAATGATGACCTGCATATTGAAGCAGTGAAAATATGATCCGTAGCATAAACTCAACTTTAACATGTTAAAGAAAGAATAATCTCGGGCTTTTGGCTCAGATCAAAGTGTTGTATCTGTTCTTATGCCAAATAACCAACGTTAACACACATCATATCACACATATATCCCGAAAGTTCTTCCAAGTCCCTGAACTTTATAATGACACTCCTTAAAAAAGAAACCAAAAAAAAAAAAAAATGTTCTTGTCAGGAGTCTGAAGTCTCGCCGAGGCGTCGCGGGGAATACCTGGCGCTTTTGTGGGAAAATGGCCGTGGTCGAAATTAAATTTGACTCTAGAAAGTACTTGCCTACATGGTTCTCAACCTGTCGACCAGAGGCGTCAAAAGCCACACTTCCACTGATGTTGGGAATGTTGATCGGGGCAGCGGGGATAAGTACAAACGGCGTCGCTGCTTTGTACCGCCTGCGAAATAACAACCGGTACTACGCTTTAGAAGTATAGAAAGATCTGTACTTATGCTTCATTGATTACACCAAGGCATTCGACAAGGTGAAACATAATGAAATTATTAAAATGCTTGAAGACATCAATATAGACGGCAAAGACCTGAGGATTGTAGAACATCTATACTGGCAGCAAGAAGCAGCAGTTCGAGTTGAAAATAGAACTGGAAAATATCAACCTATAAAACAAGGGGTGCGACAAGGATGTGTACTATCTCTAGACCTTTTTTCTCTGTACAGCGAGAATATTTTAAGAACGATCATCACAGAACCAGGCATAAAAATTGGAGGATACAATATTAACAACCTTCTTTATGCTGACGACACAGTACTGATAGCGGAGAACCAACAAGACCTGCAAAATCTCTTGGATAAAGTCGCCAAAGAAAGTGAACAGAAAGGCCTTACTTTGAACATCAAAAAGACAGAGACTATGGTTATATCTAAGAAACAGAATCCACCAGCATGCAGTATAAAATTAAACGGAACTATTCTAAAGCAGGTGCAGAAATTCAAATACCTTGAAGCAGTAATAACTTCAGATGGGAAATGCAGAACAGAAATTAGGAACAGAATAGGCCACGCAAAGACTGCATTTCAGAAAATGAGAAACATATTGACCAACACATCCTTATCAATGAATGTTAGAAAACGAGTCCTAAAATGATATAATGAACCTATCTTGTTATATGGAAGTGAATCATGGACAATAGGCAAGTCTGCGCAAAAATCTTTGGAAGCAGCAGAAATGTGGTTTATTAGAAGAATGTTGCGAATCCCCTGGACAGCAAAAATAACTAATGAAAAATGTATGAGAAGAGCTGGAGAGACAAAAAAGCTTGTCAAAAAGATAAGAGAGACACAATGTACTTTCATCGGACATGCAATGAGAAGAGGGGGCATTGAAAATATTATAACAACAGGAAAAATAAAAGGGAAGAAGATCAAGAGGAAGACCAAGAGAAATGATAGTGAACAGTCTGACGGGATGGTGTAAGAGGAGATCACCAACTGAGTTTATGGCCTGCTTGAAGGATCGGATACTCTGGAGAAGCATAATAGCCAACGCCAGTCGGCACGGCACCTGATGATGATAACTACGCCACGCTGACGACGTTGGCACATATCATCCATTATAACAACCGGTACTACGCCACGCTGACGACTTTGGCACATATCATCCATTATAACAACCTGTACTACGCCACGCTGACGACTTTGGCACATATCATCCATTATAACAACCGGTACTACGCCACGCTGACGACATTGGCACATATCATCCATTATAACAACCGGTACTACGCCACGCTGACGACTTTGGCACATATCATCCATTATAACAACCGGTACTACGCCACGCTGACGACTTTGGCACATATCATCCATTATAACAACCGGTACTACGCCACGCTGACGACGTTGGCACATATCATCCATTATAACAAACTGAAGAGGTTCCGCTTCTATTGCAGCACCTCCAAACTCACAATCGAAGTGGACCACCACAAGAGACAAAAGGGACCCTACATTATGTCCCACCAGGAATCGTGGCAGAAGGTGTTCGCCAGATCATAAAAGAAGTCACAGGGGACGAGAAACCCGAAATATTCCAAAAAACAACCCGGGAACGGACAAGTGGACTTTACTGTGTCACCCAAAAAACCAAGTCCCACATCACATACATTTGAAATTGACTGAAATGAGGGAGGGGGGGGGCAGAGTTCTGCGACTCCTGGTCACGTTGCCAGAGCGACGCACTTCCCGCACCATATGCGGCGAAGAAAATCACTGGGTGAGTCAATGCCCCAGAAAAAGATAGAACAGGACTCTCAGTTCGATGGCAGACACAACAGAAGATTATGAGTAGGACGTGATAATCTCCGAACCGGCTAATGAAGCCTCCAGTATCGAGCCTGAGCAAGAGATGCTCGTTCCGCCACTTGTTCCACGCCAATCTCGAACGCTATCCCACCAAAGGAGGCAGAGATACCAGACTTCAGCAACAAACAGAAACAAGACAAAGATGACGGATTTGCTCAAGTCCGACAGGACAGTACAAGAGGGCTAAAGGAAAAAAAAAAAGGCCTTTCCAAACCGAAAAATGAAAAAAAGAGCGCTGGGAGACAGACAGACAGAAGCAGGACAACTCACAGAATGTGTGGAGCATCACACAACTCACAGAGTGTGTGGAGCATCACACAAAAACCCGGCCACATCCCCGTGGTATACAACAACTCTGGACAAAACGCTAGAAGCGCTGCAGTCTCCATCAAGTTTTGTGACAGGCGAAGGCCACCATCTACACAACCAAGCCCGGACAGAGCGGAACTCAAATACCTGGACATAATTTAGAGTGATTTTTCACATGTGTTTCCTAAATTTCTCTTTCATGCTTGGCCATACCTGGTATGTACCATATTAGCTTAGACTCACCTGGTTTTGTTTGTTTTGTTCTAGAAATGGCTATTCCTATTAGAATTTTAAGTGTTAATATTAACGGTCTCAGGAATAAAGTAGAAAATGTAATGTCACTCATACAAAAGTACACACCTGCTTTCATCTTTATACAAGAAACACACATTGAAACAAATTACTAAGCGAAACAGAAAGTAACAAGTGTAGATTTAAGATAGGCATGCTTTAGTTTAGGAACAGTTCACACAGGAGTCGCTTTACTACAGATATCTCACCACTGGGACATGGTACACTACAACACAAACAACCATGGCCGGCTAGCTATCGTACAGATAAAACACAAAAACAACACACGAGACAAACACTTTAGTTAATGTCTACACGACGGGCCGAAGAACATTCCAGGCTGAATTCTGTGAACTAGCACAAACACTATCTCACTTTTACAGGGGTTGTAAAATAGTAATGGATTTATTCGGGGGGGGGGGGAACTGTGTCGTTAACAGAGAACTAATCCAGATAAACCATCACAACTTTCCATTTTAGAAAGCATCATACAAGAACACGATCTGATAGATACATACAGATATCTAACACCCGACAGCCGAGAGTGCACACACGAAGATAAACCCACATGTCAGACGCTCGACTAGGTTAGATAGAATATATGCATTCAGAACTTACTTAGTTAACCAAACAAAATGTACCGACCGCACGCTAAACTTCACAGACCACAAAGCAGTACTCACAGAAATGAACACATCCACCACTACCACCACCACCACCACAAACATTAGAAGGTCCCCCCCCCCCCCCAAATTGGAAATATAATAATAACTTATTGAACAACCACTGTTGCGTAACCAACAAAATATCTTATTGAACAACCACTGTTGCGTAACCAACATAACACAACTTATAGACAATTACGTTCAGGATGTCCCAGATAAAGATCTAGCGGAATATTGGATCCTATTAAAAGACGCAATAAAAGAAAGGATACAAACATTAGCTACATACATACATACACAGAGAGTCAAGGGAAAAAGAAGCCGTACTGGAAGAAGCTATCAGGCTAACAAAACAAATAGATGCCAACGCCCCACAAGTCCACAAGCTGGAAGAACAACTAGAACAACACAGACAACATAAATACCAAGGCGCAATGCTCAGAACAAAGTTACAGTCCGTGACACAAGAAACCCCACAAAGACACCATTTTGCAGTAGAACAAAACATACAGCACAACAAGCAAATACACAAAATTATTGTTAGTCAGGGACAACAACATACAGAGGACAGTGTAAGAAATGTTCGGGGGGTGATATATATATATATATATATATATATATATATATATATATATATCCCAACACATGAGTCTGCTAGCCTTAACTAAACATATACCACTGACGGCTGACACCAAAGATTTGTGACCTTTACTCTCTCTCTCTCTCTCTGAACCTTAAGTGCCCAGGGCACATGGGGCTTCCGCAAGGGTTTTCCACAAATGCCTGTCTTTCGCCTTTTTTTTTGCTCTTGCCCAGGTGAGCCCTCTATTGCTCAACATCCTTTCTGTTGTTCTTCTCCATGTCTCTTTTGGTCTACCCTTACTTCTGCTCCCCTGTGGTGTCCATCTTAGTGCTATTTTTGGTAGTGAGTTGTCAGTCATTCGGAGCACTTGTCCCAACCATCGCCAGCGTCTTTCCTCAATAATTGTTGTCAGTGGTTTCATCTGCATTTCTGCCAATAAGATGTTATTTCTTATGGTGTTTGGCCAAAATATTTTTTTAATTCTACGTAAACATTTAGTCTGGAAAGAATTCAACTTGTTTTCTATGGTTTTGGTGATTTTCCAGCATTCACTTCCATAGAGTAGTACACTTAGAACATTACTCTTAAATATCCTGATTTTCATATTTATGCTTAGTTTATTTGATTTCCATATATTCTGTAGCATTGCAAAAGCCTGGTTTGCTCTAGTAAGTCTGCTGTTGATGTCCTCTGTGCTGTCTCCATTTTCTACTACTCTGCTGCCAAGGTATACAAATTCGTTGACCTCCTCCACTAACTTGTTATCTACTCTGAGTACATTTCTGTTGTTCACATTTTGCTTCATTAATTTTGTCTTTCCTACGTTGATCTTTAGTCCTATGTTGTTTGCATTCTGGGTTAACTTGTTTATTTTATCTTGCATATCTTTGTGACTGCTTGATAATAGACAAATGTCGTCAGCAAAGTCAAGGTCCTCCAGCACTGTGTCAAGGGTCCATTGTAATCCTCTGCGTTTGTCTGATGTTGCCTCCTTCATTAACCAGTCTACTGCCAAGATAAATAATGTTGGTGATAGTACACATCCCTGTTTCACTCCTGTTTGTACCCTAAAGCTGCTGGAGGTATGTTCTCCACAGATAACTTTGCACTGAAAACCCTCGTATAGGGCTTTGATTACATTAACTATTTTATGGAGGAGGCCATGCCATCTTAGAATTTTCCACAGTGCATCTCTATTGACACTGTCAAAGGCTTTCTCAAAATCTATGAATAATGCATATGTTGTGCTATGCCACTCATTTGCCTGTTCTAATATTTGTCTAAGTACAAATATATGGTCTATGCATGATCTTCCTTTCCTAAATCCTGCCTGCTCTTTCCGAAGTTTTTCCTCAAGTGTTGGTACAATTCTGTTGATGATTATTCTGCAAAATACTTTACTAGTGAGTGGCAGTAGGGTAATGCCTCTCCAGTTCCCGCAATCTCTGAGGTCACCCTTCTTTGGTAGTTTTACTATAAGACCAGTTTTCCACTCCTCTGGGGCTTTTTCTAAATCCCAAATTTGTTGTAATATCCGGCAAAGTTGTTTTGGTGTTTCTGTTTCTTCTGCTTTCAACATCTCAGCAGTCACTTCATCTTCACCTGGTGCCCTGTCTGATTTTAGCATCTTTATCGCCTCTTTTACTTCATTTATTGTTATTGGTCCTGTATTGATGTTTAGTTCCGTTTTTGCTTCAGGTATATCTATTGTTTGTGCTGCTTGTGTTCTGTTTAGTAGGGTGTTAAAGTGTTCCCTCCATCTTTCAATTTTTTCTCTTTCTCCACTGACCAGTTGTCCATTTTGTGTTCTTACTGCACTTTCACATCTTGTATTGAAGTTACCTGTCATCTGCTTTGTGATTTTATATATGGTTTTCATGTCATTTGTATATGCTGCTTTCTCTGCTGTTTCTGCTAAGTTGTCATAATATTGACGTTTATCTTGACGGCATGATTCCTTCACTTCTTTGTCTTTTTGTGCATAATTACTTAAAACTCGTTCTTTAAGCCGTTGTGATTTGGTGTTCAGTAATTTTTCTTGATTTCTTTTCTTTGCTCTATCTTTTCCCATGTGGTCTCACTTATCCATTCCTCTTTTCTCCTTTTCCGATATCCCAGCACCTCTTTTGCTGTTTCCTGTAGTGTTTTATTGAACTCTAATATGGACATTTCTGCTTCGTCTTGTAGGACACTGAAGCGGTTCTTAAGTATTATTGAGAATTCATTTCTTGTTTGCTGGTCTATCAGTTTTCTTGTATCAAAATGTATCTTTCTGTGTTCTCCGATTCTGGCTTTCCTTAATTTTAGTTTTATTTTTGCTACCAGAAGGTTGTGATCACTTCCTATATCTGCTCCTTTCCTTGCTCGCACATCTTGTAGTGACCGTTTCCACTTGTTGTTTATTAGTATGTGATCGATTTGGTTTTCTGTGGTTTTATCTGGTGACCTCCAAGTCGCCTTATGGATGTTTTTGTGTTGGAAAATTGTCCCTCCGATGGTCATCATGTTTTCTTCACAGAAACTGCACAGTCTTTCTCCATTTTCATTTATTTCTCCGATTCCTTCTCTTCCCATGATTCTTCTTCTATCTTCATTTCCTTCACCTACTTTTGCATTGAAGTCGTCCAAGATGAGTAGCATATCATGCTTGGGTATTGTTTCTACTGTGGCTTGGAGGCTGTTGTAAAAATCTTCTTTTAATTCCTCTTCAGCTGCTTCTGTTGGTGCATAACAAACTATAATAGACAGCTTCGTGAATCTTGAGTTGAACCGTGCATATAATAATCTCTCATTTATTGGGGTCCATTTCAGCAATGCTCTTGATGCTTCTTTTGTTATAATCAATGCTACTCCTCCTTCATGAAGATCTTCTTTACCTGACCATATTATTGTATCTTCTGTGTGCTGTGTTGTTAATTTCCTTCTGCCTTGTCCTGTCCATCTTGCTTCTTGTATTCCTAGTATGTCTAGTTTGTATCTGTGCATTTCCTTGATGGTTTGTGCTAGTTTTCCAGTCTGGTTTAGTGTTCTTACATTCCAGCTGCCTATTTGCATCTTTTGTTTAGGTTCCAGGAGGTCTGCAGTCGGGCTGGGGACTTCCAGTGGCTGGCTTTCATCCACAACCTTCATGGGCTCAGTTTCCTGATTCGCATTTCTCCTTCCACCTGCATTTGCTTTTTCCCTTGCTTCTGTTTCTGTAGCAGTCTGATAGTTTTTTACCAGATAGGGTTGCTGGCCCTATGCTGAACCCTCCTTAGTCGCCTTTTACGATCATGCATGGTAGGGCACAGTGGTCCTATTCTTTGCAGATCCCGGGTACCACACGGGGGGTGACCTTTACTAGACATTACAATCACTGACAGTTATGAGGCACAAACGAGGCGGGCATCAGGCGGCAATCCGAGATTTAATAGCTTACTATTAATTACACACCCACGTCCTCATTATAAATCGAAATACACAATCTTCACTATACGTCGAAGACAAACTTCCTCGGATACATACTGCCGCTCAAGCCATGTGCCATGACGAGACTGCCCTGGTGCAGCTCTCCGCGCGTCTCTATCCCAGATTCCTAGGTCATGTGATATGCCTTCATTGGCATACTGGTGTACGATTTGAGAACTTGTGAACGGGCTAACTTTCTTGTTGACGTAATTCAGCCGCAATGCCGTCGACAAACCGTTCGGCCATGTTCACAACAGCAAAATATGTGAGGCCTTCCACGAGTTCTACAGCAAGCTGTACACATGTGAGGATCAGTCAATACCAACATAAAATTAATTCCTACACCACACTAAACTGTCTGAGGACGACAAACAAATCTTAGATCAACCACTAACACTAGGGAACTTAGAAGATGCAGTAAGACGACAAACAAATCTTAGATCAACCACTAACACTAGGGAACTTAGAAGATGCACTAAGCACCCCCCCCCCCCGTCCAAAAAAAAACCCCACCAAGACCGGAGGGGTTACCGCCGAGTTCTTCCAGAAGTTCTTTCCACTACTGAGACCGTTACTGCCTCTTCCCGTACCGCGCCGCCCTTTAAGTCCAGTTCCGGTTTTACCGTCGGATCCCACGCCACCCTTTAAGTCTTCTGATTTTTTTTTTCGTTAAAACTTGATGCAACTTTTCATTTAGCCAACCAGAACTCTTCTGCTCCAAAGTTACGCTATTTTAGCATCCGGTCAGGCTGGAAATGAAAGGAAATCACAAAGTGGATCGAATTCAGTGAATTTTTTTCTAATTTTTTCGAGGTTGGTTGGTAGAATGGTCATACTGACCTACTAGACCTAGCTTACTAAATGTGTTTTTCACATCTGTAGACCTGTTAGATTTATTGGATATCAAAAGCATCCGCAATTATCGATATTTATGCACCGGTATACACATTCTGCATTGGATTCTGGCACATTTCAGGTATGTAAAACTTTGATTTTAGTGCTCAGCCCTAAAAAAATATTTTTAGCGCCAAAAAGTCGTTCGATCTTTTCAGAATAGTTGTTTTTTTTCTATTCTTTGTTTTTTTAAAATGATAAATAACTTCATTTATGGAATCTTCTTTCATTTCCACTTATTTTAATATGAGATACACACGTGTTGATGAAGGAGTTTGTTTGTTACAATGAATTTTATAAAGGGACCCCCTTATATGAAAACACCCGCTCAGCCATGTAACATCATCATCGGTACCAACGTAACGTCCGTGTTTTTTTACGCAGTACGGAAAGAGTTAAAGTTCTCGAGGAAGCCTTTGACAGAAAATAACTTTCTACCGGTCGCAGCCTTTCACATATAACCCTCCTACAAAAAAAGTGAATGCGGCAAACCTCTGATAACAAACTACAGACCCATCTCACTAATAAATGTCGACTACAAAATCTTAACTAAAGCACTAACTATAAAATTAAAACACTTCATGCACACACTGATACATGAAGACAAACAGTGCAGCATTAACAACATAAACATTAGCACACGCACTTTCTCAGAGATTTCACTGAGTACGCCCATGACAAGAACAGCCAAACAGAAATCCTGTCCTTAGACCAGGAAAAAAGCCTTTGGGTGTCTTATTCCTTCCTCCAAAAAGCCCTCCTTCTCATAGTCTAATGTGATCGGACGTGTTTATTTTAGCTCCTACATTTGGATTTTTACCAGTGTCATTTTATAAGATTGTGACGTGAAATGGATACCACTGGATTTCACTTGTGTTTGTGCTTGTGATGAAATATGTGAAATTTTAAAAATCCATGTAGTTTGTTAAATATTTATCAAAATGTTAGAATAGTATATATAACATATATCCAATACTGGCCTAGCCCGTGACCACGCGGCTCATTGTAACTAGGTCATCGTGTGGCCAGGCGTGACTACAATGGCTGGCATAATCTATTGCATCATAAGCTGACAATGTTATCTTGTAGTAGAGACGATGATGTAGAAGAAGCTAGCCAGACAAGAAGACGGGATGGACTGCGGCCGGCGGCTGTAAAGAATTACTCCCTGAACAAAAGAAAGGCGGTAAACACCAAGCTCCGTGGGTGCGACAAAGTCCCCGGCCTGACAATAGCACAGACCAACGAGGGACAATGCTTGGTCGTTCTTCTCAACAACACACTCGATTATGAGTGCGTGAAACAAGCGTTCAGGGAGTACTATCACGACCACACAGAAGAGAAGGCGGATAAAAATGGTGCAGATGTGGAGGACTTTATAAAAACACCACTTGTAACTATCCACCTGTACCATACAAGAAATAAAATATTGGTTCAAGGCAGTGCTCATGATGTCGACTCTTGGTTGACAGATGACTTCAGTCGTATTCAAGATGAAGCTTTAAAACCTTTCCTGCGACTGTCAGCTACAGTGAAGCCATCTCTATCATCTGTTGCCATGAGTGACAGACCGGCCATCACCACCAGTGACGGACACGATACTGTCGCCACTGATATCAATCAAGGCGCTACCACCACCGACATGCAAGAACAATTCACCAACTGCCCCAGTGCTGATCTTACTGACAAAGCCCTGTCAGACCAGGCAAGCACCTCAGCTGAACCCACTGACGTTCAAACAATGCCTGAACACTCCACCAGCAACAGTTTAGCTGATGTGGAAAACCGAGACGACAGTGAAGCTCCAGCGCCTGAGTTCTCTACATCTAGTGTGGCTGATTCACCGCATGTATCTCAGCAGCCTACAGTTGTCGAGGAAAAATTAGCTGCATTATGTAGCCAGAACATACTTCAGGTAGTCAAAGACATCGTCATAAACCTTATTACTGACATGGCAGCGGAGATTAAGAACTCATTCAAGCTGGAGAATGACAGTCTCAGGGCTGAACTTGCATCACTGAGAGACGAAAATGCTAAAATGCTACTCATGATATCTGAATGGCAGAGTGAACCACGCAGACACAGCAAGGAAGTGTTGACAAGTATTCCAGAAGTGACTGCTGACACAGACAATATGGCTGTAAATTCATGCACAAGTTCACCAGATATCAACAAAGAAGACACGCCACAGCAAGGAGCTGCACAAGAGAAACACACCAGCACCACAACACCTATAAAGGTAGCACCTGAAAATTTAGCTTACCCTATTGATGTGCAGATAAGTAATAGGTTTCAAGTTTTACAAGATAGCCCATTGTACATAACCATAAAGCAACAAGAATCCAAACAGAAATCCACTCCTCAGTCACAGTCTCATAAACATGAACAAGATACACAACAACACAGTAACAACATCAAAGAATATACGACACACTTGATAATCGGAGATTCCTTACTTAAAGGAATCTATGGTGAGCGGATGTCAGTTACCTCTGAAGACACTGTCTCAGTCATGCCAGTACCTGGAGCTGGTATTATAAAACTAAGGCAGACACTGAGAAGACTTGACGTAGATCAGAGAGTGAGGAGAACGACCGTACATGTTGGCATTAATGACAGCATGAACGGCCAGAATCTTCGGCCCTCTGATATAAAGGACTTGATATCCACCATCAAGAAAAAATACCCCAACATTTCCATAAACATTTCATCCATCATTCCACCTTGTTCTGGTCCTGGACGTCGCATGGTGGATATAAACAATAAAATACTAAAAACATTCTGTCTACAGAACACAAAAGTTTTTATAAACAACACACCATTTTTTACTTCAACCACAGGTGCTCCCAAAAAACGCCTTTACAGGGACCACATCCACATTAACAAGACTGGCAGCAGCATCCTTGCCAAAAATATCAAATATCCAGCAAGAACTGAGCAGAACATAACAAAACACTCAAATAGCCAGAAACAGTTTAGACAGCCACCCACATCTCACAGATCCAGAAACACACACTCTACACCAACTACAAGACTCCAAGGACCCTCAGAAACACCACCCTCTGCCTCTCTACCATTGCCCACTCCATCCACTGGCCCACTATACGATTCCATGTTCCCGCCCCTGCCTACACGGCAAGCTCAACAAATTATACCATATAAATTATACTACTTAGTACAGCGAACAACATGGAGACTCCTGCACAATCACCACTTAGGAATACCACAACAACTGTACAGGACACAAACACAAGAACCTCGAATCATTATCCGTGGAACTTTCAGCTACAATATCTAATGCAGTTTAGTCCTGCAGCTCTGAGCCACGCGTATATGATGTCCCTACTACACACTCAACACTCACATACAGATACTAGATAGCTTGAAACTTCCAGCACTTTTTAACTTCTGTAGATAAATTTAACTGAACAAAAACAAAAAACCACAGAAGTTCTTACAGCAGAACAGACATTTCTTAGTGCTTAGCTTACAGCTAATATTGTCATCAAGTCTTTTACAATTTACACTTACATAACGTTCATTGCATTGTTGATTTTTGTACTTTTTTCCATTATTTGTCAGTATATTATAAACTTAGTTAGATTCATTATCTCTACTAGCTTAAACGTATACCTATAATTGTATGATTGAAGTCTGACCAGTTATTTTATTTTTACTGAAATATAATATTTCTAACATTGTTATAGTGACTCAGAAAATGGAGGAGTGGCTGCGACACGATGGCCTACGTGTTGGCCACTTAAATGTTTATCATTTGTTAGGAAAACTCCCTGAGGTTACATATATACTTCAACAACATTTTCATATTTTTGGTTTCTCTGAAAGCAGATTACATAAAAACATCACAGACAATGATATACGAATAGATGGTTTTAATTTGATCAGGCGCGACCCAACTAGGAAGCTAGAGACAGGTTTAGTCGTTTACATTTCTAACACAATTAAATTTTGTAGAAGAGAAGACCTGGAAACATCAGAGGTTGAATGTATTATGCTAGAAATCAAAATATCAAATCTTAGTCCAATTCTAATTAGTTTTATATACCGAAATCCAAATGCTTCAGCCGAGTGGTATGATCACTTTGCGACCATGATGGATGATGCTGTAACTCATAAATTCAAGGACATAATCATTCTAGGCGACTTCAATATAGATCTTAATCAGCCAAATCCTACATGGAAGAACATTTTAACATCTTACAACTTCTCCCAAATTGTTAACAAACCTTCTAGAGTAACTGAATCATCATCAACACTAATAGATCATATTTATGTAGCTGATCCAGGAAACATTACTGAATGTACTGTCCCTCATGTGTCGCTGAGTGATCACTACCCGGTCTTCCGTACTTGGTCACATAAGGGGTATAAAATACCGAAACACAAACATACCAGCATCAAATATAGAAACTTTAAAAACTTTAACTTGGAATTATTTTTAACTGATCTAAAAGCTTCGCCTCTTACGTACGTTTTCCAGTTAACAAATCCAGATGAGGCTATCGAATACTGGATCAAGATATTTCGAAATATTTTTGACAAGCATGTCCCCATCAAAGAAATGAGAGTAAAACACGTAACAAAATCCTCATGGATAACTCCCGATATATTGCAACTCATGAGGAAACGGGATGAAGCTCACAAAAGCAGAAATTTCAGTAGCTATCGTTCACTTAGGAATAAGGTGCAGTATTTAATTAGGCAAGAAAAGAAACATTACTTCAGAAATTTAGTCAAAGACAAAACTGATAGTAAATCAATCTGGAAAGCGATTAATACTCTTGTAAATAAAAGGAAGCAAACTGACCCACAAACACTAAATGGTGAACATACTTGCACAAACTTCAGTGAACATTTTAGGGAAGAAATTAGTATTCTAAAATCTTCATTACCGACCCCTAATTGCGACCTGAGCGTGTTTAAAACTTTCAGCGACAGTAAATGTGTAAAGCTAAAACAAATTAATATTCCTTTCCTCAGAGTCGGTGAGGTTTATAACTACATCCGGTCCTTAAAGAACACTAACTCAGCAGGATGTGATAACATTAGTAACAAGATACTACGCTACGCTGCACCAGTTATCACAGACACACTAACATACTTATACAACTTGTGTATTGACAAAAAATATTTCCCTGACGCTTTTAAACTCGCCAAAGTTTTTCCTCTTGTTAATCTGGACAGACTAGTGACCTCTCAAACTACAGACCCATATCCATTCTGTCATCACTATCAAAACCTCTTGAAAAACATATACAAAAGTTAACACTGCTCCACATGCAAGAAAACAATCTACTAATAGACAGTCAGTCAGGTTTTAGACCAAATTACTCCTACCACACAGCATTAACTAAAATGACAAAAAGCTGGCTGTCTAATATAAATGATGACAAATTGTGTGGTGCTGTCTTTGTTGATTTTAAGAAAGCCTTCGATATGATTGATCATGAAATTCTTGCAAAAAAGCTGGAAGGCTATAGATTACACCCTGACCTAACAAAATGTATTACTTCTTTTCTCTCAGGTAGAAAACAAGTAGTTTGCTTTAGAAACAAAATATCTGGCTCGTCTGTGGTTGATACCGATATTCCTCAAGGCTCCATTCTTGGTCCTTTTCTCTTTGCTATCTATATTAACGACCTACCACTACATTTAAAGCACTCTTCATGTGATCTTTTCGCTGACGACTGTACTGTTTACAATAATGACTATGACACCAATAAACTACAGACAGTGCTCCAAAATGATATAAACAGTTTGATTAAATGGAGTAATAAAAATGGTATGTCGATAAACACCAACAAAACAAAATCCATGCTCATCACTACAAGACAGAAACTGCAAAATGTAACAAAAACTTCACTACAGCTTTGTGCTGGGACTAAGGCAATAGAAAATGTTCATGAACATAAAACCCTAGGACTCATCATTGATCAGCATTTAACTTGCAATTCTCACGTACATAACCTAACAAATTTGATTGCACAGAAAGTTTACCAATTAGCCAAAATTAAACACTTTATCGACAAAGACACAAGAAAAATATAATACATATCACACATACAAACACAGTCAGATTACTGTTCCACAATCTGGGATGGATGCTCAGTCTCAAACACAAAAAGGCTCCACTCACTTCACAAACGAGCATTAAATCTTATTTGTGACAAACACCCAGTACAGACTGTAGATCAACACAAACAACTCAAAATTCTACCCCTAAAAAATAGAATCATTTTTAACAAAGTTAAGTTTGTTCACAGAATTCTGTCGCACAATGCTCCGCCTTACTTATGGTCACTGTTTACGTATAACACTAAACATAGCCAGCGTTTAAAAAACTGTCTTCTTCCTAAACCCAGTATTGAGTTGTATAAGAAAAGCCTTGCATACTCTGCAGTACAGCTCTGGAACACCCTCCCCTACAATTTAAAATCCATTGGTAATACTTCATCCTTTAACTCAAACCTGTTTCATTATTTACTTGCTTGTAATTATATGCCTCCATAAGATAACCAGCACTCTCTCAACACATGGCTCGTAAACCATCAAGTACTTCAATGACATAGTTAGAAAAGCAACTTGTTAGATATTGTTAGAAATTATTTTAATGTTTGTTAAAAATAACATATGTTAGAAGATCTGTATTTACAGTCTATTTTTATTTATGTATATGTCTGCGTGTGTATGTGTGTGTGAGTGCTATTTTATTAGGTTAATTACTTCTTCTCTTTTACTTTGAATGTAGTAGTTAAATCTTACACTCTTTTGATATGTTTTTCCTAATTTAATTAGTATTTTTGTACTAAATCAAGTGTGTGGGAAGAATGAAAGATGGAGTGATGAAGGGCAGAATGTAAGACGGGCCTGCGTGCCCAATTCTTTACCCTTTAAAAATAAAGATTATGCATTCATTCATTCATTCCCCTCAGTAACAATGTGGGAAACTATTTCAGAGACTGGATTAAAATTATATACTCCTCACCACAAAGTCAGATCCTGGTCAACCACACTCTAACAAACGCAATAAATCTAACTAGATCTGTCCGACAAGAGGTGTCCACTTTCCCCGCTTCTGTATGTGCTAACTTTGGAGCCACTCTTTTTCCACTTCTGTCCGTGTTAACTTTGGAACCACTCTTTCTCAAATTCTGTACGTGCTAACTTTGGAGTCACTCCTTTCCCACTTCTGTACGTGCTAACTTTAGAGCCATTCTTGGAAAAGATCAGACATGGCTCCCTCATCAAGGGAACTTTCATCTCTGGAGCAGGAGAGAAGAAGTTAATCACTCACGCGGACGACACGGTCTTCTTTCGTACAAACATCTCCTCAGTACGTCACATTTTAGACATTTAAAGAATTTGGAGAAGGCAGTGGCGCTAAAATAAACAATAAAGAGTCACAGATCATGGATCTGGGCAAATGGACCAATAAATCAGATTTCCTTTCGACACGTTAACAGCATGAACGTATATGGAATACTATACACAGCAATACCATCACAAACAAACAAAACTCGACGGACGAGCATAATACAGACAATTACAAATAGATTAAAATCATACAAATACAAAACAGCAACAATCTTCGGTAGGAGCGTAATAGTCAACATCTTCGTTACACCCAAACTGATCTACACAGCAAACGTCTTCCCCCTGCCCGCAATAGTACTCAAAGAAATCAACAAACTAGTCAGAAAATTCATCTTTAGGAACACCATACACAGCATTCAACAAAAACCACTAATGCAAGACTAGAAACGAGGCGGCATCGCGCTAGAAAACATTACAACAAAAATACAAGCACTAAGGAAGCATTAACAAAGAGCCGCAAAACCACGCACAGACGCACTTTTGTGTAGGACTTAGATCACTCAACTTTTAAAGAGTCACCAATACACAACCGCACCATTTTGGAACTCTACCCCTCTTCTACAAACACTGTGTACAAAACTTAACAAAGCTCGAACACTTACACAAGAAAACTTCTGATATTTACAAACAGCTAGCCACAGAACAAAAGCAGCATCAATCTTCAAGAACCTTGAGAACATATGGAATTCAAAAGTTATAAGCACAAAAACCAAGTTAAGACTATTCAATTCAAATGTAATATCCACCCTCATTTATGCATGCGAAAGCTGGAAAACAACTAAAGAAATAGAAAAGAAATTAGACTCTTTTGAAAACAAATGCCTAAGGAAAATACTCGGCATCAAGTGGAATGAATTCAAGAACAATGCAGAGATAAGACAGATGACTGAACAACAACCAGTCTCACGGGTGATCAGGAAAAGGAGATGGACATATGTTGGTCACTTGATGAGAAGAAATGATCAGAGAATCCCAAAACAAGCTATCAAGTGGAACACAACAGGCCGAAGAAAAAGGGGCAGACCGCGTGAAACTCTAAAGAGGACATTATTAAGAGAGGCCAATTTAACAGGCATAACATCCTTTGATGAGGTTGAAAGACTCGCCGAAGACAGGAAAAATTGGCGAACTACTTTGCGAGCCCTATGTGACGTCTAACGGCACGGGAAGGATATAAGATATAAGAAGCCACAGAACAAGAACCACCATTACAATTTAGAATCAAAAGAGGATACAACCGTTCCATTACAACCCATACCCAAACATTCCCAAACCTGCACAACACAGGGATTACGCCCTAAGCTCAAGAGATAGCGTACAGGCTACTGTTTAACATGACACAACAACACGCATTACAGACAAACCAAGCGGATGTAAGTTATGTAGTTAAAACAGACGAGAAACGGAATAGCACAATTTTTTTTATAGATGCAATACAAATATCCCGAGCACTAAAACTTCTCACAAGTATAATATAACCAGAAACGAAACAGTAAACAGACACATATAGAGCACTCATGTTAAACACAGTCCCCAGCACAACGAAAGACACACACACGAGAAGTTGATCATTTTGCTCTCTGAATTTAGATGCCTTGTATGGGCTTGTAGAAATAAAGCAAAATACGACGAAAGAATGTTTAACGATAGCATTTTTTTTTCTCTACATTTTCGAACAAAAGTTGAAGAAATGAAAGCTCAGAATTTCTTATTACCGCAAAACTGCGACATGGCACGAGTCTTTATCACGCCACGTGTCTGTTTCAGATACAGATCCTTTGTGCCATTCTCGGGGCAAATCCTTTCAAATTCTTTACTCTGCAGCATCTTTAACTGGTCGTACAAGATAAATTAACATTATCTCTCGTATTCTTTCATATTATCCCCCGCCATGCCACGCCCTCCTCCCAAAGGAGCGACAATAGCCATCAGTCATGCCTGACTTTCACACAACCACTTAAATCTGATCAAATATTTGTCACCTAAATCTGACCAAATATTTGCCACCTAAATCTGATCAAATATTTGTCACCTAAATCTGATCAGATAATTGTCACCTAAATCTGATCAAATAATTGTCACCTAGATCTGATCAAATATTTGTCACCTAAATCTGATCAAATATTTGCCAATTAAATCTGATCAAATATTTGTCACCTAAATCTGATCAGATAATTGTTACCTAAATCTGATCAAATATTTGTCACATAAATCTGATTAGATATTCGTAACAATGATGTGATGTGTGTGTGTATGTGTGTATGTGTGTGTGTGTGTGCACGCGCGTTTGTTTTCACATACACTCCCATCAAAATTGTATCCCATTAGCATACAACTCGTTCCATTACAAGATCGTATTTTTAGTTCAAATACCTTTTATCGTTTAACCATTCATATATACATATACATACATATGTGTGTGTGTGCAATTCCATGTAAGGCCGTATAAGTGACATGTTAAAAATTTGTTGGAAATAAAGATTTGAAATAAAAATATGATCCGTAGCATAAACTCAGCTTTAACAGCACGTTTAAGGTGAAAGAAAGAACAATCTCATGCACTGCCAGCATTATCATGTTCTGTTAATGCAGATGGGATAGAGCATTTGAGAACTAGTGGTGTCTAGAACTTTTATGGAAATCGCTGGAAAGAGAAAATTATAAATACAAAACCCTTCATAGTTAATTCTTAAGCATAAAACAAAGAAGTATATTTATCTCTTTCCTCATTTGAAATGAAATCCATCTGAATGTAATAAGTTGAAATGAAATCCATCTGCTTGTAATAAGTTGAAATGAAATCCATCTGCGTGTAATAAGTCTTCATCATCGCATGTAATAACTCTTGATGTGTTTTATAACAAACAAAAAGGGAGAAAAGTAAAGATGTGGACACTTTATATTCTTTTTTTTTAAAAGATTTATTCAAAGAGGCATCATCTCCAAGAAGATTGGTTCAGAGAGACATCATATTTAAGCAGATTTGTTCAGAGAAGCATCATCCCCAAGAAAAGTAGTTCAGAAGACATCATCTTCAAGAAGATTGGTTCAGAGAAGCATTAGCTTGAAGAAGATTAGCTCCGAGAGCCATCATCTCGAAGAAGATTAGTTCAGAGAGACATCATTTTCAAGAAGATTAATTCAGAGAGGTAACATCATCTTCAAGAGGATTAGTTCAGGGAGACATCATCTTCAAGAAGATCAGTTCAGAGAGACATCATCTTCAAGAAGATCAGTTCAGAGAGACATCATCTTCAAGAAGATCACTCCAGAGAGGTAACATCATCTTCAAGGAAATTAGTTCAGAGAAGCATAATCTTGAAGTGACACTGGGGTGTTCATAATCGTAAAAAGATTAAGAGTCTTGAAAATGAAAAAAGACCCCAAAAAATTTTAATTCAATAAAAATTAAGAAATATTATGTTGATGTCTCAAACATGACGTAACGTTGAAACTAATCACAAAAATTGTATAAAATGCCTCTTCCTGAATAATCCATTTTCATGACATCATCATCATCATCATCATGTGCCATGCCCGGTGTCATAGGCGGCCAAACTCCTCAAATTTCAGTCTCTGACATGATATGAGATACTGAATATGTTCAGGTAAAAAGCTGTTTACTATTGAAAAAAAACATTACAGTGAATAGTAGCGACTATTGTTACTAGTATTTTAATATTCAAGGTTGAAACCACAATAAAATGGGATTTCCTTAGAATCCTGTAAATTTAGAAAAAAAAAAGTAATTGCTTAAAAGTGCCTATCTTCTCATGATCTAATCTTAGACTTGCTGCGACCCTAAGTTTGGTCGCGTCCTAAAGATGAGAATCACAACTAACAGCTGTCATGTAACAAATTTCCGCTTGATTGCGTAAGTTCAGACGTGCATGTGCTGTTTCCTTTCCTTGTGTAAAGTAATTCTGATTGGTGCGTGTTTTCTACGAGTGCCAATGTCTCGGGTTTACTTCCTGGTTGTGGTAGAGCTGTTGACGTGTACCCAAGAGCGCAAGTAAAACGCGTGTGTTTAAAAAAGAAAACCAGACCTTGATATGTACATAAACCAGCGACACTACGACGAGTCATAAGTTTACAGCCTCACCGTGGACTACAGGTAATCTATAGTGAGATATTTATTAAATATGTTTATATGTGATGGTTTACTCAAGAAAACGTAGTGAAGTCTCTCGCTGTTCTTAGCATATCGTCATTGCTAAGATTTATAGGTGTATCTTACCAGTGCTAAGATTTAAAAGTGGATCCTTGAAGTTCTTTGGCTTATATTAAAACTGAATAGGCGTTCGTAGTTTGTAGGTTGTGTAAAGTAAAGCCGTGATTTTTAACCTGGTATGCATGGACCCCTACGGCGTCCACTGAAGGATTTATGAGGTTCGTAGAACAGCAAATGAACTGGCTCTAGTACAAACAAAATCTTAGCTTCATCTGGGGTCTATTTATCGCTTTAAAAATTAATTACGTTCAAAACGGATTTCAAACAAGCGGCCTCTGGAGAGAAGCATAGATGGAAAACTATGGGACCCGCTTGAAGGATTCTCACCGACACTCACGGTTTCCTTGTTAATATTACTGGGCATATAAAATTGAACGCTGAAGAATAAACAGACTCGTCATGTGTTTTGTGCTGAGCAATTTCATGTAGACCGCAGATGAGTACACTGAATGTTAGAGCATAAAGAGTGGCGCAGTTGATATAGCTCTGGCTTCTCAACCAGAAAGGAGATGGTTATATATAGACTGACTTCGTCATTATTCAATCAATCTACTCTTTGAAAATGAAGAGCAACTGCCTCCGAAAAGCTGAGAATGTCTACATGTGAGGGCCATCATATAAAGGCATACAGCCATATCTGTAACAGTGTATTAAAAGGAAACATATATTCACATAAGAGAATCTCTCTCTCTCTCTCTCTCTCTCTCTCTCTCTCTCTCTGAACCTTAAGTGCCCAGGGCACATGGGGCTTCCGCAAGGGTTTCCCACAAATGCCTGTCCTTTGCCTTTTTTCTGCTCTTGCCCAGGTGAGCCCTCTATTGCTCAACATCCTTTCTGTTGTTCTTCTCCATGTCTCTTTTGGTCTACCCTTACTTCTGCTCCCCTGTGGTGTCCATCTTAGTGCTATTTTTGGTAGTGATCTGTCAGTCATTCGGAGCACATGTCCCAACCATCGCCAGCGTCTTTCCTCAATAATTGTTGTCAGTGGGTTCATCTGCATTTCTGCCAACAAGATGTTATTTCTTATGGTGTTTGGCCAAAATATTTGTCTAATTCTTCGTAAACATTTAGTCTGGAAAGAATTCAGCTTGTTTTCTATGGTTTTGATGATTACAAAAGAATATACAAGACTGTAATTTAAAACCGAACAAAAGGGAAAGCGAATGAAACAAATCTTGGAGATCAGAGTTCATGTGGACATTTGATAAATTATTAACTGGTGGAGTATTGAAGGAAGCTGTGACCGATAAGACAATGGAAAGTTTCTTTGTGAAAGACACGCTGAGAAATGTGATAGCCACAGAACATCCCCATGAAGAGACAGGTGCTTAAAGTAGTGCTAAGGAGAAACTTGAAGAAAGAACAGAACTTTCATTGTTTCAGCATTCACAGTTTATAAAGCACCTTCGAAATATTCAGCAGCCTACAAGAAGAAGAGGAAGAAGATGAAAATAGGACTCAAGGCAAAGAAATGTCTACTTAAGTGGATTGTACATGGATCTATTTACAGCTCTAAGTACACACTGTATCATTGTTAACATTGAACTGTTTCTAAAGGTTCTCGCCGTGTTACAGAGTACGTGCACATATGCTAGGATCTTCCTTGATGCATCATTCATGTCTAAGTTATGATACGGTTTGCCATGTTAAGGGCATTGAAGAAATAACCTCCTTTCAGCTAAATAGGTTATTCGCTACTGATCCTCACTAACCAGTTTACGCTGGCTGTAGACGTCTGATCTGCGGAAAAAGGTAATCCGGGCAGACTTTTTGTTTCCAGAAGGAAGTTAAATCTAACACTTCGTACGGTCCAAAAATCTACAGATTCCATCAGTCTGCACGTTCAAAGCCCACACAAAACAAAATTGTCCTCCATCAAATTTATGGTCTTCTCTATGTAAATTCATAGTCACTCAAGCGTGTTATAAAGGTGACTACTTTATATAAATTATATTTAATGAATCAGAACAGGAAGGTTTTTGATGAATGTGGATTAATTTTAAATTTTACAGAAACATTTCAGTTTAAAAAAAAAACATTTTGAAAGGAAATTCGTTAACCCCCCCCCCTTCCCCGCCCCAAATCCTCAACTCTCTCCCTCTCCTCCCCTCCGATACCCCCCCCCACCTCACAGGTCTTTCATGTTCACTTATCCCTTATATATTTTCCAGTTCTACCCTCTATTTTCCATTTATACCATATATTTTCATATTAATAAGATATTGCTAGTATACGGTCGTGTGATATTAATGGCAAATTCTCTCTCTCTGTCTCTCTCTCTGTCTCTTTTCTTACTCTCTCCCCCCCCCCCCCAATCTTTGTAGTACTGATGTAGAACTTTGAAACCTGGCCAGCGATGTAAGGACGCCATGTTCTCATCTATGACGGAGGTCACTGATAAGTGAAATAGAATCACGTGACCCAACGGAAACAGAACTCTCCTGTCTGCGTGCCAGAACAATTTCGGCCGCAATTAACTTGAACGTGCCTGTCTGTCTGAGTGAGGCAGTAATAGAAGGAGAATCCCTGCTTTAAAGAGAAGGTTGCCTAGTGTTATTCTTGTATTAGACTCAAACCAGTCCACCACACTAACTTAATCCATGTGCTCTTAAGTATCCACAAAGAACACCGACAACCCAGGCATGCGACACTAGGACAACAGTTTAACGAGGACTGAATCTGGCAGACACACGAAACTTAACAGTTAACGTCGAGTGGAAGTATAAAGGGCACGTGTCGAGTGACGATGAAAGACTGGCCGAGTATGACGTAAGAGATTAGAAAGCGTGGAAGTGTAAGGGGCAAGTGTCGAGTGACGATAAAAGACTAGCCGAATATGACGTAAGAGATTAGAAAGCGTGGAAGTGTAAGGAGCAAGTGTCGAGTGACGATGAAAGACTAGCCGAATATGACGTAAGAGATTAGAAAGCGTGGAAGTGTAAGGGGCAAGTGTCGAGTGACGATGAAAGACTGGCCGAGTATGATGTCAGGGATGAGTGAGAGAGAGAGGAAGTGTAAGTGTGTGTGTGTGCGTGTGTGCGTGTGTGTATGTGTGTGGTACATGGTGCCCACCAGAAATATGTGCCAGTTAAAAAGCTGGTGGGATTCGTGAATAAATCTGGCTGAACCCAGAGGCCTACACTTTAACACTGAGTAAGGTGACAGTAGAAATTATAAGTGACAAATGTGTTCAGTAAACACTTGAAATAAACTGATTTGACTCACACATGCATAATCTAGTTCTTCTGTGGCAACTACATGTGTTGTTTTCGGTTGAAACCCATCCGCCTACAGAAGCCAACAGAGACAAAATGTATGGCAGGCAGACAAACAGTTTAATATGAGTAAAATGAGGACGACGCGTGTATGAAGTATGAGGAAAATAATCTCTGCTGCCACACGGCAAGCAAAAATAACCTTCCGGGCGAGACAGGGTTGCCATGTGACGCAGGAACTCAGTCAGAGCGTACAATTACGATCAAAGAACCACTGCTCACACTTACAGAGATATAGTACTACATGTTACTTCTTCAATTGGAAAAGAAAACACTAAATTCATTCACACTGGAATCTAGTAATCAAAATATCTAACTGCCCTGAAAAGGACATCCACTACACAATCTACATGATGAGAAACACTGTAGAACAAAAAGTGTAAAAAAAAAATGGACAAAAAACAAAACTTATGCATAATGAGAACCACTGAAAATATCTCCACTTGCACACGGAAACACTCTTGGACTTCCTAACCCATTCCACCGAGACAAAAAAAAAACAAAAAACGACTACTTCTCCCTGTCAACTTTGAACTAAGAATGAATAAAAATTCTCCCTCTCTCTAACTCTTACCTAAGCTGTAACTTCACGTGAGAACTCACTTACCCTGTACGCTCACAAGGTCGCACGGAAAAACTAACACAATTTTACCCTTAACTAATTCTCCTCTAAACCGTGCGAACGTGAACATTAGCCGTACTACTTAACCTAAACTTTTAACAGCAACGTTACATTGACTGCTACCTGTCTTCTAGAACCACGTGCCCAAGGCCAGACTCATCATCATCAGGTGCCGTGCCGACTGGCGTTGGCTATTATGCTTGTCCAGAGTACCCGATCCTTCATGCAGGCCATCAGTTCAGTTGGTGATCTCCTCTCACACTATCCCGTCAGACTGTCCAGTATCATTTCTCTTAGTCTTCCTCTTGATCTTCTTCTTTCTATTTTTCCTGTTGTTATAATATTTTCAATGTCCCCTCTTCTCATTGCATGTCCTATGAAAGTACATTGTCTCTCTCTTTTGACAAGGTTTATTGTCTCTCCAGCTCTTCTCATACATTCTTCATTAGTTATTTTTGCTGTCCAGGGGATTCGCAACATTCTTCTAAATAAACCACATTTCTACCCTTTCTTACAAATTTCTCTGATTAAGTCCCTTTGACTTGTGGCAAAATAAAATACTGGCACATAAGCCTGTCATTGCTTTTTTTTTTTAGAATATATTCATTCATTTGCATGTCCCTTGCGGAACTTTGCCCCCCTAACAGCTCTCCTGTAGGGCTCGGTTGTGAACAAGATGGCTTGCTGCTGATGCATCCATTTACAGATCATCAACGATGTCTTGCAGCCATCTTCGCCTTGGTCTTCCTCTCTTTCTTTTTCCTATTATGTACCCTTCCAAGACAGTCTTCTCTAAATTCTCATGACGTTTAATGTATCCAAAATATTTAAGTTTTCTCTCTTTAATCCTCTTTACTAGCCAGCCTTCTTCAATATTAAGTTCTTGTAGTATGGATATATTTGTTCTTTTTTGTGTCCATGATATCTGAAGAACTCTTCTATAGCATTTACATCCAAAGGCATTTATGTGTTTCTCAGCTGTTTTGTTAAATTTCCAGGTCTCACAGGCATATGTTGCTATGGGAACAATACATGCCCGTAAAAATTTTATTTTTGTAGTTCTGTATGTTCCTCTCTACAGCTTCTTTAGTTGTTTACTTTCTGATCCAAGATATTCAGAACTCTCCACTTCTTCCAGTTTTTCCTCATTGATACATATATCAGCTGCTTTGTTTGTTTTGTCAGTTGTTATTAATTTAGTTTTCTTCGCATTAAGATAGAGGTTTTGCTCTTCACTGTTCTTGCGGAATGACATAATTAGTTTTTCCATTCCTTTTTGTGTTGTGGACAGTAATACTGTGTCATCAGCATATCTAATCTCTGGTATTTCATAACCTCCAATTGTTATGGCACTGTAATATTCTTTGTCTACATCTTCTCTAACATTCCTCATTATATTTTCAGTATACAAGTTAAATAAGTAAGGCAACAATATGCACCCTTGACGGACCCCTTGTTTTATGTCAAACCAAGTTGTTGTTTCACCATTTATTCTTACTGCTGTTTGTTGGTCTAGATACAACAGTGATGTTAATTGTATCAAATGTGTTGGAAATCCCATTTTTTCCATTATTTCCCAAAGTTTCTGGTGTTGTACACAGTCAAATGTCTTTGAATAGTCTATAAAAGATAAATATAGATTCATATTAAATTCTCTGTATTTCTCTATTATTAATCTTATATTGAATATATGAACTCTTGATCCTCTTTCTTGCCTGAAACCAGCTTGGACAATATTGACTTCTTCTTACGAAGCCTACCCATTATGATTTTTTAATAGAATTTTACTGGCATGACTAATCAGGGCAAGAGTTCTGTAGTTTGTGCATAATTTCAGGTTACCCTTTTTTGGCAGTGGTATGAATACAGTTGGCTAAGTCGATAGTACGCTGTTCTCTCGTGGCTAGACGGCTGCTCGTCCTACCGGAGTCCGTGTTCGAATCCCAGGTAATTCTCTTGTGATTTTTCTTTCTCTCACGTCTCATTAAAGTGCTTTGTCTACAATTTTTTCGAGGTTTAATCCTACAATATTTGTTCTCTTACTTTACCGTACCAAAACCTCGTAGTTTCCTATTTATAAAAAACAGTTCTTTATCATTCTTTTGGCCAAATACCTGAATGCCGTATCTTTTTATATAGTGGATGATAGATTATTGCACATTCCTTTCCTCCTGCTTTAATAAATTCAGCTGTTATCTCGTCACATCCTGGTGATTTACCATTTTTCAGATTCTTTATTGTCCATAAAACTTCTATTGTCGGTTCGGGTTCTTTCTCCTCCAATAATAATTCACTCTGTTGATTTCTGCTTTCACAGTCAGTTGTTTCACACATTCCTCTGCAATATCCCTTCCATCTTTCTAGAATTTCCTCTGTCTCTGCCAATGTATTCCCCATTCTGTTACAAATTACATTTAGCTTAGGTGTGACATTTCTTGTCAATGTCTTCATTTCTTTGAACCTTTCACTATCTCTTCCACACTTCTGATATCCTTCTATTCTTTCATAACAATCTTGTACGTTTCGTTTTTTTGTCTTTTTTTTAATGTTTCTTTGTACTTCTTTTCTTAAAGATTTATATTTATCTTTGTTGCTGTTTGTCACTTTTCATTGAGTCTTCATTTCTCTACGTTGTTTTATCAGTTCTAGTGTGCCTGCTGTAATCCATCAATTCTTTTGTGTTTTCTTTACTGGAACCATGTATTTAGTTGTTGTTATTAAATCATCTGGTGTCTTCTCCTACTGTACAGCCATCAGGATTTCGAAACGGTTCTTCACTTCTATATCATATTGTTCTGGTATTTTTGTAAGATCAAAATGGAGTGGTCTTGATCCCGTACATGTCTTTTTTATCTTTATCTTCATGTCTGCTATTAATAACTCATGGTCCGTGTCACAATCAGCACCTGGTAAAGTTTTTGCTGATGTTATACTTGATCTCCACCTTCTTTGCACTAAAATGTAATCTATCTGATTCTTGGTTTTCCCATCGGGTGATGTCCATGTGTAAAAGTCTTCTTGGATGTTGTTTAAAAAGTGTGTTAGCAATCATTAGCTGATTTTCCACGCAAAAAACCATTAGATTGTCATTTGCCTCATTTCTATGTCCTATGTTAAATTTCCCTACAACATGTCCTTCATCTTCTGCTAGGATTCTGTTAGCGGGGTAGGGGTATCCCCTATCAAAGGAGAAGTAAGACGTCTCCTTACCTCCGTCAGTCTACGGGACACCCTTGGGCAAGGTGGAGTACCCGTATAGTTCCCCGATCAGGGTGACGTGAAGCCATGGGAGCAGGTGGTGGATGGAATGGGAGAGCAGCCGACAGATAATGTTGGTTATGGTCACCATTCTATAATGGTAGGCAGATGATTTGAATGTAGGGACAATGGCTACGATCACTGACTAGTACAGTCACTGCCCGGAAGGAAAGCAATGGTCAACTATCTTCTGAAAATATACCAAGAAACCCAAACAGCAACATGGAAGGTCAGATAGGAAAAAGATCTGGTGGTGAGGCCCCCAGGCCAGATAGATCTAATTTTAACAGTGGGGAAGAGTGTGAGACAGAGGTCAGTACTAGTAATTGTGATGACGGACAAAATCCTGACGGTGTTACTAAGGAAAACCCCTGCATCAAACTAAACAGAAAAATAAGAGTAAGAACATGAAATGTAAGAAGTATGTATGAGGGGAAGTGTCAAATAATAAGTGACGAGATGAAAAGAACGGGGATACACCTCTTGGGAATCTGTGAACATAGATGGAAAGGATCAGGACACTTCAAGAACGAGAATGATAATATCTTTATATAGTCTGGTGGAGAATTAGGAGGAAAGAATGGAGTGGCTTTTTACTTGGACAAATCAACATCAAAAGCATTACTAGGTAACAATCCAGTAAGTGATAGAATCCTCACAATCAGACTTAAGGGCACTCCTAGAAATGGTACAATCATCCAGATATATGCACCTACATCAGCAGCAGAAAAAGATGAAGTAGAAGACTTTTATAACACACTGCAAACGACGATAGACCAGGTAGGGAAAAATGATATTGTATTAATAATGGGGGATTTTAATGCAAAGATTGGTACAGAAAGAAGAGAAAATGAAGGACATGTTGTAGGGAAATTTAACATAGGACATAGAAATGAGGCAGGTGACAATCTAATGGTTGCTAAACAAATTTTTTAAACAACATCCAAGAAGACTTTACACATGGACATCACCCGATGGGAAAACCAAGAATCAAATAGAATATATTTTAGTGCAAAGAAGGTGGAGATCAAGTATAACATCAGCAAAAACTTTACCAGGTGCTGACTGTGACACGGACCGTTAATAGCAGACATGAAGATAAAGATAAAAAGACATTTACGGGATCAAGACCACTGGGGCGGTACATCCGTCAAAAGGTAACGCAGGTGTCGTAAGGCGAGCTCAGCGAGGACGGAAAGCTCGCGTAGACCAAAAGGGCTGGCTTGATTTTGATTTTCGGTACGAATACAGACCGTTGCCTCCTGTACTGTGAGTTGGGCATACGGCTAACAACCTTATTCTGGGACCTACCTGGAGGTGACTCTAGATGGGGAAAAAAATGAACTTGTTATGGAAACTCGCAACGAAATCACAAAAAAGTGACGGTTAATGGCACGAGAGGATAGAAGTAGTAGTTGTGACTTTCTGGTTACCTAACTCTTGTATTTCCAAGACATGCTCAAATAATTTTGATTGTCTTCCCTTGATTTGTTTTCAAAACATTCCGTAGCACAAGGAAGGCAAAGGGAAACTAGCGCTGGTGCCTTCATTTATAAGTCATATCATGATTTTCAACAGGTGGAATTGTAAGGTATAAAAAACTGGAAATGGCAGAGAGAGCCAGAATCTGCAGTCTTATGCCCTGACACGTCAGTTAGAAATAAGTATATGTATAAATTTATTTATAAATAAGCAATCTTGTTGATTTTATAAGTAGATATTGTTTTACTTCTGTTTTGCTGACAAGTAATCTTCCTCATTAGTAATATAGGAAGTAATAAACCTCATTTTGTAGGAAGTAATCTTCTTCCTCTTTTTGTCAGGATATAATCTTTTTTTCTTCCTTTTTTTCCCAAAGAAGTAATCTTATTCCTCATTAGTAATAAGGGAAGTAATAAACCTCATTTTGTATGAAGTAATCTTCTTCCTCTTTTTTTTTCAGGATATAATCTTTTTCTTTTTTTTCTATCAAGAAGTAATCTTCTTCCTCATTTTGTTAAGATATAATCTTTTTCTTCCTTTTTTGCCAAGAAGTAATTTTCTTCCTCTTTTTACTAGAAATGAACTTTGTTATACCCCCAGTCTACAGCCCAGTTCTAGACTGAGTCTTGAAATCGGAACAACTATTTTTCTGTTTATTGATAAAACAATATATTTTTTGTTCTTTTGTTGGAAAAAAAGTATCTTTTGTTGTTTTCTTTAATCCTGGAACATTAAAAAAAATCAAAATGTAGTTCTAATTTTGTCTTATTTTAGAATTTGTTTGTTGGGATAAAAATAGCAGTTGTATTTGTTATTAATTATTGTTTTTTATGTGTCAAGTTTTATTTTAATTCACTGTTATGTCTTCTTCTTCTTCTTCTAATATGGTATTTCCTTATGAATAGAAAGTTGCAACATATCACCTTTCTTCCTGTTCCGATGCTGTATAACAAGTCATTTATTAACTCAGTCTTTCCTGACTTAACTTCCATGCTCTGGCAGAATAATTTCTGATGAGAAACTTTAGTAGAAAGAAACTAGAGGGAAGTTACTTTATAATGTAAAATATGGGTTGGTTTAGAAATGTGCTACTTTCCATTTTATTTTTACTTTGCCTAAATATCACTGGTGTTCATGGCTCGCATAGGTGAGCAAGATCTACTAGCACTGGGAATGTTGTTGTTTTGGAATGAAAGAGTTAAGTTGCAAGGACTTTTGCTGCGTATACTGACGTATGAACTGAAGACTGTTTCATGATAGTAAACTATGCGTGATTTCACAGACAGGCACACAAATCTATACAATTATATTCACAGAGAACAGAAAATGGTGGCCGTGTTTCTTGTACACGGATGTATATTCCTGACTTTAATCACCAACGCCGTCTCGACACCTTTGGACGACTACGTTCGTGCCCCAGACCCACATTACAGTTTCAGATTTGTGACCAAGTACAGCGTACCTGGGGTCACAGTTCATGTACTAAACATGACTTCACAGAAGTGGCTGACTGGTAACACGGTTTTACTTTACAAAATTTAATTTTATTTGTTTCTTTCCGTGTATGTGGTTATGTTTCTATTATCCTAAACTGGTATGGTCGCACCTGTGTATACTAACAAACAACGAACAAACAAACAAAACAAAACAAAAACGTTACCTAGACAATCTCGTACAAAGACTGGTTAATGACGATTGCACGAGTATCAGATTCTTCATCTTGACATTGCTTGACATGAACTTGTTAATGACCTATTGTGTGAAATAAATGGCCATTATTTATTATTCCTTACATTCAACAGAAAAGCTTAGATGGGAAAAAATCCTCTTTTTAGCCCAGTTTTTGTAGGTTATATTTGTCTTCTGAAAAATTTCTACCACGGTTTTGAAAGAAATATAAATGACCAGTTCTTAAAATCAGAATGGATGCTTTGTTAATTTCAGGAATTGTCTCCCTTGTCTACACTTTGAACGCTTGTCCAATGGACAGCGTGGAGATTCTTGTGTCCAAGGTTACTATCTCTACACCTGTTGTTAGTGCCAGGCTTGGTGCTCGTGTGGCCACCAAGGCTAACTATGTTTTGAGAACAGTGACACTTGGCTGTTCTGCCACTTCTCATTGTTCAGGGACATGCACAAAGATACAGAAGGGCCTACTAGCTAAACTAGCTACAGGAAGGGCTACTAGCTAAACTAGCTACAGGAGGGCCTACTAGCTAATCTAGCTACAGGAGGGCCTACTAGCTAAACTAGCTACAGGAGGGCCTACTAGCTAAACTAGCTAGACTTAGAAAGCTTCACCACAGTCAAGCAAGAGATAGATCTCGGACTCTGTTTTCTCAGGCTCTTATGGCACGGCCTGTTTTCAAGAAGCAGAAATAGATGTTAGTCTTTGCTCTAGAACGCCAGCACCCACGCATACATGCATGTCCACACACGCACACTCTCTGAACCTTAAGTACCCAAGGCACATGGGGCTTTAGCAAGGGTTTTCCACAAACGCCTGTCCTTTGCCTTCTTTTCCGCTCTTGCCCAGGTGAGCCCTCTTTTGCACAACATCCTCTCTGTTGTTCTTCTCCGCACACACACACACACACACACACACACACACACACACACACACTCACACACACACACACACACACACATAAACAAACAAACTTCAAAACCAACATTCGGTTAGTTGGTAAAAATAAACTGGTTATCATAGCGGCACGGGGCATTTCCTGCTGCAACCAAGTGTTTCATCGCTAATGGCAACCACCATCCATTGTGTTTAGATATACATGAGTAGCGACCGAATAAACATGGACTCTATAATCACCATTTCTGCGAAGTTTGAGATTCGTGATGTGATTTGTTTTCTGCAAGTGGAAGGACACAGCGCTGCCCAGATTCATCGTTGAAACTGTGTGTACAGTGATAGCGTTATGAGTGAACTCTGTAAGGGATTGGTGCGGGAAATTCATGGATTGCCTCACTGATATGGATGACGACGAAAGATAAGGACTACACTCAAAATGGCGACTAGCGAAACTGTTTTCAAATTCGACGAAGCAATGTGTGAAAGACGCATGACACCAGTAACGTTGGAGGTTTATTGCGAAACGCTGAATAAGCTTCGGTGATCGATCCAAAACAAAAGGAGAAGAATTCTTATCATGGGCGTCGTTCTCATGCACGACAAAGCACGGTCTCACACTGTGGCTTGCACAAAGGCTTTACTAGAGCAGTTCACCTGGGTGAACTCCCCGCGATCCTCTTACAGTCCGGGCTTGACGCTAAGCGATTACTATCTCTTCAGAAGATGTAAGTCTGGCTACCAAGTGCTCCGAAATCAACGAGGACCTCATGGATGGAATAAACAACTGGCAGGAAATCCCTGGTGGAGCTTTCTTTGAGGAAGGATGGCAAACACTGGTGTCACGGTACAAGTGTCTGAATTTGGGTGGGACTATATTGAAAAGTAATGCAGTTATGAATTTAAGATTTGTATGTAAAAACATTTTTTGGGGTATATTTTAGACTTTCTGTTTTGCCAGCCAATCGAAGTTTGACTTTAATACATCCATTAACACACACACACACACACACACACATATTCAAATTGGCTTTACTTTTAAAATTTTATTTTGTATATTTTTATACTGATTTCAGAAAAGGTATCAAACAGACCAGTTTGGTGGCATTATTTATGCATTGCTGTTCCAGACAAACTTGAGTATACAGACACAAGCTTTCTGTACATTGATGGAAATGACAATACTGACGAGTGAGTTATCTCTGTACAGTTTTAGCTTCTAGTAGCCTTCCTATAGTGGTGTAGACGTCTGATTTGGTAATCAGCAACCCATAACCGACTTACTGGCCTCAATACTGGTAACTCATAGTTGACCCAAATCCTGCCCCGCCTCTCTGTTGGTACCCCCAGTAACAAACCCAGCTTGGCTAACGAGACAGGGATCGCCACAATCCCTATTTTCAGTAGTTTGTTGAAGAAACATTGCACACCCCTTTCTCTTTAACTCCGCCCAGAGACTGAAAGAATAGCCGCCATAGCCCACTCACATTCCGACCCGATGCCGTTCTTCAGCATCTTCACCCCATCGGCTGCAAAGAACACCAGCTCGCAGCTCCAGGAGACTGAGTAGTAGAAAGCCTCCCTATACAATTTTAGTTTCTAGTAGTCCCCCCTCCCACGGTGGTGTAGTGGTTAGTGCACCTGCCTGCCGATCAGAAGGTCCATGGTTCGATTTCGCACTCGGGCAGAATTTTTTTCTGACCGACCGGCACCGGGGCCAGCTCAGCCTAAAAAAAATGGGTACCTGGGGTTTCCTTAGGAAAACAAGGGGAGCGAGGCAAGGTGCTGGCATCCCTACCTCAAATACCGTAGTGGAATTGTAAAGGCACTAACACTTCACACTCCTACGGCATGCTAAAGGTACGGGACTTAAGATTTCTAGTATGGATCTCTATGTATTTTTTAACTTCTAATAGCCTCCCTGTAAAGTATTAGGGTTTAGTAACTTCCTTAAACAGTTTTAACTTGTAGTAAACTTCCTGTACATATGCAGGTTTTATCGGCCTACCTCTATGCAGCTTTAACTTCTAGTAACCTCCATATACAGTTTTAGGCTTTAGTAGCCTTCCTATACATTTTTAACTTCATTCATTCTTTGCATGTCCCTTGCGGAACTTTGCCTCCCAAACAGCACTCCTGTAGGCCTCTCGGTTGTGAGCAAGATGGCCTGCTGCTGATGCATTAATTTGCAGATCATCAACGATGATCTAGTAGCCTTCATAAATTTACTCTATGTTCTATATTTCTTCTATATTTCTTCTAGTAGCCTTCATAAATTTTAACTTCTAGCAGCCTCCATACAATATTTCTAATTTCTAACAGCCTTCCTACAATATTTTTAACTTCTAATAGCCTCAGTGTACAGTTTTAGCTTCTAGTAGTCTCCCTTTACATATAGTAGTCTTCCTATAAAGTTTTAACTAGTGCACTAAACCAGTATCGATTCCGGTATCGTAGTGATATCTTAATGACTGACTGCAGCAGGTAGATGTGGCTAGATACACATTAGATATCACTACGATACCAGAATCGATACCGGGTTAGTGCACATTTACTTATGGAACAAGTAGCCTACCTATGCAATTTTAGGTTCTATTAATCTCTTTTATGTAAGTTTCCATCTTCCACCTGGTACAGATCCATGTTTGTTCAACCATATAATATCAGTCTGGAAAATATGGGCACTAACACCATATCCCTTATGTGCCGGTAAGGCATGACAGGATTACCTTTACTTTTTGATTTTTTAGTAGGCAGTATTAGTGACAGAGATATGGCAGAATATTTGTCTTGGGTAAACGAAGCGCAACATTTGCTTCTAGTAGTAACCTGCCGCAATATTTGTTTATAATAAAAATCCAAATTCTAGTTTTTGGTCATAACCCTGTACGGCAGCATTTTTCTTGCCACTACGGAGGTGAGTTCTAGCTGTTACCTGATTCAGCTCTATTTTCTAGTACCACCTTCTTATCTTATATCCTTCCCGTGCCGTTAAACGTCACATAGGGCTCGCAAAGTAGTTCGCAAATTTTTCCTGTCTTCGGCGGGTCTTTCAACCTCATCAAAGGATTTTATGCCTAGTACCACCTAGTACAGTTTTTATTTTATTATTCCGTAATATAAGAAGACGAGTTAAGAAAAAAAGCAACCGTAAGTCAAGGTACGTGAGCTTTAAAAAAAAATATGAAAAGGCTCGAAAGCGAGACAGTAGAGCGTCGATTCATTCATTCATTCCTTTGCATGTCCCTTGCGGAACTTTGCCTCCCAAACAGCACTCCTGTAGGCCTCTCGGTTGTGAGCAAGATGGCCTGCTGCTGCTGCATCCATTTCCAGATCATCAACGATGTCTTGCAGCCATCTTCGTTTCGGTCTTCCTCTCCTTCTTTTTCCCATTATGTATCCCTCCAATATGGTCTTCTCTAAATTATCATGACGTTTAATGTGGCCAAAATATTTAAGTTTTCTCTCTTTAATCCTCTTTACTAGCCAGCCTTCATCAATATTAAGCTCTTGCAGTATAGATATATTTGTTCGTTTTTGTGTCCACGATATTTGGAGAACTCTTCTATAGCATTTACATTCAAAGGCATTTATGTGCTTCTCAGCTGTTTTGTTAAGTGTCCAGGTCTCACAGGCATATGAGCGTCGATTATCTGAGCTAATTGAGACCACGGTGCTTCGGTTAATCGAATAGTTCGGATAATTAAACATACATGAACAAACCCAATTTATAACTTCAGTTAAGCATAAAATTGAACGCGAGAATATTTGTTCTTTTCCTCCCCATTATTTCAGATATGGTTGCTTCACCAACATTAAAAATCTAAGCAAGTCATGCACCGGCTTTGCGTTTTAAAAAAAATGTCTTTTAATAATTCTTACCTTATCCTCAAGAGATAACACATTGCGGTTTCTTTTTGTTGTAGGCGCCATCTTGACCCCCAGTAGTAAAGGTAGGTAGGTAAAGGTAACCCTGTCATGCCTTAGAGGTACATAGTGATATGGTGTTAGTGCCCATATTATCCTTGACCTGTCAGCACACTAGAGGGTGATATGGTCAGTATCACGCCTGGCAGCCTTTCCTTCCCCAACTCCAGGAGAGGTCGGGTATTATATATCTGAGTGATTGGGGCGCTTCCCGACAAATTCGAACTCTCGACCTTCACCACGAGAGATTACTGCACTAACAACTTCGCCACTTAGACGCCCCCTGATTCCAACAGTACAAAATATTAGAAAGAAGAAGTACACAATACTAAAACAGCTACGAAATAAATCTGAAACACCGAATGATTAGAAAACAAAAAACGCGTACAACATCTGTAAAGCCGCCCAACAGACTGAGCCAAAGCTCAAAGAATGTTGACAACTTTGGTGACACTAGTATTCTAAGATTTAAACTCTTTTGGGACAAACATTATTATTATTATTATTGGACTCAAAGCTACATTTTTAATGTAGCGGTGCTCGGATAATTGACAGTTTGGATAATCGACACCATAATGTATTTTCATATATTTTTCAATAGTTACGTCCCTTCATTTGATGTTTTGAATCGCTCTCGTATTATTTACTGGTAGTCACCTGACAGGATTGTTTCCAGTGTTATCTGTCCCGTACTAGTTTCATGACAGTTTTGATTTTAAACCTTTTCCGAGTTCACAAGCAGTGTTACACTGTTACAGTGTGGGTCGAACTGCAGACAAAAGGAATCCATTTCAGAGATTAAACGTGGAAGAATTCAATGGAGATCATGATACAATCAATATAGCTACCTGAACAATGGGCATACTGAGACCAATAGTGTAGACAAGACTTGAGTTGCTGATCTGATGGAAAGACCCAGCAATTTGTTTACCATATTGACAATATAATTACGACAATTAGACAAAATATACAATGAAAGTGGTGAAATCAGCTCATAAAAAGGCAGGCTACTATCGGACAGGTAAGACAAATACCATACAAGGATAAAAGTAAAGATGTCGAAAGAAGAAAGTACTACTTTCACTTTTGTCTAGTTTCTGCCCCATATCAAAGTAAAGAAAAATCTATGTCAGTGATTAAGATGATCATGAAAGTAACCCATAGATTTAACGTTATTGTCATTTCCTTGTTTATTATACTCACGGAAAAAAAGTAAGTGTGCAATACTTTAAAAAGCACAATGAACGTGCTCAGGTAATGACTGAAATAAAATTTGGCCCACATTATGTTTGATTATCCAATAACAGATGAAATGATAACTTTCAGGCCAGTCACATGTCACAAAAAAGTGAAAAAAAAAACTCACCTAATGTGGCTCACCACCCCAAGAAAAGAAAATCAGGGTTTCAATATCGTGTGTGTCCTCCTCGGGCAGTTATCACTACTTGACACCGTCTTCTCATCGAACCAATGACAAGTTGTATCAATTGTTGAGACATGTTATTCCATTCTTCTTGCAACGCTTGGGCTAACTCTTGGCGGTTTCCAGGACGATAGTGTCGTCTTCTCAACCTGTGGTCCAGTTCATCCCAAATGTGCTCGATAGGTGATAGGTCCGGTGAAACTGCTGGCCGTGGCAAGACAGTAATCTGGTGCTGCTGAAAGTAGTCCCTGACCACACGTGCGACATGTGGACGAGCGTTAACCTGCTGCAGTATCACGCCTTGTCCATTAGCATCCAGAAAAGGCATTACGTGGCGTGTAATGATTTCGTCCCTATATCGTAAACCTGTAAGGTTGCCATTAAGGAAGACTAGGTGTGTTCGGCCAGCATAGGAAATTCCTCCCCAAACCATTACACTGCCTCCTCTTCTCCTATCCACCTCTAGCACACAGTTATTCGCAAAGCGTTCTCCTCTTCGCCTGTACACTAAAGCACGCCCATCATGGCCTTGCAAACAGAATCTGGACTCATCAGTGAATAGGATCCGTCTCCATTGATGATAAGGCGATGCCATATGGTGCCTGGCCCAATTCAAGTGGGTTTGTCTGTGACGAACTGTCAGTACTGGTCTAACTGCAGGCCTATGAGGTAAGAGATTTACCTCTCTGAGTCTGTTCCTCACTGTCCTGCCCGACACACGTCTTACACCTGGAATGTTGCAGGCAGTCCATGTTGCCTGGAGAAACCTGTTATGAAGGTGCGTGAGGTGGATTTAGCGGTCTTGTGCAAGGGTGGTAACTCGTAGTCTGCCGCTTCTATGGCGGTCAGCAACGGAACTAGTTTGGTTAAAACGACTTTGAAGGCGTGATATTGTGTTTCTGTGAACATTAAAATATTGAGATACTGCTGCTACTGTTGATCCAGCAATTAACATCCCAACAGCTATTTCTCGCTGATGTTCATTCAATCTTGGCATGATGAAAAAAAGATGTTTATGCTGGAATTCCACTACTTCTTTCTTCAACGATTACGTGAAGAGATCTCTGAGAACAGAATTACACACTTGCCCTCATTTTATCCGTGGTCAGTAACCAATCATGGATCACGAACGTGATTTCACAGGAGTAGTGGTTATCTCCCCATGAATCAACTTCGTGCAGCACGGGGAAGTGGACAACACTCAGACAAAACTTTGTGCCAAATTTGATTTCATTTCACTCATGACAACGTAATTGGTGCGCTTGACACCGCTGCACACTTACTTTTTTCCGCGAGTATATTCGGTAATAATTTTTTTTCTCATCAGGATTCCAAAGTTGACAGATAAGTTCTTAGACATTGTTATCACATTAAGCGTCACAACTGGGACAGTGGCTGCCATAATAAAGCAGGTACCAAACTCGCCTGTCACGTTCAGGGTAAGCTTACTGTTCCGAATGAAAACTATAAACACCTTTTTGTTTTCAGGGTAAGTTTACTGTTCCGAATGAAAACTATAAACACCTTTTTGTTTTCGGAACAAATCTGCACAAATAATGAATGCCCGTTGTCCTAAGAGACATTATGTTAGATCTTTATCCACCATACTTTTGCTATCTTGTTGTAGAAAATTTACTTGAAGATGATAAAAAGAAATCTGATTTTAAAAAAAGGCAAATGTCTACCATACACTGACAGATAAAATGAAACAATGTATGATATCTAACAAAAGCCAGTGAAAATGAAAATTGGGAGTTTAAAACTGTGATAATAAGAGGAGGACTTGATAACATCACAGCAACAGACAAGATGAGCGGAAAGAGAGGTGAAGAAAGGCTATGACAGAGGATAGTTTAACATGTTGTCATAATAGAAAGTCATAACTAACTGGTGGAAAACATGAAGGACGAACATCTGTGGAGAGCCATGATCGAGTACGTCTATCGCGGAGACATGTAGGGATGATGAAAGCCATGGAAAGTAATACCACGTAGCTACATCATCCTGTAAATATGATAGTGAATACCGAAAATATGGGACAAAACATGTATCTTAGGACTTTGATAACGCTTGCAAAATGTACGTAATATGTACATAAAATGAAAATTAACACGTGAATGCTTGATTTAGTTGTTTGGTTGGTTAATTAGTGCCAGCAATTAACATTTTAACATTCAGAAAAAAAAACTCATGCCCTCTCCGCTCCTAGTTCAAGCACCCATTGAAGAGTAACGTTGCTCATTGCCCCAGTTAGAAGCTGATTATGAATAAGACTCTTAGATACATCCTGCAAGTGAGCACGTCCTCCTTGAACCTTTTGGCACTCCCAGCTCACTCATTCACCTCATAATGGGACGGCCTGGTTTGTCGAGTGGTTAATCGCTCTGTCTACTAATCCGGTGGTACTGGGTTCAAGTCCCAGCAGTAGGGACACACCAGAAGGCCCCAAGGTCAACCAGTCTTCTGAAAATGAGTACTAGAGAAATCTGGAAAGATAAATGCGTCCAGACGTGATACTTACCACATCAGACTTTCATGTGCCGAAAGTGTTTGAAATAGGGGCCTAACACGGTATCAGCAATATGCCTTAGTAGAACAGAAACGGGGATTTTACCTTTTACTGTACCTCATTAAAGACAAATGCATTATGTTGCTGTATATTACAGCTTTGCTGCCTATCTCATTGCTTTTGATTCTTGCATGGCATGAGCAGCATCCATGTAAGACTCTTGGCAAGGAACAACTCAAGGAGCTCCATCCACTCCTTACGGAGCAAATGTGTTTGGATCTTACAAAGCCTACTTCGCTAATTTGTCACGAAGTACTGCTTATAGTGCGTCAGTCTCAACCAGCCATGAAATTGCTGAAGTAACTTTCGCTATCTTCATCCTTATAATGGACGTCATCGCGTGGAAAGCTTCAAATCGCTTTATATTCCCCACAAATGAATATTGGTACTAGCACGGTCAACAGAATGATACAAATCCTTGCTATTAAAGAAAACAAAATACTGAGAGTTGTGATGTCTTACTAGCAATGCGTATGGTTAAGTTTGTTCTATATCACGGAGACCAGAGATAAATAAGATATTAACTGCAGGAAAACTGAGGCCATAAATATGGTAAGACTGAGATGTACTTCTAATGAAGGCTTGGATATATGTGGAGGAAAAACTGAGATGTATTTCATTGATAAGAAGAGATAAATAAATACGTTTTGGAATTGTTTGCATTGGGAAGAGAGATAAAATACTTATACACACCTTGGATATAGTAATATATGGAAACAATGAAAAAAAAACAATAACTGTCCCTCATCTATCTATCTATCTATCTATCTATCTATCTATCTATCTATCTATCTATCTATCTATCTATCTATCTATCTATCTATCTATCTATCTATCTATCTATCTATCTATCTATCTATCTATCTATCTATCTATCTATCTATCTATCTATCTATCTATCTATATGTCTGTCTGTCTGTCTGTCTACCTACCTACCTACTTACCTACCTACCTACCTACCTACCTACCTACCTACTCACCTACCCACTTACCTACCTACCTACCTGCCTACCTGCCTATCTATCTATCTATCTATCTATATCTATCTATCTATCTATCTATCTATCTATCTATCTATCTATCTATCTATCTATCTATCTATCTATCTGTCTGTCTGTCTGTCTGTCTGTCTGTCTGTCTGTCTGTCTGTCTGTCTCTCTGTCTGTCTGTCTTTTTAAATATTTTTTTTCGGAATTATTACTAAGGAAAAGATCGATGTTGTTGGTGATGATAATGATGATGACGACGGTAGTAAAATCTTTTTCACACAGGACGATCCTTCAGGCAAGAATCGATCCGAGGACTCTATCGTTGCCTGGACATGGATGAAGTTCTTAGACAACGGTTCAAATCCAGAAATACTAATTCGGTTGCCAATGACTAAGGTAATTTGCTTGGAAACCTAACTCAGGGATACCCAGAATTCCGTTTTTCTTTTTAATTTTTGTGAATTGCTTTCGCATTAGATCTGGCCGTCACGAGGTGTAGTACTTGTTTCTGTAACAGTTCTTGGCACTCATCTGTTTTTCTAGGTAACGTTATACAAGAGCGGTTTGTGTTGCTTGGTGGAAACTATGCTAGATCCTTTAGTAATCACATGCAGCACTTGCTGCTAATTATTTCGTAACACTATTTATTACTCTTGTAGCCATCTGGTACGGCAACTGCGTCTAACAGCAATCAGGGACAGTAACTGCTTCTAATAATTACTTGTAATAAATGCTTTCTTCTAATAGGTACGGAACTTAGCATCAATATTCACTTTGTAAAGTGCTTGCATTTATCAGTCTCTTGCTAAAATACGAGTACTTGTCTCTTTTGTTAAAGGATGCGGTGCAGTTTTTAATATCTTTAGTATAAACGTATGTAGTTCGATTTGGCAGTCAGAAGCCATAGTTGACATGTCAGCATCAAGGATGGCGAACCATAGCCGACCAAGACACTGTCCCACATCTCCGTTGGTACCTCCAGTATTCTATTTCTGTCTACCTGGAACTGTGCGCTGGTGTTATTTGCAGTCGATGCGGTGAAGATGTTGACGTGCAGCATCGTATCGGTTCTGGAGCGGGCTGTTGTGGTTATTCTCTCAGTTCCTGAGTGCAGCTGAAAACCAGGAAGGGAGGGGGGGGTGCGATACTTCTTCAGCAGACTTCTTTGCCATGGGGACTATGGTGATCCCTGCCAGGCTAGTCCTGTTACTAGGGGTACTAAGGAGAGGTGGGCAGGGTCTTGATCAGCTATCGTTTGCCAACCTCAGCGCTGGCATGTCAGTTATGGAACGCTGAGTTGCGAAATCGGACAGCATCAGTGCTTGGGGAAATATTACTCTATCAAGAGAGCGATGCATTCTGATAACACCGCTGACACCGCTGTCATCGAAGTGAATGAACCACAGCAGCTATACGTCACGTGAGCGTCGGTCCCACGAATGAACGACTTCACCAAGTTCATAGGAAAATAAGGTAAAGCAAAAAAAGAAAATAGTCCCTAGTTAAATGTTTTAATACAACATCGCTGTTTGTGCTGTTGATGCAGTACATATGTTGTGACTTCTTATTTCAGGTACATATGTTGTGACTTCTTATTTCAGGTACATATGTTGTGACTTCTTATTTCAGGCTGTTGTGAGAGGAATGGATACTATCAGCTCTTATCTTCAGACTTATACAGGACACAAGATTGATAAATTTGTCATCAGTGGAGCCTCGAAGGTAGACGGTGCCATATCATATGGTTTCTTTGTTATCTATCACGTGGTTTCAGCGCTGTCTATCACATGATTTCCAAACCATTTTATGATTTCCACCATACAAATCTGTACAAATAGGAAACACCGAAGCTCTCGTACAGTAAAGTAGCAGAACACAGTAAAGTAGCAGAACACAGTAAAGTATCAGAACACAGTAAAGTAGCAGAACACAGTAAAGTAGCAGAACACAGTAAAGTAGCAGAACACAGTAAAGTAATAGAACACAGTAAAGTAGCAGAACACAGTGCTGTATGATCCGACCTCGAAAAAATTGTAGACAAAGCGGACGTGGGAGAAAGAAAAATCACAAAAAGAATTACCTGGGACTTGAACCACGGACTGGTTCTAAGGACTGTTATTGCAGGAGGTGGGGTGGAGGATACGTTCTCCACTCCAACGGCGTGCTTCTCAAATAGCCTCTGACAGTCAAGTCCAGCTCCTGGCCTTCTCGTGGCAGAACTGTTTAAACCGACAGGAGAAGGGGCGAAGGCGAATATCTGACACCTGAAAAACAGACGTTTCGGGTAGATGAGAGTCATGTTTGGCAGCTCATCTACCTCTGCTGGCGAGATTCTTCAGCTACCGTGTGTGGAGTGGGGCTCCTCCCGGACAGGGAAGAAAAGTACGATTATGAGTTGCCGAGTGGCACTGTTGATAAAGTGAAAGAAAGGAGTAAGTGAAGTAATCAGTAGTCTCGAGGTCAGGAATGCTCAGTCACGGCACCTTTGCTCTGGAGATCGGCCACTTCCCATGTACACTCATACCGGGCGAATTGCCTAAACCGGCTTAACCCAGGGGTTAAGACGCTGCTGGTGAGACTCTTCGGATACCGCGCGTGGAGTGAAACTCCTCCTGGCCAATGAAGAAAACGAGGAAAAGCAATCAGGTTTGCCGTGTGGCGCCGATGTGAAAAGGTGATGGAAAGGATAAAGTGAAGCTTAATCGGTATGTCCAGTAGTCTCGCGGCGAGAGCTACTCATACCACGGCACCTCTGCTCTAGAGGCCGGCCACATCCGTTCTACACCCATTCATTCATTTGCATGTCCTTTGCGGAACTTTGCCTCCCAAACAGCACTCCTGTAGGCCTCTCGGTTGTGAGCAAGATGGCCTGCTGCTGCTGCATCCATTTGCAAATCCTCAAAGATGTCTTCCAGCCATCTTCGTTTTGGTCTTCCTCTTTTTATTTTTCCCATTATGAATCCTTCCAATATGATCTTCTCTAAATTATCATGACGTTTAATGTGTCCAAAATATTTATCTACACCCATACTGGTGAAATATGCCTAAACCGGCTTAAACCAGAGGTGAAACTTGATGGCTACTCAAGTCACCGTACCTCCACTCTAGAGGCCTGTCACGTCCTAAACACGCCCATACTGGGATAATATGCCTAAACCGGGTCAACCCAGGGGTGGAAGTCACTAGCGGCGAGGATTCGTCCTCCTGGACACAAGCTCCATCCTGGTCACAACTAGGAAGGGTAGCGCCACGACCACAAAATGCTGAAGTCGGAGACACTGGACCAGTGCAGTCTAGATAGGCAACCACTTCTCACCCGGCGGGGATGTATGCATATCCTAATCACGCTGAGGTGTTCCAGTGAGAAAGTCCAACGCTGGACTGGTTGGGCAACCACCTCTCACCTGACGGGGATACACGGGTATCCCAAAACACGTCGAGGTTTTCCGGTGAGAAAGTCCAACTCTAGATTAAACTGGTGCAACGAAAACCACGGTGTCACGCAATCCCGCAATCCCGCTTCTGAGACCCACCAAGAATACAAGCTCAAGCCCTGCGATACTCTGAACTTCTTGTGATCCTCTCGGGGATCTCGTGTATTCCTTTCGGGGACCACACGAGGACCGTGGGACCTATTGAGGACCACAGGAGTAAATTCAGTAGGATCACGGGGCGGTGTTGGTGGTAGAAGCGAACGAAGAAGAAGAGCTACGGATTCCAGTAGGACGAACAGCCGTGCAGTCAGGAGGGAACAGCGTATTAATGGACTTCGCGCTTAGCACACTAAAAATGGGGCTGTGCTGTCTGACAACGGCATTAGAACACTGTCTGAAAGCGGGGATTTTTAACCTTTTACATTATCATGTTTACAGGACCATGTTGCTATGTATTATTATTTTTATGGCCTTTATTTCCGAATTAGTGAGGGGGAAGGGGAATACCCTGTCTATGTGTAGTCTTTTACGTCTAACTTAATAAGGAAAATATGGGCACTAACACCATATCCATATATGCCTCTAAGGTATGACAGGATTACCTTTACCTTTTTTTTTAAAATAGGGACAGAACCGTGTTCTCCAAATATAGGTTAACATTAGAGTTAATACTTTTACTGTACAAAAGACTAATGTTTTGTATACAAGTATATATGGGCCATCCAATGAATGTAATATATGACATATCTTCTCATATGATGTGGCTTTTTTGTGTTCTTGTTGACAGCGTGGCTGGACTGTATGGACAACGGCCGCGGTAGACAAGAGGGTCGTTGGTTTGGTTCCTATTGTTATGGATCTGCTAAATATATCAAAGGTATTGATTGATATTTTCATTGTTGAAGTGTTACTCAACTTCCACACATAACGGATCTGTAAAGTCGAGGCTGACGATGGTGTTATTGGAAAAGGGGTGGGGGGTGGATAACGGGATAATTGCTGGAAATAAGTTTTCATTTATTCTAAACTAATTGCCTTTTATGGATAAGAAGAACTATTTCGAGAAATATGGAAGTTATTCATAATTCAAAGTAAATCATTGTTATTTATTTGTAAAATATGTATTTGAATATTTCTGATTGCTGTAATTTTTGAGATTTCTAAAGCTACAGATGTGCAGACAAATATAGGAAATTATGTTGTTACGTTCGCGTCTTTAACTTCATTTTTCAATCGTTTAAATAAGGCCATATGATGTTAACATGGTAGTTTGTCTTGATTAATAAAAAATCAGTATTCTTGCTCCATTATTTTACTCCTTCCTTCCTTCCTTCCTTCCTTCCTTCCTTCCTTCCCTGGAACTGCGAGCTTGAAGTTGTTTGAAGCCGATGCTGTGAAGGTGATTATCATCGGGACGGAGTGAAAACGGGTTGGGGGGGGGCTTTTTTCAGTTCTTGAGTGGGGATAAAAAGCAGGAGGTGCCCAAGACTTCTTTGGCAGACTCAGCCACCGTGGCAAAATATGGCGATCCCCACGCCGTTCGCCAAGTTAGGCTAGGGTTACCAGCGAGGAGATAGTACAGGATCTTAGTCAGCCATGGCTCTCCAACCTGTCGAGAAATATAAGGGTATGATGATAGTACCCACATTTCCCCTGACTTCAGGGCACATTAGAATGTGATGTGGTCAGCATAACCCCTGCCTGTATCTCCTTCCCCAGCTCAAGGAAAAGCCAGGTACCCCGTTTACAGAGCTGGAGATTATCGTGGCCGGAACTGACCCATCGACCAGCATCGTGAAAGACGAGAGAACAAAAACTTATTACCCAACTCGTTATTTTTTAAAACAGATAACAAGCCAAGCACCATAACAGTCATTTTGTTGAATACTACATTCACAGAATCTACACCATCATTTCCGATCATTAGGCGGGTGGACCTTTGCTTTCATTGACTACTACACACTAAACTTGACCAAGAAATTAGACAGTCCAAACATGGCACGCATGCAGGCAGTTATCGACCCTTTGAGTAAGCCGGATCTTGTTGTTTCAAATACTAGAGGAGCTGAAGGCTTTACAGTGATGCCTAAAAATAGTGGCGATTATTATGATGATGATGTTGATGTTAATGATAATTTGCTTATTTTGCTAATGATGATGATTTTGTGATAATAGTGATAATGTTGACTATCTCACTTATAATAATGATTATGGTGGCAATCTTAGTGATATTAATGATGATGGTGATTATCGTAGTGAAAATAAAGCTCATGGCAATAATCTTAGTGATAATAATAATCATGGTGACTATCTTAACAGGTACTATTACATCTAAAGAAAGACCAATCTTTAGCAAAACTGGAACCCTATTAACATCAAATAAAGACCAAAAACAAAGATGGGCTGAACACTTCCAAGAAATACTTAATCGACCACACCCAAAAGAATTGGTAAACCTTGAAACTGACTTACCAGCCCCACAACTAAATGTCAACCTAGATGAAATTCAGTTGCATGAAATTGAAGCAGCAGTGAATTTAATGGCTAACAACAAAGCTGCAGGTGAAGATGAAATAACACCCGAAATGCTAAAAGCTATCAATAGTGACAACATGAGACAACTACAGATAATGTTTAATACGAGTAAGATTTGGAACAAAGAAAAGGTCCCTTATAAATGGAAAAAAGGAATCATTGTTAAAATACCAATAAAAGGCAACCTTAGCCACTGTAGCAATTGGAGATCTTAATATCAGTTGTGTCAAAAGTATTTTGCATGGTCATTTTGAATAGACTTCAAGATATAGTGGATACCACAATGAGAGATTTCGAAACGATTTCGAAAAGGGAGAAGCTGTCTCGGCCAGATCTTTACTCTAAGAATAATACTTGAAGAACATATTGAAAAGCAGAAACCATTACTACTGAACTTCATAGACTTTAAAAAGGCATTTGATATCATACACAGAGATTCAATGTGGAAAATTTTAAGTCTATATTGGAATATCATCTAAAATTGTCAACATTATTAAAGACTTCTACAATGGATATGTTTGTGCAGTCAAAACAGAAGAAGGGATGAGCGAATGGTTCGAGATTGAAACAGGCGTGAAACAAGGATGTATACTATCTCCTTTGCTTTTTTTTAAATTGTAATAGACTTCATAATGAAAAAATGCTGCACAGGTAACACAGGTATTGACTGGGTACATACCCAACTGGAAGATTTTGATTTTGCTGATGACATAACTCTTACCAGTAGCAATGTGAATTCCATGGAAGTTAAAACAGATATCCTGGCTAGCAAAATATGACTTGAAGTTAACAAGGACAAAACAAAAATAATGAAAATTCCTCTCAATCAAAATGGAAAAATACACATAGAAGGGACAGATGTTGAAGAAGTTATTCAATCTGCATACCTTGGCCGCTACATAGACCAGGATGGTGACACCAGATAGGAAGTTAGAATTCGAACTACGAAAACAGCATCGATCTTCAAGAATCTTGAGAACATATGGAATTCAAAAGTTATAAGCACAAAAACCAAGTTAAGACTATTCAATTCAAATGTAATATCAACCCTCATTTATACATGCAAAAGCTGAAAAAAAACTAAAAAAAAAAAGACAATAAGTTCGACTCTTTTGAAAACAAATGGCTAAGAAAATACTCGTCATCAAGTGGAACGAATTCAAGAACAATGCAGAAATAAGACAGATGAGCGAACAACAACCAGTCTCATGGGTGATCAGGAAAAGGAGATGGACATATTTTGGTCACGTGATGAGAAGAAACGATCAGAGAATCCCAAAACAAACTATCAAGTGGAACACAACAGGCCGAAGAAAAAAGAAGCGGACCACATGAAAGAGGACATTGTTAAAAGAGGCCAAATTAATAGGCATAAAATCGCTTGATGAGGATGAAAGACTCGCCTAAGACAGGAAAAATTGGCGAACAACCTTGCGAGCCCTATGTGACGTTTAATGGCACGGAAAGGATATAATATAAGATCTTATTGATAATAATGATCATGATGATAATGTTAGTTATAATATTGATGGTGGTGACCAAATTAGTGACAGTAATGAATGTGGTGACTATCTTAGTGATAATAATGATCATGGTGACTATCTTAGTGATAATAATGATCGTGGTGACTATCTTAGTGATAACAATGATCATGGTGACTATCTTAGTGATAATATTGATCATGGTTTCTATCTTAGTGATAATAATGATCATGGTGACTATCTTAGTGATAATAATGATCGTGGTGACTATCTTAGTGATAACAATGATCATCGCAGGTCACTGATGTCATTATTTACCAGGGTGCCCCTGTCCTCTCACTAGCAGGAATGCAGCATTTCTTAACTGACTTCATCATGTAGAGTCACATCACGTCCATGCAAAATACGAGACGTTAGATAGTATTTTCTTTATTCTAGAAGTATGCTGCTTTGCTCATCTCCTAGGTCTTTTCTTGCATGAGCAATATTAACATGTACATAAATGTTTCTTAGACATTTCTTGCATGAACAGTATTATACCTAGTCATAAATGCTGCTAGGATATTCCTTGCGTGAGCGATGTCACATCTACTGCCTAAACCTCGTAGGACCTTCCATCAATGATCAACATTACAACTGAACTAGATGCCAGAATCGCGTAATATCGGATACACCTGCCAGTTGTATCTTGCACCACTATAGTAGGAGAGCCATTATTATATTACTACTGTTTCTTGTGAAAACAAAACATACGTTAGTTCCTTTCTAAGTTTTGTATTATTTAGATGTTTTTTCCCCTTTTAGAAGGTTACTTTCCTTGTCTTTTTAATTAAACTGTGAAATAGAAGGAAACAATTAATACTGATAATAATAGCTAAAAAGAATTCTTGTGCTTTATAAATACGTGATAATAATTTTTTAAAAATGAACTGTTTCCTATAAAAAGTTTTGTATTTGATTTAACCCTATGTTTGGAAAAATACTTGACAAAAGATTTCAAAGAGTTAATCTGTATTCTGATGATCTCATTAGAGTCACATGCCGAATATGTAGTTTGATCTTCCCTCCAGCTTACAACAAGAGATACAACATGCCAAAGCTGATCATAAGCGCTGGAGGTGACGAATTCTTTCTGCCTGATGACTCTTATTACTACTACAAACAGCTGCAGTCTCCGAAATACCTGAAGTATGGTAGTCTATGAGTTAATATTTCAAGTTTTATAATCTACAGATTTAGCTTTCTAAGAAAACAAAATTAAGGATTGTTTTATTTTATAGCATAAACTGCATGTTTAAATTTAAAGTATAGCTAGTTCTCTAGGTAAGATAATAAAGTATTGTTTTATTCAAAACAATGATAATCTATACGTTTAGGTTTAAAGTTTAGCTGCTTCTGTAAGCAAAATAATTAAGAACTGTTTTAATCATACGATAATCTGTACGTTTAGATTTAAAGTATAGCTAGTTAGCATGACAAGATAATTAAGCATTCGATTGATAATCTGTACTTTTATATTTCAAATATAGCTACTTTTAAAAATCAAAACAATTACACAACGTGCAAGTAATATTCAACAAAGTCTTGATAATATATACTACTAATTAAAGCATCATTTTGCTGAACTGGTTCTTCCGCGACTGAGTCTAGCAAATATATAATTGCTGTAATCGGTCATAATTACAGCAGACCATATTTGTTTAACAAGATCTAATTTCTTTGCGCTATCTTCTTCTGTTCAGCCCTCTTTTCATAATCACACAGCGCCACAGTGAAGAGTCGGTCTCCGCGCGAAATGGTGTTTCGCTAGCTTTTTTCAGGCTTTCAGTTTCTCGATGATGCCATACAAGTATCCCCGTATCTCAGTTTTGGTCTGCCTCATGGGTTATTTCCCTCTAGAAGTTCACCCTGTTATAATTGTTGGTTAAGTTTATGATTGTCGTCCATTCTTCCAACATTCCCCCCCCCCCCCCCAATTTTAATGCTAATTTATGACTTACTTATTATTCCACCTTACAGCGGCCTGGCTGGCTGAGTGGTCAGGCGCTCGGTCTACTAATCCGGTGGTACCGGGTTTAAGTCACAGCAGTGGAAATATTTTCTGGTACCACCACATCAAAAGGGTCTCTGAGCCCACCCAGCCTCTAGAAATGGGTACAGGTAAATGCGGCCACGCGTGACACTGACCACATCACACTTTCATGTGCCGAACATCTTGGAAATATGGGCCTAACACCGAATCCCCGCTATGTCTTAATGACATGGAAACGGGGATTTTACCATTACCTTTTTATTAAACTTTACAACTGACTAATCACGCTGATGTGTAATCTTATGTTTTCCCCCCCTCTAGAATCGTTCCAAACTCGGAGCACTCTCAGATAGGTCACATAATATCTGATCTGCTGGCAGTTCGAGCCTTCTATCTGAACATTCTAGAAAAAATGCAGTTTCCTAACATAACATGGATCAGGTCTCAGACTGAAACAGGAGGGAAAATTTCCGTGAAAATGTCACGACCACCCAGTTTAGTGTCAGTTTACTATGCCAGGACAGTCGGGGACGGCAGGTATGTTAAGAGGACAACACCAAGTTTCCAGTGTATGTATATTTTGGTGTTTTTTTTTTGTTTGTTTCATATCTTAGCAATATTTATTGCGTTTTTATTCTACCATTATTCTTTTTTTCTTCATAAATCAGAACAACTAGACATGATAACGCAATCAAAGATCATTCATTCATTTGCATGTCCCTTGCGGAACTTTGCCTCCCAAACAGCACTCCTGTAGGCCTCTCGGTTGTGAGCAAGATGGCCTGCTGCTGTTGCATCCATTTCCAGATCAATCAAAGATCACTGCATTTAAAATTAAAACCAATGAACAGTAACATAATTTATGGAACTGCTCTAAGATCGGTAGACCACAAACGCCAGACACTTCAGAATGGTAAATGTTGCCGTAAGTTAATGAAGCAAAATGTGAACAACAGTTGTGTACTGTGAGTAGGTAGCAAGGTAGGAGAGGGAGTCTCAAGGAATTTGTATATCTTGGCAGTAGAGTAGCAGAAGATGGAGACAGAAAAGAGGATATCAACAACAGACTTACTAGAAAAAATCGCAATATACGGAAATCCAAAAATCTGAGCATAAAAGCGAAAATTACGATGTTGCAGAGCAATGTCCTAAGTGTGCTAACTCTACGGAAGTGAATGCTGGAAAATCACTAGAATTATAGAAAACAAACTGAATTCTTTCCAGACTAAATGTCTGTGAAGGATTAAAAGAATATTTAGGTAAGTCACCTAAGAAGTAACACCCTCCAGACAGATAATGCACATGAAGCCACTGACAGTGATTATTGAGATAAGACGATGGTGATGGATGAGACATGTGCTCCGGATGAGTGACTACTCACTACCAAAAACAGCATTAAGATGGACACCACAGGGGAATAAAAGTAAGGGTAGACCAAAGAAGACAGAGAGAAGAACAGAGAAGAGGTTGTGCAATAGAGGGCTCACCTGGACAAGAGCGGAAAAACAGGCAAAGGACAGGCGTTTGTGGTAAACATTTGCGGAAGCCCTATGTGCCTTGGGCACTTAAGGTTCAGAGAGAGAGAGAGAGAGAGAGAGAGTGAGAGGAGATGTTGTGGCAGCGGCAATCTCGACTATTTATAGTATTTCTTTGGAAAATTCATTTGTGACTTTCCACCCCACCCAAGTTTGTAGAGTTGCAGTCGTGAAGTCAGAACTGGGAGAAATTTTGTTTGGATTTTGATTTGGAGGAGGTAGAAATGTATCAAATATGAAGGAATTGGGAGTCGTGAATTTGGAATTAAAAACAATATTAGATGGAATCAAACTCTGCAGAAATGTATATGCCCATGTAGAATACGACAGTGTCGTTGTTTCTCATTTGATAACAAAATTGTACCAGAAATCATAAACTGAAACTACCTTTATGTTAAAAAAAATTGTTTATTTGTTGATACTGTTGTCCAGGTAAGCACTAGAAGACCATGTGTGCATGTTTGTTTCTCAAATTCAATACCTGCGGGAGACTGAATTTAAGCGACAAAATATCTGTGTTATTGTCTCGTTTTCTTTTCGGCTTCGCGACTGATTTCAGCTGCAGTAGAGATTCCATAATTCAAGTACCTTTTAATGTAAGATGGCCGAATGGTGAGAATATCACGGACAGCCAAGAAAACAACTGAAGATGTTCTAAGTGAGACTGGGCAAAAAGAGAGAAATTATGCACAATTCAGAGGACATGTTTTGAGAAGAGACAAACTGAAATACCTAGTGACAAGGGGAAAACTGGAGGGACAAAGAGTGGCATGTGGCACAGTCCAGTAGATATCTTTTAGAAAGAGCAAAGGATAGATAGTTGTGGAAATCAGTGACGACCAAAGCCTGATCTGCATGGATCAGAGATCGATTGATTGATTAATCTTTATTTCAAAGGGTTAAGAATTGGGCACGCATGCCCGTCTGACATTCTGCCCTTTATCATACAACTTTCACTCGGTTCCAGACATTCTACAGATATGCTGCTCATGTAACAAACATAATTATCAATAAAGTAACTACATGCACATATAAATGACTAACTACATACACATATAAATAACTATCTACCAAACAAATATTTCATTACTATTCAGAGTAAAGAGTTCTGTGTCTGTAAGAGCAGTCTAAAATAACTTTTTAAGTTTTACGATTTACGGAGACATGTAGTCGACATCAAATAGATACTGGAAAAGTTTGTAGTTGTAGGAAGGAGCATAGTTTATATTTTGTATACAGGATGGGAGGATATTCCAAAGATGAGCAGCAGAATAAGTAAAGCTTTTCTTCTAACGGTCAAGTCTAGGTTTTGGAAGACTTATTTTGTTCAAGTGTTGGCTGCACTTTGGGCTAAATTTAAACAGGTTCCATAGCATGCCGTGAAAGAATTTGATGTACCAACTTGGCTTTGTTGAAGAGGAACCTGTTCTTAATAAGCAGTATTTTGATACTTTTGTGCTGGTTAGTTGTTTGTGCTTGATCTTTGTCACTAATAAGCTTTACTGCTTGATTTTGAAGTAAGTATAGCCTCTTTATATTTGACACTGAGCAACCATCCAAGATTGTTGAACAATAATCTAAATGTGTTTGTATAGTGATATGTAGTATATCTTCCTTGTGTCTTGATCGATGAAGTGGTTGATTTTGGCTAACTGGTATACTTTTTGCGCGATGAGTTTTGTTAGACCTTGCACATGAGAGTTCCAGATCAGATGTCGGTCTAAGACCTAGTATTTTGTGCTCCCTAACGTTTTCTATCTGTGATGTTCCAGTACAGAGCCGAAGTGTTGTTCTTGTCGCGTTTTGTAGTTTCTGTCTTGTTGTTATGAGCATTGATTTTGTTTTATCAGTATTTATAATCATGCCATTGTTGTTACTCCATCTAAATAGATTGTTTAACTCGACCTGAAGAGTTGATTCTAGGTACAGCCGTAGTCAGTGGTGTAGACTGTGCAATCATCAGCAAAAAGGTCACAAGAAGAGTGTTTAAGATGAAGTGGAAGATCATTGATATAGATAGATAGATAGATAGATAGATAGATAGATAGATAGATAGATAGATAGGGTATGTAGGTAGGTAGGTTAGGTAGGTAGGTGGGTGGGTAGATGGGTAGGTAGGTAGGTAGGTAGGTGGGTGGATGGGTAGGTGGGGTGGGTAGGTAGGTAGGTGGGTAGGTGGGGTGGGTAGGTAGGTAGGTGGGTGGGTGGGTGGGTAGGTGGGGTGGGTAGGTAGGTAGGTGGGTGGGTGGGGTGGGTACGTAGGTAGGTAGGTAGGTGGGTGGGTGAGTAGGTGGGGTGGGTAGGTCGGTAGGTAGGTAAGTGGGTGGGGAGGGTAGGTAGGTAGGTGGGTAGGTGGGGTGGGTAGGTAGGTAGGTAGGTGGGTGGGTGAGTAGGTAGGTAGGTAGGTAGGTAGGTAGGTATAGTGTGCTGTTTCTCGTTATAGGCGGCAGCTCACCCTTGTCTGTGGTTCGAATCCTAGGTAATTCTCTTGCTATTTTTCTTTCTAAAGTGTCTTGCCTAATATTTTTCAAAATCTAATCCTACAACTCTGCGTTAAGTCACTTTATATGTAATACAACATTTAACACAGAAATGCAAACACCAAAATCAAGTCTTTCTGAAAAAAAAAACAAATAAACCCCAAAACGTTTTAGCAACGAAAGGACCGCAGAGTTCGGTCTCACTGAAGTCTAAAGTTTCTTCTGTGAGAATGGCAGAGCACGCAGTCTTTTGTCAGCTAGGACACTCTTTGATAACAGGTAGATTAAGAGTTCAGCAGCACCAAGTCTTCCCTTGTTTTAAGATCCTATGCCGGGTTTTCAAGACGTTAAATCATAATGAGACAGAATCTAATATTAGACACTTCTTGCCACGTGACCAGAAAGAGCAGTGATCTGAGTCTTTCAGCCTCTTAGTAATCTTGACTCAAAAAATCATGCAAGAGGAGCTATAATGTATGATTTATATTCCGAGTATTAAATAAATAATGGTGAACAGTCAAAACTGAATGTTTTTACCTTAATAACGAAATTTGTCTTAATTTTTGTAAACCTGTAACTTCCTGCAGGCGTGATTTTCGACTTCTGGTAAAAAACACAAGGGGCGGGAAGCATCCATTTCCACATCCAGTCATCTGGTTTCGGGAAAACGTTAGGAAAATAAGCAACACAGAGTATGAAGCAGAGATCCAAAAGCCTAAAAAAGGATGGGTTGCCTTCTTTATACAAGTAAGTACTTTAGCTCACTCGTTATACGACTTTTTGTTTTACGCGTTTATTTTATCCACATAATAGCGAAGACATGCATTTCAAGATCCAGTTTGAGACACATTCTAATCTAGGAAGTCCTTGGGAGTTTTTTTAATAGTTTAAGGGGCTAAGAATGAAATACTTGTCTGAGGAGTAGAAGGGGAGGGAGCGGTGGTAGTGGAGCTATCATTTAGAACTGTGAAATAGGAGCTGAAAACGTGGACAGAGTCGGAGGCGGGCAGCATCAAACAGAGGACTCATAGTTTTAAGCAATTTTAGGTAAGAGTCAGAGGCGGGCAGCATAAAACAGAGGACTCATAGTTTTAAGCAATTTTAGATAGAGTCGGAGAGGGCAGCATAAAACAGAGGACTCGTAGTTTTAAGCAATTTTAGGTAAGAGTCGGAGAGGGCAGCACCAAACAGAGGACTCGTAGTCTTAAGCAATTTTAGGTAAGAGTCGGAGAGGGCAGCATCAAACAGAGGACTCATAGTTTTAAGCAATTTTAGGTAAGAGTCGGAGAGGGCAGCACCAAACAGAGGACTCGTAGTCTTAAGCAATTTTAGGTAAGAGTCGGAGAGGGCAGCATCAAACAGAGGACTCATAGTTTTAAGCAATTTTAGGTAAGAGTCGGAGAGGGCAGCATCAAACAGAGGACTCATAGTTTTAAGCAATTTTAGGTAAGAGTCGGAGAGGGCAGCATAAAACAGAGGACTTATAGTCTTAAGCAATTTTAGGTAAGAGTCGGAGAGGGCAGCATCAAACAGAGGACTCATAGTTTTAAGCAATTTTAGGTAAGAGTCGGAGAGGGCAGCATAAAACATAGGACTCATAGTCTTAAGCAATTTTAGGTAAGAGTCGGAGAAGGCAGCATAAAACAGAGGACTCATAGTCTTAAGCAATTTTAGATAAGAGGCGGAGGCGGGCAGCATAAAACATAGGACTCATAGTCTTAAGCAATTTTAGATAAGAGTCGGAGGCGGCAGCATAAAACATAGGACTCATAGTCTTAAGCAATTTTAGATAAGACGCGGAGGCGGGCAGCATAAAACATATGACTCATAGTCTTAAGCAGTTTTAGATAAGAGTCGGAGGCGGGCAGCATAAAACATAGGACTCATAGTCTTAAGCAATGTTAGATAAGAGTCGGAGTGGGGAAAAATACAAATGCTTCTCGACTTAGAATGATTCGACTTACGATATTTCGACTTTAAGATGATGCGAAAGCGATACAGATTCAGTAGAAACCATACCTAGAATTTTTAATTTTTTTTTCCAGACTTAGCGATATTCTCTCATTTTTTGGTGTTACCTTGACAAGCATCATTATCAGTCTGAAAAAGAAGTCGTCTTGTAACCATTTTTTGTTGTTCTAAAGTGTTCTTCACATTGCTTGAATTTTTACACTCTGAGGAATTACAGGAAATAAAAAAAAATAATTGAGAGATGGGCGTATACACGTATTTGTATCGAGAACTTTACACTATCGGTCTAGTTCACAAGGTTTCACTAACGCACGTGTAAAAGTCGTAGCTTTAACCAGTAGTAAGTTTAAGTTAGATCAAGCTATGACTGTCGGTAGGTTAGGTTTATTAAATGCATGTTCGACTTGCGACATTTTCCACTTACGATCGGAACTAACCCCACAGTAAGTCGAGAATCGTCCGTACGCTAGTTACGAAGTTGGTGTCAGAGAGTTTTTACTATAGAAGAGTCTACTATAGAAACTAAAGAGTAGAAGTGGGAAGTTATCTCCACAGCTTGCACAGACCTGCTTGTACGAGGTTGTTTGGTTGTCTGTCAAGTCTTAAGCTTGAACATTATCGGATATCAATCGCAGCAACGGCAGTCGTATATATTGCACTAATCTGTCTATGAATGAAGCGTCAAACAGAACAGGATGGGTGATTTTTTCCCCTTTCTTTCTGAATAGAACTTCAATAGCATGCTTCTCTGTGGGCTCCAAAACCACGAGGGAACATGTTGACCTAGACCACTTTGGCCAAGCTGTAGTATCATAAATCGTTTACCATAAGCTGATTGAAGAAATAGAATAAGATTCTGAGCAGCATAGATTGGCATCCACTTCAGAAGAAGGCCAACTCAGATACAGTCATCTCAGATTCTGTGAAATATTATTGAGGATTTTGTGAAATCTGTGATCATATTTTGTTTTGACAGTGATGAGAATGATAAATAAAACTTTTGCATGGTAATCCGATGTGCTGACGAAAAAACTCTTATTAAAATAAGACAGAGTTTGTACAAAAACTTTCAAAGTAATTTGATGAAACTGATGTTGTTGATGCAGGACAAAGATTAATCTAGATTTAAAAGTATAAAGCAGAATACCGAAGCTGAGTTTTAGTATCTACTCAAAATTTGAGTTTTAGTATGTACTCAAAATTTGAGTTTTAGTATGTACTCAAAATTTGAGTTTTAGTATCTACTCAAAATTTGAGTTTTAGTATCTACTCAAAATTTGAGTTTTAGTATGTACTCGAAAGTTAAGTTTTAGTATCTACTCAAAAGTTGAGTTTTAGAATCTACTCAAAATGTGAGTTCAGTATCTACCTAAAAGTAGCGTTTCCTACAAAATAGGTTTCAGCTCTTAACTAAAATCTGAGCTTCGGTATCTACCTAAAAGTTGCGTTTATTATCAACCGAAAAGTTGAGTTTACTATCTACTCTTGAATCTAGCAGTTGGCCTCATCGCACTCGACGCACTACTATCTAACTCTTGAATCTAGCAATTGCCGTCATCGCACTCGACGCAATACTATCTAACTCTTGAATCTAACAATTGGCGTCATCGCACTCGACGCACTACTATCTAACTCTTGAATCTTGAATCTAACAATTGGCGTCATCGTACTCGACGCACTACTATCTAACTCTTGAATCTCGAATCTAGCAGTTGGCCTCATCACACTCGGCGCACTACGATCTACTCTTGAATCTAGCAGTTGGCGTGATCACACTCGACGCACTACTATCTAACTCTTGAATCTTGAATCTAGCAATTGGCGTCATCGCACTCGACGCACTACTATCTAACTCTTGAATCTTGAATCTAGCAGTTGGCGTCTTCGCACTCGATGCACTACTATCTAACTCTTGAATCTAGGAATTGGCGTCATCGCACTCGACGCACTACTATCTAACTCTTGAATCTAGCAATTGGCGTCATCACACTCGACGCACTACTATCTAACTCTTGAATCTTGAATCTAGCAGTTGACGTCATCGCACTCGACGCACTACTATCTAACTCTTGAATCTAGCAATTGGCGTCATCACACTCGACGCACTACTATCTAACTCTTGAATCTTGAATCTAGCAGTTGGCGTCATCGCACTCGACGCACTACTATCTAACTCTTGAATCTAGCAATTGGCGTCATCACACTCGACGCACTACTATCTAACTCTTGAATCTTGAATCTAGCAGTTGGCCTCATCGCACTCGACGCACTACTATCTAACTCTTGAATATAGCAATTGGCGTCATCACACTCGACGCACTACTATCTAACTCTTGAATCTTGAATCTAGCAATTGGCGTCATTGCACTCGGCGCACTAATATCTAACTCTTGAATCTTGAATCTAGCAATTGGCGTCATCGCACTCGATGCACTACTATCTAACTCTTGAATCTTGAATCTAGCAGTTGGCCTCATCGCACTCGACGCATTACTATATAACTCTTGAATCTTGAATATAGCAATTGGCGTCATCGTACTCGACGCACTACTATCTAACTCTTGAATCTTGAATCTAGCAGTTGACGTCATCGCACTCGACGCACTACTATCTAACTCTTGAATCTAGCAGTTGGCGTCATCGCACTCGACGCATTACTATCTAACTCTTGAATCTAGCAGTTGGCGTCATCGCACTCGACGCACTACTATCTATTCTTGGATCTTGAATCTAGGAATTGGCGTCATCGCACTCGACGCACTACTATCTGCTCACAGCATTTTAGAGTGTGGGCAAAAGTTGAATTCTGTGTCCCCCAAGCTGAGTCTAGTGACAGTCCGAAGTTGAGATTAGTATCTATCCGACAGTTGCTTCTTCCATTTATTAGTGCATCGTTATCGTAGAAAAAAAAGTCAGACATTTATATAGAGACCTAATATGGAAACGTTTTTCTAGTGTTACAGTAGTGTTCATTTGTGGTGCAGTGAGTCAGGTTTTGATCTTAGGGTTGGTGAACCAAAGCTCTGCTAGCAGGAAGTGATCACAACAGCCTGATGAGCAAGGTGGAGAGCTGCTGAAAGGGCATCGATAATCTGCAAACATCATCTTTATTGCCAAAACACAACAATTCATCATTATCGTTATCGCTGGAATAAGAATAAAACACACACACACACACCAAATTCAGCAGCATTCACATCAAAGAACTGGTTTGGGTTAATTAATTGGTATGTTTGTAATCATACAGAGCACCATTTATCCACAGATGACTTTCGACGGCGTGAAAAACTCGACTTTAGACTTTACAACCGAGGTCTGTGTTGTACCAGATGTCTTCCCATTTCCTGACTGTACAGGGGATTTATGTTACGGGAATTTAGTGTGATGGGACTAGCCATGTTACAGAAGCGGCAGTGGAGACAGAAATGTTCAGAGATCAATCCTCATAGGCTGCAGTGTATATTCTTAGCACAAGTGCTAGAAAATTAACTACTACTACTACTACTACTACTACTACTACTACTACTACTACTACTACTACTACTACTACTACTACTACTACTACTACTACTACTGTTGCTGCTGTTCGTGCTGGAATTCTTGCTGCTACAGCTATTACTGTTACTACTATTATCACCAATGCAACTACTACATTACTATGGTTACTAGTACCATTCTTGCTGCTTATACTGTTCCATCACCATCAGATCTCTAGTTACTTTTATTAATTCTGTTGCTATTCTTATTATTATTATTAATAGTATTAGTAATCCGTCAAAAAATGACGAGAGAAGCAATAAAAATGTTACTTCTAATCTGTTCTTGACATTGTAGCTTTGTTTCTTGATAATTTAATTCAAAAGTTATCAAGTTTTGATGATTCTTCTTGTCTTCTCGTAACTCAAAACTCCGAGTATCATATCTCATTTATGTGAAAACTTTCAAAAGCTCCGTCCTGGTTACAACTAGGAAAGGCAGCCACGACCATAATATTCCAGGAGTTACTTTACACTTTCCGAAGCCCACTGCAAAAAGACAAGTGCAGGAACATGGAGAGTTCGTTGTAGTGTGTAGAGAAATTCTTAAAGTTTTAGACACACTTTACAGGCTCTCGATATGGGCCATTGTGATTCAGAGCCTTCAGAACCTGCGGAAGTGTGGGTACGTTAACATTGTCTTTAATATACCCCCATCAGAAAATCTCTCAAGGTGTCAGGTCAGGGGATCTCGCGGACCACTGAAAAAAAAACCAAACGTGAATCGTTTTTACCAGCTCTTTCAGTCTATCATCATCATCATCATCATCATCATCATCATCATCATCATCATCATCATCACCTTTCACTCCCTTGAGAGCATAGGCCATGGATAAAGGCTCTCCAGTCATCCCTGTTCTTGGAATTATTCTCTGCTTCCTTCCATGTGTATCCCTTGTCTCTGAGCACTGTCATAATTTCTCTTCTCCAAGTAAGTCTAGGTCTTCCTTGAAGATTCCATGTCAGTGCCTGTCTTGCTACGCTGGTGTTGAGTTTACTCAGAGTGTGGCCAATCCACCTCCACTTCCTAGACATGATTTGTAGGTTCATAGGTTCTTGTCCTGCCCTTTCCCAGTCCTCCTCGTTCCCGATCTTGCCTTGCCGTTTAATGTTTAAAATCCTCCTCAAGCAGTAGTTCATGAATGTTTGTATCCTCTGTTGTATTGTCTTGTTCATAACCCAGATCTCGGTTTTCGGATACGTGACGGCCCGAGATGGCGGAAAACGTCGGTTACCGTATACGGAACAGCTCCAGCTGACGGGAAAACTCGGTTTCCTAACACATTTTCTAATGCACTGCCATGACCCACCTCTGTACACGAATTCCACATGTGCTAATGCACTGAAATCACTCAGCTGCCGCTGCTGTGACACACCTCCTCATCTCCACGAATCACTAAGTTATAATGCACATCTTCCTGCAGGTGCTACTGCCAGGTTACATATCTCTTGATACACATTGCAACATATATAATATCCATATGAATGAGGGCATATTATTTAATCAGACAAATGCACATCGAATATAACGATAATCACCATGAATCATACAGAATCTCCATATCGATGCGTGAATTACATAAATCCACATCATTACATACTACACAATACATGATCACACAGTATGAAGCCTGATCGGGATAAGTATCCATTGCAATCATAAGCCCAAACGAATGTGACCTCGTCCCGCCATTGCTTATAGCTCACTCCTTCCCACCAACGCTTCTTTCCTCGATATATATAGATCCTTCCACCCACAGATCACGTCAACGATGACGCTCCGCCCAAGGTCGTACACACCCTTTAATCTCGAGTGATGGTTCACATCCTCTCTAATCTGTTGATTGGTCATTGAAAAAACCGGATTTGCAGGTATGGAAATCTACGTTCGCTAACGGAAATGGCAGAATATTAAATATGGAAGAACACACACACACACACACACACATATATATATATATATATATATATATATATATATGGCTCTTTCAACATCTACTTTCATTATTGGTTGGCTATTAATATTAAGGCTGCTATCTTCACATAGGTCTCTTATATACTGTATTCAAAACTTTCAAGCAATAAAATATTCATCTCCTGTTCATTCATTCATTCAGCTTTTCAAGCCATTGCGCCTCAGTGCTGCAGAATCTAATGAAGGAATGAACTTGTCTCCATTCCTCTCTGTTTTTGTCCATCCCGAGGGCTCGTAAGTTTTCTTCCAGGTTATCACGCCACCTTTGTCTTGGTCTGCCTCTTAGTCTGTCTCTGTTTATCACTTCTGCATAACCCCTTTATGTCTGTCTGTTCTCGTCCATCCTCTCCAAGTGTGGGAGCCACCTTAATTTTTTTTTTTTTTACATTAGGCCTTCTAATTTATTTTGATCTCAGACCGAACCTGCTTACAGGTTAGATGGCGAAACCTCAAAATTCATCCAATCAGTCTTTGCTCACCATATCATCTCAGGATTAGGGAACTGGGATTAGGACTCAACGTTATTTGAGCCCTAGACTGCCAGTCAGCGTTGGAAGTCTGCAAAGAAGAGATATCTTCGGAGATAACTGTCATGCACTTTCATAAATTAGTTCGTATGTCTGGAAGCGCACTGAAGATTATAGCATACAAATAAGTCAAGTCCAGTGATAGTCTGAGTGGCGTTGAAGGTGTAATGGGTTGGCACACTCGCTTGCGATCAGAAAGTCCCTGGTTCGATTCTGCACTCCACTGGCGTCAGGGTCAAGTAAAAAAAAATTAGTACCCGAGGTCTCCCTAGGAAAAGAAAGACAGTGAGGACATGTGCTGGCATCTCTATCTTATATGCTGTAGTGGTCAAGAATTGTTAAGATATCAACACTTCACACTCAACGTTGGCATAGATGTAGATAAGTGATAGTTCAAGCACTCTCTGGGCCAAATCATCGCAGCGACGTTAAAATCATCGTGATATGGTGTGCTTTGAAATAGTATTTGGAAATAATCGAATGAATTTATTCCCTAGTAATCTTATGCGTTAAGACTATTCAATTCAAATGTAATATCCACCCTCATTTATGCATGCGAAAGCTGGAAAACAACTAAAGAAACAGAAAAGAAATTAGACTCTTTTGAAAACAAATGCCTAAGGAAAATACTCAGCATCAAATGGAGTGAATTCAAGAACAATGCAGAGATAAGATAGATGACTGAACAACAACCAGTCTCATGGGTGATCAGGAAAAGGAGATGGACATATGTTGGTCACTTGATGAGAAGAAATGATCAGAGAATCCCAAAACAAGCTATCAAGTGGAACACAACAGGCCGAAGAAAAAGAGGCAGACCGCGGGAAACTCTGAAGAGGACATTATTAAGAGAGGCCAAATTAACAGGCATAAAATCCTTTGATGAGGTTGAAAGACTCGCCGAAGACAGGAAAAATTGGCGAACTACTTTGCGAGCCCTATGTGACGTTTAACGGCACGGGAAGGATATAAGATATATGATAAAATCTTATGCGACTGTTGGCTGATGGGGAATTAAACTTCACGATTTTACAAGCTGCTCTCGCACAAACTTCACATTTAGGGTGTTTTACAACTGCAGTCTCTCGGTTTCATGTGAATCATGGGATAGGGAGCTTATTTCCCCCAACTTCTCTCTCCTCTTTTGTGTGTTAAATATCATACATCAATTTAGCTTTTCTCTTCTTTCTCCCTTGTTGTGTGTTAAATATCATACATCAATTTAGCTTTTTCTCTTCTTTCTCCCTTTTTATGTGTTAAATATCATACGTCAATTTAGTTTTTCTCTTCTTTCTCTCTTTTTATGTGTTAAATATCATACATCAATTTAGCTTTTTCTCTTCTTTCTCCCTTTTTGTGTGTTAAATATCATACATCAATTTAGCTTTTTCTCTTCTTTCTCCCTTTTTATGTGTTAAATATCGTACATCAATATAGCTTTTTCTCTTCTTTCTCCCTTTTTGTGTGTTAAATATCATACATCAATTTAGCTTTTTCTCTTCTTTCTCCCTTTTTATGTGTTAAATATCATACATCAATTTAGCTTTTTCTCTTCTTTCTCCCTTTTTGTGTGTTAAATATCATACATCAATTTAGCTTTTTCTCTTCTTTCTCCCTTTTTGTGTGTTAAATATCATACATCAATTTAGCTTTTTCTCTTCTTTCTCCCTTTTTGTGTGTTAAATATCATACATAAATTTAGTTTTTTTCTTCTTTTTTTCCCTACTTCTTCGTCCTGTATGTCCTCGTATCAGATGTGAACCTAAACATGACTGTTGTGTGCCCTATTAATGAATAAATTTGTTAATATCTCTCTTTTTTTTAAAATGGAGGTGGGGGGGGGGAGGGGGGGGGGGGAAAGAGAAGTCTCCAGAAGCTTCGAGAAAAGGTCACGTGATTTTTGAGTCTCGTGACGGCATGACTTTTGAGGTGAATGGGTTAAGTGTTCGTCTGTCTGTGGTCCAGTGTGGTTGTGTAGCCGTTGTGTTGTAGTCTGGTTGGTATTTTCTGCATAAATTGTCTTGTTAGTTTTTCATGTAGTTGGTGTGTTTCTTCATATGACAGGGAAACCTGCCGGCATGTCACCATCGTTTGTTTTTCTTTTTCTGTGTCATTATTTTCCATTTTCATCCAGTCCATCCATTAAACGTCTCACTGAGAGTTTACGCCCAGTTCTTGAGCTGTTGTAGGGTGTACTGTGTCAACTTAATAGTTGCTGTAGAGCCTGGGAGTCTTAGAGCTGAAGAAAGTGTCTATCTACTTCAGGTTAACTTTCAGATGGAAGACTGGAAGATGTTCAAAACAAGGTGGACTAATTTGAGATTAGTTGTGGCTGCAGTTAATACCAACATCGATACCACTTCAGCTTAGTGCCCAGTGAAGAAGCACATGCTCTATCATCAGCATAAACTGCTTGCCAAAAAATAGTCCTTTTTGTCACTAGTGAATGTGTCAGATAATTATGATCATTTTGACAGTACAGAATAATTCCTGAAAAGAGCATTCAGGTCTTTCAGATGAAACCATTAAACTCGTCCGTTCTCTGTTTAACGTTGTGAAGTTTTCCCAAGCTTACTGGGAAAATGAACAGTGAGCTCCGACCATTGGCCAGGTTTATACATATATATATATATGAATCTTTTTTTCTGTTTCAGAAATCCATTGCTTGAATGTTTCACGGAGATTCATGTTTAGTTAATCTACATAGTAAATGTTTTTGTTTAGTGTGAACAAAAATGCTGTCAGACTTGAAGTTGCTGAGTTTTACGTCCACGAGACACATAAAGGTCGGCGAGATAAAGCCTTTCAGTCTATTCTGTTCTGAATCTGAAATCTGTCAGTAGCTAAGATGATTCAATACTCGATATGTTTCTACACTCCCGCGCATGAAATTTTTTATCATGTGATGTTGCATTGGCATCTGTAATCGACCCCAATAAAAATGGATAATGAACATAATATAAATCCAGAATTAGATATAACAGCTTGAGTTATAATGAGGATAATTCTTGGGAAATGTAAATCCAGAATTAAATACAACAGCTTGAGTTACCTAACCCCAAATACATATTCAGTGATTAAAAAAAAAATATCGTTATGAAAAAGCACAACACAAAAGGATACGATACAATTATTTTCTACACATAATGAACGCTTTTGGATCCCCAAATATTTATTTGAAAGTCAAGAATAGTATGCTGTGCAATCATTTAGACACTGGAAACATTCGATATCGCCGAAAGGAAAAGCATCAGTACACCCGTAATCTGACTGTACTCCCGTAGCATCAGTACACCCGTAATTTGAATATAAATGCTACAGAAGAGTTCTTCAAATACCATGGACACAGAAAAGAACGAACATATCCATACTACAAGAACTTAATATTGAAGAAGACTGGTTAGTAAAGAGGATTAAAGAGAAAAAACTGAAATATTTTGGACACATTAAACGTCATGATAATCTAGAGAAGACAGTCTTGGGAGGGTACATAATGGGAAAAAGAAAGAGAGGAAGACCAAGGCGAAGATGGCTGCAAGGCATCGTTGATGATCTGCAAATGGATGCATCAGCAGCAGGGGATCTTGCTTACAACCGAGAGGCCTACAGGAGAGCTGTTAGGGAGGCAAAGTTCCGCAAGGGACATGCAAATGACTGACTGACTGACTGACTGACACCTGTAATTTTCTTATTCTTTAGATCCAGTTTGTTACACTTAATGATGCTGAAGTCAAGGTTGTCAACAACATTATCTTTCAGAAGGCAATTCAGATGAAAAAAATGCACAGATTACACACATGGCCGACCATCCAGGCCAAGCACACAAGGGTCACTGCGCGCGAGTGGCTGAAAAGTTAGGATAGGGTGGGGTTGTTAACTGGAATTCACCCGTTGGTTCACAAGCGACGCACATGCAATGCAAAACATAGAGTCTATGCTGGAAAACACGTACTAAGCAGATGTTTTTGTATAAATTACATTTTCTAATTTGAATTTGATTTACCCTCATGATTTAAAACAAAATTATATAATTAAAGATAATAGGACTGTACTGTTTTCTTATTTCTTGGTAAGTCTATTTTATTGTTTGTTCATATTGCTGTTTATTAATTCCGGTGTGTTTAGAAATAATTCTTATAATCGTAGCATTGATATATACAATATAATCGTGTCTATTCTGATTTCATATCTCAATCTATTAAAGGATTTTGTGTTATCAGTGATGTACAAGTGTAGGTTAAATATATTCCGAGAGTATATATATATATATATATATATATACTCTGTGTCTGATTACATGTAATACAATATAATTTCTCATGTTTCTTTTTTCGCTTCAGCAAAAGCCACATTGTTCTTCTACAAAGTCTGTTCCTTATCATCACAATTAATTTTTCTGGTGTGACTCTTTAGGTAGGTATAATTGAGATCTTTCATAAAGCAACATCACACGGCATTAGTTATAAAAGTTATCATCAATGACGACTTCATGCCATGTCCTCCCGTTTTTGATACAGTCGCTAACTGTCTTGATCACTTTACCAACTCGTCTGTCTAAGGCGTCCAGGTGTGGTTCTGTGAGAATAGGAGCCAGGGGATCTGAACTTAAGGACTCTCTCATCAAGTTGCTGAGACTGTCTGGGCCTTGGTAAAGTTTCAACAATGTAGCCAGTGTGGACAGTCGTACCAGACAGCACTGTCTTAGAAGTGTCAGACACAACATGTTGTCTGTGAATGGCTGACTGAATCTGTTGAAAAATAAGAAAAAAAAAACGGTTGTCAGATGTTTAAATTTGTCTGGGTAGTGTTTTTGTCTATACGTGTTTTTACGTCATTCTGTATGGTCAGTATCACATGAACTGCTTCTTTCATAACAGACATAAAATGTGACGTATGTTATTTTTTCAAATAAACACATAATATTCCTGAAAATGTAACTGTTCGCACGTCTTGAATCTTTTATTAACTCCTCAAATTGTATGTCTGTCAGTCATTTCCATGTTCCTTGCGGTACTTTGCCTCCCTAACAGTTCTCCTGTAGGCCTCTCGGTTGTAAGCAAGATGTTCTGCTGCTGGTGCATCCATTCACAGATCATCAACGATGCCTTGCAGCCATCTTCGCTTTGGTCTTCTTCTCTTTCTTTTTCCTATTATGTACCCTTCCAAGACGGCCTTCACTAAATTATCATGACGTTTAATATAACTGTGAATTTACTAAGATTGTATGACCCACAAAAACGGACACAAGAAACATCTACTCTAATGTACCGCTAATTCTTGCATGTGTTTCCCGTCTTCCTCTTTCAGTGCTATTATATCTGGACGTGCGAAATTGTCTCTTCTCTGTCTAAAACCACGATTATCTTACTGACAACGTTTCGGATAGAAAGTGGATAACTGTGACTTACTCGATGACGTGAAAACGACACGATGTACAGTTTTTTTTTCTTTTTTTCTTTGGTATCTTCTGTCGTGCCACTGACCATGACGTCCTGAACATGACCAGCCACATTGAAGAAGAAGAAGAAGAAGAAGAAGAAGAAGAGCTAGCAAAAGAATAAAAACGGCACTGACCCAGAACTGACCTAACATGCAAGGTACAATCTTCTCTCAGATCGAAAAGCCCCTCCACCACCACCACCACACCCCCCCTCCCCCCCCCCAAACGTTAACTGTTATGAAGAAGCTCTAGGACGAAAAGAAAAAAAAAGTATTGACTCCACGTAGTTCACAGACCGTGATAATCAGACAATTCTGCCTAGGACACTAACTCTTTGTTCTCATGTGTAATCAGTTACAATGATACACCGTCACCTACCCTCTTCCACTGTCATAGACCGGAATGAAACTGTCAGCACCCAGCTTGTCAAATATGACGTAATCATATCTGTCAAAGTTACCTGTCAATGAAGGAATGTATATTATTATCATTGCTTCTGAAAGTTACTTTCGTAGTTTTAAACATGTCGTGTTACTTTTTTTTTAAAATTTAGTGATATCTAATGATGAAAGCGTCTTCATCTACTGTGTAAGGTAAGCCTCTTAATCGAATGCAAGCCTCTTTATCTATTTTGTAACGTAAATCTACTTATCTACTCTGTAAGGTAAGGCTCTTTATCTACATTTTATGATAAACCTCTTTATCTACTCTGTAATGTAACGTTCTTAATCTACTCTGTAAGGTACCGCTCTTTATCTACTCTGTATGGTAAACCTCTTATCTGCTCTGTAAAGTAAGCCTTTTTATCTACATTTTAAGATAGACATCTTTATCTACTCTGTGGCACACTATGGATACCGTGAACATAAATAAAGTTTAAAAAATAATAAAGATATGAAATATATGAAATATATGAAATAAGGCTTAAAATCGGTGATAAAAACACGTTTATTTCACAACTATCAACAACGACATGTGTAAATTGATGACATAAACATCAAACCAGAAATCTAACCAATCAGAAAGTCGAATATGGAAATATCTGAGAACTGCAGGAGTCTGTACATTGACGTCTTGTTCTTGACTTCTTTATCACAGAATTTCTCGTCATTTTCCCATTTAGACTAAGAATGATATCAAGTTTTAAAACGTTACTTCCGAAAATATATCACACATGTTATGTATGTTTACTCATGTTATATCTGTTTATTCATGTTATGTATGTTTTAAAACAGGTAAAGGTAAAGGTAATCCTGTCATGCCTTAGAGGCACATATGGATATGGTGTTAGTGCCCATATTTTCCTTGACCTGTCAGCACACTAGAGGGTGATATGGTCAGTATCACACCTGGTCGTCTTTCCTTCCCCAACTCTAGAAGAAGTCGGATACCCATTTCTACAGCTGGGTGGCTGGGGTGCCTCCGGTCGGATTCGAACCCCCAACCTTCGCCATGAGAGACCAGTGCACTAAACACTTCAGACACCCGTTATGTATGTTTGCTCATGTTATATATGTTTACTCATGTTATGCATGTTTACTGATGTTATGTTTACTCATGTTATGCATGTTTACTGATGTTATGTTTACTCATGTTATGCATGTTTACTGATGTTATGTTTACTCATGTTATGCATGTTTACTGATGTTATGTTTACTCATGTTATGCATGTTTACTGATGTTATGTTTACTCATGTTATGTATCTTTACTCATGTTATATATGTTTGGACGGACTGCGGGAAAATGAAGAGAGCGAGAATGGAAGAACAATGAAGCTGTGAGGAGATTGCTGGAGCTAGGACAAATTAAAGGTGCTGGCAAGAAACCCGAACTGTGTGGCAGAAAACCTATTGCAAACAACCAACATTTGACAGAAACTATTAGCAAACATGCTCTTGGATGGATACTGCGGCATTATGCGGAGCATAAATGAGGTTGTTCCGAGTGCAGTGAAGCCGGAGTCTGAACTTTGAACTCTGCCATAGTTACGTGCAGTTAAGGGACTTTTCTTGTCCTTCCTCGTTTACTGCTAGATGTAGAGGTGAAGTGCAATTGTCTCCCAGTGGCTCGCCTGTTGGCTTCGTACACTGAGATGTTCAGGGACTCTGCTATATCATCGGTCCATCGTTTGCATGGGCGGCCCCTTCCTCTGCCCTTGTGTGGTCTGTAAAACATTGCTCTCTGTGGTACACGTTCTGTTGGTAGTCGTGATACATGACCCAACCATTTTATTTGCTGTTTTTGTATATAGTTCAGAACGCGTTCGACTCCTACTTTATTTCTAATGACATCAATTCTGATTCTGTCCATTCTTGATATTCCAAGAATTCTTCTCAAGAATCTCATTTCAGTTGTTGTAATTTTTCTTTTGTCTTTTGCTGTCAGCGTCCATGCATGGCATTGGTAGCACAAAGTTGGTATGAAGATTGTCTTATAGATAGTTCTTTTGGTTTCCAGTGAGACATGCTTGTTGTTTAGTATGGGAGCCATTTGCCCGATAAGTTGGTTCGCTTTGTTGCATCTGTTTTCGATCTCTATGTTTATTTTTCCTTTTGTTGAGAAAATGCTTCCGAGGTATTTGGAGGAACTCGTATATAATATCTTATACTAAAGCTGTGTTGTAATCATATTTACACATAGAACAGAATTCTGGCGAACAGCAGGGGAGGGTAATGCAATAAAAGAAAAAAAAAGACACATGATTCCACAGGGCATGCCAAAGAAAACAAAATTTAAATACTGTTGCGTTAGATCATAAGCGTTAAATCTTGATCGTTAGATCATAAGCTTTAGATCATAAGCATTAGATCATAAGCTTTAAATCTCGATCGTTAGATCATAAGCATTATATCATAAGCGTTAAATCTTGATCGTTAGATCATAAGCGTTAAATCTTGAGCATTAGTTCATAAGCGTTTAATCATAAGCGTTAAATCTTGATCGTTAGATCATAAGCGTTAAATCTTGAGCATTAGTTCATAAGCGTTTAATCATAAGCGTTAAATCTTGATCGTTAGATCATAAGCGTTAAATCTTGAGCATTAGTTCATAAGCGTTTAATCATAAGCGTTAAATCTTGATCGTTAGATCATAAGCGTTAAATCTTGATCGTTAGATCATAAGCGTTAAATCTTGAGCATTAGTTCATAAGCGTTTAATCATAAGCGTTAAATCTTGATCGTTAGATCATAAGCATTATATCATAAGCGTTAAATCTTGATCGTTAGATCATAAGCGTTAAATCTTGAGCATTAGTTCATAAGCATTAGATCAGAAGTGTTAGATCATAAGCATTAGATCATAAGCATTAGATCATAAGCATTAGATCATAAGCTTTAGATCAGAAAGGTTAGATCACAAGCATTAGATCATAAGCTTTAGATCATTGGCGTTAGATCATAAACCTTAGATTGTAAGCATTAGATCATAATCTTTAAATCATAAGCATTGGATCATAAGCATTAAATCTTGAGCGTTAGGTCATGACATAAAACCAGCAAGAAAACAAACAGATAATCACAGCGTTTTGGACAAAAGCTGAGCTGACCAAATGCTCAGAAAAAACCTTCAACTTTTCTGATAGCAAGCAGGATCAAGCCAGAACATCGTTCAGCTGCTCTGAGAGCTAAAGGTGGGTCAGCGAGGAAGGGGGGGGGTGGGTGGAAAGGGGTGAATGAGGATAGGGGGAGACGGAGAAGGTGACAGAGGGTCAAGGGATACTCGGAGGGACAGCTAAAGAAGTGTCAGAGGACTCTTTATGGCGGGGGCGGGGGAGGGCTGAGTGGGCAAGGAAATTGGGATCACAGATTCAAACTGTTGGAATATTGATCTTCAGTTTAATTATTCAATCTGCAGTCTGTGCATGTAAATAAAAGGAAAAGAAAAGAATACGGAAATGTCATAATAAACCACGACACGTGAGCAATCTTTCCATGAAAGTTTCTACTTTTATCTGAAGCGCAGTGCGCAGTACAGCAGATCCAGAGAGCAAGCACCAGATCATGTTATCCGACTCAAGCAAATGTTCAATTACAGTGTAAACAGATGTTCAGATCATGAAATCGCGGGGTTATTTCTAGAACAATGACTAAAGACAGTCTCATTAGGAACTTTGTAAGCCAGGATGGAAAACATGAAGAAGTTGGGGCACCAGACAAGGGTCTTGGTGCAGACTGTAGGAAGTAAGGGATGCTGGGTGTCTTGATGTCATCATGGTCACAGACGACATTAATGAATAAAATATTCTGACTAATAGAAATTGTGTTTATTTACGTACAGTACAGTACAGTACAGTATAGTATAGTATAGTATAGTATAGTATAGTATAGTATAGTGTAGTGTAGTGTATTATAGTATAGTATAGTATAGTATAGTGTAGTGTAGTGTACTGTAATGTGGTATAATTTAGTGTAGTGTAGTATAGATTAGCATAATATAATATAATATAATATAATATGATATAATATAATATAATATAATATAAATCTAAAATACATCTGATAAATTTTTCGTCCTTAATCCTCCATAAGACTGTGATTAAAAAAATATTCATGCCTCATACAACCACAGTTATGGTAGTGAAAGTAGTAAGACATTTTTTTTTGGCTTATCTATGGGAATGCTGTTGCTATCTCCTCCTCCTCCTCCCTCTTCTTTATACCTGGCACTGCGAGCTTGGTGTTCTTTGTAGCCGTTAAAATGAAGGTGTTAAAGCACAGCATTGTGCCGGACTGGAAGCAATTTATGGTGGCTATTTTTTCAGTCGCTAGGTGGAGCTATCTCCAGACCTTTTTTCTATGTATAGCGAGAATATTCTAAGAACAATCATCACAGAACCAGGCATAAAATTTGGAGGATACAATATTAACAACCTTCGGTATGCTGATGACACAGTACTGATAGCTGAGAACCAACAAGACCTGCAAAATCTCTTGGATAAAGTGGCCAAAGAAAGTGAAACAGAAAGGCCTTACTTTGAACATCAAAAAGACAGAGACTATGGTTATATCTAAGAAACAGAATCCACCAGCATGCAGTATTGAATTAAACGGAACTATTCTAAAGCAGGTGCAGAAATTCAAACACCTTGGAGCAGTAATAACTTCAGATGGGAAATGCAGAACAGAAATTAGGAACAGAATAGGCCAAGCAAAGACTGCATTTCAGAGAATGAGAAACATATTACCCAACACATCTTTATCAATGAATGTTAGAAAACGAGTTCTAAAATGCTATATTGAACCTATCTTGTTATATGGAAGTGAATCATGGACAATAGGCAAGTCTGCACAAAAATCATTGGAAGCAGTAGAAATGTGGTTTATTAGAAGAATGTTGAGAATCTCCTGGACAGCAAAAATAACTGATGAAGAATGTAGGAGAATAGCTGGAGAGACAAAAAACCTTGTCAAAAAGATAAGAGAGAGACAATGTACTTTCATAGGACATGCAATGAGAAGAGGGGGCATTGAAAATATTATAACAACAGGAAAAATAGAAGGAAGAAGATCAAGAGGAAGACCAAGAGAAATGATACTGGACAGTCTGACGGGATGGTGTGAGAGGAGATCACCAACTGAGCTGATGGCCTGCATGAAGGATCGTGTACTCTGGAGAAGCATAATAGCCAACGCCAGTCGGTACGGCACATGATGATGATGATGAGGTGGAGCTATAACGCCGGAAGTGTGCAACACTCCTTTAGCAGTCTCCACGCCCCCTGGGGACTACAATGATTCCTGTCCCGTTAGTCAGGGTAGGGCTGCCGCTGGGTGTATCCAGCGAGAAATGGGACAGGGACTTCGTCAACTACGACCCACTTCCTGCCAGATCGGACAAGGTCTTCTCTCCCATACTACAGAAGCAAAACAGAGGTATGAAACATCCGCCATGATTGATCTTTGATAAACAGACTTTCATGCTAAAAACTATTGTTTGCTTCAAGTAGATATGGGATAAAAAGTTCGGGGTTCAGATCATGAGAAGTGAATAAATGTAAACCTGAGAGATACAAGAATTTTGCTACATGGCGACATGAAAGATGACGCTATTAAAAAGTGAGAACTAAAATTCATAATAAACAGCGGAACCTGCTCAAGATATGCAGCCGATGCTGTAGAGGTGTTGATGCACAGCATTGTATTGGCATGGGAGCGGGTTATGGCGGCTACTTTTTCAGTCCCAGAGTACAGCTAAAAAGAAGGGGATGTGTGCAATGCTTCTTTAGTAGACTCCATCATCATGGGGACTATGGCGATCCCTGCCCCGTTAGCCAGGCTATGCCTGTTACTGGGGGTACCACGGAGAGGTGGGCAGGGTCTTGGTCAGCTATGGGTCGCTGATTACCTTATCGGGCGTCTTCACCCCCGATATGCACATAATACAGATAAACAGCGGAACCTGCTCAAGATATGCACATAATACAGATAAACAACGGAACCTGCTCAAGATATACACATAATACAGATAAACAACGGAACCTGCTCAAGATATGCACATAATACAGATAAACAGCGGAACCTGCTCAATATATGCACATAATACAGATAAACAACGGAACCTGCTCATGATATGCACATAATACAGATAAATTTTTAGCACGGCAAACAGACAGACCGACTAGCGATAATAATTAAAGTGTCATTCATTTCTAGTTTTTTGGAGTCTTTTGTTTTTAATGACTGTTTTATTTGTACCAGTGTATGTACTAAACACAGGCTAACCAGTGTAAGTACCACACACAGGCTAACCAGTGTAAGTACCAAACACAGACTAAGCATTGTGAGTATCAAACACAGGCTATTTGTGACCTCATGTAATGACTTGTTCCAGAGAGTGTAGTTGACTTTGTAAGGATGCATGTAGGTGTGACTTCCGTGAGAGAAAGGTATTTCTGCGGCAACGGAGCCTTCCAAGACGTCCTGGCGTCCACAGAAAGGGTATTCTTTTCCACAGTGTTGTCTACATTTTGCCATGAAACACAGATTTCCAGCTGCAAGAGAATATAAACCAGTGGGTTTTTCTTAACATGATTTCTTTTTAGAATAGTTTAAATCATTAAAACACATGGTATAACAAAGTCAATGTGTACACTATCATATTATTGACGGCACCAGTATAATATTGTCAAGTTGTGAATTATCTCCATTATAATATTGAAGATTGTGCACCATATATTTCTGACTAAATAAGATGTTATTTATTTATATCGACTTTATCTTCTCACACATCCAGATTTCTGTTGTTTTAGATTTTAGGTTTCACAAACATTACACTTCACTAATCAGGGGAAGTCCGATGAAATGTTCTCTACAGAATTCATTTAATTCTGACAAATAAGATATTCGACTTAGAATTCACAACATCACTTGTATTAAGATGCAATATGACATAATCTTTGATAGTTTCGTCGTTGAAGCACACCATTATCAAGCTATCATATTTTACATGCATTATTTCTCAATGTTCTCCTGTTTCACAATATTCTACACATTTGATAAGAGGACAATTCTAAACTCTGTACTATGTTCGATCTGCAACACGTGGTCAATCAGTTACACGACTAAATCACTGTACTCGAAGTTTCAAAGTAAAAAATATTCATAATCACTTGAAACACAGATTCAATCTGTCCTAAAGGTACTTCTTCAAAACTACTTTTCCTGAGTATCTATTGCTCTAATAGTCCACCTATTCCAACTGTCGTTACCTATGTCTTCTTTCTCTCTCACGTCTTCTCTGGTGTGTGTTCTCCTTCTGCTGTTCTTCTCTGTTTGTCTGTCCTTCTCTTCTTCTCTTGTCTGGACCGGTCTCAGTTCACTGACCGTCCTTGCTCCTTCGTCTTCGGGGCTCCGTCCTCTGTCTACACTCTCCTGTACTTCCAAACTCCTTGGTTCTTCTTCCTTATTCTTATTGTCCGTTCTTCCGCCTTCAGGCTCCCTCCTCTGTCTCTTCTTCTTCCTCCATCCCTACTACTTGGTTCCTCTTCGTTTTCCTGTCTCTCCGTCCACCTTTTTATCTTCAAGTGAAGCTAGGAGAAAGGAAAAAGATAAAAATGGAAATAGCAGATGAACAGTTTGGATTTGTTGAAGGAAAGGGAACACACAATGCCATTTATGCTTTACGAACACTAACAGAAAGAGCTTTAGAAGTACAGAAAGATCTCTACTTATGCTTCATTGATTACACCAAGGCATTTGACAAGGTGAAACATAGTGAAATTATTAAAATGCTTGAAGACATCAATATAGACGGCAAAGATCTGAGGATTGTAAAACATCTATACTGGCAGCAAGAAGCAGCAGTTCGAGTTGAAAATATAATTGGAAAATACCAACCTATAAAACAAGGGGTGCGACAAGGATGTGTACTATCTCCAGACCTTTTTTCTCTGTACAGCGAGAATATTTTAAGATTGATCATCACAGAACCAGGCATAAAAATTGGAGGATACAATATTAACAACCTTCGGTATGCTGACGACACAGTACTGATAGCTGAGAACCAACAAGACCTGCAAAATCTCTTGGATAAAGTCGCCAAAGAAAGTGAACAGAAAGGCCTTACTTTGAACATCAAAAAGACATAGACTATGGTTATATCTAAGAATCCACCAGCATGCAGTATTAAATTAAATGGAACCATTCTAAAGCAGGTGCAGAAACTCAAATACCTTGGAGCAGTAATAACTTCAGATGGGAAATGCAAAACAGAAATTAGGAACAGAATAGGCCAAGCAAAGACTGCATTTCAGAGAATGAGAAACATATTAGCTAACACATTTTTATCAATGAATGTTAGAAAACGAGTTCTAAAATGTTATATTGAACCTGTCTTGTTATATGGAAGTGAATCATGGACAATAGGCAAGTCTGCACAAAAATCATTGGAAGCAGCAGAAATGTGGTTTATTAGAAAAATGTTGCGAATCCCCTGGACAGCAAAAATAACTGATGAAGAATGTAGGAGAATAGCTGGAGAGACAAAAAACCTTGTCAGAAAGATAAGAGAGAGACAATGTACTTTCATAGGACATGCAATGAGAAGAGGGGGCATTGAAAATATTATAACAACAGGAAAAATAGAAGGAAGAAGATCAAGAGGAAGACCAAGAGAAATGATACTGGACAGTCTGACGGGATAGTGTGAGAGGAGATCACCAACTGAGCTGATGGCCTGCATGAAGGATCGTGTACTCTGGAGAAGCATAATAGCCAACGCCAGTCGACACGGCACCTGATGATGATGATGTAGCTTGATGGATTAACCAATAAATATTTTGGCTCCACCCTTCAGATGTCCATTGGTTTCCATGAGCGTTTTGATTGTCCGTCATTCAAACTGCCCCGTTACTTATATGTCGTAAGTCAATTGTCAAATAAGCCACGCCTCTAAATATTTAATTGTTCAGCTGGCCGAGTTGGTCACTCCTTTATTTAAAACCCGTGTGCAATCGCGTCACCTAACAAGTGTCAAGTGTCAACTCCATCTATACAATTGTTATTTACCTAAGTCATTATCTTGCAATTTCATGTTGGAGGTTTATTGTGTCCTCGCTTTTCATTGTGTCTGCCTTTTCTATTCGTCTTTTCTATTTTGTTTACACGTGTAAACGTCCAGTCACCGCTTTGTTATCACTGGACCATCCTACTTTCTGGCGTTCTTCCTTTGTATTTACTATACGAGTCTCGTCTTTTTCTATTCACTGTTTCCACTGTTAACTTTTGTCCGCATCTTGCTCTAGTGTCATGGAAGTTTTATACCTTTCTCTTCCTTTCCTCTCCATTTTTCTCTGTCGCTATTCGATGTTACTATTTTTTTTAACGAAATGAAACTGGCAAATAATGAATTAATCAGTGATGATAAGGCATTCAAAATGGAGCCATTTGCCAAATGTTAAAAATAAATGCAGTTTCAGAAATGTAAAACTAGTTCAAAGCAGAGCCACACATGAAACAAACACTTTCATAGCTCATTTAATCCAGCACGACCATAAAGAAATCACAATGATAAGCACATATATTTGGAGATGTCAGAAAAAAATGTCATTTACCTGGGGAGGTGTAGGTAAACTCTACAACAGATCTATTAGCCAGGAAATCTGCCAGGTCTCTGGTCATGTTCAGTCCTCGACCCACAGTTGGTGTTGCTCTGTTAAATCCTAGTACTCTGTGATACAGTTATCATTGTCGCTTATATTTTTATCTTATAATACCGATATCATCATAACCGATGTCATCGTTAAAATTGGATTTAAAGGCGAACTTCTGAGAAAAATATTTCTGTTAATTTCCAAAACAGAACACTTCATTTCAACAATTTACTTGATTAGCATATTTAAACAGAAAACAGAAAGGGAGACAGCGGGTGGTCTTTATGTAAGGAAAAAGAAAGATAAATTAAGAAATATAAATTACTGGACTCAGTAAAGACAGCGAATGAAGGTACTTTATTTTCAAAGGTTGAAGAAAAATAAAAGTGAGTACACACTCCATCCTCTCTATAAGATTTCCAACAGAAATATCAGTTGAACACAATCAGATACAGCACATAGCCTATGTAGATCAAGAAAAATCATCCGCGAAGTAAATAGTCACAAACTGTTGGAAATCTTACAACAGTCTAGAGTCAGCGCTCACCTGATCAACTTCTGTAAGAACTTTTATGAAAACAACCGATGTGTAGTTATAACGCATGCAGGACACTCCGAATTTAGCCGAAGTTGTTCATTGTACCGCTTTAACTGATGAATAGGATGACAGTTTAACAGATGGACATCAAAGCTGTAGATGGCTGGACAATGATGCCTGTTGTAACTGAAGATCATCCTGGTACCATCTTAACTGACTATAACGTAGTAGAAGCTGAAGACTTTATAAACATGTGATCCGTGATGTCTGAGTTATCAAAGGCTATTCTATGCACTGATGCTAATTCACAAAGTTGCACAAATTGATAATAAACAGCCAGGTAAAACAGTACTAAGCACTCTTAACACTTAAGTCACCCAAACCTGAGACGTAAGTATGAAGTTTATGTCACGCCACAGATGGTGATGGATGGGTGTCACTCGGTGAAGAAAACACATGATGCATTCATTCACTTGCATGTCCCTTGCGGAACTTTACCTCCCAAACAGCACTCCTGTAGGCCTCTCGGTTGTGAGCAAGATGGCCTGCTGCTTCTGCATCCATTTGCAGATCGTCAACGATGTCTTGCAGCCATCTTCGTTCACATGATGCAATATATCAAATTAAACGTCGAACAATAATGAACACGGTTCTAGACGGCTAACTAACATAATTAGCACCGCCGCCATGAGGACTTCTACAAGTCTCAACTAACAACTACATTCTAACCAGAACTAACCTACAATCTAAGGCGCAGTTTTCGAACTATGCTCTCTATTCATAACTCTCAAGCTCTCCAATCACTAACTGACAACTGACTGCTCACATCACAGTATTCTAGACAAGATGTCATTCACGAGCATTAACTGCACCAGATTTTCTGACTTTCCAACAACAGTCTGGAGTCATGTGTCCTCAAGGGAGGGTATTATGAAAATGTTTAATTTGCATACAAAGCCAAGGGCATTAAATTCCCAGACATCGAATACTATTATTTATGTTGTAGTATTCTGCTATAACCGCCCCCCCCACCAAACCAACTCAACAACCAGAGGGATAATTTTAGCGATTTACTATAAAGGATACAGAAACTCCAAAGCCTGGTCTTTCTCAAATGTTAAGTAAATAATCAGTATTGTCACAAGTTTAAGTATCATGCCTCATCAAATGAGTTAAAAATCAAATGTACGACCAAACGTAACGGCGCTTTGTTTGCTCAAGCACATGTGGTTTAGTCTGTCAGAACAACCGCGTTGTAGTGTAAAATTTTCATATACGTATTCAACATGTTACACCTTGATTGTGCAACAATCGTTACCAGACTGGATTAGCCTTAACGCACCAAACTGACCAGACAATGACTGTCAGGCAAGATTAACCCTTGACTCAACAAACTAACCAAACAACGACCGTCAGATAGGATTAACCCTTAACGCACCAAACTGACCAGACAATGACTGTCAGACAAGATTAACCCTTGACTCAACAAACTAACCAAACAATGACCGTCAGACATGATTAACCCTTAACACACCAAACTGACCAGACAATGATCGTCGGGCAGGATTAACTTTTGATGCGACGAGCTGACCAGAAGACACATCTATTCTTCAGGGAGATTAAGATAACAAGAAAGCCAAGTCTGAAGACAAACCATGTAAACAACAATAAAGATAACAACGACCGACGACGCCTTGATTCCCTGTATCTATTCCCCTTTTCCTCAGGAAGAATAAAATACTCTCAGAAACGTTTATCTGATGCATGTGCACTATTTAAGTTATCTCACAAATGTTTAATGTCTTGATATTAGATATCTATGCCTTTGTGTAACCAGAAAATTACTTCGACCCTCTTTGTTATTAAAAAAAGTTCAATTCGTGTATAAATGTATTACCTTTATCATACTCATCACTTTCATCTCATGATTTGTAAAAGCTCACCATTTCATTATTTCATCTCATGGGCAAATCATCCCCATTTCAACTGACCTTGTTGAATGTAAATAAACTTTATTTTAAAAAATATAGTCCATCACATGTATCTTTACAACCCAGGGTGTATATACTCGCAGCTGCGTTTAGGTAATTTCGGGTATATTCTGTCAACCACTGTCACATTAAAAGTTTTGTTACCTGGCTAGACCTGTTCAGATGGTAAAAGTTGTGTTACCTGTCTAGACCTGTTCAGATGATAAAAGTTGTGTTACCTGTCTAGACCTGTTCAGATGATAAAAGTTGTGTTACCTGTCTAGACCTGTTCAGATGATAAAAGTTGTGTTACCTGTCTAGACCTGTTCAGATGATAAAAGTTGTGCTGCCTGTCTAGACCTGTTCAGATGATAAAAGTTGTGTTACCTGTCTAGACCTGTTCAGATGATAAAAGTTGTGTTACCTGTCTAGACCTGTTCAGATGATAAAAGTTGTGTTACCTGTCTAGACCTGTTCAGATGATAAAAGTTGTGTTACCTGTCAAGATGGAAGGCGGCTATTTCCGCAGTATGTCGCTCAGAGACGCTAAAAGGAAACTTATCTTCTGACGCAACAACATCACGGGGCAATCTGAAATAATAATTTCTTTAAAAAAGCACAGGTTTCTTGTTGGACTATCATTGTTATTTATTTCAATTTCTGCCTTCTAGACCGTCTGGACAGAGCTTTGCTGTCTACAAATTTTCAATGCGTAAATTTTGTTTACTCTTTCTGTATATTATATATACACAGTATAAATAATATTTTTAAGGGCATGCATATTTCCCATCGCAACATATGCCTGTGAGACCTGGACACTTAACAAAACAGCTGAGAAACATATAAATGCCGTTGAATGTAAATGCTACAGAAGAGTTCTTCAAATATCATGGACACAGAAAATAAATATAACCATACTACAAGAACTTACTATTGAAGAAGGCTGAGGATTAAGGAGAGAAAACTTAATATTTTGGACACATTAAACGTCATGATAATTTAGAGAAGACAGTCTTGGAAGAGTACATAATGGGGAAAAAGAAAGAGAGGAAGACCAAAGTGAAGATGGTTGCAAGACATCGTTGATAATCTGCAAATGGATGCATCAGCAGCAGGGCATCTTGCTTACAACCAAGAAGCCTACAGGAGGGTTGTTAGGGAGGCAAAGTTCCGCAAGGGACATACAAATGACTGACTGACTGACTGAGTTATGTACTGGTTAAATTTCTTCTATGTTTTGTTGTATGGGTATACCTTACCAATTATAATCTAGGTCTGCAGCTTTTTCTTCATAGAAAATGAGTAGTTTTTTTATATCTTTCGTAATGCATGTCAGTGAGATTATTACAGTCTAAATAAAAGCATTAAACTCTGAGCTTTCGTAAATCATGTCAGTGAGATTATTACAGTCTAAATAAAAGCATTAAACTCTGAGCTTTCGTAAATCATGTCAGTGAGATTATTACAGTCTAAATAAAAGCATTAAACTCTGAGCTTTCGTAAATCATGTCAGTGAGATTATTACAGTCTAAATAAAAGCATTAAACTCTGAGCTTTCGTAAATCATGTCAGTGAGATTATTACAGTCTAAATAAAAGCATTAAACTCTGAGCTTTCGTAAATCATGTCAGTGAGATTATTACAGTCTAAATAAAAGCATTAAACTCTGAGCTTTCGTAAATCATGTCAGTGAGATTATTACAGTCTAAATAAAAGCATTAAACTCTGAGCTTTCGTAAATCATGTCAGTGAGATTATTACAGTCTAAATAAGAACATTAAACATCGAGCTTTCGTAAATCATGTTAGTGAGATTATTACAGTCTAAATAAGAACATTAAACATCGAGCTTTCGTAAATCATGTTAGTGAGATTATTACAGTCTAAATAAGAACATTAAACATCGAGCTTTCGTAATATATGCTAGTGAGATTATTACAGTCTAAATAAGAATATTAAACATCGAGCTTTCGTAATATATGCTAGTGAGATTATTACAGTCTAAATAAGAACATTAAACATCGAGCTTTCGTAATATATGATAGTGAGATTATTACAGTCTAAATAAGAATATATTAAACATCGAATCACATTCACATTACATAGCCCAAGCAAATATTTGGTCTTCTTGTTGTGACCTTCTGTTGTGACTTGTGACCTTCTATAGTGATTTTCTCAAACTTGTTATGCTCCATGGAACCTTTGAAATATTCTTTTCTAAATTTCAGCGGAACCGCTCTATAAAATATTTACAACTGCTCTTTTTTTTTTTCTTTGCTTCATGGCCCTGGTTCTCTCCCCCAACTAAAAAAAAAAACAAACCTCCCACCAATATTTACTTTACAGACTAAATGAACTGACCACAAATTTACAAGCACTTTTTACAGTTCTGTATACAGATCTTGTAATTACATCTTTCAGATTCGTTTACGTCGACTTTTGATGGTTCACTGGCAAGAAATAAAGGGGATGTTTTTCTTTAATGTGATCAAACTATTGCAGACTCATTTCCTACCAGTTTCTAGGGTTATGTTTTAACACCCGGTAATTTTTATATTGCGAAGACTTTTTGACTAGGTGTGGCCCTTTAGACTATTGCCAGGACTTTCTGACTAGATAGTTACCCTTTAGACTATTGCCAGGACTTTCTGACTAGATAGTTACCCTTTAGACTATTGCCAGTACTTTCTGACTAGGTGTGGCCCTTTAGACTATTGCCAGGACTTTCTGACTAGATAGTTACCCTTTAGACTATTGCTAGTACTTTCTGACTAGGTGTGGTCCTTTAGACTATTGCCAGGACTTTCTGACTAGGTGTGGCCCTTTAGACTATTGCCAGGACTTTCTGACTAGGTGTGGTCCTTTAGACTATTGCCAGGACGTTCTGACTAGGTGTGGCCTTTTATACTTTTGCTATGACTTTCTGACTAGGTGTGGCCCTTCAGACTATTGCGAGGACTTTCTGACTAGGTGTGGCCCTTTAGACTATTGCTAAGACTTTCTGACTAGGTGTGGCCTTTTATAAAATTGCTATGACTTTCTGACTAGGTGCGGCCCTTTAGACTATTGCTAAGACTTTCTGACTAGGTGTGGCCTTTTATACTATTGCTATGACTTTCTGACTAGGTGTGGCCCCTCAGACTATTGCGAGGACTTTCTGACTAGGTGTGGCCCTTTAGACTATTGCTAAGACTTTCTGACTAGGTGTGGCCTTTTATACTATTGCTATGACTTTATGACTAGGTGCGGACCTTTAGACTATTGCCAGGATTTTCTGACTAGGTGGTTACCCTTTAGACTATTGCTATGACTTTCTGACTAGGTGCGGCCCTTTAGACTATTGCCAGGACTTTCTGACTAGGTGGTTACCCTTTAGACTATTGCTATGACTTTCTGACTAGGTGTGGCCCTTTTGTTTTTCCTCGATAACCTTTTCCCCCTCCCAAGTAATATTGTCAGCTTGTTACTTAGACTCATCATCATCATTCATTCATTTGCATATCCCTTGCGGAACTTTGCCTCCCTAACAGCACTCCTGTAGGCCTCTCGGTTGTGAACAAGATGGCCTGCTGCTGATGCAGTTACTTAGACTGTTGACTAAAGAAAATCTACCCTGCTACAATTTCTCTTCGGTCTATACAAACTCTCGCCTGTACTAATAAGTGCACATGCACTAAGATCCTTTTCCCACCAGAATAAGCTTTCCAAACCCCGGATTCTGTGACGGGTCTGCGTGGGTCCCGCCAGAAATCCTAACTGAAAACTCCCTCCTAAGAACTTCTAGAGGAACCCTAGGGCAGCCACTTTTGTTCTTGTCCAAGACGGACTGTTTACAAAATCACTTCTAGTTCTACACAAGAAAAAAAAATACACCAGCATGTTTGCATTTGATGTATACCCTAAGCCAGCCATGACTAATATTTTGTATATTATACATTTATTATTCTTCATTTCAGTGGCTACTTGTATTAGATAAACTGAAAAACAAAACAAAACATTTTCTTCTGTTGACACTTGTGATTTTATTAGAACTGATATATTCTATGTTGCGTGGGGGCGGAAGTAAGTTTTTTTTAAGTTGAGGGAGGGGCCAGGGTGCATGAAGCCAAAAAAAAAAAAATGAGCAGTTGTAAATATTTTAATACAGCTGTTCCGCAGAAATTTAAAAAGAAAATACTCCAAATGTTCCATGGAGCAAAACAAGGTTCAGAAAATCACAACAGAAGGTCACAACAGAAGATCACAGCAGAAGATCACAGCAAAAGGTCATAGCAGAAGATCACAACAGAAGATAACAGCAGAAGATCACAGCAGAAGATCACAGCAGACGATCATCACCGAAGATCGCTCCAAAAGGTAACTCCACTCGCAGACATTTCCAGAGTTACATTATTACTACATACTCCTTCATATTTTTTATATGACCTTTTGACAACAGAAAACATCTGGCAGAAAGGTGGGAATCAAGACTATTACTTTCAAGAGTGCGCAGTACAAAGTCTGTAGTAAAAGGTCTATATAAAGACTGCATTAAGGAAGGAAAATGAATACACAAGCAAAAATCTTCATCGCAATTGTAGAACCAAGCTACCCGTAATGTTCTAACGAACGAAAGTATTAAACATTACATCAACACAAAAAGCACACAAAAGGTAGAACTATTTTAAATAGGAAAAGACAACAGTTTTTTCTAAGTATTAAAATGATAAAATTTAAACCATAAATTGAACGTTTGTCTACCTCATGGGTTTAAACCGACCTCTCGTACCGTCGGAAAAGGTTAGAATAATTTTCAGTTGAGTGCCACCTTTTCCAAGTACTGTAGATGAAAAGTCTGACATAAATATTATTGGTGTTTATTATTTTTTTTTACTTATTATCTAAATACAAATGTTTCATTTTGCTGCATAACTGCACTCTAGAACCCTAATATTTAATTAAAAGTACAAGGAAAACTGTAAACTAACATAGAACTGATGTCATAGAATCTGAAGTGTTAGGGAAATGGTAGATTTCTAAGGGATCATTAGAGGATTATTACTATTAGTCAATCATTTGTTGTAGTAGTAGTAGTAGTAGTAGTAGTAGTAGTAGTAGTAGTAGCAGTTGTAGTAATAGATAATATAAAATATGCTAGTAGCTAAGGTGTTTTGCAGCAGTAACTACTACTACTACTACTACTACTACTACTACTACTACTAGTAGTATTGGTAATAGTAGTAGTAGTTGTTGTAGTTGTTGTATTAGTACAGTAGTAGTAGTAGTTGTTGCTCTTGTTGTTGTTGTTGTAATTATTGTTGTTGTATTAGTACAGTAGTAGTAGTAGTAGTAGAAGCAATAGTTGCTGTTGCATTAGTACAGTAGTAACAGTAGTAGTAGTAGTAATAGTAGTAGTAACAGCAGTAGTAGTAGTAGTAGTAGTTGTTGTATTAGCAAAGTAGTAGTAGTTGTTGGTGTTGTTGTATTAGTACAGTAGTAGTAGTGGTAGTAGTAGTAGTAATAATAAATATTATAAAATATGCTTATAACAAAGGTATTTCTGTAGCAGTAACTACTACTAGTAGTAGTAGTAGTAGTAGTAGTAGATGTAGTAGTAGTAGGTGTAGTAGTTGTAATAAAATAGTAGTGATAAAAATATAAAATGTGATAGTAGCTAATAGGTTTCTGTTGCAGTAACTAGTAGTTGTGGTAGTAATAGTAGTAGTAGTAGTAGTAGTAGTAGTAGTAGTAGTGACAGTGGTAGTAGTAGTAGTGGTAATAGTAGTAGTAGTAGTGGTAATAGTAGTGGTAGTAGTAGTACTAGTAATAGTGATAGTAGTAGGAGTTGTAGTAATAGTAGTAGTGGTAATAGTAGTAGTAGTAGTAATAGTGATAGTAGTAGGAGTTGTAGTATTAGTAGTAGTAGTGGTAGTAGTAGTAGTGGTAATAGTAGTGGTGGTTGTAATAGTAGTAGGGTAGTAGTGGTAACAGTAGTGGTAATAGTAGTAGTGGTAGTAGTAGCGTTTAGTAGTTGTTGTTGTAGTAGTAGTAGTAGTAGCAGCAGTAGTAGTAGTAATAGTAGTAGTAGCAGTATTTATAAATGCAACCTGAAGAAACGATTGGCTTTGTGCTGATATCCCTGAGCAAATCTCGTATCAAGATGTCATTATTTGGGTCATAGAGGTAATGTTGAGTAACCCCGCGTTCAAACTTCTCTTGGAGATTCTTTCTGGAAAAACAAAGGAATGCTTAGATTTTGGACGCGGCTTAAAAGATTATGAATTATTGCTTATTTATATATATGAACTTGTAATCTTATCTGTGACTGAGAATGAAGGAACATTTGCTGTTTATGTTTATTTCTAACGATCAGACTGAGTGTCAAATATGCAAACTGAAATGGTCAAATGCAGTTTGAAGCATCAAAACCCAATGCATCTTCAGGTCGCAGGACAAAAGAAAAATATCTAATGGATAAATGAAGCAAATGATCATCATCCTGTGCTACGTCCACAGGGAAGGTTAACTACAACGAATCACCAGCTTTCCCTGTCTATAACTTTCAAATGCTTCTCGCCAAGATGACTTCCTGAAAATCTCATGGTGTTGCCAGCCACCGGTATAATGGCCATCCTTTCAAACTTTGTTCTCGTGCATGCGCTTTGCTTCTCTCTTTAACCTATCCTCAGTATTTTAAAATATAGTATAACAGTTTTAGATGCAACTAAATTATTTGTCATATTTCTTTCATTGGTTCTGCCGTTTGAGTACGTTTTTGTTTTTACTTACTCTGTTATTAAGTAAATAAAAACACTTGAATAGAAGCAACAAGTAAAACATCAAACAAAATCGCCTTGGATAATACCAAGTCATGAGGGAGCCAGACCAGGTGCGTAAGAGTAGAGACTTTAATAATTATTGTTTACTGATGAACAAAGTAATTAGACAAGAAAATAAAAAACCCCGTAAAATTCTAGTGCCAAACAAAGCAAGCAGGAGATCAGCTTGGAAATCCATCAACACTCTAGTAAATCCACAGCATTTGGTACGACAGACACCATGGAATCCATGTTGAAGGATTCTATCTTCTTAAAGATTACACCCTTCCATCTTCTGTGGTAGAAACTCACAGATTACGCCCTTACATCTTCTGTGGTAGAAACTTTCAGATTACGCCTTTATATCTCCTGTGGTAGAAACTTAAAGATTACGCCCTTTTATCTTCTGTGGTAGAAACTTACAGATTACGCCTTTACATCTCCTGTGGTAGAAACTTACAGATTACGCCCTTCTATCTTCTGTGGTAGAAACTTACAGATTACGCTCTTCTATCTTGGTAGAAACTTACAGATTACGGCCTTACATGTTCTGTGGTAGAAACTTACAGATTACGGCCTTACATCTTCTGTGGTAGAAACTTACAGATTACGCTCTTCTATCTTGGTAGAAACTTACAGATTACGGCCTTACATGTTCTGTGGTAGAAACTTACAGATTACGGCCTTACATCTTCTGTGGTAGAAACTTACAGATTACGCTCTGACGTAACACAATTTATCACATCATTCCTCCCAGGCAGGAAACAGTTGTATACTTCAAAAACTCCTGGATTCAAAACAGTTGATGATGGTGTTCTACAGGGATCTATTACAGGGGCTATGTTATTCTAGGGGCTATGTTATTCTAGGGGCTATGTTATTCTAGGGATAATGTTATTATAACGGCTATGTTATTCTAGGGGCTATGCTATTCTAGGGGCTATGTTATTCGTTAATTATATCAATGATCTAAATCACTTTATCTCAAACATTCGTCGTGTGATCTTTTTGCTGACGTCAGCATAGTTTACACCAGTGACAAAGACAACATAGTTTACACCAGTGACAAAAACAGCACATTCTACACCAGTGACAAAGACAGCATAGTTTACACCAGTGACAAAAACAGCACATTCTACACCAGTGACAAAGACAGCATAGGTTATACCAGTGACAAAGACAGCACATTCTACACCAGTGACAAAGACAGCATAGGTTATACCAGTGACAAAAACAGCACATTCTACACCAGTGACAAAGACAGCATAGGTTATACCAGTGACAAAGACAGCTTATTTTACACCAGTGACAAATACAACTTTGCCATTTCAATATTGTTATTTCGATCTTGTCATATTTGTTATATGCATGGTGTATTTGTACTCTCTGGAGTACAATGTGTGAATAGAAAGTTGGATGATAAAAGCAAAATGTCAGACCAACTTGAGGGTCCAATTCTTTACCTTGTACAAATAAAATTCATTCAGTCAATCAGTCTCTCTCTCTCTCTATCTATCTATCTATCTATCTATCTATCTATCTATCTATCTATCTATCTATCTATCTATCTATCTATCTATCTATCTATCTATCTATCTATCTATCTATCTATCTATCTATCTATCTATCTATCTATCTATCTATCTCTCCCTCTCTGCCTGTCTCTTGAAGTTATCTTTTAAGCACTAGCATGATACTGTTTAGGGTATGAGTTGGGATGAGTTTCATGAGAAAAGACACAGAATCGTGTTTCTAATGAGGCTCCACCACAATGTTGCACACTGTTGATCCATACCCCGTTATGTTTACTATAAATACAAGTAAAACACTGTTTGCCAAATTCACGGAGCATAAAAAACACACAATGCCCACAAATTCACGGAGCATAAAAACACATCATGCCCACAAATTCATGGAACATGAAAACATGATAATTCCCACAAATTCATGGAACATGAAAACATGATAATTCCCACAAATTCATGGAACATGAAAAAATGATAATGCCCACAAATTCATGGAACATGAAAACATGATAATGCCCACAAATTCATGGAACATGAAAACATGATAATGCCCACAAATTCATGGAACATGAAAACATGATAATGCCCTAAAATGCTTTGATTCTATGGTCTTAACAACACAGCTACCACCGACTCCAAATAAAAAAAATAGAACAGACTGAACGAAAGTGGTTTAGAAATTCTGATTATATTCCGTTCTGATAATCGTGTACTTTAGTTATGCTTTATGTTCAAGTTTGAAAATACTCTGATTGTGCCAATATGACTTTCCTGAAGGCCATTCTGAAATTCTGGGATCATGAAGTAGACATATATAACTTTTTAGTTTGCTGGATGGGGTGTGACCAAAGTGAAAAATTAGATGCACATTGGGGCGTCACGAGTAGAAATAGTTTGAGAATCCCTGGTTTCACCTACAGCGACGTGTAAATAAAGAAGTTTTTATAATGCAGTTTTGACCAGCAAGGACGCATAAAAATTTCGGTATGTTATTAAACTTGTTTCTATGTGTTTACCAGATCGGGAACAACCTTGCTAGCAGATTTGACAGCCTCTATAAAACTGCGTTCTGATTTAACTCACATTGGACATAGATATTTTTAATTCATAGCAGTTCTTCCACACACTAAGTGACAAACTGGTTATTTCTTATCACTACGAATGTCTCTGAGTAAGTTTCTTCCACGCATTCGGTAATAAATATACTATTTTCGATTAGTTCTGTAAGATTCACTTTTGTAGTTTTTCTATACATTCAGTTATAAAAGTGTTATTCTCAGTTACTGAACTGATTGTGAGGGTATAATGAGAATTCAAAAATAAATGACATAATGGCAACTCTAAAAAAATATGGTAGAATGAGAATACTAAAAACAAATTGTAAAATGAGAATTATTAAAAAATGGTGTGATGAGAATTCTAACAAAAAAAATGGTATAATGAGAATTCTAAAAAAAATGGTATAATGAGAATTCTAAAGAAATGGTAATTTGAGAATTCTAACAAGAAATTGGTATAATGAGAATTCTAAAAAATACGGTATAATGAGAATTCTTTTCTAAAATGACATAATGAGAATTCAAAAATGGTATAATGAGAATTCTAGAAAACATAATATAATGAGAATTGTAGATCAAAATGGTATTATGAGAATTCAAAAAAAATGTCATGATGAGAATTCTAAAAAAAGATATAATGAGAATTCTAAAACAAATGATATAATGAGAATTATAAAATGATATAATGGGGTTTTTAAAAATAGAACCGGTAAAATAAGATTTCTGAAAAAAGGTATTATGAGAATTCTAAGAAAGTGTATAATGATTATTCTAAAAGAATGGTATAATGAGAATTCTAAAAAAGGGTATAGTGAGAAATTTTTTAAAATGGTACAATGAGAATTCTAAAATATTGGTAAAAAGATAATTTTAAAAAAGTTATAATGCGAATTCCAAAGAAAGGGTATAATGAGAATTCTAAAAAAATGATATAATGAGAATTCCAAAAATGGTATAATGGTAATTCTTTTAAAAATAGTATAATTATAATATTTTTAAATGATGTAATGATAATTCTAAAAAATATAACAAGAATTCTAAAAAAATTTAGAATAATCAGAATTCTTTAAAAATGATATAATAAAAATTTTAAAAAGGTTATAATGAAAATTGTAGAAAAATGGTATAATGAGAATTCTTAAAAAAAACGTGTCATGAGAATTCTAAAAAAGAGGGTGTAATGAGAATTCTAAAAAAATGGATATAATGAGAATTCTTTAAAAATAGTATAATAAGAATTGTAAAAAAGAATATAATGAGAATTCTAGAAAAATGGTATAGTGAGAATTCTAAAAAAGAGGGTGTAATGAGAATTCTAAAAAAAAATGGGTGTAATGAGAATTCTAAAAAAAGAAAGACAAAAAAACCACTCACGGTTCTGTATGTGTGTCGTCAATCAAAAATTTCCCGCTTTTCTTCCTTAAGTTAAGACGTTTCAGGAAGGCGCTGTAAGTCTCCGTAGATCTCAGCCTGTAGATGCTGCTGATACTGTTTTCTTTGGACGCATAGAGCTTCACAAAAAGTTCAACTTCAGGAAAACTATAGTTGTCTCTACATCCTTTCATGTATTCTGTTTTTTGGTACTGAAATGATCATAAACATATTATTTGATATACATACACAAACACACACGTACATCGCACCCAGTTCAAGTGTTAACATGCCTAAAGAAAAGTTAACGAGAGCATCTTTTGACGAGTAATTCAAGAGACTGTTTTAACGCGACTAACACTGGCTTATTTCCCTTGTTCTTGAAATGCCCACGTAAATAGACAATAGAACACTGCACCACCCAGTGTACACAAGGCATTTATGTAATACTCATAAGATAATTAACAATGGAAGGAATCAGCAATCAAGAAAAGTCAAAAATGTGTTTTATTATTTATATCTGATAATCTTTTTATGACATTCTTTTTCTTTCGACAAATATTTTTCTTTGTTTGCTCTGTCTCTGAGTTCGGAAGCACATTGTGCCTGATTTGTGTATTTTATCAACTAATTATTACATCTTAAACCTCGGAAACTACATACACATGCTAAAAGTACGTGCAGTTCTCAGTTGTTGTATAGTAAGTTGTAGCATTTTCATTTCATATACTTGAAGTGATAAATGACCAATATGTTACTGGTGTTCTTTTGTCCTCCTATTCATATTTTTTTTATGGTGAATATATTATTGAAGGAACGTTTCTAAGAACAGTAAAATGAAATGAGTATTGCTTCTTTATGTGTGTGTGTGTGTGTGTGAGTTGAAAGGGGGTGGGGAAGAAAATGGAAGCCTTTTTTTCTCTTTTCTTTTCTGCTAAAACTGTTCTGAAACGTGAGTATACAGCAGAATAGAAAATGGGATACAGTTTGAAACGATCGATTTGAAAGAAAAAAAAGTATTTTCAAACTACTACCCTCTAACACTCGTGTATTTTTCCACTTTTTTACGCTATCTCTAAGAGATTTTAAAAAATTATAAGAATTTAAAAACTTTCTCACCTGCGTGTGAGTAGACACTGTGGTAGCAGCAACGCTTCTACCGTGAGCAGAAACGGCCACACAATGTTTAAAGATGTATAGAAACATCATAACAAGAACCAGAATACACCACATAAAAACTATTCTGATGGTTATTTTTTTTACTCTCATTGTTCTTAGCGACCACATTATTACATATAAAGTTTATTCTTGTGGTCTGTCTTACAGTCCCACTCAAGTTGTAATGTGCATTAGCTGCAGCAGTTAATAGAATATTAACACTCACGCAAACTTATTTGCATAACCCCAGGAGACATATATTTGTTACTGAGCAGTTTTAGAGGATGTCTTGTTTTATTTTAGTTCTCAGTATGAAACGAACATGCTTGCAAGAGCACGCACACACATACATACCAGCACACATACAGAGACACACACGGACACAAATATACACACAAACACACGCAGGCATACACAGACACACACACAGGTATACACATAGACACACAGGTACATACATAGACACACGCACAGCCACACACAGGTATACACATAGACACACAGGTACATACATAGACACACATGCACACACATAGACACACAGGTACACACATAGACACACATATACTCACACAGACACCCACGGACACACAGATACGCGCACACACTCACAGACACACTCACAGACAACATTCACAAGGCGAAGTGAAGATTCACTGCAGGCAATCTTCTGTGAGGAGACGGGAGTCAAGAAAGGAGTCAGTTGAGTGTGACAGACATGGAGCATATATGGCGTATGGTTGACGTCTGAAGATGACTGACTGCATGACTGGAATATGTTGTTGTGAGATGGCTGAATGGCCGTATTTGTCTTTGTGATGTAAGCAGAGCATGCCACGGAGAAATATCGTGGCCTGTCATTGGAGTGAAAGAGAACTGTACCGGCAGTATTCGTCGTCCTGCATTAAACAACCCCACATGTTCTGACCATCAGCTGTTGTTACCTGCTTTTACTGCATGGAGGGTGCTACTGTAGTTGCCGCATGCATGACAATAACTGAAGAAGGGCTTTACTTAATACCTTTTCTCAACTATTTGATTCATTCATTCATTTGCATGTCCCTTGTGGAACTTTGCCTCTCTAACAGCTCTCCTGTAGGCCTCTCGGTTGTGAGCAAGATGGCCTGCTACTGATGCATCCATTTGCAGATCATCAACGATGTCTTGCAGCCATCTTCGCCTTGGTCTTCCTCTCTTTCTTTTCCCCATTATATACCCTTCCAAGACGGTTTTCTCTAGATTATCATGACGTTTAATGTGTCCAAAATATTTGATTACTTGCATAAAATTAAAGGAACACCTCCATGTGCAATCACAGACAGACACACGTGTACTGGCGCGTAGTATCAGAGTCAACAGCGGATAAGAAAGGAGTACAAGAATACCACAGTTTTCAGTTCAAGATGAAGATTGGCAGAACATAGTAAATGAATGTACTCACGGTGTATAACAGAATTCCTTAATTCTGGAATTCTGTTGTTGTATTTAATTTTATAGAGGATTTAACCGGGGATTTATTTGGTAGATTGACGTAGTGGTTAGCGCCCTTAGTTTTTTTTAAAGTACAGGTCAACTAAAGGTCAGGTTTGCCATATTAAGAAAATTGAGTGGAACCACATGGGAAGCTAGTGAAAGAATCATCAAGAATGTATATCAGCAAAGCATTCTACCACATTTAGAATATGGTTCAACATCTTGGTGCACAGCATCAAACACTACGCTGCATAATCTAGACAAGGTTCAAAATCAGTCACTACGGATTATCACAGGTGCCATGAGGTCCACACCAATAGTAGAAATGCAGAAAATAGTTGGTGTTCAAGCGCTAAAGGAACGTAGAGACACAAAGGTCATGACCATGGGAGAGAAATTCCTGAGCTCTGTAAGCCATCCCCTGAAGGAGAGATTCAATAACTTGGCACTAAGACGGCTTAAAAGAAGCAGCTTCATTCATCAGGCCAAGCGTATGCGTAAGCTGATACCTGACCTTCCAACTGTAGTCACTCCATTATCATCTGTACCAGAGCATACACCATGGAAAGAAGCAGATTATACACAAATAACTATTCAGATTGAAGTGAAAGGTGAGCAGAATGGTGAGATGCAGAGCAGTCTTGTAAGATCAACAGCCACACTTAGTGTTCTAGATGACAAATATCCATGTGACACCTGGATACGTGAGTATACAGACGGATCTGCACACAATGCCATAAAGAATGGAGGAGCAGGAGCACATATTGAATATCCAAACAACACCACTGACAAGATTTCCATACCCACTGGAAAATATTGCAACAACTATGATGCAGAAATTAGGGCAATTATTGCTGCAGTTGAAAAACTATCAGACTCCAGAATTGATACATGTCCTGTATTAATTTTCACAGATGCAAGATCAGTACTGGAAGCTCTTCAGTGCAACAAACTACCAGACCTTAAGGATACCTTGTCAAAAATTGGCTTACAGCACGTAGTCACCTTGCAGTAGATTCCCTCCCACTGTGGGATACCAGGCAATGAGAAAACTGACCGTCTGGCCAAAGATGGCACTGAAATGGAGCAACCAGACATACCAATCACCTATAATCAGAAGAAAAGCATGATAAAAACCTACAGGAAGCCACACACACCACCACATGATGACTATCACATGCTAAACAGAAAGGAACAAGTCACCATCTTCCGTCTCCGAGCAGTACACAGCCGACACCGAAGTCATATGTATACACAGTTTAAGGTTGGTACTACTAATCTATGTACATGTGCCCAGGTGCCCCAAACTGGAACATATCCTCCAAAACTGCATCAACTATGAGACACTGAGAAATAATTACTGGCCCAGTGAAACCACTAAAGAAGATAAGCTCTATGGTTCCACACATGAATTACAAAAAACAGTGAAATTTGTCCAAGAGACAGGACTGCAGATATAGACAGACAGTGCGAACGAAGAAGAAGAAAGAAGAAGAGGTCAGGGTTGACACGCTGAAGGCCATTTCTTGTCATGTCCAGGCACAGGATTTTACAATTAACTAAAGTTAATTAGGACATGTTTGTTTAATTCGTTATTTCTAGTTACAGAAAAAGCTTAAAATAGGATTGTTGTTTTTAGTTTATTGTCCAAGGTAATTTTTGCACTGACTGAGATTTTAGACAAAAGTGTTTTAGTCACAATTTTTATCTTCCACGAGATAGAATCTTCGTGAAGATTTATAAATAGGAATTGTAGTTCATATTTAAAGACCAAACTCTTACATAGGATTTATTATAAGGATTAGATTGATTAGTAGTTTGAGATTCATTATGATTGTAAATTCATTATGTAGAGTTTGACTGAGAAGGATGTTTCAAATAGGATGCTAGGATGTGAACTTTTACTTTGTTTTTCCTCATGGATCCAGTGTGTAAATTTTTGATGCAGCTACGAGTTGTTAGAAATAGTTTGTAACTGAAGAAATGTGAATTAGTTCTATTGAGATTTTTTAGGACTTTAAGTCCGATATTTTTGGTGATGTGAAATTGTATGTAAGGATCCGTGTAATTTTCAATGAGCTAGTAAGGCTGCAAGACATCGTTGACGATCTGCAAATGGATGCCGCAGCAGCAGGCCATCTTGCTCACAACCGAGAGGCCTACAGGAGTGCTGTTTGGGAGGCAAAGTTCCGCAAGGGACATGCAAATGAATTAATGAATAAGTTGGCTCTTATTCCATCATGTTGAATGCCTGTTTTTCCTATCTGAGAGTGATTGTTGCCCACTCCCTCCCTACATGACGAACTAGTTCTCGTCGGGGGAGGAATGGGATTATTCATCTGTTTACTCAGTTTATTGCTACATCCTCACTTATTCACCAGTCATTTTTCCCATAATAAATATGTGTAAGTGCTATTATCAATTTGAGTGTTAGTGGTTCTCAAACTGTTGAGATGTGTTCGTTCTCAGTTACATATTAAAATTCCTCAGATGTAATCAGAAGATAGAGTAAGGAAAAGTAGCACAATTTACCATTTGGGTGGCGGCTTTTACACAGTTACGAAGTACTTTAATTAGTGCCGTGTCTTGGCACATGCCATACTATACCATACTATTTTACATGTATAGTTGGATAAATAGAGGATTTTCATCATCATCATCATCATCATCATCATCATCGTCATCATCATCATCATCATCGTCACCACCACCACCATCATCATCATCATCATCATCATCATCGTCATCACCATCATCATCATCATAGTCATTATCATCGTCGTCATCATCGTCATCCACCATCATCATCGCCAGGTGCCCTTGGGGTAGGTTTTAACCTTCATGCTTTCCCTCAGATCTCGATCCATGATATTCTCTTTCAGCTCGACTGGCGACATTTCATTATTTCATTAGATTGTTCATTATCTCCTTTCTCGTCTTTCCTCTGCCTCTTTTACCATGTATTTTCCCCGATGTTAGTGTCGTTTTCAATTCTTTCTCCGCTCATTATATGTCCTCTGAATAGTGAATGTCGCTTTTCTACGGATTTAATTAGAATCCTTGTTTCATTGGCTTCATGGTAAACATTGCGAAACAGAAGTAGGAGAATAAGCAAATATTCTAGACTTAAAAATAAAAATGACACAGCCATCAGTGGCTTTTGAGTAGAAGCCCACAAGATATAAATCCCACTGTCCAAAGATTGCTCCTGGAAACAAAAGACCTAATGGCATCAACATTGATATTGTCATCGTCTGTAAATTCAAAACTTGACATTATTTTCGTATATCTTCTCACCAAAGATTTAGTTCGACAGAGTGGCTCTTGAAACATCAGGGACAGAATGTCAGGTGATCATATTTGGTCAATTATTTTTAACGTTTTAAAGTATAGGAACATCCCCTCTGTATTCTTGACTTCATAAACCGAAGTTTTCGTTGCCTAATGTTTGAACATTTTAAATAAAAATAATTATACAAATTAGAAATTCATCAATTTGTAAATTCCCCTACCCCCGCACTCTTGAGTTTCTAAGTCTCACACAGTTGCTATAGACCATCCACAATGTAAACAGTAAACAGGCTCACACAGTTTCTCTAGAGCATCCACGATGTAAACAATAAACAGGGTCACACAATTTCTCTAGAGCATCCACGATGTAAACAATAAACAGGCTCACACAATTTCTCTAGAGCATCCACGATGTAAACAATAAACAGGCTCACACAGTTTCTCTAGAGCATCCACGATGTAAACAATAAACAGGCTCACACAATTTCTCTAGAGCATCCACGATGTAAACAATAAACAGGCTCACACAATTTCTCTAGAGCATCCACGATGTAAACAATAAACAGGGTCACACAATTTCTCTAGAGCATCCACGATGTAAACAATAAACAGGCTCACACAGTTTCTCTAGAGCATCCACGATGTAAACAATAAACAGGCTCACACAATTTCTCTAGAGCATCCACGATGTAAACAATAAACAGGCTCACACAGTTTCTCTAGAGCATCCACGATGTAAACAATAAACAGGCTCACACAGTTTCTCTAGAGCATCCACGATGTAAACAATAAACAGGGCCACATAGCTGGCTAGAGCATCAACAAAGTAGACACTAACCAGGCACGAGTTTCACTATAGCTACTGTATAATGCTTTCTATAATTTACTGGCTTAATGTGGCCGGAAAAGGGGCGACCTCGCCGGAGGTGGACCTAGGACATCACGAAGTCCGAATATGTCATTGCGAGACGCTGGTCAAAAACTTGAGCAAGACTATATTACATTCATGTAAGCAGTGAGCGAGACGAAAATCTGGAAAGGACACGTCACATGAAGCATGTTGCCCACAATTAAGCCAAAAGTAAGCCTTAATGTGCATAATTTTAAAATTAAACTGTACCATAGTTAAAGTATATTACATGGAGAATGGATATTTTTCGCGGTAAGCTCTGAAATCAGATGTCCGCGGATACGGGAGGACTACTGTCGTACCTTGTTTGATCTTCACTTTTATTTATTTTCTCACCTCAGATCTTTCGTTCAGTCTTTTCTTCATCTACTTTGCTACTCCTATTGCACGAAAGTAATAATCATAGATATAATACCTCTATTGGATTTCAATGTTGTAATCCCTTTTTCTATTTCGCAGTCTGTTTCACTATTACCAGCTTCAGCGCTAAATTGTATTCTACAATGGTTTGATTGATGTTCACTGAACTATACGTTCTAACATGTACCATTGATTATAAAAGCTTCAGATTTCAAACATAGAGGCTTCTAATCTGCTAGTGAAATTTGTGTAAAACATGAGGTACAGAGATTATTTCTATACAAAGCGGATTAGTGACTGCGAACATGCTGGGTTAATATCTGACTCTGAATTAAGTTATTTCAATTCTCTTGATGGATCTAGGAAATGTTTCACTGATTAAGTACATCAGCAGTTTTTTTCCTCTTTTATATGTCTTCTTTTACTCTTTTCTTTCTTTCTTCTTTCCTCTTTACATTTATTGCTCTATATTTTCCTGCCTTCTACCATCTTCAACTTTCTTCCCTCATTCATTCATTCATTCATTCATTCTTTTTTGTTTCTTTCTTTTCTTCTTTATTGCGTTACCTCTGGTTTTGTTTTTCTGTTCTCTTACTCCTTGCTTTAGTCGCTACTTATTTCTGTCTGCCCCATCTTACTCTTTGCTTTAGTTGCTACTTGTTCGTTTCTGTCTGCCCATCTTACTCTTTGCTTTAGTTGCTACTTGTTCGTTTCTGTCTGTCCCATCTTACTCCTTGTTTTAGTTGCTACTTGTTCGTTTTTGTCTGTCCCATCTTATTCTTTGCTTTAGTTGCTACTTGTTCGTTTCTGTCTGTCCCATCTTACTCTTTGCTTTAGTTGCTACTTGTTCGTTTCTGTCTGCCCCATCTTACTCTTTGCTTTAGTTGCTACTTGTTCGTTTCTGTCTGCCCCATCTTACTCTTTGCTTTAGTTGCTACTCATTTCTGTCTGCCCCATCTTACTCTTTGCTTTAGTTGCTACTCATTTCTGTCTGCCCCATCTTATTCTTTGCTTTAGTTGCTACTTGTTCGTTTCTGTCTGCCCCATCTTACTCTTTGCTTTAGTTGCTACTTGTTCGTTTCTGTCTGCCCCATCTTACTCTTTGCTTTAGTTGCTACTTGTTCGTTTCTGTCTGCCCCATCTTACTCTTTGCTTTAGTCGCTACTCATTTCTGTCTGCCCCATCTTACTCTTTGCTTTAGTCGCTACTCATTTCTGTCTGCCCCATCTTACTCTTTGCTTTAGTTGCTACTTGTTCGTTTCTGTCTGCCCCATCTTACTCTTTGCTTTAGTCGCTACTCATTTCTGTCTGCCCCATCTTACTCTTTGCTTTAGTCGCTACTCATTTCTGTCTGCCCCATCTTACTCTGTGCTTTAGTCGCTACTCATTTCTGTCTGCCCCATCTTACTCTTTGCTTTAGTTGCTACTTGTTCGTTTCTGTCTGCCCCATCTTACTCTTTGCTTTAGTCGCTACTCATTTCTGTCTGCCCCATCTTACTCTTTGCTTTAGTCGCTACTCATTTCTGTCTGCCCCATCTTACTCTTTGCTTTAGTTGCTACTTGTTCGTTTCTGTCTGTCTGCCCATCTTACTCTTTGCTTTAGTCGCTACTCATTTCTGTCTGCCCCATCTTACTCTTTGCTTTAGTCGCTACTCATTTCTGTCTGCCCCATCTTACTCTTTGCTTTAGTTGCTACTTGTTCGTTTCTGTCTGCCCCATCTTACTCTTTGCTTTAGTCGATACTCATTTCTGTCTGTCCCATCTTACTCTTTGCTTTAGTTGCTACTTGTTCGTTTCTGTCTGTCCCATCTTACTCTTTGCTTTAGTTGCTACTTGTTCGTTTCTGTCTGCCCCATCTTATTCTTTGCTTTAGCTGCTACTTGTTCGTTTCTGTCTGCCCCATCTTACTCTTCGCTTTAGTTGCTACTTGTTTCTGTCTGCCTCATCTTACTACTTGCTTTAGTTGCTACTTGTTTCTGTCTGCCTCATCTTACTACTTGCTTTAGTTGCTACTTGTTTCTGTCTGCCTCATCTTACTACTTGCTTTAGTTGCTACTTGTTTCTGTCTGCCTCATCTTACTACTTGCTTTAGCTGCTACTTGTTCGTTTCTGTCTGCCCCATCTATTACACCGGGCAACATACAGTTTGTCCGTGAAGTAAAACTAGCCAGTCTTTATTAATTCTGTTGTGCTGAACACAAAAATGACAATGAAATTTGCCATTGGCTCTTGTTTAGGAGACAGTCTGCATTGTTTTCATAGCTATCAACTGGCAATGCTATTTGTTAGATGGCTTCAACAAGACAATTTTCTTAAGGGAAATTTCAGAGTTTATTTCGCACCCGTCATGAGAAGTTTGAGAATTATTTCTGGAAAGAAAATGATCTGTGATGTAAATGGCTTGATTGATTGCGAATGGAGTTAAAACACGACCCACAAAAATGGCAACCTTTTATAGACTCGTCCAAATTAAGTGTCAAGACAGAGTTGCTGCAGAATGGAAAACGTCTTTCCTCCATTCCAGCGAGACAAGTTGTCTGCGTGAAAGAAACTTATCACAGACTTACATAGCTGTTAGACTGTCTTCAGTACCTCAAGTATGGCTGGTATGTCTACAGTTACTTGAAGACAGTGGCCGTGTTGATGGGTCTGCAGTTGGGATATACAAAGTAATGCAGTGGTTTTTATTTTATGAATGGGACAACGGAGCAATGTCATTGGTAGATGTAAAGAAAGAAGGAAGTCTACGAAACTTGAAGAAAAAAATATGCAGCACCAAACACTGATAGAGACACACCAAATCATACTACCACCCCTGCACATAAAACTTTGTCTGATGAAGAATTTTGTAAAAGCCATGGACTAAAAGCCATCTAAGCCAGTGTTCAAGTATCTAGTAGACAAATTCCCTCGACTCAGTGAAGCAAACATCAAAGAGGGAGGTTTTATTGGCTCTCAGATCCAACATATCTTGAAAGATGAAAAGTCTGACAACCTGCTGCAGAGTAGTAAAGATGAGAGGTCTGATAACCTGCTGCAGAGTAGTAAAGATGAGAGGTCTGACAACCTGTTTCAGAGTAGTAAAGATGAGAGGTCTGATAACCTGCTGCAGAGTAGTAAAGATGAGAGGTCTGACAACCTGTTTCAGAGTAGTAAAGATGAGAGGTCTGATAACCTGCTGCAGAGTAGTAAAGATGAGAGGTCTGACAACCTGTTTCAGAGTAGTAAAGATGAGAGGTCTGATAACCTGCTGCAGAGTAGTAAAGATGAGAGGTCTGACAACCTGCTGCAGAGTAATAAAGATGAGAGGTCTGACAACCTGCTGCAGAGTAGTAAAGATGAGAGGTCTGACAACCTGCTGCAGAGTAGTAAAGATGAGAGGTCTGACAACCTGCTGCAGAGTAGTAAAGATGAGAAGTTTGAGAACCTGCTGCAGAGTAGTAAAGATGAGAAGTTTGACAACCTGCTGCAGGGTAGTAAAGATGAGAAGTTTGACAACCTGATGCAGGGTAGTAAAGATGAGAAGTTTGACAACCTGCTGCAGAGTAATAAAGATGAGAAGTTTGGCAACCTGCTGCAGGAGTAAAGATGAGAGGTCTGACAACCTGCTGCAGAGTAGTAAAGATGAGAAGTTTGACAACCTGTTGCAGGGTAGTAAAGATGAGAAGTTTGACAACCTGCTGCAGGGTAGTAAAGATGAGAAGTTTGACAACCTGCTGCAGGGTAGTAAAGATGAGAAGTTTGACAACCTGTTGCAGGGTAGTAAAGATGAGAAGTTTGACAACCTGTTGCAGGGTAGTAAAGATGAGAAGTTTGACAATCTTACTCCTTGCTTTAGTTGCTACTTGTTCGTTTCTGTCTGTCCCATCTTACTCTTTGCTTTAGTTGCTACTTGTTCGTTTCTGTCTGTCCCATATTACTCTTTGCTTTAGTTGCTACTTGTTCGTTTCTGTCTGCCCCATCTTACTCTTTGCTTTAGTTGCTACTTGTTCGTTTCTGTCTGTCCCATCTTACTCCTTGCTTTAGTTGCTACTTGTTCGTTTCTGTCTGTCCCATCTTACTCTTTGCTTTAGTAGCTACTTGTTCGTTTCTGTCTGTCCCATCTTACTCTTTGCTTTAGTTGCTACTTGTTCGTTCTGTCTGTCCCATCTTACTCTTGCTTTAGTTGCTACTCATTTCTGTCTGCCCCATCTTATTCTTTGCTTTAGCTGCTACTTGTTCGTTTCTGTCTGCCTCATCTTACTCCTTGCTTTAGTTGCTACTTGTTTCTGTCTGCCTCATCTTACTACTTGCTTTAGTTGCTACTTGTTTCTGTCTGCCTCATCTTACTACTTGCTTTAGTTGCTACTTGTTTCTGTCTGCCTCATCTTACTACTTGCTTTAGTTGCTACTTGTTTCTGTCTGCCTCATCTTACTACTTGCTTTAGCTGCTACTTGTTCGTCTCTGTCTGCCCCATCTATTACACCGGGCAACATACAGTTTGTCCGTGAAGTAAAACTAGCCAGTCTTTATTAATTCTGTTGTGCTGAACACAAAAATGACAATGAAATTTGCCATTGGCTCTTGTTTAGGAGACAGTCTGCATTGTTTTCATAGCTATCAACTGGCAATGCTATTTTGTTAGATGGCTTCAACAAGACAATTTTCTTAAGGGAAATTTCAGAGTTTATTTCGCACCCGTCATGAGAAGTTTGAGAATTATTTCTGGAAAGAAAATGATCTGTGATGTAAATGGCTTGATTGATTGCGAATGGAGTTAAAACACGACCCACAAAAATGGCAACCTTTTATAGACTCGTCCAAATTAAGTGTCAAGACAGAGTTGCTGCAGAATGGAAAACGTCTTTCCTCCATTCCAGCGAGACAAGTTGTCTGCGTGAAAGAAACTTATCACAGACTTACATAGCTGTTAGACTGTCTTCAGTACCTCAAGTATGGCTGGTATGTCTACAGTTACTTGAAGACAGTGGCCGTGTTGATGGGTCTGCAGTTGGGATATACAAAGTAATGCAGTGGTTTTTATTTTATGAATGGGACAACGGAGCAATGTCATTGGTAGATGTAAAGAAAGAAGGAAGTCTACGAAACTTGAAGAAAAAAATATGCAGCACCAAACACTGATAGAGACACACCAAATCATACTACCACCCCTGCACATAAAACTTTGTCTGATGAAGAATTTTGTAAAAGCCATGGACTAAAAGCCATCTAAGCCAGTGTTCAAGTATCTAGTAGACAAATTCCCTCGACTCAGTGAAGCAAACATCAAAGAGGGAGGTTTTATTGGCTCTCAGATCCAACATATCTTGAAAGATGAAAAGTCTGACAACCTGCTGCAGAGTAGTAAAGATGAGAGGTCTGATAACCTGCTGCAGAGTAGTAAAGATGAGAGGTCTGACAACCTGTTTCAGAGTAGTAAAGATGAGAGGTCTGATAACCTGCTGCAGAGTAGTAAAGATGAGAGGTCTGATAACCTGTTTCAGAGTAGTAAAGATGAGAGGTCTGATAACCTGCTGCAGAGTAGTAAAGATGAGAGGTCTGACAACCTGTTTCAGAGTAGTAAAGATGAGAGGTCTGATAACCTGCTGCAGAGTAGTAAAGATGAGAGGTCTGACAACCTGCTGCAGAGTAATAAAGATGAGAGGTCTGACAACCTGCTGCAGAGTAGTAAAGATGAGAGGTCTGACAACCTGCTGCAGAGTAGTAAAGATGAGAGGTCTGACAACCTGCTGCAGAGTAGTAAAGATGAGAAGTTTGAGAACCTGCATTTCTGTCTGCCCCATCTTACTCTTTGCTTTAGTTGCTACTTGTTCGTTTCTGTCTGCCCCATCTTACTCTTTGCTTTAGTTGCTACTTGTTCGTTTCTGTCTGTCCCATCTTAGTCTTTGCTTTAGTTGCTACTTGTTTCTGTCTGCCCATCTTACTCTTTGCTTTAGTTGCTACTTGTTCGTTTCTGTCTGCCCATCTTACTACTTGCTTTAGTTGCTACTTGTTCGTTTCTGTCTGTCCCATCTTACTCCTTGCTTTAGTTGCTACTTGTTCGTTTCTGTCTGTCCCATCTTACTCTTTGCTTTAGTTGCTACTTGTTCGTTTCTGTCTGCCCCATCTTACTCTTTGCTTTAGTTGCTACTTGTTCGTTTCTGTCTGCCCCATCTTACTCTTTGCTTTAGTTGCTACTTGTTCGTTTCTGTCTGTCCCATCTTACTCTTTGCTTTAGTTGCTACTTGTTCGTTTCTGTCTGTCCCATCTTACTCTTTGTTTTAGTTGCTACTTGTTCGTTTCTGTCTGTCCCATCTTACTCTTTGCTTTAGTTGCTACTTGTTCGTTTCTGTCTGTCCATCTTACTCTTTGCTTTAGTTGCTACTCATTTCTGTCTGCCCCATCTTATTCTTTGCTTTAGCTGCTACTTGTTCGTTTCTGTCTGCCTCATCTTACTCCTTGCTTTAGTTGCTACTTGTTTCTGTCTGCCTCATCTTACTCTTTGCTTAGTTGCTACTTGTTTCTGTCTGCCTCATCTTACTACTTGCTTTAGTTGCTACTTGTTTCTGTCTGCCTCATCTTACTACTTGCTTTAGTTGCTACTTGTTCGTTTCTGTCTGCCTCATCTTACTACTTGCTTTAGCTGCTACTTGTTCGTCTCTGTCTGCCCCATCTATTACACCGGGCAACATACAGTTTGTCCGTGAAGTAAAACTAGCCAGTCTTTATTAATTCTGTTGTGCTGAACACAAAAATGACAATGAAATTTGCCATTGGCTCTTGTTTAGGAGACAGTCTGCATTGTTTTCATAGCTATCAACTGGCAATGCTATTTTGTTAGATGGCTTCAACAAGACAATTTTCTTAAGGGAAATTTCAGAGTTTATTTCGCACCCGTCATGAGAAGTTTGAGAATTATTTCTGGAAAGAAAATGATCTGTGATGTAAATGGCTTGATTGATTGCGAATGGAGTTAAAACACGACCCACAAAAATGGCAACCTTTTATAGACTCGTCCAAATTAAGTGTCAAGACAGAGTTGCTGCAGAATGGAAAACGTCTTTCCTCCATTCCAGCGAGACAAGTTGTCTGCGTGAAAGAAACTTATCACAGACTTACATAGCTGTTAGACTGTCTTCAGTACCTCAAGTATGGCTGGTATGTCTACAGTTACTTGAAGACAGTGGCCGTGTTGATGGGTCTGCAGTTGGGATATACAAAGTAATGCAGTGGTTTTTATTTTATGAATGGGACAACGGAGCAATGTCATTGGTAGATGTAAAGAAAGAAGGAAGTCTACGAAACTTGAAGAAAAAAATATGCAGCACCAAACACTGATAGAGACACACCAAATCATACTACCACCCCTGCACATAAAACTTTGTCTGATGAAGAATTTTGTAAAAGCCATGGACTAAAAGCCATCTAAGCCAGTGTTCAAGTATCTAGTAGACAAATTCCCTCGACTCAGTGAAGCAAACATCAAAGAGGGAGGTTTTATTGGCTCTCAGATCCAACATATCTTGAAAGATGAAAAGTCTGACAACCTGCTGCAGAGTAGTAAAGATGAGAGGTCTGATAACCTGCTGCAGAGTAGTAAAGATGAGAGGTCTGACAACCTGTTTCAGAGTAGTAAAGATGAGAGGTCTGATAACCTGCTGCAGAGTAGTAAAGATGAGAGGTCTGATAACCTGTTTCAGAGTAGTAAAGATGAGAGGTCTGATAACCTGCTGCAGAGTAGTAAAGATGAGAGGTCTGACAACCTGTTTCAGAGTAGTAAAGATGAGAGGTCTGATAACCTGCTGCAGAGTAGTAAAGATGAGAGGTCTGACAACCTGCTGCAGAGTAATAAAGATGAGAGGTCTGACAACCTGCTGCAGAGTAGTAAAGATGAGAGGTCTGACAACCTGCTGCAGAGTAGTAAAGATGAGAGGTCTGACAACCTGCTGCAGAGTAGTAAAGATGAGAAGTTTGAGAACCTGCTGCAGAGTAGTAAAGATCTGTCTGTCCCATCTTACTCCTTGCTTTAGTTGCTACTTGTTCGTTTCTGTCTGTCCCATCTTACTCCTTGTTTTAGTTGCTACTTGTTCGTTTCTGTCTGTCCCATCTTACTCTTTGCTTTAGTTGCTACTTGTTCGTTTCTGTCTGTCCCATCTTACTCTTTGCTTTAGTTGCTACTCATTTCTGTCTGCCCCATCTTACTCCTTGCTTTAGTTGCTACTTGTTCGTTTCTGTCTGTCCCATCTTACTCTTTGCTTTAGTTGCTACTTGTTCGTTTCTGTCTGCCTCATCTTACTCTTTGCTTTAGTTGCTACTTGTTTCTGTCTGCCCCATCTTACTCTTTGCTTTAGTTGCTACTTGTTCGTTTCTGTCTGTCCCATCTTACTCTTTGCTTTAGTTGCTACTTGTTTCTGTCTGTCCCATCTTACTCTTTGCTTTAGTCGCTACTCATTTCTGTCTGCCCCATCTTACTCTTTGCTTTAGTTGCTACTTGTTCGTTTCTGTCTGCCCCATCTTACTCTTTGCTTTAGTTGCTACTTGTTCGTTTCTGTCTGCCCCATCTTACTCTTTGCTTTAGTTGCTACTTGTTTCTGTCTGTCCCATCTTACTCTTTGCTTTAGTTGCTACTTGTTCGTTTCTGTCTGCCCATCTTACTACTTGCTTTAGTTGCTACTTGTTCGTTTCTGTCTGTCCCATCTTACTCCTTGCTTTAGTTGCTACTTGTTCGTTTCTGTCTGTCCCATCTTACTCTTTGCTTTAGTTGCTACTTGTTCGTTTCTGTCTGCCCATCTTACTCTTTGCTTTAGTTGCTACTTGTTCGTTTCTGTCTGCCCCATCTTACTCTTTGCTTTAGTTGCTACTTGTTCGTTTCTGTCTGTCCCATCTTACTCCTTGCTTTAGTTGCTACTTGTTCGTTTCTGTCTGTCCCATCTTACTCTTTGTTTTAGTTGCTACTTGTTCGTTTCTGTCTGTCCCATCTTACTCTTTGCTTTAGTTGCTACTTGTTCGTTTCTGTCTGTCCCATCTTACTCTTTGCTTTAGTTGCTACTCATTTCTGTCTGCCCCATCTTATTCTTTGCTTTAGCTGCTACTTGTTCGTTTCTGTCTGCCTCATCTTACTCCTTGCTTTAGTTGCTACTTGTTTCTGTCTGCCTCATCTTACTACTTGCTTTAGTTGCTACTTGTTTCTGTCTGCCTCATCTTACTACTTGCTTTAGTTGCTACTTGTTTCTGTCTGCCTCATCTTACTACTTGCTTTAGTTGCTACTTGTTTCTGTCTGCCTCATCTTACTACTTGCTTTAGCTGCTACTTGTTCGTCTCTGTCTGCCCCATCTATTACACCGGGCAACATACAGTTTGTCCGTGAAGTAAAACTAGCCAGTCTTTATTAATTCTGTTGTGCTGAACACAAAAATGACAATGAAATTTGCCATTGGCTCTTGTTTAGGAGACAGTCTGCATTGTTTTCATAGCTATCAACTGGCAATGCTATTTTGTTAGATGGCTTCAACAAGACAATTTTCTTAAGGGAAATTTCAGAGTTTATTTCGCACCCGTCATGAGAAGTTTGAGAATTATTTCTGGAAAGAAAATGATCTGTGATGTAAATGGCTTGATTGATTGCGAATGGAGTTAAAACACGACCCACAAAAATGGCAACCTTTTATAGACTCGTCCAAATTAAGTGTCAAGACAGAGTTGCTGCAGAATGGAAAACGTCTTTCCTCCATTCCAGCGAGACAAGTTGTCTGCGTGAAAGAAACTTATCACAGACTTACATAGCTGTTAGACTGTCTTCAGTACCTCAAGTATGGCTGGTATGTCTACAGTTACTTGAAGACAGTGGCCGTGTTGATGGGTCTGCAGTTGGGATATACAAAGTAATGCAGTGGTTTTTATTTTATGAATGGGACAACGGAGCAATGTCATTGGTAGATGTAAAGAAAGAAGGAAGTCTACGAAACTTGAAGAAAAAAATATGCAGCACCAAACACTGATAGAGACACACCAAATCATACTACCACCCCTGCACATAAAACTTTGTCTGATGAAGAATTTTGTAAAAGCCATGGACTAAAAGCCATCTAAGCCAGTGTTCAAGTATCTAGTAGACAAATTCCCTCGACTCAGTGAAGCAAACATCAAAGAGGGAGGTTTTATTGGCTCTCAGATCCAACATATCTTGAAAGATGAAAAGTCTGACAACCTGCTGCAGAGTAGTAAAGATGAGAGGTCTGATAACCTGCTGCAGAGTAGTAAAGATGAGAGGTCTGACAACCTGTTTCAGAGTAGTAAAGATGAGAGGTCTGATAACCTGCTGCAGAGTAGTAAAGATGAGAGGTCTGATAACCTGTTTCAGAGTAGTAAAGATGAGAGGTCTGATAACCTGCTGCAGAGTAGTAAAGATGAGAGGTCTGACAACCTGTTTCAGAGTAGTAAAGATGAGAGGTCTGATAACCTGCTGCAGAGTAGTAAAGATGAGAGGTCTGACAACCTGCTGCAGAGTAATAAAGATGAGAGGTCTGACAACCTGCTGCAGAGTAGTAAAGATGAGAGGTCTGACAACCTGCTGCAGAGTAGTAAAGATGAGAGGTCTGACAACCTGCTGCAGAGTAGTAAAGATGAGAAGTTTGAGAACCTGCTGCAGAGTAGTAAAGATGAGAAGTTTGACAACCTGCTGCAGGGTAGTAAAAATGAGAAGTCTGACAACCTGATGCAGGGTAGTAAAGATGAGAAGTTTGACAACCTGCTGCAGAGTAATAAAGATGAGAAGTTTGGCAACCTGCTGCAGGGTAGTAAAGATGAGAAGTTTGACAACCTTTTGCAGGGTAGTAAAGATGAGAAGTTTGACAAACTAATGCAGGGTAGTAAAGATGAGAAATCTGACAACCTGCTGCAGGATAGTAAAGATGAGAAGTTTGACAACCTGCTGCAGGTTAGTAAAGATGAGAAGTTTGACAACCTGCTGCAGAGTATTAAAGATGAGAAGTTTGACAACCTGCTGCAGGATAGTAAAGATGAGAAGTTTGGCAACCTGCTGCAGGATAACGAGAAAAATGCTTGGGATGTGTTTTGTCTAGTGTCAGCGAGGCTAAAATGGTACCTAGAAAGTGAAAACCTTCTCATTCCACAACAAGCAGGATTTAGGCAGTACTACAGTACGGAAGATCAAGTGACCTATCTCTCTCAAGAGATTGAGGATGCATTCCAAGAGAAAAACCTTGTACTAGCAGCGTGGATAGACCTGAAGAAAGCCTTTGATAAAGTATGGAAAAAAGGTCTGCTGTGGAAACTAAGAAACTGCAATATGAATGGAAGACTGTACAACTGGATAAAGTCCTATTTACACAATAGAAGAACTAGAGTAGTAATGGATGGACACAAAAGCCAAAAAGTACTTCTGCGACACGGTGTACCACAAGGAGGAGTCCTTTCGCCTACACTATTCCTTGTATTCATTAATGACCTGGTCAAGGAACTTCCCTATGGAATCAAAGCGGCACTGTATGCAGATGATCTGGTCATGTGGTGTACAGATGAATATGCGACAGTTGCTACACAGAGACTCCAAAGAGCAGCAGACATCTTGACATCATGGACAAACAAATGGTGTGTAAGTATCAACACAGAGAAATCAAGTACCACTCTATTCACCCTCTCATCTAAACAGAAAGCAGGTAAGATCTTTGTAAATGAAATACCCTTAAGGATGGACAACCAACCCACTTACTTAGGAGTGACTCTTGACTCAAAACTGACGTGGAAGCAACACATCAACAGTGCAGAAGCAAAAGCCAGAAGAAAACTAGCCATATTAAGAAAATTGAGTGGAACCACATGGGGAGCTAGTGAAAAAATCCTCAAGAATGTATATCAGCAAAGTATTCTACCACATTTAGAATATGGTTCAACATCTTGGTGCACAGCATCAAACACTACGCTGCATAATCTAGACAAGGTTCAAAATCAGTCACTACGGATTATCACAGGTGCCATGAGGTCCACACCAATAGTAGAAATGCAGAAAATAGTTGGTGTTCAACCGCTAAAGGAACGTAGAGACACAAAGGTCATGACCATGGGAGAAAAGTTCCTTAGCTCTGTAAGCCATCCCCTGAAGGAGAGATTCAATAACTTGGCATTAGGACGGCTTAAAAGAAGCAGCTTCATTCATCAGGCCAAGCGTATGCGTAAGCTGATACCTGACCTTCCAACTGTAGTCGCTCCATTATCATCTGTACCAGAGCATACACCATGGAAAGAAGCAGATTATACACAAATAACTATTCAGACTGAAGTGAAAGGTGAGCAGAATGGTGAGATGCAGAGCAGTCTTGGAAGATCAAGTGACCTATCTCTCTCAAGAGATTGAGGATGCATTCCAAGAGAAAAACCTTGTACTAGCAGCGTGGATAGACCTGAAGAAAGCCTTTGATAAAGTATGGAAAAAAGGTCTGCTGTGGAAACTAAGAAACTGCAATATGAATGGAAGACTGTACAACTGGATAAAGTCCTATTTACACAATAGAAGAACTAGAGTAGTAATGGATGGACACAAAAGCCAAAAAGTACTTCTGCGACACGGTGTACCACAAGGAGGAGTCCTTTCGCCTACACTATTCCTTGTATTCATTAATGACCTGGTCAAGGAACTTCCCTATGGAATCAAAGCGGCACTGTATGCAGATGATCTGGTCATGTGGTGTACAGATGAATATGCGACAGTTGCTACACAGAGACTCCAAAGAGCAGCAGACATCTTGACATCATGGACAAACAAATGGTGTGTAAGTATCAACACAGAGAAATCAAGTACCACTCTATTCACCCTCTCATCTAAACAGAAAGCAGGTAAGATCTTTGTAAATGAAATACCCTTAAGGATGGACAACCAACCCACTTACTTAGGAGTGACTCTTGACTCAAAACTGACGTGGAAGCAACACATCAACAGTGCAGAAGCAAAAGCCAGAAGAAAACTAGCCATATTAAGAAAATTGAGTGGAACCACATGGGGAGCTAGTGAAAAAATCCTCAAGAATGTATATCAGCAAAGTATTCTACCACATTTAGAATATGGTTCAACATCTTGGTGCACAGCATCAAACACTACGCTGCATAATCTAGACAAGGTTCAAAATCAGTCACTACGGATTATCACAGGTGCCATGAGGTCCACACCAATAGTAGAAATGCAGAAAATAGTTGGTGTTCAACCGCTAAAGGAACGTAGAGACACAAAGGTCATGACCATGGGAGAAAAGTTCCTTAGCTCTGTAAGCCATCCCCTGAAGGAGAGATTCAATAACTTGGCATTAGGACGGCTTAAAAGAAGCAGCTTCATTCATCAGGCCAAGCGTATGCGTAAGCTGATACCTGACCTTCCAACTGTAGTCGCTCCATTATCATCTGTACCAGAGCATACACCATGGAAAGAAGCAGATTATACACAAATAACTATTCAGACTGAAGTGAAAGGTGAGCAGAATGGTGAGATGCAGAGCAGTCTTGTAAGATCAACAGCCACACTTAGTGTTCTAGATGACAAATATCCATGTGACACCTGGATACGTGTGTATACAGATGGATCTGCACATAATGCCATAAAGAATGGAGGGGCAGGAGCATATATTGAATATCCAAACAACACCACTGACAAGATTTCCATACCCACTGGAAAATACTGCAACAACTTTGATGCAGAAGTTAGGGCAATTATTGCTGCAGTTGAAAAACTATCAGACTCCAGAATTGATACATGTCCTGTAGTAATTCTCACAGATGCAAGATCAGTACTGGAAGCTCTTCAGAGCAACAAACTACCAGACCTTAAGGATGCCTTGTCAAAAATTGGCTTACAACATGGAGTCACTTTGCAATGGATTCCCTCTCACTGTGGGATACCAGGCAATGAGAAAGCTGACCATCTGGCTAAAGAGGGCACTGAAATGGAGCAACCAGACATACCAATCACCTATAATCAGAAGAAAAGCATGATAAAAACCTACAGGAAGCCACAAACACCACCACATGATGACTATCACCATCTTCCGTCTCCGAAAAGGACACAGCCGACTCCGAAGTCATATGTATACAAAGTTTAAGGTTGGTACTACTAATCTATGTACATGTGTCCAGGTGCCCCAAACTGTGGAACATATCCTCCAGAACTCCATCAACTACGAGACACTGATAAATAATTACTGGCCCAGTGAAACCACTAAAGAAGATAAGCTCTACGGTTCCATACATGAGTTACAAAAAACAGTGAAATTTATCCAAGAGACAGGACTGCAGATATAGACAGACAATGCGAATGAAGAAGAAGAAGAAGAAGAGTCTAGTGTCAGCTAAGTTCCTTTGAAATATCAAGAGAGAAAACTACAAAAACTATTTGAGAATATGTTGTCGTTGTATCACAAACTTGGCTGCAGCATGCTAGTAAAGTCTGCATTGTCTCCATTCCCACCACTTGGATTTCTTCCCCGACAACTGCGGCACGGTTAGAGATGTGGATGGGGAACGCTTCCATCAGGAACAACTTCTGGCTTATTTCCTTGTGCTCGAAATAGTTCGTAAATACACGATGAGTAACATATACCAGTGACATATGAAAAACATTTATTTTAATAACATATAAAAACCGAGTTGTTTAATACACACAGAAAGGAGATAGATAGATAGATAGATAGATAGATAGATAGATAGATAGATAGATAGATAGATAGATAGATAGATAGATAGATAGATAGATAGATAGATAGATAGATAGATAGATAGTGATTGATTGATCTTTATTTCAAAAGGGTTAAGAATTGGGCACGCACGCCCGTCTGACATTCTGCCCTTTATCATACATCTTTCACTCTATTCCAGACATTCTACAAATATGCTGTTCATATAACAAACATAATTAACATTGAAGCTGAGAGACATAAAATAAAATATAACATTTACGTTTCACCCTTAAACATTCACTCAGTACAGAAGTAACTACATACATTATAAATGACTATCTATTAAACAAAATTTTAGGGACTATTCAGAAAACAATTAATTGTATTCGGTGTCTGTAAGAGCAGTTTAAGATAACTTTTAAGTTTTATAATTCATGGATGCATGTAGTCGACATCAAATAGATATTGAGAAAGCTTGTAGTTGTAGGAAGGAGTATAATTTATATTTTTTATATAGGATGGGAGGGTATTCCAAAGATGAGCAGCAGAATAACTAAAGCTGTTCTTGTAAAGATCAAGTCTAGGTTTTGGAAGACATATGTTGTTCAAGCGTTGGCTGCACTTTGGGCTAAATTTAAACAGGTTCCATAGATAAGGCGGGGCTTGCCGTGAAAGAATTTGATGTACTAACTTGGCTTTGTTGAAGAGGAACCTGTTCTTAAGAGGTAGTATTTTGATACGTTTGTGATGGTTAGTTGTTTGTGCTTGATCTTTGTCACTAATAAGCTTTATTGCTCGCTTTTGGAGTGAGCAAAGCCTCTTTGTATTTGACACTGAGCAACCATCCCAAACTGTGAGCAATAGTCTAAATGTGTTTGTATATGAGATATGTAGTATGTCTTCCTAGTGTCTTGATCGATGAAGTGCTTAATATTAGCTAATTGGTATACTTTTTGTGCGATGAGTTTTGTTAGACCTTGCACATGAGAGTTCCAGGTCAGATGTTGGTCAATAATAAGACCTAGTGTCTTATTATTGAGAGAGAGAGAGAGAGAGAGAGAGAGAGAGAGAGAGAGAGAGAGAGAGAGGTTATCTTTAATTCCGATGGGTGAGGGTCAGAGAACGCAGGCCCGTCATGACAATATTTACCAGGAGTAGAAAGAATCAACAATCAAGACAAGATGAAACGATATTAAATTATTTATGTGTATTTTAAAAAATCATTCTATTTCTCTGCACACCCTATTTTTTAAATGTCTGCAGTGAAGCCGGACGGATGATAGGTTACAAAAAGTAAACTTGAATGGAATGATTGAGCTAAAAAACAAAAATTGAAAACACTACAATCGGGTGATTGAATCTCTTTACAAGTAAAACAAACAAACAAACAAACAAACACACACACACACGCTCTCTCTCTCTCTCTGGCAAAAAAAAAATTAAATATATTTTGTTTAAATATTTAACATTCTTACCTTTACTCTAAGAAGCCACTGACCAGATATTGCGTCCTCTGTCATGGGAAGATACCGGCACAGGATGTTTAATGATGTATAGAAGTAAAGATAGAAAGAAAGGACTGGTGGATTACTACATCCTGAACACAAATGGTTTTCTTCGTTCTATCCCCATCAGCCACAAGATTAGAGACAAAGTAGTTTGATCTTGTAAGAGCAGAATTCCGTGCTGTTTCTTAGGAAGTATTTACACGCACGAAGATATTCAAAACGAACATCCATACAAAGTAAGCAAAACTCTTATCAGTAAAAATCTTATCTTATTATAATCAATAACGCAGTCTCGGATTTCTGTTTTAAAGATTCAGTTTGAAGCAAGATGCTTGCTGGATCCCATTAAAATCAATCCGAGAGAAAGAAGGCACATTCTGAAAGTTAAGCCATCAATATTTTTTTTACAAAGTGCGATATCTGGGAAACGCAATAAATCAAAGCACAGTAAAGTTGATTATATCTGTCTCTATGTGTTATATGTATATGTGTGAATGTGATGTTTCTTTATGTGTGTGTGTGTATCGTGCCTACATGTCTTAATCTGTCAAAGGATTTTGTATGATAAGTGAAGCACAGGTGTAAATGCAAATTTACTTCCATAAGTGATTCTGTTTTTTTTTATTTATATTAGTTTAAAAAGATGATATATTTCCTATTTCATTATCTTGCTTTGTTCTCTTTAGATGATGATAACCAAAATTCGTTTTTTTCTTTTTTTTCTGATGTGGCTCACTAAGTTGATTGTGCCACGTCAATATCAATATCAATATATATATATATATATATATATATATATATAGATGACTGAACAACAACCAGTCTCATGGGTGATCAGGAAAAGGAGATGGACATATGTTGGTCACTCGACGAGAAGAAATGATCAGAGAATCCCAAAACAAGCTATCAAGTGGAACACAACAGGCCGAAGAAAAAGGGGCAGACCGCGTGAAACTCTGAAGAGGACATTATTAAGAGAGGCCAAGTTAACAGGCATAAAATCCTTTGATGAGGTTGAAAGACTCGCCGGAGACAGGAAAAATTGGCGAACTACTTTACGAGCCCTATGTGACGTTTAACGGCACGGGAAGGATATAAGATATAAGATATATATATATATATATATATATATATATATATATGACCTTCTTTTTATCAAACAGTCACAACGTATTACCAAAGTAACTTAATTTCTGACTATCTAAACTGGACTAGATTGCTTCTTTTTCTACTACTATTACTACTACTACTACTACCATTGGAGGTACCGCTACTACTGCTTCTACTACTGCTTTAATATTATCATTACTTCTATTAATAATACTATTATACAAATACTACTATTACCACTGCTACTACTATGACTATTACTACTATTACTGATACTACTACGACTAATAATACTAATAATAATAATGCTTCTTCTTCCGGTACTTAATAAATATAAAGTACATATTTCCACAGAAGCAGTGGACAGGTTTCACAGAAGCGACTGCTTTAGTTATTTTTACAACTACAAAGATCTTGCTATAATTATGGCTATTACACTATCAGAAGATTACGTGGCCTCGGTTTTATTGTCTGCCATTGTTATCAAATACAAGACAGATATACAAACAGACAGATATACAGACAGATATACAAACATATATATACAAACAGACAGATATAGAAACATATATATACAAACAGACAGGTATACAAAAAAAGACAGATATACAAACAGGCGATCAAACAATCTACCATTTCTGTCAAGAAGACAGATATACAAACAGAGAGTCAAACTCCCAGTGCTGATGAGGAGAAGATAGACATACAGATAGTCAAACAATCTGATAGTCAGGTTAGTTATAAACATATATTAAAGTCTAATTATTTTTTTAAAATATAAATGTGGCCAAAGAGAAAATCTATACATTTTAAAAATATCTTTTCAGTGAAGTTGTATCTCGTTCTAATGATTATTTATGAAGGATCAAGGTGAGACAGGAAATTGACCTCAGGCGAACATTGTTGACACAAACATCTCACATCCCGGACGGACGACAACATCATTTATAAGATAAACTCTGTCCTGACAACACCTGCTTCACACGAACCCAAGTGCTACAACAGGTACAACATACAGGAGTAACGCATCTTCGACGTTTCAATTAAAGTTTTAATGGCGGAAAATAACGATGACGGATCTAATGATAGCAGATGATAATAAGAGCATCACATATCTGAAAATGCTGATGGAACAGCTGCGAACATCATGTTGCAGGCAGTAAACAAGAATGAACAGTGGTTCCACCACAAACACAGGAAAAAAAAAAACTAGAAACATTGTCTTTCTTGGTAACAGCCTACGCTATGACGTGCACAAAACACTGCTCTCCCGTACAGAACCAAAGACAAGACTAATTAACGTAATAGCCTCTTACAAAAGTCACTAAAGACAAAACATAATTCAGCAAATAGAAACAGTTTTTATTTTTGATAAGTCTCCATCAAATATTCATTTACAAGAATAAATTAAAACGTACATAGTACATATGCATAAAAATAAAGATTCCCTTGGAATATATATATATATATATATATATATATATATATATATATATATATATATATATATATATATATATATATATATATATATATTGAAAAGACAGTATTTGGCGGGTGACTTTTGTAAGAGGCTATAATGTTAGAGTCTTGTCTTATCATTTTCGAAGAGTGGTGAGTCCAAGGGAATCTTTCATGGGAAAAAAACCAGTTTCAGAAGTATCCAAATAACGATAAAGATGGTTCAAAGACTGATATTCGGGCATCACCTTTCCTATAACACTTTCCTCAAACAGCAGAAAAGTCTCCAAGACTCTCAGTGGAAACCTCGTCCCAGAAGAAAACTGCGAAGACTCCAAGTATGCGGTGACTACAAGACAAAACTTAGAGGGATGAAGTCAGTCTGCCCCCACAAACTGTGTGCTCTGAGCAAGAAAAAGAAGATAGTCACCCCAGAATATGAAGGATCTCTGTCACAAGACTATCAGAGAAAGAATCATTCCTCCTTTTTTTTTTTTTTTGAGGAGCAAATGATTGTAACCAGAACCAGAGCGCCCAAAGAACAAGAAGCAATGAGATCAATTTCTCTGACTTGTACTCTGAGTGAACTGTTTTATTGAGACAAAAAATGTTATCATAGCATGGACAGGTAGAGTTAATATCATTACTAAGCAATTTAAACAGTTTTAGTTATTTAATTCTGTCATCAATAACAACTTCCTGCCATGTCCTCCCATTTTTGATACAGTCGCTAATTGCTTTGATCACTTTACCAACTCGTCTGTCTAAAGCGTCCAGGTGTGATTCTGTGAGAATAGGAGCCAGGGGATCTGAACTTAAGGACTCCCTCATTAAGCGGCTGAGACTGTCTGGACCTTGGTAAAGTTTGATCAATTTGGCTAAAGTGGACAGCCGTACTAGACAGCACTGAGTTAGTGGAGCTAGGCAGGACATACAGTCATGCCGAGACCGACCGAATCTGTATATAAAAATAAACGAAATATGATTGTCAGAAGTTTCCAATTTTTTTAGCTATTGTTATTTTTTAATATATGTAATTATATGTTTTCGATGAACAATAAAAACTCATTGCAAGGTTTCTTTTATAAATCATATAAAATATGACATATTTTAAAGTTAAAATAACCAACAAATAAACTTCCTGAAAATATAAACTGTTTCTTTCTGTCAGAGTTCTGTCCTAAAGTTTCTGTTAGCTGCTCAGAATGTATAGCAAAAAAAAAACTTGGATATACGAGGCTATAGGTCGTGATATAGCTCCAGTTAAATCATTTCTTAAGTGTCTTCTTCTTCTTCTTCTTCTTCTAATATCTCTGGAAGTTCAAAACCGTTTTCTCTCCAGCCAACACTACGATTGTTCTAAAGCACTGTCATAGACTAGGATGGGAAGTAGATAACTGTGAGCTGCTTGATGACCTGGAATGTATAGGTTCTTTTGTGGGTTCTGTTATGCTAAGGACCATGATGACAGCCTGATTGAAGAAGAATTTGCTAAAAGAGCTAACAAAAGCAGAAAAACTGTACTGGTTAGATTCAGTAATTATGTCAGCCTCTCTAGAACAGTCATCTTTATTCCATTTGTAATCCATTACAATGACGTGCCATAACTTACCCTCTTCCATTGTCATAAACAGGTATGAAACTGTGTTCGCCCAAGTCGTTGAAAGTATAGTATTCATGTCTGTCCATGTCACCTGTTTGTGAGACAGTGTTGTTAAGGATTATTGCTAGAGATGATGAAAACCATCAGCGGTTTTCAAGATGAAAGCCAGTTTTGCAATTGATCAAAGTCACCATCATACCTTGCATAATATTTTGATGCAGTGATAGCAAGTGATAAAAGTTTAAGGAGTGTATTTAGCTAATCCTTCAAGCTGGTAAAGTACTGATGTCGTGTACACATGAAAAAAAAATCTTATCTTATATCTTATATCCTTTCCGTGCCGTTAAAAGGTCACATAGGGCTCGCAAAGTAGTTCGCCAATTTTTCATGTCTTCGGCGAGTCTTTCAACTTCATCAAAGGATTTTATGCCTGTTAATTTGGCCTTTCTTAACAATGTCCTCTTCAGAGTTTCACGCGGTCTGATACATATATAATGGAAGTAAATAACGCACAAACTGTAAGTAAAATATAATATAAAAACAGAGAAACATACACACTGTATTTCATATAAATAGGAAACTACGAGGCTTTTGTACGGTAAAGTAAGAGAACACATTTTGTAGGATTAGACCTCGTCTACGATTTTTTCGAGGTCTAATCCTACAAAATTTGATCTCTTACTTTACATTGTATTTCATTGCTCTTGACAAAGACATGGATAACAGAAGTAGACATGAAACAAAAACCTGACCAGTCAAAAAGTCATGTACAGAAATATCCGAGAACTCCAGAAGTCTGTACAATGTCGTGTTGTTCTTGACTTCCTTATCACAGAATTTCTCGTCACTTTCCCATGCAGCCTAAGACAACAAAGTGTTAAAAAACAGTAATCACAAAGTTCCTTATAACATTCAGAAAATGGTCAATCTCTGCGGTACATGCATATCTACAAGTTAAAAAAAGGTACATATGGATTCATCTCTCTCTCTCTCTCTGAACCTTAAGTGCCCAGGGCACATGGGGCTTCCGCAAGGGTTTTCCACAAATGCCTGTCTTTCGCCTTTTTTTCTGCTCTTGCCCAGGTGAGCCCTCTATTGCTCAACATCCTTTCTGTTGTTCTTCTCCATGTCTCTTTTGGTCTACCCTTACTTCTGTTCCCCTGTGGTGTCCATCTTAGTGCTATTTTTGGTAGTGAGTTGTCAGTCATTCTGAGCACATGTCCCAACCATCGCCAGCGTCTTTCCTCAATAATTGTTGTCAGTGGTTTCATCTGCATGGATTCATAAGTGAGGTTTTCTCTTACAGTCAAAACGCAGCGATTTTTTTCTCATTGCTTTTCTCCTAGTTGTAATTATTATTATGTGAGAAAGGCACACACACACACAAAACATTAACACACTGTTACATATTTACTCTAGTAAATGTTTCTTTATATTTTAAAACTATGTTAATCTGTAACACAACATTGGGGGTTATGACAACATAAAGAAGCCAAATACAAAGTAACTAAAGTTTCCCCCACACGAATCAGCAGCAGATATTGTTCAGAAAACTAACATTATTACTTAAGGGACGAGTTCTACCTTCTCTACCACAGCTTTGTGTTAACCTTTGTTCTCTATGGAGCAGAACTAAGAAGGAAAAATGCTCAGGAAGAAAATCTAATTCCACAACATGTCCCAAAGAAAAGAAATTGAGTATTTTTTTGGGTTAAGATTATTATTAGAGATTTTGTTGCTTATAATAAACCAAGAAGACAAACTTATAATGTAGTTCTGGAGTTTTATTGATCACACATTTCTAAAAGACCTTAACAGCTAAACTAGAACAGGGGCAAGTATGAAGGAAGGAGGATGAGATGGTGAATAATTTTAGAACCCAAGATGGACTACAAGAAGCAGATGGGACACCATACAGGACAATGGTGCAGACTGAAGCAAGTAACTGATGATTAAGGTTTGCACTATAATAATATAAATAATACAAATAATTACACATAATATAATATAATATAATATAATATAATATAATATAATGTAATATTCATTCATTTGAATGTTCCTTGCGGAAATTTGCCTATCTAACAGCTCTCCTGTAGGCCTCTCGGTTGTGAGCAAGATGCCCTGTTGCCGATGCATCCATTTGCAGATCATCAACGAAGTCTTTTAGCCATCTTCGTCTTGATCTTCTTCTCTTTCTTTTTCCCATTATGTACCCTTCCAAGACGGTATTCTCTAGATTATCATGACGTTTAATGTGTCCAAAATATTTAAGTTTTCTCTTTTTAATCCTCTTTACCAGCCAGCCATCTTCAATATTAAGTTCTTGTAGTATGGATATATTTGCTCTTTTTTGTGTCCATATTTGAAGAACACTTCTGTAGCATTTACATTCAACGACATTTATGTGTTTCTCAGCTGTTTTGTTAAGTGTCTAGGTCTCACAGGCATATGTTGCGATGGGAAAGATGCATGCCTTTAAAAATCTTATTTTTGTAGTTCTGTCTGTTCCTGTCAGACGGGCCTGCGTGCCCAATTCTTAACCCTTTTGAAATAAAGATCAATCAATCAATCAATCAATCTCCACAGCTTCTTTAGTTGTTTTATTTTCTTAAAAGCGATACATGTCCTTCTTTTAACTTCCCTCATTGTATCTCCTTAAAAGTTATCTTAAGCTGCTCTTACAGACACCGAATACAATTAATTGTTTTCTGAATAGTCCCGAACATTTTGTTTAGTAGATAATCATTTATAATGTATGTAGTTACTTCTGTACTGAGTGAATGTTTAAGAGCGAAACGTAAATGTTATATTTTATTTTATGTCTCTCAGATTCAATGTTGTTATGTTTGTTATATGAACAGCATATTTGTAGAATGTCTGGAATAGAGTGAAAGATGTATGATAAAGGGCAGAATGTCAGACGGGCGTGCGTGCCCAATTCTTAACCCTTTTGAAATAAAGATCAATCAATCAATCAATCAATCCTTTATCAGTTAGTAATGATCCACGATATTAAAAAAATCTCCACTTCTTCCAAATTTTCATTCTGGAGTTGGGCAATATATAAGATAATAATAATATATAATAAGAAATAATATATAATAAGAATATCAATAAATAAGAAGGGCAGAATGTCAGACGGGCCTGCGTGCCCAATTCTTAACCCTTTTGAAATAAAGATCAGTCAATCCTCATTGACACATATTTCAGTTGCCTTGTTTGTTTTGTCAGTTCTCGTCAATTTATTTTCTTTGCTTTAAGATAGAGGTTTTGCTCTTCACTATTCTTACGGACTGACATAATTAGTTTTTCCATTCTTTTTTGTGTTAATATAATAAAAGGTAAAAGTAATCCTGTCATGCCTTAGAGGCACATAGGGATATGGTGTTAGTGCCCATATTTTCCTTGACCTGTCAGCACACTAGAGTATGGTCAGTATCACGCCTGGCCGCCTTTCCTTCCCCAACTCCAGAAGAAGTCGGGTACCCATTTCTACAGCTGGATGACTGGGGTGCCTCCAGCCGGATTCGGACCCCCGACCTTCGCCATGAGAGACCAGTGCACTAACCACTTCGCCACTCAGACACCCGTTAATATAATATTAAATATATAATATTAATATATGCAATTAAATAATTAAATATATAATATAATATAACATAACATAACATAACATAACATAATATAATATAATATAATATAATATAACTGCTTTGCCACTCATTTCAGTCCTGAATGTTTTTGTTTAAAAACAATCTCCGTTTCCTTCACAGGAAACAAAAGTTGTGATGCTAAGTTATACGAGATTTTTCGTAAACTGCAATAAGGCTTACCTAATGACTTGTATGAGGACCAAATAAAGGCAAGGAAAATTCGACCTCAGTAGTAAACTACCACTATAAATAGTTTTAAGGGAAAGGTTTCAGCATTATGGTCATGAGAAATGGAGAATTATGAAGCTGTAACTCGCATTAATTGACTGTATATGTCCTTCTTCATGAAATGATAATGTAAAACACTGACACATTATTAAAAAATGACAAATAAAATTCACCAGGGAAAAAAGTTAACAAAATAAATGGCTGAGGACATAAGCGAAGTGGACTTTTCGTAACAGTCCACAGACACGGGCAAATGTTAACGAAAAAAGAATTTTAAAAAATTATATTCGCTTATATTATTGTTCTATATACTTTACCTCTACTAGCCTAGTTACTGTTCTATATATCTCATCACTTCTACCGGTCTAGTTATTGTTTTATATACTTCATTTCTACCAGTCTAGTTATTGTTCTATATACATCACTTCTACCAGTCCAGTTATTGTTCTATATACATAACTTTTACCAGTCTAGTTATTGTTCTATATACATCACTTCTACCAGTCTAGTTATTGTTCTATGTGCTTCACTTCTACCAGTCTAGTTATTGTTCTATATACATCACTTCTACCAGTCTAGGTTCTAAACATCGCCCTACCGGAAGAAGGCTGGGGAAACACACCATTAATTAATTCATTTATTTGCATGTCCCTTGTGGAACTTTGCCTTCCTAACAGCACTACTGTAGGCCTCTTGGTTGTGAGCAAGATGCCCTGCTGCTGATGCATCCATTTGCAGATCATCAACGATGTCTTGCAGCCATCTTCGCCTTGGTCTTCCTCTCTTTCTTTTTCCTATTATGTATACCCTTCCAAGACGGTTTTGTCTAGGTTATCATGACGTTTAATGTGTCCAGGAAACACACCAAAACAGGAAACTGGTAGGCATATTCGAGTATAAAAATAGATTTCACGTGACCAGCTAGGTGCCCACTGTGTAAGAATAGTTTCTCAAGGAGACCAAATGTTGGCCTTTGTAGCGACCTGGCGCTTTGTTCTAATCTCTTTGCCTGAAGTTTCACCAAAGCTTTTACTAGAAGTTTTTGTCTCATGTGGAAGTTGGCAACAATGCTCAGCTACTGTCCTCGTCATGCTGATCGTTATATGTTAAATCTAGGTCAAAACAAACAAAGTATCCTGTACAGTTTTCCTGCTCTAGCGAAGACCAGAAACGGTAAGTTCCCACAAAAAGCTAAAGTATGACTTGGGGAATGTCCACGGCGTGAACACTACAGAGGAGTCAAGTCATAATAAGACAGGCGAAGATGTGAAGAAGGAGCCGCTGGAGGAGGGTGACTTCAAAAAGTACATTTTACATGGGAAACAAGGCAAGACGACTTGTAAACTACGTGTTAATTGATGATGATGATGATGATGATGATGATGATGATGATGAACTGGATATCTTGCGTGTTGTCACGTATACTACTGGACAAAAGTTAAGGGCCGGTTTTTTCAATTCTTATAAAAACAAAATCAGCTGACTAACAAACAGGTTTTTCTTTACCAAAGAAAAACATCACTTAAAACTGAACAAATTCAATCATTTCATGTGCAGATAGGAATAGGAATACACACACAGCAAGCTGGCGAAATCACTCACCCCTGGTCCAAAAATTCACAAGAGTGGTCTTCAAACAACAAACATGTCAGTATCGCGTGCGGCCACTGTTCGCTGCCAGACACTCGACGCACTGTTGCCTCATCGAGTTAATCAGGGTTGTTAGGACATTCTGTGGAATGGCCTGTCACTCTTGTTGAAGGAAAAGGGTCGGCTGGGTGACATCAACAGATGGAGGATAATTTATCGAAACCCGTCTGCCTAGGACATCCCAAATGTGCTCAATGGGCGGCAGATCGGGCGACCGAGCTGGCCAATCGATTCTAATGATCTTTTGGTGTCGAAGAAAATCTTCTGTGAAACGACCCCGATGTGGTCTTGCGTTATCGTCTTGTAGGATTGCCCCTGCAATCCATGGCTTGCAAGGTAGGCTGGACAATGGGTTGCAGAATTTCATTCAGGCATCGCTGGGCGGTTATGTTGCCATGAATGACATGGAGGGGAGTCCTGTCGTGCCTGCTGATGCCACCCCAGACCATGATTGATCCCCCTCTGTAACGATCCACCTCTAGGATAGTGGCGTCATGGAACCGTTCCCCTGGTCTTCTCCAAACACGGATTCTGCCATCATTGAAGAACAAACTGAAGCGGGATTCGTCCGTGGAAAGAATTTCACCCCACTGGCACCTCGTCCAACAGATGTGCTGCTGGCACCAGGCAGCTCTAGCTCTGCGGTGAGTTGGAGTAAGAGGTATTCTTATTGCTGGTCGTCGTGAAGCCAGCCCGGATTCTCTTAAACGCCTGCGAATTGTTCTGCCGCTAACATTGACGTTTGCCATATTCATTAACTGGTTTCTGAGAGTGGAAGACGTTACTGTCCGGTTGCGAAGTGTTGACAGCTGCAGGTATCTGTCATCTTGTCTACTCGTGCAACGAGGTCAGCCTGAACGATGACTGTCTTCTACTCCTCCGGTTGCGCGAAATCGCTCCAAATGCCTTTAGATGGCAGGATGAGACATCCTCGAACGCCGTGCAACTTCACGGCCAGATAAACCGCTTTCAACCGAGGCTATGATTCGATGACGCTCAAAGGTGCTACAACGCCTTCGGTGTGGCATGGTGTCTTTCAAATGACAAAAATACCCCTAAACTGCTTTGATAAAAATGATTGGGAGGTGAGAAGTGTTCACTAAGGATGCCTCTTGCACGTGCAGCACAAATCAGCACGATTTAATTACCTGCTGGGTCATGATGACACTTTAAAAATGCCCTAACATTTTGTCTAGGACGATTGCACGTGATTTTTACACTTGTTGTTATGAAGTGTTGGTGTTGTTTATGCTCCGGCTGCATAGAGGATTGCCCCAGAGTGCAGTTTAATCAAGATTCTACAATAAATTTATTTACAGTTTTAGTATGGAAATCAAAATAAACATATGCTTGAAATTAATGACCGGCCCTTAACTTTTGCCCAGTGGTATATTATTAAAAAAATGGTAAAATTCCCGTTTCAATCCCATTAAGGCATATTAGGGATACGGTGTTAGGCCCGTATTTTCGGCACATGAAAGTCTGATGTGGTCAGTACCATGCCTGGCAGCATTTACCTTCCCAGATTTCTCTGGTACCCATTTTTAGAGGCTGGGTGAACCCCGGTGCCTTGTGTGTGTGTGTGTGTGTGTGTGTGCGCGCGCGTGCGTGCGTGCGTGTGTGTGTGTGTACTGAACCCGGTCCTACCGGATTAGTCTGAGCTCCTAACCACTCAGATAACCAGGTCGCCTGTAAAGTATTATGAGTTTTAAAAAAAATCATTTTTATGATGTTCAGACTAAGATGAGATGATTATTATCCAAAGCTTTACTGCAATGGGATACGTCTTCTCAATTAACTTGGAAAATATTACATGTTACTGTCATTTCCTTGCTATTTAATTAAATCTTCTTTGCATTTTCCTTGATAAAGCAGATTTTTACTTTCCCTTAGTGTCAGCATATGTCAATGAGTTTGAAAAAGAGGTTCGATGCACTGGAGAAGTTGAAAAGAAGCTCTGAATACTGACCTTGAACGTAAACAAGCTGCTTAGAGGACAATTTAAGCGGACTACAAAGGAAACTACTATACAACATTAGCATCGCATGAGACACAACTTCCACGATCAAGCATCAACAACAGTCCCTACACCACGTGACCTTCAGAAATACCTTGTGTCTAAACATGTAAGAACGTCCATATGGATATTTGTGGAGTCGTTTCTCATAGGTGAAGGGAAGCTCTGCGGCTACAGATCCTTCCAAGCGATCCTTGCGTCCACAAAAAGGATATTCGTCTCCACAATGCTGCATGCACTTTGCAATAAAACACGTATTTCCAGCTGTGGAAAGAATATGTACTAACAAGTGAACAGTTTTCAAAGCATGCTATTGCATAACTGAACAAATTATGACACCGTATTGACAGGTAAATACATAAGTCCACCAGTGTCGGTTCGGAATGGTTTGAAAATATTAAATAGTTTAAGGAAAGAAAAGAAAAAGAAATTTATCACTTCCTCTGATGATCTGAAGGAGTTGTGTTGTTGTTCCGCTCTCTACGGTAGAGAGTTTCCTGCATATATATCTATTGTGTGACGGTCTTCTTGCATTTGCCAGTCTTCACCTCACACAGTTATGCTGCAGTATCTACTGTGTAAACAACATCCACGCTGACACGGTTATACTATAGAATGTTAGTTTGCCTGCTTGTCTCGACGAAAACAAAACAAACCACAATTTGCTGCAAGGCATTCTTATACTTTCTAAAGAATACTTGATATCGATTACTCTTGTAAGATTCATACATTCATTCATTTGCATGTCGCTTGCGGAACTTTGCCTCCCAAACAGCACTCCTGTAGGCCTCTCGGTTGTGAGCAAGATGGCCTGCCGCTGTTGCATCCATTTCCAGATCGTCAACGATGTCTTGCAGCCATCTTCGTCTTGGTCTTCCTCTTTTTCTTTTTCCCATTATGTATCCTTCCAATACGGTCTTCTCTAAATTATCATGACGTTTAATGTGTCCAAAATATTTAAGTTTTCTCTCTTTAATCCTCTTTACTAGCCAGTCTTCTTCAATATTAAGCTCTTGTAGTATAGATATATTTGTTCTTTTTTGTGTCCACGATATTTGGAGAACTCTTCTGTAGCATTTACATTCAAAGGCATTTATGTGTTTCTCAGCTGTTTTGTTAAGTGTCCAGGTCTCACAGGCATATGTTGCCAAGGGAAAGATGCATGCCCTTAAAAATCTTATTTTTGTGGTTCTGTCTGCTCCTCTCCACAGATTAGCCTTTATAAAAGCTGAGTCTCCATTTTGTATTTAAATGTAGTTTTAATGCTTAATTTTTTTAAAAATAAAAATATCATTCTGCTGACATGTGATATTGGTCCTCCTCCTTCACTTTGTAAATTAATAATGATGTGATAAATCAGCTGATTTACCACACATTATTCAAATCAAAGAGAAAGCAAAAATTATTCATAAAGAAGAAAATGAATAAAACGGACGAATAAATGACGGGGATCAACGCTGATCAAAGCATTCAACATGGCCTCACCTCCTTCCCCATGTATTTGAAACAAACTTTTAAAAATCAGCTTGGAGTTTAGTTGAAAGTAGACTAACTACACAGGAAACAAACTTTCATAAATCCTGAATTAAATTACAATGAAGATGATGGCATTAACTCCCACAGAGAGAGAGAGAGAGAGGAGAGAGAGAGAGAGAGAGAGAGAGAGAGAGAGAGAGAGAGAGAGAGAGTATCACGATCTAGAAACTTTCTGACAAAATGTGCCATTATCAGTTCTATTTAGGGTCAAAGGGAGATAAGTACTACCATGGCGTAACCATTTGAGATTATGTCCCTTTAGTACTGGCTGACCTGTTGACACCGAGTAATTTTTACTGAGTGGGAATTGAATTTAGAAGTGTACTCTGGGACTTTTAGTGTAAAAACACAAGGTGATTAGGTCAAAGTTCAAGGAGACTTTACACTCGCACGAGGGTTTGTTTTCGAGTCAGCGTAAAATCATAAATAATGTCTTTCCACGTGCGATAGGATTTTGTTCATGAAGAACATTTCAGGAAATCAGTAAAATTAAGGCTAGGGAGATAAAACTGGGGAGCACTTGTACTTAGGGCCTTTTGTTCGTTTTTTTTTTCTTTTCAAGACGACGAAAACAGCAGGCTGTGACCCGGTGGTACTGCAAACCGGGTCCACCCCTAACGAGATGTGGACCATACCCCGGCCTTCAATGTGCAGGGCAGGCCTCAAGCATCTCGTTTAGTTAAAAAATAACGACGCTTGCGTTTAAACCAAAGGGCATGTTGATCAGGGTACCTGCCAAGAGGACACTTTGACCTCAGCCACTTTGATATTAGCTTTTGTTCGTTTTTCCGCGCTGGAGTGAGTTTGAGCATGGATGGAAGAGGACATATTGAGTCAAGTAGAACTTGAGTAGAGTAAACTGTCAGGGGTGTGACTCAGTGGTTGTTTTTTTTTTTTTTTTTGTAGCAGATGTAAGCAGTTGTTACGTGCTTGTCCTTTTTAGGACAAGAATTTCTTCTTCCAGTGGTTTTCATGTTATTGTGAGTATGAGTGGTGATAATGGAAGGTCCATGGAATGAATTCTGTATTTTGTTGTAAGTATGAATTGATGCTTCTATTTTTTTTTTTTAGTTGATGATTGCTTCCCCTATGGCGAACTAGACCTGGCCGGGAAGATGTGAAATATGTTTTGCTTGCTTCCTGTCGTGTGGCAGTGGTTCTTTTCACTACATCTTCATTGCTTCGTCAACATTTTGACTCACCAATAAATTTCGTGGTATTTGCTTCCTACAGCAGTTGTCTGTTGAGTACCTCGACCTTCCTGTTCTGAGAGACGTCCAGTGACCTCCAGGCTATTACTCGTTGTCCCCTCCAGAAAGCCTGGCTCGTTTTCCTTGTTCATATATGTGTGTATATATATTCAGTCAAGGAGTTACTAAACACCAGGGCACGAAGTGTAGAAGGGTTTTCAACCTGTTAAAGCCTCACCTGTCTCTCATAGAGTGATAGGCCTTTAACTTAACTCGGCAAGTTTGTTACAGGCACCGTGAAATGCCGTAGACAAACTTTTGACGTTGTTAAGTTGAAGGTAAAGGTCATTGAGACACACAGACGACACGGACTTGGTGACCTTATTTTCATGGGAACCTAGCGCTTGAGAAAGTGATGTGGTCAGTATCATGTTCATTTCATACTGCAACACTGCCTTAAGTGCTTACTGTTTTCTTACGAACTTCCGGTTCCAATATGGCGGAAGAGCGAATGTAACCGCTGATGATTGTGCCTTTCTATACGCTTTGTCTGCCTGTTTCGTTGGGTTGGGAGTTCGGTTTGGCGCCATATCTACTGAGATAAGTGCTCGGGGCGTCACTGTGAGCTGTGACTTTCAGTGGCGCATGGATTTCCCCTCCAGTTACTGGTCATTGATAAATATGGCTGATGCATTCCGCTGCGTTATTTGGAAGACTGGCGTCGAAGAGCTGCTTAGAGCTGGCCGTCTCCCTACTGAGGGCATTTGTGGAGATGTAAGCATTCATCTTGCACAGATCATTTTTCGTTATTGTTCATGGACATGGCGTGATTCTTGCGCATTCCAGAAGATGCCACTGGCACAGGCGGCGGAGAAATTATGGGATATTCTCGTTTGCTCTAATGCCGAAGCCGTGCTGAACCTAAACCCGAACCTGTTTTCACATTATTTCAGATGCAGTTTAAGATACAGTGAAACATACACACTGCCATACACGCAAGAGAAGCAATCCACGCGAAGGAAACATGACACACAGCACATGATGATGATAAAGTAATTGTGTTTGGAGTTCTCATATAAACTTTGACTTGCCTGGAGAGATGTACACATTCTGTACAACAGATCTGTTAGACAAGAAATCTGCCAGGTCTCTGGTCATGTTCAGTACTCGACCCACGACTGGTGGAGCCCTGTTAAATCCGAGCACTCTGTAAAACAAAGTTACCTTTGTCGCTAATGTTACATATAACCCATCATCATCATCAAGTTCACAGTCTTCTTTTACGATAAACATTTTATAACGAGGCCACTGCATTAAAAAAATATGACGCACCAAACCTTATAGAACTCTTAATGTATAAATTAGGAACAGCTTTATTACTTAACGAGTACACAGTTGTGACATTTCGGCGTGAGCCTTAATCATACCAACAAAACACACACACACACACACACACACAGAGGACGAAGAAATATAGAGAGGAGATAAAGTATAAATTCACACGAATCCTACGTAAAAAAATATGAATGAATCAAAAAAGAAAAAAAATGAAATGAATGGAGCACTTAGCTGTGACTTGTAAGAAGCTGTGGCTTGAAAGAGGCTATGCTAAAAAATGTGCATGGTGGAGTGTACAGAATAATTAAATGGAGACTTGTGATGTGTGATAGGTGGGTCGTAAATGAGGATGGGGGGAGGGGAGTCGCGGAGAGGAGAGAGAGAGGGAGAGAGTGATACATTGATAATCTAGCCCGGGAGAAGGTAAAATAGAAGGATTGTAATGTGATGCTGTGAGGAGGTTCTGAACTATGTGTAACAACTGAGAAGGGAATGGAACTTAGTGCAGAGAGATTATGATTGTGGATAAGGCGAATGTTAGGTGTAGCTGAATAGCGAGTTCACATCATGTGGATTCATGTGAATTTATACTTCTCCTCTCTCTGTTTCTTCGTCCTGTATGTTTTTGTATGATTAAGGCTCACGCCGAAACGTCACAACTTTGTACTCGTTAAGTAATAAAGCTGTTCTTACTTTTTTCCTAGTTTATACATTTTGTTATCAGAGCTTTACTGCAGTGGCTTCGTGTATAGTTTTATACTTGTACACTAATTATTCGTGTATAGTTTTATACTTGTACACTAATTATTCGTGTATAGTTTTATACTTGTACACTAATTATTCGTGTATAGTTTTATACTTGTACACTAATTATTCGTGTATAGTTTTATACTTGTACACTAATTATTGTGTGTTATTAAATTATAGAGTCCTTACTACGAGTCTTAAGCCGAAACATCTCTTACCAGTACTAGTTATTTTATTATAAGTATAAGAATTAAAAAGAAACATCTCTTACCAGTACTAGTTATTTTATTATAAGTATAAGAATTAAAAAGAAACATCTCTTACCAGTACTAGTTATTTTATTATAAGTATAAAAATTAAAAAGAAACATCTCTTACCAGTACTAGTTATTTTCTTCCAAGTATAAGAATTAAAAAGAAACATCTCTTACCAGTACTAGTTATTTTATTATAAGTATAAGAATTAAGCAGAAACATCTCTTACCAGTACTAGTTATTTTATTATAAGTATAAGAATTAAAAAGAAACATCTCTTATCAGTACTAGTTATTTTATTATAAGTATGAGAATTAAGAAGAAACATCTCTTTTCAGTACTAGTTATTTTCTTCCGAGTATGAGAATTAAGCAGAAACATCTCTTATCAGTAGTAGTTATTTTCTTACAAGTATGAGAATTAAAAGAACAACAGAAAGGATGTTGAGCAATAGAGGGCTCACCTGGGCAAGAGCAGAAAAAAAGGCGAAGGACAGGCATTTGTGGAAAACCCTTGCGGAAGCCCCATGTGCCCTGGGCACTTAAAGTTCAGAGAGAGAGAGAGAGAGATGAGAATTAAGAAGAAATATCTCTTATCAGTACTAGTTATTTTCTTACACGTATGAGAATTAAGAAGAAACATCTCTTTTCAGTACTAGTTATTTTCTTCCAAGTATGAGAATTATGGACATATTGGACATATGTTGGTCACTTGATGAGAAGAAATGATCAGAGAATCCCAAAACAAGCTATCAAGTGGAACACAACAGGCTGAAGAAAAAGAAGCAGACCGCGTGAAACTCTGAAGAGGACATTGTTAAGAGAGGCCAAATTAACAGGCATAAAATCCCTTGATGAGGTTGAAAGACTCGCCGAAGACAGGAAAAATTGGCGAACTACTTTGCGAGCCCTGTCTGACGTTTAACGGCACGGGAAGGATATAAGATATAAGATGAGAATTAAGCAGACAGTGCTATTATCAGTCATAGTTATATTCTTCCAAGTATATAAAATGACAATATAATGGAAATCATGCTCATAGATTTTGAGGGAAACCATCGAGAAAGAAATTTGCTGTTATCTTTAGAGAACTGTTCCAACATTTTATTTATGTTGTAGCGTAGACTTGAGAAAACACGAGGATGTAATGGTGTGTCTTTGGCTATGAAAACTGAAGGATAATGAAAAAAAAACCTAAATGACGGGACTTGACATACAGACAGACGACGAGGCAAACTAATGTGCAGGAAGTAACTGAACAGACAGAAATTGACTTTTCATGGGAATTCTAAAAATGCAGGGGAAAGTCAAGATAGAAATTAAGAAGACAAGTTCAGTACCGAGTGTGATGGAGAGATCTCATAACTATTGTAAAAATCTGAAGACTAGGACTGATAATGAAGAAATATATTCTTGCCAACAGAAGAAAAGTACAGATAAAAAATTCAGTCAGTTTTACTTATTCATTCATTCATTCCTTTGCATGTCCCTTGCGGAACTTTGCCTCCCAAACAGCACTCCTGTAGGCCTCTCGGTTGCGAGCAAGATGGCCTGCTGCTGCTGCATCCATTTCCAGATCATCAACGATGTCTTGCAGCCATCTTCGTTTCGGTCTTCCTCTTTTTCTTTTTCCCATTATGTATCCTTCCAATACGGTCTTCTCTAAATTATCATGACGTTTAATGTGGCCAAAATATTTAAGTTTTCTCTCTTTAATCCTCTTTACTAGCCAGCCTTCTTCAATATTAAGCTCTTGTAGTATAGATATATTTGTTCTTTTTTGTGTCCACGATATTTGGAGAACTCTTCTATAGCATTTACATTCAAAGGCATTTATGTGCTTCTCAGCTGTTTTGTTAAGTGTCCAGGTCTCACAGGCATATGTTGCGATAGGAAAGATGCATGCCCTTAAAAATCTTTTAATGTTTGTAACTGATAATGAAATTTTGAATAACATTTCACAGGCTTCAGTTAATAAAAACATAGAAATGTGAATTACAGAAACTTGTTTGTGTGTGCATGTGTTCTTTTTTGTTTAATTAAAAGCCTCACTTCATTTCATTCATTTCGTGCCGTCTCCCAATGGAAGGTTGGCCGCAGTGAATCTCCACTCTGCTCTGTTTCTTGTCTTCTTAGAACACTCGACCAAGCTTGTCCCTGTCCATCTCTTGATGTTGTCCATCCATTTTACTGTCGTCCTTTTGTTCTTTTTCGTTCTATCTTGCCTTCAAGAAGGGTCTTCAGTATAGCATTATGCCTTTTGACATGCCCGAAGTATCTTAGATGTCTTGTTTTTAATTATTTTCAATATTTATCTGTTCACTTATATTTAGCACTTCGTTGTTCGTTTTCTTTTCTGTCCATAGGATACGCCCTATTCTTCTGCATATCCACATTTCAATGGCCTCGATTTTCTTCAAGGCCCAGGTGCCTGCATTATAAAGAAACATTGGAAATATGTAGCATTTTACAATCCGTAATCTCAGTTGTTGTGATATTTGTTTTGATGTAAAGATCTTCCTTATTCTGCTGAAGGTAGGGGGGGGGGGTTTGCGTAACCTATTCTTTTGATAATTTCCGTTTCACATTCTCCATCTTCTGTTATCATGTGCCCCAAATGCCTTAAAGATTTTCACCTGGTTAAAAGTTGGCCAAAATAAAAACACTGTCGGCACGTAAGCGGCTGATTCGCAAGTCACATTTGAGTCAGATTTAAAAAAAAAATCTATGTTCTGTAAGAGTTGTGTTACCCGCCTACATGGATAAAGTTGTGTTACCTGCCTACACTGATAAAGTTGTGTTACCTGCCTACACTGATAAAGTTGTGTTACCTGCCTACACTGATAAAGTTGTGTTACCCGCCTACATAGATAAAGTTGTGTTACCTGCCTACATAGATAAAGTTGTGTTACCCACCTACATAGATAAAGTTGTGTTACCTATCTACATAGATAAAGTTGTGTTACCCGCCTACATAGATAAAGTTGTATTACTATCTACATAGATAAAGTTGTGTTACCTATCTACATAGATAAAGTTGTGTTACCCGCCTACATAGATAAAGTTGTGTTACCTGCCTACATAGATAAAGTTGTGTTACCTATCTACATAGATAAAGTTGTGTTACCTGCCTACATAGATAAAGTTGTGTTACCTGCCTACATAGATAAAGTTGTGTTACCTATCTACATAGATAAAGTTGTGTTACCTATCTACATAGATAAAGTTGTGTTATCCGCCTACATAGATAAAGTTGTGTTACCTATTTACATAGATAAAGTTGTGTTACCCGCCTACATAGATAAAGTTGTGTTACCCGCCTACATAGATAAAGTTGTGTTACCCGCCTACATAGATAAAGTTGTTTTACCTGCCTACATAGATAAAGTTGTGTTACCTATCTACATATATAAAGTTGTGTTACCTATCTACATATATAAAGTTGTGTTACCTGTCTACATAGATAAAGTTGTGTTACCTGTCTACATAGATAAAGTTGTTTTACCTGCCTACATGGATAAATGTGTGTTAACTGCCTACACGGATAAAGCTGTGTTACCTGCCTACATAGATAAAGCTGTGTTACCTGCCTACATAGATAAAGCTGTGTTACCTGCCTACATAAGCTGCGTTACCTGCCTACATGGATAAAGTTGTGTTACTGCCCACATGGATAAAGTTGTGTTACCTGCATACATGGATAAAGCTGCATTACTTGCCTACATAAGCTGTGTTACCTGCCTACATAAGCTATGTTACCTGCCTACATGGATAAAGCTGTGTTACCTGCCTGCATGGATTCAGTTGTGTTACCTGCCTACATGGATAAAGCTGTGTTACCTGTCTAGATAGATAAAACTGTGTTACCTGTCTACACGGATAAAGCTATGTTACCTGTCTAGATGGAAGGAAGCTGTGTTACCTGTCTACATGGATAAAGCTGTGTTACCTGTCCAGATGGAAGGAAGCTATCTCCGCTGTGTGACGTTCCGTGTCACTAAAGTAAAATGTGTCTTCTGAAGTTTCAGCGTCTCGAGGCAACCTTGAAAATAAAAACTAGCAAACATGTAAAAAGTTGCCATAAAGACTCATTTCCTGAGGAAGAAAAATCACATAATGAAAACTATGCTACATACCATCATGAACGGTGAGACATTAGGAAGGCTGATTCTCGAAGTTTGTTTTTTTTTCGATGCAGCTGTCACTGTAAAAAGTAAGAAAATGACACCCCAGAAAACACAGTGTATTTTGTGGTATCACGAAAACAAATTCGCCAGTTATAATTCAACGAAAGGTTAAAAAAAATGAGTATGGACGAGATCCATCAGATGTTATGGGGATATTCTAAATGCAAAGTGTTCAGTTCACCACTTACAGATATTGAAACTTTCAAGCCAAGAATAAAGTGTTGAATTCACCAGTTACAGATACTGAAACTTTCAAGCCAAGAATAAAGTGTTCACTTCACCAGCTACAGATACTGAAACTCTGAATACGAGAATAACTAATGCTTTAGGGAGGGTGACTAAAGAGACGTGGGAGAACACAAGGTAAGAAATCGAGTATCGCTTAGACGTTTTTCAGGCAACAAAAGGAGCACACGATGAAGTGCACAAATACAGAAAGAAAAAAGGTTTTTGTGTAATAAATGTCTGGAATCATTTTATATTATTTGTGTATATAGCCTTGTCAGCGGGTCATCATCAGTATCAAATCCAAGGCTTGTAACGTTACTGATATAAACTTTAACTCCAAATAGTTTGAAGTGTGTGAATAGATGAAGTTACTTGATTCTCATGGCGCCAACTTAGCTAGCGAGCAACCCAGAATGTTATTCATTTTGGAAATCTGTATTTTTATATATTTTGTCTCCTCGTTTCATCTTTATCATCATCGTGTTCCATGTAATATGAGATGTAATATGTTATGAGCGCTAAGATAATGCTGTCTTGATTGATAATCTCATGTGCCAGTTTGTGAACGTTTTGGGATTGTCCTGTGAAGAGTACATCATTACAGGGAATGTTCGTAGTGCATATCTGCAACTTATCCACAGCACAGTGTGACACAGCCAACATATGTGTTTAGCTCCAGCACTCGGTACAACACATACTGTTTCATATGTCAGAATATATGGTGTTACTCATTCTAATGTGTAATGTAAAATAAACTATAAAAGTATACGGTTAGAGATTTTGGCCATGGAAAGTGTAAAGATACTGGGAGAAAAAACGTGGTGAATCAATCAATGGCAGTTACCTGTTCCAACATGATATCACATGAAAAGATTCACCTTACAAAAGTAATGAGTACAGTCAAAGCAGGCCCTTATTAAAAGGAAACGTCAGTCCCCTCTCCAAGCAATTTATCGGAAAACAAGATCTCTAGAGCCCACACAATCACTACCAATAATTTTTAGACTAAATAAGATGGTCACATTTTCCATCAAATTATTAAGTTAAAAAAAAGAAGTGTGAACAATTATAGACGAAAATTGTTATGTTTTGTGCAATAATATTTGAAACTTATGAGGATTTAAACAAAGCAAAGAGTCGGCCTTATTTCCACATAATTCTTCCCGAAACCATGTTAGGTCACAATGACAACTCTAAAAAGTTAGAAATTGATGTAATCAAGATTAACCAAAATGCTATCATTTCAATTAGTAAAAATTGAATCGGTCCAACTTTTCTTTTAACTGAATGCCCTGTTTGTTTTTCTGATTGTCCGAAGTACATGTTGCATCTTTCTAGAGAAGCCACATCTCTGTTGCTTTCAGTTTCTGTTCTACGTTTTCCAAATTCTCAAACGCAAAGAAAAGTAGACCTAATAATAAATCCACATTGTAGGATAATTAAGTGGTCTCACATCAGTGTCATTGTTTTATCAGTTATTATCTTCTTAATGTTATAAAGCACTGTTGCTGTTTTCTTAAAAAAAAGAAGAAAACACACATTGAAAACAACATCAGATGTTTACAACATTCTTATATCTTATATCCTTCCCGTGCCGTTAAACGTCACTTAGGGCTCGCAAGGTAGTTCGCCAATTTTTCCTGTCTCCGGCGAGTCTTTCAACCTCATCAAGGGATTTTACGCCTATTAATTTGGCCTCTCTTAACAATGTCTTCTTCAGAGTTTCACGCGGTCTGGCTCTTTTTCTTCGGCCTGTTGTGTTCCATTTTATAGCTTGTTTTGGGATTCTCTGACTGTTTCTTCTCATCACGCGACCGACATATGTCCATCTCCTTTTCCTGATCACCCATGAGACTGGTTGTTGTTCAGTCATCTGTCTTATCTCTGCATTGTTCTTGAATTCGTTCCACTTGATGCCGAGTATCTTTCTTAGGCATTTTTTTTCAAAAGAGTCTAATTTCTTGTCTATTTCTTTTATAACATTACAATTTTTAAATTCTGTTCTGAGGGAACCAAAAATAACTACACGTTTTCTTAAATACTTCAGTGCTTTCGTTACGCAATTTTTCATGATGCTTAATTTTTGTGTACACATCTAGGTAATTTTTGAGTACACGTCTAGGAAACTTTTGTGTACACGTCTAGGAAACTTTTAGTACACATCTAGGAAATAAACTTTATGGACGGAAAAACAATATATCTGACATCACTAGCGGATAGAAAGCAGATGAGATACAGGCAAGTTTACAAAGTCTGAAAATCGCTCGTAAAGTGACGTAACTCTTGCTGAGTGAATCACACACGAGCAAAGGTGCATAACCGAGGAAAAAAAATTAAGTTTTCTATTTATTCCGAATAAAATAAAGAAGTCAAAACCACTTTGTTTCTTTCTTCTTCTTCTTCTACTTTTTTAAAAAGAAGATATAAAGTATATTAAATGCCTGTTTGTGTATCTAAAAGTTTAAATATAAATCATTTTTTGTATCAAAACTATTTCGAAAGGAAGCAGGTTTTGATAAAGACTTTCTTTCTAAATAGTTACAATATTATTTAACAAAAGAAGAAAACAAATTACTCAATCCACACTCAGAAATAAATAAAAAGAAAAGAAAAACCTCACAAATGGAATTACGAGTAAAAACTGAAAAATTAAAGCGAAAAAGAAGAAAATGCTAATTTTTAAGTGTAATGTGAAAGGCTTAATTTGAAAGACGCATACGCTGGGAAATTAGACCTTCCATGAAGAATTATCTGTCAATTTATTGTATTTTAGGAGTAAGACATGTTTTATTGTATGTTTAAGAATATAGACAAGTTTTATTGCATGTTTAGGAATATAGACAGGTTTTGTTGTATGTTTAGGAATATAGACAGGTTTTATTGTATCTTTAAGAATATAGATACGTTTTATTTTATGTTTAGTAATATAGACACGTTTTATTGTATGTTTAGTAATATAGACACGTTTATTGTATGCTTAGGAATATAGTTACGTTTTATTGTATGTTTAGTAATATCTCTCTCTCTCTCTGAACCTTAAGTGCCCAGGGCACATGGGGCTTCCTCAAGGGTTTTCCACAAATGCCTGTCCTTTGCCTTTTTTTCTGCTCTTGCCCATGTGAGCCCTTTATTGCTCAACATTCTCTCTGTTGTTCTTCCCCATGTCTTTTTTGGTCTACCCTTATGTCTTTTTTGGTCTACCCTTACTTCTGTTCCCCTGTGGTGTCCATCTTAGTGCTATGTTTGGTAGTGAGTTGTCAGTCATTCGGAGGACATGTCCCAACCATCGCCAGCTTCTTTCTTCAATAATTGCTGTCAGTGGCTTCATCTGCATTTCTGCCAACAAGATGTTATTTCTTATGGTGTTTGGCCAAAATATTTGTCTAATTCTTCGTAAACATTTAGTCTGGAAAGAATTCAACTTGTTTTCTATGGTTTTGGTGATTTTCCAGCATTCACTTCCATAGAGTAGTACACTTAGAACATTACTCTTAAATATCCTGATTTTCGTATTCATGCTTAGCTTTTTTAGATTTCTATATAGTCTGCAGCACTGCAAAAGCCTAGCTTGGTCTAGTAAGTCTGCTGTTGATGTCCTCTGTGCTGTCTCCATTTTCTATTACTCTACTGCCAAGATATACAAATTCGTTGACCTCCTCCACTAACTTGCTATCTACTCTGAGTACATTTCTGTTGTTCACATTTTGCTTCATTAACTTTGTCTTTCCTACGTTGATCTTTAGTCCTATGTTTTTTGCGTTCTGAGTTAGCTTGTTTATTTTATCTTGCATATCTTTGTGGTTGCTTGATAGTAGACAAATATCGTCCGCATAGTCAAGGTCCTCCAGCACTGTGTCAAGGGTCCATTGTAATCTTCTGCGTTTGTCTGATGTTGCGTCCTTCATTAACCAGTCTACTGCCAAGATAAATAATGTTGGTGATAGTACTCATCCCTGCTTCACTCCTGTTTGTACCCTAAAGTTGCTGGGAGGTATGTTCTCCACAGATCACTTTGCACTGAAAACCCTCATATAGGGCTTTGACTACATTCACTATCTTATGAAGGAGGCCATGCCATCTTTGGATTTTCCACAGTGCATCTCTGTTGAGTTTAGGAATACTGACAAATTTAATTATATGTTTAGGAATATAGACACGTTTTATTGTATGTTTAGGAATATAGACACGTTTTATTGTATGTTTAGGAATATAGACACGTTTTTGTATGTTTAGGTATATAGACATGTTTTATTCGATCAAAAATTTTCTAAGAGTTACGGCATTTAGAACTTTCCCACGAGTTATGGCATCTTAGTCGTATCACGGCCTGGATACTTAGTCTGTTCTAATGGTCGTTAGATAACAAAGCGGCCGCTCTGAATGTTGACAGCACTGCTGTCTCTCTTCAGTCGATAAAATTTCTTGCCGGTGCTATGGAGTAGTTACACATGCCTTGAAATACGCTATTCCACAAGAGGGGGGGGGGGGTCACTACATGCGGGAACTTTTCCAGCGTTCACGAATTATATTCTAAAATCGTTCATTTATTTTTTTTTCCTTTTTTTTTTAGAAATGCAAGCTTGGAAAACTGACAGTGCGTGGACCCAAGGCGACAACATTATAAAGCGCAATGCAAGGGCCCTGACAGTGCATTAATGAAAATAGCGAATATTCACGTAAAAAACTGTCCAATATTTATAGCATCGCGATGCTTGTGGTGTCGGAAGAACGAAAGAACTGCATCAGCACTGAAAGCACATAAGAAGATAGTAGTTTATAGACAAGAAGATAGTAGTTTATAGACAAGAAGATAGTAGTTTATAGACAAGATAACTAAAAGATAAAACATTAAGCCCTCTTACCCATGATTTAAATTTTAACGTTGGCTCACCTCATAGGCTTAAAGCGACCTTTTGTACCATCAGTAAAGGTCAGAACAATCTTCAGCTGACTACCCCCAGTTCCGAACTCTGTAGATGAAAGGACTGACATGTTGTATCGCTGTAAGAATTGTTATTTAAGTACTACCTGTTGCTTTAATTCAGAACTGTTTTCACAGACTACTGATGTATAAATTACCAGGAAGAGCTGAAAGCTAACACAGCCCTGATCTCACCAGTCACTGTACATAACATATATAGTCAGTCAGTCAGTCAATCAGTCAGTCAGTCAGTCAGTCATTTGCATGTCCCTTGCGGAACTTTGCCTCCCTAACAGCTCTCCTGTAGGCCTCTCGGTTATGAGCAAGATGGCCTACTGCTGATGCATCCATTTGCAGATCATCAACCATGTCTTGCAGCCATCTTCAACTTGGTCTTCCTCTCTTTCTTGTTCCTATTATGTACCCTTCCAAGACGGTTTTCTTTAGATTATCATGACGTTTAATGTGTCCAAAATATTTACGTTTTCTCTGTTTAATCTTCTGTACTAGCTAACCTTCTTCAGTATTAAGTTCTTGTAGTATGGATATATCTGTTCTTCTTTGTGTCCATAATATTTGAAGGATTCTTTTGTAGCATTTACATTAAAAGGCATTTATGTGTTTCTCAGCTGTTTTGTTAAGTGTCCAGGTCTCATAGGTATATGTTGTGATTGAAAAGATGCATGCCCTTAAAAAATCTTATTTTTGTAGTTCTGTCTGTTCCTCTCCACAGCTTCTTTAGTTGTTTTATTTCCTGAAGAGTGATAGATGTCCTTTTAATTTCCCTCATTGTATCCCCATTATTAGTTAGTAATAATCCAAGATATTAAAACTCTTCATCTCTTCCAATATATATAATACTAGAGAAATGCTTGAGCACTAAGAGTTCTGTAGATGGGATTTGTAATGTAAAAGTGTAATAAACAGTACTGGTGGCAAGGGTCATAATGAAATCTACCTGTAACCATCTTATTGTCATATCAGCAACTTTAAGCAGTAGCTGTAATAATAGTAGTAGTAGTAGATATAGTAGTTATGTAGTACTAGGTACAATGCAACCTGCATAAGCGACTGGCTTTATACTGATATCGCTGAGCAAATCTTGTATCAGGATGTTATTGTTCGGGTCGTAGAGGTAATGTTGACAGACTCCTCTGTGAAACCTCTCTTGAGAATTCTTTCTGGAAATTGAAAGAAATATTTAGGACAAAAATTGAGTTAAGTGAAGAGTTTATATATATATATATATATATTGTTCAAAACGAGAAACGCAACAAATACGATGTTGCGATTTAAACTGAAGTTTGCTGATCAGACAAGGGTAAATTGCTGAAATGTTCACTTGGACATCAACTTCACGTGCTGACCTCATTTGTGCTCAGCAGATGATTCATGAGCACAGAAAAGCGACACTAGTCAAAACAGCATTTTTGACAATAACTCATAACACGTTCACGAGAATCCCGTGAAACTTATTGAACACAAAACTCACGGTCATATTATTGAATGCCTATAAAAGATTGACGTTTCTGGAATCAATTCATTTGACAATTCATTGCGCAAGTATGGCTCATCTCACTACAGAACAACGACTCATCATCATCGGACGTTTACAGTCACAAAGTGTAGTGGCCAGACAATTTAATGTGGTTAGAAGCTCCATTAGTCGCCTTTGGAGACGATTTCAAGAAACTGGCTCAGTTGCAGACCGGCCGCGCAGTGGAAGACCCATAGTCACAACTCCTGCCGAAGACCGCTTCAACAACCCAGTCATTGACAGCAGCTCGTCGAATTTCAGATCAAACGGTCAGGAACCGGCTGCAAGACGCTGGTCTTTGGGCTAATTCTTACGGACCGGCATCCCCAGAACCGGCTGCAGTGATTGAACCAGCATCGTCAATGGACAGTTGAGAATAATTGGAGAAGAGTTTGGTTTAGTGATGAATCATTCTTTCTGTTCCAACGACATGATAGATGGAGAAGAGTTTACCGCAGAGTCCATTAGCGCTAAGCCCAGAAATGTGTGGATGAAGCTCCTCCACATGAGGGTGGAGGTGTACTGGTGTGGAGGATGATCATCTTCATGGAAAGAAGTGACCTGGTGCAAATTGAAGGACGCCTGAATGCCAGTGATACGTGGGTAGCCATCCAACAACAACAGATCTAACGGCTAGTCAGATCCATGTCAAGGAGATGTTGTTCTCTGATACAGGCCAGAGGAGGCCACACAACTTACTGGAACGGAGGCCTCAGTCGCAAAGAATAAAGACCAAACCAAATTTAATGAACAACATTTCATTGTTAAAGTCTTAAATTTTCTTCATGCCAAGATTGAAACATTAATTCCGTATAATAAAATTTTGATACAAGTTTGAAATTTGCTGTCCATTACGAATACAATAGTGTTGTGCTTCTTTTTGTGAACAATCTATCTATCTATCTATCTATCTATCTATCTATCTATCTATCTATCTATCTATCTATCTATCTATCTATCTATCTATCTATCTATCTATCTATCTATCTATCTATCTATCTATTTGTCTGTCTGTCTATTATGTGTGAACTTTTAAATTAACATTCTTTCTAAGGCTGGACATATCGGGGTATTTGCAGTCTGCGTTTCAGTGGTATAACAGAGTGTATTAAGGGCAAAATAAGACACTGAAGTGTGATTTAGCAACAAAACATAACCCAGCTTAAGTCTACAGTCAAGGCAGAAAAGTGGCTTGGTAATGAATGAAGCAAGTCATCATTACCTTGTGTCACTTTAAATCTGAAGACTGACTGTAAATAACCACATGCTTATCCTGTCTCTTGGTTTCAAACCACTGTAACAAATCTCATGCTTATCCTGTCTCTTGGTTTCAAACCACTGTAACGAATCACATGCTTATCCTGTCTCTTGGTTTCAAACCACTGTAACGAATCTCATGCTAATAGGTTTCATCTATAGGTTTTAGACGACTCTAACGAATCACATGCTTATCCTGTCTCTTGGTTTTAGACTCTTCTGGCCAAGTTGAATATTGAAAAATCTTCCGATGATGTTAGCAAATCTGTATCGTCATTTTATTAACTTTTTTCCCTTCTTCTTGTGCTTTCTCTTTTCTTTTTAACCCGTTTCCCAAGTTTTTTTTGTTCATTGAATCTTCAGGCCCTGGATATGGCTAAAAATCTTTCTAGCTCTTTTATTTTTTTGTGTGGATAATATTATGTTTCTTTCGAATCCAATTTTTTTCCCCAGTGTTTTTGCTTACTTTCATCATTAAGAACATTCTTGAGGGACATGCATTTTCTCACATGATTAATTCTGCCTTTACTAGATTTTCTTAATGTACAAAACAGAAAATAAATTTTCTACTATGATTCAGTCGCTTTTGTTTTCAGGTTCACCCTTTACTTCCTTCTCATATACCTAACATACTTTATGTACAGTAATTATATGGCTCGGTCTTTCGTCATTTCATAATGTATGTACAGTAACTATATGGCTCGACCTTTCGTCATTTATCCTCGTTCCATATGGCCAGGATTTTGGTTGGGGGGGGGGCGGGGGGCGGACCAGCCGGTGCATTGTTCGGGACCCGGAGAATTTTTCCTGTTTAAGGGTGGTCCGGTGGGCCTTGGAAGGTCGGAGGGCCTGGAGGATTTTTCCTGTTTGGTCTGGAGGGCATTACAGAACGGGGGCCTGGAGGATGTTTTTCCGAAAATATATGGCCAGTCTCCACTTATGTCTGGCGTGTGAGAGAAATCTTAAGTTACAGTTTAAGTTCAGACGATGATTAAGAATGTTGTTCTAGAAGGTGTTTTAGTGAGTGTTTTAGTGAGTGTTTTAATGAGTGTTATGTATTGCACGTGAATGTGTGATTAGGACGTTTAGTTCTGAAATTCGTTTGGCGGCGACATTTAGTCGAGGTTTTGTTTAGCTGCATGGAATTATGTTCGTTTTGATTTGCCGAATATTTTACATGATATATGTGATACATAATAAATCTTTCATATGTTATGAAGACATTGACTCAAGCTGCTCTTCTGTGCCACTTCGTTTTCAATTGTTCCTGTGTGTTATCTGAACTGTGTATAATGTATCAGGTCTAGTGAATAATGTTTTCAGTGTTCATAACTTGTGCTATCACTGTTGTAAGTTGCTTGTCAACTGTTCAGTAATGAAGTATGTGAATTAGTGTAAACGGGTACCTTAATGAGCAGCATGAGAAATTATAACAGCTAAGAGATGCGCCAACATAATTCTGAAAGCTGTGTTCTCTTACTTTACCGTACGGAAGCCTCGTTGTTTCCTATTTATAAAAAAATGTTCCTCAAGCTATACCTGAAACTAAATTCATGTAATAAGTATTCGTTCGTTTGTTGTTGTTGTTGTTACTGTTGTTGTTACTGTTGTTCAAGTATGCACCAGACATGGCAGGAAACCGTGTGTATTTTTGTCTGAAAAGTTGATACCTGCTAGAGAGACTGAATCTAAGCTACTTTCTACAGTAACGAGATGAGACGGTGCCAAAGTGAAAATTAAAATGCGCTAAGGAGTCATGAGCAGCAAAATGTTGAGAAACCTTGTTTTAACTTATAACCACAATGAAATAAGAGGTATTTTCGTTGTTATTATTGTATTATGTTTTTTTTTAATATAATGACTTTCAACAAATCTTGAAATATTTTATGTTTTTTATATCCGCCAAACAGTTATTTAGAAATTCCAGAAACATCCATAAAACTGCACCCTAGATCTTATGTATTTCACATTAAAAAATTTTTTGCTCATCAAAATTATTATCTCACTTATAAACTTGGTATTAAACTGAGTGTGAGATGTGAAGTTTTAGTGAAAATTTTGATTTAAAATAAAAGTTAAAGAGAACTGAAAAGCTTACGGTTCTGTAGTTGTGTCCTTAATCAACATTTCCCCGCTTGTCTTCCTTAAGTTCAGACGTTTCAGGAAGGCGCTGTAGGTCTCCTTAGATCTCAGCCTGTAGATGCTGCTGATACTGTTTCGTTTGGACACAAAGTACTTCACAAAGAGTTCAACTTCAGGAAAACTGTAGTTTGCTCTACACCCATTAGTGTGTATTGTTGTAGAGTTCTGAAATGATTATGAACATATAAACGTACACCAGTACACATATACATGTACGCGTTGCCACAAGTGCAGCTTCTACTCTGTTATCAATTGCTAATCATGCAGCGGACGGGACAATACTTTTGATAAAGAATTCAAGACGGGGTTATCAAGTGGCTTAAATGATTTTTTTTCCCATGAAGTCTCTATGAAAGCAAAATACAGGACTAGACGTTTGTTTCTTTCTTCTTCATCGTTCGTTCAGACATCCACGCCAGTCTTTCTCGCAAACGCCATAGCGTGTCTCTGGTCTTTAGCACCCCCATGCTGTAGGGTGTCGGGCTCTGGTTGACTCCTCTGACAGAGTGGGGCTGTGTGGCTGGCAAATCTGGAGGAGATGTCACCGGATGTTTTGAAGACACAAGATAAAAAATTTTCACAGATGCTTAAATACAGCAACATCAACAAGATGTTCAAGTTTTTTTTATCTTGATAAATCAGAAAGTCTGTGCCTAGGATTACGTCCACGATCTTCTCTAGGTCCTCACGGAATCTCCCACAGCTTCTGCCTTAGGTCCGAGCCCTGTGGCCATGTCTGGCTGTGTAGCTCTGTAAAAGGTGAGCACTCTCGGAGAACACGTTCTGGAGTCAGTACTCCGCCCCAACACGGGCATTCATCTGTGTGTGATCAACAGTCAAGCAGTGATCTACTCTGTTATTTTTATATCACGTGTTTCTATTATGTGATCAACAGTCAAGCAGTGATCTACTCTGTTATTTTTATATCACGTGTTTCTATTATGTGATCAACAGACAAGCAGTGATCTACTCTGTTATTTTTATATCACGTGTTTTATTATGTGATCAACAGACAAGCAGTGATCTACTCTGTTATTTTTATATCACGTATTTTATTTTTCAGAGTGCTGTGTTTCTACGTAAATTTCAGAGTGTTGTGTTTCTATGTATATTTCATAGTGTTGTGTTTCTATGTATATTTCATAGTGTTGTGTTTCTATGTATATTTCATGGTGTTGTGTTTCTATGTATATTTCATAGTGTTGTGTTTCTATGTAAGTTTCAGAGTGTTGTGTTTCTATGTATATTTCATAGTGTTGTGTTTCTATGTATATTTCATGGTGTTGTGTTTCTATGTAAGTTTCAGAGTGTTGTGTTTCTATGTATATTTCATATTGTTGTGTTTCTATGTATATTTCATAGTGTTTTGTTTCTATGTATATTTCATGGTGTTGTGTTTCTATGTAAGTTTCAGAGTGTTGTGTTTCTATGTATATTTCATAGTGTTGTGTTTCTATGTATATTTCATAGTGTTGTGTTTCTATGTAAGTTTCAGAGTGTTGTGTTTCTATGTATATTTCATAGTGTTGTGTTTCTATGTATATTTCATAGTGTTTTGTTTCTATGTAGGTTTCAGAGTGTTGTGTTTCTTTGTAGTTTCAATCTATTAAAAAAGTTGTTATCACTCTTAAGTTTACTTCAATTTATTTTCTTTTTTTTTTAAATCAGGAAATTATTAAGCGCATTTTGTTATTTCTATTTTATGTATTTTTTTCATATTGTTTAATTTCTTTTCACACAGTTTCAATCCATTTTTATAAGTTTTTATCACTCCTTTTGAAACAATAAATTTACTTCAACATATTTTCTGATTTTTCAATGACATTTCAGGGCGTCCCAAAATAGTTATACAGGTTTTTATTATATTAACTATCATCTGGTGTGTAGTAAGATGTGGTATTTTCATATTCCAATTTAACTGTCTACATTTGAAGTGACAGGTCAACAAAATGCTAGTACTATCCTTCGTCATATTCACATATTTTGAGCAGGCGATTATTTAGAAAGCTTTTAACATCAGAATAATGTTGTTGTTGTTGTTGTTTATTCATGTAGTGACCAATCTGTTCTTTCTTGCTCCTGCTTGTATCTACATGATCATGGAACTGGATGGAAAATGGAATGCAGCGGTTTGCTTAAATCAAACGAGTGAATCAGGAAGCATTAAAGTTCAAAGTTCAAAGTTCAGATTCCGGCTTCACTGGATTCGGGACAACCCCATATGTGCTCCGCCGCATACTGCAGCATCTGTCCATTAATTATTTGTTATAAATAATATACAATATAAAATAATATATTTAAAATAGTTTAATCAAATAATATATTTAAAATAATTTAATAAAATACTGTATTTAACTAATATATTTATTATATAATAATATAAGATACATTAATTATTCATTAATTTTTTTTTCGTTTTAACGTAAAACACTACATTTCAATCGTACATTTTATAATTGTGTAACATATCACGAGATATTTTTTTTTAAAGCTTAAAAAAAGGATTGAAATCCGACAACTGAACTTGTTTTAGCATCCTTTCTGAAGAGAACAAAAAAATAAATAAAAGAATTTGAAAACTTGAACATGCTTACCTGTGCAGATGAATCCGCTGGTGTGTCATTGCGGCCTCTGAAAGTAATTGGCCGAACATTGTTGCTGATATTTTCAAGTGTAAAAAGAAGGAAAATGCTGCCCGAAAAACTTGCTGTAATCATAAATGATGTTCTTCGCACTTTCCTCAGTAGCCACATCATCGCTGTTTAGGTTCACTCCTGTAATGGTACAGGTTTTATTGGTTTTTTTAAAAATTAGGTTTAATTCGATGCCCAGTTTTCCTGCAGCAGTTTATAAAGTATTAGAAAAGATTAAAAGATTAAAAAGGAAATTAAACGTGCAGATGTCCTGTACGTTTTGAGAAGGTTTTCTAGGTTTAATATCTCAGGTTTAGTTCATTTTCAAAATGTATGCAATGATTATAAAAATGCCCCACTAATCGCACAACACGAGCAAGCGGAAATATCTTTAGCTTTATATTAAAAAAAAAAAGTTCTATATGAAATAAAACAAGACAAAAATAGAAGCTACTTCTCTTTTGGTTACCAAAAGAGAAAAAGTTAAATTCAGGAGCATTAGTTTTCTACGGTTGGGGGGTTAAAAAAAAAAGTTATTTCTGGAGTTAACGTTTACAACTTGTCTCTGGTGAGGGTTAAAAAGTATTAAGATGCTAAGCAAAAGGTTCTACTGATCGCAAAATGCATACAGCACGGAAAATACCTTCTATCAGCTAATGTGTTCTTAAACTTGTTCTAAACTGAACTTATTATGCTTTCTCTTACAATTTTAAACGGTTTTACCTTGTCTGCCAAAAGACTTGTCGACAGTCAGATGAGGGCATATAAACCTTATGCAGAAGCCAGGTCGATTATTCAAACCTGGTTGGTTATCTCAGCACGAACAATATATGATCTGAGTGAGAGAATGAGTACGTGAGTTAGTTTCCGCGTGTGTAGCATTAATAAAATTGCTGTTTGAATATTTTACTTTGTTTTGTGGTGATACATTTCATTTGCTCATTCTTTCCGCCATGAAATTTAACAAAATGCGAGCAAAGTCTTCTTCTTCTTCTTCTTTAATGCACGATAAAAACGACAAATCATCACGGCAGAATTGAAATATTTAAGGAGAACACTAAATTTAACAAGAAGAGACAAAAACAGAAATGACATTACCAGGGTAAAGGTTGAAATAACACCAGTATTAAGCTACCTTAAGAAAAGACAAATATTCGTAAAATGGCGTGGCCACGTTACGCCACTACAGCAGACAGTATGCTACATAAAGCATGCACACTAAATCCTGTAATTTTCTTTCTTAAAATTAACTTAGTATTTATTTGTCTAATTTTTTTTTTTGCTGATATCTTTACGCAACCTCTGCGACCTAATTTGGGTGGTGATTTGAAGTGGAAACTCCAGTGGTCTAAAGTATTTCTCTTTAATGAGTTACAGACTACCCGCTAGCGGTTAGCACACTGACCTTCATATTATTTTTTTTAATCAGTGAAAAAAATATATGTGCTGTAACCTGAAACACAAACAAGACAGCAAGGTCAGAAATCATGATTCACAAACTGATGTAACCTGGAACACAAGTAAGATAGCAATCTCAGAAATCATGTATGATATATATATATATATATATATATATATATATATATATATATATATATATGACATACATGACATATAACCACCGTAGTGAGTTCGGGAGTGCTTGATGAGGTCATCGCTTACAACAACATCATATTTACGGCATAATTGCTGTAAGACAATCAACACTCGTATAAACTTGCAATATCAAGAACAACACAAGCCTAGCATATAACAAAGCTCTCCCATCGGCCGCGAAACTCGAACTGACTACTTTGTACATTTTAACAAGGCCTTTCACTTTAGAAGAGTTCATATCCAATGTCGCCGTACGCTCTGCGATTACATGCACACCTCACACTCTCTTCCTTTCTCACACACAAAAAAAAAAATGTTTTACACAAAATTTTAACAAAAGAAGTTAACACGTGCTTCAAGTAACTTGGTAAAAGGTAAAATTCCCGTTTCATGCCATTAAGGCATATTGGGGAATATGGTATTAGGTCCGTCTTTTCCATGACCTTCGGCACATGAAAGTGTGATGTGGTCAGTATCTCGCCTGGTCGCTTTACCTTCCCAGATTTCTCTGGTACTCATTTTTAAAGGCTGTGTAAAACCCGGGGCCTTTTTGGTATGTACTAGAAAAAAAAATCCCACTACTGGGACTGAACCCGGTACTACCAGATTAGTAAATCCATCACCTAGCTGACCAGGCCGCCTTTGTAACTTGACTTAAGTTTAACAGCAACATTTTAGACAAATGTCATAAATAATTTTTTCACCAACTATAAAGTTCATGTGTTTGTCTTTCTCGCTGAGTTGTTATTTCTCATGATGTTGAGCTGCTGGTTTAATGTTATCAGTCGCTGCTGATGAGTTGAGTCATCGTATTGTCGTAACATGACTTCTCGTGACGGGTCATTTCGTTCTCTGTCCCCTACTGGGAATGTGTGTGCCAGCCTTCGACCTGGCGACTGAGGTGAGCTTAATGATTGTCAACATGTCTGTTGCATCAACTCAGTCTATTCCCGCTATGTTAGCTGGGGTCTGTTGAGATTTGCCTAGTCGTGATTTAATAATTCACCTGTTTTGTCTATATTGTTTCCAGGTGTGTGTAGCTGGCTTTCATCATACTGTTTTTTTAAAAATTCTGTTTCACTGTCATCTCTTTGACTGCTTTGGGCCTAAGGTTCAGGTTGGTCTGTACCTTCTTGGTCAGTTTTCGCCTCTGCGCCATCCTTCTCGTCGTTTGATGAGTACTCTAACAGTATCTCTATCTCTCATATTTCTTGATCAGATTTAAATGACGAATTGTCACTAAACTCAGCTAGTGCTTCTTCTCTTCTCATTTAATAATTTGACGTTGCTGGTATGCTCCAGTCTGTGGGAGCTTTTCTGGTGTCATTTGCATTGGTACGGTAGACCTTCTCCATTAACTGCTTTTATATGGTAAGTTACTGGCGAAAGTTTCCTTATCAAACAAAAACTTCACATTCTTACAGTTGAGGAAGATTTTAGACCACAGTGATAATTTTAAAAAAAACCATAATACTTTTTTTACAAACAAAATGTGCAAGTTTTACATCTTTGTCGCCGAAAAACGAAGAAACCATTAAAAAAAAAATTGATTTACACAAACAGAGCTCCTAGAAAATGCTGACAGCACAACACAGCTGGTGACAGTTGCTATTCTTCATAATACTCACTGTGGTTCGGAGGTAGTTTCATAACTTTTCTACAACTAAATTGTGTGTAATATTTCGTTTTGTCTTTCATCTGCTTACAGCCGTGTCTGCAATATTATTCATAATACCTCACTAAGAAGGCTTATCTCATATGTCTTCAAAGGCAGTTTGTTTTCTCAACATAACTTGTCGAGTACCACTCGCACAGAGCCAGATCTAGTGGAGGAGGTAGCAGTTGATCCTATGCTTCTGGTCGGATACCGACTGAGAGAACATGTGACTTCATGATATCGGAGAGACAGTTCTTGTAACTGTTCTGCTTGCTCTATCATGTAGTCATGCAACTGATAAGCTCATCATCAATTTTCTGCTCGTGTGTACTCTGAAGTCCTTTTTTCACGAACAATAAATTTCTACAGAACTTTCGTTCGCAAAATCATAACTGAATGTTAAAAAGAAAAATTATTTGTAAAAGTATTTTGAGAAATAATCTCACGCACTCGTCGAGAAATTAAAGATTCGTTTTGTCTTCATTGAGACCAATAATCGTTACTTCATATAATAAAAACCACCTGTAATTTATTTTGTTACAAACCTTCACCTACATAGTTCTTGTAAATGGAAAATTTATTGTGTGGTTGTAAATGTCTTCTGTGGATTATAAGCAATAAATAGAAGATAAAATAAAAGCTGTTGTCAGCCTGCAGCTTGCTTTGTTCCATTGATTTCTGTTTACTTCTGTAAGTATTGTAAGATTAAGCCAGTAATTCATATGTTTTGGAAGGTCAAATAAAGAGGCCATAGACAAAAGATGATTACAGTTTTCCACATTCGGGGCCAGAAATACTTCAGTTTTTCTCTCTGTCAGTCCTCGAAGCATTATCTGTGATGATCGGCTGCCACGCTATCGACCTGGTGACAAGTGTCATCTGTTGAATACAAACAGCTAAAAGTTCATGACCTTGTGACAATGATGGTGTCGAGAAACTTAAATATACTTGAAAATGTGTTTATTGAGCGTAGAAAAAAGATTTGGAGCAACTGCTGTATGCCACTTTTCGTCTTGGATGACATTTGTGAAGCAGGTATTTGTTAGCTGTTGTATGTCACCGTTTCGAGGAACATAATCTCTCATGGCTGACTCTATCGTTGGATTTGCATACTCGGCAACAGCAGCAACAACTAATGTTTGCATTGCAATGCCCAGTCTCCTTGCGCTTGCATCTGTTGTCTTCAAACCTGACCTTTGTTTTCTTCTCAACAGATGCTGCACCTTATGCACAGTTGCATTTCAAGTGATTCGCGTATTCTTTTCAGACCTTGTGCATTGATTTGCCCTATGTTTCAGTATGATAACTCTACCCGTCGAAAGAAAGAGGGCTTTCATAACTTTCTACGGTAAAACTGATTCTAGCAGAGTTTAACGATATTGTGAAATTTAAACAGAAAAAAAACACACGAATAGTAAAACATTTCACCTGTGTTATGTCCAACTGCTAATTCTACGTATCTTCTTTTTTCTTTTAACTGCATCATGCTGCCCTTTCTTACTCTTCTTTCATAACTTCGGCGTAAAGAAGATATTGTCACCAAAAGAACAGATAAAAGTGTGGTCACTGTTGTGTTGGGAAAGACAGCTGTAGAGTCTTCAATATACTTATATTTCCTTAAGTGAAGCAATGATAGTACACTCAACGGCATTCAGAAAAAATCTCATACACACACAGACCATCAGGATGACACGATCCGGCTCATAATCAGAACTTTACACAAGAAAGAAAAGATAAGTATACGAGACCTACAGAACAAATGTATAGAAATTATCTGAGACACACAGAATATGGTAATTATCAGAGACCTATGGAATTAATATATAGAAATTATCTGAGACACACAGAATATGGTAATTATCAGAGACCTATGGAATTAATATATAGAAATTATCTGAGACACACAGAATATGGTAATTATCAGAGACCTATGGAATTAATATATAGAAATTATCTGAGACACAGAATTTTTTTTAGAAATCATAGTTATCCGAGACCTACATAATGAATAGACGGTAATTATTAGAGCTCTACAGTGGAGATAGGAAATATCAAAATCCTGATGAGGAATAGATAATAAATGTCCGATACCTTCTTTAGAAAAAGATGGTAAATATACGACATGTACTGTAAGAGTAGGAAGCTGTAGGGAAAGGTTTAAAGTAATAGAGACCTCAGAAGAAAAGATTTCAAATAATAGAGACCTCAGAAGAAAAGATTTCAAATAATAGAGACCTCAGAAGAAAAGATTAATCAACATATACAGATGAAAAAGAAGTAATTATCTGAGGACTAGGAAGAGAAATGTCTCTGAAATGATATGATATTTGAGGCTAATGAGTCCCTCAAGATATTATCTTCACAGAAAAAAGGTCTAAATCCTGACAACTGTCTTTATCCTGGTTGCCTGGGTCTTCATGACATAATGCTTGGTAATATATTGACATGTATTTTTTTCCCGGATCCGCTTTGAGGGAAAGAAACCCACTTGACCCACTATATTCAAACATCTTTGGTCTAGTATTAGATAGCAAGAGATTCTAGATTTTCAAATCCCCTGCGATAACGTGTGAATATGGTTTATTACAAGCTTTCTTATCTCAACATTTATCAGAGCGCTCAATAAATGTTTATGATGCCAATCGATGTTGTTTTTTAAGAAAAGCAAAAATTCAGTGACGTCGTTTTCCTGACTCTTACTCACTTTCTTCATTTTCTTCTGTGCTCACTTTCAAAAGGACATCGCTTGCGTCATGTCATAGGTAGGCTATGAAACCCACATTTTTCAGCTCAGCACAAACAACTTCAGCATGACTTATTTTTAGAACCGGATTTATTTTCTTATTTAAATCATTAATCACTGGGTCAAGCTGTGATCTGTTTCTAGAGGACATCACTAGGAAGTAGAATAGGTTCTTCATCAGCAAATGTTCCTTAATCTTAGCGCATTAGCCAAAATGGGGTTTACTAATCGTAACTCGAGAAATAAAACTGTCTTGTCTTGTCTTGTCTTGTCTTCTTCCTCATGTACCTTTCAATGCTGATGGGACCAAAAGACGTCATGACAGGGCTCGATGATTTGCTCCACATAGTGGGATATTTAAGGTTTCTGTAACATCCTTCCTTCACTTTTTGTCTGGGCGGTCTGTCCTTGCTTCCTACAATTTTTTTTAGCGTGAATGTTTTTATGGTATACTGACCGCTGGTAGTCGTGTAATGTGGTCAAACCATCAGACTTGTTTCTGTAATGTAACACCGGTGTTTCTTCAGCACTTTCCCTGTTGATGTCATTTCTGATTTGGTCCGTTCTTATTACATTCAGTAGACATCTCATATCTGTCGTGATGATTTCTCTTTTGTGTTTGGCTATCAGTGACCATGTTTGACGTTGACAGCAAAGAGCTGAGAGGAAAATTATGCTGTACAGTGCTCCTTTTGTTCTAGTCGTGATGTATTTCTTTTTCAGTAAAAGGCGTCATCGTCCAATCACCTGATTTGCTTTACTGCACATGTTCTCAGTTTCGGGGTCAGTTTTCCCAAGGGATGATATCGTATTATCTAGGTATTTGAAATGCTTTACAGGTTTCAAAGGCTGGTCGTCCACAAAGATCCTTGCTAGAACTTCTTCTCTGCCAACGATCATATTTCCTTTTTTTAGCACTGATTTTCATGTTTTGGTTTTTACATGCCTTTGCTAAGTTATCCAATATTCTGCTGTCGGTCTTTCTCTGATGTGGCTATAAGTGCTCGGTCGATAGCAAAAAAAGGAGCTCTTTTATGCCCCACCTATTGGGTATGTTTTCTGAAGAGTGTTGTGAGTTTATCGGCACTAGTTCTGGAGTTTGACTGTCGGGCAGTTTCGTGGTGGAAATTTTACTGTGCATTTTGGCTTCTTTGCAGATGATGTCAATGAATGTTATGAACAGTAAGGGACATAGTACACAGCTCTTCTTCACTCAAGAAGTAAGCTTGGGGTCGGGTCACTAACCCTGCCTCAAGAAATAAGCCTGGGGTCGGGTCACTAATCCTGTCTCAAGAAGTAAGCTTGGGGTCGCTAATCCTGTCTCAAGAAGTAAGCTTGGCATCGCTAACCCTGTCTCAAGAAGTAAGCTTGGGGTCGCTAATCCTGTCTCAAGAAGTAAGCTTGGCATCGCTAATCCTGTCTCAAGAAGTAAGCTTAGGGTCGCTAACCCTGTCTCAAGAAGTAAGCTTGGGGTCGCTAACCCTGTCTCAAGAAGTAAGCTTGGGGTCGCTAACCCTGTCTCAAGAAGTAAGCTTAGGGTCGCTAATCCTGTCTCAAGAAGTAAGCTTAGGTTCGCTAACCCTGTCCCAAGAAGTAAGCTTGGGGTCATTAACCCTGACACAAGCAAGAAGGTAGTTAATGATTACCGACCACAACCTCATCCTGCTTGAGAATTGCTCCTTCGGCTACTTTCGAGAAACTTTATCACTTGGCATTAAATTAATCGAACTTAATCACTTAATCTCGCTTGGGGAAAATTCACAAAGCACATTACATTAATCCATAACAACCGTTGTTTATGGTCTGTTCTCATTTACTTCTGTTTTACCTCTTATCTTAATCTGTTTGTGGAGAGAGACTGGCAAATTTTGTTGAATCGATGGGGCTGATTTGGTCCTTGCGTTGTTGCTGTTTTATGTTTGCACTTGAAAATATTATCTACATCAGTGATTCTCAGACAGGAGGTAGGTGCCCCCCCTCCTCCCAGAGAGGAATTTAAAATGCAAGGGTAGGAATTTTTTCCAAGGAGGAGAATGCATAATTGTGACAATCCTTTATGGACGATAAATTAAACTATAGAGGAGGATTCTGGAGCAGCCTGACCTTAAATTGAGAGGGGGGAGAGGGGCGGGCAATCTGGGACTGGGATGGTCAGAAACACTGGTCTAGAGTCTAGAGTATATAAGAATCTTATAGTGGATCACATAGACTTTCCGTATTCACAGACTGAAAAAGAAATCAATGAAAACTCTGTAAAAGAGACAAACACTAGTGTGTAGAAGGTAACGGTAAAATTCCCGATTCGTGCCATTAGGGTGTACTGGGGAGTACGGTGTTAGGTCCGTATTTTCCATGACCTTCGGCACATGAAAGTGTGATGTGGTCAGTATCACGCCTGGTCGCATTTACCTTCCCAGATTTCTCTGGTACCCATTTTTAAACGCAGAGTGAACCCCAGGATCTTTTTGCTGTGTACCAGAAAAAAGATCCCACTGCTGGGACTGAACTTGTTATCACCAGGTTAGTAAACCGAGCGCCTAACCACTCGGCTAACCAGGCCATCTAATCAAAAAGTAACCTTATTTTTTTCCCATAAAATACACAAATATAACTGAAAACTCCATACCACTTTTCAACATAGCCCCACCCTTTTACAGCAGGTTTGTCACTAACATAGTCTCCATCACGTTTACAGCAGGTTTGTCACTAACATAGTCTCCATCACGTTTACAGCAGGTTTGTCACTAACATAGTCTCCATCACGTTTACAGCAGGTTTGTCACTAACATAGTCTCCATCACGTTTACAGCAGGTTTGTCACTAACATAGTCTCCATCACGTTCACAGCAGGTTTGTCACTAACATAGTCTCCATCACGTTTACAGCAGGTTTGTCACTAACATAGTCTCCATCACGTTTACAGCAGGTTTGTCACTAACATAGTCCCAAAACTTGTTTAATGCAGGTTTGTCACTGACATAGTCCCAAACATGTTTAATGCAGGTTTGTCACTAACATAATCCCCACCACGTTCAAAGCAGGTTTATCACTAACATAGTCCCAACCAATTTTAATGCAGGTTTGTCACTAACATAATCCCCACCACGTTCAAAGCAGGTTTATCACTAACATAGTCCACACGTTTGTCACCTGGATTCCTTGAGGAAAAAAAATCATCTGATTGACCGTGTAACCATGGCTTCTTTAACCTCTTCGTGCGTTCTGAATTTCTTGGCACCTAGCGCTTCCTTGAGGGGTCCAAACATATGATAATCACATGGTACGAGTTCGGATGAATAAGCTCGATGTGTAAGACACTAAAAAAAAGCAGAGACTAATTTGCAGAGTTGTATCACGTGCTGTGTGTGGCGGCACGTTGTTGTGCTGTAACAACACACCAGAACTGAATAAATAGTTACAAGTAGGTCTGCAGCAGATCATATGCTTCGCTGTTGATAGTGATTCCTCTGAGCATGCAATGTTCTATAACTGAGCCTTTACAACCCCAGAAGAGCTTGAGTACCAAAGGAGTTGTAAGAAACTTCTTTGATTTCTATGAGGAAGATTGTCACCGCTCTTTGCTGGCTCGCTTTGCCTCAGGCAGGAAGTAATGTAGCCAGCATCAGTCTTCACTGACTATGGGCCGTAGAAAAAAATCTCCTTCAGCTTCAGAACGTCAGACATCCAAGAAAAGAAGAAGTCGGCACTTTTCTCTCGTGCATGGTTCTTAGGAAGCTACCATATCCGTACACATACATTGTACTTGTACTTGTACGAACTCCCTGTAACTGCGAGTTGTTGTTCTTTGCAGCCGATGCTGTTGAGATGTTGAGGCACAGCATCGTATCGGAGTGGGGGCGGGTTATAGCAGCTACTTTTCAGTCCCAGAGTACAGCTAAAAAGCAGGGGGTGTGCAATGTTTCTTTAGCAGACTCCACAACCATGGGACTATGGCGATACATGCCCCACTAGTCAGGGTAGGCCTGTTACTGGGGGCACCACGGAGAGGTGGGACAGTGTCTTGGTCAGCTATGGTTCGACGCTGGCATATCACCTATGGGTCGCTGACTGGCTCATCAGACAAGCGTCCTCACCCGCCATATATATGTAGAGGAATAGAATAACGTATCTGTACTTCATCTATGTACTACTCGATTTAGATTTTTAGAGCAAAATTAGACTCGCCCTTGTAAGATATTATGGGCGTATCAAGAGACATAATAATATTCTTAAGCCATACAGTGGTGAAAGGAACAAAAATAATACAGCTTTACATCAAGACATAGTAAAATCAAGATACGCGCATTAGGTTATAAAACTGTGAAAGTAACAGGTGAGTAAGCAAGAGGTTCATTTGTAGCAATATCTTCTTGTCACAAAATGATGATTTTATAAGCTGTTTTGTCACGTAAAAGCTAGCTGCTGTCTGTTTTTTTTTCTATTTTGCCGCCCTCTGTGGTATAGGAAATTTGTGTTCATTCTGGTGCAACATTTGAATGCGCTTTAAATTAATCATCTATGATGTAGATTTGATTTGTCTTTTAAAATCGCTCCAATCCTGGAATTCAAATAATGTCATTTTCCAGGCAGTCAGATTTTTCACACGATTTCATGTTTGATTTCTTTCCCTTCATTGTTGCGACAAGTCAAGGCACGTGATGGTGCTGCCAATACCAGCTCCACTTTGAACTTTGCATTTTTTCTAAGCGGGGGCCCTGCCTATGAATAGGCCTCCACAACGCTCACTGACCTGACGTTACACCTCCCAGACCCTTGTGACTGAGGGAGGTTCCTCTCAACAACAAGCGCAGGTGCTGGTACAGAGGCGGCACCATCGAAACATGCTAAAGTTTCCTCCCGCGCACCCGGATGAAACATCTGGAAGTCCATGATGCGGAGGTCAACAAACCACCTCTGCAACTTGACGTCTGACATCTCCTGCCGACTGAGAAATGTACCCACCAAAGGTCTATGACCAGACTTCACCAAGAAGTGTCTATTCGCCAGGAAATATCTCAACTTCTGCGTGGCCTAGTGGACAGCATACGCTTCTCTCTGGAAAGTGGACACTTAGTCTGTCATTTTCATTAATTAAGTTACTGAGGGTAAAATAATGTGCGGGGGGGGGGGGGAACAGTTTTAAAAGCTAGTGAAGCAGAGATTAGGTAAGATTTTGGTCGAACTATCACTAGTTAATAATCAAAGATTTAGACTAGAGTCGATCTAAAAGGACTCGAGTGCAACTCTAGTCACTTTAAAGACATAACTTGAGGATGAAGAACAGTTATTAGGACTCGACTTGTAACCTGACATTTTTAGACGATCGACTTAGCGGCTTTAACGCGGTGGTATTAGTAAGATAACGCATACTTCAATGACGTCATTCTCCTGTGTGCTGTCCGACTTATCTAATTTGAATCCATGGTGTGTTTAGTTTTTGCCTCATGGTCGTCTAGTTATTATGTAATAAATTTGTTGACTTTAGACAGTAATCACCCTTAGTCGTAGGCCCGTCTTATATTCTGTCTTTCGTCACTCTATTTTTCATTCTTCCCGCACATCATCATCATCATCATCAGGTGCCGTGCCGACTGGCGTTGGCTATTATGCTTCTCCAGAGTACACAATCCTTCATGCAGGCCATCAGTTCAGTTGGTGATCTCCTCTTACACCATCCCGTCAGACTGTCCAGTATCATTTCTCTTGGTCTTCCTCTTGATCTTCTTCCCTCTATTTTTCATTTTCTATCTTCAATGCCCCCTCTTCTCATTGCATGTCCTATGAAAGAACATTGTCTCTCTCTTATTTTTTTGACAAGATTTTTTGTCTCTCCAGCTTTTCTCATACATTCTTCATTAGTTATTTTTGCTGTCCAGGGGATTCGCAACATTCTTCTAATAAACTACATTTCTGCTGCTTCCAATGATTTTTGTGCAGACCTGCCTATTGTCCATGATTCACTTCCATATAACAAGATAGGTTCAATATAGCATTTTGGGACTTGTTTTATAACATCCATTGATAAGGATGTGTTCCATAATGTGTTTCTCATTCTCTGAAATGCAGTCTTTGCTTGGCCTATTCTGTTCCTAATTTCTGTTTTGCATTTCCCATCTGAAGTTATTACTGCTCCAAGGTATTTGAATTTCTGCACTTGCTTTAAAATAGTTCCGTTTAATTGTATACTGCATGTTGGTGGATTCTATTTATTGGATATAACCATAGTCTCTGTCTTTTTTATGTTCATAGTAAGGCCTTTCTGCTCACTTTCTTTGGCGACTTTATCCAAGAGATTTTGCAGGTCTTGTTGGTTCTCAGCTATCAGTACTGTGTCGTCAGCATATCGAAGGTTGTTAATATTGTATCCTCCAATTTTTATGCCTGGTTCTGTGATGATCGTTCTTATAATATTCTCGCTGTACAGAGAAAAAAGGTCTGGAGATAGTATACATCCTTGTCGCACCCCCTGTTTTATAGGTTGTTTTCCAGTTCTATTTTCAACTCGAATTGCTGATTCTTGGTGCCAGTATAGATGTTTTACATTCCTCAGGTCTTTGCCGTCTATATTGATGTCTTCAAGCATTTAAATAATTTCATTATGTTTCACCTTGTCGAATGCCTTGGTGTAATCAATGAAGCATAAGTGGAGATCTTTCTGTACTTCTAAAGCTCTTTCTGTTAGTGTTCATAAAGCATAAATGGCATTGTGTGTTCCGTTTCCTTCAACAAATCCAAACTGTTCATCTGCTATTTTCATTTTTATCTTTTTCCTTGTTCTTCTCATAATGATTCTCAGAAGTAGCTTCGTTATGTGACATGAGAGGCTGATAGTTCGGTAGTCATCACATTCCTTTGCGCCTGGTTTCTTTGGTAGTGTTATAAACGTGGATTTAAGCAAGTCACTGGGCATATAATCACTGTTGTAAATGTCATTCAGTAACTTGGTTATTACTTTTATTTCTGTCTCCTCTAGTGCCTCTATTTCTTGTATTGTTATGTTATCAGGCCCAGTCGCTTTTTCTTTCTTCATGTGTTTGATGGCATCTATGATTTCATCTTCAAGTATTGGCGGTCCATTACATTTTTCAGTATCAGGTGTTAATTCTAGTCTTTCTCCTCCATATAGTTCACCGATATACTCTGTCCACCTGTCCACAATGTCTTCTTTTCCCATCAACATTTTACCTTCATTTGATTTCAGGCATCCTGTGGTATATTTTGTTTTCCTGCCTGTGAGTTCATTAATTCGTTTGTGCATGTATTTGCTGTCTTTATTATGAGAGTCCGGGAATTCTTACCGCACACTCTATAAGTATACAAATTACATGAAAAATATCTAAATATAGAAACTGAAACTATTACATTCACAAATACTCGTATAATGAACTACATGAGAGGCAATTAATCTAACAAGACAGATACATGCACATACATGCACACACATACACTTTCAGTGCAGTTCCCCTGACATCAGGCTCTTTAACGTTCATTAAGATAATTTCTAACAAGATCTAACAAGTTACTCTTAGAACTATGTTCTTTTAGAACAGAACTCGGTGGCTGACGAGTCATTGAAAGAAAGAAAGAAAGAGAGAGAGAGAGAGAGAGAGTTTTTGAGTTTTAGTGCGGTAACTTAAGTCTGGATTTGTGTAATGACCTTTAAGATACAGGAAATATACCCACGTGTTTCTATTCTTACTTACAGAAAGGACTGGATTCGTGTAATGACCTTTAAGATACAGGAAATATACCCACGTGTTTCTATTCTTACTTACAGAAAGGACTGGATTCGTGTAATGACCTTTAAGATACAGGAAATGTACCCACGTGTTTCTATTCTTACTTACAGAAAGGACTGGATTCGTGTAATGACCTTTAAGATACAGGAAATGTACCCACGTGTTTCTGTTCTTACTTACTGATAGGACTGGCAGAAGGAAACTCAGAGACACTGACGGTACACCGAAGAGTTGCACTCCAGAATCAGCAGTGAGTCGACCTTCGACCTGAAGTTGCTTGCAATGACTTCCGATGTGACTTGGGACTCGACTTGAGGACTTGCATTTTGACTTGCGTTTCGACTTGAGGCCGCTTGCAAGGACTTGAGACTAAACTTGAGACATAAAGATGCGTTGCATAGTATGTTTTTCATTTTCTGAAATGAAGTCTTTACTTGGCCTATTCTGTTCCTAATTTTTGTTCCGTATTTCCCATCAGAAGCTATTACTGCTCCAAGGTTTCTGAACTTTTACACTTGATTTAGAATTGTTCCATTTAATTTTTTTATACTGCACTTCGGTGGACTCTGTTTATTTGATATAACCATAGTGTCTGTCTTTTTTTATGTTAAGAGTGAGTCCTTTCTGTTCACTTTCTTTAACAACTTTATCCAAAGGTTTCTGCAGGACTTATTGATTTTCATCTATCAGTCCTGTGTCATTAGCATTGAAGGCTTTTTAAAAAAAAATATTATATCCTTTGACTTCCCTTACCATTGTCGTGTTTAAATTCTTTGCTACCCATTCAATCCAAAAGCTGGGTTTTCTGATTTGCCATTCTCTCTGCTTCATGAAATATGGCTCTGTGTCAAGTCACGGCATGTTCTGTACACACTTAAATTCTGAAACAGATGTCTGCGTCGTAATTTATACATAGGAAATATGGTCTATAAATCATAATCCATACTTACTGTTTTCAGTTTTCAAGTCCAAGTCAATGTTATCTTTTCATTAAACTAACTTTGAAGCACGGAGTTTGGTCGAGGTGCTAAGAAGGACTACATCACATTACATTATAATATTTGCTACATATTTTCAAAGTAACTGTAATCAGAGACTAACATCCCCAAACTCCGGGCATTCTCATATGTGCTCCGCCTTCCGGTCCAAAACCCAGTGAAAGTAAGAAGCTTAAGTAAGGTGAAAATGTATGTCTGTATGTATGTAATGTATGTATGTAATGTATGTATGTAATGTATGTATATATATGTATGTGTGTATGTATGTTGCGTGCCTGTGTGTATGTATGTTGCGTGCCTGTGTGTATGTATGTATGTAATACATACGTGTATGTAACACACACACGCATGTGCGTGCGTGTGCGTGTATGTGTGTGTATGTATGTTTGTATGTATGTATGTTTGTATGTATGTATGTGTGTATGTATGTATGTATGTATGTATGTATGTATGTATGTGTGTATGTATGTGTGTGTGTAATATGTATGAAATTTATATTATGTTTTCTTGTTGTTCAAAATTCAAATGGTTTTCCAAAAAGCTAAAATGAAAATAAATTCAGTCGTATGATATTGTTTCGTAAGTGGGATTTTGTAATTTTATGCATTTTAAATCACTAAAAACAGGCACTCTCCGTTTTTCGGTAAAACATGACATCCAAGATCTTTGATTAGAAAAATGTGTGTGCGTGTGTGTGTGCGTGCGTGCGTGTCTCTAGGACTGTTTGGTAGTTTAATAGTTAACCAAGACTCTGGAGTCAATACATTAACTCTGTGACTCCAAGACTGTGACTACGGCCTCTTTATAACTGGCAAATGTTTATCACTTAGTAACCACAAGCTTACTCAGTGAAATACTAATACAAGTCATTACATCAACGGTACCTGAATCTTCAGGTTACTTAATGACTAAAAGAACATTTTAAAAAACCTACTTATATTGACTGAAAAAACATTAACAAAATCTCAATCAAAATAATAGGAATCGAACTCTAGTAAATCTTTCATAAATGTTGTAATGTGAACGTGCCGTGAGGCTTAGAGCTATAGAATATATAAAACAGAACATACTCCATAAACTATCTTCTACTTATAGATTTGTAATAATTACAGAAACATAACGTGCGGAGCATGTATGGGGTTGTCCCGAATGCAGTGAACCCGGAGTTTGAACTTTGAACTTTGAATGTGCAGTACAGTATTAAGCACTTAATATTGTAAACAAATGTACGAAAAATTTGTCATTTTTAAAAAAAGTTCACTTCCGTTAGATTCTCCTTTATAGATATCCTCGGATCTGATTTTTTTCCCGACTGATTATTTAAAACACAGTCTTGGGTCCTTCAAGAGTGCCCAAACCATGCAGACCTGAGGCGTGAGACATGGCCAGAGGACACAAGCTTGGGGCTAAAGCTTTGGGGCTTCTATCAGGATCTAGAGAGGACTGAGGGCTGTGGCCATGTCGACAGAGATCAGGATCTGATGTGACCAACAACCTCGAGCAGTCTTGTAAATAACAGCAAAACACTGTCAGAAGCTTCGTATCTTCCCTGAGCACTGAGTTAGAAAGAAATGCATTATCTCACATATGTCCACAGCTTGAAAGACGTAAATAACAAAACAAACAAAAAGTGCAGGCTAGACATGTGACATTTCTCCACTTGTTCGTCACCGAAGTCTGAAGGTCAGTCTGTGGCGTCTCCTAACTGTGATGTTAAATGTAAAGTACATTATTTTCTAGCCTAAGTCCGATATTGGAGTAGGTGCTTTTTTTTTAGCTCCGACTCCATCGACACCACGACATCGATACTGACACCACAACACCGACACCACGACATCGACACCGACACCACGACATCGACACCACGACATCACGACATCGACACCACGACATCGACACCACGACATCGACACCACGACATCACGACATCGACACCACGACATCGATACCACGACATCATGACATCGACACCACGACATCACGACATCGACACCACGACATCGACACCACAACATCGATACTGACGCCACGACATCGACACCACGACATCACGACATCGACACCACGACATCACGACATCGATACCACGACATCACGACATCGACACCACAACATCGATACTGACACCACGACATCGACACCACGACATCGACACCACGACATCGACACCTACACCACGACATCGACACCACGACATCACGACATCGACACCACGCCATCACGACATCGACACCACGACATCGACACCTACACCACGACATCGACACCACGACATCACGACATCGACACCACGACATCACGACATCGACACCACGACATCGACACCACGACACCACGACATCGACACCATGACATCGACATCACGACATTGACACCACGACATCACGACATCGACACCACAACATCGACATCACGACATCGACACCACGACATCGACACCACGACACCGACACCACGACATCGACACCATGACATCGACATCACGACATTGACACCACGACATCACGACATCGACACCACAACATCGACAGCACGACACCACAACATCGACATCACGACATCGACACCACGACATCGACACCACGACACCACGACATCGATACCGGGACATCGACCCCACGACATCGACACCACGACATCGACACCGACACCAGGACATCGACACCACGACATCGACACCGACATCACGACATCGACATTGACACCACGACATCGACATCGACACCACGACATCGATACTGACACCACGACATCGACACTGACACCACGACATCGACACTGACATCACGACATCGACACCACAACATCGATACTGACACCACGACATCGACACCACGACATCGACACCACGACATCGACACCTACACCACGACATCGACACCACGACATCACGACATCGACACCACGCCATCACGACATCGACACCACGACATCGACACCTACACCACGACATCGACACCACGACATCACGACATCGACACCACGACATCACGACATCGACACCACGACATCGACACCACGACACCACGACATCGACACCATGACATCGACATCACGACATTGACACCACGACATCACGACATCGACACCACAACATCGACATCACGACATCGACACCACGACATCGACACCACGACACCGACACCACGACATCGACACCATGACATCGACATCACGACATTGACACCACGACATCACGACATCGACACCACAACATCGACAGCACGACACCACAACATCGACATCACGACATCGACACCACGACATCGACACCACGACACCACGACATCGATACCGGGACATCGACCCCACGACATCGACACCACGACATCGACACCGACACCAGGACATCGACACCACGACATCGACACCGACATCACGACATCGACATTGACACCACGACATCGACATCGACACCACGACATCGATACTGACACCACGACATCGACACTGACACCACGACATCGACACTGACACCACGACATCGACACCACGACATCGACACCGACACCAGGACATCGACACCGACACCTAAACCACGACACTACGACATCGACACCACGACACCGACACCGACACCACGACATCGATACTGACACCACGACATCGACACCACGACATCTACACCGACACCACGACATCGACACTGACACCACGACATCGACATCGACACCACGACATCGATACTGACACCACGACATCGACACTGGCACCACGACATCGACACCACGACATCGTTACTGACACCACGATATCGACACCACGACATCGACACTGACACCACGACACCGACACCACGACATCGACACCGACACCACGACATCGACACCGACACCTAAACCACGACACTACGACATCGACACCACGACACCGACACCACGACACCGACACTGAAACCACGACACCGAGACCACAACATCGACACCACGACATCGACACTGAAACCACGACACCGACACCACGACATCGACACCACGACATTGACATCACGACACCGACACCACGACACTGAAACCACGACACCGACACCACGACACTGAAACCACGACACCGACACCACGACACTGAAACCACGACACCGACACCACGACACTGAAACCACGACACCGACACCACGACATCGACATCACGACACTGAAACCACGACACCGACACCACGACATCGACATCGATACCACTACGCCACGATACCGATACCACGTCACCATGACACCTACACCACGATACCGATACCAGGAATCCGATACCACGACACCGATACCAGGAATCTGATACCACGACACCGGCACCACGATGCCACGACACCGACACCACGACGTCGAGTCCAGGAATCTGATACCACGACACTAGTGTCACGTCTTCGACGCCACATTTCTGGGTTTAACAACTGTATTGATTTTACATAACTCATATTAAACCCAGTTTATCCCTAAGCTGTGATATATGCAGTTAAGATAGCAATCTAGTCCCAATCATCTCGGCTTTTCTTTGCAAATCCAATATAAATGGTTCATCGTTAAGTCCAACACAGCGCCATATTTCCTAGCTCATAAATTGTTTCCGTCCTGTACTTCCATGAAAATGGTATCGAACACTTATCGGGCATAAATGTTTAGCATTCACGAATACCTTAGGATAATCAGAAAAAAAAACCAAAAAAACGCTGCTTTGAAAATTGTTATCTATGAAGTTTGTTTAGAGAATTTAGAGAATTACACATTAAGAATACATATATCCAAGGAAAGGATTGAGGGGAAGAAAGAGAGAGAGAGAGAGAGAGAGAGAGAGAGAGAGAGAGAGAGAGAGAGAGAGAGAAGAGAAGGGATATTCCACAGATTAAAACAGTCTCTGAAAACATAATTATCTAACTGCATGGCGATGCACACCAGATTTTACTGCACACAAAACAGTGAGTGTGGAAAAAAAGGATATAAGAAATGAAATAACTGCCTATAAAACATATAAAAAAGCACATTCCCTCGGAAACGTGTACGACCCGCAGTTTTAAGTATTTCGAGATAAAGGAGCAATCCATAGTCACATGTGGTGCTCATGTAAAGATGTTATTGACATAAAATTATTATGATTTACCTGGCTTGTGTCTGTCTCAAGTGTAAGTCTACATCCTCATTTAACACACGAATAATCCGGGTATAAGTACGCATACATAAAACTAAAATATATCAATATACACAAAGCCACTCTAGTAAAGGTGTTATAACAAAATGATAAAACTATTTAAAACAAAAGTGAGAACAGCTTTATTAATCAACGAGCACACAGATGTAACCTTTCGTTTAAATCTTAACATACAAAAGCATGCAGGACAAAGAAATAGAGAAAGTGGATTAAATACAAATTCATGTGAATGCTATACAAACAACTAAGAATGGAAAAGATAATTAGAAAAAAAGCAAGCACCTAGCTATGGTTTGTAAGGAGTGCGAATGGCAGAGTGTTGAGAATGTTTAAACCAAGACTTGGGATGTGTGAGATGTTGGCAGTAAAGAGCAGGTGGGGAAGGCGGACAAGTAATCTGGCCAGAAAAAATGATGCATGGAATAGGTGAATGTGGTTCGGCTAAGGATTTATAATCTAGTGCAGAGAGAGGGTTCTGGAATATAAGTAACAGGCGAGGAAAGAGTAGAACGTAGCGAAAAGCAAATATGATTGTGAAGAAAGAGAATGTTAAGCGTAGCCGAATTTCGAGTTAAAACCATGTGGTTCCAGTGTGCCATAAACTTGAATGTAACTTTCTCAAGGCCAGGCGGCTTTGTCATCAGAGTGACATCGTTTAATGACTGTAACTAGAAAATTAGACTTGCCTGTGTGGTAGGGGCGTTGAAATGATTAGAGACTGGCTTAGAAGCATGCTGGGAGAAGTCATAAAGATGTTTCTGTGAGCGATGACCTTATCCGAGACCAGTAGTCTCTCTGACATAGTTATCTCATACTTTTTGCACGTAGTGGCGTATATTACGTTGCAGGACTCGCGTATGATTCTCTCATGGAGTGTGAGGACAGTTTCGGGAAAGGTAATCGATTTCGTTTCCCATAATATAGAGCAGGTGACACAGCAAGGGCGGGTACATCTTCTAGTACCGACAAACGCAAGATCCCGCTTAAGATGGCTGTGGAAGAGGATGTCCTTCAGATTTAGTTCTCATTTGTAGGCTAAAAGGAGGAGATCAGAGAAGATGTTGGTGTCAGAATTTTCTTCAACATCTAGCCATGAGGATGAAAAGGGAGCACTAATTTAACTCTGTCAGATGAAGTCACAGTTTTTGAGTTGTTTTTTTTTTTCTGAACATCTCCTTGCTGCTCACTTTCTGGACACGGTTGAATGCTTTCCTTCGGAAGGACTTTTTTTCTAGACAGTGGCGATGACGAAAAAGAACAATTCTAATAATTTGTTGGATTGATCCATAAAGTCTGATTCATTCTGGAGTAGGCGACGAGGAAAGAGGAATTGGGAGCATGGGATGGAATCCTTGCAGGTTTTAGGAAGAGAGGAAGTGTGAAGTGGATATGTATAGCTGTCGGTGGGATTTGTAGAATACAGAGGTGAAAATACAAAATATCAGCGCCGATAGAGATTTTGATATCTAAGACGTAAACAGACTTGACAGAAATGTCGGAGGTAAATTTGATGCTCTCTTTATACGAGCCAGGATATGTCGAAACCAGTAAACTTGTATCTGTCTTTCACTTTGCATGGAGAACTTTCCAAAATACCAGTTTTGTCAGTACAACATTCAGTACTTTATACCCCCCCCCCCTTCCTAATGTAAAATTAAACACACTTTACAAACATTAGCGGGAATGAAATGTTCGTGTAATTTTTTTCTTCCTTTATTTGCCGCGAGAATTAATCTTTAAAAAATGCTCACATGCTGAACTAAAGTCAAAACTGGCAGATTCTCCTCCATGCAAAATGCATCATCATCTTACTAGCCTGATTATCCTTCAACCGATTGGCTGTTTTTTTGTTTGTTTGTTTGTTAATATAAACCGGCTACGGTAATCGACGACCTCCAAAAGTTTCGGTTTCTCACATTTTTTTATCGGTAATATACCGGTATCTGCTGGTAAACGCGATCACCGATTCCAACTGGCTACTTCAACGAATTTTTCTAGCTTGGCCTTTGGTATATTGTTGCTCAGCTGTTCTCATATGTTCGTAGTTTGGAATACCACGGGACAGGGGCATTAACTCAGAAAAACAAAAATGGAACTACAACGAGAAGCGCCAGAACATCACAAACTGCTAAAAACAATAGAGAGCTACATTTTCTTTTCCTATAGTTACATATGATCAATGTTTTAGATCACATGACTACCATTCAAAACGTATTGAAAGGCTTCATTATCCAAAATATTCCAGTTTCAAAACAAAACAAGCCATAGACAAAAATGTGATTGCGACTTAAAAAAATTGATATAGTAGCGCAAAATGGACTAAATAGTGCCAATTTTGTAACTATATCAGTCAAAACCTCCAACAGATTAGATTTGAAGCTTCTATTTGTATTAACTGGAATATTCTTTCTGCAGTTTGCTATTAAACTGTGTGACTGATAGCCTTTGTCATCCTCATGGTATCTTTATTTTTAAAAATCGTTATTTTCCTTCTCGCCTCGTAGAATAATTTGAAGTCATTTTGTCTCGTATTCATTAACAACTGATATTTTAACCAAACATGTGACTAAAATGGTTTTAAAAAGACTGATACAGAAGATCGTGGTTTGTTGCCAGGAGTGGGATAACTCGCTAGGTCACAGTTAGTAATACTAACTTGTCTGTCATTCGGCTTTAATCACTTATCTAGTTTGTCCTATTTCGCCTTCATCAATTATGCCATTTGTCCGTATTTGCCTTCAGCATTAATGTAATTTGTCATCGTTTCGTCTTCATCAGTTATAGTAACACTAACTGAAGCATAGCGGATATATTGACAATGTAGATAATAGTTAAGACTGATAATAGTGTCAAGATTAAGAATCTCGTGTCACGGAAATTAATATTCTAATGAGAGAGAGAGAGAGAGAGAGAGAGAGAGAGAGAGAGAGAGAGAGAGAGAGAGAGATGGGGGGGGGGGGGGGGGGGAAAGGGGAGTGGGAGGGAAGGCTAAAATGGAAAATACGAAACTACCAATAGCAATTGTTGTCTACCGGAAGTGGTCATAACCTAAACAGGAAGTGACCATTCATCGTAACGCAAACTCGTATATGAGTAATCGAGAATAGATGGCTTTATTGGATTGAAACTTGAAAACTCTCGTTGGTCAGAGTGCCACACGATGAAAAAACTGTTTAGTTCAAATCAGCAGAGTCCCCACATTGGGAAAACATTTCAGATTGGTCGGTACAATGTCGTGGTAGAAGATATAATAGCAGAAGGTTAGTTCCTATTTGTGGGTCACCAGTCCGTGTTGTGAACCGAAATGTGTCCAGACAGTGGGCGGACCCACGATCTGCGTTTTTCTGCTATGGAAGATAATTATTCACGAGAAGACTAAATACATAACGTGTGGCATCGAAACTTTGCACAGACCGCAAAACTATTCAGAATAATTTGCACAGACAGTTAAGCCAACTTGCACAATAGACAATTTATCCAGCAGCAAAGAAGGCTATGGTCAGCTTATGGTAGAAGCGATCAGCAAAGTTTGGCCAGTCATCATACATTATATATTGTTGCTTTTATTATTTTATATATGTTTCAATAATGTGTGTTTTCTGTATCTTACATATGTAAAGAATGTTATCAGTGACCAAGCTGATGTGAGTGGCAGGGCATACGAGGGAAAGTTTGTAAGACCATGCAAAACTACCCTTCCACAGAGTGGCCCTGTAAACCCCCCAGGCGCACCCTTAAAACAGAGTAAACCCTTGGAGCAGTGCACCGACTGCACCTTCCCCTCATAAGCACTGGTGGCAGGGTCTCCAGGAACTTAACTTCTTGTGTTAGGCAAATGCAGAGATGTTCAAAATGATGTTAGACAAGTGCAAAAATGTTCAAAAACAAAGTTGGACAAGTGCAGAAATGTTCAAAGCAATGTTAGACAAGTGCAGATATGTTTAAAACAATGTTAAACAAGTGCAGAGATGTTTGAAACAAACACACTGTAGTCCTCAGTTCTTTATGAACATTTTCACAGCATAAACATTTTGCATCTTCACTTAGTCACTGTACCCTGAGGGATATATTGAGGAAGAGATCCATCCATTATCATGGTGGCATAGCATAACATAATAAACATAGCAAACATTTTGCATGAAGTACTTTGGTCATCATCAGTTCAGTTTCATTATTTATTTTTCTTGTGTACTTCCCTGATTGTTTCTCTCGGTCCATTCAGTGATTGTTTCTATAAATCTATTCAGTGATTGTTTCTCTCAGGCCATTCAGTGATTGTTTCTTCCAGGCCATTCACTATTATAGTTATTCCATATATCCAGAGGTCTCTTTTTTGCTTGAATACTGTAACACAAAGAAAAATGTTTACTGGACCATTTGATCTTAAAAATATGTGGACAAGTCCACAATCAACATCCAAATGACAGGTACAAATAAACTGATTGCCATAGTGGCAGGGCATACGAGGGAAAGTTTGTAAGACCATGCAAAACTACCCTTCCACAGAGTGGCCCTGTAAACCCCCCAGGCGCACCCTTAAAACAGAGTAAACCCTTGGAGCAGTGCACCGACTGCACCTTCCCCTCATAAGCACTGGTGGCAGGGTCTCCAGGAACTTAACTTCTTGTGTTAGGCAAATGCAGAGATGTTCAAAATGATGTTAGACAAGTGCAAAAATGTTCAAAAACAAAGTTGGACAAGTGCAGAAATGTTCAAAGCAATGTTAGACAAGTGCAGATATGTTTAAAACAATGTTAAACAAGTGCAGAGATGTTTGAAACAAACACACTGTAGTCCTCAGTTCTTTATGAACATTTTCACAGCATAAACATTTTGCATCTTCACTTAGTCACTGTACCCTGAGGGATATATTGAGGAAGAGATCCATCCATTATCATGGTGGCATAGCATAACATAATAAACATAGCAAACATTTTGCATGAAGTACTTTGGTCATCATCAGTTCAGTTTCATTATTTATTTTTCTTGTGTACTTCCCTGATTGTTTCTCTCGGTCCATTCAGTGATTGTTTCTATAAATCTATTCAGTGATTGTTTCTCTCAGGCCATTCAGTGATTGTTTCTTCCAGGCCATTCACTATTATAGTTATTCCATATATCCAGAGGTCTCTTTTTTGCTTGAATACTGTAACACAAAGAAAAATGTTTACTGGACCATTTGATCTTAAAAATATGTGGACAAGTCCACAATCAACATCCAAATGACAGGTACAAATAAACTGATTGCCATAGTGACATGGCACATTTCCTGTAGCAACCAGTAAAATGTTGTCTCTCTATCAAATACCAACTCACAGTCCATTTTATGCAGTTGTCTATGAGTAGCAATCAAGTAAACATGGACCCTGTAATTGCTATTCCCAACAGCTGTAAGATCCATGGTGTAACAAGGGCAGTATTCAATTGTGAGAGCTGAACTTGTTCCAAAAGTCATGCATGAAAAAAAAAAAAACACTTAAAAAAAAAACTTTCAAATGTTTCTTATAAATTCTGTCAAATTTTGAATTGTCACAGAGTGATTGGGTTATCACAAGTTCTGTGCATGATAACTACCAAAAGCTAAAAGAATAGGATCTTTGATGTTCCCTTTGTGCTCCTGAGGAATACATGTCTCAGTAGGATTGTGGCTGGAGATGAGACATGGGGTCTGCTTGCGAATGCAGAGAAGAAGAAATGGGTGAATGGTGGATACACACTCAATCTCCAAACAAGCCCAGGATTGTTCTTGTCTGACCTAGTGGGACATTATGTTAGAAAACATCATCAGGTTTTACTTGGATTCTGTTAACTTCATTATTATACTTCTGTGGATTAATTCATCCTTTCTGTTAAACGTTACAATGTCTTTGTCATCCTCATGGTATCGTCATTTTTTAAAATCATTATTTTTCTTCTCACCTCGTAGAATAATGTGAAGTCATTTTGTCTTGGGTTCATTAACAACTGAATTTCAGAGCATATTCAGTGTTAAAATGTAGTTTCTGCTTGTCTTGTCATATACCTTTCAGTGTTGAGGGGACAAACAGATGTCTTGGTAGGGCTCGACAGTTTGCTTCATATAATGGGATATTTAAGGTTTCTGTAACCTCCTCCCTCCACCTCTTGTGTCAGTGGCATTTCCATCTGTTTCCTACAGTTCTTAGTGTGAATGTTTTCTTTCGTATACAGATTGATGGCAGTTGTGTTAGTTACTTGCGAAGGACCATCATCCATGCACTCTGGACACATCCATAGTGTTTGATATTGATGGCATAGAGTTTGGAGGAATTCTTATGTTTGATATTGATGGCACAAAGTTGGGAGGAATTCTTGTGTTTGATATTGATGGCATAGAGTTTGGAGGAATTCTTGTGTTTGATATTGATGGCATAGAGTTTGGAGGAATTCTTGTGTTTGATATTGATGGCACAGAGTTGAGATAAATTAGTTTGTGTTTGATATTGATGGCACAGAGTTGGGAGAAATTAGTTTGTGTTTGATATTGATGGCATAGAGTTGGGAGAAATTAGTTTGTGTTTGATATTGATGGCATAGAGTTTGGAGGAATTATTGTGTTTTATATTGATGGCATAGAGTTGAGAGAAATTAGTTTGTGTTTGATATTGATGGCATAGAGTTGTGAGAAATTAGTTTGTGTTTGATACTGATGGCACAAAGTTGGGAGAAATTAGTTTGTGTTTGATATTGATGGCACAGAGTTGGGAGAAATTAGTCTATGGTTGATATTGATAACATAGAGTTGTGAGAAATTAGTTTGTGTTTGATATTGATGGCATAGAATTTGGAGGAACTCTTGTGTTTGATATTGATGGCATAGAGTTTGGAGGAACTCTTGTGTTTGATATTGATGGCACAGAGTTGAGATAAATTAGTTTGTGTTTGATATTGATGGCACAAAGTTGGGAGGAATTCTTGTGTTTGATATTGATGGCATAGAGTTTGGAGGAATTCTTGTGTTTGATATTGATGGCACAGAGTTGAGATAAATTAGTTTGTGTTTGATATTGATGGCACAGAGTTGGGAGAAATTAGTTTGTGTTTGATATTGATGGCACAGAGTTGGGAGAAATTAGTTTGTGTTTGATATTGATGGCACAGAGTTGGGAGGAATTAGTTTGTGGTTGATATTGATGGCACAGAGTTGGGAGAAATTAGTTTGTGTTTGATATTGATGACATAGAGTTTGGAGGAATTCTTGTGTTTGATATTGATGGCATAGAGTTTGGAGGAATTCTTGTGTTTGATATTGATGGCACAAAGTTGGGAGGAATTATTGTGTTGTACAGTGCTCTTTCTGCTGTATATTGATACTGAGATTTCTGCTATATTTTGGATATTGTTGTAATGTAGTTTTTATACTCCTTATTTCAGCTGATGAATATCTGGATTTTGTGTTAAGAACACTGAGGATGCATTTTAAATAACATTAAATTCATGTCTGTAGTAGCCAATTTAAAAAAAAAAAAAATTTGTTAAGTTAACCAGATGGGTAGGCGGTTGGTTTAGTAATCCAGTGGTACTGGGTTTAAGTCCCATCTGTGAGATTTTTGTGGTACACATTAAAAAAAAGAGAAAGGCCTTGGGGGTCCACTCAGCCTCTAAAAATGGGTACCAGAGAAATCTGGGAAGGTAAAAGTGGCGAGATGCGATACTAACCACATCACACTTTCATGTGCCGAAGGTAATGGAAATAAGGCCTATGACCATATCCTAATATGCCTTAATCATATGGGAATGGGAATTCTACTTTTGACTTTGCAGCATCTAATGATGATACTGTTTTAGATTAAGCATTATATTGGCAAAATCTCATTTGCATATAATTAAATAGAAGGTAGTTTGTGCTATAGTACATGAATATTCATGAGAATTTTAATAGGCGTGTGCTGTTAGTGAGTACCTGAGTAATGAAATGAATAGTGCACTTAAATATTTTGGACACATTAAACATCATGATAATCTAGAGAAGACCGTCTTGGAAGGGTACATAATGGGGGGAAAAAAAAGAGAGGAAGACCAAGGCGAAGATGGCTGCAAGACATTGATGATCTGCAAATGGATGCATCAGTAGCAGGGCATCTTGTGTACAACCGAGAGGCCTACAGGAGTGCTGTTAGGGAGACAAAGTTCCACAAGGGACATGCAGATGACTGAGTGCACTTATTTCCCATGTCATTGTTCAGTGATTTGACTCCAGCCTCATAGCTGCTCCTGTTAATCTAGATGTAAAAATGGAATGCCTATCTCCTCTTATGACTTACCATGTAGTTTGACTTGCAGTACTTTTGTTTGATATTTCCACTGTCCTTTAACAGTATTTGAAATTTTTTTCATCTGTGATTACTGACACACCTTTTCCCCTAGGTTCTCTCTCTGAATAGAACATTTTATAAGCTAGCAACTCCTTTTCTCTAGAGCAGATTATTTCTTTTGCAGGTGGCTTTGCTGTTGTGTTTCTTGTTAAATTACCAAATGGCAGCCGTCTTGCCCTCAAGAGGATGTATGTCAACAATGATCGTGATCTGGCAGTTTGTCAAAAAGAAATTAAAATCATGGTGAGCTGAAAATGTATGTATGACAGAAAGCTGAGACAGAGAGTTGTAATAAATTGGGATAATTGCATTCTAGTAAATAGTCCCCAGGTAATTATCTTGGGATACCGTATATCTTTTTAACTTTGAACCTTAGGAAAGAGGATGAATTTGAAATGAGCTGGTGTTTCATGAAGTGATAAGAAAGTTTACAGTGATTTCTGTATTTAAATTATTTTAACAAGTGTTTTAATGCTTGGTACATATGGATGTCTTGTATCAGTAAAACACTATGGTAGATGTGTTAACAGTAGTAGGTCTGGCAGAAAGTTAACATTTGTTATACATTTGTAAAATGTAGAAAAAAAAATTAAGTGTACACAGTTTGTTATTGTGTTTGTATTTTCTTGACTGGTGTGTAGTTGAAGTGTGGTTGGTGTATAGTTGATATGTAGTTGGTGTGTGGTTGATGTATAGTTGATATGTGATTAGTGTGTCATTTATTTAATTTCTGTTTTCTTATTGCCTGGCTCAGCTAGCATAGTCATTTATTTAATTTCTGTTTTCTTATTTCCTGGCTCAGCTAGCATAGTCATTTATTTAATTTCTGTTTTCTTATTGCCTGGCTCAGCTAGCATAGTCATTTATTTAATTTCTGTTTTCTTATCGACTGGCTCAGCTAGCATAGTCATTTATTTAATTTCTGTTTTCTTATCGACTGGCTCAGCTAGCATAGTCATTTATTTAATTTCTGTTTTCTTATCGACTGGCTCAGCTAGCATAGTCATTTATTTAATGTCTGTTTTCTGACTGAATACATCAGGTGCATTGATGTAATTCCTGCCTTTTTTGTTTAATGATTGTATTTTCAGAGGGACTTAAGTGGTCATAAGAACATCATTCGTTACATTGAGTCCAGTATCACGGTCACACAGAACAAAGTGTATGAAGTGCTCATACTTATGCAGTACTGCAGAGGTGAGAAGGGTTCGCAAGATCATCATTTGTTACATTGAGACAGCTTTTCAGTTTTCGCTCAAATCGTGGTAGAAGTATCATAGATCAGTGTTTCCCAAACAGTGTGTTGTGGCCCACTGGGACACTGCAAGAGAATCAGAGGCATGCCACAGAATTCTGGTAGTAAAAAACGTTTTAATTAGAATTTGCGTACAAATTTTCACTAGCCTAATGTTTAGTGGGCATAACATCCCTTGATGAGGTTGAAAAGCTCGCCGAAAATAGGAAAACTTGGCAAACTACTATGCAAGCCCTTTGTGATGTTTATGGCACAGACTGGATGTAAAGAATATTTATGTAGCATAAATTATGATTTTGTTTGTCCAATATTCCTCCACAAATAAACATCTACTTCTACATAGGCTGACATTTTACACTGAAAACAGGGCACTAGTAATAATAAAATCCAAATTTCTCAGATATTTCACTTTTTTATCTGACTAAAAAAATATTCATTGCACTAGAATTTAAGTATTGTCAGTGTAGGTAACTACAGAATAAAAAATTTATATATGAGAGCACTGCATTTAGAACACAGATGTGCTGCAACAGTAATTTGTATTGCCAAGTGTACCACATTCTGAAGCAGTTTGAGAATCACTCTTATAGAATAGAGAGGTACATGCTGTTATCACTATAGCTGGATATATAAATTACTTGCCCAGGTAAAAAAAAAATTTAACAAGGTCATAATTTGTAACACTGAATAAGGGTAACTGCCACCCCCCCCCCCCCCAAAAAAAAAAACAAAACAAAACCAAAAACAAACCCAGATTGTATGAAGAACTTATGCAGCACTGCAGGTTATAGAAATTGTTTATAGAATTTGTCATGACCTATTGATTGCCTCTCATGTGCAGTCACATGTGTGGTAAGAATGAAAGGGAGTGATGAAGGGCAGAATTTCAGTGGGTCCTGCCAGTCCAGTTTTTCACCCTTAAATATAAAACATGTTTGTTTGCTCATGAATTCACAAATATTTATGAAAATGTTGGAGAATGAAAGATTTAGGATCAGATTCAACTGCTGAATTTTTTACTTTTGTCTGAAGTCAATGTTATTGGTCACCTGCTGTTTCCCATCATTTATCTCATATCAGGTGTCTTCTGTGTAGATATGGTAGCCATCGGCATCTCTGCAGGTATTATTCTCTTGCATAATGCGACCATTTCTCAAGGTGTGGTTGTCATCTATTCAAATATGGTTGTCATTTATCCTGGTATAGTTGTCATCTATCCAAGGAAATATGTCATCTCTTGAATATTGTTATCTTTTAGATATGGTTGTCATCTCTCCAGATATGGTAGCCACCACTCTAGGTGCAGTTGTCATTTCTCTCTTTTTTTTTTCATTTGTTTCTTTGGTTTGCTACACCTAGTGGAGTGAGAGGGGTCCAGTCAATGCTGAACAGACTTCTCATGTGGAGGATGTGGGTTTGAAAACCTTCATTCAACTCAGCAGTAAGAGTGGATACCTGACACTCTTTTGTTGGAGAAAACTGCCTCTGAAAATGGAGAATATCTTCATGGAGAATTAGGCATATCAGGTTACACTTATACATGGTTATCAGTGCAAGAGAGGAAATAGTCTGACATAAAAGTCAGTCATTGAAATGTACTACAGCCTTCAGCTGGTGAAAAAAAAAAAACTTTAGTTAGCCTAAATGAGTTAATTTTTGCCGTTTGTAATTTATAAAAAGTATTACTTTCAGGTGAGCAGCTTATCTAAAGAAACACTAACATAAACTTTAAGGATAAATTTAACTTCTAAGAAATCATTGATATGGGATTTGAAGGACAAATTTAGCTTATTTAAGAAACAGTGACATGTGATTTGAAGAACAAATTTAGCTTGTCTAAGAAATCATTGACACATCCTTTGAAGGACAAGTTTAACTTTGTCTAAGAAATCATGAGAGCGCAGGAAAAGAATAAAATTATGTGATTTATTAAAATGCTTATCTCGTTTTGCTATTTCTTATTAGGTTCAGTCATACACATGATGAATGATCGCATTGACTCTGGATTCTCTGAGAAAGAGATTCTGAAGATCTTCTGCGATGTTTGTGAAGCTGTCTCTCGTCTGCATCACTGCCAGACACCAATCATTCATCGTGATCTGAAGGTTAGATTGTCAGCTGCATTAAACTTACTGCTTCCCCCCTGGGAACAGCTGTTAAGAGCACACTTATCTTAACATAGTGTTTGTGAGACAGGAAACATAGATCTGTTTGCTTAAAAACTCTGACCTACTTCTGTAGCCCAGAAACCCGTAGCAGTCAACACTAATTGTAATTGTTATTTTTGTAAAATGTAATGTCAGGTTGGTGGATGGATGGGGACATGGAGATCTCTGGCAGGGATGAGGAAAATCTGATGTTAAACCAGTGAATCCAGGATGTAACAAGCCTATGGGTCTTTACAACAATGGCTATCAGAATGATGTAAACAAAACAGACAGCAGACTATAGGTGGCAGGGAATGGATATCATTGAGGCACTCATCAGATTCCTCAACCCAAAGTTGGAGTGTCTCTGTGGAACTGTCTCAAAGCTGTGTGGCCAGCCGGCATTGCACGCTGGATCTGACATGGAGAAGGGGCTTAAGTACAGCCACCAGAGGCTGGAAAAACAAAGTTTTGGCCAGGCCAGCCTACACCACTGTCTTCATGGCAGTCTGAACAAGATCACAATCTGCCCTAGCAAAGAAAGGTGCTGAAGTCCGAGGTACTCAGCCAAAAGGCGCATCGCAAAAATCAGGGTACCACTCATCATCGCCAATGTGCGTAAAGAGAAGAAGAAGAAGAACTTATTGCAGATCTTGAGTGTTTACGTTTTTTTTTCCTTTCTTGAGCATTTAAGCTCTGGGTCATGCTAAATCTGGGTTTTGGTCATAGGATGAAGTCTGCATTTCCAGGTTAATTGACAGTCCCAGAGGCCAGGTCTGATTGTGCAAAGTCTGGATTTTTATTAATGAAAATAGAGTAATCTGTGCATTTGTAAATGATGAATTAACTGCTTACACCCAGCCTCATTGCTGTGTGCTGGCTGTAGTTATTTTGTAATCGTTTTGTAGGTATATATTGTACATATTGTATTTCTTGAATATTTGTGCGTTTATCATTTTGTTATTATTTTATTTTCTTGTATTCTCACGATCTGATTTATTCCTTTCCGTTAACCTTCCATCCAAAGGAATGTAATTCATTCAGACCATAAATCATGAATGTGTTGTGAGATAGAAAATAGGTGTAATAGCATTCTGATAACAGTATTCTTGAGTTCCTGATTTAAAAAAAAAATCTTTTGAACACAGCATAACAGTTTACTGAACAGTTTTGACAAAACTGTTTGATGTAGGTGTCTCACGCTGTAGATACTGTGTGGCCAGTATTTTGCGGTAGGACATAGTTGTTTTAACTTTTTGTGGGAAATCGGGATTAGAGAGGGTCACAGCTTCTGTGTGTAAATATGATAAATTAGCGTCACAACATCTGTGCTTAAATATGGTAAATTAGTGTCACAACACCTGTGTTTAAATATGGCAAATTAGCGTCATAACAGTTGTGTTTAAATATGGTAAATTAGCTGCGTGTTTCATACTATATTTTATTAATCTCGATACTTGGACTATGGAGATAGCGGAAAGTACTTTGATGTGTGATATGTTCTTTCACAGGTGGAAAACATCTTGTTAGGTGATGGTGGAAACTACGTACTATGTGACTTTGGAAGTGCCACTGGCAGAGTTATGGACCCTTCTCAACAGAAAGTGACAGCAATTGAAGAAGAAATACAAAAGTAATATATTGTCAAACAAAAAAAGTGATGAAACAATATTTTGAAGTTTTTTTTTTTGTTTTGACATTCTAAACTCAGAATTAGAATTTTGTTTAGCGCTGTCTATGAAAAAATACTTTGATGTACTTTGTCTTGCAGCAAGATATTCTCAGTTCATCAAAATCTCTGAGGCATTGAGGTGGAGCACAATTCAAAAAAAGTTGGGATAACCTGGTCTATGGTATCACTAACACTGTAAACACCACACTGAAGCAGGCAACATGGCTAGATAACAAAGTTTTTTCATACAGGGTATCAAGCCAGCAACATTCTTTGTTGTACAGATCTAATGAAGATCTATGTCATATGTCTCAGGAACATCAGATATCTTTTAGCAGACAGTTCATGCAGAAGGACATAGAGCATACATGGAACAAATTATTCTCTCTGAATTCACTGGGTTACATTAGAAGTGTATTGTCTGAAAATTAAGTAATGGCAGAGAAGCAGATTTGTAATAAATACAGTGGTGATATGTTTAAATTATCTTGACCAGTAAATGAAAACACTGAAGTATTTGCTTGGACAGTCAGTATGTACATCTCATGTTGGTTGCTGGAATGGATGGCAGAGTGGATATGAGAATGTCCCAGCTTCAGTGATGCTGCTTCCTGAGATCAATTAATCAGTCAGGTAATCGGTCAGTTAATCAGTCATTTAGTCAGTGAAGCAAGTATTTGTAAAATCTCAGAAATTTTAATTGAGCAATATTTTTCTTGCAGGTACACTACCCTGTCATACAGAGCCCCTGAGATGATTGACTTGTATGGGGGCACGCCCATCACAACAAAGTCTGATATCTGGGTGAGTGTTTACTGCCAGTGATGCTTAGAAATGAGGTTGCATCCTTGGGAGATAGATCTGTGGGATGTGGTATTAGTGCCTGTATTCTTTTTTGACCTGTTGGCACATAGAGGGTGATGTGGTTGTTGTCAGTCATGACTGACCATCTTTTCTTCCCTATTACCAGAAAAAAACCAGGTATCAATATTTTATGGTCAGGATCAAAGCGATGACCTTCACTATGCTATTCATGCACTCTTGCCTGTCTACAGGCAGATAAAAAGTACAGTTTTATGATTATCCACACAGTGGAACAAACAGGCCGAAGAAAAAGAGGCAGACCACATGAAACTCTAAAGAGGACATTGTTAAGAGAGGCCAAATTAATAGACATAAAATCCCTTGATGAGGTTGAAAAGCTCACCAGAAATAGGAAAAATTGGCGAACTACCTTGCAAGCCCTATGTGACGTTTAACGGCATGGGAAGGATATAAGATAAGAGGATTATCCAACTCTCTGTTGACTTTGCTTGTGTGAACATTTCCATTACCTAGTATTTGTTCTGTGCTACTTGTCTGTGTGTGTATGAACTCATGAAGAGATTCACAGACTTTTGTGACATATTACACACATCACTTGCTCCAGTGACATAACCACAAGAACTTCAGCAGCTAGTGACAGGCACTTAACCACAAGAACTTCACCAACTAGTGACAGGCACTTAACCACAAGAACTTCAGCAACTAGTGACAGGCACTTAACCACAAGAACTTCAGCAGCTAGTGACAGGTATTTAACCACAAGAACTTTAGCAGCTAGTGACAGGTATTTAACCACAAGAACTTCAGCAGCTAGTGACAGGTATTTAACTACAAGAACTTCAGCAGCTAGTGACAAGCACTTAACCACAAGAACATCAGCAACTAGTGACAGGCACTTAACCACAAGAACTTCAGCAGCTAGTGACAGGTAATTAACCACAAGAACTTCAGCAGCTAGTGACAGGTATTTAACCACAAGAACTTCAGCAGCTAGTGATAGGTATTTAACCACAGGAACTTCAGCAGCTAGTGATAGGTATTTAACTACAAGAACTTCAGCAGCTAGTGACAGGCACTTAACCACAAGAACTTCAGCAACTAGTGACAGGTACTTAACCACAAGAACTTCAGCAACTAGTGACAGGCACTTAACCACAAGAACTTCAGCAGCTAGTGACAGGCACTTAACCACAAGAACTTCACCAACTAGTGACAGGCACTTAACCACAAGAACTTCAGCAACTAGTGACAGGCACTTAACCACAAGAACTTCAGCAGCTAGTGACAGGTATTTAACCACAAGAACTTTAGCAGCTAGTGACAGGTATTTAACCACAAGAACTTCAGCAGCTAGTGACAGGTATTTAACTACAAGAACTTCAGCAGCTAGTGACAAGCACTTAACCACAAGAACATCAGCAACTAGTGACAGGCACTTAACCACAAGAACTTCAGCAGCTAGTGACAGGTAATTAACCACAAGAACTTCAGCAGCTAGTGACAGGTATTTAACCACAAGAACTTCAGCAGCTAGTGATAGGTATTTAACCACAGGAACTTCAGCAGCTAGTGATAGGTATTTAACTACAAGAACTTCAGCAGCTAGTGACAGGCACTTAACCACAAGAACTTCAGCAACTAGTGACAGGTACTTAACCACAAGAACTTCAGCAACTAGTGACAGGCACTTAACCACAAGAACTTCAGCAACTAGTGACAGGCACTTAACCACAAGAACTTCAGCAGCTAGTGACAGGTATTTAACCACAAGAACTTTAGCAGCTAGTGACAGGTATTTAACCACAAGAACTTCAGCAGCTAGTGACAGGTATTTAACCACAAGAACTTCAGCAGCTAGTGATAGGTATTTAACCACAAGAACTTCAGCAGCTAGTGATAGGTATTTAACTACAAGAACTTCAGCAGCTAGTGACAGGCACTTAACCACAAGAACTTCAGCAGCTAGTGACAGGCACTTAACCACAAGAACATCAGCAACTAGTGACAGGCACTTAACCACAAGAACTTCAGCAGCTAGTGACAGGCACTTAATCACAAGAACTTCAGCAGCTAGTGACAAGCACTTAACCACAAGAACTTCAGCAGCTAGTGACAGGCACTTAACCACAAGAACTTCAGCAGCTAATGACAAGCACTTAACCACAAGAACTTCTGCAGCTAGTGACAGGCACTTAACCACAATAACTCCTGCAGCTATTGACAAGCACTTAACCACAAGAACTTCTGCAGCTAGTGACAAGCACTTAACCACAAGAACTTCTGCAGCTAGTGACAAGCACTTAACCACAAGAACTCCTGCAGCTAGTGACAAGCACTTAACCACAAGAACTTCTGCAGCTAGTGACAAGCACTTAACCACAAGAACTTCTGCAGCTAGTGACAGGCACTTAACCACAAGAACTTCTGCAGCTAGTGACAAGCACTTAACCACAATAACTCCTGCAGCTATTGACAAGCACTTAACCACAAGAACTTCAGCAACTAGTGACAGGCACTTAACCACAAGAACTTCTGCAGCTAGTGACAAGCACTTAACCACAATAACTCCTGCAGCTATTGACAAGCACTTAACCACAAGAACTTCAGCAACTAGTGACAGGTATTTAACCACAAGAACTCCAGCAACTAGTGACAGACACTTAACCACAAGAACTTCAGCAGCTAGTGACAGGTATTTACCACAATAACTCCAGCAGCTATTGACAAGCACTTAACCACAAGAACTTCAGCAACTAGTGACAGGCACTTAACCACAAGAACTTCAGCAACTAGTGACAGGCACTTAACCACAAGAACTTCAGCAAGAACTCCAGCAACTTATTGTAAGAAGTAAACAGTAATACCTACACCCCACAGGGTTCATAAACTTTTAGTGAAACTTGATAACTTTTTTTCTTATTATAATCCTGATTATATTTTCTGATTATTATACAGTATTATCTTCCATTATTTCCCTTAGGCCTTAGGGTGCCTACTTTATAAGCTGTGCTTTTTCACCCTTCCTTTTGGTGAGAGCTCACTTGCCATTCAAAGTAACAACTACACCATACCAGATATTTGTCGTTACTCCAGCGGGCTTATGTCTTTAATTGGTAAGCCATATATAATTTAAACTGGTAAGCATATTGTTAATGGGAAAAAAGAAAGAGAGGAAGACTGAGGCAGAGATGGTTGCAAGACATCATTGATGATCTGCAGATGGATGCGTCAGCAGTAGTTTGTATTGCTTACAACCGAGAATCCTATGGGAGTGCTGTTAGGGAGGCAAAATTCCGCAAGGGATATGTGAATGATTGAATGAAGCATATTATACTTTAATTGATACTGAATTGATTTAATTGATAAGCTATACTTAATTGGTATATTTAATTTTATATTTTATTTGGTATTCATATTATTACTTTAATAGTTAAGCATATTATAGAAACATTTTATCATGGTGCATTTTTTTGTTTGTGTACATATCAAAAAGTTATTTTGGTCTAGTGAAACTTAATGTTGTCTGGGAAGATTAAACTGAGCTTGTATTGCTCTGAGGAAATGATAAACAGGCCAGTAGAAGTTATCTGAGATGTGGTCTCTCTGGAAGAATTTTAAAAGTTTACTCAGATAGTTTAGATGACTAATGATACTCAGGCAGTTGAGATGACTAATGATACTCAGGCAGTTAAGATGACTAATGATAGTCAGACAGTTGAGATGACTAATGATACTCAGGCAGTTAAGATGACTAATGATAGTCAGACAGTTAAGATGACTAATGATACTCAGACAGTTGAGATGACTAATGATAGTCGGACAATTAAGATGACTAATGATACTCAGACAGTTTTGATGACTAATGATACTCAGACAGTTTTGATGACTAATGATACTCAGGCAGTTGAGATGACTGATGATACTCAGGCAGCTGAGATGACTGATGATACTCAGGCAGCTGATATTAATGAGAAGTGTAAAGTGACAGGCACTTAACCACAAGAACTTCAGCAAGAACTCCAGCAACTTATTGTAAGAAGTAAACAGTAATACCTACACCCCACAGGGTTCATAAACTTTTAGTGAAACTTGATAACTTTTTTTCTTATTATAATCCTGATTATATTTTCTGATTATTATACAGTATTATCTTCCATTATTTCCCTTAGGCCTTAGGGTGCCTACTTTATAAGCTGTGCTTTTTCACCCTTCCTTTTGGTGAGAGCTCACTTGCCATTCAAAGTAACAACTACACCATACCAGATATTTGTCGTTACTCCAGCGGGCTTATGTCTTTAATTGGTAAGCCATATATAATTTAAACTGGTAAGCATATTGTTAATGGGAAAAAAGAAAGAGAGGAAGACTGAGGCAGAGATGGTTGCAAGACATCATTGATGATCTGCAGATGGATGCGTCAGCAGTAGTTTGTATTGCTTACAACCGAGAATCCTATGGGAGTGCTGTTAGGGAGGCAAAATTCCGCAAGGGATATGTGAATGATTGAATGAAGCATATTATACTTTAATTGATACTGAATTGATTTAATTGATAAGCTATACTTAATTGGTATATTTAATTTTATATTTTATTTGGTATTCATATTATTACTTTAATAGTTAAGCATATTATAGAAACATTTTATCATGGTGCATTTTTTTGTTTGTGTACATATCAAAAAGTTATTTTGGTCTAGTGAAACTTAATGTTGTCTGGGAAGATTAAACTGAGCTTGTATTGCTCTGAGGAAATGATAAACAGGCCAGTAGAAGTTATCTGAGATGTGGTCTCTCTGGAAGAATTTTAAAAGTTTACTCAGATAGTTTAGATGACTAATGATACTCAGGCAGTTGAGATGACTAATGATACTCAGGCAGTTAAGATGACTAATGATAGTCAGACAGTTGAGATGACTAATGATACTCAGGCAGTTAAGATGACTAATGATAGTCAGACAGTTAAGATGACTAATGATACTCAGACAGTTGAGATGACTAATGATAGTCGGACAATTAAGATGACTAATGATACTCAGACAGTTTTGATGACTAATGATACTCAGACAGTTTTGATGACTAATGATACTCAGGCAGTTGAGATGACTGATGATACTCAGGCAGCTGAGATGACTGATGATACTCAGGCAGCTGATATTAATGAGAAGTGTAAAGTGAAAGCCAATAAAGACAATGAAAGTATTATTTGAAGAAAAAAAAAGAACACCATGCAGCTTGTGTGTCATGAGAATGAGAGGAGATCAGAGTATAATAACTACAGGAGTGATAAATTTGAGTGAGAGTAGAAATAAGCAAATAGAATGGAGACACAGGAAAACTCTGTTAGCTGAATGAGTTTTTCTACTCCACCAGCTGCAGAATCTTGGCTTTGTTGAGCACTGTTTGAAGCACTTAGATGGTTCAGCAGTTCAGAATTGATCAGTAATATCTTTTGTTTTTTATGTGTTTAAATGAGCGGAGAATTTTGATGACAACAGAAAATTGACAACAGAGCTGATGGGGAAGGTATCGAAAATTGAAATCTGTGGTTAGGATGACTGTACTAAAGACCCAGTGAATGATGGATGATGATGATGATGATATAGAAACATTTTTTTAAAATATTGTGAAATAGTTGAAGAATTTGAAAGAGCAGCGTGATAGAAAATTTCCATTTTAACTCTGTGTGTGTTTTTGTGTGTGGGTGGGTGTTACATCAAATGACCAAGGGGGTTAAATTTCATAAAGTGGAATGGGATGGTTGTCACATTTAAAAGGATCACAAAGGCACAGTCTGATTTGCAGTGTGACATATTATACATTAAACAGGAAATGTTGTATATTGTTTTTCTAAAAAAATTGTTGGTAATTTATGGAACAGAAAAAAGAGCTAAGAACTGAGAAGAAAGAATGGAAAATTATGATGAAATATTTTCTCACTTAGCCCTCAAGTTAATTCACTGACTGGGTCCAGTATATCCAAAATGAATAAAATATTACACAAACACCATTTCCTCACAGAAAATATACACTAATTATTTATTTACAATTAATTTACAATCTACAATAACTGAAAACATAAAAGCACAAGTGGATGGCAGCCTATAAGCTTAGAAAAAACTTAAAAACAATTAAATTTTAACACAAATGGGCTCTGAAATCAGCCACGTGAGTGGCTTGTGTAGACATTTTCTGATACCAGAAGGAAGTAATACTACTGGCTTTGACAGATTTTTTTATAATAGTTTGGTTTAATTCAAAATTGGAGACCAATGTACAAAGAGTAGGGTATTGGAAATCATGTAGACCCCATCCATGCAACGGACGTCGAGCGGGACACAAAGAGTTAAGTCATGAAAGCACTAGTGGTTTAGATCTGTGGATGGGCTTAGCAGAGCATGGTGGTGGTGATGGAAGACACGGAGACTTTTGTAAGAAATATCTGAAAAAAGTGAGGAATTCGATAGTTGCAAATTTTAACATTTTAATCATCACCTTTGTGATTGTTTCAAATTTGGATCTCTGTATAGGAAGGTTTGTAGTTTATTTGGAAAGATTTGCCATTAGAACAAGTTTCATTTGTGCATCATTTTTGTCTCCCAAAGCCTTTATGTTGGAGAAGGATCCAAAAAAGAGACCAGACATATTTCAAGTGTCTCATGTGGCCTTCAGTCTTGCTGGAAGATCAAACCCAGTGCCAAACATGAATGTAAGGGCAGCCTTTTTCTTTTCGTCTTTATGTTTGTATTAACATTAAGGAAGGTTCTAGGTATTATTTTGTTTTGTCTTTATGTTTGTATTAACATTAAGGAAGGTTCTAGGTATTATTTTGACCTAAAGGGCAGTTTTGTTTTTCCCTGACCTACCAGGCAACACCCAAAAGACATGAACATTTTTTCGTTTTCTTTTTCTTTTTTTTTTTTCGATTTTGGGGGCGGGGGTGTTACTAGTCATACAACCTTTTAAATGGCTTCTGGTGATCAAAGCGTTTACTGGAGTTTAGGAATCTACTTGCAGATCTCTTGAGAGATTTCATTGCATCTGTATCTGGATAGATAACTTTTACTTATTAATTTCTGGGGGTGATTAAAAAGTGATGATGATGATGACAGTGGGTAATATAATGATATACAGCAATCATCTTTGAATCTTGGTTACAAACAGTTCTTTTTGCTGTGTTTTCTTGAGCTCAGTACCTTGAAACAAAAGCTGTTAACAAAAGGAAGCCATCTTTCAGAAATCAACTGCATATGGCAAGTGCTTGGTAACTGACCCAGCCAGACCAAGCCATGGGATTTAGCTCTGAGAATGAGGCTGTGAGTCAGTCATTTGCATGTCCCTTGTGGAACTCCGCCTCTCTAACAGTTCTGCTGTAGGCCTCTCGGTTGTGAGCAAGATGCCCTGCTGCTGATGCGTCCATTCGCAGATCATCAACAGTTTCTTGCAGCCATATTCGCATTGGTCTTCCTCTCCCTTCATTTTTTTCCTTTATGTACCCTTCCAAGACTGTTTTCTATAAATTATCATGACATTTAATGTGTCCGAAATATTTAAGTTTTCTCTGTTTAACCCGAACGGCAACATGGAAGCTGTGAGGCTGTTGTTAAAAATAACCTGGAGAAAACTGTGGACTGACAAGGCTTGGCCTGGCTAAGGAAGCTGTAGCACTTTAAAGCTGAAGAAACAGAAAAAGAAGAAGTAGCATGTATGATATACGAGAAGAGTGAAATATGAACTTTTATTTATTCTCACACTGTACAACAATGACTTCATTTATGTATGTTCTGTTCATTCTGCTTGATGCTCCTTCCATGCATCAGGCCGCTGTTGACATCATGTCATTTCTTCTGTGAGAATAACTCTCTAAAATATGTGCTGTAGTGTTTGCCTATATTGAACCTGTCTTGTTATATGGAAGTGAATCGTGGACAATAGGCAAGTCTGCACATAAATCATTGGAAGCAGCAGAAATGTGGTTTATTAGAAGAATGTTGCGAATCCCCTGGACAGCAAAAATAATTAATGAAGAATGTGTGAGAAGAGCTGGAGAGACAAAAAAACCTTGTCAAAAAAAGATAAGAGAGAGAGACAATGTACTTTCATAGGACATGCAATGAGAAGAGGGGGCATTGAAAATATTATAACAGGAAAAATAGAGGGAAGAAGATCAAGAGGAAGACCAAAAGAAATGATACTGGACAGTCTGATGGGATGGTGTGAGAGGAGATCACCAACTGAGCTGATGGCCTACATGAAGGATCGTGTATTCTGGAGAAGCATAATAGCCAACGCCAGTCAGCACGACACCTGATGATGATGTTTGCCTATCAGGGCTAACAGCATTTTCGTTGCTGTTCTAAGAGAGAGAGGGAGAATGTGTGGGTGAGTGGTTGGTTTTTTTTTTATCTTAAGCTATAAATGAATTGTGATGACGGTAGGAATACAGTTGTTAAGTGTAAAACAACAGCAGCTCCTTAGAATAGAGGGAAGTGTTTTGGGTCTTTAAACCTCAGATTTTTCGAAATGGTTCTGAATGCACTCAGCTATCACTTCCCAAGATCTGAAGTTGGATTTTTGTCTACTTTTCTTGTCACTTCTGGAATCAGGTGGCTGTCTCCCATGTGATACTGAATTTCAAGCACATCTTAACTGTTTAGCTGTGTGGAACTAATGGTAGATGCAACAGTGAACACAATGAGAAGTGAATAGTATGTGTCTCAGTGAATAGTGCATTGATTTCTTTTGCTAGAGAGTGTTGCATGGATGCTACCCCTGTGCAGGAAATAATGAGCAGATTTGCTTTTGTTCTTTTGTAAATTTCATGGTATAATTTTATCAGAATTCTTGTGCAAAGTATATTATTTTACTAGAGTTAAATTTCTCTGCCAGAATTCAGCATCACAAGATTTCATTTGCCAAAGTGAACACTCTCAGCAACACCTCTGCAGCAGGAGCCACCTGATCTGCCATCATTGTCTTTCGTGTTATTGCCAACAAACATATCTGATGATGTTTCATTACCATAACATCTGTCTACAAGCAGCCCGTAAGTCTCAAGCACAGCTTGTGCCAGACATACCCGCTGTTTGCTAATCCATTTCTCTGGCTCATCTGGAGCAGCATGCAAGAGGGTGCTTACCTGTCATCTCCTGCATGGAAGCTGAAAATGGCTGGAAAAGGAATCTAGCAGATTTAGCATTGAAATGAGACAGTTCTTTATATTATTTCTGTAATAGAGTTGGTGTTTAAAGATAGTGTAATCAGGAGGTTGGGTGACAGCATTGAGAGTTGATGGTTGTTTACATTGAAATAAGTCTTGAATGACCTGCTTTTATTTCAGTCCACGCACGTGCCTGATCTCAAGAACCTGCCTAGTCCACTGACAGAGTCTGAGGCCAAACAGATCAAGTCAAGCTCACAAAAGTAAGATTGCTTCATAATCTTTCTATTTGTCTGCTGCAGTGGTATTGTGGTTTGTGCATTCACCTGCCAGCTTGAGGGTCCCGTGTTCAGTTCCACATTGGGATGAATTTATCATCAATAAACCCAAGTTCAGCCTAGCTTAAAAAAATGGGTACTGAGGATTTCTGTGGGAATGGGGGTGGGGGTGGGGGGAAGGACAGGTGCTGACCTCCCACCTCACAGTGTTGTGACTTAGAAATGTGAAGGAACTAATACCTCATACCGCTACAACAAGGACAGGTGCTGACCTCCCCACCTCACAGTGTTGTGACTTAGAAATGTGAAGGAACTAATACCTCATACCGCTACAACAAGGACAGGTGCTGACCTCCCACCTCACAGTGTTGTGACTTAGAAATGTGAAGGAACTAATACCTCATACCTGTACAACATGTAAATGCCATGGGATATATTTAACCACTGTCATAATATTTTAAATTCTTCTTTATTAGCCCTTTTTTTTTTTCCACTGAAATGTTTAGTATCAGATATTTAAATTTTTTTTCCCTGCACAGTAACACTCTGTGTTTTGCACAAAAGTTTAAGTTCTCAGTATCAGAAGTGCACATTTTGAAGGTTTAGCTGTTAAATTCTGTTCTGTGTGTTGTTGCTAGTGATTTTAATTGAAAAATTTGAGACGAGATAGAACATTGTGTCACATTATTCGGGGCCTGAAACCGTAGTAACTGGGTTACATTCCTTTCTGTATATGCTCATCTTATGTCTCCCTTATGGATCCTTATCACATTTCTTCTTTCTTTTTTTTTTTTTAAGGTATAAGTATAAGTAGACCTCTACTCGACTAGTACCAGTATTTCCTCAGTTATTATCACACTCATTCTTTACTATTCTTTTGAGATTTGAATATCCTTTAAAGCAGTGGTTCTTAACCTGGGGTATTTGGATCCCCCAGGGGTCCTAGAAGGAATTTTTGTTAGTCCATGGATTGGCTTCGTTAAAAATATCTTAGCGTTATCTGGGTTCATTTTATTGATTTATTTTTAATGAGGGGTTCACAACTGTTATCAGACCAGAAAAGGGGGTCCACAACTGTTATCAGGCCAGAAAAGGGGATCCACTGTTATCAGGCCAGAAAAGGGGGTCCGCTGTTGTCAGGCCAGAAAAGGGAGTCCACTGTTATCAGGCCAGAAAAGGGGGTCCACAACTGTTATCAGGCCAGAAAAGGGGGTCCACTGTTATCAGGCCAGAAAAGGGGGTCCACAACTGTTATCAGGCCAGAAAAGGGGGTCCACTGTTGTCAGGCCAGAAAAGAGGGTGCACAACAGTTACCAGGCCAGAAAAGGGGGTCCACAACTGTTATCAGGCCAGAAAAGAGGGTCCACAATTTAAAAAAAAGTACTAACAACCTTACTTTACAGTATTTGGACAACTTTATACTTCAGTAAAAATTCATTGCTTGATAAACAGTTTTCTTGATGCTTGAAAGTTAGAGTAGTTCTAAAATGTACCCTTCTGTGTTCAATATTTCAGAAATACTAATGTTCCCAGTGTTGAAAGTACAACAGTAGCTCCTAGGCAAAGACCACGAGGCCAGCCTGCTCCTGCCAGCACAACCCTTGGACTCCCCATTCAGACATCTATTGCACCAAGGAAGCGACCAACTGCAAGTAACCCTAACACTCCTGTTGGTAAGTGCTAGTAAATTTTGTGTTTGGTTTGAGGTTATATTTAAGATTTTCAGGATTTAGATGTATTATTATTTTATTTTTGTTGACTACAAATGGACGTGGGGTATAAGAACTTGGTTCTCAGTTTGTTCAGCAAAGCAGTCACTTTCCTGTATACCAGTGTTACAGGGCAGCACCAAATTCTTTTCGTTTGTCATGGTCTTTAGCAAGCCTTTAATTGGTTGCTCTAATGCTGTCATATGCTGTCCATTTTGTGCTTTAGGGTGTCTTTACCAGGTTGTCTCTGGTCAATCTTGTCATCTTCTTTCCTTCAGGTGTCTGTCATATGCCTAATACAGCAAAAGCTTCATATGTAGTCTTTACATGCTGTTAATGTAGTTTGTAGTCTTTGCGTGATAGTGCTTTTTCTTTAGTTTTTGCGTGTTTATGTATGAACATCTGCATTCACAAATATGCTGCACTCCTTCCTCCAGATGTTGGGCCTCAGTCGGCTCAGATGTCTCAATATGGGCCACCAGCAGGAGTTCCAGCGTCTCCCATGTATGGCCCAAGTGCTGCCCAGATTTCACCCATGACTGGCTACCCTCAGATAAACTTTGCAAGTACACCCGCTCAGTCTTTCTGTGGCCAGCAACAGCAGTATTTAGCTCAGCAGGTTAGAGGTTATCTGTTCTATATGAGGCCACCTTTATGTTAAGATACTGTTACATTTTTTTTTTTAACTTTACAGAGAAAGTTTATGGTTTCTTAACATATCACTTCTGTTAGTTAAAAAAATTGTTAAAATATGTCACATGTAGTCCAAGTTGGGCACAAGTATTACTTAGTTTTCATTTTATTATGATCAGTGTTTTGTAGATTATATATGTATAAAATGTTACATACGGGCTAGTAGATAAAAAAATTCATGGTGAATTAGAAATTCCAGTTACGTTAGCACCAGTGTAGAGCTTGCGATTTCCATTTTATGACTGAGTCTACCCAAGCAACAAAATTCATTGTTGGTGAGATTTCAGTGTTGGCTCAATCATCCTGGATCATGTTTTGAAGAAAACCATGAATGATCAGCAACCATTTCATGGTAAACAATTTTGTTAGGTTTTCATCAGACAGGCAGTATTGTTGGAAGAAGATTACACAGTGATCAGAGGATGTTGATTATAGCATTTGTTAATCAGTGGATGCTGACTATAGTGTTTGTTGTACAAATGTTTGACTGTGCAGAAGCTTTTGAGTAACACATGAATAATTAGTGTGTAAGTATATAACTATAGGTGTATAACTCCCATACCAAGCATTTACGTGGTCACCAGGGGGTAAAAGAAAGCGGGGAAGACCCAAAGACACATTAAGAAGAGTTATCACAAGGAGTGTTCAACAATGCTCATCAGAAACACCGAAGATCTAAAGCAAGTAGCAAGGAATCGCCAGACATGGAGAGCCTTGTCCTCCGCACTATGCACTGCTTTCGGCCCAAGAGGATCAACTAACTAACTGATATAACTATAAGTATATAACTATATAACTACACACGGAGCCACTACAGTAAAGCTGTGATACCAAAATGTATAAACTAGGAAAAAAAAAGTAGAAACAGCTTTATTACTTAACGAGCGCACAGCTTTCGAGCTACAGTTTGGATAAGAAATAGTTCAAGAAAAGTCCATTATATAAACTATCATAATTTTTTTTTCTTTTTATTTTCCCCTGTTCACTTGGTGCAGTTGAACGAAGTGGGCTGAGAGTTGAATGTGTTTTATTTTTCATCCGCTGGCAGCTGTACATACAGTGCAAGGCAGAGATGTTCTTTGTTTCCAGAGACAGTATGTTCCCCTCTACACAGCAAACAGAGTACCCATCCATACAGCTTGGTTGACTGGAGAGTGGCAGGCAGGAGTTGGTCTCATACTTTCAGTTCAGGATTGAATGAGAGACCACAATTCTAGCTTATCCTCGGTTATGATGTTGAAGTGATATTGTTATATACAAAGGAGTGGGGAAAACAAAAATAGTGCCAAAGAGGTATCACGGTCTATAGGAATGGGGAACAGGTGCTAGTCAAGAGCCTATCCAGCCTTCACACGATGTGGCCACAAATGGGTAGTTCTGTTACTTCAGCTCGGCCATTGGAAGAAAGATTAATGCTTACCCCACATAGTGATGGAACTTGATGAGAAGTCTTGTTAGACATGCTCTAGGACATAATGAAAGCCATCATAGCATATGATCATCATGTTTTGAGATCATCAATTAAGCATCAATTGCCACATCAGGAGCAGCTGCAGGAAAATCCTGTCATAAGAACAGTGTTATATGCATTATTTTCTTTTTTAAAAATATTTTTAATTCCCAGAAACATTAATGCAGCAGAATTGTGGATCTACAGAAAATCAGGCCATGTATCTTAGAGAATGAAAAGGACAAATGCACACATTTTAGAACAGTTTCAAGTGCAATGTGAACTTTTAAAGACATAACAAATTACTGAAGATCATATTAGCTTGAATTGTGGAAAGAAAAGAGCAAGAGATAGACAGAGATATAGATGTAGTTTGGAAGATCTACATGAGAATGGACACAGCCTGGCTTAGTGCACCATTAAGGTGAGGGATTGAAGGAGGTGGAGATTTATTACTGCCAACTTTCACACTGAAGATGGCACATGATGCTGATTTTTAATTCAGTGCAGACTCATTGCTAGAAAACATGCAGCTTTTTTTTTTTTTAGCGAGTTACTTTATTTTTACTTTATTACTTATGGGTAAACAGAAAGCTGTATTTATGCTTTCAGCAGCAAATGGCAATGTATCAAGTCTATCCAAATGCTGCCCAGCAACTTCCACAACAGCAACAGTCATTGCCCCAGAGCTTTAACAACAGTAGTAGTGATCGTGGGGCATCCAGGGAGAGACTTGTTGCAAGCGCCTCAAGTAATGAGGTAAACCCATTCTGTCTGTATTTAGTGTGTTTTTGTCAACATCCATGAACTTAATCCACAGATCCAGGCAGACATTTTGTAGTAGCTTGGTTTCAGTATTTACTTCTGCTGTATTAAGTAACTTGGGATGTATTGTGCAAAGTGGTTGTCATTTTTTCTCATATAACTGCAGAAAACATTTTACATCCAACAAATGTTTTTTGTTTGATGTTTTCATCCATTAGATTTTTTTAGCCTCACACTTTACTTATATTAGATGTTCTTTAGATTGATATTTTACATCCATTAGGTACAACTACAAACTTTTCCAGTACCTGTTTTATGTCGATGACTTGCCTCCATGATTCATAAAGCTTATGTGTTATTTTAGACTGTTCTTACAGACACTGAATTCAGTTCATTGTTTATTCTGAAGAGTACTGAAATTGTTTGCTAGTTATTCATTTGTACATGTTTGTAGTTACTTTCTGAACAGAGTGCATGGATAATAGTGAAATGTGAATGTTGTGTTTTATTTTATTTTACGTTTGTCAGCTTTTTCAATGTTAATTATGTTTGTTATATGCGCTGCGTATTTGTAGAATATCTGGAACAGAGTGAAAGTTGTATGATAAAGGGCAGAATGTCAGATGGGCCAGCATGCCAGATTCTTAACCCTTTGGAAATAAAGCCCTGCATGTCAGATTCTTAACCCTTTGGAAATAAAGATCAATCAATCAGTCAATTAGTCACTCCCTGTGAAACTTATGTGAGTTGTTTTACTAGCATTACTGTTTGTCCCTGTGAAACTTGTATAAAGGGGTTGCAAGTAGTACAGTTGTTGGGGAATTAGCTTCTTATTCAGAGTTGGAAGGCTAAGAATTTTCTACAGATGCTCAGAAGTCAATCCCAGCTGTTCAGAAAGGTACTTGATATATTGGTGTAGGGATAGCAGCCTCTTAATATCTCCCTGCAGGAGGAGCAACTCTTGGTTGCATTATACATGTCTGTTGGTCTATGATGAGATAAAAGGATATCATTGAAGGCCATTCTCATGACCTAGAGTAAGCAACTGATAAATAAGGAAATATGTATATTTGTGTTTCATTTTGTTCTTTGTAAGTGCCTTCATTTCAGTCAGGACATTCCCACATCTGCTCATCTGCCTGTTCCAGTTATCAGCAGAGAACTGGTGTTGTAAGGTAGCATAGTACTCCAAGTGGCAGTGACAATTTTCCTAGAGTTTTGCCAGGGCAACAGTTGTCTGGTCTGCTCTTTTTTTTTTTTGCCATCTCCAACTGTCAAGGGAAAACATGCACAGCAGTGCACACACATTTTGGGGGAGTCCAGGGGAATTTATTGTTGGAGGATTCATGAGAAAAAATCCTTGCCACTTCTGGTGGGATTTGAAACCATGACCTCCAGTACCTGAGACAAATGTCTGAGTTTGAGACCACACAGTGTATAATGTTTTTTAACTCTTTATTTTGAATTCTAATACTCACTGACCTTTCTTTCTCCATCAGCATATTGATAAGCTGTGAATATTGCTGATTTTTTGTTTGTTTGTGTGATTAGTTTCTGCTGTTTTTGGATATTCGTTATCAGATTAAAAAAAAATATACTCCTAATTTTGTACTGTTATCACTAACTGTAAGGGAACGGCCTCAAATTTTCATTAATTCAATCTCAGTTACTTATTTTGCCATCTTTGCATCATCTTGGAGTTTTGCATGAAAAATTCCTTACTGTGTACCTTGTGGTAAGATTTGTCCAGTTTCTCCATTAGAAGTCTCTACTGTTTTTTCATCCCCTTGCAGTTTATACTGGTCCTCAGTGCCTCGTTTTAACAACTTACATTTGTGCTACACAACTAATGTATAATTTCAACAGCACTAATGTTTAAACATGTGTTAAATAGTTGCTTATTGGTTCGTTTTTTGTTTTTTTCTCTAGTCATCGTCAGTTCTTCTACATCCACCATCTGATAGCAAGGTGCACCGCCACAGACGAAATGTGAGCGACACGTCTTTCTTGACTATGGGTGGGAAAGGCAGTGCATTCAGGTACTTGACATATTGTACAGTTCTGTTTAATGCTGTGGGATAGATTGATTAATTCTTATGCTTAACTTCTGTCATCCAAGTTAGAAGATTAATCTAACCAAACTGTGGCTTCACAGTCCAGTGTGATGAGTGAGACAAGATTATGATCTATGCCTGCCTGGCAGTATGCGAAGCCAGATTCCTCTGGAAGTGAGGACCTTCATTTTGAACAGTATTTCAAAGTCAAACAACACAGCAGTCATGTAATCTTTTTTTTTTTTTTTGGTTCTAGTTTTATATTTTAAATTTTCATTAATTTTAAATTAAAAACTTTGAAGTAAAAGTATAGGAGACCAAAGTAAAAGTAAATATGATGGTGAATAATGTCAGCTTTTCTATAAGGAAGGAAGAACAGAAACTCCCAGATCAGACAGAAAGACAAAAGAAAAAAAAAATCTGAGAAAAACGTGTAGAAAAGATGGCTTTTTTTTTTTTTTTATCAAACTGTGTCACACAAAGCCAACATATTCCTAATTACACTGACATATGGGAAAAATTTCACTAGGTGTAGCAGTGAGGAGAATAAAATGCCCAGATGCAGTACTGTAAAATCTGCTTTTGGTGGAGAGTTTTCATTGCATTTTTCCCATCCTGCTCTCAATTCCACAACTTAGTACAGTGAAAACACAGAGAATGTTTTCACTGAGCTGGCGGTTAAGTAACGGTAATCAGCTGTTTGGATTGATGAAGTGATGCTGCGGACATCAATAGTGAAATAAGAGTTTAAGTGAATAAAATGAACATTTGAAAACGTGTTTCACCCACAGTCCATTAAAGTAAGAGGCCTGGGTGTTATGAGGGGCATTCTCAAAAGTTTACAAGGCCACTAATGTTGGACCAGTGGGCATGGTTTGCAAAATGTTCCATATTCGTCAAGTGGCAACACCATGTCATATGGTAGCACTGTGCAGCACTGTGGCATTTGTCTGTTAAAGATGGAGAGTCAGCTGAAGCAGTAGTCCAGGCTGGAGGTTCACAATGTGATAAGATTTCTAAACACGTAGCAAGTGCCAGCTGTGAGGATTCATTGCCGGTTAGTGGAAGTTATGGAGGCAGGGTGATGGGCCAACAGCAGATTCCTGAACTAGGTGAATGGTAACTAGTGACAGAGCTCAGAATGATGGGCCCACAACAGCAGATTCTTGAACTGGGTGAATGATAACTAATGTCAGAGTTCAGAATGACGGGCCCACAACAGCAGATTCCTGAACTGGTTGAATGATAACTAGTGACAGAGCTCAGAATGATGGGCCCACAACAGCAGATTCCTGAACTGGGTGAATGATAACTAGTGACAGAGCTCAGAATGATGGGCCCACAACAGCAGATTCTTGAACTGGGTGAATGATAACTAATGTCAGAGTTCAGAATGACGGGCCCACAACAGCAGATTCCTGAACTGGTTGAATGATAACTAGTGACAGAGCTCAGAATGATGGGCCCACAACAGCAGATTCCTGAACTGGGTGAATGATAACTAGTGACAGAGCTCAGAATGATGGGCCCACAACAGCAGATTCCTGAACTGGGTGAATGATAACTAGTGACAGAGCTCAGAATGATGGGCCCACAACAGCAGATTCTTGAACTGGGTGAATGATAACTAGTGTCAGAGTTCAGAATGACAGGCCCACAACAGCAGATTCCTGAACTGGGTGAATGATAACTAGTGACAGAGCTCAGAATGATGGGCCCACAACAGCAGATTCCTGAACTGGGTGAATGATAACTAGTGACTGAGCTCAGAATGATGGACCCACAACAGCAGGTATGATGGACCCATAACAGCAGGTATGACAGCTTACAAAATGTGCATAAAACATGTGATACTGAAGAACAGACGAGTGACTGTGAATGAATAGACCATGACATCAGTCTGTCACACGGAACAATGTCCAGAATGATTATTCAGTTGGGATTTCGTAAGGTGTTTGCGTGATGGCTCCTGCGAGCCTTTATTGAGGATCACAAGGCAGAGAGACTGGCTTGTGCCCTGTCAATCCAGTAATAATATACTATTCACAGCCAAGACTTTTTGGGGCATATTGTCACCAGGTGACAAGACATGGATTCGCCAGAGCACTCCACTGTTGAAATGTGCAAGCATACTCATAGAATGGAAACATCAGGGCTGCCTATGAGCCAAGATCATGCCATCTGTTGACACAGTGATGGCTCAGAAAGGCCTGTTGTTGGTCAATTTCCTGGAAAGGGGACCAGCAGTTAATGCATATGTGTGTGGTGCAATACTGGAATGTTTATGAGCTGTCATGAGATATTGTCCTGGACCATTGACACAAGTTGTGTTGCTCATCCATGATATTGCATGGTCACATGCGGGCATTTTGATTTGGGAATTCTTGTAACATGTTCTGTAAGAGAATATGAACCATCCACTGTATAGTCCCAGTGAAACCCAAAGCTGTTAAGGAAAGTCTTGGTGGCCACAGATTTCAGAGTGACAAGAATATCACAGAAGTGTTCTGTGCCTAGACACCCCAGTCATCATGGCGGCTACATGAAAAAATAGTGTCCATTATGAAACACAGTAAAAAAAGTGTAAGGTAAAAATCCCCATTTACATGCCAGGCATGTTGGGGATACGGTGTCAGGCCTGTATTTCCATGACCTTTGGCACATGAAAGTGTAATGAGATCAGTATCACGCCTGGCCACATTTACTTTCCCAGATTTCTCTGGTACCCATTTTTAAAGGCCGGGTGGACCCAGGGGCCCTTTTTTTTTCTTTTTTGAGGTGCTCTAGAAAATAATGCACTGCTGGGACTTGAACTCGGTATCACCAGATTAGTAAACCGAGCAGTTCACCGTGTTACTCGTATGTCCGAATAAATTCTGTTCTTGAAGTAATAACCCTTGTATACGGGGGCACTGTGGCAAAGCTGTGGTCTGTATTTTTTAGTAATGGAAAAGATTATAGTGGTGAGTTTGGGACACTAGGAAAGAAACTTTACAAGGTAACAAAAGAACATTGTATATTTTGGCCTATTGTTTCATCAGATTTCAATAACAAACAGGAAAAGAAATGGTAATGGTCAGTTTTGAGCACTGTTGTCTTGTCATGTGGCAGAGCTCACTGCTGCTGTATTCACCTGTGTTTTAAGTTTATTTTTAACACCCATCTTGCTTAACTGGCATATACACATTTTTAAACCACAGCATTGGCATGTAAGTTCTTCCCATCTTGCACATCTCATGCTATAAACTTTATAGATTGCTTTCTAATCTCTTGTAGAGAGTAATGTACAGATTGAGCATAAAGTCTTTCTCTGATTTCAAACATTTATTGTTTATTATGCAATACTATGGTAGGTATAGATGTGTTTTTTTTTTTAATCAGGTTTTATTTCAACTCAAAAGGTGTGATACTGATCACGTGGAAACGGGAATTTTACCTTTACCTTTTACTTCATTTTTTTTTGGCTTCTTCCATGCACTTCACCATGTGCTCCACTTGTTGCCTGGAGAATGTTTTAGCAGTACATGATTTCTTGACATCTGCTCTCCCACATCTCTTTAGTCACTGTCACTAACACACCCGTTTTCCTTGCCTTCAAAGTGGCAGTATCAAGAACAGGTGATCAGAACATTTTGTCCTTTTGTTTACCACCATTAAAAAAAAAAAAAAGCCAAGATGGGTAATGTTTGATGATCGTGGTGTTGGACCACCCCTCCCGATCCGTTGGTTTGGAAAATTTGCATTTCAAGAGCCGACAGATGACTAAACCTCTGTGCAGCGCTACCGGTACAGAAAGAAAAAAAAAACCAAAAAAAAAACATAAACTATAAGAGTTGGCCTACACAAGGCCACAACATTCATGTTTCTGTTTAGCATTATTTTTAAGAAATCATTTTTCTTAATTAGAGAAAGACTTTATGATCACCCTGTAAAGTTAAAATGTCATTTCATTTGTGTCAGACTGAAGTTCTGAAATTTTTCATTGGTTTCTTTATCTTGTGAATAATTATTAAGATATGCACCACATCCATCCCATTTGATGCCTTTGTTTGAAGATCTTTACCACATCCATTCCACTTGATGTCTTATTTAAAGATCTTCACCACATCCATGTGACACTTTATGTCTTGCTTGAATATCTTCACATCTTCACCACATCCATGTGACACTTTATGTCTTGCTTGAATATCTTCACATCTTCACCACATCCATGTGACACTTTATGTCTTGCTTGAATATCTTCACATCTTCACCACATCCATGTGACACTTTATGTCTTGCTTGAATATCTTCACATCTTCACCACATCCATGTGACGCTTTATGTCTTGCTTGAATATCTTCACATCTTCACCACATCCATGTGACACTTTATGTCTTGCTTGAATATCTTCACATCTTCACCACATCCATGTGACACTTTATGTCTTGCTTGAATATCTTCACTACATCTGTGCCACGTGATGTCCTTTTTGAAGATCTTCACCCCATGATCATCTTACAACAAGTATTTGTTTCCAAGGGAGACTGTCATTTGAGTGATCAGCATATGAAGACATGTAATGACTGGAGAGTGGTTCAGATTTGTATGTTTTTATAATGGGTGCACTTCCACGGAATCCATTAAATTTTAATTTCAGGGGTTCTCAAAGGTTTGCAAGGCCTGTCTCTGCTGATCTTGCAGAGTGGAATCCATTTGGTGATGACAACTTTGGTGCAGAGGCAGATGATATGATGTTTGGGGAAGAATTTGATAAAATTCGTAGAGGCTCCAATACCAGTGAGTAAACACCACAGTCACATGTAACAGTCATGGCTGCATGCCAGTATGACTGTGTTTATGAGATAAGCCGTGTCATCTGTTATTTTGTTTTAATGGCAAACATGTCAAGGTTTAGGTAGCGGTATGTCATGCCAGTGAGCCATATTATGAGTTTGTTAGCTCCTGTATTTGTCTTGATCTGCTGGTGTACTAGGGGATTATGTGGTCTGTATCAGTCAAGATCACTTTTCCTTCTCCAGTTCCAGGAACCAGGTACCTATTTCTGCTGCTGTGTTGATTAGGATATCTCAGATCAGGACTGAGCATCCAATATCTTCATCATCAGTCCTCTGTACTCCCAGTGGAGCATAAGGCATCAGCAAAGATCCCCTGGCTAATCCTGTGTTGAGCAAGTTGGGATACCTCAAATCATGTCGTCTCACTTTCTTTAGTTCTTCTTGTATTGTACATATCCATGTTCCTAATAGCCTGCCCCTCTTTCTTTTTTCCTTAAGGTGTCCAAGTCAAGACATGTTCCATATGAAATGAGTTCGCTAATCATTTCACTACTTGGGCATACAGTGATAGCTTGAAATGCACATAGTAATCTTTGAACTTGAGTTTTCACAAATGAGGATATTTTTTTATGTTTCTTGACATCCAGCTATAGTGGGATCCTACCTCTCCATCTTCTTCTTCTGTGTTCGCCCAGAAAAGAGCAGTAATTGTGTTGTGTCACAGTTTACCACTCTATCTACTCTTTTCAGTCTTACTCATAATTCTTCTGCGTAGCTTATTTTTAGGGCTAGGTTTGCATTCCAGTTGATGCAGTGGGCCAGACTACTGTGTTTTAAAGGGGATGAGGGGAGCAGCACCGCTGGCAGGTAGTCATCATTAGCTGTTGCTTGAATGTTGTGTCCCTGGCTGCCTTCTTCCCTGTTCTCATCTCTGATCTACACTGTGAGCTGGCTAGGTCATACAGCTATATTAAATTTGATCAGTAATCTTTTATATTCTGTTTAAAATAATGCAGCCATTGATCAGAAATTATGTCCTGTTGAACTACTGTTTGATCCCAGAATATTGTCACACAGTGCTTCTCCATCCATTTCCCAGGATATTGTCACACAGTGCTCCATCCATTTCCCAGGATATTGTCACTCAGTGCTCCATCCATTTCCCAGGATATTGTCACACAGTGCTCCATCCATTTCCCAGGATATTGTCACACAGTGCTTCTCCATTCATTTCCCAGGATACTGCCACACAATGCTTCTCCATTCATTTCCCAGGATACTGCCACACAATGCTTCTCCATTCATTTCCTAGGATACTGTCACACAATGCTTCTCCATCTATTTCCCAAGATATTCAAGATTTCTCAGGCTCATGTTAACCCATTTGGTCCTGTTCTGCCATTCCTTTCCTTCACTCAACAGACTTCATTGGCCAACAGTTTTAATGTCTGTGTTTTGTGTGTAAGCTGACAAGAAAGCACCAGGTGAACTTACAGTTGGTTGAGAAAGTTAACAAGAAAACTAAATGCGAGGATTCAAGGTGGCCAAGTTTATAGTGTGTTGTTCTCTGCTTGCAAGGCAGTTGCTCATCTGAGATTCATGCCATTCATTCTCTTACTGTTTTTGTCTCTCTCTAATGTCTGTCATGTCTTGTGTTTTTTTGTTTGTCTGTAACGTTTGTCTTGTTTTGTGTATTTTTTTTGTTTGGGTAGGTTTCACAGCTTTACTGCTCAGATAATGAGTGACATCTACTTTCATGCACGTCCCTAGAAGAGTGCCATCTTTGCACTGCTGCAGTGACATCATGTAGCTTGTTGGCACTGTTTTGCCATCTGCAAGATGTTATTTATATTGTTAGTAATGATAATTTCAATTTACATGACAGTAGGACAGTTCATAGAGTTTCTATGGCAAGTTTAAGGCTTTCATTTGGATCCACATTTGTATTTGTTTGATGTATTTAAAACTGAGAAGAAATAACTTTGTGCTAATAATTCTAGTGTTCCATTTCCATTTGACAGGTATTTCAAATGTGAAGAGCCGTGAAGATTTAGTGATGTCTGGTTCAGATTCATCTGATCCATTTTGTAATGCTCCATTCAAAAGAGCAGGTAAGTTTATACATGCATTTTTAACTTCTTTGTTTATGATGCACATTTACATATATATTTTTCTTCTTATTTCTTACGCTTCTTGTTACTGCATGCTTATCATAAAGTTTCTCTGTGTTTAGTTTTAATAGATCCATTAAAAAAAAATTTTTTTTACTTTTTCTCTTTTTTTATACATGCCTGTTACTAATATTGTACACTAGTTTTGTTAACTTATATTTTCATTCTCTGACTTTTTAATGTGAATTTTTTGTAGCAACACAGAAAGTAGTCTTATTTATTACTGCTTGCAGGATGTAGCATGAATAATATATTTTTAGCATTTGACTAACAACTTTTCCTGGGGGGGGGGACACAACTTTGAATGATTGCAAGCATACCACAGTAGCCTGTCACTGTCAGCTTTCTTCAAAAGTATGTCAGTCGTTATAAGCACAAGGCAGGCCTGTCAGCACCTAGTGTTTGTTACTTAAGATTAAAATCACAAAGACTTTGCACGCTTAATTTTTGCATTGATTTTAGATGCTTTCTGTCCACTCGATCCATATTTTCTATGTTATCATCAATTTATTAAGCTCATCCCTGGATAAAGAGCTAAAGAGTAATTTTTGAGTATCTTCTATAAAGACAGTATAGAAGATGATGTGGTTGTGGGTAAGTTTTTATTTATTTATTTTTTTTTTCTAATTACCCGTTGTGACTTGTCAGAGTCCTGCATTTGTGAAACTGAGTTATGTATGATATTATATTATATTCAGCTAATGGGAGTTTTGTGTGCAGCACATATTGTCATGCAGGTACATGTGATTCATTTTCTGGGGTAGTTTTCCTCAACACACCTTGCAGAATGCCAGTCTTTTCATCCGAGTTGATTGAGGGGTGGCTATTATGCCATTGCTTTCAGTTCAAGAAGTCATGTCACTGCTAATTTGGCCACTTCCAGTCAAGGAGCACATAGTGAAAATTTGAAAGCAGACTTATAATAGTTCAGTAAAGATGTTGATCTGAGTCTAGCATAAAGTAAGAGAACACAGGATTAAACCTCGAAAAAAATCTTAGACAAAGCACTTTAGTGAGACGTGAGAGAAAGAAAAATCACAAGAGAATTACCTGGGATTCGAACACGGACTCTGGTTGGACGAGCAGCTGTCTAGCCACGAGAGAACAGCGTACTAACCAACTTTGCCAACTACCACCCCCTTGTTCAGCAAGGAATCTTGCATAAAGTGGTTCTCTTGAGAGGTGGATACTAAAAAAAAAAACTACATAGGAGTAGAAAACATGGCTCACACTGTGCACTGGTACAGATCTTAATGTTTTCTTTCAAAGGTCTTTATAGCATTAATGGAATATTTGCTATATATATGTTGATAATTATTACACAGGACACTGGGATAGGTTCATATGTGATTGCAGCACAAGATAACAGCTGTCTTAAAGTTTTCCTTTTATCTTTTCTTCTGCTAAACTAAGACCACAACATGATTTCTTATAACAGCCATCTCATATGAACCACATTAATGACTCAGTCACATGAACCACATTAATGATTCAGTCACATGAACCACATTAATGATTCAGTCACATGAACCACATTAATGACTCAGACACATGAACCACATTAATGACTCGCTCACATGAACCACATTAATGACTCAATCACATGAACCACATTAATGACTCAGTCACATGAACCATGTTATTAACTCTCTCACATAAACCATCTCAATGAAAAAAAAAGGGTGAAGGGAAGACACACCTTTTCTTAATGTGATATAAAAATTAAAGTGATATGAAGACATTTAGATGGAAGGCGTGAGAAAGGAAGCTATTTGTGAGAGTTTGTTTTGCTTTTTTTTTTTTTTTAAAACAAATTTTTGTTAGTCTTGCTGTACCCAACATTTTTTGGTTTATATTTTGTCCAAGTATGGTATTTAACATCCATTCCTTTATCTTTTATCTCACTTGAAAGTTTATTATTTGCTATAGTTTAGCACAGCACTGCCAGTATTTTTAAACAAATAATCTGTTTTTTTTTTCATGGTGCCTTTTTATTTGTCTTAATTTTGCATATAAATGCCATCTGTTACCATAATTTTCTAAGTTTGTCGCTGTAGCCAACACTAACTACAGAGAGTAGGAGGAAATTTCTGTGTGTACGCTCTGCCCATGTTAAGCATACTGAGAGCTGTTAGTTGCAATGAACAGAAGTAAAAGGTGCGTCATGGCACTTTTGGTAGTAATAAACATTAATTTGGCATGTTTTTGGGATCAGGTAGAGATGAGTAAGTTTGTTAGGAGGGAATGATAACATTTAATTGGGGAAGAGTAATGAAGTGAAAATCAGATTTTAATTTCTTCTCCCATCATACTTTGATGGGTTACAACATTTTTTCTTTATAATCTTAGCTTAAGTGTATCTTAGAGCATATTGATTTAAATTTTGTTGTTTTATACACACTAGTGTACAAAAAAAAAAAGACATCCATAGAATGTTTATTAATATTTGATATTTTTTGCTATATATATATAAAACAAATTTATGTACAGCATCTAAGCTCTTTTTAACTGCAGCTTTATATTCCACAAAGTATTGTAATTTGTAATTTTGTAATTTTCTTTATAGTCATAACTTAATGTGATCTTGGCAGTTTATGGTAACTTGAGGCTTATAGAAAATAAAAAGTAAAATCAAACTAGTGCTATATTTATATTTTACTTTTTATGGAAATTATTTTCTTTCTGGATGCTTCCATGCCCTCAAATTGTCAGTAAATGGTGCTTATTCCCCCCCCCCCCCCAACAAGTTTTCTTTCCCCATTTTACACCATGTTTTTTTTTTTTTTTAAAAAGCACTGCCAAGTAACATGTTACTTTCATGATTGACATGTTATTCTGTGTTGTAAGGCATTGTAAATGTTTCTGTGTAAACTGAAGCTTTTTGATGCTTTGATAATTTGTTGTTGGTTTAAAAAAAAAAAATTAGTCAGCCTTCTAGCAATATTTGGGATACTTTTAAACTGCTACACAACATCCATGGCACACAAATGTTTTTGTTTTCTTTTTTGTTTTTTGTTTTTTTGTTTGTAATAGTAAATCACTGCCATGCTGTTTTACTGGGAAATAATAACATGATGTCAATTTTTAGTAGTTTTATTAAAATTATAAACTCTAGACTACAGAACAAAACCATACGACTGGAGTTATATCTAATTTTTTTTTGTTAAGGATCTTAGTAGGTTAAGAGTTAATTAGTATACTTTCTGATCTGGTGGATGTGATCATGGATAATGACAGTGTTGATATCATTGTTAGATAAATCACTTGGTGTAGCCCCATGTGATTTGTGGCTTTGATTACATTTCTCTAATTTTTTTTTTTCATGTGAAATTGGTGAAGCCTATTTCAAAATATTTCACAGCCATTGGGAAGATGTTGTCAGTACTAGTTTAGCTAAAGATTACTTGATTTTAAAAGTTTAGGAAATAAACTTTTTAAAAATTAAAGGTAGTTTTTCATAACAAAAAAATTTGATATCCAATAGTTGGATAGTTTTTGATCAAAAGAAAATTTGATGTCTCATAGTTGGAAACCGTTGACATGAATGTTCCATTAGAAAAATTTATTTGACTGAACATTCAGAAGAAAAAAAAACACAAAAACTTTTTCATATTTTTATTATTATTGATTACAAAAGAAGGCTTTGATTAACTTTGAAGTAATGTGAGAATATTGTAAAGAAATGCAACTTTGGAGATAATATGATTAATATGATTTTCGTATATTTTTTTCTGGTTGATATTTTGTTTGTACTCTTGAGTGCCAGTTTAGAAAAACAAAAGCCAGTATAAATTGTACATCAGTGTCTGTATAAGTAGCAGCTAGTTTATTTATTTTTATTGGTTATGAATGATTTTGCATATAAAACGAGTTGATCTTTATGTGAGGGTACATAAATGACCTGGTCAAAACAGATGTGAACTGCTCAGTGATAGGATTTTACTTCGTTGTCGTCTTCTTATTATGGTATTTCAGATTTAAACTTCATCATTGATGGTTTGCTTTGTTTTGTTTTTCATTTTTTCAGCTTCTCAACTGCATTAATTTTTTTTTTTATACTCTTTCCAAAGAACAAATCCTAGACCTAAAAGTGTTCTTGCTTTTTTAAAAATATTCTTTACAAAGAACAAATCCTAGGCTTAAAAGTATTTTTGCTTTTTTTAATATTCTTTACAAAGAACAAATCCTAGGCTTAAAAGTATTTTTGCTTTTTTTAATATTCTTTACAAAGAACAAATCCTAGGCTTAAAAGTGTTCTTGCTTTTTTAAAAATATTCTTTCATTCATTCATTCATTCATTTGCATGTCCCTTGCGGAACTTTGCCTCCCAAACAGCACTCCTGTAGGCCTCTCGGTTGTGAGCAAGATGGCCTGCTGCTGTTGCATCCATTTCCAGATCGTCAACGATGTCTTGCAGCCATCTTCGTCTTGGTCTTCCTCTTTTTCTTTTTCCCATTATGTATCCTTCCAATACGGTCTTCTCTAAATTATCATGACGTTTAATGTAAAAATATTCTTTACAAAGAACAAATCCTAGGCTTAAAAGTATTTTTGCTTTTTTAAAATATTCTTTACAAAGAACAAATAGGCTTAAAAGTGTTCTTGCTTTTTTTTTCTTGTTTTGTTTTAGTTTCAATGTTTATTTTCAGTTCTGCTTTTGGGCGAAAGCTTATAATTTTAAATATTAAAATTTAGTGTAGCGCTGTGAAGAAACAAACTTTTGCTTTTTATAAGATGGCATTCTTATTTTTTTCTTTAAAATTTTGTGAAATGTTTTAAGAAATATTTAAACTTGTGGCAGAAAGAGCAAGATGCATGCTTTTATTTTCTAATGCTTGTTTTAGGTCAGTGGAATGCTCCTGCACAGTCTCTTATATTCTTTCGTTAATGACATGGTCAGTTTTATTTTGTGTTTGCATATGTCACATTTATAAAGCCCACTGCCTGATATACTTCGAGAGAATAAGTTCCAAACGCATTAAACAAAATTTTGTCATTGCATCTTCTTGTATCTTGGATTATATATGCATTAGCTCTTGTTTTCTGTGGGGACAGTTTAAGCACTGATCAGATTTAGCTAGAAGTTATGACTGTAGAATCTTTGTACTGGTTCTAACCTTTTTTTAAAATAATGATGTAGGAATGAATATTCTGCTGGTAGTATTTCTGTGAATTTTTATTTTATGAAACTTTGTTAAAAAGAACACTTTTAGGTTCATGCTCTTTTTCTGTATATTTTAAGTTCATAAATTAGAGTTTGTGGTGCAGATTAAGTAATTGTAATATGCAGTAAAGGTCCATAAATTCTAGAGTATGTTGTAGTTCAGCAAGCTGTGTTGATAAATTCTTCCTTGTTTTATGATCGTATGGTGTGAGGATTTGTGTCAGTAAAATCTAGAGTATAGTGTAATGTTAAAACTATTTAAAACAAAAGTAGGAACAGCTTTATTTAATAATGAGACCAAGTGTGACGTTTCGGTTTACACTTTGATCATACAAAAACATAAAAGGCAAAGCGATAGGGAAAGAAGATAAAATGAAACTCGTTAATCAGTGAAGCTGCTGCTACTTCTGTTTTAAACTGTTTTAACATTTTGTTATCACAACTTTACTGTAGTGGCTTCATGTATAGTTTTATACATACTTAAACTATTAGAGTATAGTGTAGTTCAGCAAATCATATCAATAAATTCTGCTTTGTTTTATAATCACACCTGTTATGGTGTGAAGATTTAAGTAAAGAAAAAAAAACCTAGAGTATACTGTAGTGCAGTAAGCCATATAACTAAATTCTGCCTTGTTTTATAATCACACCTGTTATTGTGTGAAGCTAAACCCATAAATCCCATTTCATTGTACAGTCTCAGTGTGACATGCAGGCCCATAAGCCTTAAATGCTGTCTAGAAGTATGGTACTTCAGGTTTTAATTCATGGTATAGCTCTCAATAGTTGTAACACATAGTTTTGATCCATAACATTTCACCTTATAATGTAGTACAGCAGTGTAGTATGTATTTTTGACTGTAGTATTTAGCTCTTGAGGTTCTGTGTGTTGTATCTCATGAAAGTGTCTGCTAACCTGTCCTAGACAATCTCTCCTAGATGCCATCTGGTATGTTCTTAAATGCTTTCATCTGCGGCTTGGTCCAGCTTCAACATCTTTACTCAATGCTAGTGATATAATGACATTATGAGAATGAAGCCAAATCTAGCAGCAGTGATGACACCTGAGAGTTGGGGGGGGGGAGTAGCGAGAACACATGACATGCTATGGAGGTGGATTAAAGAGCAGTAAGACACCACACCCAAAGTGATAGGTCTTTTCAATGTTGTATTAACTCTTAAACTCCTTATTTCGAGTTTATAATCTCAGTCATTCAGTTTTAGCATGTAGTAAAACGTTCTCCGCTGTAAGCCAATTGGCTGCTTAATCTGGCCCTGGGCCTGATTGCTTAAGTCAGGCTGTGAGTTCAAGGGAGTTAACTAACATGTGGTACACATTTATTTTCCCAGGCAAGAAGTGGTAGAAACACTGACATGAAAAAGACCAGAGTTTGAGAAATTTGAGTGGCAGTGAATCCTGGATGGCTTGCCGATTTCCATCTTCAGCCATTGGATTATTTTTCTTTTTTTAAAATTTTTTTTGTTATGCATTGTTACAGTAGTTATACTGCACTACATATTTACATATATTTTTTTTTAAAAATGGTATCATTTTAGTATAGAATAGCCAGTAGCATGACAATATATGCTGTTTTTGTATGTGTGTGTGTGTGATACTTGATTTTTGACAGTTTCTCAGAACTGATACAAGGGTCATACCAAAAGTCATGAGCAAAATTTTTTTTAAAATCACAATTTATAGAGAAAATATAAATGTATCACCTTAATCTGCATCATTTTCTTCACTTTTCAACACAATCTCCATTTATATGCACACATTTTTTCCATCACTCTGCAAGTTTGAAAATACCCTCCTGGTAGATTTCCGTTCCAGCTGACCGATGGTACAGACGCACTGCTTTCTGGACATTCTCTCCTGTGGGACCCAGCTGGCACAAACTTTTATATAGCCTAGGGTTTCAGTCATTTCCTGTACTTCATTGTATCCTATTCCAAGAAACTGTGACATGTCTGTCTTCTTTAATGATGTCATCAACCCTTTCCACATTGTGTTCAGTGGAGGCAGTTCATGTGCAACTGCTGCAAGGCATGTCTTGGATGCTCGTGTTTCCATCTTTTAAATGTTTCACCCACTTCCTAACACTGCTAACCCCCATACACACATCTCCATAAGCAAGTTGAAGTCTTTTGTGAATTTCAGCAGCGGGGATTTCCTCTTTAACGAGGAACTTAATAACAGCACGTTGATGAAACGAAACTTCAGCACCCACCATTTTGTTTATGCTCTGCTTGGTCACATGACACATGATGATGATGTCATGTGACCTCTAAATGAAGTGCAAAAGATGCAGATTAAGGTGATAGATTTATATTTTCTCTATAATTCTGAATTTCAAAAAACTTTTGCTCACGACTTTCAGTATGACCCTCATAACTTGAGTTTATTTTCAAGGATTGAAGAAGTGAGCTTTTAACCCAGGTGATGTATTTGGAAGAATGAAGCATAACATATTGACTTTGTAAAGATGGTTTTTTATAAATCATGATTCTTAGAATATTTAAAAAGTTTAGGACTTATTTCCTGCATGTTCATTGGTCGGCCTTAAGTACTGTTACCATTGGCTTTTGGGCTAAAATAGCACATGAAAATGATAATGAGGATTTCTTGAAAAGAGTGGTCATGAAAGGGAAATAAATCACCAAAGTCTGTTTTAGGTAAGGCTGTAAAAAATGTTTTTGGGTCAGTATGTATGCAAATAATTCTTTCAGAATTCTTTGGTCATTCAGTCTATCCTGGAAGAAAAAAAATGTAGAAAGGTGTTCCAAAAATGTATTTATGTTAGTTTCTAAAGGACAGAGTAAAGTATTCCAACATTGTCCTTATATGACAGATTCTACAAGACATGCTAATATGTTCCAACAGTGTATTTATATGACAGATTCTTAGAAATTCCAACAGTGTATTTATATGACAGATTCTTAGAAATTCCAACAGTGTGTTTATATAACAGATTCTTAGTTTTCTATGAAGTTTTACTGTGATGATGTTCCTTGCCTCTGTATCCATTTGCTGTTCTTGTTACATTAAGTTTGAGGTTGCTGTTTGAGCTGAAGGTGACCACATGATAGATATTTAATTTTTTGCTAGTATTGTGAGTTATTTTACAACTGCTTATTAGCAATAGTTATACAAAATGATTGATTAGCAAAACATGTTTATGTTTGCATGCTGGCCATGCGCATGATGTAAAGTGATGTGATGTCCTTGTTTTGCCAGTAATTTGAGATTGTGATTGTTTTAACTTGTCCATGACGGAAGAATAATGAGATTGTGTAAATATAATTGCTTTTCTTTTGTTTTGATACTTTATGTTATTAGGCACTTATTTTGTTTGATTTTATGTGTTTGTTTGATTGCATGTATGTAAGTATTTAACACAGATTACATCAGTAAACTGTCTTCGTTTGATTGCATGTATGTAAGTATTTAACACAAATAACATCAGTGAACTATTTTTGTTTGATTGCATGTATGTAAGTATTTAACACAGATTGCATCGGTGAACTGTCTTAGAGACTTCATATATTGTTTTGTTTTTTTTTTTATTTTAAAAAGCAAATAAATGTTTTTATGCTGTTTTTTTTTTTTCGGGTGAGAAACTAGTTTGTTAAAAAAAAAATTTGAGTAATATCAGTTGCATTATGTGCGTATTGGTATGAAAGAAGTGTCAGAGCATTTTATTAACTGCATTTGTTTTACCTTGACATATTTTGAAATGTCCACAGTATTGTACTGCGAAAACCTTGCTTGCATTTTTCCTTCTCATGAACTGCTGATTTCATTCTTTTCCTTCATAGTTATTTGTTATTATCACAGCTGTTTATCTTTGTATAAACTTTTAATATAATGACACTTTTCTCATAAGCTGTAAAGCTATCATCATAAATTTAGTAGACAGCTCTGTGTATTAGATAGATGTCTCAGAGTGAATGTGTATTAGATAGATGCCTCAGAATGTGTATTAGATGTCTCAGAATGTGGTTAGTTTAGCTACACACAAAAAACAAAAACCTGGCTGCTCAGTGCATGAAGTAATTTTTTCACCCGTAAGCATGTTTATATTGAAGAAATGTGCCTGGTAGCCTGTAAATTTAGTTCCAGCATGAAAACCTGGCACAGCTTCAGATTGCTTGTGTTTTTTTTCTGGTGTTTGGACTGACCATGTATTATTTCCTATATACTACGGGCTTGTTGGAAAACCATTTATGTTGACCTTTTAAATCCAGAGGTTGTATTTCAGTCAAACCATAAGTCCAGAATATCCTGGAGAAATGGAGGGACAGTGCAGTAGCACTCTGAGATCAGACACTGACTCTGTGATCCTGAATTATTCACCAAGAATTGCATTATTTCAAAGAAAGTCTAATAATTTATTGGTGTACTTGTTATATGATCCCTGTATCTCATGCAGTAGATCAAATAAAGTTTACATTCAAGTATGCGGGAAACCGAGCATATGATACATTTTTGTTTGAAATCTAAGAGCTGTTTTTAGAGCAGCATGAAAAGATTTTTCAGTATATATTGTACAAGCATGCTTTTCTCAATCTTTCAGCTGTCTGTGCTTGTCAGGATAGGGTTGGGTGTTGGTGGGGGATTTACAGAGTGGTGGTGTTTTTGTTGACAGCGATGCACAAAGAAGATTTAAAATTTTATATCATTTTTTTGTAGTTTTGTTTTGTATTTCATGCATATCACTCATATAAAGTACAAATAACTCTTGGTGTGTTGTTTACTGCTCACTTTGGTGAGGATTTCATGTGGCTGAAATAACACTGTTTTTATACACGAAGCATTGCTGTAATTCGGAGATTGGCACTTTACTATGAAAAGCGTGAAAATCAAAAGGGATATAACCAGTGCTCTTTTTTTTTTGATAGGAGTGACTCGGTCAGCTGCCTTTTGTCTACAAAGAGGCTGGATGCCACCCAGTGTGTGTAGCTGACGGGCCAAACTCATTTATGTAGCTAATCATGAACATAATAATAAAATATAAAACTATGAATAGTAGTTATTTATATAATAATGACATCATGATGCAACCTCCAGGTCACAGGATGCTGACCCCTGCTGTACCTGACGTCCTGTTCTGGTAAACATTGATATCCTGTTCTGGTAAACATTGATATCCTGTTCTGGTAAACATTGATGGTTTTCTTTCTTCATTCACATTGATGGTTTTCTTTCTTCGTTCACATTGATGGTTTTCTTTCTTTGTTCACATTGATGGTTTTCTTTCTTCGTTCACATTGATGGTTTTCTTTCTTCGTTCACATTGATGGTTCTCTTTCTTCGTTCACATTGATGGTTTTCTTTCTTCCTTCTGAATATTGTTGGTTTCCTCCACTGTTTCATGCCACCTCCTCAGCCCATTCATTTCTTCTTTCCTCCCACTTCTTCTGTTTCCATGGAGTTTTCCAGTTGTAGTCAGATTTTTTAATTTCTGTCTCCTTAAGACAGGTCAGAAGAATTTGTGTTGTCTTTCCCTTATTACGGTTGTGTGCCGAGTTAACAGCTGCATTTGGGGCCAGGGGGTACAGCTGTGGGTCGATTTGGCCATAAGTTAGTTACTGTTAGGGGAGTTACTAAACATGCTACAAAATGAATAGACAGGTTTTTTATCATTTTAAAATACTAATAGAATGCAATTGAGCACAGTAACTGTGTGTAAATTAATTACAAAATATGAATCATAAAATGTTAAATGATTAGCATTACTGTAATAATTTTTCAGTGACACACAAAAAATGTACATACATATGTACACTCTCATGCATACATTTTGTAGACACCAAATGGTGATGCAGTGTCCTAGTTCGTCTCTTTCTCTTGTCTTGTGGTGAATTTGTAGTGTATGTAGAACAGTAAATGCTTGTAAATTAATCACAGAATAAATCTCAACACTTAAAACAGTCCTATTGGACTTCAGCTATAAGTAGAAGTGGCTGTAACTTGGTTGGTTGTAAGTTGGCACATGGTTATTTTTAATTAACTTTCAGTGTTATGCAATTTATCTTAGAACTTGTTTGTTTTTTCTGGCTGTGCAGGTTTTTGATATTTCTATCAAATCACAGCTCTGTAGCTGTCAGTTTTAGTTTCATCAGTTTGTTTATTGCCCAAGTCTCACAAGCACAAAGTACTGTTGTGATATTACAATTGTGATATTACAGATTATTTAAGACAATTATTATGAAAAAGTACAGCTGTGGAATGTGAAAATGTGTCCTCTGATGAGTATCACATGCAAGTAAATTTGTGCTCAAGTTTTATTTATCTATGCAGTAAAAATGTTGTATTTCAAATTATAAATGAAAATATACCTTGGACAACTAAGATGGCCAGTGAGAAATGCCTGACAAAGAAAGAGTCCACTGACAGATAAGATGAGCAGAGGAAAGTTAACAGAAGCCACTTAGAAACAAAAAAAGGAATTTTTATAAAATTGTTAGAAAGCAAGAAAAAACTCAGTGAATATTTAATAGGAAGATGAGGATCTGAAGACATTGTAAAAACAAGAAAGATAAATTGGGGATTGAGGTTTAGGCAGATGAGAGAATGTTATGGCTGATCTGATGCAATGGCATAATAAAAAATCACCAGTAGAACTAATTGGAAAATATCAAAGAATGACATGTGTTGCAAAACTGGTATGGCACTTGATGATGATGATCTTAAAGAATTGTGCACTTAATAAAGAGAATGAATAGTGTAACAATTATTCCATGCTAAAAAATTTTACCATTTGAGACTGGTTTTTTCCAAAACTGACTGGCCACAACTGAGTTTTGTTTATCAATTTTGAACTATTCAGTATTGTGATTTATCAACCTTAAATCATGTATATTTAAGAAAATAGCAGTGAAGCCTTGCACATATCTTCAAGCTAAAGTATAAGAAAATAGCAGTGAAGCCTTGCACATATATTCAAGTTAAATTATAAGAAAATAACAGTGAAGCCTTGCACATATCTTCAAGCTAAAGTATAAGAAAATAGCAGTGAAGCCTTGCACATATCTTCAAGTTAAATTATAAGAAAATAGCAGTGAAGCCTTGCACATATCTTCAAGTTAAATTATAAGAAAATAACAGTGAAGCCTTGCACATATCTTCAAGTTAAATTATAAGAAAATAGCAGTGAAGCCTTGCACATATCTTCAAGTTAAATTATAAGAAAATAACAGTGAAGCCTTGCACATATCTTCAAGTTAAATTATAAGAAAATAGCAGTGAAGCCTTGCACATATATTCAAGTTAAATTATAAGAAAATAGCAGTGAAGCCTTGCACATATCTTCAAGTTCAGTTATAAAAAAAATAGCAGTGAACCCCTGCATATATCTTCAAGTTCAATTATAAAAAAATAGCAGTGAACCCCTGCATATATCTTCAAGTTAAATTATAAGAAAATAGCAGTGAACCCCTGTATATATCTTCAAGTTAAATTATAATGCATATCTGGTGTTTAGGTTTTTGAAAAGCAGTTTTTTCCCCATCAATCATTTGAACTGCAGTTGTCTGTAGCATTTGACAGAAGATCAATTTTTGCAGTGTAATTGATCATCAGTTTAATGAATTCACTTGCTCAGATACACATTGTGCTTTCAGTTTAGCTAACATTTTGATTTTAAGTTGTTTGCATCACTGGTCTTCTTTTTTCAATATCTTTCATCCTTCCCATATCAAGTAGGGCTTACAGTGTCTCTTATCTTGGTCTCATCAAGGGATTTGATGCCGGTCATCTTAGTCTCTTGCGTCAGTGTGCTCTTTAGGGTCTCTTGAGGTTGACCTTTTTTTCCCAGTTGTTTCTCATTTGATAGCTTGCTTTGTGATTCTCTGACTGTTTCTTCTCATCATGTCACCTACATACATCCACCTTCTTTTCTTGATCACTGCAGAGACTGTTTGCTGCATGCTCATTTCTCTTGTTTCTGCTTTAGTCTTGAATTTGTTCCACTGTATACAGAGTAATTTTTCTTATCATATCTTATTTGCTTTCAGATGTGTCTGATTAGCTGTCTGTTTCTTCTGTTATTTTCCAACTTTCATGTGTGTACTGAAGGATGGGTATTAATTTGAGCTGAGTATCCTAAGCTTTGTTCTGGTGCTTAGTAGTTTTGAGTTTGATATTTTTGCAAGGTTCTTAAAAGTCAGTATTGCCTTTGCTATTTTGGTTCTAACTTCTTTCCTCATGTCTCCTTCCTGATCCTTGTAACTTCTGAGTTGTACAAAATGATCTACGTCTTCTGTTGCCGTTCCTTCCAAACATACTTTGTTCCCATGCATGGCTATATTCTTCATTATTTTTGTCTTTTCCTTGTTGATCTCAAGTCCTGTTGTGCTAGGCATTGAGAGCAGAACATCTTTTTTTTTTTTTTTTGCTTGCATCATTTCCACTAATAAATGCCATATCATCCACAAAATCAAATTCTCTTGGGTCCCCAGTACACATTCAGTGCTAGTATTTCCAGTACATTTTCATTATAAATGTAAAAAAAAATCCTTTTTTTTTTTCATTATTTCCAGCATTTTATGTTTTTTTTTAAAAATAAAAATCCAGAAATTTAGCCGCCCTCCCTTTTTTTTTTTTTTTAAGATAAACTTATGAAAAATCTTATTTTATTTGAACATAAATGTGACTGCATTTATTGAACTCGGTAGCATGTGATTGTGAAGGTCCAGTAACTTCATGAAAGAATGATTATGCTCTGAATTAAGGGTATTCACAATGAACTGGAAATTTATAAAACTGAATATTAAAAATGTGTTTTGTAATAAAAGATGTAGTTCTAGATTGTTGTTTTTTTTTTTTTTGTTTAGTGAGTTACAGGCTGATGATTTTGTTGTGTACTTTTTGTTTTGTGTGTGTGTTTTCCTGATGAAGCTTTAGCTGTTGAGCTGGAGTTAATAGGGAATATTTCATTAATAAATTTTAGCTGCTGAACTGGAATTAATAGTGAATATTTCATTAATAAATTTTAGCTGCTGAGCTGGAATTAATAGTGAATATTTCATTAATAAATTGTAGCTGCTGAACTGGAATTAATAGTGAATATTTCATTAATAAATTGTAGCTGCTGAACTGGAATTAATAGTGAATATTTCATTAATAAATTGTAGCTGCTGAACTGGAATTAATAGTGAATATTTCATTAATAAATTGTAGCTGCTGAACTGGAATTAATAGTGTATATTTCATTAATAAATTGTAGCTGCTGAACTGGAATTAATAGTGAATATTTCATTAATAAATTGTAGCTGCTGAACTGGAATTAATAGTGAATATTTCATTAATAAACTTTAGCTGCTGAACTGGAATTAATAGTGAATATTTCATTAATAAATTGTAAATTATCCAAACAATATTAACAGTTTGTGTTTTATTAATAAAATGGTAGCCACTGAAATTAACTTAACACAAATTATGAGTAGTGTGTAAGTACAAAAGTATCTTTTCTATAAAAGCATATGTAGCATGTCGAAGATGGTTTAGAGTGGGAAGGACTGTGTAGCAAATACAACAGCTTATTGCAGAAAGTAATGTAAACTTGAAGTAAACACAAGTGTTGTATGCAACATGTGAAATACCTTATAGATAAGGGGAGTTTGTTTCTTTGTATGAATGAACAATTGAGAGAACCCTGTGAATCTATGAGACGCATTTCTTTTAATACGGAGAAGTGTTTTCAGTGTTTAAAGCATAACCATTGAAAGTATGCACAACGTATAGTAAAATAATAGGGATATGACGACGAGATATTTCACTGTTTAATCAAGAAGATATTTTACATTTTTTTAATGGAAAAGATTACAGATTTGTACAAAATGATTTAGTTGTAAAGAAGGAAAGAAAACAATATTGAAAGAAATTGATGGAAGCATGATGAATGAAAGAGTGCAAGTTAAGAATGTAATGAAGGAAAATATGATACAGACTGAAATAAAATGAAAGAGGCTAAATAATGGAGAGATTTCAGTTTGATACAAAATAATGATGGCATGCACAAGCATGTAGCAGCTAGGAATCACTAAACAGATGCTATCTCTGTCAGAAATATAGCACAATATATATATATATACATATAGATTTAACTATTACAATAACAGAGAGTGAAGGATATTTGATTATTACAATAACAGAGAGTGAAGGATATTTGATTATTACAATAACAGAGAGTGAAGGAGCTTTGATTATTACAATAACAGAGAGAGTGAGGGAGCTTTGATTATTACAATAACAGAGCGTGAAGTAACTTTGATTATTACAATAACAGAGAGTGAAGGAGCATAAAACAGAGAATTATCAATTCATGAAAGAATAGAAAAAGCAAAACTATACCAGCGGTGTAGTCGATCCAGTCCCTTCAAGTTGTAGTGTAAAAATGAACGGTGTTGGGATGGTATTTGAAGTTGGTGTCATTTTATATGTCTGCCATCTAATTAATGTAAATTATATGTAATCCACATGTCACCGTGATCTTGTAGGCTCATGTTACCCTGACCAGGGCTGGGTAAGAGGTAAAAGATGGAGGAAGTTACAGAGATAAAATAATGGCTACTAGTTACATGTTGAGGTCACGTAACTTCAACAAAAAAAAAAACAAAAAACTCACAGAAGACATCAAAAGCTGATTTAGTGGAAGGTCATGAAGAGCAAGTGGCCAACAGTGATTTAGATTGGTGGACTCAGCTTAGTTGGGTGGGCTGTGGAAATAAAGAACAGAGCAGTTTAGAAGACCAGTGCAGTCCAGCGTTCCTTTGGGGTAGGGCTCAGTGTGGTGGTGGTCGGCAGCAACACTTAAAGAACATTATATTCTGCATGTATCTTTTGATTTCTAAGAGCATTTGTAGACATTTTTTTCCCCCCATAGATCATTCTTGCCTGTGCTTTGTTTTGTAAATATGTCTTCAAAATTCCATTTTTCTGATCGTGTGTAACACGGTTGTTTTTTTTTTTTTTTTTAAATAGCTGTCAAAAGTGAATACATTAGTATACCCAAGTAGAAAGATTTGTTTCATGCTATCTAATTTTCAAAGAGAAAGAATCTGTTGCTCGGATTTTTTTGTGGCTTTTAGGAGTTGAATCAGTTCAGGCACATAAAATGTAAATGTTATTATTCCAGCAACCAGAAGTAAAAATAAGGAAGAGTAATGAGAGATGTGAGAAAAAAGGATGACTTAAAGAAAATGAATGAAAGACTGACAGAGCACCGTGGGAAGGACTTGCAGAGAACTTATCAAGTTAGGTTGTTAAGAAGTAATAATTGTAGCTGTATCATTCTTCAGACATGGAGTTTTGTGAAGGTTATTTATGCAGGTCATGGCGTTAAGAGTGCCATTTACATGAGTAATGACCTGTCATTAATGTGGGTGATGGTGGCCGACTTAAAGGACACTTAGAGTAATTATTTTTGTAAAGATGTCTGTTACAGATATTGGCAGTCCATATGTTCATACATTCTCAAAATGTCATCAGTGAATCTTGTTTGAATGTACCAGCTTGAATAGTAAGGACAGCAGATAAATTTATAGATGTAATGGTGATAGATAACTTTCATTCTACTTTTCCACACACACACACAAAATATGTGGCTTCTTAGGAATATTTCTAAGCATAAATTATGTGATAATACAATTTGAAAAAAAAAGAAAAGCAACAGACAATATTTTGAAGAAATTAAAAGTGCAATTGTCCATAGACCTAAACAAAAGTAATTTTATTAAAATTTAGTTCAGTAATGTAACTTAACAATCAGAAACTACATAGGATATTCCTAGTTTTATTTACTGAGAATATTTTGCAGTTACTTTATACACATAATTAATTCTACTTCTCTAGAAACAAAGATTTCAATAAATTTTGTACACAAAACTGTTCCTGGTTAACCGTTTTTTTTGTGTTTTTTTTTTCAAAGATTTATAATTGAATGAGTTTCCGTAGAAAGTTGCTGGCTATTACTAGCAACATGGAGAGTGAAGGAATTCCATTTCTCTGTATATTTGAATCAGCTGCTCAACAGTGCTTCGTACAGACTTGTTATTTAAGTGCTTTCATTTTCCACCTAATATTTTACTATATCTCAGGTAATCACTAAACATCCAGTTCTGAAACATTTCATTTTTCTGGTTAGAGCTAGAGTTCAATATTTATAACACTCAAAAAAAAACAAAAAAAAAAGAAAGTGTAAGTTCTGTATGTATTGCATGTTTTGATTAAAAAAAAAATTGCTGTTGCCTTTTCAAACCATCTTTTTAATTTAGATATTCTACTGATGAACGTAGATTTGTTTCTGTGGTTAGTTTCTCGTGCTAATGTGAGTTATTTATCTTTGCAGAGAAGCCAAAGGCTGATAGCAGTGCCAGTGAAAGCAGCTCAGATGAAGAAGGAAAGAAAATTAGATCAAAGGAAAAACCCAAACCACAAGAGTCAGGCTATGGAGAGCAACCAGCAGCTGCTGCAGAGTCTCAGAGATTGGTTGAGCCTCGGTCTAGAGATTTCCTTGGTGCAGGCCCGTTACGAGCTGCTCTTGCTAGAACTAAGTATTCTCAGTTGATAGATTCTGATGATACAGAAGAGCAGGATGAAGCTAAAGATAAACAGAGGTCACATGATGATGATAAAAAGGACATCAGACCTCTTATCCAAGATAGTGTACCTCATATGGGGACAGCTAGTGCGGGCAAAATAAAACCCGACTCAAGGGATCGTAAAGAGTCAAGCTCTTCTTATGCAGATGATGACTTTCCTTCCAGTAAAAGGATACAGAAGAATGATTTTGGATATCAGGAGCTGGATGATGAGTTTGGATCTCGGCCTGTGGACTCCACTGGGCTGGTGGCAGCAAAGCCAAGTTGTATTGACAGTGAGAGTGTTCAGTTTGTCTCAAGTTCTGATCGTATAGTAGGACATGAGTATGGAGTTCGTCCTCTGCTAGATGATGATGAGCTTCAAGATGCTTATGGTGGTCAGGGCCAAGTGTGGGCCAGGTCTGGTGGCGAGGGTCATGCTGGTCAGTTTTTTTACACAGAACATCATGGAATGACAAATCAGGGCTTAACTGGGCTGTCAGACCAGCATATGATTGGTAGATTACCAGATCATGTCAAAAACCAAACTGCTATGGCCTCAGAACCAGCAGAAGCTGACGTTGTTGATCATGCTGCCATGACAACTTCATCCTCTTCTGTGGTGTCCCCAGAGCTGGATGCAGGCTTTGATGTCTTCTCTGCTGCACCGTTTAAGCCTCGTTCATCCAAGAGGTCAACCCCTGCATCTGCTGTGGCTTCAGGTACATCATCAGTCAACGTCCAGTCATCTGATGTTTTTGATGGGGCTCCATTCAAGCACAAAGTATCAAAAAGCAATAATTCATCCACTGTCACAAGTCCTGGTAGTTCTCACTCAGTCACTACCAGCTCAGGAAACTTCAGGAAAACTGAACACCAGCAAGATATCTTTGGAAGTGCACCATTTAGAACGTCCCTTACACCAAGTTCTACAGGTCCATCGTCAAGCACTGTGTCTCCTTCTATGGAGAATGGTATGTACATAAAAACTCCAGATGAAGCACAGCCTGGAAGTTTGCCTGGTGCAGGCAGTGCAGTCTCAAACCAACCAGTTTCCCATATTATGGGCCCAACTGGTGGACAGTTGACCCATCAAACTGAAGCTGCATCAGTCAGACCTACCGTGCGGTCACAGAGTGGCTCTAGCTTTGACTATAATTCACAAATAAAAAATGGCGTGAGCATGGAACCGCACACTGTGTATTATAGTAAGCCTCCATCTTCAGACCCAAAATCTCCAAATGAAATTCCCATGGGAAACATCCCAGAGGACCCTTTTGGGGCAGTTCCCTTAAACAAGGCCATGAAACGTTCTGCAAAGAAGATGAATGTGAAACCACAAGTCTCTGCTTCCATTCCACCATCATCTGCATTCACAGCCAACAGCTTTCCTCAGACAAATATTTCAAGCCAAGATGTGGACTCAGATGTTAGGCATGGCCAGCACCAGTCAGTAATAAATACAGCACAAAGACAAGGTCAGTACTATGCTGTTAACTCACCCCTGGACATCCAGCCACCACCTGACTACAGCCAGCACAGCATGCAAGCAATAACTCAGCCACATTATCAGACTTCTGCATACATGTTAGGCCAACAGCAATCGCAGGTTATGGGAGCGCCCACCAATCTTCCATTTGCCCAGTACTACAGCAATCAGCAACCGCTAGGCAACTTTCAACAGTTGTCTCCAGAAGCACTCCTTCACAGCCAGCAAGTTTTATCCATGCAGTCCCTCCAGGGCATGATAAATAGGACGGGAGCCACTCATAGCCAGCAAATCCCAGTCCAGCAGACTTTTCACCAACAAAACCAGCAGTACTCACTGAACCAAACAGGCCAGCAGGGCCCTCAGAAGAGCATGTACCCTTCAGCTGCCAAACAGCTGAGCGTGTCTGCACAGGCAAAGTCTTTTGCCCAGCGTCCTGGTGACCTTCCGATGACTTCAGCCACTGCCCTGCCTCAACCCCAACAACATTCACAGCAAATGACATGGGACTCAGCTGCACAGGATGATGCTGACTGGGACACTATAGGAAATTATGATGATGAAAGTAAATACCAGAGATTAAAAGCAAGGACAGTCAACAAACGTGTCAGTAGAGATGTCAGTATCTCAGCATTTGCTAATATGAGTTTCAATGATGAAGATGAGTTCTCTTTGGGCTCACCCTCCTGCGACTCGCCATCTGGTGCCCAGGAGATGGCAGTGTCCTCACAGAATGTTTACATGTCCAGCTATCCACACGGGGAAGCCTTACCAATGAACAGTGAGGTTGGCAAAGCCGTTGTTGCAACTGCTCCAACAGGTTATGACTCGGGCACTTGGCCTCGCAAACATCGTCGTCATCAGGCCAAGGCGGAACCTTTCTCTGTGAGCAAGAAGTGATGAATGCTGCGTCTTTTTAAGAAATGTTGACTTTTATTTGGAATACATGAATTTGTCATTTTTCCCCTTATTTATTGTTTGCTTGTTTCCTTTCTGTGTGTTTTTGTTGTCACTTTCTGTTTAGACATTTAGAGAACTGACATTGTTACTTGGAATTTCTGCAAGTTTTAACCTTATGCAGTTGTTCCATAAATGTATTCATATCTTTTGGATATTGTTTACAATGTTTATTATTTGTTTCTTTAATCTGAAAAGGTCTTTTTTAAAATTAAATTCAAAGTGAGGTTTGTTAAATGAAAGTTTCATATGGTTTGCCACCTTCAGTTTGAAAGTTTTATTCTGTGTTGCAAGTGTAGAATTTTAGCAAAGAAAAGATTTGTTCATGTTTGGCCGACAAAATAACACGGAGTACCACTGTGATGTCATCATGTTTTATGGTTCAGTTTCACAAAGTAAGTTCTAGATCATCGTTTTGACTCTGGGGAGAGGGAGGAAAATTAAACTGGACTGGAAATAGACATCACAATGTTGTTAACCACTAGTGGTAATGTAATTTATTTGGGACCTGATTTGTTCTTTCATTATCTTGATAAGGAAAATCTCCACTGTAAATTGTTTATGACCCAGTTCATATTGATTGTTTTAAAAAAAAATGCTTCACTGTTATTAATACTTGGTTAGAATTTATTGATTTCTTTTTTTTTTTTTTTTGCTTCACTTTTATTTTTAAAAACCTTACTTATGATATTTTGGTATTGTTTTATAAAAAAAAAAATACTAAGAAACTTATTTTATGGTGCAGGGTCACTGTTTTTGTAATCAATATGTGGTATATTTAAACATCAGCAGGCTTTGCTTTTATCATCTTGTCCTGTAGTCATGCAGTGAGTAAAGTGGACAGCATTTTTTGTTTTTTTTTTTTATGTTCACATTCAGGTAATGAAGAGTTGTAGTGTGACACTTTTTGCAACAAGTCTGCAAAAATTGGTCTCTGCTCCTTCATTTGAGATCGTGAGATGAGACACTTCAAGTGTTTGCAAATCACACATGAGTTTCCCTTCTCCCCTTGTCCAAATCACACATGGGTTCCCCTCTCCCCTTGTCCAGATCACACCTGAGTTTCCCTTCTCCCCTTGTCCAAATCACACATGAGTTTCCCTTCTCCCCTTGTCCAAATCACACATGGGTTCCCTTCTCCCCTTGTCCAAATCACACATGAGTTTCCCTTCTCCCCTTGTCCAAATCACACATGGGTTCCCTTCTCCCCTTGTCCAAATCACACATGGGTTCCCTTCTCCCCTTGTCCAAATCACACATGGGTTCCCCTTGTCCAAATCACACATGGGTTCCCCTCTCTTCTTATCCAAATCACACATGGGTTCCCCCTCTCCCCTTGTCCAAATCACACATGGGTTCCCCTCTCTCCTTGTCCAAATCACACATAGGTTCCCCTTGTCCAAATCACACATGGTTTCCCCTCTCCCCTTGTCCAAATCACACATGGTTTCCCCTCTCCCCTTGTCCAAATCACACATGGGTTCCCCTCTCTCCTTGTCCAAATCACACATAGGTTCCCCTTGTCCAAATCACACATGGTTCCCCCTCTCCTTGTCCAAATCACACATGGGTTCCCCTCTCTCCTTGTCCAAATCACACATAGGTTCCCCTTGTCCAAATCACACATGGTTTCCCCTCTCCCCTTGTCCAAATCACACATGGGTTCCCCTCTCCCCTTGTCCAAATCACACATGAGTTTCCTTCTCCCCTTGTCCAAATCACACATGAATTTCCTTCTCCCCATGTCCAAATCACACATGAGTTTCCTTCTCCCCATGTCCAAATCACACATGAGTTTCCTTCTCCCCTTGTCCAAATCACACATGGGTTCCCCTCTCCCCTTGTCCAAATCACACATGAGTTTCCTTCTCCCCTTGTCCAAATCACACATGGGTTCCCCTCTCCCCTTGTCCAAATCACACATGGGCACTCCAACTCTCCTTGTTCATCTGGGTACCCCCTCTCCCTTAGCCAAATTACATCAGGATGTATCCCATCTCCTCCCCCTCCACACTCACACATTTTCCCTTTGTCAAAATCACACCTGGACACTACCCTCTTCCATGTCTATAGCAGACCTGAGCAAACCCCCCCCTTTTTTTCCCCACACACACTTTCCTACCAGTCTGGATTTATGTATAGTGTCACACATAAAATTTCTGCTCACCTGAAAGGTGTAGGACATGCACACCTGTCCCATGTTGAAGATGTCTCTTCACTAATATAATGTCTGCAAGTCTTTCTTGACCTGAGGCTTTACCCCCACTTGTGTATTATGTATCTCTCCCATCTCTCCTATCTCTCCTAGGGTAATTCGTCACCCTCATTATTCAGAAACCTGCTCACCACCTTCGCCTTCCCAAGTGTCATACCTGGTCATCTCTTACGCCTTGTCAGATATCATGTCTGCTCATATCTTCTTTCTTCCAAAGTGTCATACCTGCTTATCTCTTTTACCTTCCAAATTGTCATACCTACCAAAGTGCCATGTCTGCTTACTTATCTCTTTTACCTTCCAAAGTGTCATACCTGCTTATCTCTTTTACCTTCCAAATTATCATACCTGCTTATCTCTTTTACCTTCCAAAGTGTCATACCTGCTTATCTCTTTTACCTTCCAAATTGTCATACCTACCAAAGTGCCATGTCTGCTTACTTATCTCTTTTACCTTCCAAAGTGTCATACCTGCTTATCTCTTTTACCTTCCAAATTATCATACCTGCTTATCTCTTTTACCTTCCAAATTATCATACCTGCTTATCTCTTTTGCCTTCCAAAGTGTCATACCTGCTTATCTCTTCCAAAGTGTCATACCTACTTATCTCTTTTACCTTCTAAAGTGTCATACCTGCTTATCTTTTACTTTACAAAGTGTCATTCCTACTTATCTCTTTTACTTTCCAAAGTGTCTTACCTGCTTATCTAATTACCTTCCAAAGTATCATACCTACTTTATCTCTTCCACCCTCTCAAGTGTCATGTCTGCTCATCTCTTCCACGTTCCCAAACATCATATCTCCTCATCTCTTCCACGTTCCCAAGTGTCATGTCTGCTTGTCACTTCCAGTTTCTCAAGTGTTGCACCTGTTCATATCTTCCAAAACGGGCCAAACTCACACAGGACAAAGTTCAGCTTATCTGTCCCTCAAATTTGTTTTGACCACTTGATGACTATATCTCTGTAGTCATTCAAAAAGTCTTTTTTCTTAAATAAATGTCCTTAGAGTTGTGAAGTATCATTAACAGCCAGGGAGTAACCTATCTTTGATATATTCATTGATTCTAGCAGGAAGATATATATATATATAAGATTGCCTTTATCAAAAATTTGGTCACTTTTAACAGAATGATCTCTTTTTAATTTTTTTTTTTGTTTTCAAAAACCAAGGCAGGTCTTTTAGTTCAGTTTTTCAGTTTCATTTGGCCATTATACAGAGCCCATAATTCCATGTACAAACTAAAATGGGACCTGTTTAGATTTTTTTTTTCAAAAATTCCTTCCATTCTGGTTGTTATGTAAAATTTATAAATTTATTGTAAATAGTTTAAAGAAAAATAGCATAAACCTAATAAGTGTTTATATTTTTTTCTTAAATTATGTTTTTTTTTTTCTCAAATGAAATGTATAAGAAAAGTTAACATCGGCTTCTCTGAAGAATCCTTGACATTTATTAGCAAAGAGTTAATAATGTTTGCGTGTTTAGGTAATTTTGAGCAGTTTTTCCATATTCTTATAACTGACGGCGGATGTTAAGAAAGGCTAGGACAGCTTCTTATCATTGTCTTTTACTTGTGTGACCATTCAGCTTTAACAACGGGTTGTGAATACATTGCTTTGTTAAGTAGCACAACAGACAAGTCCATTTTGTCACATGCAGGGTTTTCAGAAATCATTTTTTTTTTCTTTTAAATTAATCACCATTCCAGAAAATGCTGCGTTCCATTTCTTCACACTTAATTTTATTTACGCATGCATTAGGATATTGCCATTATCAACATTTTTAAAAAAAAAATTGCAATAAAGTTGTATCATAACAAGTGGTGCCTGGCTTACCTTAAATGACATGACAACTGCGGTAAAACTGGTTTTAGTAAGGAAAATAGATGGGTGTATGATTGAACTTTACAAAAAGATAGAAAGAATGAGGAAAGTGGGCAGACGCAAGAATGACAGAAAATAAGCCCTTTTTCAAGGATCACATAAAAAAACAACATGGATGAAAAACATAAAAACATTTTGTGTCTGACTTTTGTACTAGGAGGACTTTTTAAAAAGCTGTTTTTCATCCATTTCTCATGTTATTATTTGTTGTTGTGTTGTTTTTGTATGTGATTCTTGAAATAAGATTTTTTGCAGAACATTGGATTGTTGTATATTCTTCATTTTTATGTAGTCGTCTTGCTTTCTGCCAACTTTGCTCACTCTCTTTTTGTAAAACTGAACCGTACCCCATCTTCTGTTTTCCTGACGTAACCTACATCCAGTTTACTTTTTGTTTGTTTGTTGTTTTTTTTGTTTTATTTTAGTTGAAAAGATTGTGAGTTGTACAGTAGGCAGTAGCCATTTTGTATTGGGTTTATGGTACAAGTGATTTTTTTAAAAATAATTTTCATGTGAGTCTTTGGCATAAGTGATTTTTATAAAATTATTTATCTTTAGTTACAAAATGGTTTGCAGATGTGATGGTTTCAGTTTAGCTGAAGACAGTGGAAATATTAAATGTATAATAAAATCATTGACCAGAATGGTAAGCCATGCGTAACAACTACTTGTCAGTGGCTGGAACTCATTTGTGTGGTGAATGTTTAATGTGGTTGTGTTGTATTGAATTGTGTAGATAAAATTAGTTTTTAGCAAATCCAGTGTTTTATGCTACAGTTTATGGATGCTCATATTTGTACGCAGAACTAGAAAGTAACATGCACCTTGCACTGATGTTTATGCACATAGAAGTAGTTTTCAGAATGTGATACAGTGGAGTCGCTTTTAGTACAAGTTTTCAGGCGCCCCAAATCCAGAATAGGAGCTGGAAAACTCATCAGCATATGCTGTCATTTTGAGCTGATTTTCATCAACTTTCAGAAGAGCCGGTTTCTGAAAAGCAAACATGTGGGAGATTTGGGGGGGGGGGTTGTTACATGAAATACTTGACAGATAAATGTATTGATTGCAAGCCATCAGGCTGTGGAGTTATAAAACTCGTCATCAAAGAATATGGTAGGTTGTCATGACACTTCCTAAAAAAGATCTTGATACATTTTATTGAGGTTCTTTAAAAACTTCATCTTACCCTTGTGGCTAGACTGAGTAAGCGGTTCTGTTGTGTGCTGAGTATGTAGGTGAGGCAGGTATTGATAGCTGTAATATATGGGTTCAGAGTTGAGACTGTCCTCAAATAAAGTATACAGTGCAAGATTTCACTGTAGTCAGTTGCAGCTGAACATTACAGCTTTTTATTATTTTGATGTAGGATTAATTTGTCAGTGGTAGAACAGAACAGTGTTATACATCTGATTATGTGTCATTAACTCTTTTAAGCCATAGACTGAAGCCAGAGTGTCCGACTTTAGTGGCCTCAAAGACCACGACTGTGTGCAAACACCAAGTGGTGGGACACACCTGAGTCAGCTAGGTTTTGCCAAGTTAGATGAAAATGAGAACAAGTTTGAAGCAAAGGCGAATGTATTGTTTTAAACAGCTTTGCGGGTCTTTTAAAAATGTTTTTACATGTATTGAAGAAAAGAAATTTATGTAAGTGCACTTTTTAAAGTTAAATATTTTGACTGTGTCTTGTATTTTATGGGCTTCAAAAAGACCTCATGGGCCATATGAGGCCCGTGGCCAGTCATTTGGACACCCCTGGACTAGAGCATCGAAGTGTGGTCACAAATTTTTGTATGTTGATCATCAGTTTGAGTTTCATCTTAAGTGAATAAGATGTTTGTCTTTAATTGTGCAAGGTATAAGTTTTTATGTGTTGGTCTTTCATATAGAACTTAAAGCATTTGATGTCCTTGTTCTGTGAAAGGGATATCAGTCGATGATAACAGGTTTGTCTTTACCCAGGGAAGAAGTATTTGATGGCTGTAGTCATTAGCAACAGAAGGTTTGTATTTACATGGGAATTTGAAATACATGAATTAGACGTCCTTCTATTCAGAAGTGAACACCAGTCATTAACCACTGAAGGTTTGTCATATACATAGGAATGAGTATTTGATGCCTTCAGATTAAGAAAACTCTTATATTTTGTATGCATTTACCAGCAGTAAACCTAAGTGTGCTTCTAGATACATAGAGTGGATTTATATGTGAAAGTTTGCTCATCTGTTATTGTTCTGGCAGCCATGTGTCAGTGTATTCTGGTGTGCCTCATCTTACAGGCAGACATTCTTTGATATCACAGACATGTTTCCCTAACACATGTGCACCAGTACCAATATTCACAGTTTGATAGGCTGTTTCTAGTCCATAGCTAATTATGAGTGTGGTATTATCATGATCATGAGTGGTTGATATGATACAGTTGTTTATTGCTAGTTTTATTAGCTTTGTCTTCAACAGAAAAAAAAGGTCTACACTATAATCAAAGCATCATGTGTAAAGAGTTAACAAAACTGTTCACATAGGTTTTTTTTGGTGTGTGAAATTCAAAGATTGAATTAACCCTATGTATTACTTACAAAAGTATAAAATGGATGCAAATTATCATTTCCCCCTCAGTATGCATCCTGTATGACCAGTACTCCTTAGCAAAGAGTTAATTTTATATGCAGTGCTGTGTTCATCACTTTAAAACTTATAGTCATGTACCATGATTGAAGATATATTTGCCAGTGTCTTATAAAGGGTTAATATGGTAATTTATTTTGAGATAAAGTGAATGGTTAGTTTTTTGTCATAACCTCTCTGTAACTGACTGTATGGAGATCTAGAAAACAGGCTTGAGATCAAATGGGAGTAAACTGTGTTGATTAGTTTCTAGAGCAAAAAGAAGGGATAAACATTTCAGCATGTTCTACCACCATGAAGAATGAGCCAGTCCTTGTCCACATTTGTCAGGAAAAAGGCTGGTTGCCAGGAGCAGAGAGACAGCATAGGAAGTTGACTGGCTGTTGCTTGACAGCTGTGATGTATGTGCTATCTCCTTGCTCGGGGCACAACGTCAGACAGGTTTGCTTGGCCAGTTCTTGGTCTAAGTTCCATTTGTTTGTTATATGTCCAAGTTAATAGGTAAATCATTCAGAGTTTTGTTGTACTTAATACATGTGTTTTGTAGTAACAAGTCACAGTTTAGTGCTTTGACCACATGCTTATTTCAGTCTTTGAATTAGAATAAACTGCAGTGGCCATCATCTCTATATAGAAATGTTTGCTTTTGAAATCATCATCTTTAAACAGGGTTATACATCAGTAGCTTTTGATGCTGTTATCTTAATGCTGTGGAATAGTTTGTGAAGACTGCTAGTTATATCCTCACAAAGGAACGTGATTCATGAACATGTCTGCTGTCTTCTCACTGATGGCAGAGTGATTGCATTTTGTGCACAAAATAATTGGGAAACATAAATCCTTTCTGTGTTTGGAGCTACATGCAGATTTTTCTTAGAGGTTTATTTTTTCCTGACCCTTTGTTAGTGGAATTTTGTTTGATTTGAATCTTTATGTTGGTTTACAGAGATTGTGTTACTGAGTGAAATAGAGGGGAGACCACCACAGAGATAGTACTACTGAATGAGGTAGAGAACACCAAAGATAGTGCTACTGAGATAAGGGAAGAGAACACCACAGAGATAGTGCTCTTGAGATAAGAGAGAAGAACACCACAGAGATATGCTACTGAGATAAGAAGGGAGAACACTACAGAGATAGTGCTACTGAGATAAGGGAAGAGAACACCACAGAGATAGTGCTACTGAGATAAGAAGGGAGAACATCACAGAGATAGTGCTACTGGGATAAGGGAGGAGAACACCACAGAGATAGTGCTACTGAGATAAGAAGGGAGAACACCACAGAGATAGTGCTACTGAGATAAGGGAGAACACCACAGAGATAGTGCTACTGAGATAAGAAGGGAGAACACCACAGAGATAGTGCTACTGAGATAAGAAGGGAGAACACCACAGAGATAGTGCTACAGAGTAAGATAGAGGGGAGAACACCACATAGATAGTGCTAATGAGATAAGAAGGGAGAACACCACAGAGATATTCTACAAAGTGAGATGAGAGGGGAGAACACCATGAAATATGCCCATGTGTCAACTTTTGATGACTTAGCAGTTTCTGTTATTATAATATTATTAAGTTGTTTGTGTTGGATTTTAAATATTCTCACACATTGTAAGTCTTGTACAAGTACTGGGAGCTCCATTCATCCGGATTGAGAATTTTTTGCTAAGATCGAAGATTTAGTGCCTTTTGGCTAAGATCAAAGTGGCTGAGGTCAAAGTGTCCTCTTAGCAGGTACCCTGATCAACATGCCCTTTGGTTAACAAAAGCATCGTTATTTTTTAACTAAACGAGATGCCCGAGGCCTGCCCTGCACATTGAATGGCGGGGGTATGGTCCACATCTCGTTACGGGTGGACCCGGCTTGCAGTACCACCGGGTCACGGCCTGTTGTTTTCGTTGTCTTAACAAAAAAAAAAATTTACACCAGGTGTCATCTGTAGTAAAAATAGGTGTAGAATTTCCAGTAGTTCAATAGAAAAGGCATAAACAATGGAGAACTCATTCTTAAACTGCTTATCAACTAGATTACACAGTCATTAGTAGATAATATCTCTCTCTCATAAACCTTTGGCAAAATATGTCTGGTTCTTTCTGTTCACTACACACGGTCATGATATCTGTTCTCTAGCTCTCCTAAGGATCTGCACATCAATCTAGCGTGTAGTTTCATCACATCAGCCCGCTGTTGGCGAGATCTTCAGCTGCCGTGTGTGGAGCGGTGCTCTTCCCGGCCAATGAAGAAATTTGCAAATGAGGTTGCCGCGCAGCATCACTGCGGAAAAGGTGGTTGAAAGAATAAAGCGAAGCAAACAGTCAAATCACGGCACCTCTGGTCTGGAGGTCGGCCACGTCCTGAGTGCAGTCATATCGGGTGAAATGCATGAACCGGCTTGTCCCAGAGGTTAAGTCATTGCTGGCTTGACTTTTCAAATGCCGCGCGCGGAGTGAAGCTCCTCCCGGTTAAGGAAGTAAATGCGGAAATAAAGGTTGCTGTGCGGCGCCGATGGGAAAAGGTGTGGAAAGTTAAGTTTAACCTGGTATGTCCAGTAGTATCGCTACGAGAGCTATACCACGGCACCTCTGCTCTAGAGGCCGCCTACGTCCGAAATACACCTACACTGGTGAAATATGCCTAAACCGGCACACACCAGGGGTGGAACTCGATGGCTAGACATGTCATGCCACCTCCGCTCTAGAGGTCGGTAACGCCTGATAAACACCCATACTGATGAATTTTGCCTAAACCGGCTCATACCAGGGGTGAATCTTGAAGGCTATGAATGTCACAGTACCTCTGCTCTAGAGGTCGGTCCCGTCCCAAACACGCCCATACTGGGAAATGCCTAAACCGGCTCAACCCAGGGGTAGAAGTCACTAGTGGCGAGGATTCGTCCTCCTGGACAAAAGCTCCATCCTGGTCACAACTAGGAAGGGTAGCGGCCACGACCGCAAAATGCTGAAGTCAGAGACACTGGACCAGGGAAGTCTAGATAGGCAACCACCTCTCACCCGGCGGGGATGTCTGCGTATCCTAATCACGCTGAGGTTTTCCGGTGAGAAAGTCCAACCTTGGACTGGATGGGCAACCACCTCTCACCCGGTGGTGATACACGGGTATCTCAAAACACGTCGAGGTTTTCCGGTGAGAAAGTCCAACTCTGGCCTGGGTGGGCTAACGCCTCTCACCCAGCGGGGATGCACTGATATTCCAAACACGTCGAGGTCTTCCGGTGAGAAAGTCCAACCCTAGACCAAACTGGTGCAATGAAAACCACGGTGTCACGCAATCCCGCTTCCGAGACCCACCAAGAATATAGGCTAAAGCACTGTGATACTCTGAACCCCTTGTGGTCCTTTCGTGGAACTCGTGTGGTCTATTTTGGACCACACAGGGGACCACGGGACCTAACAAGGACCACAGGCGTGAATTCAGTAGGTTCACAGTGCGGTTTTTGGTGGTAGAAGTGAACGAAGAAGAAGAAGATCACATCAGCATGGCTGTCTGATTCTAGATCTATCTATTTTGCAAGGTGCACTTTAAATCTCTCTCTCTAAATCTTACTGTACCTGTAGCCGTTTGTCTGTTTTTATCTGCACATCTCTCCTGGTCTCAATCTACCTATCTTCGTCTCTGTCCGGATGTCTGAGTATCTTGGTGTTGAGTTTTAGTTCTGCCCCCGAGTCTGTGCGTACCTTTGTTTGTGCACATCTTTGCATATCCCGTCTCTCTTGGTCCCTTGTTTTATCTTGGAGTCTGATTTGATGAACTGACCAATTGGTATTTCTGCTCCACCTCCATGCTGACGACACAGTACTGATAGCTGAGAACCAACAAGACCTGCAAAATCTCTTGGATAAAGTCGCCAAAGAAAGTGAACAGAAAGGCCTTACTTTGAACATCAAAAAGACAGAGACTATGGTTATATCTAAGAAACAGAATCCACCAGCATGCAGTATTAAATTAAACAGAACTATTCTAAAGCAGGTGCAGAAATTCAAATACCTTGGAGCAGTAATAACTTCAGATGGGAAATGCAGAACAGAAATTAGGAACAGAATAGGCCAAGCAAAGACTGCATTTCAGAGAATGAGAAACATTAGCTAACACATCTTTATCAATGAATGTTAGAAAACGAGTCATAAAATGCTATAATGAACCTATCTTGTTATATGGAAGTGAATCATGGACAATAGGCAAGTCTGCACAAAAATCATTGGAAGCAGCAGAAATGTGGTTTATTAGAAGAATGTTGCGAATCCCCTGGACAGCAAAAATAACTAATGAAGAATGTATGAGAAGAGCTGGAGAGACAAAAAACCTTGTCAAAAAGATAAGAGAGAGACAATGTACTTTCATAGGACATGCAATGAGAAGAGGGGGCATTGAAAATATTATAACAACATGAAAAATAGAAGGAAGAAGATCAAGAGGAAGACCAAGAGAAATGATACTGGACAGTCTGACGGGATGGTGTGAGAGGAGATCACCAACTGAGCTGATGGCCTGCATGAAGGATCGCGTACTCTGGAGAAGCATAATAGCCAACGCCAGTCGGCACGGCACATGATGATGATGATGCTCCACCTCTAACTGGTCCCATTATGCGTACCGATTGGTTCCCAAGTCATAACCTGCCAGTTTAGTGGTGTCGAATGTCCACCCCTTGCCCTTTTTATACCCATACCTAATGATTGATCTTTATTTGTCATGTCCATTTCGCAGACTATATAGTCAAACTAGCCAAGGAGACTTTTGGCTTTTGTTAAACCCTTCTAGAGTCCCTGTCCAGTTATCGCACCTTGAGCAAGTTCTTAAGCCTGACACCAAGCTTGGGGTCTGTCAGGCAGTTAACTGTCTTCTTATTTTTAGCGGTCCGTGGATTAACTGTCTTCTTATTTTTAGCGGTCTGTGTGCCAATTGTTTGTTGTCACCTGTTATTTCGCTTGCGGGAGGATGGTATTGCCACTTATTGTACTTATCTTTATCTAGCCTATCTCTTCCTCTGCATCATTGATCTGTCCTTGCTATTCTTCTGTTTACACTTGTCAACATCCAGTTGTAATGGTCTGTCACTAGTGTCATGGGAATTGGTTTTCTACCTTGTTCTCCAAGTTTCAGATCTAACTTTTCTTACTTATTTTATTGCTGACCTTTTCAACTATATGTTCATAATTATAATCATAATTCTAGGTTACAAGGGTCTATGCTAATTACCTCAGTTGAGACATTTTCTAAGAGAATGCTTCTCATGGACAGGTAAAATTCCCATTTCCATGCCATTAAGGTGTTATTGCAGAATCGGTGTTAGGCCCGTATTTTCCATGACCTTCGGCACATGAAAGTGTGATGTGGTCGGTATCATGCCCGGTCGCTTTACCTTCCCAGATTTCTCTGGTACCCATTTTCCGAGGCTGGGTGAATCCCAGGGCTGTATTGGTCAGAAAAAAAAAAAAATCCCCGCTCAGCTGGGGATTTGAACCCTCGACCATTCAGTTGCTAGATGATTGCTCTAACCACTACACTAGCCAGTCCCCTTTCATGGATAATCAAGTCCAAATTTTAGCTGAAGCCCACTAGTTTCTGACTCTTGTCTGATTCAGGCCTGGTTTGATGTCATTCTTTGTGGACTTCAGTTTATTTGGTGTTTGTACAGTGTGGATTCCACCATAATAATGACATGGATCAAGGAATATGAACACAACGTACAGTTCAGTAAATTGCAGTGTGTGCAGCAAAAATAACAGGGGATCACATTTAGATTAAGAACAGGTTGCTGCAGATTGAAAAGCCTACAGTAACATATTAGTAACAGGAACCTGTTTAGCCTGCCCTTGTAGAGAGTCAGAAATGACAGTGGAACTTATCCTCCAAGACTGCAGGTTTTATGAAGAGTTTAGGAAACATTCAGCAGTCTCAGAAAAAAAAGAGTTTAGGAAACATTTGTGACAAACAGAAATCCCACTAAAAGAAAACTTATTTAAAGCCATCATATCACTGGAAACAATAGCAAAGTTTATTTCTGAGACTAATACCGACTTGTGAGGAAGAACAGAGTAGAAATGATTTGTTATGTGTTGTGTGTTTTATTTTTGTTTGTTTCCTTCTGGTAGGTATATAGATCATTTACTCTGTTCTATTCCTTCTAAACTCCACCACTTGTTCTGGTTGTCTTCTGTACATATTCTGTGACTACCCAGCTGTATTTCTTGTATGAGGTCCACCCCACTGACCATCTAATTGTATCACTGAGGAAACAGCTTGTGAGTGGGTTGTCTCATCCTGGTAACTGATGGTTTAGCAGTGGTGGCTAAAAAGGTGTTGGAGAACACATGGCAAGAAACTGAGTATTGCTTAAATGTTCTTCGAGCAACAACAGAACACATGTTGAAATGCACCTAAAACTGTCAAAAAATTTGCACAAAACCACATGCATATGTCTAGCATAGTTTTTGTGTAATAAATGTTTGAAATAGGGTAAAGACTTTATGTTCACTGTGTATGCCCTAATGTTCAATATTAGAAAAATTAAAATTTCATTTATTGTTTAAAATTACTTGCATTCCTTTTTTTTTTTTTTGGGCCTTTTTTAAAGGTATCCTTTCATTATTGCAAGTTTAATTCACTGATTTGTTCCTGTACATCTAACTACTGTGAATGTTTATTTCATTGTTAATATTCCCTAGTGTGACTTTTTTGTTTGTTTTTGTTTCATTTCAATTATAAAGCCTCTTTGTTTTCCCCCACTATCAACCTTTAACTCATTCACTCCCAGTTCTGTCCTAGAAGTTGCATAATAGCCTGGTTTTAAGTCAAATATATGTGACATATAGCACTTGTGAAGTTTAAAACATAATGGTTTTGTGATTTACCATCCTTACATTTTGATGTTTGTGTGGAGGTCAGTATCTTAACTATGTAAGGATAGAAGGGTTCATATCCATGGCAGTTTTGTTTGAAAAGGATTAGGTTAAGTTTACTCAAGGGTTATAAAACACAGACTCTGGTTTTCTTGGCATGTAATTGACAGTGACTTCAAAAGTACATTAGCTGTGTACAAAACAGGTGAAAGGACAAAGAGGTTGCTGTGAGGATGGCTCTGGAAGAGTATGTATATAACTGCACATATAAATAAGTATATCTGCATCAGTAAAGTTGTGGTCTATGATTTTTTCCGAGGTCTGATCCTACAAAACTGTGTTCTCTCACTTTACCTTCATCTGACAATTAAAAAGTATGATCAGTAAAAGGAAACAGTTTAAAAAAGTAACTGCATACTTAAAAAAAAATTGTATTGGAAGTTCAGAAGAATGTTAAAATATTATCTTAGTTACTTATAGTTTTTTTTTTTTTACGCTTGGTTCATTTTTTATTGCAACTTTGTGATGAGGTTGCAGAAACATTACTTTTTTTTATTACTAGGTTAAGCTTGCTCTGTCCTATTTTACCTGTGAAGATATTACTGGCTGGACTTCCAAAGTGCTTTGTTCTAGAGAATACAAATGAAAGTGAAGCGGTCAGTGACAGTGACAAGTGGAGCAAGAGAGCAGCTGTCAAGTTTAGTTGAGTGTATATTTATATATATATATAAAACAATTTACATGATACACAAAAGCAAAATCTTATGCATTTGCCACATTATGTCATTAATTATACAGTATACATAGTGTGGGTGTGTGAGTGTATGTATATATTAATTCAGTACAATAAATTAGGTACATAAATACATCAGTCTTTGTTGTCAGCATTGTTACATAGATGTCTGCTGTGTTTTGAACTTTTACACTAACAGAAGCTGGAGAGAGTATATATGGAATAGCTTTGTGTTATGAATATTTGAGCAAACTGAGCAGCCAGTGGTAGCTGACTGACACATTTCACAGGATGTAGATGGGATGATGCCCTCCTGGCAAGATGTACAGCCATGCTTCTTGGTATCCTCCACCACACAAAGAAAATGCTTTTCTCACTTGTATGTCTCTAGTTTTACAGTCTTGTGTCCAGAGAGCAGTTTTATTGAAGCATGTATGCCAAGGTTCTCAGCTAAATATAGTTCACCAGTGTCCCCACACAAATTATAAATAACACAAACACACTGTTCAAAAATGTGTGCAAAATCTGTGGCAAAACTGAAGAATGAGTGTATCCAGCAGCAATGTGGTACTTGTTCTTGACATCATATCCAGTCTTTGCAGAATGCACATGTATGTAGAAATTAAAATGTTGTTTGGGATCTGACAACAGAAACATCAAACATTTATGAAAGTATCTAAAAACTCACAGAAAGAACAACCATTAACAATTACAACAGAGACGGGGTGTGTTTCTAGCCATGAACACTGAATGTTTAAGAGTCAGCAGCAAGTGTACATGACTTTACTGTAAGAGTTCTTTTATTGCACATAATTATCAAGAAATGAAACACAATAAGAACATTGATATTTATTAAATCATTCTCACACTCATGAAAGGAACAGTGAGTCAAATATACTATTTTGGCTTACAAGAGCACAACAAATTCTGTGAACATGCATGTATATGTTAACTGTGTAGACATTTGTCAGATACTGTCATATTTAAAACAAGATGAAGTGGCCCCTAAATACACAGTTTGCTTCATAAGCATTTAAATGAAATGGTGCACATTTTCAAATACATCATGTGATAATTTCAGGACAGCTATATTCTCAGTGTACTGACTGCCTGAATCAACAGGGAAGCAGTGTCTCAGTCAGTCCTCCCAGATGTGGCATCAAATCCTACCTATCACTTTCTCTACGTCAGGGTTCTCACTATTGCTGTGCAGCATGTGCACTGTTTTGAGATACTCCTTCACAAGAGGAGACTGGAGCAGCCACAGACTTGACTGATGTGCAGCCACAAGAGGAGACTGGAGCAGCCACAGACTTGACTGATGTGCAGCCACAAGAGGAGACTGGAGCAGTCACAAGAGGAGACTGGAGCAGCCACAAGAGGAGACTGGAGCAGTCACAAGAGGAGACTGGAGCAGCCACAGACTTGACTGATGTGCAGCCACAAGAGGAGACTGGAGCAGTCACAAGAGGAGACTGGAGCAGTCACAAGAGGAGACTGGAGCAGCCACAAGAGGAGACTGGAGCAGTCACAAGAGGAGACTGGAGCAGTCACAAGAGGAGACTGGAGCAGCCACAGACTTGACTGATGTGCAGCCACAAGAGGAGACTGGAGCAGCCACAGACTTGACTGATGTGCAGCCACAAGAGGAGACTGGAGCAGCCACAAGAGGAGACTGGAGCAGCCACAAGAGGAGACTGGAGCAGCCACAAATTTGACTGACATGCAGCCATGATAACTCATTTATTTTCTCCATGCATGTATGAAATTTCCATCATGTCTTCTTTCATCAAAATTTCATTAGACTGCTCCTGTGAAGGAAGTAATCTTTAATGAAAGATTTTTTAGACAAACAGCACATATTGCAAATATATTTATTATCCATTTTAAAAAAAAATCATTTGGTTTAAGAAACTGAACTAAGTTTTATAAATTTAATACAGCATTCATAATACAAGAAAAATGAAAACATACAAATGAAAACAAAACTGGCAAATGTGACAATGAATAAGTTGGTCTCAATACTTTTCACAAATGTACTAAAAAGAGTTTACATGAAGCTTACCTCACAGAGCTTTTAGACCTGAGAATTCAAATTTTGCCTTATTAAACCCACTTAACATAGACACAGGTCCATGTTGAACTGAAATTCAAACTCTGGAGTGTCAAAGCTATGCCGATGAACACTGCTAGATCTGGCTGCAGGGACTGAACCTGACAGAAGTCATGGGTAAGGTCAAATAATCCTGTGTTACGCCACTCAAGTTCTTGGAGATACAGTGTCCATATTTTCCTTGACTGGCACACTTGAGGGTAATGTGGTACTGGACTTTTCCACCCCAAGTTTATGAGTTCTCTCTCTTATCCTTTGCACTGGACAGCGGAGTACCCAGGTCTTTTTTTTTCAGCTGTTCAGTATATGTTTGGCCAAAATGCTGTGGGACTACAAGAAAATCCTGGAATAAAATTTCAGGCTATACATTGGTGACAGGCTCCAGTATGACCTAAAACATTAATAAAGAAGATGATGAAGTTCAGCCTACACAAACTACAGTTTTAAAAAAAAAAAGTGTCAGCTGAATCTCCTAGGCTGAAGCATCAAAGAATTTATCTAGCAAGGCTGCCAAATCTGCAGGATGATACTTGATGTACTTGTTTTTGTTCTTACTAAAGTTAAGGTTACAGTACTTGTTATAGAACAGTGTGTAACGGTGGATCATGTAATCCTTATTCTCTGCTATCAGAGTGGCTCTCAGTTCACTATCTGGCATGGCATATGTCTTCTGGACTTTGTATATCTCTTCCAGTTCCTTGTTAAAGCCCTGTGAATGGAAACCAAACAGGGCAATTGAAGACTAAACTAATGTACTTCCCTAAACACATGAACATCTCATGAAAACAAGTCACTTCAAATGACAGTGAATTGTGAAAATATTAGTGTGTTAAAATGTTCTTATGTTGCTCTGTCTCCCTGGAACTGCTAGTAGATGTTACTTGCTGCCGCTGCTTCAGTGAGGGTGTTCAAACACAGTATCAAATCATACTGGAATGTATAAACTATGAAAAAAAGTAGGAACAGCTTTATTACTTAACGAACACATTGCAGGACTTTCCTATGTGTCTTTTTAAACTAACTTTAGTGTGATATCATCTTTCTTTATGTGATCATTAATTGGCGTTAGCCTTAATCATACAAATATAAACAGGATGAAGAAATAGAGAGATGAGATAAAGTATAGAATCACATGAATCTTATGTTAAAGAAATAATAAATAAATGAAATTAATTAACACTCAGCTCAGTCTTGGAAGAGCACAGTAAGTGCTGCAAATACAATTTTGAGAATGCGCCAGTTCAAAATGTGTTCGTTCTGAAATGTGCATGGTGGAATATAGAGACGAGATTTTAGATGATGGTAGTGAGTGGGGAAAGAGGAGAGAGAGAGAAAAAGAGAAAGAAAGAGAAAAAGAGAGAAAAAATGTAACCTAGCCAGGAGAGAATGAAATAAATGATTGTGGTTGTAGTAGAGGGGTTGTAAAACGATGTATGTAGGTTCTGAATTATGTGCAAAGAGTGAAAATGGAGTTTAGTGGAGAGGGGTTGTGATAGTGGAAGAGGAGAATGTTATGTGTAGCTGAATAATGAGTTTAAACTATGTAGTTCCAGCATCCCACAGTCATGAATGAAGTGGTTCTCAAGCGCCAGGCAGCTTGTGTCATCTGCGTGACATTGTTAGATGGCTGTTACCAGAAAATCAGATTTGCCTCGGTGGTTGGGGCCATTGAAATGATTTGGGACTGGTTTCGAAGCATGCTGGGTGATATCGTACAGATGTTTCTGCATGCGGTCCCCTAGTCTGATGCCAGTTTCACCAATGTAAGTTATCCTGCATCTTTTGCATATGATGATATATATTACACTACGGGCCTCGCATATGAATCCCTCATGAAGAGTGAGGACAGTTTTAGAAATAGCGACTGTTTTCATTTCCCAAACTACAGGGCAGGTAACACAGCGAGGGCGGTTACATTTTCTGGTGCCAACATATGCAAGGTTATGCCTCAAATGGATGTGGACGTAGTTTATACATTTTGGTATAACAGTTTTACTGCAGTGCTTCATGTATAAGTGTATACTTATACACTAATTATTTTGTGTTACCAAATCATATTAGGAGAGAATTACAGCGGCTATTGTTCAGTCCATGGGTGGGGCTACGAAGCAGGGAGTTTACAATACTTCTTTAGCAGACTCCACCACTGTGGGGACTGTAACAATCCCTGTCCCTTTAAACCAGGCTAGGCCCGTTACTAGGGGTAACAAAGAAGAGGTTGGAAAGGATTTTAGTCAGCTATGATTTACCAGCAGACACTATCATGCCATATACAGGTTGCTGCACTGGACAGCATCATCACATCATATTCATGAGAATATATATAAATTATATGACACAGCACGCAATGTTTTCTACCTAGGTGGAGAGTAAGACAGACTTCCTCTTTTAGATTTATCTCTGGCCAGCCAAATGGGTTCATTGCAGGACTTTCCTATGTGTCTTTTTAAACTAACTTTAGTGTGATATCATCTTTCTTTATGTGATCATTAAATTTGATTTTAATTGGGTCACTCCTGTTCTATCTCTCTGTAATGGCAAGTGGATTGCTCTCAGCAGTCAGATGAAGGTACTGAAGCACATGCATCATACTGACTTGGGAGTGGATTTATGAAGGATAGCTTCAAGACTTAAAAAATAACACAAAAAGGCACCTTCACAGCAGATTCCACCACATGGAGACCACAACAAGCACTTCCCCCATCAGCCAGGCTGAGCTTGTTACTATTAGCACCAACAAAGAGGTAAGAGATACTCGTGGCCCGCCCTGGCTCACATACCCTGATAACTGTGTTGTCATGCTAGTCCTCTAACTCCTGGTTTAACTGGGCATGATATTAATTGCACTCTAGTCTAGTCTGACTTAAAGGATTAACTGTCTGATTTTTCCCTACTAGCACTAAACCATTCCCAAGATTACTTCCATTGTTGAAATGCCTTCTGAAATGCACCTTCGTGATGGCGCACAGTTCTCTTATCACATTTTCTCTGGGTCTCCTCCATGCTTTGGAAATGATCTCCTTTCAACGTGGGTTTAAGCTTTGGAAATGATCTCCTTTCAATGTGGGTTTAAGTTTTGGAAATGATCTCCTTTCAATGTGGGTTTAAGCTTTGGAAATGATCTCCTTTCAATGTGGGTTTAAGCTTTGGAAATGATCTCCTTTCAATGTGGGTTTAAGTTTTAGACACAGAAAAAAGTCTGCTGGGGCTACATCCAAAGAATAAGGTGGGTTAGGCACAAAAGATGTCTGATGTTGCACCAGATAACTGCCAATGAGGAGCAACATATGAGTCAGAGCATTGTCATGGTGCAACATCCAAGTCTGGTTTTCTCACAATTCAGGCCTCTTCCTACACACGACATTCCTCAAATGCACCAGAACTTCCTGGTACAACTGTCAGTTTACCATCTGACCATGTGGTATAAATTCATAGTGGACAATGGCTTTGCAATCAAAACGCACAACCAACAACACCTCGATCAACTCATCTGTGTTTTCTTTGGTCAAGCAGACCCTTTCTCCATCCACTGTGAAGACTGTATCTTGGTTTCAACATCACAGCCGTAAACCCATGTCTCATCTCTTGTCACTTCCTTAACACTTCCTGGGCCAAAGATGGAAAAATCCATCATCCAGTTTTCCATGCGTTGTTGGCTGAAAGCTAGATTTGTCGTTTTTGATTGTTGTCTTATTCACACTGTTTCTAGCTTGTTATTTAAAGTAATTTTTTGTTGTCTGTAATTTTACTGCAAAGTTAATTTCCCAGGCCAAAGACGGGAAAATTCATTTTCTGGTTTCCCTGTGTTGTTGGCCGAAAGGCGGATATGCCGTTTTCAATGGTCGTCTTATTTAAACTGTTTCTAGCTTGTTATTTAAAGTAATTTTTGGTTGTCTGTATTTTTACCGCAAAGTTAACACTTTGTTGACCACAGTTATTTACCCTGAAAAACCCCCAGTTCCCAGCCATTTTTCTGAAAAATGAACTTTTTTGAGCGAACTTAGAAAAACATGCATATCTCTACTCACCCTTTAGGGAATGTAATCCAACTTGGTAGACAGACTCCCAAGACCCTTTAGTACTTCTTGAGTGTGTGATATCTTGTGAAACAATTATGTGGATGCAGTGGGACTTGACAACTTTTACAAATAAATCTTGTTTCACTTCTTTTCCCATTGACCAAGCACACCCTGCACTTCCTAGATGGTAGTTTTTTAGTGCCTTGACCCTCAAGCTTCACCAGGACATGATCCTTTACTATTCCAGATAATCTTCCTGGAGGATCCTTGCTTGGGGGCCTCAAGCTTCACCAGGACATGATCCTTTACTATTCCAGATAATCTTCCTGGAGGATCCTTGCTTGGGCGCCTCAAGCTTCACCAGGACATGATCCTTTACTATTCCAGATAATCTTCCTGGAGGATCCTTGCTTGGGGGCCTCAAGCTTCACCAGGACATGATCCTTTACTATTCCAGATAATCTTCCTGGAGGATCCTTGCTTGGGGGCCTCAAGCTTCACCAGGACATGATCCTTTACTATTCCAGATAATCTTCCTGGAGGATCCTTGCTTGGGGGCCTCAAGCTTCACCAGGACATGATCATTTACTATTCCAGATAATTTTCCTGGAGGATCCTTGCTTGGAGCCCTTTTGAGCTGTTTGGTAGGGGGTTCATCCTCAACACCAGCTTCCAAGATTTCTTGAACAGTAGAAGTGGTTTCAGAGAGCCAGAATCTTGCCACTTCAACCAAATACTGCTTGTAGGTCTTCTTGTTCTTATTTAAGGCTTTGTAGATTATGTATGAGTTAAACAATGCACAATTGATGAGATAGAATCCTACTTTTTTGTTCCATTTCACCGTCTTCCTCAAGATGTTGTAGTACGAAAGATACTGATCAGCCCTGTCTGCTCCCTTCATGTGCTTGTTTTAATCAACAATGCAAATTGGTTTCATCAGTGGCTGTGGTTCTAAGGACTGTTATTGCCGGAGGTGGGGTGGAAAATTCGATCTCCACTCCAACGGCGTGCGTCTCAAACAGCCTCTGGCAGTCAAGTCCAGCTCCTGGCCTTCCCGTGGCAGAACTGTTTAAACTGACAGGAGAAGGGGCGAGGACGAATATCTGGCGCCTAAAAACCAGATACTTAGGCTAGATGAGTGGCACGTTTGGTAGCTCATCTGCCGCTGTTGGCGAGATTCTTCAGCTGCCGTGCGTGGAGCGGTGCTCCTCCCGGCCAATGAAGAAAGGTGCAAATGGGGTTGCCGCGCAGCATCACTGCGGAAAAGGTGGCAGAAAGGATAAAGTGAAGCAAACAGTCAAATCACAGCACCTCTGGTCTGGAGGTCGGCCACGTCCTGAGTGCAGTCATATTGGGTGAAATGCATGAACCGGCTTGTCCCAGAGGTTAAGACACTGCTGGCGAGACTCTTCGAATGCCGCGCGTGGAGTGAAGCTCCTCCCGGTCAAGGAAGTAAATGCGGAAAAGAAATAAAGGTTGCTGCCCGGTGCCGATGTGAAAAGGTGATGGATAGGATAAAGTGAAGTCTAATCGGTATGTCCAGTAGTATCGCTGCGAGAGCTATACATACCACGGCACCTCTGCTCTAGAGGCCGGCCACATCCGAAATACACCCACACTGGTGAAATTTGCCTAAAATGGCACACACCAGGGGTGGAACTTGATGGCTAGACATGTCATGCCACCTCCGCTCTAGGGGTCGGTCATGCTTGATATACACCCATACTGGTGAATTTTGCCTAAACCGGCTCACATCAGGGGTGAATCTTGAAGGCTATGCATGTCACAGTACCTCTGCTCTAGAGGTCGGTCACGTCCCAAACATGCCCATACTGGGATAATATGCATAAACCGGCTCAACCCAGAGGTGGAAGTCACTAGTGGTGAGGATTCGTCCTCCTGGACAAAAGCTCCATCCTGGTCACAACTAGGAAGAGTAGCAAAATGCTGAAGTCGGAGACACTGGACCAGGGCAGTCTAGATAGGCAAACCACCTCTCACCCGGCGGGGATGTTTGCGTATTCTAATCACGCTGAGGTTTTCTGGTGAGAAAGTCCAACTCTGGACTGGATGGGCAACCACCTCTCACCTGGCGGTGATACACGGGTATCTCAAAACACGTCGAGGTTTTCCGGTGAGAAGGTCCAACTCTGGCCTGGGTGGGCTACCACCTCTCACCCAGCGGGGATGCACTGATATCCTAAACACATCGAGGTCTTCCGGTGAGAACGTCCAACTCTAGACTAAACTGGTGCAACGAAAACCATGGTGTCACGCAATCCGCTTCAGAGACCCACTAAGAATACATGCTAACGCCCTGCGATACTCTGAACCCCTTGTGGTCTCGGGGACCACACAGGAGACCATGGGACCTAACGAGGACCACAGGCGTAAATTCAGTAGGATCACAGTGCGGTCTTGGTGGTAGAAGAGAACGAAGAAGAAGAAGATCAGTGGCTGTCCAGTTTTTCTATCTGTCTTGCCAGTAGCAACTATTCTTGAATTGTGCATTGTTGATATCATGCGAACAACTCTTTTGTCTTTCCAGACCTGAAGCAGTGTTTGGTCTTTCTGACAAAATGTGCTTTCACTTTTCTGTATTCCTTTGGAAGCAGCTTTCAAACTTTTTGGCAGTCCTCTGTTTTCTCTAATTGTTCCACAGACTCTGGTTTTGTTTTGCAGTAGGAATCATTCCTTTGTCAAGCGAAAGCTGCTGTTTTGGTTTATACAGCTCCTGAAACTTAGACAAAAAATAATCCAGCAGAGGTTTTATTCTGCCAATTCTGCCTGTTTCTGGAAGTATCTGAGAGTTATCAGAGAAATGCAGAAAGGTCAGAAGATGCTCAAATTTAGCTCTGCTCATTGTTTTGGAAAATATTGGAGTTTCCAGAAGAGGGTCTGTTGTCCAGTACTCTTTCCAGTGTGGCTTTCTAGTCTGGCCCATCAAAATGATTAATCCAAGGAATTTTTTCATGTCTGCAGGTGTTATGTTTTCAGACAAAAAGGTAGTAGGTTTGTGCATATGTTGGGTATAAATTTTCATGATAAGCTAACAGTTAAAAAAAAATCATTCCCAAACATCATACTGCAAATTTCCTCTATGCTGTCTGGTTTGTTTACATTTACTGAAACACCAGAATTTCCTAGAAAATTTTCAAGAACTGGTGTAGAATCAATGTTACTCCACACACCTATATCACTGCCAACTATATCACACGAAAAATGTAAAATACCTGCAACTGGAAAATTATATCTTGACACTGAATCAGAGTCACTGTCATTAGAAGTTTCACTATCTGACGCAGCAACGCTGTGCCTTGTTATCATATTTTTAATCCGATCGCCGTCACAGGAATCACTTTCAGGCGCATCATTTTCATTAGAAGAATCATTAAATAGTGATTTTTCATCATCACTAGGGCAATCTGACAACAAATTATAGCACATTTCAGGGCCAACAGCAGTATCTTCGAGAGAAGCATGCTCCACCATTTAGAAAAAATGTTGACTTGCGAAATCTCGCGAAACACGTGTTTTCGACAGCTGAAACCACGAGATTTCTATTTTTTTTAAAGTTACGAAGATCGAAAATAATATTTTATTATATTAACTTTGCAGTAAAAATACAGACAACCAAAAATTATTTTAAATAACACGCTAGAAACAGTTTAAATAAGATGACCATCGAATACGGCAAATCTGCCTTTCAGCCAACAACGCACGGAAACCAGAAATACGGATTTTCTCGTATTTGGCCCAGGAAGTGTTAATATAATAAAATATTGTTTTCTATCTTCTTAAATTTAAAAATAATAGAAATCTCACGGTTTTAGCTGCTGAGAACATGTGTTTACAAGATCTCACCAAGTCGACATTTTGTGCAAATGGTGGAGCATACTTATTTTGACGACACCGCGATTTACAATGAATTATGCTCTGATTTTTTTGTCAGACTACCCCAGTGATGACTAAAAATCACTGTTTAATGATTCTAGTAATGACATTGATGTGTTTCAAAGTGATTTCTGTGACGGCAATCGGATTAAAAATACAATAACTAGGCACAACATTGCTGTGTCAGAAGTGAAAATTCAAGTGACAGTGTGATTGTTATTCAATGTCAGGATATGATGCTCCAACAGTAAGTATTTCACATTTTTCATGTGATATACTTAGCAGTGATATAGGTGTGTGGAGTAACATTGATTCTACACCAGTTCTTTAAAAATTTATAGGAAATCCTGGTGTTTCAGTGAATGTAAACAAACCAGACAGCATGGAGGAAATTTTCAGTACGATGTTTGGCAATGATTTTTTTAACTGTTAGCTCATCATGAAAATTTATACTGTGCACAGACCCAACATATGAACAAACCTACTGCCTTTTTGTCTGAAAATATAACACATTCAGACATAAACAAATTCTTTGTATTGATCATTTTGATGGGCCAGACTAGGAAGCCACACTGGAAAGAGTACTGGACAACAGACCCTTTTCTGGAAACATCAATATTTTAAAAAACAATGAGCAGAGCTAAATTTAAGCATCTTATAACACTTCTAGATTTCTCTGACAACACTCAGACACTTCCAGAAACAGGCAGAATTAGCAAAATAAAACTTCTGCTGGATTATTTTTTGCCTAAATTTCAAGAGTTGTAAAAACCGAAGCAGCAGCTTTCGCCTGATGAAGGAAAGACAAAAGACTCGTCCGCATGATATCAACAATGCACAACAATAATTATCTGGAATAGTAAAGGATCATGTCCTGGTGAAGCTTGAGGGTCAAAGCACTAAAAAACCACCATCTAGGAAGTGCAGAGTGTGCTTGGTCAATGGCAAAAGAAGTGAAACAAAATTTATTTGTAAAAGTTGTCAAGTCCCACTGCATCCAGATGTTTCACAAGGTATCACACACTCATGAAGTACTAGACGGTCTTGGAAGCCTGTCTAGCAAGTTGGTAGTGAGTAGAGATATGCATGTTTTTCTTAAGTCCACTCAAAAAACTTGATTTTTCAGAAAAATGGCTGGGAACTGGGGGTTTTCAGGGTAAATAACTGTGGTCCACAAAGTGTCAACAGTTTCCATGACCCTTTGCAATGGCAGGCTGACTGATTTCAACATGGTTCTCTTTCTGATCATCAGTCAGCAAATGTGGCACAAATTTTTCACAGACATGGCACATCTCAAGTCTTTCAGTCAAAATCTGACGCAAGATCCTACGCTGATGCCCACTTAGACAGCAACTTCTCGGACAGTTAAAAATTAATTTCCATGAATCACAGCATGAACTCTCCCAACATGATTGTTGTCTGTTGATGTGGAAGGTCGCCCAGACCTGGAATCTTCACCGAAACACTCTGCCCTCTTTAAAACACTTAAATCACTTACAGCATAGCGTTCGGCTCAGAGTCCTCCCCATAAGCTTGGCTAAACAACTGTCACTTCTGTCAAATTTTTACCAAGTTTGCAGCAAAATTTATCTTTCTCTCCCTAGACATGCATGCATATATGTATGCACATTCTTCAAGCTTCTTCACTGTCACTTCACCTCTAACCCAATGAACAGCTTGTGCAGGTGCTCACTTAAGCAGATGTAGCTTGACAACTAATGCTCATAGTGGAATGGAGCAAATGGCAATTTATTGTCAAGACCTGGCACTAGATGTGCTTGGAAGCCAGTGGGTGCACTATTTTAAAAAGTCTGCTTATATTTTTTTTGAACAAACCTCGTATATTAACCAAAAACTAAAAGCAGAAACTTACTGTAAACTTGTCTTTAATGTTCTGTCTCTCTTTATCCTTCAGCTAAAATTGAAAACAAAAATGCAAGCAAATAATCTAGTTTAAGATTCAACATATTTTTGAAACATGTCACAACAAAAATTAGGAGCACAAAATTATTTATTGCAAAAATAACATTCTATACTGCTCTATACTGTAAGCAAAATTCTGAACAGATGTCACTCTCACCTTGTCAGACTTTCTTAAACTCATTCATTGCTCTTTAATCATTTAGCTCTTAGTGCTCAAGACTAACTACCTGCACATGATAAACATCAGAGAACAAGGTCTATAAATCATGAATCACTTCCTTCAGTTTATATTATCTTTTATTTTCTTTTTATATTTGGCAAACTCATTTCATATGTTGATGTTTCAATTAAACTTTTTATACTCAATTATTTGATCTTCTCAATGCAAGCATGCTGAAAGTAAGAGATCTACAAGGTTTTGTAACAGACAATAGCTTATATACAGATGATACTATACTCCACCCCACAGGTATAACTAAACTAAGAACAGGACATATTCTACCACTGGTGTAATTTTACAGAATGTGAGATCCATTTACTTTTATAAGTTAAAATTTTTGCTATATAATTATTCTACTTATTGTTAGATTTCTATTGACTTTTTAAAAAAAATTGTGCTAGGTATAATGACTCACACATTTCATTTGGTAAATCCATATTTAATCTCAACTAATTTGTACTTGTCAGAATGCAGACTTACTTTGACAGTTTCCTGGCTCTGAGCCCTATGCTGGGACATGGGCTTGTCCATCTCCAGGATGTAGTGCAGCACCTTACTCCAGCTATTGAAGCAACCAGACAAAATAATGAAAGAATTTCACTGTGACAGCAACACAAGCAAACTCAAGCTCTATCACTTTATCAATAACACTGTCAATATAACAGAGTGAAAAAAAAAACACCGCTAGATGTAAACATGGAAAATCACCAAAACCATAGAAAACAAGTTGAATTCTTTCCAGACTAAATGTTTACGTAGAATTAAAAAAATATTTTGGCCAAACACCATAAGAAATAACATCTTATTGGCAGAAATGCAGATGAAACCACTGACAACAATTATTGAAGAAAGACGCTGGCGATGGTTGGAACATGTGCTCCGAATGACTGACAACTCACTACCAAAAATAGCACTAAGATGGACACCACAGGGGAGCAGAAGTAAGGGTAGACCAAAAGAGACATGGAGAAGAACAACAGAAAGGATGTTGAGCAATAGAGGGCTCACCTGGGCAAGAGCAAAAAAAAAGGCGAAAGACAGGCATTTGTGGAAAACCCTTGCGGAAGCCCCATGTGCCCTGGGCACTTAAGGTCCAGAGAGAGATGTAAACAAATACCTCAGAACAACAGTAACAGTAGATGGCAAACCTAAAATTAAAAAAGGGTGAAGAATAAGAAAGGAAAAATTTGTTTTTATGGACAAGGAGAAAATATGAACAAATATGAGAATGTCTTTAATGTGAGAAGAAGAACAGTGCAGTACTTTCTACCAGTCAATACTGTTCTTTATTTGTGAGATTCTGACAGTATACAACTGATAAAACAAAAACTGGATGAAGTGGAGATACAGTTCTGTGAAAGATGAAACAAACACTCTGGAAGTTACCAGGACACCGTAACCAAAAGAAAAAAGACAAAATTCTATAAATAAACTTCTTTTAGTGGGTGCCTGGATAATGATTATGAATGAAATGGCTGATGTAAACAAGAGAGACATACAAATTGGAAGCAAAAAGCAAGAGAGGAAAAAAATTAATAATGTCTATGGACAAGACAAGTCTCAAGACACACGTCAACATAATCCTAGTATTTAAAAATTAAGCAATTACAAGAGCTTGTAATAGTGTCTATGGACAAGACAAGTTACAAGACACACTTCAACATAATCCTAGTATTTAAAAATTAAGCAATTACAAGAGCTTGTAATAATATCTACGGACAAGACAAGTTTCAAGACACACTTCAACATAATCCTAGTATTTAAAAATTAAGTAATTACAAGAACCTGAGGAAGTCACACAAACTTTAAAAGATAAAACTTCAAATTACATAAATACTTAACTTAACACAGAAAAGATTCAGGAACAGACAATCCAAGTTCCAAATACTAGACCAGGTGTAAATTTGATAATCTTTATTCTAAACAGTCAGCACAATTTACCATTCACATACCCAAAGAGAAAAGTTACCTTTGTGAATAATCACGCTTCTGCTCCGTTATCTGATCACTGTAGTATTTGGCTATATCCTTGTTCCAGGAACTCAAGAGCTCTAGCAAACCAGATCTGGGATTCAGTAAATGGATGAAGATGCATCTTAGTAAGATTCAAGGCAGTAAAAGACAATTTGAAAATTACACAGTAACCACAAGGAGCAGAAACTGATGCAATAAAACATGTTCACGATGGCTGATGGGCAGTTTGAATACACACACAGAGCAGAGCTGTGCCCTTAGTCCAGTTGAAGCCAAAGTCAAATAAAAATGGACACTGCTGCTGCTGCTGGAAATGCAGCACTGTTGAACAACGTGCTGTAGTGAGATTTATGTGAAGAGAGGGAGTGAAACCAGATGAAATTCACCACAGGATGCTGGCTCAGTACAGAAGTGAAATCAGCATGATTCAATAGGAAGGTTATTAATTTGCAGCAAAATAAGAGGAGTGCTGTCAAAAAACAGTCTTGGTGTAGCATGACAATGCATGTCCCCATCCAGCAGTGGAGGAAATGCAACAGCTGCAGTCTGAACATTTTCCTCATCCCCCTTACAGCCCTGATCTTAGATCATCCAATAATCACATCTCAAGTCCACTTAAAGAGGCTCTAGGTACTCACTTCTAATGATAAGATAAAGGAGGCATTGCAGACCTGGATTTGGGAACAATCAAAATGCTTATTCTCTCAAAGAATGAAGAAACTAGTAGAACAATACAAGAAATATATCACCCACAAGGAGCTACATGGAGAAGTGATATAATTCTTATCAGTTACCAGTATTAAAGAGAACCTTTACTTTCTGATTCTCCTGTGTAGAATGATATGAAATTTATACAGTATTAGCACTGAAGAGCATTTATAAAGAAAAGTAAACTAATATCTGTTTGTCTGTTACTTGACTAGTCACTGCTCCATTCTTATCCTATCTGGGGGGGGGGGGAACCCCACAATTCTGTAAAACATATTATACACTGTAAGGGACCTCCATATAGACTTATCTATCAACAGACATATTTGGTAAGGGACCTCCATATAGACTTATCTATCAACAGACATATTTGGTAAGGGACCTCCATATTGAGTTATCTACCAACAGACATATTTGGTAAGGGACCTCCATACAGACTTATCTACCAACAGACATATTTGGTAAGGGACCTCCATATAGACTTATCTATCAACAGACATATTTGGTAAGGGACCTCCATATTGACTTGTCTACCAACAGACATATTTGGTAAGGGACCTCCATACAGACTTATCTACCAACAGACATATTTGGTAAGGGACCTCCATACAGACTTATCTACCAACAGACATATTTGGTAAGGGACCTCCATATAGACTTATCTATCAACAGACATATTTGGTAAGGGACCTCCATATAGAGTTGTCTACCAGCAGACATATTATACATGGTAAGGGACTTCAACAAAGCACACACACTCATTTTTTTTCCTCTTCCATTTCATAATAATACAAGAAATGAAATCTCTCTACAGAAGCATCAAACTAGGCTCTGACCTGAGACAAAAAATTGGGCCTACGACAGCAACTAAACAAGACACAGAAACATAAAAGCCACACAATAAATCTAAGTGCAGTGTGTGATGAGAACCATACTGTAATCATTAAAGATCAAATACTGCTTGATAAACAAGATTCACACAAACTAAAAACACATCAGGCTGCTTGTTTAACATTTATTTCTTATGTACGTATCATTTTCGTAGACTTAACTTACCTGGTCAGTGACTTAATGATGTAATTAAAATTGTTGAGCATGAAGACTGGCCTAAGTGCTGGATCACTGTATGTTTCTGCTTTGTTGCTAAGATTAAGTCCAAGTGCTGACAACACTCGCGCTAGGAAAAGACAGACGGGTTACAATTATTTCTTTGCCAACAAACAGGAAGTGACTTACAATTACTTTGATATATATCTGACACAGGAATCTAAACAAAGATCTGAAAAGCATGCAGGTCAGGAAAGAGATGAACAAGGGGCGACTTCTTACGTTGTATATCAGAGTGAGCAGAAGACACACTGCAATCTTTGTTGTGGAGGTGGCACAAGATGATGATTAATATTCTCTAAGCAAATCCAAGCTCTATACACCAAAAAGGCCCCGGGGTTCACCCAGCCTCTAAAAATGGGAGAAATCTGGGACAGTAATGCGGCCAGGTGTGATACTGACCACATCACACTTTCATGTGCCAAAGGTCGTGGAAAATATGAGCCTAACATCGTATCCCCAGTATGCCTTAATGGCATGGAAACGGAAATTTTACCTTAGTCTTACTAACTCAGTGCTGTGGTGTAACTACCAAATCATTTTTCATTGTCTTGTATGTTTTCGTATACAGGAAACTATTTACTATAGGGAGCAGAACAACAACACAACTCCTTAGATCATCAGAGGAAGTACCCCCCCCCCCTTCAGACTTATTAACTTCCTGACACTACGGGGGGGGGGGGGGGGCCTTCTGGGTCATGGCTCCATCTTGTGAGTTTTTTTTTCTTCTCATTCCAGAATTGAACCCACAGTCTTCCAACTGCCACTGCACTTCAAAGTGCATCTTAGTGATTTAGCTATGGAGGACCAGTACTGGTTGTGACAAACAAAATTATTGAAGTTCTCAATGCTTGTTTTGCATACTCCACAGCCAGTATGAAGCCTTTTCTGCTGTTTCTGAAAGGCTTTTCAATGCCCTTGCTCTTGCTTGTCCTTTTATGCCCAGTTGCTTAAATAGGTCGTATGCTGATGTTGCTACGAATCCTATTGCTCTCACATCTACAGCTATCACTTTTGCCTTGACTCCCTGCCTTAGCTGCTTGACCAGATCATTGTAGTCTCACATTTGAATAATGATTATGGTGTAAATCGAAACGTTATAATTATGTGCATATTAATTAATAAACCTATTCCTATTTTTGTTTTAAGTAGTTTTAACATTTTGTGGCTTTATGTATAGTTATATATTTAGTTTTATTACGAGGATCATATAGAAAGTTGTGAGCAAAAGTTTTTTAAAAATCAGAATTTATAGACTGGGAAAATATAAATGTATCACCTTAACTGCATCCTTCGCACTTCATGTAGAGGTCACAAGACATCACCATCAGGTGTCATGTGACCACACAGAGCATAAACAAAATGGCAGGTTCTCAAGTTTCGTTTCATCAATGTGCTGTTATCGAGTTCCTCGTTAAGGAAGAAATCCCTGCTGCTGAAATTCACCAAAGACTTCAACTTGCTTATGGAGATGTGTGTATGGGTGCTAGCAGTGTTAGGAGGTGGGTGAAACATTTTAAAGATAGAAACATGAGCATCCAATATATGCCTCGCAGTGGTCGCCCTCGAACTGTCTTCACTGAACGCAACGTGGAAAAGGTTGACGACATCATTAATGAAGACAGACATATCATAGTACCTGAAATCACTGTTAATCTTGGAAAAGGACACAATGAAGTACAGAAAATGATTGAAGCCCTAGGCTATAGAAAAGTTTGTGCCTGCTGGGTCCCACGTTTGCTGACTGAAGACACAAAGCTGTGAGAAAAACTCTGCTCGCTGGACAACTGAGGAAATTCAGAAAACAGGTTGGGAAATTCTTCCACACCCTGCCTATAACCCCGACTTGGCACCCAGTGATTACCATCTTTTCAGTTTTGTGAAAGAACAAATGCAAGACCATCATTATGACACAGGAGAGAACGTCCAGAAAGCAGTGCGTCTGTGCCTTCAGTCAGCTGGAACAGAATTCTAACGGGAGGGTATTTTCAAATTTGCAGAGCGATTGAAAAAATGTGTGCATAGAAATAGAGATTATGGTGAAAAGTTGGAGAAAAGGATGCAGATTAAGGCGATACATTTATATTTTCTCTATTTATAAATTCTGAGTTTATTCCTGCAGTTTTCTGCTGTAGTTGCTGCAGACGGATTTGATTTTTCCCCTGATCGAGTAGATAGATATTTGTAAAAAAAAAAAAAAATGAAATATCAAAGTCAGGTTGTAGGATACAAAGTTCTACTCATTCTAAAGCACACAAATGTCAACAATCCTGAAGTGTAGCAAGAATTTTGCAGTTTTTCATTTATCCTCCAGACCCCTCCTCCTTCTGCAGCAGTTATAAGGTATTTATAGCTTCCTTGTCTCATCTTTAACCCCAGCCCATATTGTTCTCTCCCCTTTTCTACATGTGCCATCTGTGTTAGCCATGGTTTTACGCTATATATATCCAGTTGGTCCAAGATGTTATCCTTTGTTCTCTCTCAGCCAATCGCCTGTTCTCACTTTCTGGGTATATTCACTGTCGTCTTTCGAACTAGGAGGATAACAAAAAAGCTAAGTTTCTATCTATTTTCTACTGTTTTTAATGTGTTGTGTTGTTCTTGTACGTAATCCTTGAAAAGGCTGACAGCGAAATATTGGATGTGGTATGTTCATTTATACATTCTCTTCTTACTTTCTGCTCACTTTCCTCACTCACTCTGTCATTCTGTAAAGCTGAACTATACACCTCTGTCTACTGTAAGGTGTAGCAACTGTTCTTAAATAATGGTATTTATCAACTCATGTACAGATTAACTGTTTCTATACACAATATCTATTTTAGCTTGTTTCTATACACACTATCTGTTTTAACTTGCTTCTATACACAATATCTATTTTAACTTGTTTACACAATATTTAAATTAAGTGTTTCTATACACAGTGTCAGATGTAGCGGTAGAGATATATCTGTCCTCTAACTTAAAGTGGTATCATATCTAACCTAGCTTGTACAGATTTCTTCAAACATCTATTCTTTAATTTACAATATCAAGCTAAACATTCTTAAATATTATGTTTTAAGTATTATGTAAATATTACATTAATAGTGTTCTTTCTAATTCTTATACTTAAATGCTACATTTCAAGTATTATGCTAACGCTACACTCCAACCATGCATGAGAAGCATTGCTCCTGCTGTTTCTGCATATTCCAACAGCTGCTCCAAAAATATGATAGTCTGTGGATAAAACAAACGTAATTCTGTATCAGCACAATGCTAAACTGGCAGGAAGAAGGACAAGATAATATGCACTGAATCCAGTATGGAAACTACATTTCCCACTTGCGGTTTGTGTAGATGTTCTGTACAGAATTTTCTGTCTTTCTGCAGGTAATACAAATCTTGGCCATTTCCCCTGCTGCTGTTGATGGTAGCTCCCTAAATGGTCTAACTCACACTCTCTCGCAATTGTTAACTAGTTCTTCAGTGTTCAGATTACATGATGTGCTAAATATGAAGCCCCTTTCATCAAGACATCGCTGTCATCGTCAACATCATCATGTGCCTTCTCCAGAACAAAGACTGGCAGTAATGAACCCCTAGTGCTCCCTCACCTTGATGGTGCACTCAGCCAGGCTGTATCCTGTCTGTTCTCATGTTATCTTCCCATCTACATCTCTGTCTTCATCTGGCTCTCTATCTTTCCACCTTTCCTTCCAGTATGGTCTTCAGTATATTATGTCTTTCGATATGGCCAAAATATTTTGTTTTCTTTATCTTTATTTCTCTGAGAAGTTCACATTGTACTTGGAGCTGTTCCAAAACTTGTGCTTTTTTTCTTCTCATTCTCCATGTTAAATGACCTAGTTTTCTGTAGAGCCACATTTCTGCTCCATTAATCTTTCTCTCCATCTTTTTTGCTTAGAGTCCAGGTTTCTGCTTCCTACAGTAAAACAGTTTCCTCTATGCTATCTGACAGCTTCAATTTCCCTTGGCCATATTTTTGTTGCAGATCTACTGTGTCATGCTGGACATCCACAGCACAGCAGAGACTTATTTCACTTATTTTCACATTTTATTATCTACATGCCATGTTGCTTCCAAAAAAATTGCTGGAAGTCTAGCCCCTGTCAAGACACTCACTCAGTTTATACTAGTTTACTTTCAACTCAAAAAAAAGATATTAAGTGCTTATCAAGAACTTTGAAGGCATGAGCAGACTAGTCCAAAGAGACCTGTCATCTAGAAGGATAAAGGTCTGTGACCTGTTACCAGTGTCCAACAGTTGACTCAACTGTAAAAATGAGTATCTGATGACACACTAGTGTTGGAAACAACAGTTTCTGAAGAACTGAGAATACCTGTCTGAGTGGCAAGTTACACCAAACTGTACCGTACACAAAGATCTGTTAGAGAATGAAAGAAAATGGGGCATCATGTGGCATCAATTAAACAAATAAATGAACTCGACAGAATCAAGAGAAGATGAACGAAAAACAAATTATGAACATTTAATTCAACTGATATCTGGACTGTCTAGCCAGTAAAAGAAATCCTGACTACTCAGCAGAAATCTGGACTGTTTGGCCAGTATAAGAAATCCTGACTCTACTCAGCAGAAACCTGGACTGTCTACCCAGTAAAAGAAAGCTTGAATCCAATCAAAAAGTGTTTCATTTTAACACATTTGATATGGCAAACAACAGTTTCACTATAGTCAGCAACTTACATGATTGGCCAGTTCATGGACTGTTCCATCTCTTGGCATGTTTGTTGACTTATCATTCTGGGTAAAAGAACACAACACTACTATTACAAAAAGTGCTGACTGTTGTTATTAAGCAGGAAATAAAAATCGAAATAAAATAAACAAGAGGAAAGGACTAGAAGGACAAAATGTGAAATTGGGTAATTATATCAAAACTAATAATGCTCAGATGTGCACAATAGGAAAGATCAACAGTACAGCTGTGAATTCATGTCTGGCAACATTTTTTCTAGCAGATGCGGCAAGAAGCTGAGAAGTTCATTAAAAAAATCCTCTCTATTTAAAAAAAAAATTTATATTGACAAACTGTTCCCTGAACAAGCATGCATTTTAAGCTGGATATAAACAAGAGTGCATTAGTCTCCTGGTGTGTCTAATTTCAGTACTGAACTTCACTTATCAAGGTCTTAAGACCATAACCCAAAACTCTGGACCACTTTAATATGTAAAAAAAAAAAAAAATTTCCTTGATCAAATCTTCTACATTTCTCCCAGTGTCACTTATATGAGCATAGCTTATATCACTTATATTTGCTTGGCCCATTGAAGGATATGTCTGAACTAAGAAGAAATGAGACTTCTGCTATTAAACAGTGAACAGACTATTCAAGTTTTCCCTGTGAAAGACAAACACTACAAGGACTTAAAAGGCTGCTTCATGAAAATAAGAGAATACACTGACCTCATTCATAAAGAAATTAAAATTTCTACAACTCAGTCCATCTTACACGTCATCAGTCAGATGAAAAGCTCTACTTTCTATATGCATGCTGTGGTTTAATCTGGTTAGCTACTATAATTTGATCCACTTTTTTACAACAACATGCTTTATCACAGATTGAGTTTTGCAATCACAGATTAAGAAACACTGAAATAACAATACAAATCTGAGACACTCCTAAAGATATTAATTTCACAGCATTTTCATTTCAAATACAGTGAAGAACTATTTAAATAACTTATGACCCCAAATCCAGCTAAAAACTATCAAAGACGCCATGACCTCAAATTCAAGTAAGAACTATTAACACTTTGTTGACCAAATACGGGAAAATCCGTATTTCTGGTTTCCGTGCGTTGTTGACCGAAAGGCGGATTTGCCGTATTCGATGGTCGTCTTATTTAAACTGTTTCTAGCGTGTTATTTAAAGTAATTTTTGGTTGTTTGTATTTTTACTGCAAAGTTAATATAATAAAATATTGTTTTTAATCTTTGTAACTTAAAAAAAAATAGAAATCTCGCGGGTTTAGCTGTCGGAAACACGTGTTTACGAGATCTCGCCAAGTCGACATTTTGTGCAAATGGCGGAGCACGTTACACTCGATGTTACTGCGACAGTACAATGAATTATGCCCAAATCTTTTGTCAGACTACCCTAGTAATGAATAAAAACCACTGTTTAATGATTCTAGTAATGAAATTGATGTGTTTCAAAGTGATTTCTGTGACGGCGATCGGATTAAAAATATGATAACTAGGCACAGTGTTGCTGTGTCAGAAGTGAAAATTCCAGAGATAGTGTGATTGTGATTCGAAGTCAGGATATGATTCTTCAACAGTAAGTATTTCACATTTTTTGTGTGATATAGTTAGCAGTGATATAGGTGTGTGGAGTAACATTGATTCTACACCAGTTCTTGAAAAATTTATAGGAAATTCTGGTGTTTCAGTGAATGTAAACAAACAAGACAGCATGGAGGAAATTTTCAGTACAGTGTTTGGCAATGATTTTTTTTAAACTGTTACCTCATCATGAAAATTTATACTGTGCACAGACACAACATATGAACAAACTACTGCCTTTTTGTCTGAAAATATAACACATTCAGACATTAACAAATTCTTTGGATTGATCATTTTGATGGACCAGACTAGGAAGACACACTGGAAAATATTACTGGAAAACAGACCCTCTTCTGGAAACACCAATATTTTCAAAAACAATGAGCAGAGCTAAATTTGAGCATCTTCTGACACTTCTGCATTTCTCTGACAACTCTCAAACATTTCCAGAAACAAGTAGAATTAGCAAAATAAAACCTCTGCTGGATTATTTTTTGCCTAAATTTCAAGAGTTGTATAAACCGAAGCAGCAGCTTTCGACTGATGAAGGAAAGACGAAAGATTTGTTCGCATGATATCAACAATGCACAACAGTGATTGTCTGGAATAGTAAATAATCATGTTCTGGTGAATCCTGAGGATGAAGGCACTAAAAAAGCATCATCTAGGAAGTGCAGAGTGTGCTTGGTCAATGAGAAAAAGAGTGAAACAAATTTTTTTTTGTCAAAGTTGTCAAGTTCCACTGCATTCAGATAGTTGTTTCACAAGATATCACACCCTCAAGAAGTACTAGAGGGTCTTGGGAGTCTGTCTACCAAGTTGGATTACATTCCCTAAAGGGTGAGTAGAGATATGCATGTTTTTCTAAGTTCACTCAAAAAAGTTCATTTTTCAGAAAAATGGCTGGGAACTGGGGGTTTTTCAGGGTAAATAACTGTGGTCAACAAAGTGTTAAAAGAGTATACAACTTAAATCCAGCAAAGAATTATTAATGACTGTATGAACTGACAAAACAAATAGGGCAGCTGAAATATGTATCAATGAGGAAAAACTGGAAGAAGTGGAGAGTTTTTAATATCTTGGATCAATACTAACTAATAATGGAGATACAATGAGGGAAATTAAAAGGAGGACATCTATTGCTCTTCAGAAAGTAAAACAACTAAAGAATCTGTGGAGAGGAGCAGACAGAACCACAAAAATAAGATTTTTAAGGGCATGCATCTTTCCCATCACAACATATGCCTGTGAGACCTGGACACTTAACAAAACAGCTGAGAAACACATAAATGCCTTTTAATGTAAATGCTACACAGAAGAGTTCTTCAAATATCATGGACACAAAAAAGAACAAATATATCTATACTACAAGAGCTTAATATTGAAAAGGCTGGCTAGTAAAGAGGATTAAAGAGAGAAAACTTAAATATTTTGAACACATTAAACATCATGATAATCTAGAGAAGACTGTCTTGGAAGGGTACATAAAGGGAAAAAGAAAAAGAGGAAGACCAAGGTGAAGATGGCTGCAAGACATCGTTGAGGATCTGCAAATGGATGCATCAGCTGCAGGCCATCTTGCTCACAACCGAGAGGCCTACAGAAGTGCTGTTTGGGAGGCAAAGTTCCGCAAGGGACATGCAAATGAATGAATGAATGTATGAACTTAAATCCAGTAAAGAACTATAAAATGCCTTATAATCTAAAATTAGGTAAAAATCTATTTATGACCTTATGACTCCAAATTCTGCAAAGAACTATGATCCAAAGTCTTTAAAAAACTTTACCTTACAAATTTATTATTTTAAAAAATATTTTGCAAGTTCAGAATAGGTGAAATTGTATACACAAGAACAATATGTTTGAGATAGCTATAAGAGAAATATTAGCATATAATAAAATGCTTATAGCATATTTAAAACAGATAATGCCATAAATAAATACCTCCTGTACTTTTAAAATAAATATTGTCTACAAATTATGGCTCAGCTGCATTTATGATAAATGTGGCTACAAATATATGATTATGAAATCTAAGATAAATCTATTACTATAAAGTAGATTAAAAAACAAGTACAGCAATGTTTCAAAGATGGAAACTTTACCCTGATACTGTCAGTAAACTCCTCAAGCGCCTTTGCTCCCTGAAAATATTGGAAATTTGTCACTGTATTATTAGTATTTTAAGTTTCAGCATTCATTACTGCTTTTTTTTCCCCACAAGCCTGGGAGCAATGATGACTGTTCCCAGAGTAACAGAATGATTATCAATGTTGATGAAGCAATGACAGCTAAGATCTTATCCCACTTCTCTATTGGTGCATATGGTAAAAACTGATTCAGCCTGTGTAACAGGGATGTATGCCTGTGGATCTCTTGGTGGAACCTGCAGACAAACCAAGTCTTCAAGCATACCACTGTAATCCAATCTTCCCAATTTAACATGATACCTGCAATACATCTTGATGGTGCCAGCTGTCAACAGCATCCTACTCATAATCCCAGTGAGATAAAATATGGATTTCCACACACTTCAAAAAGATGACAATGTCAAAAACAATGGCTGATATGGACAAATGTAACAATAATTTATACTCACTCAACAGTCGGTATTTGTATTTCACTCTTTTGAAAACAAATGCCTAAAGAAAATACTCAGCATCAAGTGATTCAAGAACAATGCAAAGATAAGACAGATGACTGAACAACAACCAGTCTCGTGGGTGATCAGGAAAAGGAAATGGACATATGTTGGTCATGTGATGAGAAGAAATGATAAGAGAATCCCAAAACATGCTATAAAGTGGAACACAACAGGCCGAAGAAAAAGAGGCAGACCATGTTAGACTCTAAAGAGGACACTGTTAAGAGAGGCCAAATCAATAGGTGTAAAATCCCTTGATGAGGTTGAAAAGCTCGCCGAAAACAGGATAAATTGGCGAACTACCTTGCTAGCCCTATGTGATGTTTAACGCACAGGAAGGATATAAGATAAAAGTGTAAGCCACATACTCTGGTGATCTGTTCTACTCATATGACTGGTAACTGTGCTGAAGGAACTATACACCTGTCATAGCTAATACAACCAAAACTTTTCAATACCCAGTCTCTCCTCTCTCTCTATCAAACTAGGAGAGATCAATGTGTCCCTCCTTGATGGTAGGATTTACTGAAAAAATGTTATTTCTGGCACTCATATCAAAAAGCAATGTAAGCCACAACAGCCTGCTCTCCACGTGTTCCAAGAACTTTAGTCCAAGATCTTCACCATGTACCCACTGCACAGAAGATCAGTTCCATAGTTATAGGAGACCCTACCACAATAACTGAAGAATGGACTTTTAGCTACAAACATATTCTAGTTCACTACCATAATGTATATGCCACTAATGGGCATGTTTTGTTTGAAAACTTACAGTGCTGTCCAGAGTTGACAGCAGTGATGTCAGTTTTGCTCTTGTTGGTGCTTGGCAACCCTGCAGACAACAATTTATTGTCAATTAAAATGTATATATCAATGGGAAATTTCATGAGTGTTTTATACTACTAAAAAAATTTTTTTTTAAAATAGTGACAAAATCATTTTAAAAAGTGATCACCATTTGACTTCAAAATCGATACTGAATCGTTTACAATAGCAAAGAGCAAGGCTACTTCAGTCTGAAAAATTCTCTTAAAATATAATGTATTCACAAAAATAGAGGCGGGGGCAGGAGTCAGGGCAAAAGTGATAGGTGTAGAAGAGGGAATTCATAGCAACATCAGCATACGACCTATGTAAGCAACTGGGCATAAAGGCTCTGATGATCTGAAGGAGTTGTAGAGAGTTTCCTACATATTCACAAAAACAGAGATATGAAAACAAGAAAGAAAATGACCATCCTGTTTCAGTCTCACACATTAGTGGACAGAAACTTGGTACCTGTGACAGACTAAATTTAACTCTTCCCGTGCCTTTCATCGCCTGGACGACAGTTACAGTTTCTCACATGGTGCCTTTAGTCGTCCTAGCAACATTTGGTTTGTTTCATTAAAAACCCGATTGTAAACATTTAGTGCACATGCCCCGTGACCTTTTTCAAAATGGCCAAAGAGTGCTTAGTTACGAGGGAGAAAATTGAAGTTTTCTGCGAGAAATTTTTCTGGTGATGTAGATAGGGGTAGATAGGGGTATAGACATGCCCTGTGACCAGACCACTGTTCTTGAATGTATCTAGACATATTAGACATATTCTACCATTAATGCAACAATGGATCACAATATGATGTCAAACAGGTAGATCTACGCGTCTCAGATGGTACGTATTGTACCTCTAGACCTTTCCAGTGGTATGTTGGACACAATCATTGTCTAAAAACATCACATTACTTATTTTTTCCTAAAAAACTCTGCATTTATGAAATCGTCATACATTTAGTTATATTTTGAAACATAATAAGTACACGGAAGTACATGGAAATAGTGTCATCATCATCATCATCAGGTGCCGTGCCGACTGGCGTTGGCTATTATGCTTCTCCAGAGTACATGATCCTTCATGCAGGCCATCAGCTCAGTTGGTGATCTCCTCTCACACCATCTCGTCAGACTGTCCAGTATCATTTCTCTTGGTCTTCCTCTTGATCTTCTTCCTTCTGTTTTTCCTGTTGTTATAATATTTTCAATGGCCCCTCTTCTCATTGCATGTCCTATGAAAGTACATTGTCTCTCTCTTATCTTTTTGACAGGGTTTTTTTGTCTCTCCAGCTCTTCTCATACATTCTTCATTAGTTATTTTTGCTGTCCAGGGGATTCGCAACATCCTTCTAATAAACCACATACCTGCTGCTTCCAATGATTTTTGTGCAGACTTGCCTATTGTCCATGATTCACTTCCATATAACAAGATAGGTTCAATATAGCATTTTAGGACTCGTTTTCTAACATTCATTGATAAAGATGTGTTAGCTAATATGTTTCTCATTCTCTGAAATGCAGTCTTTGCTTGGCCTATTCTGTTCCTAATTTCTGTTGTGCATTTCCCATCTGAAGTTATTACTGCTCCAAGGTATTTGAATTTCTGCATCTGCTTTAGAATAGTTCCGTTTAATTTAATACTGCATGTTGGTGGATTCTGTTTCTTAGATATAACCATAGTCTCTGTCTTTTTGATGTTTAAAGTAAGGCCTTTCTCTTCACTTTCTTTGGCGACTTTATCCAAGAGATTTTGCAGGTCTTGTTGGTTCTCAGCTATCAGTACTGTGTCGTCAGCATACCGAAGGTTGTTAATATTGTATCCTCCAATTTTTATGCCTGGTTCTGTGATGATTGTTCTTAGAATATTCTCGCTGTACAGAGAAAAAAGGTCTGGAGATAGTACACATCCTTGTCGCACCCCTTGTTTTATAGGTTGATATTTTCCAATTCTTTTTTCAACTCGAACTGCTGCTTCTTGCTGCCAGTATAGATGTTTTACAATCCTCAGGTCTTTGCCGTCTATAATGATGTCTTCAAGCATTTTAATAATTTCATTATGTTTCACCTTGTCAAATGCCTTGGTGTAATCAATGAAGCATAAGTAGAGATCTTTCTGTATTTCTAAAGCTCTTTCTGTTAGTGTTCGTAAAGCATAAATGGCATTGTATGTTCCTTTTCCTTCAACAAATCCAAACTGTTCATCTGCTATTTCCATTTTTATCTCTTTCCTTGTTCTTCTCATAATTATTCTCAGAAGTAGCTTCGTTATGTGACATGAGATGCTGATAGTGAGGAAATAGTGTGTTTCATTCAATTTTACATCTATACCCCCTATACATATCAAGACCCACGCTTTTAATCCGGCACCCAACTGAACATTCACGTTTTTACCTGAGGCACGGAAAGAGTTAAGTGGCAGAACTTCTGTGTTATGTCCTCATTTCCTTTCCAAGTGTCATGATTTCAGATATACACATCAGTGACTTGACAGTCAAATAGCTTTTCTTTTTTTTTTTTTGGAGATGGGCAATAGCACAGTGGCTAGGGCACTATCTTTTCATGGCCAGATGGCTGCTCATCCTATCTGACTCTGTGGTTCAAGTTATAGCTATTCTCTTGACATTTCTCTTTCTCTCACATCTGAATTTCTTTGTCTGCTATCTTTCAAAGGCTAAACATACAACACTGCTCTATCACTTTACTCTGCATATATGTCTTAAAATACCTTTTTTTTTTATACCCCATTCCCCCCCCCCCCCCCCCCCATTTTTTGTGCTTCATATAATTACTGCTCATGTCTTGGAAGTGTTTATTTAGAATGCAGTTTTTTTTTAAAGTTTTTCTAAAACCTTTCTATCTGGTCTTACAAGGTATAAGTTGCAAATTCTTTCACCACCACATCTCTGTTGCTTTCTATTTCTGTTTCATCTCTCTATACTCACCTTTATACTGAAGATGATTTGAGGAACATGATTTCTCTAAAACTCACTGTCAGAGATGAACTATGCCACAACTCTTCTACCCCACAAAAAAATGTATATCCCTGCATGCCCATGCACACACACACCATACACACACATAGGAACAAACACAGAGAGAAACTCATCAGTTTGGTTCACAAACCTCTAAAATCAAATCAAACTCAGGTTTGACTGCCCTCAGATGTTGCACAATAGGAAAGATCAACAGTACAGCTGTGAATTCATGTCTGGCAACATTTTTTCTAGCAGATGTGGCAAGAAGCTGAGAAGTTCATAAAAAAAAAAAAAACAACAACAAATATGAGAATGACTCACAATTCATCCTTCATATATCTTCGTGTTTCTCTCTTTTAAGGCTTTCAATATTGTTGTGAAAATGCAACAAAAAAAAAACACCAAAAAATAGAACAATTCAAAGTTTCTTCTTTCTTTTGTAAGTTACAGGAGACTAGGTCTGGTAATAGAAACAATGCTTGTTGTTACTATGGATGCAAACCCTATATTGGTTTAATCAGTTACAAGAGATGTTCAGTAAAATCAGTAGTTTTTAAAGTAGGCACTGGAAAGATCCAAGGAGTGGTGAAGAGAGAGAGAGGCATCAGAACCAACTTTTTTTATTTTGGCAAAAAAAAAAAAAAGGGGGGGGGGGTCAAGATGTTGGCCCTGCCAACAATAGGTCAGCAGCCACAAAATTTCCTTCTAAGACAGAAAGTTCCATCATTATTCATCCCAGAAGACAGTTTTGAAGCAGGCTGTGTTAGCTATTTATAGTATATGTTAAACTGTTTCTAGCTAACCTTCTCTTGTCTCTAATATGCATTAATCACCTTCACAGATAAAATAGGATCCAAACATCCAGAAATCTAGAATTAGAGGGGATGCTAGAAAATGAACAGGGAACAAATAAGGTCATCTAAGAAATGTGAACCAAACTACAACCATATAGTAGCAATAATTTCTCTTTACAGCAAGGCACTGTGGACTTATTTCTTGGTTTCCCCTTTGAAAGCGAGAGTAGCAGAACTCAAATAGAAATGGGATCTCAAAGTGAAAAGAGTGAGCTGAACTCTGGTTCCATCACACTCCAGTAAACCCAGCTGTTCCTTAGGGCTGTGCTGGAAGACACCTTCTCTGAACTTGGAGGTCGTCTTCTACACACCGAGACACACTGTACACTAACAATCAACTGTCAACATATTAAGGGAAAAAAATACAGACATTTATGCAAAAAATCTGTAGCATTTATACGGTAATATGTCTGGTTACAGTGAAACAGGAGAATGGGCCTAAAAGAACAACCCTTTCCTTCCTTTAGTAATAAATTAAGGATTTGTTGCTCATCTTTTTTCTTTTTATAATTCATCATTTAAATCAGACATGCTACTCACTTCTCCTTCATTCACCAAAGAATCAAGTGCCTGCTGAATAATGTTATCAAAAGCAGTCCTCTGATGTTTTTCTGGAATGATCCCTTTCATTAGATGGGCTTCACTCTGTAAAATTCAAATTACCACTGCACAATATTCTACATACAGTCAATCTGAATTTGTAAAACAGTTGGAATTTATATAAACATACCCTGCGTCTCATAAAATGAAACAACAAATATACGTTGTTCAAGTGATACAATTTCAGAACTATACACAGATTAATCCAGTAATATTCTCCAGTTTTAAAATTAAACACAGACTAAACTGATTAAGCCCTACACTTTTCAAACTACACAGACTTACCTAATAAAGTTTCATGATTTTAAAATTGCAAAAGATTTTGTGTTGCAGCTCTCCAATTTATACGGTGTAACCTTTTGAATACCACCTAAAACTGTCAACATCATTTAGGATCTCTACAACAGTAGATAATGCCTACTAAATGAGAACGTGTTGATCTGGATTCGAGAACTAAAATAGATATTCTGAAGAAAGAAGATGAAAAAGTTACAAGAAAGGACATAGCAGATAAATTTGAAATTGATGTTTCAGTTGTATCGAAACTTATTAAAAACCGATACAAAACTGAACGAGACTTTCACTTGTCTTTAGTTAGGTCAAAATGTAAGTGAAGGCGTGCAAGTTCTTACATGGATATTGAATGTGCTCTTCTGAAATGGTTCAAGCAGAGACGTTCCGCACAGTTGCCTGTGTGCGGTCCTATGCTGGCAGAAATTGCAGAACCTTTTGTGAAAGAAATGGATACGACTGACTGGAAGTGTTCAAACGGCTTTCTTGAGTGTTTTAAGAAATGCCACAGCATAACATTTAAGCGGCCCAAGTTAACACCGATGTTGTTAATGATTGGATTTCGTGTTTGCCAAAAATTTTGGATGTGCACAGCCCAGATGACATTTTTAACATGGATGAAACTGGCATGTTTTTTAAACTGCTACTGAACAGAACTTTGTGCTTTTGTGATGAGAAGTGCCACGATGACAAACAAGCTAAAGATCGCTTAACAGCTGTGGTGTGCTGTAACATGTCTGGCACTGAGAAGACTTTGCTTCTTGTTATCGGAAAGTCATGAAATCCATGGTGCTTCAAGAACATAAAGAGCCTGCCTGTCACTTACAAGGCCAGCCAGTATGCTTGGATGACAAGTGAATTGTTTGAGGACTGGGTCATTTCTTTCGACAACAAAATGAACCGAATGAACAGAAAAGTTTTGTCGTTCATTGATAACTGCCTGGCACACACTGATGTCACCAATATGATGGCTACAAAGCTTGTTTCCTGCCACCTAACACAACCAGGGTGCTGCATCCATGCGACCAAAGTACCATTTATGCCTTCAAGCAACAGTTCAGAAAGCTAATAGTGCATCATGTGCTGCATGCTGTGGATCAAGATAGCGATAAATTTAAGCATGCTACATGGAATAGCGTCAGTCAGTCAATGATTAAAGTTGCTTTATCCCAGTTAACACCCTTGTAATGGACCCTACTTAATGTCAACTCCTCTTACTGTCACTATATTTTGATAGTCCCGACAATGTGACATTAAGCAGGTTCAACTGTATATCAGTCATGTGATGAGAAGAAACGGTCAGAGAATCCTAAAATAAGCTATCAAGTGGAACACAGGCTGAAGAAAAAGAGGTCGACCACGTGATACTCCAAAGAGGACACTGTTAAGAGAGGCCAAATTCAATCATCATTCATTCATTCATTTGCATGTCCCTTGTGGAACTTTGCCTCCCTAACAGCACTCCTGTAGGCATCTCGGTTGTGGGCAAAATGGCCTGCTGCTGAGGCATCCATTTGAAGATCATCAACGATGTCTTGCAGCCATCTTCGTCTTGGTCTTCCTCTCTTTCTTTTCCCATTACGTACCCTTCCAAGACGGTTTTCTCTAGATTATTATGATGTTTATTGTGTCCAAAATATTTAAGTTTTCTCTGTTTAATCCTCTTTACTAGCCAACCTTCTTCAATATTAAGTTCTTGTAGTATGGATATATTTCTTCTTTTTTGTGTCCATGATATTTGAAGAACTCTTCTGTAGCATTTACATTCAAACGCATTTATGTGTTTCTCAGCTGTTTTGTTAAGTGTCCAGGTCTCACAGGCATTGCTGCTATTTGGATTTCTTGGTATATTTTCAGAAGGCCAAATTAGTAGGCATAAAATCCCTTGATGAGCTTGAAAAGCTCGCTGAAAATAGGAAAACTTAGCAAATTACAATGCGAGCCCTATGTGACGTTTAATGGCATGGGAAGGACATAAGATGTAACCTGCTGAACCTCTATATATACAAAAACCTATACACAAACTAACCCTGTAAAGATCTACATGTAATAAAAACTACATACCATACTAGTCTGGTGAACTCTCCAACTTTAAAAACTACTCTGATGAAGCTCTCCAATGTTAAAAGTACAAAGAAGAAAAACTAACCTGCATGAGTCTGAGCAGAGCACTAATCTCATTGATGTACAAATCTGTCTCAAGATCTGCTACTTCTTCTTTAATTGAATCAGGGCTGGAACCTGCTTTGCGATGACCTGGAAAACAACACTTCAGGCTTCAACATTCCAGTTTTTGCTTTGATTCTCTAAACATACCAGTTAAAAACTATGCTCATAGAAAAAAAATGTGCGCATTAAACAAATATGAAAAAAAAAATTAATTAAAAAAATATGAAGTTATGAGACAATAAATCACTAACAGTATAACTATGCTACAAAAGCATAAAAAAAAGGAAGAGATGATCACTCACCCTGCTCCAGCTGTAGTAGAGATGACGCTTTTTTTGTGAAATTCCTGTGAGCAGAGAACGACCTACTTAGATTTACACCAAAAAAATAATAAAACTGAAAATAAAAAATTACCACACAATATTTGCTGTTTTATCTCCTGCATCTGTGCACAAGATGTCTGCAGCTGCTGGATTGTGAAAGTGTTTAAGACAAGCACTGTATCGAACTGGGACTGGCTTACTGTGGTCAGAGTGGAGGATTTTGATCCACATTACTGCTTAGACTGAGAGAGCTGGGAGTACAGACTGGTATGGCCAGGAATGAGAGGCAAGCTGGACACATGAGGGGACTTGTCAACCAACATAGGACAGGCACTATCAGCCACAGTATGCTGAAGGATGAGTGGGGGGGGGGGGGGAATCTGTGCACCTATGGACATGTCCCGAGTGCAATGATGGTGACCATAAACCATAAACCTCACTGTGGTTAGCTTCAAGACTTGGAGTGAACCCAAAATGTAAGCTTCTTAGCATGTTCCACTATCACAGAGACCATGGCAAGTCCTGCCCTGTTAGCCAGGGTGAGCTTGAAAGTGTCTTGGCCAGTTCTGGCATGCTGGATCTGATAGCTATGTCATCACAACAGCACAATTATCTTTGCTTCTAGTAAACATTTAATTACACAAGTAAAAGGTTATGTTATCAGCTCATAAACCGGCACATCATTCATCAAAATAAATTGAAAACGTGTCTTTACCTTTATTTATATTCTAATTTACCTATGAACATTCTTCTGTGAGTTTACAATGCTCTTCTGCTCCTCTTTTCCCTAACTGTTCCACTTCCATATAGGAAAATCATACACACGCAACATCTGACAGTCATTGTTCTTTATTCAACCCTTTACAAGTTTATTTCTTAACATTTTTTAAATTCTTCTTATCTTCGCGCTTATTTTTTTTAGATATTCTCACCATATAATTATAAAAATGACACAGAGGAAAAACAAAATCAATTAGCAGCTGTGGCAGCAAAGACTTACACAAATTTTTTTATACTTTTCCTGGCTGGTACTTCTTTTGTTCCACGGAACTTTGCACCCTTGTCAAATAAAAAAAAAACCAAAAAAAAAACCCATGAACTGTTTGGGAAAAACATAGCAAAACCACACTGTCTGAATCATGCAAAAAAATAAATAAATAAATTAAAAAAGAAGAAAAAAGACGGTGAAGCCACATTGTGAGAATCATAGTACAATATGACAACAAATTTGTCACTTTCTTGACATAAGAATATGGTCCTAAAGTTGTTCTATTAAGATTAAAATGATTTATAGCAAATGAAGATATCTATAACAGAGTATGTTCACACCTAAAACACTGCCATCCTCTTCATACACAAATTTTAAAGTTTTCTTCGGATAATTCTTTATCATCATTATATTCATTATTTCACAATTGTTACTTTAATCCTCAAAATCATAACTCTAGTACAGTGCACAACTTGCCTTCTTCCTCATATACCTTTCAGTATTGAGGGAACAAATAGATGTCTCAACAGAGCTCTGCAATATGATTTACCTATATCACATAACATTTTTTTAAAAATTATATCGCACTAGTTACAGTAATTTTTAAACACAAACAAAAAAGGGTTACATATTTTTCCTCTTAAATTAACAGTTCATGAAATATTCAAGCAAATAACAGTTACCCCGGCAGGTGAGTTCTGACTTCCAAAAGACAACTGGCTGTTATTGAAGGAACCTCCACTTGATGATTTCAAATGTTCTTTCAGCCTGTAGTTTCCAAAATGAAGCATGGTTACCAACATTCATAAAAGCAAATTTGTTGGCAAACATTGGGGATTTTTGTGCTTAAATATACTGAATGTTTTAAAAAAAAAAAAAAAAAAAAACAATAGGCTGGGTCAAGATCTCACTTCTGAAACTGTTATTACAGGTCATCCAAGGTAGTTGTGTTTTTTTTGTGGTTATAAACTGTAGACCTATACAGGACTAATCACAAATCTATATGTTCACATTGCTCTTTTGTTGCCTTTTTGTCTAATTATTCTGGTTCTTTACAGGAATATCACTCCTATGCAACATGTGAAGGCCGCTGTTCAAGCTATATATAAAGTGTAACTTACCCAGCAAGTGATCGACTTAACATTGTTGATCTTGCCGCTTGGTAGGTCTTAATAAATTCAACACTCTTCCCATACTCTGTCAGCCATTTTGAAATTGCTCTTAAATCTTGGGTAACTTTCTCTGACAATTGTTCTATGGCTAAATCTGTGTCTGTGCCTATTGGTGGTAGTTCTGTGCATGAAAAGGAAAAGAGTACAAACACAAGATAATGAATGATGATTGAGAATAAAATACAAATCAATACTGAAATAAAATTTATGCAAAATTCAGTGCCGTATCTCTTCATATAAATGAGTTAAGACATGCCTATGTAACTGGGTAGAAATATTTCTATGTAACTGGGTACAAAAATATCTAAGGAATTGGGCAGAAATATTTCGATGCAAATGAGTATAAATATATCTACGTAAATGGTTATAAAAATCTCCATGTAACTGGATAGAAATATGCCTGTATCAATCATAACAAGCTAAAACACATTCTCCATTGTACTTAAATGCTCTGGCACTGATTCACTTCTGCGGATTCTATCGTGACCCTGATAAAAATAAGTTTGTTCTGGTTTACAGATCTGTGAAATTCACCTGAAAACGTGATTAACATAAGTTTGTCTTGTGAAAAATCAATTCAGTATCTTTCAAAATTTTTCTTGTTTCAATATTTCTGTAATCAACTCATCTTTTAGTCTTTTAAATATCAATTTACTTAGTAACTACAGAGAAATTAGGAAGTACTATGCAGGAAACTTTTGTAGGGAGCAAAACAACACAAAACAGCTCCTCAGATCATCAGTTTCAGCCCTTTAAACTTCTTATGCTCTAAGGGGAAGGTGAGCCCCTCTAGGTCATAACTCCCAAAGGTCTGTGAGTTGTTGGTTTATAACTGCTTCACAAGACTGAAGATACTACTTTGATGCTCACATCTGTAACTTACCAGCATTCCCTGCTTTTTGTTCAGTGAATCTGATACTCTTTCTCATACTAAAGTAACCAAGTCCTGTCTTGTCTTTGACCACGCTTCACACTGTCGCCCTTGCTTGTCCAGTCAGTCATGCCTGACAATTTTGTATGACACTCTGAGGGAAGCAGAAACACAAACCACTCTTGCCACCCCCTGAGATGGTACAAGAAGTTATCTTCTATCGTGTTCCCTTGACCTCTGTTACCATACTGTACAGTGGCTAGGTCATCGTGACTTTATAACACTATTCACAGGTTAGCATTCCACTGTTCTCCATATTTGTGTCATATCCAGTGCAAGGCCTTTTCTGCTAGATATTTCAGTGTGTGTATTCTTGCTTGTCCTTTTATGCTCAGCAGTTTACAATGTATTTAGTGAATATGGTATTAGTGACAGTAGTTTCCTTAATCTGTCAGTCTTCTAGTGGGTGATATGTTCAGTGTTAGTCCTGTCCACTTTTCCTTCCCTGAGTGCAGAAGAAGCCAGATACCCAGTCTAACAGCAGCATTAACTGGGGCATCACTGACCAGAATTCAAACATCAACCACAGCATGAGAGACAAACACACAAACTACTTCACTAATCAGACAGTAAACTATCACATCATTTCATAATTCACTAAAAAGTAACATTTCTAAAATTGAACCAGGGCCCCTAGTTTTTGTTGATTTTTCAGTTTCTTTTCTTCTTGTTGATAATCTGTACAGCTAACAAGATGATGAGGTAGAAGAGAAAATATCAAAGTAATGAGTTCTTCATCACAAAATGTGATATACATGTGGTATGTGATACACAGATAATTTAAAATTAGAAAAGACAGAATAAAACAATATATCACAGCAATCATACCTTCGTCTGTGTTCAAGAGGTCTAGAATAACTATAGGCGGAACAGGACGACCATGACGATTAAGAAGGGACTTAAACTCATGCTGAAGTGCATCCTTCCCATCCTCAAATATCCTTTCCTGAATAAAGGTGAATAACTGAGTGAATGACTGATTGCAAGAAATGAACGAATCTCATATTTTCACTGAAGCTTTCATGTCTTTATTTTTTTCATTGCCCTATAAAAACACACAGCCTTTGCCTATGCTTAACTGAATGCTGTCAATCTCATTACATTTTTACAGTATTATTCTGATATACAGAATACATATTATATTGCACAACACTTTATACTGACCTTGAAGTAGTTTAAAAGATAGAAGAATTGAGCAATACAGTAAAACTGGTTCTAGTAGAGTTGAAGATTATCAGAAGTGTATGGTGCAGTTTTTCAAAAAATGATAGGAAGAAGTAAAGATGGAAAGGAATGACAAAAAGAGGCAAACAAACAGTAACAAACCATGATCTTCCCTGACAAAGGCATGTCACCAAAATATTGACTGGCTACTGTTTCTTTTACATCTCACTGCCTCTTTTGCATGATGGCAACTAACAAAACAAATAAGGCAGCTGAAATATATATCAATGAGGAAGAATTGAAAGAGGTGGAGAGTTTTGAATATCTTGGATCATTACTAACTAATAATGGAGATACAATGAGGAAAATTAAAAGTTCCTCATCTACAACTCTTCAAAAAATAAACTAAAGAAGCTGTGGCGATGAACCAACAGAACTACAAAAATAAGATTTTTAGGGGCATGCATCTTTCCCATTGCAACAATGCCTGTGAGACAAGGACACTTAACAAAACAGCTGAGAAACACATAAATGCCTTTCAATGTAATGCTACAGAAGAGTTCTCCAAATATCATGGACACAAAAAAGAACAAATATATCCATGCTACAAGAACTTAATATTGAAGAAGGTTGGCTAGTAAAGAGGATTAAATATAAAAAACTTAATTATTTTGGACACATTCAATGTCATGATAATTTAGAGAAGACCGTCTTGGAAGGATACATAATGGGAAAAGAAAGAGAGGAAGACCAAGACAAAGACAGCTGCAAGACATCGCTGATAATCATCAAATGGATGCATCAGCAGCAGGGGATCTTGCTTACAACCAAGAGGCCTACAGGAGAGCTGTTAGGGAGGCAAAGTTCTGCAAGGGACATGCAAATGACTAAGCCCCTTCTGCCATTCCCTCTCACCTTTTCTTCTATCTTACTTTCTTGTAAAACTGCACCCTATACCTTGAAAAAGTTTAGACACAGAAACACAGTGAAATTAATTATGTTATTATTTTTACTTAAACTCTGCAAACTTAAAGTACTTGAAATCTGAAGCCATGATGAGCAGTGAACAATAATAAAGCATTAGTAAGGATTTAAGGTTTTCTTGCACTGGATTTCTCTACATTCTCTAGGGATCAAGGATGATGACTACTCAACAAGCTCCACCACCCAGTTACCTATGCTGTGATTATTATATAGCATACTGCTCAGAGAACAGGCAGGATATTGTCTTGATCAGATCTGATTCCCTGGATCTGCTCACGTGGTCATCTTTGTCACAGTCAGTTCTGATACAGTTACCTCTCTCTCTGATATAGTCAGTTCACACTCTTTTCTGACAGTCAACTCCTGACTGACACCACACATAAAAGTATGACAGATTATGAAACTATATGGAAGTTCATGAACAAATGAACATGTTTATTGTGCCTGATAGTGCCTCTTTTATATCATGTAGAACAGTAAACTCATAACCCTTGAAGCAACAGACAAAATCTATACTCAGTTAACACAAATACAATGGATGGATGGATGGATGGATGGAGGATGGATGGATGGATGTATGGATGGATGGATGGATGTATGGATCGATGGATGGATGTATGGATGGATGAACAGAATGATGGATGGATGGATGGATGAACAGACTGGTGGATGGATGAACGGACTGGTGGATGGATGAACGGACTGATGGATGGATGAACAGACTGATTGATGTGGGATAAGGATGGATGGATGGTGTGTATGTGTTTGTTTTAAGATTAAATGACAAACCACAAATTGCACAATTTAAACTCATCCAGAAACAGTAACTGTCACCTGTTGTACGTACAATTTCTCTCATCTCTTTGCTCTTTGGACTGTAGGTCTCAAAATATTTCCTGGCTTTGAGAACTTTCTCCAGATATGACATGTATGTTTCTAAATCACTGGCGGCAGGCCTGTTGATTGGCAGCACAGTTATACTATGCAAAAGTATGGCAGGTTATGAAACTATTAAGAAATACAAAAAAGTAAAGTATTATGGAAATGACTGACTCTATCTGATTACTTTCCATTTATTATCTGCATCAAATTTCAGACTTATTCTCTAGCACATTAAGCTTCTGAGTAGAGAAGTAATTAAAGCACGATCTCTCATGGCGAAGGTCAGGGATTCGAATCCGGCCAGAGCATCCCAGTTACCCAGCTGTAGAAATGGGTACCTGGCTTTTCAGGGAAGGAAAGGTGGTCAGATGTGATGGTGACCACATCACCCTCTAGTGTGCTGACAGGTCAAGGAAAATATGGACACCAACACAATATCCCTATGTGCCTCTAAGGCATGACGGGATTACCTTTATCTTAAGCTTTAAAATGTGGCATATAATGCAACATACAACAATATTTATAAACTATCTTTTTCAAGTCTAAAAATGGTACATTTTTAATATAAATGAAGGCAAAGGCACATATTTTTATAACCAAAACTTGAATTTTGAGCAACTAATGATATTAATTTTGAGATTAACAATTTGGAACAATGTAAATACAAAAGAGATGTCTCATTGTTTAAAATCCTGCTATAGAGGGATTTTTTTGTTCTATTGGATCCTTAACACGAACTATCTGAACTGTACAGATAGATGAAACAACTGTTACAACATTCTAATTAAAAGAATTTTTATTAAAAATTGAGATAACAGGCTAATTATTTGATTTTATAATGCTTCTGCAACTGCTTCACTCTTTCAAAATGATAATTTACATCTGACTGAATTATGATCTTCAGTATAATAAGGTTAAAGATGTAAGATGAAGGTAGGTCAGTCATACAGTGTGCATTAACATCCTCCCAAGTATTTTCTGTCCAATCTATGAGCAACACAACTAAAACTGGGACAGCAAAGGTACTGACCCTTCTTTTATTATAGCTTCAACATCTTTAGCTGTGTGGTAGTAGCTGAGCACACTGTCCAAAGTGTGCATGGTTTTCTCAATATCTGTACAGAGATGTAAGGATAAACAGAGTTGTGGTTGTCAATTATAGTGAAAACTAGCACTGGATGAGAACAAAAACAGTTCAAAGAGATGTTGGTGAAAACTACAAAAAGCAAAGTAAAATTCACTTCCAGAGATGTTCTAAGTTTCACTGTCTGATTCCCTAAATATATACCTTGTATATCTGTACCCATTTTTCAACTTGGCTAACTGATAGTAGTAACATGTTTATTTATAACAGCAAAGCTCCATGATAAAAATGTTTTCACTGTGGCTTCCAAATTAAGAGTATCCCTCATATATTGCTTTTCTTACACCATAAAATTAGTATGGTTTAGTATGGTAAGGGTGTCTGAGTGGTGAAGTGGTTAGTGCACTGGTCTCTCATGGCGAAGGTCAGGGTTTTGAATCTGGCCGGAGGCACCCCAGTCATCCAGCTGTAGAAATGGGTATCCGACTTCTTCTGGAGTTGGGGAAGGAAAGGCAGCCAGTAGTGATACTGACCATATCACCTTCTAGTGTTCTGACAGGTCAAGGAAAAAATGGGTACTAACACCATATCCCTATGTGCCTCTAAGTCACGACAGGATTACCTTTACCTTTTTAGTATGGTAAAATTAGTAGAGGTTTATTTCAACCTCTTTTTATTATTTTTTTTTTTCATACAAGACAGCACACAGATCAGCCTGTGACGTATTATAAAATGATATGATCACATGTCTTACAAATACTCATTACACATGAAGAAATCCGCAGTCTCAGACAAAATGCTAATTCTGAGTCTATGTAACAAGGATACTCTCTTGTCTTCTCCTCAAGTTTTCTGTCTCATTATACACTGGGATGATTGTCTTCTCCAAGTTCTCAAGTCTTTCCTCAAAACTTTTCAGAATACTGACCATGCCAGTTGTGTTTGTATCATATCTTGTTAGGCAGTGTCGCAGCAAGTTAAGGTTTGTCTCCTCCTGAAATATGCGATGTGATAAACAAAATTAAAGTCTGAGATATATATAAAAACAGGAAAAAAATGCATGCCTGAGAAAACCAATGTGACAAATATAAATAAACAATATCTCAAGAATTAAATCTGGCAGTCAAAAATAAATAATAATTTAACTCTTTACCAACTATGAGCCATTTATATTATTTTAAAAAAAACTGAACACAGAATATCTATAGCTACATGGTTTTGTTCTGTCTTGTCTTGTCCTTCCTCATTTACTATTAGATGTAGAGGTGAAGTGCAATTGTCTCCCAATGGCTTGCCTGCTGGCTTCGTACACTGAGATGTTCAGGGACTCTGCTATACCATCGGTCCATAGTTTGCATGGGTGGCCCCTTCCTCTGCCTTTGTGTGGTCTGTAAAACATTGCTCTCTGTGGTACATGTTCTGTTGGTGATCTTGATACATGACTGAACCATTTTATTTGCTGTTTTTGAATATAGTTCAGAATAGGTTCAACTCCTACTTTATTTCTAATGACATCATTTCTGATTCTGTCCATTCTTGATATTCCAAGAATTCTTCTCAAGAATCTCATTTCAGTTGTTGTAATTTTTCTTTTGTCTTTTGCTGTCAGCGTCCATGCATGGTATTGGTAGCACAACGTTGACTGTCTTATAGATAGTTCTTTTGGTTTCCAGTGAGACATGCTTGTTGTTTAGTATGGGAGCCATTTGCCTGATATAAGTTGGTTCACTTTGTTACATCTGTTTTCAATCTTTATGTCTATTTTTCCTTTTGTTTTGTTCTGTAGGAGTTCATAATATTATATTGCCACAGATGCTAAAACTGGCCATCATGACATTTCCAGTAAAATATGCCAGCAATGAGTTTTTATTACAACAAATGTTCATGTATCATGGATGCTGCTTAGTGGGATAAGAGTTAAATAACTAAAGTGACAATTAAAAAATGTCACTTTATGTGATGACAGCAGATCTAACCACAACAAAAAAAAATGAACTAAGTAACTTGATTTCACCCGCACAGTATGATGTTCATGATGCTACTTTATGCATTCATAAATATTTATACCAATGAATGACTCCATGATGTTTGCCATGTGCACTGACATATTTCACAGTACAAAAGTGCATCATGGAACTTTCTCAGCTTTCTGTGTTTTTATATTAACTTCATTTCAAAGCAAATCTGGTAGAAAATATATCTACCTTCATTTCAACTAACTGCATGATTTAAACTCATCAGTCTTTTCTTATTTAGTTTTTGCACTTTAGCGATTAGTTTATTTCAAATGTACCCATCTTTCTTTTTTGTTGTTTTTATAATTCAGTAAATATTGCAGTATATTTCAAGTGCATTAGTCTTTACTTATGTAGTTTTTACATTTAGCAGTTGGTATATTTCACAACACCATAAGAAATAACATCTTGTTGGCAGAAATGCAGATGAAGCCACTGACAGCAATTATTGAGGAAAGATTCTGGCAGTGGTTGGGACATGTGCTCCGAATGACTGACAACTCACTACCAAAAATAGCACTAAGATGGACACCACAGGGGAACAGAAGTAAGGGTAGACCAAAAGAGACATGGAGAAGAACAACAGAGAGGATGTTGAGCAATAGAGGGCTCACCTGGGCAAGAGCAGAAAAAAAGGCAAAGGACAGGCATTTGTGGAAAACCCTTGCAGAAGCCCCATGTGCCCTGGGCACTTAAGGTTCAAAGAGAGAGAGAGATTTCATGGATACTTTTCAAGAAGTCCACTTCATTGCTGCTGGATTATACAAGGTTAACATTTTTTATACTTGTGTGGTGTTTTTTTGTTTTAATCAATGGATGCTGTCAGTGAAGATTTGTCATGTGTGAGGGTCTGTCACTGATGTAATGTCAAACATGTTGCCTGGAACGCCATTATATTGCATTATAACTTTCTCTTGGATGCCTTCTAACTTAATTTTTAAAGGTCATCGCAATTGGTTAATCTGGCTTCATTCTAGTCCAGTGTCCAAACCACTTGGTTTGGTATCTTTCTGTGTACACTGTAACCAATACTGCACAGACCACCAGCTGTGCCAACTCTTGAACTAACATACAGAATTCTGACAACTCTGTGATGGCGGTAGCAGTAATCTTATCATGAATTTTATGTTGCTTGCCTTGAAAAAAAAACGCATGCGTGAAATACTTTAAAATAATAAAAGATATTTTTATCAGAGCAGGAACAGTTTCAAACAGCACAATGACTGTAGACAAACGTACTTTCTCCAGCTTTTTATCTATGTCATGTTTCAGTTCGGCAATTTCGTCCAGCATGATTGAACCTTCGCTTGGTTAACACAGACGCCTACAGGAACTTAACTCGAGCAGTGTCTATCTACAAAATTGACAAGTGATTAACAATTTCAACGTCCAACAAAATACATCCCACTTTTGGTATTGATTGTTGGATACTCTCCCTTAGTTTCGTGAAAACTTTGTTTCGAAACTTTGATACAGTTTACGAAGAATGGACACATTATGTTTCACCACAAAATTCATGCAGCCATTGAACTCTGGGCAAATATACTCACGGAAAAAAGTAAGTGTGCAGTGGTGTCAAGCTTATCAATCACGTTGTCATGAGTGAAATGAAATCAGATTTGGCACGAAGTTTTGTCTGAGTGTTGTCCACTTCTCCGTGCTGCACGAAGTTGATCGCACTATTCATGGGGAAACCACAAAGAATTATCCCAAGCGTTGCAAGAAGAATGGAATAACATGTATCAACAACTGATACAACGTGTCACTGGTTCGATGAGAAGGCGGTGTCAAGCAGTGATAACTGCCCGAGGAGGACACACACGATATTGAAACCTTGATTTTCTGATCTTGAGGTGGTGAGCCACATTTAAGTGAGCTTTTTTTTACTTTTTTTGTGACATGTGACTGGCCTGAAAGTTATCATTTTATCTGTTATTAGATAATCAAACATAATGTGTGCCAAATTTAATTTCAGTCATCACCTGAGCACGTTCATAGTGCTTTTTAAAGCAGTGCACACTTACTTTTTTCCGTGAGTATATATCAGTGCTGCAAAGTCCTGCTTGGAAGAAGGATCACAACACAAGTGAACATACTCCGTACTACGGGACAGAATCCTGACCGGATGGAAATAGTAGTAGTGAAGGATGAGTCCAGACCTAAGTCTGATATTGCTGTGTCATTCCTGCATCATACTATATGTTTGCTTGAATATGCTGAATGTCACTCATCTATGACACAGAAACAGAAAATGAAATCGAGCCTTTTGAAATGTGATTATATAGATTTTTTGTGTGTGTGCAAGATCAGTTGAAAATTAAAGAAAATGAAAGTCGTAAGAATAAGACAATCAAAAATGTTAATGTCACATCTAAAGACACAAATCCACTCTTTCCGTGCTTTTGGTCATAATAATGACGCCTCCGATTTCCCGATGCGTACCAATGGTCATTATAGTGATCATTGTTTGTTTCAATAAAAAACCGGTGTAACATTTAGATTGTATATATTTCGTCCGCGATTCCGGTGACACTTTTCAAAATGGCGAAAGAGCGCCTAGTTACGAGCGATGCCGAAGGAGAAAAAAGAGGAGAAAGACCGAAATTTTTCAATTTTTGATGATGTAGATAGGGGTATGGACATGGCCTGTGACAACCCCACTGCTCTTGAATGTATCCAAAGTAGATATGGACATATTAGACGACGGGAGAAGTAGTTAGAAGGTTATTTCAGACATTAATTTAGCGAGAATGCAACATAGAATCAGAATATGAGATCGACAAGTAGATCTATACATCTCAGATGGTAAGTAGTGCATATCTAGACCTATCCGATGGTGAGCTGGGCACAGTCAGTGTCTGAAAACATCACATTACTTCTTTTTTCCTAAAAAAAACTCTGCATTTATGAAATTTGCATTCATTTAGTTATACTTTGAAACATAATAAGTATACGGAAGTACATGGAAATACTGTTTTCCATTCCATTTTATAACTATACCCCTAACATATCAAGACCCGCGCTTTTACTCTGGCACTCAACTACACCTCCATGTTTCTTCCTCTGGCACCGAAAGAGATAATGGATATCATGCTGAAGTTGAAGCTAAAGAGAGAAGAGGGGAAGACGGCAATGCATATGGAAGGTCAACAACAAGAGACAGACAGGACCAGCAGGAGATGCATTGCAGCCAACCTCTTCTATAAAGAAGATGAAAAATGAATGTTCTTTCCAAAAAAAAAAAAATCATCAGTTTGTAAAACTCACTTATATCTTGCAGCTGTTTGCAGAACTTGCAGATGTTTCTGACATGACTAGCTACAACTACAATACTTTACATCTTACATCCTTCACCTGATTATATATATATATAATAACATATAACTATATTATTTCATATAACAACTATAGTACCAGACCAGTTGAAAAGATATTCAATTGACTGAAAAAAAATATTAATATTAGTATGTGCGCCAGCAGGACAGAAGATTTTGATACTTACAGTGTTGGAGTATCTATGCTTAGGATGTGAGAGCTGACAATAAAGTGTGAAGGAGTAGAATTAATAGGCTAAGCCTTGAAGATCACAAGTGCTTTATTATGTGAGAGAAAGAAAAAAAAAGGTACTTAGCTGTAAATTGCAAGGAAGGTGTGGCTTGTCTGGCGGTGTGTGTCAGGAATGGATCTGGTAGGACGTGGAAATTGTTTAAATAGAGACCTGTGACATGTGGTTGGTGGGTTGTAACTGGGAGTGGTGGATGGGGAACCGGGGAGGGGAGAGAGAGTGACGCACTACTGACCTAGCTGGGAGAATTTGAAACAGGTGATTGGGGAAGAGGTGTTGCAGAGAAGATTTCAAAATTATGGGACGCTGGAACCACATGGGTTAAACTCGCTGTTTAGTTACACGTAACATCATCTTCTTCAATCATTATAGTACCTCTCCACTAAATCCACCCCTTTTTACTTTTCAAACTTCCTCACAGCATCACTCTGCAACCCCGCTATTTTCTCTGCAACCCCTCTTCTCTGCAACACCTCTTCCCCAATCACCTGTTTCAAATTCTCCCAGCTAGCCCAGTAGTGCGTCACTCTCTCTCCCCTCCCCGGTTCCCCATCCACCACTCCCAGTTACAACCCACCAACCACATGTCACAGGTCTCTATTTAAACAATTTCCACGTCCTACCAGATCCATTCCTGACACACACCGCCAGACAAGCCACACCTTCCTTGCAATTTACAGCTAAGTACCTTTTTTTTTTTTTTAACAGTATTCATGTAAATCTATACTTTATCTCCTCTCCCTATTTCTTCGTCCTGTATGTTTTTGTATGATTAAGGCTCACGCCGAAACGTCACAACTTTGTAATCGTTAAGTAATAAAGCTGCTCCTACTTTTTTCCAATTTTATACATTCGACATAATTGTCAGCACTTCATAGCTCATTATTTGCACCAGGACTGGTGAACTATTGCTGACCAAGACTACTCAGTTTTCTAAAGATACCCCTGAAAACAGACAGTAATCTGGCCAAGTGGTTAAGGTCCTAAAAATATATCAATCTGAAGTCAGATGTGTCAGGCTGAAAGTCACATAACAGTGGTACAATGCCACCATCCTCCTTTCAAGGGCGAATAACTAACAAGAAAAAGAGTGACTTCATTTGGATAAGTAACTGCTTTGTCATGAGAAAACAAAACACTAATCATTTGGACACTAGGCACCCCCAGTGAAATCTGGTGATGGCAACTGTCAGTGCTATGTAATGAGCACAAGAAAAATGTAATTGAGAAGTGATTGCTGGAGCTAGAACAAATTAAGTGTACTGGTAGGAAATCTGAACTGTGCGGCAAGAAGTCTGAATGTGTCATTATGAGATGCTGATCAACTTGCTTCAGGGAGGCTGTGAGAGGGAAGTTCTGGAAAGGATATGTCATATTAATGAATGAATGAATTTAACAGAAAACGCAAAGTAAAGAACCAACACTTGATGGGAACTATTAGCATACATACTTTTGGATGGATGCCGCAGCATGCGGCAGAGCATATATGGGGCTGTCCTGAATGCAGTGACACCAGAGTCTGATTTTGAACCTTATGAGCACAATAAGATTGTAAACCAGCATACAACTTCAGTGCTCTGTGTCCGTGAAAGGATATTTTAAGTAGGGGAATGGAGCACTTATGGATTTGTCCAGAACACAGAGATAATCCTAAACAGCCAAAGAACACAGAATGCTTTGATACTAAAAGAAAGATAATCTTGTTTCAATTTTCTAACACTTAGTAGTCCATTAAGTGGCTAACAATGGTGTGCTTTTTTTGTGGAAGTTTTGGTAGCAATTGGTGACAACAGTTAAGTCATTTTTGAACATAGTTTTGAGTCAGATGTTTATTGGCTTTTTTTTTTATTAAAGCTGTCAAACATCATTTTGCAGGGTAGTCATAAGATATACTTCTATTAAAAATGATGTTTGACAGCTTACTGATGTTTGGTTGGCATAATCAGACATAGTAGCAACAAATTTGACTTACACAAAGCACACTTTTAGCCTTCTGAAGTAGCTTGATCAGGAGGCATGAGTAGGCTTGACCTTAACTATATGACCTATTTGCCATACCACACAACAGACTTTTGCACTCATTCAGATAAACCAGAGATTAGGCTTGACCTATTTGCCATACCACACAACAGACTTTCGCACTCATTCAGATAAACCAAAGAGATTAGGCTTGACTTTTTAATTTCAGGATAGTTGTACTCCCCATCTTATCTTATATCCTTCCCGTGTCATTAAACGTCACATAGGGCTCACAAGGTAGTTTGCCAATTCTTCCTGTCTTCGGCGAGTCTTTCAACCTCATCAGGGGATTTTATGCCTGTTAATTTGGCCTCTCTTAACAATGTCCTCTTCAGAGTTTCACGCGGTCTGCCTCTTTTTCTTTGGCCTGTTGTGTTCCACTTGATAGCTTATTTTGGGATTCTCTGATCGTTTCTTCTTATCACTCCCCATAACTGTTGTAAAGTCTTCTCCCCTATTTGTATGGTCCAGAAATGATATACTGACATTCTTACATCTTACATCCTTCCTGTGCTGTTAAACATCACATAGGGCTCGCATGGTAGTTTGCCGATTTTTCCTGTCTTCAATGAGCTTTTCAACCTCATCAAGGCCTACTAATTTGGCCTCTCTTAACAGTGTCCCCTTTAGAGTTTCAAGTGGCCGACCTCTTTTTCTTCGGCCTGTTGTGTTCCACATGACAGCTTGTTTTGGGATTCTCTGACTATTTCTTCTCATCACGTGACTGACATATGTCCATCTTCTTTTACTGATTACTCATGAGACTGGTTGTTGTTCACTCATCTGTCTTATCTCTGTGTTGTTCTTGAATTTGTTCCACTATGCAGAGTATTTTCTTTAGGCGTTTGTTTTCAAAAGTCTAATTTGTAGTCTATTTCTTGTTTTTTCAGCTTCTACATGCATAAATGAGGGTGGATTGAATTGAATAGTCTTAACTTGGTTTTTTTAGCTTGGTAACGTCTGCTGACATAACCCCAGTTCTATCCATTTGTTAAAATAACAACCAATTTAACACCATCCAGCCAGTCAGATTTTAATTTCAGACAACCCACATTTACAGTGGACCTCAAGACGTTGATAAGGAACAGTCTTTGAAAAACTGTTTTTGTGTGGGCACTCAGAAAGTGATTCTAGAGAGTGAAATCTAGTTTTTCTTTAAATTGTCTCTTCTTGATGTCATGATCTTACTAAGATGTTCTGATTTTTAACAGCAGCCCTGCCTATTTTCAAGGGGGTGATTTGTATATGAACGTTATTTTATGGGAAGTAATGTGCTGATAAATGAATGTAATGCAATGCAGCATATTTTCAGTGAACTTGGAAGTTGCTTATATATCTGCTGTTTTGTTTTCTTTGACATAACCATTCTGCCAAAATATTGGCTTGTTTTTGTTGTTCTTCAATATCTTGTGTGCTCATCTCACTTTTCTTTTTATTTTCCGTCCTTTTTTTTTTTTGCAGAATCTTGTAAAACTGCACTTTACATCCATTGGCACAGTCCATAAAATTTGCTGACAACAGTGTGGGTCTTATCTTGCTATCAGATAGTTGACGTGCTCTGAGGAACCTTCCTTTACTCGAGAGTGTCAGGTATCCTTTTGTTAACATAGGCTAAGCTGTGACAATTTGAGATCTATTGTCTTCGCATGGAAAGCCAGTCAGTAAAGACTTTGGCAATATCTTAATTGTATTCAGTGTTAGATAGTTTTTTTATTTGTAGATGATTCTTAAAAATCTTTTTTATATTCAGTAAGGGTCAGTCAGTTTTTATTGTTAAATCTGAATTTTATGTTATTTTGAATGAATTTTTTAAAATGATGTTTCTTTAAATGATTTTTTTAAAATCTCTCCTTCACTTTGATATTGATTGGTCAGTGCTCACAGATGATTTCTTATTTTAAACAAGTGCTGGATCTGGATTGGAAATTATTCCTTAATGAAAGTCCTATGAATGCTTCTATGCCATTTTCAAATCATTTCAAAGGCCCTAACCACAGAGACAGGCCCAGCTTCCAGCCAGGTAGCACCTATCAAACATTGCCACTCTGATGACAGAAACTGTCTGGCACACAAACACCACTTCATAGGGGAATTTGGGACTCTGGAACCACATGGACTGAACTCATAATTCAACTTTACCCTAACATTCCCCTTCTCCACAGTCATATTCCTTCCTCTCGCCGTTCCTCAACTGTAAACTGATGTTCTAGAGCATCTACTCCTACTACATTAATTTTATTCTACCCATTTTTATCTTGACTTGATGATCAGTTTCCCCTCCTTCTTACCCCCTTCCTCCATCCATTCATTAATGCCAACTAATCATTCATTCATTTGCATGTCCCTTGTGGAACTTTGCCTCCCTAACAGCGCTCCTTTAGGCCTCTCGGTTGTGAGCAAGATGGCCTGCTGCTGATGCATCCATTTGCAGATCATCAACGATGTCTTGCAGCCGTCTTCGCCTTGGTCTTCCTCTCTTTCTTTTTCCCATTACGTACCCTTCCAAGACGGTTTTCTCTAGATTATCATGATATTTAACGTGTCCAAAATATTTAAGTTTTCTCTCTTTAATCCTCTTTACTAGCCAGTCTTCTTCAATATTAAGTTATTGTAGTATGGATATATTTGTTCTTTTTTGCATCCATTATATTTGAAGAACTCTTCTGTAGCATTTACAGTAAAGGCATTTATGTGTTTCTCAGCTGTTTTGTTAAGTGTCCAGGTCTCACAGGCATATGTTGCGATTCGAAAGATGCATGCCCTTAAAAATCTTATTTTTGTAGTTCTGTCTGTTCCTCTCCACAGATTCTTTAGTTGTTTACTTTCTGAAGAGCGATAGATGTCCTCCTTTTAATTTCCCTCATTGTATTTCCATTATTAGTTAGCAGTGATCCAAGATATTCAAAACTCTCCACTTTCTTCCAGTTTTTCCTCATTGATACATACATCAGCTGCCTTGTTTGTTTTGTCAGTTGTCATCAATTTAGTTTTCTTCACATTAAGATAGAGACTGATAAAAAAAAAAAACATGCTTTCTCAGATACAGCTTCATATAACTCACAGCTGTGTGCTCCCTTTTCTTTGCCCTTTTGTATCTGTTTTATATTATACATGTTCATTTAGGCTTTTCTTTCCCAGTTTCTTTCATCCTGTCAGTTTTTTTGTGTGAATTTAGTTTAATATGAACCATAGCAACCATGTGCTTGTTAATGAGTAAAGCAATTCCTGCCTTTCTTAAAAAGTCTAATACTTTTTTTTTTTAATCAGGGCGTTACTGCTGTTACTTTATGTATATTTATATATTTAATAATGCAAGAACTCCATCAGGAATGAAGTACCTCATAAGTTCAAAATGTCCAAGAGGAATACATGCTTTTTTTTCTCTATTACTTACGAGTATCATTATTAAATGGTGTGTAAGTTATCCACTTCCTGCAAACACAAAGCAGAAATTCTATAAAAAAGATTATCCAGTTATTTCCATACATCATGAAATGCAATTATTAATTTGAAAAAAAATTAACACAATTATATGTAAGTACACATTTAATGACCATTGATGCACGCATATATTTTCATTAAAAATTTGAGACAAATCAGTCTGTGAATCACAGAAGTAGCCCTGTTGTATAAATTCAATCCAAAGTGCATCAGCAATTAAATAAGCACTTCGATCATTGTATTGCAAATATTAGTTATAAAAACAAAAACATTTCTATCATTAAGTTAATAAAAATAAATATTCATTAACAATTATGAGAGAAAAGATCATTTTAACTTTTTTAAAAAAAAATCATTCATAAATTTCTTTGACTTAATGAAGACTCTGATATATAAAAAGAGATCTAATTCCATTTCCAACATTGTAAATACATTATTTATAAATTAGCATTATACTGAAATAACGCTTTGTGACCATAAATTATAGAAATTCCCTTAATTCGTTTATGTTTTATAAACTAACAACATAAAAATTCTGCACCAATTCTGAATATAAAATAATATAATTTGATCTGCAATGCATGTACAGTAATTTGCATAATTATCTTCAAACAGCAGTTCTAACAACAAAAAAACCCCCCAAAAAACAATATGGTTCGATTAACAAGCATATATAAAATTTAGTAACAGCTGTGGGACACAGAGCTGCAAATGTATAAATTCATTAATAAATGTATATTTATAGCATTTTCAGACCAGTTCTTCTTGCAGGTGTTTCTGGAAATTTTCTGTCTGACAAATTCTAAATAAATCTTACATCCTTTCCGTGCTGTTAAACATCACATAGGGCTCGCATGGTAGTTCGCCAAGTTTTCCTGTTTTTGGTGAGCTTTTCATCCTCAAGGGATTTTATGCCTACTAATTTGGCCTCTCTTAACAATGTCCTCTTTAGAGTTTCATTTGGTTGACCTCTTTTTTCTTCAGCCTGTTGTGTTCTACTTGATAGCTTGTTTTTGGGATTCTCTGTTTCTTCTCATCACATGACAGATGTAGATGCCTGCTCACAAATACAAAAAAAATTTTTTTTGATGCTGCAGTTGCTGGAATTCCCAGTTAGTTCTACCAAACAAAATATCTATAGCTATAATTTTGAATTGTTTTTTTAATTTCCAATTTATTATATGCCATCTAATATATATCATAGACCTGCAAAATTCAAAGACCATATTTCTGCAACACCTTAAGCATTAAACGTTCTTAGAAATGGACAAAGAGGGCTGCAGGCAAATGAAACTGTAACTGATGACTTTGAACTTCAAATAAAAGGTCATAAAAGTTTTAATGTTTTAGCTTGACTCCAAAATTGCCAGACAGTCCACAGCTGAGATTTTAGCTTCAACATGCTGCTGAATTATTCTGATGTGTGGACATGTAATGGCTAGCTGCCATAATGAATATTCCAAATAACATAAAACCGTACAGAACTTCTGTGTCACTTGATCTCTAAAATCTTGAATGTGTCAACTGATCAAGAGACAAGAATAAAACGGTGTATATTGGAATTCTGATAATGGAGTTTCACTGGTTACTGGAAGCACTGAGGAGGGAGGTACAAATGAATGTCCCTGAAAGAGCTGAGCCCAAACTCCAGAGCATCAGCAATCAGAGTCCTCATTCTTTGAAGATCTATGCCAGAAGATTCAGATGCAGGGGCTGGACCTGAAGCGGGCTGGACCTGAAGCTGGCTTGGGAGTGCCACAGACACCTGGATAAAACTGGATTTTCCCACCAAGCATCATGGACATATGAACCCATGTGCTTCCAGACAGAGCTAGCAGGTAACCTTGTATCCCTGTATAAGCCAGTATATAAGCTAACAATGAAAGACAGAATTTTTGATACCCATTAGTTTACTCCCAGTCATGTTCACATAACAAGTAAGTAGCTCTGTTAAATGTATTCTTTCTCCAGAGGCTTTGCCACATTGTCCATGAAGTAGCCTACATCTGAAAGAGATTCTTACATAGCCAAATTCACCGATTTCTCAACCGTCCAATTTCCTTGTGAACAAAGTGCAGTTGTTCCTCTTCCTAAAAAAAAAAAAATTTCCAAAGATACTGAGATAATATATGAGCAAGAAAGTAAACTCTGGGATATTTAAAGTTAAGTCTAATAAATACAGAAGACCACATCAATGTGGTTTACACATATAAAAACAAATTATTTAGACAGCATAGAAACACTTCTGACAGTTCTTAGAAAGTAGCATTAAAAGAGGCAGAAAACTGGAAAAGGCTGTAAAGCAAGGTAAATTTTGCTGACTTCATTTTTTACAGATCAAAACATTGTAATTACAAATTAACAACAACAACAACAACAATAATAATAATGAACAGATAAATGCAACAGGGACAATTTCTCAGAATGAAATAAAACGTGAATAAGTCTCCTCTGAGCAATGGGACTTAAATGTGATAACACAGCAATATGACTGAAATAATAAACAGTAATCTCAAGAAACATATTATATGTGCCAAGCATGCAGTTAGATACACAGACAAAATATTGGCAAGAACTGACATCCTTTAAAAATGGAAGAGAAAGTAATAGAAATGCATTGAAAGATAAAAAAAAAAAATTTTCAGAGAGAAAATACACAAAAAAAAGAAATTGTTCCATATTCATGTGGTGACAGAATTTACTGGAAACAAATTCCAAAGTGACATAAAAACAAAAAACAAAAAAATTAAACCAAAAAAACCAAAGACTATACGTTAATGCTGAGCAAAAAAAATGTAGAACGTATTACAATACTTACAAAGTTGTGACTTACTGAAATACAACTTTCAAAATTATAATTAAGATTAAGTAATTATCCTTCAGCAAAATGAACAAACATATTGAAAAGATGTTTAAAAGTAGCAAAGGATAAAACCACGTTATTACAGGATAGGCAAGATATAGTGAGGACAAGATTGATACAACTGTTCAAGACAGTGTCATAAATTAATAGTACGTTGTCAAATAACAAATGCAGTAAAAATGACGATAAAATTGTACAAGAATATACCCTATCAAATAAACACTGGTAAATAAGAAAATATATTATTTGCATAATTTTTTTTTATATCATGCAAAACAGTCAGTATATTTTTACATGAACCACATTCAAGGTGCACGAACAAAGAACAACTGGCATGGACTACACGCATGTAAGTTTCATTACACAGTGAGACAGGGCCATGTCCCATGCTGGATAATGCTGATTACTGAAGTAAATCTGAACACTGTACTTGATTACTGAGGTAAATCTGAACACTGTACTTGATTACCGAGGTAAATTTGAACACTGCATATCTACATCTGCAATATCAAGATTATTGAACAATATTAACATTCTTCATTGTTGAATGATCGGCCCCTTGCAGCTTTACTATTATATTATGTGAAACAGGTGGGGGAAAAAATCAAATGTGCAGGTAAAAGTAGAAAAGAGACACTTATAAATTAAATAAGAGATACACTTAACAGGTTGGTGGCACAAAAAGTGTACAATGTTTGTGGTTCATTGACATCACAATGGATAAGATGTGGCACTCTTGTGTGGTTTCTTTGAAGAATGTGAAGATACCTGGGCCAAACAGAATAATTAATCCTTTCTTATCAATTAAAAAAAAAAAAAAGACTTGCTGCAGGATCCATTAATTTACACCTCCACTTGCCCTTTTCACTATATTTATAATTTATATGCTATTTTTTGCACCTCATGTAGTTTTCTTGGAATGTAACATTTATAAACAGTTTATTTACCTAATCTATTAACTAAATTGAATTAACCAATTTTCTCTGCATATAATGATCATTTGTTTGTGAAATGAGCTACTACATACCTAATAAATTTAAACTCCAAATTAATTTGTCCAAGAAAGTTTTGACTTTGGCCAGGAAATGGTTACATATTACTCACATGCAGTCAAATAATGAAAAAAAAAAGTGCCCACATTTGCTACATTAACATTATAAAACACATCTTTTCCCTTAAAAATCAAACTCCAAAACAAGGTGTGTCTTAAATAACTGATATTTCAGATGGAATATTAATCAGCCAAAATCTATTGTATACTCTATACAACTCTCACAAGTTTGTTGTACAGTGATTGCTAGCTATCACAAGCTTTCTTTGTTGCAGCTGAGTAGTCTGCCTCACTTGTATACTCTATACAACTCTCACAAGTTTGTTGTATAGTGACTGCTAGCTATCACAAGCTTTCTTTGTTGCAGCTGAATAGTCTGCCTCACTTGTATACTCTATACAACTCTCACAAGTTTGTTGTACAGTGATTGCTAGCTATCACAAGCTTTCTTTGTTGCAGCTGAGTAGTCTGCCTCACTTGTATACTCTATACAACTCTCACAAGTTTGTTGTATGGTGATTGCTAGCTATCACAAGCTTTCTTTGTTGCAGCTGAGTAGTCTGCCTCACTTGTATACTCTATACAACTCTCACAAGTTTGTTGTATGGTGATTGCTAGCTATCACAAGCTTTCTTTGTTGCAGCTGAGTAGTCTGCCTCACTTGTATACTCTATACAACTCTCACAAGTTTGTTGTATGGTGATTGCTAGCTATCACAAGCTTTCTTTGTTGCAGCTGAGTAGTCTGCCTCACTTGTATACTCTATACAACTCTCACAAGTTTGTTGTATGGTGATTGCTAGCTATCACAAGCTTTCTTTGTTGCAGCTGAGTAGTCTGCCTCACTTGTATACTCTATACAACTCTCACAAGTTTGTTGTATGGTGATTGCTAGCTATCACAAGCTTTCTTTGTTGCAGCTGAGTAGTCTGCCTCACTTGTACTCTATACAACTCTCACAAGTTGTTGTATAGTGACTGCTAGCTATCACAAGCTTTCTTTGTTGCAGCTGAGTAGTCTGCCTCACTTGTATACTCTATACAACTCTCACAAGTTTGTTGTACAGTGATTGCTAGCTATCACAAGCTTTCTTTGTTGCAGCTGAGTAGTCTGCCTCACTTGTATACTCTATACAACTCTCACAAGTTTGTTGTATGGTGATTGCTAGCTATCACAAGCTTTCTTTGTTGCAGCTGAGTAGTCTGCCTCACTTGTATACTCTATACAACTCTCACAAGTTTGTTGTATGGTGATTGCTAGCTATCACAAGCTTTCTTTGTTGCAGCTGAGTAGTCTGCCTCACTTGTATACTCTATACAACTCTCACAAGTTTGTTGTATGGTGATTGCTAGCTATCACAAGCTTTCTTTGTTGCAGCTGAGTAGTCTGCCTCACTTGTATACTCTATACAACTCTCACAAGTTTGTTGTATGGTGATTGCTAGCTATCACAAGCTTTCTTTGTTGCAGCTGAGTAGTCTGCCTCACTTGTATACTCTATACAACTCTCACAAGTTTGTTATATTAGTTTATCTCGTTCTCTCTCCACAAGACACAGGTACAGGCATCATGGAAAGATGCACTGTTCTAGATTTTTTACTAATATCCCACTTTTATAAGGCCATTGAATTGACAAACTTAAAAAAAAGTGTCCAGTTGCAAGATGAGTTTGAAAAGGGTATTAGGACTGCTATGACAAACTATTCAATGAATACATAAATAAAGCAGATACTCATTAATAACAATAAAAAAAAAATGAGATATGAGTTGATTGTCTACAATCAGGATGATTAACTATGTAGTTTTTAATGTTATATTTGTTCTTGCTTTCTGACAATTCTGATTCCAGTCTGGCATCATATTAGACTATCTACAATTCTGAGTGACCATTCTTCACCTCTTAGAGTTTAACACAAGTTGATTCTTTAAAGTGACTCGAGTCTAACGTGAGCTCGAATCAATCGACAAGAGTCTTCTTTTAGTACCCCAAAATGCCAAAAAAACATATCTAAAACATACCACCAGAAATGGGCAAGTTCAAAGTAATGACAGAAGTTATCAGCAAAACTGGAGAAAAATGACAAATTTCCTGCTTATCCCTCACAGAAAACATCACTGAATGTAACATCCCTCATACTTCGTTAAGTGATCATTACCCAGTCTGCTGTACGTGGACAAGAAAGGGGTATAAACTTCCTAAACACAATCACATCAGTATGAAATTTAGAAGCTTCAGAAAATTTAACCTAGAATTATTCCTTAATGATTTGCAAGAATCTTCACTTACACACGTGTACCAACTAACTGACCCTGATGAGGCAATAGAATATTGGCTAAAGATCTTCAGAGATATATTAGACAAACATGTCCCCATGAAAGAGGTGAGAGTAAAACACCAGACGAAGTCACCTTGGATAACACCTGAAATACTACAATCCATGAGAGAACGTGACCGGGCGCACAAAATCAAGGACTTCATGACCTACTGTTCACTCAGAAACAAAGTTCAATACTTAATAAGACAAGAGAAAAAAAATTACTTCAGGAATCTAATACAGAATAAATCAGACAGTAAATCAATTTGGAAAGCCATAAATACCCTATCAAATAAAAGAAAAGAATGTAATTCTCAAATCATCAATCGTGCATACACTAGCGCACATATCAGTACACATTTCAGAGAAGAAATCGACGTTCTTAAATCATCAATATCAGCTCCTGTATGCGACTTACATGAACTACAAACATTCTTGGACAGCAGATGTACTGATTTTAAACAGTTACACATTCCATTCTTAACAGTCAGTGAAGTTCACAGTTATCTCTTAACCTTAAAAAACAACAATACAGCTGGGCTTGATGATATTAGTAATAAGATCTTATGTTATGCTGCACCTGTCATTTCACATACACTAACATATATTTACAACCAGTGCATTGCAAAATGTTATTTCCCTGAGGCTTTTAAAACTGCTAAGGTGTATCCTCGCTTTAAATCTGGCTCATCCAACAATCTTACCAACTATAGACCAATATCCATATTATCGTCATTATCAAAACCACTCGAAAAACACATATACAAAATAACTCTACAACACATGCAAGAGAACAATTTACTCATAGACAGTCAGTCAGGCTTTAGACCCAATCATTCCTGCCACACAGCTCTTACCAAAATGACAGAAAACTGGTTAGTAAACATAAATGACAACAGACTATGTGGTGCCATCTTTGTCGACTTTAAAAAGGCATTTGATATGATTGACCACGATATTCTTGTAAGAAAAATAAAGACTTATAAATTGCACCCTAACCTAATAAAATTAATTGCATCGTTTCTTTCAGACAGACAACAGGTAGTATTCTTCAACAATTCTCTATCAAATTCTACTACAGTTGACACTGGTGTTCCGCAAGGTTCTATTCTAGGCCCACTGCTCTTTGCTATCTATATCAATGATCTTCCACTTCATCTTAAACACTCTTCTTGTGACCTTTTTGCCGATGATTGCACAGTCTACACCAGTGGCTACGACTGTGTTAATCTAGAATCAACTCTTCAGGTCGAGTTATACAATTTAATTAGATGGAGCAAAAATAATGGCATGATTATAAACACCGATAAAACAAAATAAATGCTCATAACAACAAGACAGAAACTACAAAACGCAACAAAAACAACACTTCGGCTCTATACAGAAACATCACAGATAGAAAACGTTAGCGAGCACAAAACACTAGGTCTTATTATTGACCAACATCTGACCTGGAACTCTCATGTGCAATGTCTAACAAAACTCATCGTACAAAAAGTATACCAATTAGCTAAAATTAAACACTTCATCGATCAAGACACTAGGAAGACATACTACATATCTCATATACAAACACATTTAGACTACTGCTCAACAGTTTGGGATGGTTGCTCAGTGTCAAATACAAAGAGGCTTTGCTCACTCCAAAAGCGAGCAGTAAAGCTTATTGGTGACAAAGATCAAGCACAAACAACTAACAATCACAGACGTACCAAAATACTACCTCTTAAGAACAGGTTCCTCTTCAACAAAGCCAAGTTAGTACATCAAATTCTTTCACAGCATGCCCTGCCTTATCTATGGAACCTGTTTAAATTTAGCCCAAAGTGCAGCCAACGCTTGAAAAACATGTCTTCCAAAACCTAGACTTGATCTTTACAAGAAAAGCTTTAGTTACTCTGCTGCTCATCTTTGGAATACCCTCCCATCCTATATAAAAAATAGAAATTATACTCCTTCCTACAACTACAAGCTTTCCCAATATCTATTTGATGTCAACTACACGCCTCCATGAATTATAAAACTTAAAAGTTATCTTAAACTGCTCTTATAGACACCGAATACAATTAATTGTTTTCTGAATAGTCCCAAAAATTTTGTTTAGGAGATAGTCATTTATAATGTATGTAGTTACTTCTGTACTGAGTGAATGTTTAAGAGCGAAAAGTAAATGTTATATTTTATTTTATGTCTCTCAGCTTCAATGTTAATTATGTTTGTTATATGAACAGCATATCTGTAGAATGTCTGGAATAAAGTGAAAGATGTATGATAAAGAGCAGAATGTCAGACGGGCCTGCGTCCCCAATTCTTAACCCTTTTGAAATAAAGATCAATCAATCAATCAATCACCATCTTGAGGTAAAACATAGAAGAGGCAAGCACATCAATCAATTCATGGAGACACTTAAAAACTGAACCTTATCATGGAAATCCAGAAATGCAGTATGTGATATATATTTGTATAAATATATGGAAAACTGTATGAAGAGACAAACAAAGTCATGGTATTTTGGATAACTAAAATCCAGTTTTAGTTTCTTAAGAAGTGAAAATAACATAAACAAAAAGAAATATGCAAAAGATTAGTTCCCTATAAAAAACAAGACTAGATTAAAAAAAAAGAACACTTCTAAATAAAAAGCTTTAAATCACATGCAGATATATATACACATCTGTTTATAAAATTGAAATGAGTCTATGCATTCCATCTTCCAAACACAGTATCTGTGAGTGCCGTTCAAAAAATACCAGCATAACAAAAATGTTAATTTCTGAAGCTTCAAAACAAATATCTTCTGCAACAAGCAACATGCAATATGTTTGTGGATTGTACAATAAAAATGGATGCTATATTTTGTATGTCTTCTCCAGCAGGATGGCATTTGATACAATTCCAACAAACATTTTGTAGAATGTCTTCACAAGCAGCAGGTCATTTTGTAGAAAGATCTTCATTTTGCAGATTGTTCTCCTGCATTAATCTCCTCAACCACTGTCCGGATAAACACTTTCTTATCTGAAATGAAAGAGAGCAGGCTAATAAGACTAAAATCTAAGAAAGATAACAGGCTAATAAGACTAAAATCCAAGAAAGAGAACAGGCTAATAAGACTAAAATCCAAGAAAGAGAACAGGCTAATAAGACTAAAATCCAAGAAAGAGAACAGGCTAATAAGACTAAAATCCAAGAAAGAGAACAAGCTAATAAGACTAAAATCCATGAAAGAGAACAGGCTAATAAGACTAAAATCCAAGAAAGAGAACAGGCTAATAAGACTAAAATCCAAGAAAAAGAATAGGCTAATAAGACTAAAATCCAAGAGAAATACTAAAATTCAAACAAACGTAGCTCATTACCTAGTGTTTCCTCATGTCCCTTACATGTAAACAAACTTCATTAGCAAAGGACAGAGAATTTGGCACATAAGAATGAAACTTATCTGAAGGGAACTGATAAAATTTACATTTAGAAAAAAAAAACTTTAATCTGACAATTTCTTACTGTCATATGAAGGAAATTATTATCGACATATCCCTGTATATCATATCTGAAAAATATGTAAATATATCTGGCCAATGTAAGGGAACTTTTGGAACACCCTGTATTTATTTTTATACACTTGCATGTGAAAATTGTGTCTTCGCAAACTGGAACTACTGTTGTCATACTGAACAGCAGAAGTTTTTATGCATGTGTTTTATGTTCAAGTGTCATCTAACTTGCATTATACATGACCTCTATTTCTAAAAAAAATCTAGATATAATTTGGTGACTCATCTTATATAATCTCTAAACTGGAGATAGGTGAAGAATGGATTTACAGCCAGCACTGTGGCTCCCCTTGATGGTGCATTTGATCAAATAGTCTCAGGTCCTTCTCTTAATATTTCTGTATGTGCATAACACTCTTATATTGGGAAGAAATGTCAATAATTTAATGTATGCAAGATGATACAGTCCTTCTAGCAGAGAACCCACAGAACCTGCTGAAGTTAACAGATAAGATACATAACACAAGCCAAGAATGGGGACAGAGATCAATACTGAGAAGACCAAAGTAATGGTGCCCAATAGGCTAGACCAGAAGCCACAGATGGATATAACTGTAAACAAGGTGGAACTAGACCAAGTGACAAACTACAGCTACCTAGGACACACGCTAACCAAAGACAGGGGATGTGAAATGGAGATAAAGAAAGAAATAGGAATGGTAAAACATACATTAAACACTATGAAGATTGTCCTCTTATCCAGGAATCTGCCCACAAAAATAAAACAGATTAGTAAAATACCATATCTATTCTGTTCTACCGTGTGCAGCAGAAACCTAGACTCTAAGCAAAAAGCTAGAGAGAAAGATTAATGCAGCAGAAATGTGGTTCTATAAACAACTGGATTACATAACATAGAGTGAAAAAAAAAATGCACAAGTTTTATAACAGCTCCAAGCGCAATGTGAACTTCTCAAAGAAATAAAGATTAAGAAAACAAAATACTCTGACCATATCAAAAGACATAACAACATACTGAAGACCATACTAGAAGAAAAGATGGCAGGAAAAACAGCAAGGGATAGATATATAGATGAGATAATATACAAGAATGGACAGGACAGCCTGACTGAATGTCACCATCAACACAAGGGAGTGCAGAAGCTGAAGATTCATTACTACCAACCTTCGTTCTGAAGAAGGCACATGATGATAATGATGGTAATACTCCTATATATCTTGTATTTTGAACCTGGACTTGTTCCTCCATGATGGTTTCTCTGCATCTTAATCTTAAATATTAAATTACTTGCTTCTAAAGTTCTGAAAAAACTACAATTCCACATCAAACTGGAGACTGCCAAGTTTCCAAAATGCAAGAGTGATGACCAGAATTAACTTAATATCTTCATCTTTACATGAAGACTCTTATTCCACTATTACATTAATCTTCAATGAAATGAACACATATCTTTATGCTACTACATTACTGTGCTCATGTCTCATGGGTTATCAGAAAAAGAAGATGGACATATGTAGGCCATGTGATGAGAAGAAACAATCAGAGAATACCAAAACAAGCTATCAAGTGGAGCACAACAAGCCAAAGAAAAAGAGGTCAACCACGTGAAACTCTAAAGAGGACATTGTTAAGAGAAGCCAGTTTAGTGGGCATAACATCCCTTGATGAAGCTGAAAGACTCGCTGAAAACAGGAAAACTTGGCAAACAACTATGCGACCCCTATGTGATGCTTAACGGCACAAGAAGGATGTAAGACATCACTGTTCAGTGAAATGAACAAATATCTTTATGTTACTACATCACTGTTCAGTGAAATGAACACATATCTTTATGTTACTACATCACTGTTCAGTGAAATGAACACATATCTTTATGTTACTACATCACTGTTCAGTGAAATGAACACATATCTTTATGTTACTACATCACTGTTCAGTGAAATGAACACATATCTTTATGTTACTACATCACTGTTCAGTGAAATGAACACATATCTTTATGTTACTACATCACTGTTCAGTGAAATGAACACATATCTTTATGTTACTACATCACTGTTCAGTGAAATGAACACATATCTTTATGTTACTACATCACTGTTCAGTGAAATGAACAATATCATTATGTTACTACATCACTGTTCAGTGAAATTAACAAGGATCATTATGTTACTACATCACTGTTCAGTGAAATTAACACATATTTTTATTTGGGGTGAAGATACAATTCAACACAGTAGTCTGCAACCCAAAGCTAATTGCTTGCTTGCATTAGGTCTGACAAACCATAGCTGACCAAACTCTATCCCACCTCTCCAATGGTGCCCCCAGTTACAGGTACAGGCTCAGCATGGCGAACAAGACAGGGATAGCTATGCCCCCCCCCCCCCAAGGCAAGGGAGTCTGCTAAAGTAACACCCCCCCCTCTCCGCCCGCCTACTTTAAACCTAAACTCTAGGTCTGTAAAAACAGCTAATATAACCCATTCCCCATTTGACATGGGGTGTGTGTGTGTGTGCCTCAACACATCCTGCTCACAATTCCAGGGAGATTGAACAAAAATAACAACAGTTTCATTCAATTATTATATTAATCTCCAGCAAAATGAATACAAATCTTTATTTTAAAACCTTCCACTATGACATTATTCTTGAGATAAACAATTTTATACTTGTATTAACTTTCCACTGACATTATTCTCCAGTAAAATGCAGAAAAATATAATTCTCTTTCAGCAAATATTCTATGTCTGCATCTCATTTATACAAAGCCTAACACACATGACAACATTTCAGCAGTGACCTATAGAAAAATATGCACATCAATAAGTTAACATCTTTGATTGCATTACAACTCAGCTTGCATGACTGATTCAATGGCACTTACAGGCAACAAAAAGTTGTGGAGAAAAGCATTTTCTCAAGCACAGTGTAATGAGTGTATGGTCGTCGCTGAAAGCAGGTTGGCAGTGTACATTAAAAGCATAGCTGATGATTTATTAAAATCTGAAAGATGGAAATGCTTTTACTGAAGTAGGAAAAAAAAAACCTCTGATGATCATTAACTCTATCTCTATCTCTCTCTGAACCGTAATGTGAAATCGATGCAGGAAAAAACAGGTTCCCTGTCTTCCTTGGCTAGCAAAAAAGGTCTTGAAATTAACACTGACAAAACAAAAATAATGAAACTTCTCATTAATTATGAAGGAAAAATATGCATAGAAGGAACAGCTGTTGAAGAAGAAAACCAATTTGCATATCTAGGCAGCTACATAGACCAGGATGGTGACACCAAAACGAAGTTAGAATTCAAATTTCAAAACCAGCACTGACTTTCAAGAATCTTGAGAAACATATGAAATTCAAAATGTAGGCCATGTGATGAGAAGAAACAATCAGAGAATACCAAAACAAGCTATCAAGTGGAGCACAACAGGCCAAAGAAAATGAGGCTGACCATATGAAACTCTAAAGAGGACATTGTTAAGAGAAGCCAGTTTAGTGGGCATAACATCCCTTGATGAAGCTGAAAGACTCGCTGAAAACAGGAAAACTTGGCAAACAACTATGCGACCCCTATGTGATGCTTAACGGCACAAGAAGGATGTAAGATGTAAGTAAGATTGATTCCTATAAGTGTGCAAGATCTACCAACACTGCCAGTGTTGTCTTGGAGTTAAAGAGTTAAGTGCCCAAGGCACATGGGGTCTCTGCACAGGTTTTTCACAAATGCCTGTCCTTTGCTTTTTTTTTCCACTCTTGCCAAGGTGAGCCCTCTATTGCTTGACATCCTCTCTGTTTTTCTTCTTCATGTCTACTTTGGTTTACCCTTACTTCTTTTCCTCTGTGGTGTCCATCTTAGTGATCATTATGTTACTACATCACTGTTCAGTGAAATTAACAAGGATCATTATGTTACTACATCACTGTTCAGTGAAATTAACAAGGATCATTATGTTACTACATCACTGTTCAGTGAAATTAACAAGGATCATTATGTTATTACATCACTGTTCAGTGAAATTAACAAGGATCTTTATGCTACTACATCACTGTTCAGTGAAATGAACACATATCTTTATGCTACTACATCACTGTTCAGTGAAATGAACACATATCTTTATGCTACTACATCACTGTTCAGTGAAATTAACAAGGATCTTTATGTTACTACATCACTGTTCAGTGAAATTAACAAGGATCATTATGTTACTACATCACTGTTCAGTGAAATTAACAAGGATCATTATGTTACTACATCACTGTTCAGTGAAATTAACAAGGATCATTATGTTACTACATCACTGTTCAGTGAAATTAACAAGGATCATTATGTTACTACATCACTGTTCAGTGAAATTAACAAGGATCATTATGTTACTACATCACTGTTCAGTGAAATTAACACATATTTTTATTTGGGGTGAAGATACAATTCAACACAGTAGTCTGCAACCCAAAGCTAATTGCTTGCTTGCATTAGGTCTGACAAACCATAGCTGACCAAACTCTATCCCACCTCTCCAATGGTGCCCCCAGTTACAGGTACAGGCTCAGCATGGCGAACAAGACAGGGATAGCTATGCCCCCCCCCCCCCAAGGCAAGGGAGTCTGCTAAAGTAACACCCCCCCCTCTCCGCCCGCCTACTTTAAACCTAAACTCTAGGTCTGTAAAAACAGCTAATATAACCCATTCCCCATTTGACATGGGGTGTGTGTGTGTGCCTCAACACATCCTGCTCACAATTCCAGGGAGATTGAACAAAAATAACAACAGTTTCATTCAATTATTATATTAATCTCCAGCAAAATGAATACAAATCTTTATTTTAAAACCTTCCACTATGACATTATTCTTGAGATAAACAATTTTATACTTGTATTAACTTTCCACTGACATTATTCTCCAGTAAAATGCAGAAAAATATAATTCTCTTTCAGCAAATATTCTATGTCTGCATCTCATTTATACAAAGCCTAACACACATGACAACATTTCAGCAGTGACCTATAGAAAAATATGCACATCAATAAGTTAACATCTTTGATTGCATTACAACTCAGCTTGCATGACTGATTCAATGGCACTTACAGGCAACAAAAAGTTGTGGAGAAAAGCATTTTCTCAAGCACAGTGTAATGAGTGTATGGTCGTCGCTGAAAGCAGGTTGGCAGTGTACATTAAAAGCATAGCTGATGATTTATTAAAATCTGAAAGATGGAAATGCTTTTACTGAAGTAGGAAAAAAAAAACCTCTGATGATCATTAACTCTATCTCTATCTCTCTCTGAACCGTAATGTGAAATCGATGCAGGAAAAAACAGGTTCCCTGTCTTCCTTGGCTAGCAAAAAAGGTCTTGAAATTAACACTGACAAAACAAAAATAATGAAACTTCTCATTAATTATGAAGGAAAAATATGCATAGAAGGAACAGCTGTTGAAGAAGAAAACCAATTTGCATATCTAGGCAGCTACATAGACCAGGATGGTGACACCAAAAACGAAGTTAGAATTCAAATTTCAAAACCAGCACTGACTTTCAAGAATCTTGAGAAACATATGAAATTCAAAATGTAGGCCATGTGATGAGAAGAAACAATCAAAGAATACCAAAACAAGCTATCAAGTGGAGCACAACAGGCCAAAGAAAATGAGGCTGACCATATGAAACTCTAAAGAGGACATTGTTAAGAGAAGCCACTTTAGTGGGCATAACATCCCTTGATGAAGTTGAAAAACTTGCAGAGGACAGGAAAATTTGGCAAACAACCAAGCAAATCCTATGTGACATTTAACGGCACAGGAAGGATGTAAGATGTAAGTAAGATTGATTCCTATAAGTGTGCAAGATCTACCAACACTGCCAGTGTTGTCTTGGAGTTAAAGAGTTAAGTGCCCAAGGCACATGGGGTCTCTGCACAGGTTTTTCACAAATGCCTGTCCTTTGCTTTTTTTTTCCACTCTTGCCAAGGTGAGCCCTCTATTGCTTGACATCCTCTCTGTTTTTCTTCTTCATGTCTACTTTGGTTTACCCTTACTTCTTTTCCTCTGTGGTGTCCATCTTAGTGATCATTAATTACACAGATTTATATGATTTGGTATATATGATGATCATCATCATCCTTATCTTCATCAAATATTGGGGCACATTAATGAAATTTTTAAAAAAGGACTTTCCATCTGGGGCATTTTTCGTTAATATTTCACTCCATTTTAGCACAGCTTTGGAGTTTCACCAGAAAAGGTTTATATCTGTTCACTTCAAAGATTTTCCTCGCTGGTGAATCATCTATTCTTTATTGTATAAAGTACCTGAGCAATTATTCCTCTTGTTTCATCTTGAGGTTACACCATTTTTTCCAGTAAGCTTTGAGATTTCTCTATTTAAAATTTTGTAGTCTCACATTACACTCAAAATTCTTTGTTCTCAGATTCTCTGAGAAACTCTTTTATATTCTTATCAGTCTTCTATATTTCCATGCCACACAGAGAAAAATCTGATGCAAGACTCACTGCATGGGAATGTAAAGATGAGATTTTTGGATTATTTTGTGATGTAGTTCAACAAATGCTAAGTTCATTTTTGTCAAACTCTTATTTTCTGGTGTAACTCATGAAATGTAAATGTCCAAATAGTAATCTCTCATTACACTCTTGAGGTAAACACTGGAAAATGAAAAACAAAATGTAAAGCAAATTAGCCTTTAAATGAGTTCATATCATTAAAAAGCAGGCAGTTCACCTATATAATAAGCATTTACAGTTTTAATTGCTATATTTACACACATATTGGCGAACTACTTTGCGAGCCCTATGTGACGTTTAACGGCACGGGAAGGATATAAGATATAAGAAGATAAGATTTACACACACACAAACACCTCACTGATGTACATCTCATATTAGTTAATATGGAAATAATGAAATGAACCAAAACAAATCACACATTTTGTCTAAATTATCACAGATTTTCAAGCTGTAACTTTCTAAGGTTTACACACCTGCTTACAACTTTTCACAAACCACTTTACTGTCTTTGCTCTATTCAATATCTGAATGAGACAGTTTTCATACTGTCTACACAAGCTTTTATAAGAACTGTGATCTACCAAAATTTAGCAGTTATATAAATTAGGTTTCAAGTTTATCATGTATGGAATTTCACATTTTAAATTCTTTGTTCTTCACTTATATAGTATCAGTTTTCTCTTTTTCTTCTTGTTGTCTGATGCAAATGGAAAGCAGAACATCACAGCATGTCTCATTACTAAGAGTACATCTTGTTCCTACCACAAGTTTTTTTTTGTGAAAATTGGAGTGACTTTCATTAAGATGTAGACAAACTGACAGCTCCTCTCCTAGTGCATCCTGCTCATTAATACTTAAGGAATAATGTAGCATATAGGTATCTGTTGTGTACTCTTTGACAAGTTAACAAAATTGTGTTTTACTGATCAAGTCATTAAGTTCTGTTTCAAATAAGTCAATAATGATCTTATTTTCTCCACAGACTTTACATTTGCAGCCAATAATTTTAGTTTACACTAACACAAGCTTCAATGACTGTGTCAACATTTGTGCAACTTTCTCAGATCTCTTGAATATATGTGAAGTGGGGACATGCTTGTGATGTGCTCAGCTAGATGAGGTGGTGCTAGCCCAATAGTTTTAGAAGCACTGGCCTACACTGACCACAGTACTACAACAACAGCAAATGCTTTGACAGTCACCATAAGCATACATATAATAAGCAAATGTGGACATATGTATTTGCCAGTCTGGTACATGTCTGTACAAGCAAAAGCTGAAATCTGCATGAACAATACATTAGCTCACCCCTGTTCTTCTTTGATAAGTCAGTCTTCCTAAAAGAATGCTGTGAAAGTACATGGTTAGATCTTATGTCTTGCAAAGAACAAATTTTATGTCTTGCAAAAAACAAATTTATCTCAGGTTGTGCGTGATTTTAAACTGGGGTTCACAGACACCAGGGGGGGTCCACAGATTGGGGGGGGGGGGGGGGGGGGGGTTCGCAGAGAAGAATTTCTAGGGGTTCACAGACAAGTAAATGGATTGGTTCAATTTTTTAAAATCTTAGCATCATGTCAGTTCCATTTATTGCTTCATTCTGAAAGAGAGGTCCTCAACTACTCTCAGACTGGACAGTTCACAGCCAAAATAAAAATGGTTAAGAACCACAGATCTAAGTTTATGGCTGTATTGTTTCCTTCTATTCATCAGGAGAACTCATTTTTAAAACTAAAAATATTAAAGCAATTATTTCAGAATTATAGATATAATTATGTCATTCTTTTTTTTCACTACTCTTTTATGCATACACATATACACATTCCTATTAGTTTATCACTTTTTATACAGAATTTTTGATAGGATTCCTGGACTATTATTCTCGCACTTCTCATGAAGTGTCCTAAAGTTTCTGTACTGTTTCAAAATTTAATAATTCAAAATGAGCAAATGTTTAAATCGAATATTAAATGATGCAAGTTGGTAAAATTTTAAAATGTTGATACCAATTTCATCAACTTAAAGATGATTAATTTCAGAACTCTTTTGAGTTGTCTGAAATGAAAACAGTTGAAAATAAAGTCAAACTCTGTGGTGTATGGCTGAACTGAAGCAAACAAAAACTGTGAGGAAAAAAGTTGTTTTCATTATGCCAGAGAGCAGTTAAAAACTTTAAGATGTAAACAATAAATACTCTGTGAATTACTTAAAATCTTGCGAACGAAGACGAAGACTTAAAATCTAAAAGAGCACCAGAATTCCCTAAAAAACCTGAGTAATGACTGAATACAGTTATAACTGTGACATTCTGAAGAGAAACAAGGTGATTAGTTTTATGTGAATGATATACAATGATTTGTACTCTCTGTGGAAATTAGATGCTGTTTTCTAAATAAAGAACAAAACCCACAGAAAAAAAAATATCTGAAGCGTTCTGGGTAAAAAAGGTTTAGTATATCAAATATACAAATGTGAATATATTTGCATACATGCTGAAATCTTACCACATACATCAAAATCAGTCTGTAAATTTAAGACACGCTTTAAAACATACGCTACTAGTTATCTCTGGCTGTTTCCTTTCAGTAATAAAGAACATAAAGTCTCTGTTACTTTGCATTTATGCAAACAGGGAACGCTGGGTAATTTGTTGCCCCTCAAGTGTTTGTTACACTGACTAAAATATCCAGTAAGAGTTACAAATGTTTAAACTTTTATATAAATATTAACTGAACTATACCCTGTGAATGAGAATGGTACAGCTGTTGCAGACTGGCTTCTGGCATGAAGACAATAGGTCAGGGATCTACAACCATCAAGCTTCAGTCAACTATACTGTTAAACGTGGTACCTGATATCAGTGTTAGGGAAAACTTCCTCTAAAACTGGAAAATGTTCACTTGCAAAGAAATGCTCTGTGGAACACTGAAAATTTTAGATTTCACACACACAAAAAAAAAACAAAAAACCATTCATCAGTATTGTAAGAAGTATACCTGGACGTTCTTGAGAAATCTGCTGTTGCACAGCTCTGGGAATAGACGGTCCTGCTTTCGCATAAGCCATGCCACCACTTAATTTGACCTGGTTAAGCAGATTCAGCAGGAACTGTTTATCTTTGCCTTCCTGGTGACAAAAAAATACAACCAGACAACGTACTGACCATACACCACAAAATGTACACACACAAAAAAAAAAAAAAGACAGAAATTTTACAGTAATAAAACATTTTTTTCTCTTTTTCTAAACACAATCTGCTTCTCATAATTACTGCGGCAGCTTTTATTTCCAAAAAAAAAAAAAAATGAAATACTGACCAAATTAAGTTTTTATTTTCAAAGTTGAAGAATTAAGCACACACTCCTACCCCAACACCCCAACTCTGCCCTATATCTCTCAACTTTCACTCTACAGTTCAGTATCAGTTTCGCATATATGAATATTGCAACATTTTAATATGACACAACTTTTAAGTTCAACCTTTCAACCACACATCTGACAATATAAAATAATTAAATAAATTTGATATATTTACACAAAATGCAGTGGTCTAGTGGTTAGCATACAGACCTGGTGATCAGAAGGTCCCTGATTCAATTCCATATTCAGGTGAAGGTTTTTGTTTTTTTTTTGGACCGCCTGGCACTGGGGTCAATGCAGCCTCAAAAAATGGGCACCTTGGGTTTCCCCTAGGAAGATGAAGGCATTGAAGACAGGTGCAGGTATCCCTATCTCAAATGCTGTACCTAGAAATGTGAAAGCACTAACACTTCACACCTCTACAGCATGCAAAATGCCACAGGACCTAGATTTTTTTTTTTTCTTCACAGAAACAAAACTCTTATTTCTCAAATCTACTATACAAGATGTTGTCCTCATTCTAACATTTACCAGCATCTATAGAGCAATCCTAACACTTAACACTTACCAAAATCAACTGTGTCTTGAACTGTTCAACTCTCTTCTTTCGGCTTATCGTGACTGTTCTCATGTAGTACAAGATCATGCTGGATTACAAGTAATGAAATTATACATTACTATATATATATATATATATATGTATAATTTCATTACTTGTATATATTACTATATATATATATATATATATAAAAGTTATAAGCACAAAAACCAAGTTAAGACTATTCAATTCAAATGTAATATCCACCCTCATTTATGCATGCGAAAGCTGGAAAACAACTAAAGAAATAGAAAAGAAATTAGACTCTTTTGAAAACAAATACCTAAGGAAAATACTCGGCATCAAGTGGAATGAATTCAAGAACAATGCAGAGATAAGACAGATGACTGAACAACAACCAGTCTCATGGGTGATCAGGAAAAGGAGATGGACATATGTTGGTCACTTGATGAGAAGAAATGATCAGAGAATCCCAAAACAAGCTATCAAGTGGAACACAACAGGCCGAAGAAAAAGGGGCAGACCGCGGGAAACTCTGAAGAGGACATTATTAAGAGAGGCCAAGTTAACAGGCATAAAATCCTTTGATGAGGTTGAAAGACTCGCCGAAGACAGGAAAAATTGGCGAACTACTTTGCAAGCCCTATGTGACGTTTAACGGCACGGGAAGGATATAAGAAGATATATATATATTTATATATATATATATTATAATTTTCTAAAAGTCATATATGTTTCACATCTTAAGTCTTAAAACCAGTTAACAGAACTCTTATGGTCAGCCACCAAACACTGGTGGAAATACTGAAGATGGGATCAGAGCACTTATGGACTAACTGTCTGATGAGAAAGGAAGATGATCCATCAACTAATTAACTAAATCTTAAACCTTTTATAAGCTCAGTTTTAACTCTTCCCAGGGCTTTCGTCACTTAGAAGACACTTCCGGTTACTCATGTGGTGCCTGTAGTCGCTGTAGTGACGTTTGGTTTGTTTTATTAAAAAACAGGTGTAACGTTTAGATTGTAAACATTTAGTACGCACGCCCCATGACCTTTTTCAAAATGGCCGAAGAGTGCTTAGTTACGAGGGAGAAAATTGAAGTTTTCTGGGAGAAATTTCAATTTTTAGTGATGTGGATAGGGGTAGATAGGGGTATAGACATGCCCTGTGACCAGACCACTGTTCTTGAATGTATCCCAAGTAGATCTAGACATATTCGATGACTGGAGAAGTAGTTAGAAGGTTATTTCAGACATTATTTTAATGATAATGCAACACTGAATCATAATACGACACCAACAGGTAGATCCACGCATCTCAGATGGTACGTAGAGTACCTCTAGACCTATCCAATGGTAAGTTGGACACAATCATTGTCTAAAAGCATCACATTACTTCTTTTTTCCTAAAAAAAAACTGCATTTATGAAATCTTCATACATATTCAGTTATTCTGAAACATAATAACCACACTTTTCACACAAAAAAACTGTTTCATCCACATTTTACTAATATACCCCTATACATATCAAGACCCACTTTTAATCCAGCACCCAAATGAATGTCTGTGTTTCTTCCTGAGGCACGAAGAGTTAAAATATCTATAACTTCACATTTTGTACATAATTTACATTTTTAAAACAATCTGTAGATCCAATATTCTGCAGACATTGAGAAATGATATACCAATAAATTACTGCTCATATCTTCACATGAAAACTATTAAGCATGAAACCGAATTCCTCGAGTCTGAGACCACGTTGAACAGCATCAAAAATCACCACTTGGCATTAAACCTTTGTAGAGAACTTACAGCTACGATCAAGACCCACATAAACATGGACACCAAAAAAAAATGTCTGATTACCATAAAAGTACCAGAACTCCCGAAATAAATCCTGGTGAGCTGATAAATTTAAGAACAACTCCAAAATCTTGATATCTTTTCTCCCAGTCTGCCACAAGCTCTATGATAACATCATATGATGTGGTGTAGTTCTGGTATGGTCCACACACTGTGCTGGGCTGAACCCTGAAGACAAAATCAGAAACATCACAATCCAGTTCTGCTGCTAAAGATTATAAGATAGATCTTCAAGAAGGAAAGACACTATTGAGAAGGCTATAAGGCAAATCTGGTAGGGAAAGAGCATGGATGATGATGATGAAATTCATGGAGGCACCCTGTTTATTTGTTTTTCCTGGTTGGCTCAGCATATGAATGCACTGAAAGAAAAGAAAGAAGAAGAAGAAAAAAGAAAAGATGAAGAATAAAAAGAAAAGAAGAAGAAAAAGAAAAGATGAAGAAGAAAAAGAAAAGATGAAGAAGAAAAAAGAGAAATAAGAAGGAAAACCAATATTCAAGTAAAAATCAGTCTCACTCATGTGGGACTATATTTTACACAGCAAAAACCCTGGCAGGAAATTTATTTGCCAATTTTTACCTTGCCTCACCCCGATGGCACAGACAGTCATTATGAAAGAATAATGTGCAGGGATACAAAAAACAACACAGTTATAAATTATAAATTTCCCACTTTCATATAAATAAGCAAAGCTGATATGCTGAGGGAATTTACGTGAAAGTGCTACCTATTTTTAACTTTCTTTGTGCTCAGGATTAGGGAATGTTAGGACTAAAATTATTTGGGTTGAAAAGTTCACATCCACAGCAGGTTTTCATAAAATATAATTCTTGTAAAGTCTTTAAGCTCACTCAAGTAACTAGTACATTCATATTTTAGTAATTTCCCAACTACATACATTTATTATCATAACTTATTTATCTGTAAGTAATTAATTTCATAATGAACCTAAGCAGCTAAACGCATAAATAATGAACCTAAGCAGCTAAATGCATAAATAATGAACCTATCCAGCTAAATGCATAAATAATGAACCTATGCAGCTAAACACATAAATAATGAACCTAAGCAGCTAAACGCATAAATAATGAACCTAAGCAGCTAAACACATAAATAATCAGCACTGACTTACTGTAAAATGCTGAAGAAAACAGCAACACAAGAAAAGATGAAAAATACGAAGATATAACCAACAAAGATAGTGTGTGTCTTGGATGCTCGCCATGGTTTCAGTGAAGGCCGACAATTGTAAATTACGCTATACTGTTAGGGAAAAGAAAACATAATACAAACAATGCTCACACAAGAAAAGCTGTTACTACACTGCAACACACTGTTATTTCACTTTTTATTTCAAACTTCTGACACAAGAAAGGCTCACGGTTTGTTACTACTATATACTCTTTTATTTGATACCAGAAGATAAATGTGAAGAATTTTCTTCTTAATAACTGGTTCCAGACTATGTGCCACATAAACTGACTCACAATAAGACCATTGTGGCAGTCATGTACAGACTAAAAAAAAAAGTAAAGATAGTCCCATAGCAAATGCCGTAGGGAGTGAAGCGTTAGAGACCTCATTATGCTGGGTCATCAGCGTATGAGGTAGGGTGACCAGTTCCTTTCCTCGCTGCCTTTACTTCCCAGATTTTCTCTGGTACCCATTTTACGAGGCTGGGTCGACCTCGGGGCCGTATTGGTCGGAAAAAAAAATCCTGCTCAGCTGGGGATTCGAACCCTCGACCATTTGGTTGCTAGACGAGTGCTCTAACCACTACGCTAGCCGGCCTGTACAGACTGCAGAACAATTATCATGGAATTCCAGTGCTGGTATATGTCCACAATCTGATCTGCCCATTGGCTCTACATCTCAAGCAGAAGATGTGAGGCTGCCTCTAAAATCTGAGAAAGAAGTGACTTACATTCAAGCAACTGGACTTTAGAACTGGTTTGACCTAGCTCAAGTGACTTACATTCAAGCAACACGACTTTAGATATGGTTTGACCTAGCTCAAGTGACTTACATTCAAGCAACTGGACTTTAGATATGGTTTGACCTAGCTCAAGTGACTTACATTCAAGCAACTGGACTTTAGATATGGCTTGACCTAGCTTAAAGATGCTGCAGGCAAAGTAGAATGAAGACACCTAGAGTTCATTCATTCATATGGCATGTCCGTTACTGAGCAGTCATCACTGATGGTTACAAGTTATCCATGGTATTCAAAACTGTTAATGCACTGTTAATGTTTACAAGTAAGTTTGTTATTTCTTCTGTGTTGTCAGCTGCCATAATCTTAGTTTTATAAGCATTCAGAGAGGGGTTATGGACTTTTCAGTTTCTCCTGGCTGCCAAGATTACATTTTCAAGACCTTGGCTGTCTGAAAGATGGGTTGTTATTAACTAGGCTCTCCGATAATTTTGGCTTCCAATGCTGAAAGAATCAAATTTCTTATATTCAGACTGTATCCAATATTTCTCATTATGCATTTCACACATGTGCTAAAAGATACAGAAAGAAGATGCAGCCTCATTTTACACCTTTCTGTATCTCAAACCATTCTGATGATTCTCCTTCTATTGACACAATGCTTGCTGTTCTCAGCAGTAATTGTATGACAAGTACTAGGTGAGATGAAACTCTATTTCTATCACAATATTCCATAGCTTCTGGGTTTGCTGGAAGGCAGTTTCATTATAAACTCAGACCACATATTCTGACAATCATGTGACGTGACTAATGAATTCAACTAAAAACTGTGAACTGATAAATAAGTATAAAAAGCGAAAACCAATAAAGAAACAAAGAACTTACAATACATAAAAAAATCAGAGCCAAAACTATGAAATTTGGCTGAATAAAAATTTCTTTCATATTTATACATTCTTTGCTTTAAGTTCATCTATAAAAAACTATTAAACAATGAAACTTACCCTTTTAACATAAAAGGTGATAACAAGTTTGACAATGACAACTACAGACAGAAGTGGGGAGTAAAATATTCCAAGCCTAGAGGAAAAATTAAACAGAAATATAAATACTACATGATGTGTGTACAAAGTATGGCAGCATGCTGTATAAAATCATACAAACAGAAACACAAATGATATATGTGTGTTCTGAGTCAGGTAACATGTTGTACGCAGTCACATAAACAGCAGATTAAAGGGTAGCTGAAAAGATACTGAGCCACTTTCTCAGCTGGAAAGCAATAGATTTAAGATGGAAGGACGGTTGGATTCATGGTGACATTGGCTTTTCTGACTGAAGGCAATGGATCTGACTTCCCCCGCTGTAACTTTCCCATGGATCCAGTTGCACAAATTGGTAATCAGCATAAATTATTAAGGAAAAAAATATGTCCATAAAGACAGAGAACACTTGTCTATATAACACAACACACTGGAGCATACTAAACACACAGCTGTCATTGGGCTGAGGGAAAAATATCATATCAGGTAAACTCAGTTCCACCATTACAGAACTTTGAAAAAAGTCTGGAATGGTGAAAAAAAAACCAAGGAAGCATGTTTGACTGCTTCTGCTGTTAAATTTTAGCAGACCTGGCTGTAAATACAGGACACATTATTCACTTACATCCTTCCCATGCCGTTAAACGTCACACAGGGCTACACGGTAGTTCACCAAGATTTCCTGTCTTTGGCAAGTGTTTCAATATCATCAAAAGGATGTTATGCCCACTGAACTGGCCTCTCTTAACAATGTCTTCTTTAGAGTTTCATGTCGTCAACCTCTTTTTCTTCAGCCTGTTGTGTTCCACTTGATAGCTTGTTTGTGGATTCTCTGATTGTTTCTTATCATCACATGACCGACATATATCCATCCTATTTTTCTCCACACAATGCATAAGCTATGAATTCCTGTTGTTCAGTACAGGTAAGAGTAAGAATGGCTGAAAAAACATTTTTACAGGAGTTCTGCTCTTCTTCAAGTTTTTACTGAAGTGTACAAAGAACCCACAGGCAAACATACAGGAAATCACAACAGAACTGAAGCACCTTACACTGTCAACAACCGTGGCCCTACAATGGGTACCATCCAACTGTGGAATAGATGGCAAATGAAATAGCTGACAGCCTATCCAAAGCTGGCAGCAATCAAGATCAAACAACTCATCCAGTAAACTACCAAGAGGCGAAAACATCATCCGTAACCAGTGCAGATCTGAATGGAAAAAGAAACTGAAATGCAACAATGAACCAGATCCAATACACCAACTACAAAGACATCAGCAAACCATCCTCTTCCGCCCAAGGACAGGCCACTGCAAGCTACTGAGCCACCTGCATCGACTCAAAATGTCTCACACAGACGAGTGTCCATGTGGCAGTAGAGTCCAGACTCCAGAATATATCCTACAAGAGTGCCCAAACCATGCAGACCTGAGGCTTGAGACATGGCCAGAGGACACAAGCTTGGGGCAAAAGCTTTGGGGCTCCTATCAGGATCTGGAGAGGACTGCGGGCTTTGCCATGTCCACAGGGATCAGGATCTGAAGTGACCAACAACCTCGAATACAGAAAAAGAAGTGATATTTCTAGCAAATTTTAATTTTAAAATATAATTTGAATTCATTTTGGACTATTTATAATACTTAAAAGCTATTTCACTCAGCACAAAATCTAAAATAATCAAATATCTCTTTATTTATAAACATGAGAAAATAGAATACCTTTACCTTAACAGAAAAAAAAAAAAACATGACACAGCAGGATGGTTTGAAGCAACTCACCAACTAAAGCTATGAGTGTATACTTTAAGAACAATAAAAAAACCAAACATATTACACAGCTAGATCAGTTGAAGCAACTCACCAACACAAGCTCTGAGTGTAAATCAGTTCAAGTGTGTGTCTTGCTATAGCAAACTCTGCTCTTTTTATAAGCTTCCACTTCCATGAACAAATTCTGGAAAAATATCAAGAGGAAAAAAGGAAAGAGGAGTTCTTCACTAAAATTATGTTCCATATAATCAGGAAAAAAAAAACGACAGGAAAATATTCAGCAATACATAAATAGTGTAACTTCCACCAATTCATTTCATTCATTCCTTTGCATGTCCCTTGCGGAACTTTGCCTCCCAAACAGCACTCCTGTAGGCCTCTCGGTTGTGAGCAAGATGGCCTGCTGCTGCTGCATCCATTTCCAGATCATCAACGATGTCTTGCAGCCATCTTCGTTTCGGTCTTCCTCTTTTTCTTTTTCCCATTAACTTCCACCAAAGAAGAAAAAAAACATAAATGACAATACAAGAAAGTCACTGCGGAATTATAAAATTATTATGTATGAAACATGGACTGAACAAGTATGACTGCATTCTTTCTTATACATTTCTGCATTTTTATAAGAAAGAATGAACAATTTGCAAAATCAGATACTAATATTGGAGTTATCTTTTCTGAGCGTCCAATGATAATTTATTTCTTCAAAGAGTAAGAGGATCAACACTGTGAACTCTGGGACTGGTAATGTATTATTCTTCTGATCTCCAGCTCCTACTCCAGCACAAGAGACACAGTCACCAACCGAACAAGACACCACGGTGCCATCTTGACTTGGACACCTCAAGGGAAAAGAAAGAGGGGCAGGCCATTGAGGACATGTAAGACGCACAATACAGGAAGAACTAAAGGAAGCGGGAAAGACTTGGTCTGAGGTATCCTACCTTGCTCAAGACAGGATAGGCTGGAGAACCTTTGTTGATGTCTTATGCTCCATTAGGAATAGAGGACTGATGACTGATCATCACTGCACTCCGGACATGTCCACAAATGCTCTAATCTCCCATTCAATATCTCCATCAGCATACAATGACTTATAACACTCTTTTAGTGCTTTTAATTAGCTGTTCTGCCAAAATTAGTCTCATCCTTAGCTGTTTGCTTGATAAGAACTCACAGTTGTGAGTGGCTAATAAAAAAGATGGCTAACATAACAGCACAATAAAATCAACATCAAGAAGATGTGATGTAGAACTTACTTGCGAATGAACTCCATAAAGAAGGTATATACAAGACCAAATATCATGTCCATGATTGTCAGTCGATAGATCTCCTGTCCAACAAATGTTTCCCAGCACTACATCATATTAAAAACAGAAAGAGATATTAATACAAAACTAATGGCAACTTTTATTACATTATTATTTTTAAGTACTACTATTTACATGTTTAAAGAAAAGAAGAAGGTAAAATCCCCATCCCCACGCTATTAGGGCATTTGGAGATAAAGTGTTAGGCCCGTATTTCCAAGACCATCAGCACATGAAAGTACATGTTTAAAAGGTTAACAACACTGGCTGCCTGAGTGCACCAGTCTTTATAGCATGGAATATGCATAATTTTTTCTCTCTTTACTTGCTGTGTCTTGTCTTGTTACAAAGTAAAGATCACCCTTCACCACTTCATTATACCAGTAAAATAATTTAATGGAGTCTTTGTTCATTATGCATTGCTTTATTTCATTAATCTTCACATCATGAAAAGCATAACCAAATTAATTTAATATTACACAATTATTCGGATGTTAGGAGAAGACAGAAGTTAGAAAACTTGACCATCATTGGAAAACTGAAAGGAAAAACAAAGATAGACAAGTTAAGAGAAATATACCTCAATGAGCTGACCTGGTTACATGGAAAATGGAAAGCAATAAAACTACACTCCAGAAACACAAAGAACGGAGATGTAGGATCACTTACACCATACCAACGTGGCAGATAATAAACCAACATGTATTCTCACTTTATTTACATGAAGCTTACTTTGGATGAAGATTGATGTAGCCAAAAGTAAACCAAAACACCAAGCATGGCTGCCCGCAGCAACTGTTCTCTGCAAAATGTAACCAAAAGTAGTACTGTTTAATATACGAAACAAATGAAGCAACAAAGCAAAGCTGAAATAGAAAGAACACATGATGTCATTTTTCATTTTAAATTATGATTTTTAAAAAAAATTATGTTGTTCACAAAACAAATGCGTACAGGACATCTAGTAAAACTTGTGGTATATGCCTGAAACAACAGTTTTGGTTTCATAAGCAGGTGTTACCTGCATATAGAACTTACCTAGCATCATTCTACCCAGACATTTATCTAATAACTGATTCTATCAATTTTAATAACATTTTAATAACATTCTCAAACACAGCAACAATAAGCTGTCTGTGCTGCAAGATCCACCATCTTTGTGACACTGTCATCTGTCTTCAGATTTCTCCTCCTCAGATGATGTCCATATTTACTCTCAGCGATCTCAAAAGAAGAAGATACTTCTTGCTGTAAAAATTTCAGACAAGGTAATATGGTGCTGAAGCTCTCCAACTCTGAGAGCAAGAAAAAGTATACAACTCTTCTTAAGAGAGAGAAAAAAAAAAAAACAAATCCATGCATGCACGCACGCACACACACGCAAAATATCAACTAATTAATTTCAGGCATGAGTGTTGGCAATTTGGTTTTAAGGAACTGGCTATTCTGGATTATGACTTCCAAAAGACTGTGATTTGATGGCTTTAACTGTTTCATGGGGCTTGTAGATATGGCGGTGCACAAAACCTAAAAACAGGGTCACTGTAAAAGAAGTTGTGGAAACAGCTTACTTTCTTAAAAAACAAAACAAAAAAAGTCTTATACACTAATGTGAGAACAATGTCATGCTTTGCTTAGGCTTTCATCAATCGATGACAAGAAACAAAATGAAGAGAGACAATATAGTATGGACAAAGAAAATAAATTTATACAACTAAATGGTTAACAAGTAGTAATTTTGGCTGGAAACTTGAACACAACAGTCTCTATAACATCAAATTTGACACGCATAATTTTTCTTTCTTTAGTCGCTGTACTCGCTGTCTTGTTACTCACTAAAGCCTACTCACTACCATTTCAATTTACCAGCAAAATATTTCATACAAGTCTTGTTAATTATAACTTGCTTTACTTCATTAATCTTTATACCATGGAAAACATAACCAAATGTTCAACACAGAAAACTTTTTTTAAAAATAAATTTAAGTGCTCAGAATAAAAAAGACTGCGAACATCAAGCTACATACAGGGAAAAAAAAAATCATAAGAGAGCTAAGAATTTTTTTTTAAAAAAGTTGTCAACTATAAAAACCAAATGACTTTCTCATGCCACAAAATTCAGTCTTTCTGTTTACTCCACTCTTTTTGTTACAGAATACTGAAGCTTATGTATGTCAGCAGTTCACTGAATTTGTCAAGAATTTTCTTAGGCACCTCCTCTCATAGGGTTACACTAATTATACACAACAGCATGATAGGCAGAACAAACAGTAAATGATATTTATGTTGGTGCATTCAGTTTCCTTGCATTTGGGTCTTCTTGTCTCTTAAACTGACCTCACTGTCTTCTAAAATGCAGGCACAGGAAAGATAAATGCGAAGCAGGTACAATCAACACAATGGCCACATTAACAAACCACATTGCTCCATCTCAGAAAGTTGCACTGAAAAAGGGTACTGATGTTGTACAAATGTCATATAGTTCTACCAGTTTCCCCAGTGCTTGGGAGTGAGTACTGCTTTTAAACTGAGGAATTATGATCCAAAGCAGTTGCCACAGAGTCTGAAAATTAGTTTTAAATTTCTTCTTATCTTATCTTATCTTATATCCTTCCCGTGCCGTTAAACGGCACATAGGGCTCGCAAAATAGTTGGCCAATTAAATTTCACTCTCATATAAAAAGGAAAACTGGGATATTACTGTGATTCAAACCCACATTTCTATAAGAAGAACCAATGGTCACAAGCATGACCAGAGTGCCCTGGGCTACCACTTTCTCTGAACCTTAAGTGCCCAAGGCAAGCTTTTCCACAAATGCCTGTCCTTCGCCTTTTTTTTTTCCCCGCTCTTGCCCAGGTGAGCCTTCTATTGCTCAATATCCTCTCTGTTGTTCTTCTCCATGTCACCCTTGGTCTAGCCTTACTTCTGTTCCCCTGTGGTGTCCATCTTAGCGCTATTTTTGGTAGTGAGTCATCAGTCATCCACTGCACATACTCCAATTATCGCCACCATCTTTCCTTATAATTCCTATCAGTGGCATTTCTGCCAACAATATATTATTTCTTATGGTGTTTGGCCAAAATATTCTTCTAACTCTTCGTAAACATTTAAACTGGAAAGGATTCAACTTGTTTTCTATGGTTTTAGGTGATTTTCCAGCATTCACTTCCATAGAGTAGTACACTTAGAACGTTACTCTTAAATATCCTGATTTTCATATTTATGCTTAGTTTTTTAGATTTCCATATAGTCTGCAGCACTGCAAAAGCCTGGTTTGCTCTAGTAAGTCTGCTGTTGATGTCCTCTGTGCTGTCTCCATCTTCTGATACTCTACTACCAAGATATACAAATTCATTGACCTCCTCCACTAACTTGTTATCTCCTCTCAGTACATTTCTGTTGTTCACATTTTGCTTCATTAACTTTGGAGAAACGATGTTCACAAGCATGACCACAGTGCCCTTGGCTACAGCTACTATGGCAGAATTTTCCCAGATAACAACTATTTCTACTAATTTCCAAAAAACCACGAAAATGTGGATAAATGTTTTGAGGTAATCAAGCAATGACAATGATACATGACAGTAAAATACCTGAACATGTGCACATAGAGCTCATATTTTGGCATCGAAAACTGTTCATAGGCTTCAAGGAAGGAGAATACCATGGGAATAATTAGCTGCATTGAGGATATCACAAATGGCATCACAAGGGAATTGATTGCAGGAACTTCTGTCTGAAAAATGGAGTGACTGGGTAGTTATTTATTAACTGGCATGTTAATATTAATAATTATCAAATTAATTGATTAATATGTACTTATTAATTAGTATATTAATATGAATAATTATCACATTAATTGATTAATATATACACAAAATTTTATGCCACATATCCAGTGCCTTTATGTATATGTTTACAACAGAATCTTCCTCATGAAATGACCAATGAAATACTGGAAATTAAAGACTGTGATTTACAACATCGTCACAGTTTACTTGGGCACCTCTAGGACCAGCAGTCCAAGGTTACTATTTCTTTGTCATGTTTTGCCTAGTGTTCCTCTTTTTTAAACATTAAATTGCAGTATTTCACTGAAGAATTTTTTTCAAAACTGATATTTCCCCACTCCAGACAGGATTTTGTGTATAAGTCTGTCTGTCTGTTTAGGAAGACACATGGATGAGTGGACAGTATGTTGTCCCCATAATAATGAGTGGATAGTATGTTGGCCCCACAGTAATGAGTCGATAGTATGTTGTCCCCACAATAATGAGTGGATAGTATTTTGCCCTCACATAGCTAGGCAGTTGCTTGTTTTACTGGACTCAAGCCATAGTCATCTTATATTTTTCTTTCTCTCATTTTAAGCTCAAGCCATAGTCATCTTATATTTTTCTTTCTCTCATTTTAAGCTCAAGCAACAGTCATCTCATATTTTTCTTTCTCTCATTCAGTGTTCTCCATTTTATAGGTAACCATACAAAACTATGTGCAAAACTATGGTCTTTTCATATTATTATCAATATTCTTATCAATACTCCAGTCGATATAGTTTTTAAAAAGAACCATACAGTATATCACACAAAACTTCATTCTGCACCTACTATCAGAAATAAAGAAAACCCTAAATGCAACACCTCTTCATACAAGCAATACAAAAAAAAAAAAAAACAGAAAGAAAGAAAAGAAAAAAACAGACCGCTATATAAGATTTTCCTCATCTTCACTTACTGTGCTATTTCCCTGACTATCTTTCACAGAAAGCTCAGTAGACACCACATAAGTCACATAACCAGATGCACCAAGCAATGCCAACACCACAGTCCACACAAGAAGTCTGACGAGCCATTTTCTAGCTATTTTCCCCCTTGTTAAAATCTCCTTCACGGTGTTCATTCCTGCCAGGTATTCCTGGAAAAAGCAGAAAAAAAAAAAAACACAAGAAAAGAATTTAACAGATAAGACAAAAATTCAAAGTTACAATGTAAAGTGAAATTGCCAAACAATTTGCCACATTTTCAAAACTGTGATCTCTAAATGGTCAGTCAAAGTCCAAAAAGGAATAACAAAATGGATAACTACATTCCAAAGCAAAGAAGAGGAAAGTACTGACAGAGAGAGAGAGAGAGAGAGACAGACAGACAGACAAACAGAATAGACAGTCTTAAAGCATGACCTGGGAATCAAGAAGACAAAACCACTAACAATAAACTATGATGTAAGTTAAACTGACCTTGAACTCATTATAAATACTTCGATGCTTCAGCTGTCCTGTTTCTTGAGATGTGATTCCATAGTCCCAGCCACAGAACATCAGACTGAAATAATACTGACGGACAGACCCGCTGACCTCAATGTAGTACTTCCTGTACGATCTGAGATAACTACAGGAAAATTAAAATTAAATTAAGCACAGGAAAAGAGACGGGAATTTTCCTTCTAAAAACATATAATTTAATTACTACTAATTCTTTGCCTATCAGTAGGCGTTTAAGCGCCCTCCTTTAAAAAAAAAAAAATTACAAATAAAATGACTGCAGTAACTGAGATGTGTTCTATAATTAAGAAATCATAATTTTAAACTGTCAAAAATGCTAAAAATAGTAACTGCATCACTTCCCAGTGAAATATGGCAGCCATGACTCTGCAGGTTTGGAGTTAAAAAAAAAATTATCTGGAGATGGAGTGAGCACATTGTTACAGAACCATAGCATATTAATTCAGTTTCTCTTTGTCTTCTCTGTTTGTATTAATTTCTCAAAATAACTCAATATTTAGAAAGATGTGACAACACTAATATCGCCATAAAAGTTATTATAAAACAATGCATTATTAACCAGTTAACACTTTGCTAAGCTATATTATTCATAAACGAAGGCCATACTGAAAGTTGTGAGCAAAATTTTTTTTAACAATCAGAATTTACAGATAGAAAAAATATAAATGTATCACCTTAATCTGCATCCTTTTCAACATAATCTCCATTTCTCTGAACATATTTTTCCAGTCACTCAGCAAGTTTGAAAATACTCTCCCGGCAGAAATCAGATCCGACTGACCGATGGCACAGACGCACTGTTTTCTGGATGTTCTCTCCTGTGGGACCCAGTGGCCTAGGTTTTCAGTCATTTCCTGTACTGCACTGTGTCTTATTCCATGATTTACAGCAATTTCAGTCTGTCTTCTTTAATGATGTCATTAACTCTATCCATGTTGCGTTCTTTGGAGGCAGTTCGAAGGCAACCGTTGCAAGGCATATCTTGGATGCTCGTGCTTCCATATTTGAAATGTTTCACCCACCTCCTAACACTGCTAGCACCCATACACATATCTCCATAAGCAAGTTGAAGTCTTTGGTGAATTTCAGCAGCAGGGATTTCCTCTCTAACGAGGAACTCAATAACAGCACACTGACGAAACGAAACTTCAGTACCTGTCATTTTGTTTATGCTCCACGTGGTCACGTGACACATGATGGTGACGTCATGTGACCTCTACATGAAGTGCAAAGGATGCAGATTGAGGTGATACATTTATATTTTCTCTATCTATAAATTCTGATTTTTAAAAAATTTTTGCTCATGACTTTCGGTATGACCCTCATATATGTAAAGGTAAGGTATTTTCCTGTTTCCATGCCACTAAGACACTGGGGAAAGGGTGTTAGGCCCGTATTTCCACAACCTTCAGCACACAGAAGTGTGATGTGGTCAATATCATGCCTGACTGCATTTATCTCCCCAGATTTCTCTGGTACCCATTTTTAGAGGCTGGGTGGATCCCAGGGCCTTTTTAGTGCACCTGAGAAAATCCCACTGCTGGGACTTGAACCCGGTACCACCGAATTAGTAAGCCGAGCATCTAACTACTCAGTAACCACACCGCCAAATATACATATACATGAATAAGGTAGTTTGTACTCATGAGAAGCAGCAGCTCTAATCTTCTTCTTTGTACGCACACTGGCGATGATGAGTGGTACCCTGATTTTTGTGATGAGTCTTTGGGCTGTGTACCTCCGACTTCAGCACCTTTCCTTGCTAGGGCAGACTGTGGTCTTTCTCAGACTGCCATGAAGACAGTGGTGTAGGCTGGCCTGGTTAAAACTTTGTTTTCAGCCTCTGGTGGCTGTACTTAAGCCCCTTTCCATGTCAGATCCAGCATGCAACGCTGGCTGGCCAGATGACTTTGAGACAGTTCCACAGAGACACTCTGACACTGCGATGAGGAATCTGATGAGTGCCTCAGCAATATCCATTCCCCACCATCTATAGTCTACTGACTCTGTTTTGTTTACATCTTTCTGATAGGCATTGTTGTAAAGACCCACAGGCTTGTTATGTTCTGGATTCATTGGTTTCACACCAGATTTTCCTTATCCCCGCCGGCGATCTCCATGTCCCCATCCATTCACCAACCTGACATTATATTTTACAAAAATAACAATTACAGTTAGTGTTGACTGCTACAGGTTTCTGGGATACAGAAGTAGTTCAGAGTTTTTAAGCAAACAGATTATGTTCCCTGTCTCACAAAGACTATGTTAAGATAAGTGTGTTCTTAACACAGTTGTTCCCAGGGGGAGCAGCTCTAATAAAGATGATGCTTACCTGTATCCCAGTATGATAACACAGAACAAGTAGTAGCCAATGCATGTTAAGATATAAGCGTGCTTCATGTCATATCTTTTCCCACCGAAGACTTCTACTGTTCTGCTTGTGTAAAACCCATAGTACATCTCAGAGTCTTTGAAGAATCCCTGAAGTAGGGAGGATAGTAAACATGCTTAATCTCACACTGATACTGCTTGGGCTTTTTATAATAATTTCTACTACTTCAATACTATCATTACTATATGCAGTTCAGGTGTACATTCTGAGGTAAACCTATTTAAAACTCTTTAAATTATGTTTCAGTTGACTAAGCAGAGACAAGGCAAGGTCTTGACTGACTTTACTTAGACCTAATGACAGGATCTCTTCAGATTGTAAGCTATGGCTACAGCAGTTCCAAGACCAACAGTGAAGGAATAAATGTAACCTACACAAAATATAATGAAGGCAGTCAGAGCTCAGAGAGATAGCTTAGTTATCAGAATCAACCAAACCACAGACAGTCAAGATGCAAGTTTTTCTCCCTGTAAATCTTGTAGAATTCAAGAATTCAATGTAGAGATAAGGCAGATGAGCAAACAACAACCTGTCTCATGGGTGAGCAGAAAAAAGGAGATGGACATAAGTCTGTCATGTGATGAGAAGAAACAGTCAGAGAATCCCAAAACAAGCTATCAAGTGGAACACAACAGGCCGAAGAAAAAAAGGTTGACCACGTGAAACTCTAACGAGGACATTGTTAAGAGAGGCCAATTTAGCAGGCATAAAATCCCTTGATGAGGCTGAAAAGCTTGCCGAAAACAAGAAAACTTGGTGAACTACCATATGAGCCCTACATGACATTAACGCCACAAGAAGGATGTAAGATATAAGAGTTCTTGTAGTGCTATCTGACAAAAAAGGCTGTTATGAACTTCTTTATCCTGGTCAGTGGTGTACCAAGTAACATGCCCGGACTAATGGTAAGACAACTGCCTCATAGGTTTTCTCTAGAAATTCTTTTCTCTACTGCTGATCCACAGTGACACAGGAGAAATCCAATATTCATGGGATTAAACTGCAACCTAGATGTGCTGGCTGTCATGTCTCACCACAGATATCGCCTTGATATCAGCTCAAGTGATGACTTTTTAACTGTGCCATTATGTTAGACCATGCATGATTTTTTTTCTCTTGGGCCTCCCCTCTCTTCCTTCCCACTTATCTTTCCTACTGTTATGGAGTTTTCAAGCCCTCTTCTTCTATGTCCAATGACTGTCATTTTCTTATGGATTTAATTAGGTTGCTTTCTACATTTGCTTCTGTTAGACATTCCTCAAATGTAATAACCTATTTTCCTTTCATATACTGACAACTTTTGTGAGGATAGAAAAATCTATTGTGCCTCACTGCACAGGCTAACATTTCCCGTTTTCAGAGAACTGATTTAGCAGAGTATTGTATGGTTAACATTAAAAAAAAAATAACAGACAAAGAACTTCAGATGAAAGCTTCATTGCTACTCATTTGAAAAAATCTACCCCTGAAACTACCCTTTGTGTAAAACATTGTTTATTGTTGTTACTGTTGTCCAGTTAGCATTAAACATTTGCAGGAGACCATGTATGTTTGTTTGTATTTAAAAAAACTGGGTACCTGCAGATGATTAAGCTTAAATGGTGGAATTTCTGTCACAACCTCGCTTCCTTTCCAGGTGTCATAATATCGGCAGCATTAAAGACCCAGCTATTCAAGCATCTTTATTCCCTTCTTTGGAGGTGTTAGATGGCAAAGTGGACAGTGCACTTTTCTCACGCTAGGCAGCTGTTTGCCCTACCAGAGCCCGTTGTTTGAGTCCCAGGTAATTCTCTTGTTTTGTTTTTATTATGCTTTGTCCACTATTTTGTTAATGCTAACCATACCAAATCCATTTTCAGAGGCAATTTTCCACAGCATATTATGCAAAGTACCTATTCTGACAGCTGGTTTGACTGGAGAGTAATATCAGCAGAGAGAGAAAATTTTCTTCAGACTGAAAAACTATGGTACTTTCAGTCCAGACGCTCACACTCTCATTTAAAAAAATAACTAAAAACCACTTAAGCTCACTCTTACACTAATCTAATGGCCAAACTGACATCTCTGTATAAGACAAACAAATACAGGTAGATGACAACTCCTGCGGTCAAAGATAAAAGTATCAAAACAGCCTAAAATTAAGGAGACAACAGAAGAAAGGCATAATGATAATGTTATAAAAAAAAAAGAAAAAAAAAAGTACACAAGCTCTCACCGTTCCTGTCAGCAACTCAATCCCAGTGAAATCATTCTTGTTATCTGCATAGCCAGCTGGCACCTTTGCATAGTACCTGTACAAAATCTGTGGGATCACCAAGAAGGAGAATGTCAGCAGGAAGATTGGAATGTTTATGAGAAGCACCCACTTGAGGAAGATGAAATAAGAAACAACACTGGTCCCAAAACATCCCTCGATAATCTTCAGATGTGACCTCCACAAGCCAAAAAGTCTCATCTCCTGCTTCAACTTGTATTTCATCTGCTGCCATTTCTGAAAGAAGAACAATAAAATGTGTTTGTCAGTGAACAGATGAATATGATTTAGATGTTCCCTGGAGATTTTCAAGTATAAGTATCAGGTCTTTTTTTTTTAAAATAACAGATGCAGGTGTAGTTCAGCCAATAATGATCTAATATTCTCAAGAATAAGAAATAACATCTTGTTGGCAGAAATGCAGATGAAGCCACTGATGCCAATGATTGAGGAAGGACGTTGGCGATGGTTGGGACATTTGCTCTGAATGACTGACAACTCACTACCAAAAACAGTACTAGGATGGACACCACAGGGGAACAGAAGTAAGGGTAGCCATGGAGAAGAACAACAGAGAGGATGTTGAGCAATAGAAGGCTCACCTGGGCAAGAATGGAAAAAAAAGGCAAAGGACAGACATTTGTGGAAAACCCTTGAGGAAGCCCCATGTGCCCTGGGCACTTAAGGTTCAGAGAGATTCTCAAGTGAAGACTGCTAACTGGAGACCTGCTACTGGTGTGCTTTAACCGATCCAACTGTAAAACTAGACACCTGACAGCTAAACTAGGAAAACTCACTAAAAAAAAAAATGTAGAGTGTGGCACACTTAGATAACACTGAAGACATGTCAGTGCTTAAAGAGAAACTGAATACTCACAAAAAAAGTCAGTCCAACAGTGATAAAGCTATCCTTCGGTTCACGGGGGTAAACCAAGACAAAAAAACCCAATTGTTTACACTGTTATTATTTCTTTCTATGATGCATATGATGACCAAGCCAACAACTAGCTCTTAACTAGTCTCCACAGAGCAATACAAAATTAGAGATATGCTGCTGGAGATTTAAGTTAAAATGTGCAAACTGGGTACATCACACGCAGCATAAATATCAAAATCTCCCAGCATATAAATGCCCGCCTGTGTGGTTACTGGGGCACCTGGAGAGAAAAGAACAGAACCACTGCCACCTTCCACGCATGTCGTCAGAGGCGACTAAGGAGATTGGGGGATGGGCCAATGACCTGTTCTCTGTTAAAAAAAAAAAAAAATGAAGCATTACAGGAACACAGAGAGGAAAACCAGGAAACTGTCTTGGAAAAGGAAGGCACTCTGATAACAGAGCGCATGACGTTGTGCAGTCAAAGCTGAAAGGAAGCTGCAGAACCAACATCCCAACTGAGTACCAGGACACCTTTTACCATTGCTTGTTGGAATATTAGAATAATGTATGAAATTGGAAAGGCTGCCATGATAGAGAGAGAAATGAACAGATATAATATAAAGATACTGGGGCTGAGTGAAACACACTGGACAGGAACAGGTAAGCTTAGACCAGCAACAGGGGAGACAATCCTATTTTCAGGTCACTAAAACCCAGATGCAACACAGAGGCCATTGCACTAATGCTATCCAGAGAGTCCCAGAGAGCAATGATGAGCTGGGAGGCAGTTAGCTCAATGATAATTACAGCCTGCTTCTCATAACAGCTCTAATGGGGGACATCAATGCAAAGGTAGGTAAGATCAACACAGGTTATGAGAAAGTAATGGGTCAAAATGGATTAGGAATAATGAATGAAAATGAAAGACAAACATCTGAATCAATACTCATATTTCATGATCTATATCACGGCACCAGCTGCAAAGAAATGAAGTTTACAATTATAGAAAGATCAACAACCAACAATCAAAAACACTGATTAGCATTTCTACACCAGTAATATCAACATATTTTTATATGAAGCTTAAAACTACATCCCTGCATAGCATACTCTTCATTATATTATACAGTTATCTATAAAGATTTAATGAATAAAATTTCAATATCTTTCATTTCTTGGCATTTTGGCTAAGATCAAAGTGGCTGAGGTCAAAGTGTCCTCTTGGAAGGTACTCTGATCAACATGCCCTCTGGTTAAGACAAAAGCGTAATTATTTTTTAACTAAACGAGATGCCAGAGGCCCGCCCTACACACTGAATGCCAGACGCATGGTCCACATCTCATTAAGGGTGGACCCGGTTTGCAGTACCACCAGGTCATGGCCTGTTGTATTCGTCTTAAAAAATCCATACCAACAAGCTTGTCTTTAGTACTCACACTTAAGGACATGAAGGAGATATGCAGTATACTTTTCACTGAATCAGATTTATTCTGCACCACTTCCTGCAGCTTCTCTAGAACACAGCATACCCTGCCTCTTCCCTGTCATAGTGCAACCAGCCAGGTTCATTCTCACTGACTTGTTAATGTTGTTTGCCTGTCTACATTATCACCACTTCCTTGCTCTTCTCCCTTCAAGTTCTCTGTTATTGTATGGTTATGGCATTATCTCTCCTTATATGACCAGAATATATTAAATGTTCGTTCGTCTTTTTTTAAAAAATTGTTTATATTTCTAAGTTAAACTCTTCTAGCAAAGTTAATTGTCTTCTCAGTGCAAAAGCCTTTATTTCAAGTTTTTCATTTAACCATCTTCTTCCAAGAGTTCTTGTTTCTTGCTACATGAAACTTCTACAACAAGAATGAAACAGATCTAACCGTGGAAAACCAGTATTTGATCAGCTTGCTTCTTTTGAGGTTTCTTCGTTTCTTCACCGACAGTCTCCGTCTTGACAGAAAAAAAAATGAAATATTTTCAGTGATGGCAGAAATACTTTTACCCTGATTATAAGATTTGTTAATACAAGCAGAGAGATAAGGAACCATGGAGAGTTTTTGTATGAGATAAAATTTATCAATGTCTCTGCCCTGATACAAGCAAAGATATCCAGAACCAGGCATGAAAAGCTCTTATGTGAGATAAAATTTATCAGTGTCTCTGCCCTGATACAAGCAAAGATATCCAGAACCAGGCATGAAAAGCTCTTGTGTGAGATAAAATTTATCAGTATCTCTGCCCTGATACAAGCAAAGATATCCAGAACCAGGCATGAAAAGCTCTTATGTGAGATAAAATTTATCAGTGTCTCTGCCCTGATACAAGCAAAGATATCCAGAACCAGGCATGAAAAGCTCTTGTGTGAGATAAAATTTATCAGTATCTCTGCCCTGATACAAGCAAAGATATCCAGAACCAGGCATGAAAAGCTCTTGTGTGAGATAAAATTTATCAGTGTCTCTGCCCTGATACAAGCAAAGATATCCAGAACCAGGCATGAAAAGCTCTTGTGTGAGATAAAATTTATCAGTGTCTCTGCCCTGATACAAGCAAAGATATCCAGAACCAGGCATGAAAAGCTCTTGTGTGAGATAAAATTTATCAGTGTCTCTGCCCTGATACAAGCAAAGAGCACAGAAGTGTGCCAGAAAGATGGCATATTTATCACAGTTAGTGAACAACTGATGGCTATGCCCCTATTCTACTTCCACATGATGTCCCCTGAAACAGTTTGTTGCTTTTCTTCAACCAAGTTACCAGGGTATGAATCATATTGTTCTATACACTGACAGAACCTGTTTAAAAAATTCAGCTTCTGAAATCCACCCCAAAAATGAAAGACAAACATTTGAATCAATACTCATATTTCATGATCTTTACCATGGCACCAGCTGTAAAGAACTACTTATAATTATTGAAAGATCAACAATCAACAATCAAAAACACTGATTAGCAATATCATTTCTACACCAGTAATATCAAAATATTTTTATATGAAGCTGCATAGCATACTCTTCATTATATTATACAGTTATCTATAAACTCATATCCCACTTCAATAAACTTATCAAATTTAACTAACTTTTACCACCTATGATAAATAAATAAATACACATCTCTGTGTCACAGATTTTAGTATCACCCAACACTAGTATCATACACAAGACTTCCAACTATTGTTGAAACTAAACTCTGCCAACCATTACTACAGTGTGATTGTAAAGTCTCCTTGGTGTTAATGCCATATGTTATTACAGGGCAGGTTTTCTGTGCTAAAATCGTTAATCTCATATGTTGTATGGGCTAGCCTGGTTTTGACAACATACACAATGTTATATGATAAAGTCTGAGGTAGTACCGCGCTGCCATGTGGTCAATGAAATGAGGTAAAGCACCTAAAAACAATGGGAAGCTCCTTACTTAATATTAATGAGTGTGTGAAGCAAGCATGGCATCTAAGCAAAGTTTCTGGCATGTTTTTTTTTCACCTGAAAAGCAATGCTAAGGAGGTTAACATAGAATTCTACATCCAGTATTGCAAACTGTTTTCAAAGTGTGATGTTCATGTGATATACATGTGATGTACACTTTACTGCACTCACTGTGAAATACTTTACAAGCAGACCATATCTTTCCCTCTCTGAACCTTAAGTGCCCAGGGCACATAGGGCTTCCACAAGGCACAAATGCCTGTCCTTTGCCTTTTTTTTCCTGCTCTTGCCCAGGTGAGCCCTCTATTGCTCAACATCCTCTCTGTTGTTCTTCTCCATGTCTCTTTTGGTCTACTCTTACTTCTGTTCCCCTGTGATGTCCATCTTAGTGCTATTTTTGGTAGTGAGTTGTCAGTCATCTGGAGCACATGTCCCAACCACAGCCAGTGTCTTTCCTCAATAACTTGTTTTTTCCCTTGCTTCTGTTTCCGTAGGAGTCTGATGGTTTTTTTATCAGATAGGGTTGCTGGCCCTATGCTGAACCCTCCTTAGTCACCTTTCACGATAATACTTGGTAGGGTACACAGATAATACTTGGTAGGGTACAGTGGTCTTATTCTTTGCTTCCCAGGCATGTGCCCAGCTCCTTGGTGCAACACAGGGAAATTACACCATACAGCTCATGAAACATACTGAGACATACGCACATACCTGATGTTCCTCTTTCTCGATAATGTGGTTGGAATGGTTCTCACTGCTGCATCAAGGTCATCATAAACCTGGTCAACATCCTCCAGATCACTCTGTATGGTCTGAATGATATGGTTCTCCAAGGCATCATCCTTGTGGATTCTCATCGTGCCGTGACGAGATGAACCAAAACGCTTTCTCCACAAAGTGCGAGATGCAGTCTCGGCAACATCCTCTGGAAGAAAATTGTGAAATAAGCAGTTTTTAAACAAAGAATGGTGGTTGGGGGGGAGGGGGTAATGACCAATAGATCATGGTTAATCTTATACACATTTCTGAAGATACATGGTGAAAGATAAAGAACTAGACCTCTTTATTAGCATGAATCTAATACACTGCACACCAGAAGAGAGTCTCCTGCATGACTCTTATAACTGCTTGTGTGTGCATTACTATCAGATCCATCTTGATGGGTTTATAACACATTCTATGCTAGGAACTGTGCATGACTCTTATAACAGCTTGTGTGTGCATTACTATCAGATCCATCTTGATGGGTTTATGACACATTCTACGCTAGGAACTGTGCATGACTCATAGCAGCCTGTGCATCCAATGCCACCAGACCCTCAAACTATGGGTCTATGGCATGCCCTCCACTAGGACATCTTCTAAAATAGTATAATGTATATCAGGCTCCTCACATTCTGTTGCACCTCTTTTTCTCATCATTAAATAAATGTAATAAAATAATGTTATCCTGGGATATTTCTGAAGTGAATGTTGGCTGAAATAAATCTCCAAATCACTCTGATGGTACACCTGGACAAGCTGTTTCATGTCCATTTTTTGATACCTGTCCACTCATGCATACCACTACTATCCTGCTCATTTATTCCAAGACTGCCCCTCCCCTCCCCCAAACACAGACACACCCCACCCCTTTCAATTAAAGGATCACTGCAACATCCTAAAGTTTTACAAGTTCCTTAACAACAGAAAGAAATGAAAATCAAATCTGAAGATAGCACTGACAGACTGCTTTGATCATGAGAGGAGTTCCATTTAGAAAAACTGATAACTGTTTTTGGAGCTTGAGGTACTTATAATGTTATTTCAGAGTCTACTTATATTGTTATTTAAGAGTCATTCCCTGTTTAATTATGGGAAGAGCCAACATTTTTCTTCCCTTTTAGCCCAGTGTTGTGTAGTGACATCTGCAAGTATTTTCCAACAAAGTTATCAGACACTCCTTTAAAAGAATGTGCCCCTCTGTTGGTATTTCAGCCACAGTGTTAATATTTAATCTCAGGAGTGGTGCTGTTCCTACTCCCACTCTCCATCTATCATGGTGCTTGTCATTTATGATTTGGCTGAAATATAACAAGAGGAGAAGCTGTAGAGAGGGACAGACACAACTACAAAAACCAGATTTTTAAGGACATACTTTTTTTGCCAATCGCAACATGTCTCTGAGACCTGGACATTTCCAAAACATTAAGTGTCTTTGAATATAAAAGCTATAGAACAGCCCTTCAAATATCATGGACACAAAAAAGACAAATACATCCATACTAAAAGAATTTAATATTGAAGAAGGCTGGTTAGTAAAGAAGATTAAAAAAAGAAAACTTAAATATTCTGGACATTAAATGTCAAGAGAGTTTGGAGAATACAGTCTTGGAAGGGTGTATCTTATATCCTTCTCGTGCAATTAAATGTCACATAGGGCTTGCATGGTAGTTCACCAAGTTTTCATGTTTTCAGCAAGCTTTTCAACCTCATCAATGGATTTTATGCCTACTAATTTGGCCTCTCTTAATAATGTTAAGAACTGAAAGAGTACATAATAGGAAAAAGAAAGAGAAGAAGACCAAAGTGAAGACATAGTTGATGATTTATGAATGGATGCATCAGAAGCAAAGCATCTTGCTTACAACCAAGAGGCTTTCAAGGGAGCTGTTTGGGAGGCAAAGTTCCACAATGGATATGCTAATGAATGATGATGATAAACATAACAACAAGATTATGTGACTAAAAGATTATAATCAAGGATAGATATTATGTGACCAATCTCATACGTTATCCTAAACTGCCGGTGCATACCCAGCTGACGGCTTGGTAACTGCCGAAGCAGCTCCTCCATAGCATAATCATATTCCATAGTGGAGCCGTCAATGTTGCTTCCATAATCAAAAGCTGCACCAGCATCATAGTCAGGTTCTGGAACAGCTGACTGCTGTGGTGAATACTTGTCCTCAGCATGATCAGCACCATCATTATACATCAGATTGTCTAAGACAAGATTAAAATACCAAAATATTAAATGAACTGGGATTTCAAGATTTATCCGCAAATCAATTTTTTTAAAAATTACTTTGTGTCAGAGATTTCTGAAAACTAATTTTATGCTAAAGATTTCTTGTAGAAGTTGCTCATTTTAAAAACAATGTTCATTATCAAATGTAAACATGAAAAGTTATTCATTAACATGGGTTGCTAATTTATTTTTAAATGAAATTTCTCAACTCTAATATTTAAAACATCTACCAATGTACTCAGTTTTTAAAAATCAATTATTACTGTCTTGTCTCTTCCTTCAACCTTTCAGTGTTGAGGAGACAAATAAACATCTCGATAGGGCTGGGCAATTTACTTTATATAATGGATATTTTGGACACATTAAACGTCATGATAATTTAGAGAAGACCGCATTGGAAGGATACATAATGGGAAAAAGAAAAAGAGGAAGACCAAGACGAAGATGGCTGCAAGACATTGCTGACGATCTGGAAATGGATGCAACAGCAGCAGGCCATCTTGCTCACAACCGAGAGGCCTACAGGAGTGCTGTTTGGGAGGCAAAGTTCCGCAAGGGACATGCAAATGAATGAATGAATGGATGGATATTTCAGGTTTCTGTAACTCCCTCCTTCCATCTCCCTTGTGGATGCCCTCTTCCTCTGTTTTCTACAATTCTAAGCGAGAATGTTTTCTGTGCTGTACTGTCTAGCGGTAGTCATGTAACATGGCCAAACTGTCTGACTTTATGTTGTTATTAGTAACTAAATACAAATTACTGAAAACCTGTCAAAATTTCTCATTTAAAAAAAAAATCATACACACATTACATACATACACCACTCTCTCTCTTTCTCTGTGTAAATATTCCAATTCTCTATATGAGTTTTACTCAAAATTCTTTTCAGTATTAATTCAATACCGAGGAAGAACATGTTCAAGTTAGTTCAACTATTAAATAATATACTTTCCAAAAAAAAAAGAAATGCAACAAATACAATGATGCAATTTAAACTGACGTTTGCTGATTAGACAAAGGAAAATTGCCTGAAACAGGCAAATAGCCTGAAACTGACAAATTGCCTGAAATGTACACTTGGACATCAACTTCATGTGCTGACCTGAATTGTACTCATCAGATGATTCATGAGCACAGAAAAGCAACACTAGTCAAAACAGCATTTTTGACAATAACTCATGACAGGTTCATGAGAATCCCGTGAAACTTATTGAACACAAAACTCACTGGCCATGTTCTTGAATGCTTTATAAAAGATTGACGCTCTTCAAATCAATTCATTTGAAAATTCAATGCGCAAATATGGCTCATCTCATTACAGAACAACTCATCATCATTGGACATTTACAGACTGGACAGTCACAAAGCATAGTGGCCAGACAATTTAATGTGGTTCATTCATTCATTTATTTGTATGTCCCTTGCGGAACTTTGCCTCCCAAACAGCACTCCTGTAGGCCTCTCGGTTGTGAGCAAGATGGCCTGCTGCTGCTGCGTCCATTTACAGATCATCAACGATTTCTTGCAGCCATCTTCGTTTTGGTCTTCCTCTTTTTCTTTTTCCCATTATGTATCCTTCCAATATGGTCTTCTCTAAATTATCATGACATTTAATATGTCCAAAATATTTAAGTTTTCTCTCTTTAATCCTCTTTACTAGCCAGCCTTCTTCAATATTAAGCTCTTGTAGTATAGATATATTTGTTCTTTTTTGTGTCCACGATATTTGGAGAACTCTTCTGTAGCATTTACATTCAAAGGCATTTATGTGTTTCTCAGCTGTTTTGTTAAGTGTCCATGTCTCACAGGCATATGTTGTGATGGGAAAGATGCATGACCTTAAAAATCTTATTTTTGTAGTTCTGTCTGCTCCTCTCCACAGATTCTTTATTTGTTTTACTTTCTGAAGTGCAATAGATGTCCTCCTTTTAATTTCCCTCATTGTATCTCCATTATTAGTTAGCAGTGATCCAAGATATTCAAAACTCTCCACTTCTTCCAATTTTTCCTCATTGATATATATTTCAGCTGCCTTGCTTGTTTTGTCAGTTGTCATCAATTTAGTTTTCTTCGCATTAAGATAGAGGTTCTGCTCTTCGCTGTTCTTACGGACTGACATAATTAGTTTTTCCATTCCTTTTTGTGTTGTGGATAGTAACACTGTGTCATCAGCATATCTAATCTCTGGTATTTCATAACCTCCAATCGTTATGGCATCGTAATATTCTTATTAATATTAATGTGGTTAGAAGCACCTTTAGACACCTTTGGAGATGACTTCAAGAAACTGGCTCAGCTGCAGACCGGCCACACAGTGGAAGACCCATAGTCACAACTCCTGCCGAAGACCGCTTCATATGGCTGCGCTACCTCAGGAATCGATTTGCATCTGCGTCCTCAACAGTCCAGTCAATGACAGCAGCTTGTTGAATTTCAGATCAAACGAGTCAGGAACCGGCTGCACGATGCTAGTCTTTTGGCTAGAAGACCCTACAGAGGTCCTGTTCTTACGGACCAGCATCGCCAGAACTGACTGCAGTGGGCAAACCAGCATCAACAATGGGCCGCTGCGAATGATTGGAGAAGGGTTTGGTTTAGTGATGAATCATTCTTTCTGCTCCAGCGACACGATAAACAGAGAAGAGCTTACAGCAGAGTCCATGAGCACTACACCCAGAACTGCGTGGATAAGGCTCCTCCACATGGAGGTGTACTTCATGAGAAGAAGTGACCTGATGCAAACTGAAGGACGCCTGAAAAAAAAACCAATGCTACGTCGCTGAAATTCTTTGTCCTCATGTCCTTCCACTTCTGGCTGCACCAGGGTCAATTTTTCAGCAGGATAATGCTCAAACTCATGTGGCACAACTCACCACCCAGCTCCTCGCTGACAACAACGTCCAAACCATTCCGTGGCCATCCATGTCATCAGACATGAACCCAATAGAAGACTTATGGGATGAACTCAACAGACAAGTCCGCCAGCAAGATGTGGCGCCAACCAACCTCTGACAGTTGTCTCTTACACTGCAAAAAGAGTGAGCAGCCATCCCACAACAACAGATCCAACAGCTAATTGATTCCATGTCAAGGAGATGCCATTCTCTGATACAGTCCAGAGGCAGCCATACACCTTACTGAAACGGAGGACTCAGTTGCAAAGAATAAAAGGCCTAACCCAATTTAATGAACATACTACATTGTTAAAATCTTAAAGTTTCTTCATGCCAAGATTGAAACATTAATTCCGCAAAACAACATTTTGATTCAAGTTTCAAATTTGGTGTCCATTACAACTAAAGTAGTATCGCGTTTCTTTTTTCGAACAGTATAATATTAATAATAATGTCAAAAAATCGTATAACATGATTTTCTAGCAGATAAGTTATCTTTCTCTTATTTCTCATAGTAACAAAATTTAAAACTGGTTTTAAAAAATCTGATTCATTCAAACAGTCAAACATTCAAATGTAAATGTAAGAATGATGGTTAAATAAGGCAAAGTATAAGAATGAGTATGTAAAGAAATGAGACTAGAGAAAATTTTTTTGTTTTTAAAATGTACTTTTGACATGAAATATCACAGTATAGTTTCTTTATATGTACACCAAGTTTGTTCCTACATACCTGCTCTATAGATCTGTCTTTGTCTATGATGGTAATCTGTGTGGTTTTCTGGGTGATAGTAATCTGGGTGGTTTTCTGGGTGATAGTAATCTGGGTGGTTTTCTGGGTGATACATCTTGATATGTGCTTGGTGCTCACTGGGAACAGAATGCTAATGAAACAACAAGAACAAAAAACTGTTATGTACTTCAAGTGCTATTGTTTAACAATGCTTAGAACTCACTGACACTGAGATCAAATTTTGCATGAAAATTATATGATGAAATTTTACATGGTTACAGAACTTTGTTCTGGTACTTGTGTTGATATGGAAAATAGCAAGAGCAGTCATATTCCAGCAAACTAACTTGTGGGGAAACTGATTATGCTGTAGACTGGTCCATTATACAACTACCTTGATGTAAAAATGAGTTACCTGATACTTGTGTTATGAAAAGCCAAACTGAAACGGAGAATATCTCTTGTAGGATGTATGCAATTATAGCCCGAGCCGTAAGTCGCTTTTCAAAGCTATATGTGAAGAAATATCTCAAGATGCATCATAGACAATATGTTATGGATTACAAAACCATTTAGTTCACACTCCCAACTCCTCCATCTTTGCCACATATGTCAGGATAACCTGGACTTTATAGATCAGTCCAACAATTTATTAGAATTTTTCCGTCATCACCACTACCCAGAAAATGTCCTTCATGAAGCCTTCAACCATATCCAACTAGTGAGCTGCAAAGAAGCATTCAGAAAAAAACCTGTTACCTCATCTGACAGAGTTAAGTTACTACTTCCTTTCCACCTGCACAGTCTGATGGTTAAGAAAATTCTTTATCGTCATCTGCCAACTCAACCCTGACACCTGCAACATTTTCTCTGATTCACCCCTATTTGCAAACAAGCGTGAGCCAAATCTTAAGGACATCCTCATCTATAGCCACTTGAAGCAGAACCTTGCATATGTTGGCACCAGAAAATGTAACTGCCCTCGCTGTGTTACCTGCACTGTAGTCTGGGAAATGAAAACAATCACCTTTCCTAAAACAATCCTCACTCTTCATGAGGGATTCACATGCGAGTCCCATAATGTATGTCATTGTATGCAAAAGATGCAGGATAACCTATATTGGTGAAACTGGCCTCAGATTAGGGGACCGCATGCAGAAACATCTGTACGATATCACCCAGCATGCTTTGAAACCAGGCCTGAATCATTTCAATGGCCCCAACCACAGAGGCAAATCTGATTTTCTGGTAACAATCATCAAACAATGTCACACAGATGACACAAGCCACCTAGTGCTTGAGAACCACTACATCCAGGACTAAGGGGCACTGGAACCACATGGTTTGAACTCATTATTCAGCTACACATAACATTCTTTTCTTCCATAATCATAATCCCTCTCCACAAAAATCCACTCCCTTCTCACTTGTTACACATAGTTCAGAATCTCCTCACAGCATCACATTACAACCCCTCTACTCCAACCATAATCATTTATTTCACCTTCTCCTGGCTAGGTTACAATTGTATCATTCTCTCTCCCCTCAACAGTTTCCCCACCCACCACCCTCAGTTACGATCTACCTATCACACATCACAAGTCTCTATTTAAACATTTTATATGCTTCACCATGGGCATTTCTGTACATTTATGAACAAGCACATTTTGAATGTAGCAATTGGCGCATTTCTGAACGAGTGTTGCAAAAGCTACATATTGTTTCAAGCTAAGTGCTCTACTCATTTTATTTATTTATTATTGTTTTTAACATAGGATTCATGTGAATCTATACTTTATCTCCTCTCTCTAATTCTTTCTCTTTGTTTGTGTGATTAAGGCTCATGCCAAAACATCACAAATTTGTAGTCATTAAGTAATAAAGCTGTTCCTACTTTTTTCCTAGTTTAGACATTTTAGTTCAGAATTGAGTGTTTTAGTCTTGACAGGGATATGGAATCAACATCAACCTATCACTGCAAAAAGATCAGGAAGTCAAAATTCAGGGAATTAGACCTTATTAAAGACCAAAGCCAAAATAAGCCAAAATTGAAACAGGTGCAAAAATAAACTAAATCAGGTAATTGAACAAATGACACCTTTATTCAAAAACAAATGGATCACAAATGAAACAAAATGAGCACTACACAATATAATCTTCCTCCCAAATCTGTGCTATCAATATCAAACATGAACACTAAAAGATAAAAATAAAATGAAAATCACCACAACAGAAATGAAATGTTCAAGGAGAATACTAAATGTTATATGAAGGGACAAAATAAAAAAAGAATTCATCAGGGCAGGGGTTGGATAAACACTAGTACTACACTACATCCAGACAAAAACAAGTCCAACAGATTGGCCACATTACATGACTACCGTCAGACAGTATAGCAAAGAAAACATTCACATTGAAAATTGTAGGAAACAGAGGAAACACAGGAAACAGGCTGCCCATGAAAGAGATGGAGGGAAGAAACTGCAGAAACCTTAAATATCCTGTTATACAAAGCAACCAGCAAGTCCTATCAAGCATCTATTTGTCCCCTCAATGCTGAAAGGTATATGAGGAAGGAGGACAACAAGACAAGGCAAAGCAAGACATTACAAAGCAAGGCAAGACAAGACAAAGCAAGGCAAGACAAGACAAAACAAGGCAAGACAAAACAAAGCATGGCAAGACAAGACAAAGCAAGAAAAACAACACAATGCAAGACAAGACAAGGCAAGACAAGCCAAGAACTTGAAAGAAAATGGATCAAGAAACTGACATCAGTCAGAGCAGCTAGGGGAAATCTCTGCCATACTATGATACCAGGTAAGTAGATCATGTCATACCAGGTAAGTAGATTATGTCAGAAAAAAATACTTGTATATTTATTTTCCCTGCATAATAAAAATCTCAGATTAAACTTACCCAGAGCAGATATGCATGATATGAAGTGACAGAGCTAAGGACAAATTCAGAATAATTTAACTCTTGTAGATTATTTTTCATCAGAATATTAAAAGCTGAAGGTATGTGTTCTGGATCTTTAAACCTTAGAACACATCAAAGCAGCAATAACAGAGAAGTTCAGTGAGATGCCAAAATTTATGCTGATATTTTTGTTGTTTTTGTTTTAAAAAAAAACTTGATATCTTTATGAAACAATGGTTATGTTATATCATGAAAGAAGAACCTAGGTAAATGAGATGTTGAAATATAAGAAACAACCTTTAGACAAGTGTATATATTTAAATATCTGGGCACTTGAGTAACATCAAATGGGAAATGCTTTCTGAAATAAAAAACAGAATATACCATGACAAAACAGCATTCAACTAAATGAGAGATATCTTGTACAGTGCATCTCTGTCACTGAACATCAAAAAGAGACGGAGTATAAGAAACAACCTTGAGACAAGTGCATACATTTAAATATTTGGGCACTTGAGTAACATCAAATGGGAAATGCCCTTTGAAATATAAAAACAGAATATGCCATGCTAAAACAGTATTCAATCAAATGATAAAATCTTGTACAGTGCATCTCTGTCATTGAACATCAAAAAAGAGAGTTCTAAAGTGCTAAACTGAGCCTATCCTACTCTATGGAAGTGAGTCATGGACAATCCACAGATCTGTGCAAAGACCACTAGAGGCAACAGAGACACCATTTCTTAAAAGAACACTGAGTGTATGATGGACAACTAAGATGACAAACAGGAAATTTCTAACAAAAATAAATGTGGAAAGGAACGTAATAAAATCCATAAGAAAATGAATCATCACTCACTGGACACATAATGAGAAGAGGGCTTGAAAACAACACAATAACAGGAAAGATAAATGGGAAGAAAGGCACGCCAAAACCAAGATTTCTTTTTTTAAATCATGGACAGTCTCATGTGATGGCATATTAAGAAGTCACCAAAAAGCCAATAGAAAATATCAAGAACTGAGATCTATAGAGAGGTATGACTGCCAAACACCTAATGACAATGGCATCTTTGTACATGAATGGAATCTCACAGAGATCATTCTGAATTTGTCAAGCACACAGTTTTACATACATAATTTAAAAATTCAACATTGTTGTGTGTATGTCTCTTATACATAGCAATCCTCCAAAAAAGATATAAAGCTCCTATTCCTCACCCTGCTGATAACACAACTGGTAGAGACGAAATAATTTTAAAATTATTGCTTCTGAATAAAATCATATCACATCTACATCGAAATCAATAAAACTAAAAAATCACCTATGTATACTGAAAAAATGAACTTATTTATCTGCTTACGAAAAGAAAAACTTTTCAAAGTAACAGCTGCATAATCAGAAACCACATAATAAAGGTGAAAAAAAACTGATATAAAACTGCAGGATATCCTGTTATCATGATATGACTAATTCGGTCTTAGTGACACGATAATATCGGCCCTTTCAAGTCACGATTCTTTTCTCTCTCAAGTCATGCCTGTTCAAACGTCATAAACAACACACCTTACCATCAAGTAAATGATTTAGCTGAATCCATGGGTAACTTTCATCCACTTGCCATGGAATTTGCTCCGATTAACATGGGGCCTGGCTCAAAAACTACAAAAAGAAGTCCTGGATAACTTCTCGGACAAAAGACATTGTCTGCTCTGGGACCAATGTCCTTATTTGATGACTATTTTTGTTTCTGGCAGATAGCAGATCTGAACCGCAACCGAATTACCTTCGGTTCTTCCGGTAAAAGAGAGTACTCGGTTCTTATAAATCGATACCGGATACCGAGTAGTATCCACTTGGAACTGATTTGGAAACCAGGAATCAAATAGGTTCCAAATATGAGTAGAACCGTTTTATAAGAACCGTTTGCTGCCGTCGGCAGCGTGGGCTCGCTTGCGTGGAATGGAGTGAGAGTTGGTTTGAAAGTCCTGGCACCAAAACAAATCGTATTCGCGCCATGTCATTTCCACAGCTGCCCCTCCCTCTAGCTCCACTTCCTTGTACAATAAACATTAGAGCCTCCATTCACTCAGTGTTAACTGATGAACCATATAATAGTACACACAGTAATTAGTGTATAAGTATTTAACTATACACGAAGCACTGCAGTAAAGCTTTGATATCATTGAACGGGCGCATTTCTGAACGAGCGTCGGAAAAGCTACATATTTTTTCAAGTTATAGCTAAGTGCTCTATTTATTTTTACTTATTTATTTATTTATTTTTAAACATAGGATGCATGTGAATCTATACTTTATCTCCGCTCTCTAATTCTTCGTTCTGTGCGTGTTTGTGTTACATATTGTGTGGAAAATCAGTAGCCATATATTTCTGTACTGTGCAATTATTAAATGTGCTGATTTTGTTGATTAACGTTGAACATATTAGCATCCCCTGATAAAATTGTCGTTGTTATAAGCATGTAATTTGTTTTTCCTCGAATCACCATATCTATAATTACTTCATTCATTGTGGTTCTGCGTCTTTTACTGTGAATGTTACGTGTAAATAATGGTTCAAAGATTTAATATAAGTTCTGTTTGGAGACATGGGAAAGCATACGGAAATTATCGTTTGTCCTATTTGCAAATCATAACTCACATTTACCAACACACGAATAATTTTAGGGTTTAAGTGTATATAACAGTAAATATATAAATATGCACATAACCATTGCACTGAAGCTGTGATAACAAAATGTTAAAAGTATTTAAAACAAAAGTAGGAGCAGCTTTATCAGTTAACGAACTAGTTAACGAGTTTGTTCAAAATTCAGCTTTACCTAACATTTCCTTTCTGCACAGTGACTATTCCCTCTATACTATGTTCCAGAATGTATAAACTAGGAAAAATGTAGGAACAACTTTATTACTTAACGACTACAAAGTTGTGACGTTTCGGCGTGAGCCTTAATCATACAAAAACATACAGGACGAAGAAATAGAGACAGGAGATAAAGTATAGTTTCACATGAATACTATTTTTAAAAAAATTAAATGGAGTACTTAGATGTAAATTGTAAGATGTGGCTTGTCCGGCGGCGTGTGTCAGGAATGGATTCAGTAGAACGTGGAGACTGTTTAAATGCAGACCTGTGATATGTGGTCGGTGGGTTGTAACTGGGGGTGTTGGATGGGGAACTGGGGAGGGGGGAGAGAGTGATACAATGCTGACCTAGCCAGGAGAAGTTGAAATAGATGGTTAAGGAGGAGGGGTTCCAAAGTGATGCTGTGAGGAGGTTTGACAAGTAAGAAGGGGTGGAGCTTAGTGGAGAGGTACTATAATGATTAAAGAGAATGTTAAGCGTAGCTGAACAGCGAGTTTAACCCATGTGGCTTCAGCGTCCCATAATTTTGAATGCAGCGGTTCTCAAGCGCCAGGCGGCTTGTGTCATCTACGTGACATTGTTTGATGGCTGTTACCAGAAAATTAGATTTGCCTCTGTGGTTGGGGCCACTGAAATGATTTGGGACTGGTTTTGAAGCATGCTGGGTGATGTCGTACAGATGTTTCTGCATGCAGTCCCCTAATCTGAGGCCAGTCTCACCAATATAAGTTATCCTGCATCTTTTGCAAACGATGACATATCATATTACAGGACTCGCATGTGAATCCCTCATGAAGAGTGAGGATAATTATGGGAAAGGTGATCCTTTTCGTTTCCCAGACTACCAGACAGGCAACGCAGCGGGGGCGGTTACACTTTTTGGTGCCAACATATGTAAGGCTCTGCTTCAAGTGGCTGTGGACGAGGATGATGTCCTTAAGGTTTGGCTCACGTTTGTATGCTAACAGGGTTGGATCAGAGAAAATGTTGCGAGTGTCGGGGTCGAGTTGGATTAGCGGCAGATGGCGATAAAGAATTTTCTTAACCATCTGACTATGCAGGTGGAAAGGAAGTACTAACTTAACTCTGTCAGATGGAGTAACAGGCTTTTTCCTGAATACTTCTTTGCGGCTCACTAGTTGGATACGGTTGAAGGCTTCACGAAGGACCTTTTCTGGATAGTAGCGATGACGGAAAAATTCTAATAACTTGTTGAGGAACAATTTTTTATAAATAGGAAACTACGAGGTTTTGGTACGGTAAAGTAAGATAACAAATATTGTAGGATTAAACCTCGAAAAAATCGTAGACAAAGCACTTTAGTGAGACGTGAGAGAAAGAAAAATCACAAGAGAATTACCTGGGATTCGAACACGGACTCCGGTAGGACGAGCAGCCGTCTAGCCACGAGAGAACAGCGTACTATCGACTTAGCCAACTAGCACCCCAAAAAAAAAGGTGTTTTGTTGACAAAGTCTTTAGTAACTGCTCAGCAGACATGAGAGATCGTGACACCCGGAAAGAAACGAGGTCGTGACACACAGAAATTCCGTAGCTTAGATTCATTCTCTCTAGCAGGTACCAACTAGACAAACATACACACGGTCTCCTGCCATGTCTGGTGCAAACTTGAACAACAATAACAAACGAACGAATACTTATTACATGAAGTTAGTTTCAGGTATAGTTTTAAGGAACAATTTTTTATAAATAGGAAACTACGAGGTTTTGGTACGGTAAAGTAAGATAACAAGTATTGTAGGATTAAACCTCGAAAAAATCGTAGACAAAGCACTTTAGTGAGACGTGAGAGAAAGAAAAATCACAAGAGAATTACCTGGGATTCGAACATGGACTCCGGTAGGACGAGCAGCCGTCTAGCCACGAGAGAACAGCGTACTATCGACTTAGCCAACTAGCACCCCAAAAAAGGTGTTTTGTTGACAAAGTCTTTAGTAACTGCTCAGCAGACATGAGAGATCGTGACACCCGGAAAGAAACGTAGTTTCCTATTTATAAAAAATTGTTCCTTAAAACTATACCTGAAACTAACTTCATGTAATAAGTATTTTTTGGGTGCTAGTTGGCTAAGTCGATAGTACGCTGTTCTCTCGTGGCTAGACGGCTGCTCGTCCTACCGGAGTCCGTGTTCGAATCCCAGGTAATTCTCTTGTGATTTTTCTTTCTCTCACGTCTCACTAAAGTGCTTTGTCTACGATTTTTTCGAGGTTTAATCCTACAATATTTGTTATCTTACTTTAATAACTTGTTGGACTGATCTATAATGTCCAAATTATGCTGACATATGCGGCGAAGAAGGAGGAGTTGGGAGTATGGGATGGAGTTCTTACAGGCTTCAGGATGGGAGGAGGTGTAAAGCAAATAGGTGTGGCTCTCGGTGGATTTGTAAAATACAGAGTGACAAGCCTGTTTGTGCCAATAGAAATTTTAATGTCTAAAAAGTTGACAGACTTGTCAGAAATTTCATAAGTGAATTTTATGTTATTATTGAGTGAGTTGGCGAATTCAATACATTTTTTTAGCTCTTCCTGTGGCATACTTATGAATCCAATGCCATCATCGATGTACCTTTTATAGAATTCTGGAAGTCTGCCAGTGTAGGTTTCCCATTATTTGACTTCCAGAAAGCCCATAAATAATCATGCATAACTGGAATCCATTTTCGTTCACACGGCGACACCACTGATTTGATCGAAGTATTCGCCTTTGAATTTAAAAGAATTTAGGCTGAGTACTAGCTGTGTGAGTCTAATTATGGTATCAGCGTTAGTGGTGGGGTGAGGGTCTTTGTCAAGAAAATAGAGGAGTGCCAAGAGTCTGTCCTCATGGGGGATAGAGGTGTAAAAGGAGCAGACAACAAGGAGAAAGATGTGATAGGAGCGGTGTTGAGAGAGTTTGATCGCATCAAAAGGTGTTAAGGCGTGGTTGGTATCTTTCAAGCAAGAGGGCAGTTTGTGTACTAGCGGCTGGAAAATGATGTCCCAAAAGTCAGAAATGTGCTCAGTGGGGCATGAACACGCTGATACAATGGGGCGTCCAGGATGACCAGGTTGATGGATTTTAGGAAGAAGATAGAAGGTGGGTTTGCCTAAACAGCTGTCCTTGATGTGAAGAGAAACAGCTTGGTGTGGGAACCCACCTTCTCCACTACTGGTATCCGTTATAGGCCCAAAGATTCTTCTCACAATCTTGTTTTCAAAGATCTGCAACTGTTGTTCATCTTTCTTTGCTGTACTCCGCGTTTCTGATCCATACATGACGGGTGGTCTTATAGTTTTGTAGATTATTTTGGCGTTTTTGGGACAGGATTTTTTATTTTAACAGGTCTTGCAAAGCAAAGTATAATTTATTCCTTATCTGTACTCTGCTTTTAATTTTCTCGCTTACTATGTTGCTTCTGTCGAAGGTTGTACCTAGATATTTGTATGTTTCTGTTTTTATAATGATCATATCTCCAACAATTATATTATCTCTGGTTGCCTTTCAGCTTTTGTATACATTTATTTTCCTAGTAGTTTCCCTTGTGTTATCTATATTTTTACCATTGATAAATGTATTTTCACAGTGGTTTCCCTTGGACAGTGCAGTGTTTTTATTTTGTCGATCGTGAAAGAAAATTAATAATTACAAGTGTTCTAAGTCACTGTGACGTCCAAATTTGCTGCAATAATCCTCAATAGGTCAGTATATAAGGTTTTTATTGTGAGTCACAGTGTACTAGAAAATAATGTCTGCTTACGTGTATAATCGGAAATCTAAAACATCTGTTGTGGTTTTAGTACAATGAAATCGAGGAGAGTTTTGAGGGACGATGGTTCTTGACTTTCTGTGACCGTGGACATCATGTTCAGTCTGAGCCCTGGATCTCTCATTATAAATAAAGCAATAAATAAAACCCAGATGATGACCCAGATTTTTAAAATCCATCTGCTAGTTCATAGACCCCTCCCCCTCCCCACACCCAGTTGTTCCATGGATTCTCATAGTAGGGGTCTATAGACCCCAGCTTAAGAACTACTGTTTTAGGCAACACTGGACACTGGAAAGAAAGCCTTAAAATTTGAAAAAGGGTTTTCATATGTTGTAAATGTGTTACATTTTTGTTAGTAATGGACAATAATTTTTTAAAATAGACAGTAGTTGTGTAATGAAGTTTTGGGGTGTGAAGACGCCCGATAAGGTATTCAGCGACCCGTGGCTGATATGCCAGCGTCAGGGTTAGCGACCCATAGCTGACCAAGACTCTGTCCCACCTCTCCGTGGTACCCCCAGTAACAGGCCTAGCCATGCTAACGGGGCAGGGATCGTCATAGTTCCCATGGTGGTGGAGTCTGCTAAAGAAGCATTGCGCACCCCCTGCTTTTTAGCTGTACTCCGGGACTGAAAAAATAGCCGCCATAACCCGCCCTCACGGCTATACGACGCTGTGCCTCAAAATCACTACACCATCAGCTGCAAGGAACAACAGCTCGCAGTTAAAGGGAGTTCGTACAAGTACATATGAATTTTTGATGTTCCTAGGTGGTTTTTGAGGACAAGAAAAGTTCACTTAATATATTCTAATACATATTCGCTATACTCCTGATGCATTGCCTTTTTTAAATTGTTAAATTAAGTGTCCTACTACAAAGAGACATTGAAATGGCTTTATAGAAATTGAAAAGAAAAAATGTAAAAATGTTGTTCTGTGTGTTAGGGATTCAGGTTTTTAACAGTGTAAGTTAAATGCTGTAATTTGCACCATATAAGATGCATCAGGATATAGGACATATCTATAATTTGCCAAGGAATATATTGGAAAAAACCCCCCAAAACTATTCATTACCTTGGGTCCACCCAGCCTCTAAAAATGGGTGCCAGGGAAATCTGGGAAGGTAAATGCAGCCAAGTGTGATGCTGACCACATCACAGTTTTATGTGCTGAATATAATGGCAAAACATGCATAACACCATGTCCTCAATATGCCTTAGTGACATGGAAATGGGGATTTTACCCTTTTTTAAAAATTTCATTACCTTACAGAATTTACCTAAAATTTTATTTAAAAAATAAGAACTTTAGTGTACTTGAGCTGGACATTTTAACCATTTTAGCAGCAGTTTTTTAACATTACCACTGACAATTCATAATCCTGGTAAATGTGAGGTCAATGGTGGCGCCTTTTTTTTATCCACAAAGGGTCTTAGCACCAAAATAGCAATGGCTGACTATAATTGAAACCATCAAGATACCAAAACAATTTTGCAGATTTTATACAAATATGTATTTTTGTTGTATAGAACAACAGTTATACATTATATATGTATAGTATATATGTATATATGTATATATATATATATATATATATATATATACAGTTATACAGAACAACAATTGAGAACAAGATCCTAAGAAGAATCTTTGGGCCGATAAAGGATACCAACAATGGAGAATGAAGAGCTAGAGAGAACACTGAACTGGACAGCTTATTTAAATCCCAACAAATTATAAACGTCTTGAAACTGAACAGACCACGCTGGCTGGGGCATGTAGAAAGAATGGAAGAGAACAGACAAATGAAAATGATGTATGTACAAGAGTTCAGGGAAACAAGACCAAGGAGTAGACCCAGAGACAGAGATGGAAAGACAACATAGAAGAGGATATACAAGAAGTTTGTGTCACCAACTGGAGAGAGAAGATTAGGTATAGAGAGGGATGGAGCCAAACTTTATCTGCAGTGATGAGCTTTAATGGCTCGGAAAGCTGAAGAAGAAGATATATTTTTGTTTTTTGTTTTGTTTTAATATTCAGCTGATGATTCATCTGTACTCAAAAGTAAAGAACAAATTGCTACAATAGATAAAAATAATACATTAGTAACTGTCTGAAATCAAATAAAGTAAGGCTGTCTAACGATGTCATGTGGTCTATCTGTTTTTCATATTTTAATATGAATTTGGTTTGCAATCATAATTTAATTATCTATAATCATATATAATACATTAGGTGTCATCAGGAGATTAGTGAAACATAGCAGTATAGGTGTTAATCTAGTATCTCTACCCCAAAGATTCCCAGACATAACCATCAGATAATAGGATGCAAGTGTGATTTCTGGAGGAGTTTTTTTTTTGGAAAAAAATGCATCTTACATGATGGGAAATACAGTATATGCCTCTGGTCATTAACTGTAAAAACAATGCAGCTATGTTCATTATAAATCTTTTTCTGTAGTCTTGATATTTTTGCTTGGTAGTGAAAGAGTCATGAGTATTTTTCAAGAGAAAAGTAAATAAATAAATATCAGTTTTAATTTTTTGTGTTTCTGAAGCATTTTAAGAGTAAGTTTTTGTTAAGACCTTTATTGTGGGTTAAAAATGTTTTCCTCTTTACAGTTTTGTCATCTAAACTCCGCATTAGCATAGAAGAAATTAACATAATGCTTACTTGCTCTGAACATCATCCATGAGTTCGTTTAGTAATATTCATATTAAGACTACCATGGAACTGAGCATTTTGATTTTCTGCTAATAATTATAATGATAACTGTCTTAGCTTTTATTATTTCATAGAGGCATTCCAAAGAAAATAGGCAACAGTGATTTCAGAAAAAAAGAGCATGGGTGGAAAACCATTGGGCACACAGAGAACTTTTTCTGATGAACATGCTCAAGGTGATAACCTGTCTCCTTGTATAGAAGCAGTCCAAGAAGAAGCATCATCAGCAGTTTTTGTTTGCCAGCTCTAGTATAAGAGTGAAGTCTTCCATATCTTTAATCTAATAAAACTGTTTGTAAAAAAGTAATCCCCTCCTATATGTAATTTTAATTTTGTAATTTGTGATGATATATTCAGCAGAAGAGAATGGAAACAAAAAAATGCATTCATCATCGCTACCTCTGCCAGGGACTGTCCACCTTGAAAGCTTTCTCGGAACATACAGACACTGTTATCGTAGTAGGTGACACGAGTTTTCCTTGTCATCGCACCATCCTAGCTGCCATGTCCACCTACTTTCGTGCAATGTTTAGTTCTGGTATGCGTGAAAGTCACGATAAAGTTGTCAACCTAAAGGGTATCTCACCAACTCATTTTGAACGAGTCCTTGATTTTCTCTACACAGGAGATATAGAAATCACTTATGATTCAGTGATCGATATTTTACAAATTTCATCAATGTATCAGATTCATGCTTTACAGCTCATATGTGAAAAGTATTTAGCTAACGACCTTACATCTCAGAATTCTATCTTTAACTGGAAGCTGTCACTGACCTACAACTGCTCATTTCTTGAGGAGCGATCGTTCTGGAAAATGACAGAAAATTTTCCAGATCTGAAGGAGTCAAGAGAGTTTTTAGAATTGACTAAAGATGAGCTTATAAGGTACATCGATGCTGAGTGTTTGAATGTCACCAAAGAGGAGCAGGTTTTGGAAGCTGGTAAACTGTGGTTTGATCATGATTTAGAGAGAGGAAAGAAAAGTATTATGGATATTTTGAAATATTTTCGATTTCCTTTGATGGATTCTAAAGTTGTGAATAGCATTATCCAACATTGCCAGTGTATTCAGTCAAACATGTGCAGCCAAGAATTTGTTCAGAAAGCTCTGAAAGCTAATCAGAATTCCACAAACCAAGAGTTGGAGTTAAGTCCTCATGTTTTTAAACCTCGGAAAGAACATGCCCTTGTGATGGTAGATGGACGTAGGCAAGAGGTTTGTTGTTTCACTCTCCACTCCAGGAAACTGTACTCCCTTGCTAAATTTCCATATTTTTCCAATGCAAAGGCTGCATGTGTTCACTGTGGTGATATATACGTGTCTGGTGGATCTGATCAACCCAACAGAATGGTAAGATTCAACACTGATCAGAACAGATGGGACAGTTGTACAGATCTGTTAGAGACTCGATACTTTCATGCTATGGTATCAGTAGGAGATTACATATACATTGTTGGAGGATTCAGCAAGAGTGAATCCACTAATCCTTCTAGTGTTGAGAGATATGACCCATCACAGTCTGTGATCTCAGTTGTTGGACAGATTGCCCATGCCTCGGGGAAAATGTCTGCAACTGCCGCAGGAGATGTTATTTACATGTTTGGAGGAAGCGAGGATAAATACGACTATCTGGACAATGAGTTGCTTTATAAGTCAACCACTTTTCACAGCTACAACACAAAAACTAACACTGCCTGCATCCTTGGCTGTGTACCATCAATCACTATGGGTAGCCAGGCACTGACAGTTGATGACATGGTGTACATCTTCAGCCCAAATGGGAACATCCTCACATTAGCTGATGACAAAACACCCACTATTGTCCATGTCTTAAAATCATTTGACCATCGGCATTTCAGAGCAGTTCACCATCATGGAATGTTTTTCCTGCTGCAGCTGGCTGCACCAAAGTTCCATGATGAATTGCTTGTGCTGTCTTGGAATCCTCAGACAAAGGAAGAGTACATGCTACTGTGGGACAAGCTACCAAGGACATTGCTGGACTCACACTGGATGAAGATCACCATTGGCAAGCAGCATCTATGCTATGAGTGTACTAGGCGATAAGAGTGTTGAACTGTTGCTTATGATTGTTTTATATTGACAAATGATTGTGTTATTTTGTAAGGTAGAAGTGTCTTGTGGCATTTTATTCCACAAGATGAGTTTCCAAGTACCAAGCCAGTCATTCTCATAGTTTTAAAAACCAGAAATTTGTACTTGAACAAACATTACTTAAAGCCTAAATGTCCTAAGGGAATCTGTTAGTCAAGACCTCTAAATGTCCTAAGGGAATCTGTTAATCAAGACCTCTAAATGTACAGAGGGAATCTATTAGTCAAGACCTCTAAATGTGCTAAGGGAATCTGTTAGTGGAGACTATCTTGCACTTGTTGCCATGGGTTTGCCCCTATACACCCCTCTGCTACTTGGTAATAAATTAACTTTCACACATTTCTAGTACCGCACAAATCTAAATCTGAACAAATGACCTAATTCAAACCACCCTAAGTTGGGGATCAATGCTCTGTGGTATTTTTAGTAACAAACTAATACCTTAGCTCAGTCTGGCAAGGATAAGAGAGTATTTACCCACATAGTAGGGTCTGCTGACCAGTGATTTATCCAAGTATTAGGGTCTGCTGACCAGTGATTTATCCAAGTATTAGGGTCTGCTGACCAGTGATTTATCCAAGTAGTAGGGTCTGCTGACCAGTGATTTACCCAAGTAGTAGGGTCTACTGACCAGTGATTTATCCAAATAGTAGGGTCTGCTGACCAGTGATTTACCCACATAGTAGGGTCTGCTGACCAGTGATTTATCCAAGTATTAGGGTCTGCTGACCAGTGATTTATCCAAGTATTAGGGTCTGCTGACCAGTGATTTATCCAAGTAGTAGGGTCTGCTGACCAGTGATTTACCCAAGTAGTAGGGTCTACTGACCAGTGATTTATCCAAATAGTAGGGTCTGCTGACCAGTGATTTATCCAAATAGTAGGGTCTGCTGACCAGTGATTTATCCAAGTAGTAGGGTCTGCTGACCAGTGATTTATCCAAATAGTAGGGTCTACTGACCAGTGATTTATCCAAGTAGTAGGGTCTGCTGACCAGTGATTTACCCAAGTAGTAGGGTCTGCTGACCAGTGATTTATCCAAATAGTAGGGTCTGCTGACCAGTGATTTATCCAAATAGTAGGGTCTGCTGACCAGTGATTTATCCAAGTAGTAGGGTCTGCTGACCAGTGATTTACCCAAGTAGTAGGGTCTAATGACCAGTGATTTATCCAAGTAGTAGGGTCTGCTGACCAGTGATTTACCCAAGTAGTAGGGTCTGCTGACCAGTGATTTATCCAAGTAGTAGGGTCTACTGATCAGTGATTTACCCACATAGTAGGGTCTGCTGACCAGTGATTTATCCAAGTAGTAGGGTCTGCTGACCAGTGATTTATCCAAGTAGTAGGGTCTGCTGACCAGTGATTTATCCAAGTAGTAGGGTCTGCTGACCAGTGATTTATCCAAGTAGTAGGGTCTGCTGACCAGTGATTTACCCACATAGTAGGGTCTGCTGACCAGTGATTTATCCAAGTAGTAGGGTCTACTGACCAGTGATTTACCCACATAGTAGGGTCTGCTGACCAGTGATTTATCCAAGTAGTAGGGTCTGCTGACCAGTGATTTATCCAAGTAGTAGGGTCTGCTGACCAGTGATTTATCCAAGTAGTAGGGTCTGCTGACCAGTGATTTATCCAAGTATTAGGGTCTGCTGACCAGTGATTTATCCAAGTAGTAGGGTCTGCTGACCAGTGATTTATCCAAGTAGTAGGGTCTGCTGACCAGTGATTTACCCACATAGTAGGGTCTGCTGACCAGTGATTTACCCACATAGTAGGGTCTGCTGACCAGTGATTTACCCACATAGTAGGGTCTGCTGACCAGTGATTTACCCACATAGTAGGGTCTGCTGACCAGTGGGCCATCCCCAGGAGGTAAAGAAAAAAAACTTTAGCCCTTTCCACATCACACTATGTCTGGAGATCTTCATCATGACATTGATGGTAAGTAGCTCAAGCTCACAGTTAATCTTCAGTCAAACAACCAGCCATGATCTCACATGAACAGCTGCAGCATATCGAAGAGTGGCAGTGCACTTGCAAAAGAAAAAAAGATTACATCATGTAGTATATTGCTGCTGTGTAATGTGCTGCCACCTGCAGGAATTTTTTTTTTTTTTTCACAAAACTTGATGAATGAAGCATTCTCTAATGCCTGCAGTAAGGATCTGTGTTGAGACATACGAGAAATATTTACAACTCTAACCAAAGAGTTCTCTTGCATATATAAATGTGTGTGTGTATGTTCTGTACTGTTCATGGATACAACATATCATCTGAAGTACCCCCACATTGCTTTTTCATGTAAATAAATATTTTCACAGTTCATAAAGAAGCATTTTCACAGACAACAGATCACTTTGCTGTAAGCCTTAATGTATGGCAGCAAGATGCTTTACTGTGCTGTGTTTGTTTAGATTTATGTACAGTCAGAAATAATATATCTGAAGCAGCCATAAGTTTTCCCTTGATGCCTTCCACGTTGTCATCATAAAGCTGTAGTTGCAGTTTCTTGTCATTTAATGCTTTTAGCCACATATCACATACTGGTTTCTGTTTTGTTGTGGGCAATGACTGATCAAAATTTCATCACTGAAATTGCATAGAAAGTTTTCTGAGTGACTACCAAGTTGTTATGTCATTATAATTTTCTAAGTTTGTTTGTTGGACTGTAACCTCCACTGTGTCATGGAGTGATAATAAAGGGCGGTTAGCTTACGGGGAGGTGCTAGTACGCAGAGGTCAGTAATAAATTTCACTGAGATGGCATGTTTCTTTTTTATGGTAAAATTTAAATGGGAAATATTCCTCTCATGGGGGCTTCCACAAGGGTTTTATACAAATGTCTGTCCTTTGCCTTTTTTTCTGCTCTTGCCCAGATGAGCCCCTCTATTGCTTAACATCCTCTCTGTTGTTCTTCTCCATGTCTCTTTTGATCTACCCTTACTTCTGTTTCCCTGTAGTGTCCATCTTAGTGCTATTTTTGGTAGTGAGTTGTCAGTTATTCAGAGCACATGTCCCAACCATCGCCAGCATCTTTCCTCAATAATTGCTGTCAGTGGCTTCATCTGCATTTCTGCCAACAAGATGTTATTTCTTATGGTGTTTGGCCAAAATATTTTTCTAATTCTTCATAAACAGTTAGTCTGGAAAGAATTCAACTTGTTTTCTATGGTTTTGGTGATTTTCCAGCATTCACTTCCATAGAGTAGCACACTTAGAACATTACTCTTAAATATCCTGATTTTCATATTCATGCTTAGTTTTTTAGATTTCCATATAGTCTGCAGCATTGCAAAAGCCTAGCTTGCTCTAGTAAGTCTGCTGTTGTCTATTACTCTACTGCCAAGGTATACAAATTCGTTGACCTCCTCCACTAACTTGCTATCTACTCTGAGTACATTTCTGTTGTTCACATTTTGATTCATTAACTTTGTCTTTCCTACGTTGATCTTTAGTCCTATGTTGTTTGCATTCTGAGTTAGCTTGTTTATTTTATCTTGCACATCTTTCTGGCAGCTTGATAGTAGACAAATGTCGTCCGCAAAGTCAAAGTCCTCCAGCACTGTGTCAAGAGTCCATTGTAATCCTCTGCGTTTGTCTGATATTGCCTCTTTCATTAACCAGTATATTGCCAAGATAAATAATGTTGGTGATAGTACACATCCCTGCTTCACTTCTGTTTGTACCCTAAAGCTGCTGGAGGTATGTTCTCCACAGATCACTTTGCACTGAAAACCCTCGAAACAGAAGCAAGGGAAATATTAGTCAAGTAAAAATTATATTTTCATTCCTTTTCTCATCATAATTGATGAATACTAGTCCTCCATAGCTAAATCGCTAAAGATGTGCTTCAAAAATACAGTGTCAGCTGGAAGATCATGGGTTCAATCCTGGGATGGAAAAAAAAAAAAGCAACAAAGACCTCAGGGAGTTATGACCCACAGGGGTCCACCCCCCTTAGAGTATCAGGAGTTTAATAGGGCTGAAACACCTGTCTGAGGGGGGGGGTACTTCCTCTGATGATCTGAAGGAGTTGTGTTGTTGTTCCACTCTCTACAGTAGAGAGTTTCCTGCATGCATGAGTTGCAGCTTGTATACATACAATTTCACTATTCACAAAGCCATCACTTTCTTTGTAAAATACACTTCCTATAGATATTATGACTTTGTTGGCAAGTGAAGATATATATTTTCTATTCATATTAATACATCAGATGCATAAACATCTCAGATACATTCCTTCATGTGGTCCATGATTTCTGTCTTCACTCAGAAGATAGCTTTCAGTGAGAAACTTGGAGTCACTCCATTGCACCAGACAGTCAGTTTAAAGACCCACAGTTTGCTAATCCAGCCAGTGCTGCACACAGATACTGGAATAGGTACTGCCCCATGAAGCTACAAATTTCAAAGAATTCTTCATCTTCTTTCACTAGGAGCTACCTAAGTCTACCTCAGCATGGCTGAGGACATTTCATCATCTAGACTGGTGTCAACAGAAAAATGTCAGATAATTTGTGTCTCCTGTCTTTCATCACACTGTTAGCTTTCCAGTTTCCTATATCTTTAGTGCTGGTTGGCTTCACTCATATAACATAGTTTTGGCAGTTAATCAACACATCACATAAAAAATAGCTTCAGCATTAACAGAATCCTGGCCAAAGAAAGTTTTAATTTCCATCCAAGTTTGTTTGTTATGTTTCTACAAGACAGCATCTATCTTACATACCAGTCTACAAGAAAGTTTTTTTTTTTCAAGTTTTTCCGTTTTTTGTTAAATCATGATGTTTATGTTACTTGCAAAGCTAAAATCACATTCTGCAGATAACTGTTGCAGTGCTTCTTTTTTTTTTCCTTTCTCTTTTTTTCAATCAAACCCTTTCTTAATGCAGTCATCAGTGTGACCGACGTATGTATGTCAGCAGATATTCGAGGATGGCCACATTTCATTTGATCAGCAACACTTCTGCTCTTTGTACACCGTGTTTCAATGTGATGTCTAGAGAGAGTCACATTTGTCCTGCTAATTTTCACTGCAATCTTGCTCTGGTCTCATGATCTTCTAATCTTCTGAGAGAATTATCACCACTCACTTGTACCTAGACAGTGACATATCTATGCATCATCTGAAACAGTTTAACTGATCTATCACAGCAACTGTCGAATTACATTGTAGATGTGTCATTACGTGGTCAAACTTCCTGCTGTGAATCAAGAAAAATTTAACGAAAGATGGTGCTGTTGCCAAATCACTGCTCAGTATATTTCTTGCATATCACACCATATTAAAACTATATTTATACATGTGCATATTAGAATATTTTCATTTACATATGTAAAGTAATATAATTTGTTTGTTGTAATGAGCCAGTAATTCGGTCTCATTACAGTCATTGTGTCTTGTGGTGTTTCTGATGCATGCTTTGAATTGGTTTATGGATGTTTTGTGAAGATTTTCCAGGCAAAACATTTACTTGTTAATATTAAGTGACTCTTATAACAATTATCATCAGTTGTGCTATAAAAAAAAGTGGAAAGTTCTTCATCTGATACACCATGAACAAATGAGTAGTCCATTATATTGTGGAAAAAACAATAAACAAAATGGAGAATCCACAGGCTGCAAAAAACATGTAGGGACATTTTTTTATGAAACAAATAACCCATAATCTGTAAAATGGCAGATATGAAGTCTTCAGTAAACTATAAAAAGACATAGGAAGTAAAAAGGGCAAATTGGAAGTCCTTAGGTAAGTTATAAAAAAAATTCTACCATTTCCAAAAAAAAAAATGTAAAACGCTTTTCGAGTTAGAGAAATTTGTAAGATAAATTAGTAAGTGCTGAGAAATTTGTTGTAGATATTAGTAAGTGCTGAGAAATTTGTTGTAGATATTAGTAAGTGCTGAAAAATTTGTTGCAGATATTATTAAGTCTTGAGAAATTTCAAAACATAATGTGAGAATCCTGTGAAAAATGTCTGGATGAGCAAACCAAATTTTTTCAGAAAGAAAGGCATGGCTGATTTGATTCAAGACGCACAAGCTCTCTGTTGCAGAGAATCATTTATTTCCAAGGAAAGTGATGCCTGCTGCTGGAGAACTAGACAGGTTTAGTCAGTTGTGATACAGTTAGAATCAAATAAAGTACACTTTTAGTGGACTTGTCTTAGATATTAACTGAAAGCACAAAAATATTACCAGGAAGTTTGACTCCCTGCTCTACCCCCAAAAAGAAAGTTAAATGTTGTTTTCTCTTTTCATTTTAATTATTTATATATATGGAACCAGCACGTTGCATCAGTCAGAAATTTTGTCTTTGAACACAATACTGCATTTTCCTATTTTGCACCAGAATTTATTCTTTTGTGGTCTTCAGTATATTTTTAATACTTCTTTTTATTGTTAAAAATACTTTAGGTTCAGGTTGTAAAGTTTTTCTGCATTTTTTTTTTAGTTGATGGTGTTTTAATAATTTTTTAAAATGTCCTCTTGTGAGATGTTCCTTTTTTTTATAACTAAATATATAGAGCCACAGATTTTTGCTTCTGTTTTTTAAAGATTTGTGTTTTCGAGCTGTAGTTTAACATTGAATGTACAGTACTTAATGCTTGATAACTCTAGCATTGTGACTGCTGTTTATTTATTTAGAAGTGATGGTTTGTTTTATTCTGTTGTGAGGAGGACTGGTGCTACCATTAGATCAATGAAGCAGCTGCCTAGGATGCAGACTTCAGAGGGTCCTAGTACTGACCTTTGAAGGGCACATATTTGTGCAGATTATTTAACCTTGTCTGTGGTTTTTTGTTTTTTTACACCTATACTAGCACTGGTTCTGGTTGAGAGTATATTTAAGTGTTTATGTCCATTTTGCATTTTCTGTTACCGCATGTCTTTTATCCCAGTTAAAACTGTGTACCACTGATTGTGATTAATTTATTTTGTAATTGAAATGTTCTGGACATAATTGTTAGTAATTTTGAATATGAAATAATTACTTTCATCAGTGTTTCAGCATTATTCTTCTACTGACATTTTGTTTGTTTTTTTATTATTTTTTTTTTTTAAGGTTTATTTACCATGGGTTTTTTTTTTTGCTCCTTTTGTTTATATCCAGCCTCCCTCTTTATATCCAGTCTACCTCTAGAACCAGATGTGGCCTGAAGGTTTAGATTTCAGGTAGATTCTAAGAGACCATTGCTAGAACACTGGGAAAACTGGTTCATCCAAGTGAGATCTGGTTTGATTTAACATCTGGATGCTGAAGAAAGAGAAGAAAATATTTCTGTTCTGTATTCCTGGCTTACTGTTTTTTTATATGTCCTGAGTAACTGTTCAACATGGCTTCTGAAGTTTCTGCTTCCAGCACTTTCTACCCTGCATGTCTCATTTTATTCAGATTTTACTCCACAAATTAATTTGACATTATATTGGTAAATTTTGTTTTAATGAGCTGCTAACACTGGTGCCATGGTGGTTAGTACACTCACCTACCGATCAGAAGGTCCCCAGTTTGATTTTGCACTTGGGTGGATTTTTTTAGATCGGCACTGAGGTCAACCCAGCCTAAAAAAATGGGGTACTTAAGGTTTCCCTAGGAAGACAAAGACAGCGAGGCAAGGTGCTGGCATCCCTACCTCATCTGCTGTCGTGGCCTAGAAATGTGAAGGTGCTAACAGTTCACATCCTTACAGCGTGCAAATGCTATGGGACTTAGAATATTTAAACTAAAATGATGGCAAAAAGTACATTAAGCAGCTTGAAATCTGAAACAGTAATGGTTCTGCTAGTGTTGATGGTTCTGCTTGTGTTTGATGGTTCTGCTTGAGTTGCCATAAAAAACACAGCTGAGTGAAAATATCTGTTCTGGATGCACATGAATAATTGACATGGAGAAAGCTGCACTGATACAATTTAGGCTCTTCTGATCAGTGTTGAAGAGAAGAGTGAGATCCATGTTGGAAATCTAGAAGAACTATGTGAGACAGCAGCAGAGAGGTAGGAGATAACCTTGACATTAACTGCCCTTCTTTTCCCTCAATCCAAAGAGAACAATGTTTTTGCTTGCCAGTTTTAAAGAAATCCGTTCCAGCACTCTGCGAAATTGTCCACGCTGTTGGAGAAGTTTGATATTTATTTCACAGTCATATTTACTTAAAGCACACAGACCGATTTTGATATTGATCAGCTATAATAGATAATTATTTGTGTAGAATTTTACCTCCGTTTTTTTGCATCAAATGTTGGATTAGAAACAAATTATGTTTTTGTTTTGTCAACAGCAAGGAAATAGAAACAGTCTTCAGCTCTAGTTTTATTCTGTGAAGATATCATGTGTCATATTTTTTTTGTTGATTGTTAAAGTATTCTTATTTTCTTTTCCGTTTTTATAATCCAGTAATTCAGAACGAAAGTTAAGCTGTTTCTTGTATTCTGGACATGTGCATGTCTTAATGAGCATGAAACTTTCTATAATAAAGAATGAAACTGCTCACCTCGACAAGTAATTTGTTTCAGCCTTGTCTTGTGACTCATTGAGAGGAGTAGGGGGCTTGCCTGACCCTGCCCCATGACCCCTGACCCCTGTAGCTGTGTAAACTGTTTGATGATCTTTGCTTGATCCCTTGTTTTTCTCTCTCTTGAAGTTTAACTGTTGTTTCTTCCCATGAATCACTCAGATCTTGAAACTCAGATTTAAACTAACGAAGATCACCCAGAAGTGGTGCAGAATTCATCACTTCCTCAGTTCGATGTCCTGTCCACATTATTAAAGATCTGTGTTGGCTTTTGTATGGTTTTTTTTTTTTTTTCAGATCTCTGGCGTCCTGATTTTCTCATGAAATGTCCTTGTCAATGTTGGAGTTTAGCCGGAAGGCAGTCCACTCTTTGGTTTAGCTTCTCTTACAGTGTTCTTCTGTCTGCATAACAAAAGTTTCTTTACATTTTAATTTTGTTTTTCCTTTATGTGTGAAATAAAAAGAGTATACCATTAAGTGTCATATTTTGCTAGATCATGCATTAGTGGCTTGCCTGTACTGTACATTGGTTGTTCTTTATAATAGAAATAACAAAGTTTTGTTTGAAGTTCAGTTTTTTAAAAATTAGTTTTTGTTTGGACTGAAGCACATATTGACTTGTAGCGTGTTTTTCTTAACTGTATGACACATGCTTTTTATTTTAAAAAAAAACCAATGTGTGCATGTGGTTTATGATCGTAGCTTAGCGTTTTATTTTATACACAGTAATCCCCTCCATCCCCCCCCCCACCCCTGAGTCTTTTGAAAGTTACTTCACCCTGATCATATTTTAGGTATTATAGATGTCCATAAAATTTTACTTGTATTTTGTCAGTGACGGTGAGAAGATATCCTGGCTTGTAAAATTATATTTGAATTCTGAAACAAAACAAATGGTTAAATCTGTTTAGTCAAACATTACAATGAATGGTGGTGATAGCAGCATCTTCCTGCCTGATACAGGGTGTTTAATTGTAGTCCACAGGCTAGGAAGGAAGATGGCAGGTGTCCACTTATCTCCCTTGCAATAGTCACGCATGCAGAGATGCATACCGACTTCTTTGGCAACAGCGACAAAGAATCCTTGCTTCTAGCTATGACCCAAGTCAATCCCAGTCAGTCTGTACCCAAATAATGGGTACCTGAAACATAAAGTAAGAGAACAAATTTTGTAGGAATAGACCTCGAAAAAATTGTAGACAAAGCACTTTAGTGAGACGTGAGAGAAAGAAAAATCACAAGAGAATTACCTGGGATTCGAACACGGACTCCGGTAGGACGAGCAGCCGTCTAGCCACGAGAGAACAGCGTACTATCGATTTAGCCAACTAGCACCCAAAACCTGAAACATCATTGCTAGGAAATGGGGTATTATTGTGGTTGAGCTTTCTGAGAAATCACCAGATGTGCACCAGCACATGGTCTATGTAAACCCTGGAACATTAGAGAAAACCCGTGACAGTCTGTCATTTTCACTTGTCTTGCTAGTCTTAATGGACACGGGAACTGTGTAACATTATCTGTGTTTTGCCTATAAATCTTGGACCAGGGAGCTATAGCTGTGTATGGTTATCTTATATAGAGACTGGACATGAGGCATATAGCTCTGTAACACTGTCTTATAGTGGGTGGAATAGAACTAGAGCTCCGTACCATTATGTGTGTTCTGACATACGGAGATTTGATATAGGAGCCACAGCTCTGTACCATTATGTGTGTTCTGACCTACGGAGACTTGATATAGGAGCCCAGCTCTGTACCATTAATATTCTGACCTGTAGAGACTAGTCATAGGAGCTACAGTTCAGTACCATTATCTTAATGTTCTGACCTATAGAGATAGGACATAGGAGCTATAGCTCTGTACCATTATCTTAATGTTCTGACCTATGGAGACAGGACATAGGAGCTATAGCTCAGTACCATTATCTTAATGTTCTGACCTATGGAGACAGGACATAGGAGCTATAGCTCAGTACCATTATCTTAATGTTCTGACCTATGGAGACAGGACATAGGAGCTATAGCTCAGTACCATTATCTTAATGTTCTGACCTATGGAGACAGGATATAGGAGCTATAGCTCAGTACCATTATCTTAATGTTCTGACGTATAGAGACAGGATATAGGAGCTACAGCTCTCAGTCCAGTCTTAAAAACAAAATTGACAGTGTTTGATATTTCCATTTTTCAATCACATGATCACCAGAATATCATCATTGTGTGTTTTTTTTTAAAATTGGGCTTGCTGTCAGTCAGTGACTTTCTGCTGTCTGTAAGTGATTGTCTGCTGTCAGTCAGTGATTGTCTGGTGTCATTGTAAATGCTTTTCTTGGTGTCAAGGCTCACTGGGCCAGAAATTAACGTCCTGGACTTGTAGTAACCTGTTGTCTGTTTTTTAACTTTTAGCATAAGCTTATGTTCATTTTGACTATTTTTTAACTGCACACTACTCTGTTGCCTTTATATTGTCTCCACAAAAAAAATGCTGCCATATAAATAAACACTGCTGAGAATTGTCTACATAACTGTGTTATGTGATTTATTTTAGCACTGGAAACCATCATAAATTTATATTATTATGATACCTATAAAAACTTTAAAAAGGTAAAATCCCTGTTTAAAAGCCACTAAGGCATATTGGGATATGGTGTTAGGCCCATATTTCCAAGACCATCAGCACATGAAAGTGTGATGTTCATTATAAAAAAATTTTTTTTAAATAAAATAATAGTTTAACTGGATCAAAACAAGACTTGTGACCATAAATAACGAGGAAAAAGAAAGAAAATATGGATTTAACACCTAATAACTTGATAACCCTTCTGACTCGAGAAAAGAAGCTAATCCTGGCATCTTCGCGAGTTAATTATGTTCCTTGCTTCTTCTCTTTCTCTTGAGTTTTTTAGTGACTATCACATTCAGTAACTTTCGTCTATTTCTGACATGTTCAGTGAGTTGTTATTTAATTTTTCTTTCTGCACTGTTTTGCCTATTTTTCATTGTTCTACAACCTCTCTTCTTCATTTGTTGTTTTTTGCTCTCTCTCTCTCTCTCTCTGTGTCTCTCTCTCTCTCACACACACACATTTATGTATGTCATTAATACTCTAGACATCAAAGGTGATCTGTTCAAGTAATTATCGATTCCGAGCTGGAACAACAAAACTGATCTATCTTTGAAAAGAAAGACACAGAATTTGAGCAACAAAACTGATTTGTCTTTGAAAATACTGACACAGAATTGCAACATCAAAATTGATCTGTCTACGAAAACATTTACACATACCTGAAAGAGCAAAACATGTCTAAGAAAACACTGACACAGGATTGGAACAGCAAAACTTGTCTGTCTGAGAAAATATTAACACAGGATTGAGACACAACAAGTGGTCCAAGACATCACTGAGAAAATATACGAGGGGTGATTGATAAGTTCGCGGCCTAAGGTACAATGTATTATTTGTGGACAACCTTTTTGGGTTATTTCTCAACATAGTCCCCTTGCAAGTTTATGCACTTTGTCCAGCGATCCTGGAGCATACGGATCCCTTCTTTGTAAACGTCAGCATCTTGTGCCAGTAGAAAGCGGTCTATAGCATGAATGAAGCCATCATCTGAAGCAAATTTGCGACCACTGAGTTCCGTTTTTAGTTTGGTAACAGGTAATAGTCCGAAGGGGCCAAATCTGGGAAATAAGGAGGATGTTCAAGAAGCTGGAAGCCGCATTCATGAATGGCGGCCATTGCCACCGCCGACTTGTGAACTGGAGCATTGTCTTGCTGAAAGATGGCTCCTTTCGTCAATTTCCCTCGACGCTTTTCTTCAGTTTGACTCGCAGTTGCTTCACAAGATTAGCGTAATAGGCCCCGGTGACTGTTCTGCCTTTTGAAGACAGTCTACCAATAGCTGAATTCCAAAAGATGGAAGTCATCACTTTGCCTGCAGACAGAACCACCCTTGCTTTCTTTGGAGGTGGGGATCCATGATGTTTCCACTGCTTTGACTGTTCTTTGGTTTCTGGTTGAAAATGATGAACCCAAGTCTCCTCCATTATCATGTCATGGATTTTGCGGTGGTTTCATCGATGGTTACCGTTCTTAGACTTCCTGGACGAGGATCATCTTCCAGACTCTCCCTTCCATGTTTGAATTGAGCTGCCCATTTCTTCACTGCGCTGTAAGAAGGGGCACTCTCCTCTAGTTTCTACCATATCCTCATGGATCTCCTTCGATGATAAGCCATTGATGCAGGGATAGCTAATGACTGCCCGATGAGAACTTTTCTCACTTTCTGACACCCCTTACAACTTCAGTAGCCTATAAAAAAAATTGGTTGCAATTAATTTCCTGAAACTTGGTGTTTAATCTTACATTGACCTGATCTACAAATGCACCTAATATCAACAGTGTGTTTCAAGTATTTGTACCTTAGGCCACGAACTTATCAATCATCCCTCGTAAGTAGAGCTGAAGAAAGATTGTGCCACAGTGTATGAAGTTTTACAGATCCTAGACCGTGTACATCGATGAACATAAAAGAAAGGGGAAAAATGTACACAAAATGATTTTTTTAACGAGGGAGTGAATACGTTGGATTTGGCAATGGATGTCTTAGCTGGCATGCTAGCGTCGAAGTTGGCTGATCAAGACCCTGTCCCGTCTCCACGTTTGTACCCCCAGTAATATGTCTTGCCCTGCTAACGAGGCAGAGAACACCACAAACCCCAGGGTGGTGGAGTCTGCTAAAGAAGTATTGCACACTCCCTGCTTGTTAACTCCTCCCAGAAACTAAAAAAAAACAAAAAAAAACCAGCCGCAGTATCCCGCTCTCAAGCCGACACGATGATCTGTCTCAAACATTTTAACCGTATCTGCTGCAAAGACTACCACGTCGCAGTTCCAAGAAGAAGAAGAAGAAGAAGAAGAAAACAGCGAGGAAAAATATGTTTCTAATAAGATGCTGATATTGCGTACTTGTAAAGAAGAGTCTGATGATTGTAATTAATTTTAGACTTCTATGAATAATATCAAGGGCGGATGGATTGCATCAATGCATCAATGGATGGATGCGTTGAACGAAGTCTACTGTTTGTATAACGTATCAGCGAATATCACTGCAAGTAATATTCTAACAGTTTCAAAGACGAATCTGCTGATGACCATCTATCAAACGGCCTTGGGAATATAGCGGTAAACAATCATTTGCTAATGGATGCATTTTTTTCAGCTCATATGCACCAACCTTTGTCCATTTTACGTTCAGTCTCTTAAATAAATGTTATAAGCAAATATATCTAATTAAACATCCAGTTTCCCAACGATTTTCAAAGCCTTTTGCATTGATATACTCTCACAAAAGACAGTACTGATATCAAAGGATTTCCATAGAATTCATCTTTGAATAACTAAGAGGATCTTTCTCGAATTCGAAATTTTCTATGTACGTTCACCTTACACTGAGATTTAACGACCTGCCTTCTAATCATGCTAATTTGGGGCAACGGCTTAATATGTTCAGGAATTGTTTATTTTAAGCTAAAATCTGGTTGAGTGCATGTATTTTGATTTGAGGGAAAAAAAGAGGAGAATAAGGAAAGAAGGAATAAGAAGAATAATGTTTTAAAAGTAAAAATATATTTAAAATTCCAATAAACGCGAAAAATAAACGGCATTTACGTTAATCCTGCGTTTTCAGTAACTCATTCTGTATCTAAGAAGTGTAAGTGGATATGATAAACAAAATATTAATTAATGTGTAATAGACATATGCAGTGAAAATAAGTGTCACTTAATTATATTTTCTCTCACTCTCTCTTTCTTCCTCTCTCTCTTTCTCTCTCTCTCTTTCTCTCTTTCTGTATTTCTGTCCCTCTCTCTATTTCTGTCTCTCTCTTTCTCTCTCTCTTTCTCTAGTTCTCTCTCTTTCTCTTTCTCGCTCTCTCTCTTTTTTGCTCTCTCTTTTTCGCTCTCTCTTTCTCTCGTCCCGTAAGTGCCAAAAAGCACATGTGGCTGCTGACAGCAAGAGATGTCCTTTTTTGTCAGTCTTCGCTTGATGAAAATTCTAGAATAAATAAACCAGGAAAAAAAACCCCTGTTTTTTATACCTTATCACTCAGTACAATAAACATAACTTTATTTTCTTTAACCAAGGCTAGGAGATAGATAGAATTAGAGCTAAGGAAAAGGACGTGGGAGCGAGAGAAATGAAAATACTTGAGAGAAAGCTATTAAGCGATTAAAACTGTGAGGAGACTGTATTTCGATCTACCAATGACAAAAAGAAGATAGTGGTCTAAATAATGAGCCATTTGATGGAAGAAAGAGATCAGAAAAGAAAGAAGAGAGAAAAAAAACTCACTTAACGAATGCAAATCCAAAATCGGTAACCTTAACAGCAACTTCAGTCTCAGCTTGTCTCAGAAAGCGATGGACTGATCATTGGGAAGTGTCTATGTTTCGGAACTGTCAGGTGGGCTGGTTCCTCGTTGACCGGACGTCTGTGATCAACTTTGCGTGGCATTAAATCAAACTCTTTGAGACTGCAATGTGTTGTTATGAAATGTATTGGAATTAGTATAGTATTACTAGGCTCTGTATAAAATACTTGCTATTATACGCCAGTGACAAATGATTAACTGTAGACATAGCGAGATATTCTTATCTTTCTTCACTAACGATATACAAAGAATGAGAGCTACTGCTGAGAGTTTTTCATTGTAGAATAAATATAGCCATTTTATTTATACTTTTCATTCGGTTGTTTTCAAACTGTAATTAATTGTGTTTTATGTTTGACAGTATAACTCTTTGTAGCATTATTTATTGGGGGGGGGGGGGAATGGCGCTGTCCAATTTGCATTTAACGGTCCACAATTGACATTTTAGCGTCAGGGTTAGCGAACCATAGCTGAACAAGACCCTTTCCAACCTTTTTGTTGGTATTTCCAGTAACAGGTCCAGTCTGGCTAAAGGGGTAGTGATCGCCATAGCCCCATCGGTGGCGGAGTTTGCTCAAAAAGTATTGCACGCCCCTTGCTCTTTTAGTTCCACTCAAGGGTTGAAAAACCAGCCAAAGTAACCGGTTCACAGTCGGACACAATGTGTAGCCTCAAACCTTCATGTCATCGGCTGGAGTGATCACGAACTGTCAGTTCCAGAAAAGTGTACCAAGAAGAAGCGTTAGTTATTCATCTTTTAAGTTTTATCTTTTAAATTTCTGCTGGAATATTTTAAGTGGTCAATCTGCACACCTTACACACGAAAGATACAACGATGTGCCTGAAAAATGTGTAATATTATGTAAAAATGTCATTTTTGGGGAATACATTTTTACCTGTGTAACTTTCCTTTAAAAAGAACAAATATATCCATACTACAAGAACTTAATATTGAAGTAGGCTGGCTAGTAAAGAGTATTAAACAGAGAAAACGTAAATATTTTGGACACATTAAACGTCATGATAATCTAGAGAAAACCGTCATGGAAGGGTACATAATGGGAAAAAGAAAGAGATGAAGACCAAGGCGAAGATGGCTGCAAGACATCGTTGATGATCTGCAAATGGATGAATCAGCAGCAGGCCATCTTGCTCACAACCGAGAAGCCTACAGGAGTGCTGTTAGGGAAGCAAAGTTCCGCAAGGGACATGCAAATGAATGAATGAATGAACTTCCCTACTGATTGGCATCATCTACACTCCTATGTTCACTGCTTCATCTAAATTTTATTTTTACGAGTGTTATCTTAACTCTGATGTCCGTTGGAAGGGCCAAATGGAAGATAAAAATAATGGACTACAGAAAATATCTCTTAACAACAGCCTTCACTAGTTTTTTTCCCTCACATCTAAACCATTAAACAGAGATTATTAGTCAGATCAGAATGGTCATATCTAAAGTGTATCCTGCATCAGATTAACATCGGTGGTAGAGAAGAAGTATCAGCTTGCCTCATAAATTAATTTGGTGCACCATGAACCGAACAGGTTTTGGCACACAGTCGGAAGAGAATCAAAAACCTGGAACACGCACGCAAGAATTTCTTATTCGAATAAAGAAAAAAACTTTAAAAAATATATATTAAGTCATCGTTAACTCCAGATTGTTTGCATGGATGGCTGAGCACATGAAACAGGCTTAATGCTTTTGAAAGTGCATATCGTATTTCCCGACTATATGGGACGCAATTTTTTTTTTTTTACCCACACACAAACTCCTGTAAAATTCACCTTGGGTCTTATACCCAGATGGTTAAGTTTGGGTAGGCGTGGAGGTCACCATTACCAGTACTGGACTAGCATCTGTTTTCCAGTGGTAAACACTCATGTTTTAACTCATTAGTATCATGGCGATCCCAGAATCAGAATAAAGTACAGTACACATATCTACGTATATGTATATGTATAATAATGTGCATAGTTATAAATGATTAAATTATGACTGAAAATTCATATATATATATATATATATATATATATATATATATATATATATATATATATATATATATGCCGTATCCAGCAGTACATCGTTCAGTAATCATTACTTTATTGAAAAAGTTTCCAAACATTCAATGACGTATATTTAGCTACCGTAACATTTTCATCTCATAGTTTTGAGTAAACATGAACCTCCAGCTGAAAATAAAAACCTAAGTAAAATCTGTAAAATAATTCTTTCGCTACCGCGACGATATAAACATAAGACAGCCATTGTTATTTTGGTGCTAGCATCTTACATGGGCGAAAAATGACATCATGGTCAAAGTCCCATGTACGAGGTATATGGTTTTTCAGCGGTAAACGGTAATGTTTATAAACCTTTATTAAAATGGTTACAATGTTTAAGTCAAGAATACCGCAATTTAAAAACAAATCTTTTCTATATAAATACTTCTTAAAAAAATTGTTGAAGCCGTAGCCATAGTTGGTATCAAGAAATTGGCACTATCAGGTCATGTTCACAATGAAGCAAGTCTGAGGATAATATTCAGTAGCGTACAGTCTTGAACCAAAAATATACCAAAGAGAGGTCTATGAAGTTCATGGAAATATAGGTCCAATTTCTTGTCTATTACTTTAGTTGATTTCCAGCTTTCACATGCATAAACGAGGGTGGATATTACATTTGAATTGAATAGTTTTAACTTGGTTTTTGTGCTTATAACTTTTGAATGCTATATGTTCTCAAGACTCTTGAAGATCGATGCTGCTTTTGCAATTCGAATTCTAATGCCATTTCTGGAATAATCATCCTGGTCTATGTACCTTCCAAGGTATGCAAATTGATTGACGTCTTCAACAACTGTCCCTTCTACGTGTATTTTTCCATTCTCATTAATGGGAATTTTCATTATTTTTGTTTTGTCCTTGTTAATGACAAATATTCATTGCCAAATTAAAGGTGCGTCTTATACGCCGGTGCGTCTTATACGCCGGTGAGTCTTATATGGTGGCAAGTACGGCAGTTATAATAATATTATTTATAATAATGACAACGCGGCATACCGTAAGCACTTGGAGAGACATTTATTTTCGAAATTTCTAACAAGAAAACTTTATTTTGTGCTTCGCTAAGATTTTTTAAACATTCGTCACGTAAAATGAAGTGGATGAGAAGATGAATATAATGAAAGAGGGAAAAAAGAGAGAAAAATGCTGTAAGAAGGGCTAGAAAATGGGGGAAATTCCGATGGATGAAATGTCTTTCACCACCCTGGAATGTCTTCACGCCGAAAGTTAACCATCTTAAATCTATGCCTACGTTCCTTCGCTTTCCTGTTTCTGTCTAAGTCATCACAGCAAATAATTTAAAAGTGCTTGGCTTCCAATGATTCAAACGACAAACTTTTCAGACGTAAGTTGATCCTACATTTCTGCGAAGTTCCTGATAATCTGGCCATTTCTTGCTCGCTGAACTCCTAGGCTGTCGGAGAAAGTGATGGAAGAAATCTAGATACCGCCTATTTGAGGAGACAAGTTTCAATGTAATGTCAGGTTAAGTCTACGCATTAAGAACATCTTGACGGCTGTTTGTCTCTCTCTTTGGTACTTGTGTGCAGAGTGAGCGGCCAGTAAATTAAAGAGAGAGAGAGAGAGAGCGAGAAAGAGAGAGAAGAGAGAGAAAGAGAGAGAAAGAGAGAGAAAGAGAGAGAAGAGAGAGAAAGAGTGGAAGAGAGAGAGAGAGAGAAAGAGAGAGAAGGTGAGAGAAAGAGAAAGCAAGAGACAGTGAGAGAAAGAGGAAGAGAGAGATAAAGAGAAAGAGAGAGAAAGAGAGAGAAAGAGAGAGAGAAAAGAGAGAGAAAGAGATTGATTGATTGATTGATTGATCTTTATTTCAAAAGGGTTAAGAATTGGGCACGCAGGCCCGTCTGACATTCTGCCCTTTATCATACATCTTTCACTCTATTCCAGACATTCTACAAATATGCTGTTCATATAACAAACATAACTAACATTGAATCTGAGAGACATAAAATAAAATATAACATTTACGTTTCGCTCTTAAACATTCACTCAGTACAGAAGTAACTACATACATTATAAATGACTATCTACTAAACAAAATTTTCGGGACTATTCAGAAAACAATTAATTGTATTCGATGTCTGTAAGAGCAGCTTAAGACAACTTTTAAGTTTTATAATTCATGGAGGCATGTAGTCGACATCAAATAGATATTGGGAAAGCTTGTAGTTGTAGGAAGGAGTATAATTTATATTTTTTATATAGGATGGGAGGGTATTCCAAAGATGAGCAGCAGAATAACTAAAGCTTTTCTTGTAAAGATTAAGTCTAGAGAGGAGAGTGAGAAAGAGAGAAAGAAAAAGAGAGAGAGAGAATGAGAAAGAGAGAGAGAGAGAAAAAGAGAGAGAGAGAAAGAGAAAGAGAGAGAGAAAAAGAGAGAGAAAGAGAAAGAGAGAAAGAGAGAGAAAGAAAAAGAGAGAGAGAAAAAGAGAGAGAAAGAGAGAAAGAGAGAGAGAAAGAGAGAAAAAAAAGAGAGAAATGGAAAAAGAGAGAGAAAGAGAGAAAGAAAAAGAAAGAGAGAGAAAGAGAAAAAGAGAGAGAGAGAGAGGAAGAGAGAGAAAGTGAGAGAGAGAGAAACAAGAGAGAGAAGGAGAGAGAGAAAGAGGGAGAGAGAGAGAAAAAAAGAAGGAGAGAGAAAGAGGGAGAGAGAGAAAAAGAGAGTGAGAGAGAGAAAGAGGGAGAGAGAAAAAGAGAGAAGGAGAGTGAGAAAGAGAAAGAGGGAGAGAGAGAAAGAGAGAGAAAAAAGAGAAAGAGAGAGAGAAAGAGAGAGAGAGAAAAAGAGAGAGAGAATGAGAAAGAGGGAGAGAGAGAAAAAGAGAGAGAGTGAGAAAGAAAGAGAGAAAAAAAGATAAAGAGGAGAGTGAGAAAGAGAAAGAAAAAGAGAGAGAGAATGAGAAAGAGGGAGAGAGAGAAAAAGAGAGAGAGAGGAAGAGAAGATAGAAGCGGAAACAAAATTACACCAGCTGTCGTTTAAAAAAAAAAAGAAAATCTATTTCTGCCCAAATTGTTTTAGTGTCGAGTGTTATTTACTTATTCTGCTAATGCTTTCCTCTGTTCATAATATATATTTCTTTCTGTCTCTTCAACAACCAAGTTTCAATGAGTTTCGTTAGTTTCTTCGTTTTGTACAGTTTTGTTTTCTCTCTCAATATTTACCAAGTTATTTTCTGCCGGCTTTCTCTGGGTATTTTCTTGATCACTCCTTTGAAAAAAAAAGAACAACGAAAGTCATGGCAGTATTTTGGCGTGTAACAAAATATTCATTCATTCATTCATTCATTCATTTACATGTCTTTTGTGGAACTTTGCCTCCCTAACAGCACTCCTGTGGGCTTCTCGGTTATGAGCAAGATGGCCTGTTGCTGATTCATCCATTTGCAGATCATCAACGATGTCTTGCAGCCATCTTCGCCTTGGTCTTCATCTCTTTCTTTTTCCCATTATGTACCCTTCCAAGACGGTTTTCTCTATATTATCATGACGTTTAATGTGTCCAAAGTATTTACGTTTTCTCTGTTTAATACACTTTACTAGCCAGCCTCCTTCAATATTAAGTTCTTGCAGTGTGGATATATTTGTTCTTTTTTTGTGTCCATGATATTTGAAGAACTCTTCTGTAGCATTTACATTAAAAGGCATTTATGTGTTTCTCAGCTGTTTTGTTAAGTGTCCAGGTATCTACAGGCATATGTTAACAAAATATACGTAAACACTCCGAGGGGGTAAGATTTGAAGATGACGGAGGAGTGATTCATGCAGCGAGGAAGTGGCTACATAATCAAGAGAAAATCTGGTACGGGCTAGGGATACATGCACTTGTTTCGCGCTGGCGTAAAGCCATACAGGTTGATGGGGATTATATTGAATAATACCGATGTTTACATGACATATCCATGTATATTGTGTATAAATTTCATGCTTTCTGAATAAACAGCTCATGAGAAAAACGATGCGGTTAATTTCTTTCTGAACGTCCCTCGTGTATGTGTATATCTATCTATCTATCTATCTATCTATCTATCTATCTATCTATCTATCTATCTATCTATCTATCTATCTATCTATCTATCTATCTATCTATCTATCTATCTATCTATCTATCTATCTATCTATCTATCTATCTATCTATCTATCTATCTGCCTGCCTGCCTGCCTGTCTGTCTGTCTACATATATATTCATGTAACTTTGTTAACATTATTAAATTAAATGTGTGGGAAGAATGAAAGATGGAGTGATAAAGGGCAGAATGCCCGCGCGCCCAATGCTTTACCTTTTTAAAATAAAGATCATTCATTCATTCTTTCATTCATTCTCTCTCATTCCAAGCCTTTAAGGCTCATTACTGCAGATGTAATCTGTCTCTATTAATCTGTATTCTTGGTTTTCTCCAGTTGATTATATGTAGATGCAACATAACACACAACAATTTCGTTGCATTTTCCTTATGCTTTTAATAATGGTTAATATTAATATTTTTCGGTTTTAATTCCGGGAAAATTCTGAAAACCTATTGATTTGTTATTCATCTCCTATCCTTTTTCTTATTTCAACATTCAGTGCTGTAACGGGGACAGCTGCAGTTAGAAAAGGTGTTTAGACTAAAGTGACCAAAAAGGGTAGAAATTACTCGTGAACATGCGCTGTTTCTCTTCGTTTGACACCCTTAAGAAGCAGATACTGACAATTCAAACAAAGCTGATTTTAAAGTCATTGCCCAGATCTAAGTTTGAGGAGAAAAGAATAGAACCACTGCCACCTTCCACATTTGTCGTGAGAGGCGACTAATGAAGTTGGGGGAATAGGCCAACGACCTGTTCCCTGCAAAAAAAAAAATAATAAAAACTGGAGTGTTACATAAACAAGGAGAGGAAAACAAAGAAACTTTGTCTTGGAAAAGGAAGGGACTCTGATAACAGAGCACATGCCGTTATGCAGTCAAAGCCGAAAGGAAGCTGCAGAACCGACATCCAAACTGAGTACCATTACATCTTTTACCATTGCATGTTGGAGAAGAGAAATTATGACAGTGCTCAGAGACAAGGATGTACATGGAAGGAAGCAGAGAATAATTCCAAGAACAGGGATGACTGGAGAGCCTTTATCCGTGGCCTATGCTCTCAATGGAGTGAAAGGCAATGATGATGATGATGATGATGAGCTTTTAACTTAGATTTTATTACATAGTTTCCGGTATGACTTACAAATGTCCCAAACGCTTGTACAATGTTTTATTTTAAACACAAAGTATTGAAAAAAGAGGGTATCTCAGTCTGTGCCGTTGGAATGGTTTTAAATGTTTCCTAGCGTCTTAGTAGAATAAAACTCATCTTACCTCCTTGTGTTGCAGGACTCTGGTCACAGAGGATGTCTTGTGCTGATCAGTGCCACTCTGCTGTTTGGTGAGGTCATATATGTGTGTGTGTAGGTGTGTAGATGTGTGCGTGCGCTTGTGTAAATGTGTGTGTGTGCGGGTGTGTGTGCAATACTTCGTTACATATGTCTTCCCTCGTACCAGTTACTGAGGCAATTGTACACCAAACGAAGCTGTTATGAAGTCAAAGAATTCAAGGTGGCAAAAACTCGGTCCTGCTTCCAATTCGGTGCTGCATTTAGAGGTTTCCGGGGTACCTCGAACTGGCCAACATGGTAGATCCAGTCCCCATGAACATGGAGCCTGCTAAGAGGTCTGCATATTAGACTAGTCACCGAGAGTAAGGACAACTGCTATTTTACACTGATTATCTAACATGAAACTTTTCGATTTATGAAAATTTCCACATGATGAATTTTTAACGTCTTAATGCTTTGACTTATCCCCACGATCACACTGTCCTTAATTAGATCACGTGTTGTGTATTCTCTTCTTCTCATTCTCTTTTTACTACTGTCTGGTGAACGTTTTTTTTTTCCCAAGATGTCACTAAATTGCCTCGTACCATAATTTGGTTTTGTTAATATCAGGAGCCGAACGATTAGCTCTGTTGCTCGGTCGAGCACGAATCTAGTGATCTATGATCACTGGCTCTGAACGCTCAAAGAAACCCAGGCGTTCTAATGGCGAGATTGTTGATGAGGCGTTTAAAGACCCGTGATTTGCTTGAAACCGAGCATGCCGTTAGGAGCCAGTGCTACTATTCTATTAAGTAGGCTGGTGTCCAGGGCACAGATGTGTGGATGGATTTATGTTCCCGTCGAGAAAATGTGCTATCCAGTCTTAGTTATTGGAATATTCAGAACGTATGAATGCACTTGCCATGTGGCAGGGCAACCTGCCGGCAGTCAACTTTTCGTCATCATCTTCATTTTCATTAAGTCCATCTAATAAACGTCATGTCATTCTTGTCACGCTGGGATGGCTTGGTCTTCCGTATCTGTTTATGTCAACACAAAAGTTAGAAAGAAACTGGGAGTGATGTGCCAACACAAAGGTTAGAAAGAACCTTTGAGTGATGTGCCAACAGAAAGGGTAGAAAGAACCTGGGAGTGATGTGCCAACACAAGGGTTAGAAAGAATCTGGGAGTGATATGCCAACACAAAGGTTAAAAAGAATCTGGGAGTGATATGCCAACACAAGGGTTAGAAAGAATCTGGGAGTGATATGCCAACACAAGGGTTAGAAAGAATCTGGGAGTGATATGCCAACACAAGGGTTAGAAAGAATCTGGGAGTGATATGCCAACACAAGGGTTAGAAAGAATCTGGGAGTGATATGCCAACACAAAAGTTAGAAAGAACCTGGGAGTGATGTGCCAACATAAGGGTTAGAAAGAATCTGGGAGTGACTCTGAGCCTGAAGACGGTGTGTAACTAACTCAGAACAACTCAGTATTCAGAGCACTGGTGCAAAGATAATATGCAATTCCGTATAAACTAGATAGATGTGATGACTTCTGAGGGTATAGTTTTATATAGATTCACTTTGCCTACTGAACAAAATATCTTAGAACCAACGCTGTATGTAAATTTGTGTATGTGTTCATAAGTGCTAAACAACAGTTAGATATCTCTTTTAATAAAGGGAAAACTTTTTAAAAAGTAAAAGCAATTTGAAAATTAGGCGGTAACCGCAACGGATAGAAGCCGACCCAATACAACACGGGTAATTCGAACACTCAAAGTGCAGCGTACTGCCTTCAGTCTAGTTGAAGCCAAGGTCAAATAAACATGGAAGCTCTGATTGCGGGATTGCGCCATTGCTGAACAATGCGCTGTAGTGAGATTTCTTTGGGCAGAAGGAGTGAAACCTGCTGCATTTTATGAAAGAATGTTGGCTCAAGAGTGAAGTGAAAACAGCGTGGCTCGAAGCAAAGTTTATGAATGGATAGAAAAGTTTAAAGCGGGAAGGACAAGAGTAACTGATGAAGTTCGAACTGATAGACCATCAACACAGGGCACATAAGCCCACTGTGACAGTGCCAGAGTCTTGACCAGAGGAGACTGCATGCACTGTTCGTCCTCCCTGCACTGTTTGATGCCAGCTATGGATCCATACATATTCCTTAGTGCATGATGACTTTGGGTGCCGTAAAGTTTGTACAAGATGGTTACCCAAACAGTTTGTTGTTCTAGACAAGCAGCAGTGCGTGGGTAGAGGTTGCCAGCCAAATTCCAAACGAAACAAGAGGTGCATTGACCCGCAGGGGTGGTGGGGGAATGGGGGGTGGGGGTGGGTGAGACTATGTGGAGAACTGATATAATTGTTATGTTCATTTTCTCTCTGTTACTTGTATAAAAGTGTATGTTGCCATGACTTTTAAAAATTCTTCCTCGTATCTTAGAGACTGTAGGAAATATTAACATTTTTGTGAACAAAATTTACAACACTCAGAAGTAATCTCTATTGTTAGACAAGTGCAGAGATGTTCAAAACAATGTTAGACAAGTGCAAAGATGTTCAAAACAAAATTTACAACACTCAGAAGTAATCTCAATTGCTGTGTAAAATGAAATCATTCGGAAGAAAAGGAAATATTGAAAAATGTAGAAATTTGTGTCTGGAACAAAGTAAATCTTCAACTCTCTGTAAATAACTGAATACAAAATTGCTGATTTTGTGTCGAATACTCATGTTTATTTACATAGACCTCCGTTTTATATTGCCACACCAAAGATCCGTCTGTGCAATATTGATCAGAGCGTCATAGAACAAAAATGTTCTATAGTGTAGACCAGTGCTGCTCAAACTGTCTAAAATCTTGGGCCTGCAATCTTTTTCTCTTTTAAGTACCATAAGTGAGGACGGAAAGTGAAACCTGGTGCAGTGCACTGGTAACAACAGCGGTAACAATCAAGGCGCCAAAAAGTGATGAATAACATTATGCGTTTTGTATTATATGCCAAAGAAAAGTAACAAACAAATCAGAAAGTCCTCGACTTACGTAAGTGGATTTTTTCACAACCTTTTACGTAAGTCGATTTTTACTTCACTGGGAGTTTTGTATATCAGTTAGCCGATATTTTACGTTAGCAGTTTTTCTCGATAAAATTCCTTAGATATTTTTGCGCACTTCGGAAATTTTTTGACGTAAGTCTGAAACTATACGTGTGTCGGAGCAGCGTAAGTCGGAGTCTATCTGTATTATCATTTTGTCTGGAAATTTTTATAAGCTTAGGCATGATGAAGGAAAACAGACTGGCGAAAGACTAACAGAAAGAGGGGAAAACAGAGCATTTACTTAAAAACAGCTTATGCTGTCATTACAATTAGGGTTAAAAAGATAGCCATATTATACCTGGGGGATATGATATTAATGGACATATTTTCTTTGATCTGTCAGCACAGTATATGGTGATGTGGTCAGCATCATGCCTGGCCACCCTTCACTCTCAGCTTTAGTCAGGTCCTTATTTTTACAGCAACTGACTAGGGCGTCTCCGGCCAAATTTAAACCATTGGCTTTTGTCATGAGAGCTGAGTCTACTATCAGCTTTGCTGCCCATGCGCCCAGGCTAGATTTATAAACTGACACTGACGACCGTTGTCTCTTGGGTCGCTAAGGCGGAAAGTATTAGTAATTTAGAACTTTTTAGAATCTTTTAGAATCTTTAAAAATTTAGAATCTTTGTGGAGGATTTATTATTATTGTTAGTATTGTTAATCAGGAAACTAGGCAGGTTGGAAAAACTACATTCTGTATACCTTTTTTGCAGAAAACACAAGATCTGTTCATGGTACAGGAAAATTTGATGGATTTACGTCTTTCGTATTTAAATTTTTCTTCTGTCTCAGATTTTTAACAGACTGTGCTTAGAAACATTAAACAAAAGAACATGTTTCTCAGATTTCTACATTTCTTCTCATCATGATTTTTTAATATCCTGAGTTCTGTTTTTAAATACGAAATATCGTATTTAGTGTTTCTGAAACTGCAGACAAAGTCTGCTTAATTCTTTCGAGCGCAGATTTCGATCGAAGTGTCTTTTAGCTCATCCTTACTTGGGATACGTAATTACGTGGAATAAATAGACAAACAGAAGAGTTGTATCAGGAATGTAACATGGTGTTTATTTTATCTTTCTTTTAGGAGTATGGACACAGGCGAGCAATGGAGGCAGATATTAGTAGTTAATGAGGTCCTGAGAAATCCTTTCCTGTTTGTGTGTATGTGTTTTTTTTTTAAAGATATACTCATTCTGAGTCTCAGACTGTCAAGATCTTTTCACATTAACACGTCTGTATCAATTTCTGTATCAGTGTCTGTATAAATTTCTGTATCAGTGTCTGTATCAATTTCTGTATCAGTGTCTGTATCAATTTCTGTATCAGTGTCTGTATCAATTTCTGTATCAATGTCTGTATCAGGCCTCATTCATAATATTTTTTCTTTTCTCTTCATCTTTCCCATCGCCACGTTCATCATAAACCGTTCATGAGCTTAATATGATGGCTTAATTGCTCTCTCTCTCTCTCTCTCTCTTTTTTTTTTCAACCTTCTCCCTTTCTATCCTGTTATATTTTGTTATATTCTTTTGTTATATCTAATGTTAATATTATATCTAATAAATAATATTATATCTAATATTATTATATTAATATATTATATCATATCTTGTCATATCTGTATCTGAGCATTTTATGTCTCTCGGCTTTCCAATGTTATTTATGTTGGTTATATGAACAGCATAGAGTGTCTGGACCAAAGTGAAAGTTGTATGATAAAGGGCAGAATGTCAGACGGGCCTGCGTGCCTATTTCTTAACCCTTTGGAAATAAAGAGCAATCAATAAAGATCAATCAATCTTATCACTTCTTCCGTTTTCTCTCACCCACCCACACCCTTTACCAATTTCGTCTTCTTTATGCAGGTATAAACATACCTACTGTTCTGAGCTGGTATGAACGGGACCGAGCGCTTGGTCGACGGGATTGCGGCCGAGTCACGGCGACCAGACACAGTGGCCCTTTCACAAGTTCTCACACTTGAGTATGCTAATGATACGTGATACAGGAATCTGGGATAGAGAAGAGCGGAAAGTTGTGAAAGGGAAGTCCTCGTTCTCTCAGGCTATGACGAGCACGCATATTTGTTTTCTGAGGGAACCAAAGATCTTAACGTTTTGCGCAAACTTTGTATTTCTATTATTAAAAAGGGACGTGAGTATACTGTGTCGTCAGCTATGATCTCAGAGCGTTGCTCAGCCGCCTCGTTCGTGCTTAGTCGTGATCATCTGTGATTGTAATATGTCAAGTGACATCCTGTGATATCCGGATTCCACTGTCGTAAGTATTATGTGTAGAAACTTCATGTAGATTTCGTAAGAAGGGAAAAGCGTATATGACATTGAGGTAATGTTGGTAGCTTCTGATGTAGATGCTATGTATTCAGTATATGACATTGATGTAATGTATTTTATTTGGACCATAAGACTGTTTGATATTAAAACGATAGCGTCGTATATATATATATATACATATATATATATATATATATATATATATATATATATATATATATATATATATATCCTTGACACAGTGCTGGAGGACCTGGACTTTGACTTTGCGGACGTCATTTGTCTATTATCAAGCAGTCACAAAGATATGCAAGATAAAATAAAGAAGCTAACTCAGAATGCAAACAACATAGGACTAAAGATCAACGTAGGAAAGATAAAGTTAATGAAGCAAAATGTGAACAACAGAAATGTACTCAGAGTAGATAACAAGTTAGTGGAGGAGGTAAACGAATTTGTATACCTTGGCAGTAGAGTAATAGACAATAGCAGACTTACTAGAGCAAACCAGGCTTTTGCAGTGCTGCAGACTGGAAATAAAAAAAAAACTAAGCATGAATATGAAAATTAGGATATTTAAGAGTAATGTTCTAAGTGTATTACTCTATGGAAGTGAATGCTGGAAAGTCACCAAAACCATAGAAAACAAGTTGAATTCTTTCCAGACTAAATGATTACGAGGAATTAGAAAAATATTTTGGCCAAACACCATAAGAAATAACATCTTATTGGCAGAAATGCAGATGAAGCCACTGACAAAAATTATTGAGGAAAGACGCTGGCGATGGTTGGGACATGTGCTCCGAATGACTGACAACTCACTACCAAAAATAGCACTAAGATGGACACCACAGGGGAGCAGAAGTAAGGGTAGACCAAAAGAGACATGGAGAAGAACAACAGAGAGGATGTTGAGCGATAGAGGGCTCACCTGGACAAGAGCAGAAAAAAAGGCAAAGGACAGGCATTTGTGGAAAACCCTTGCGGAAGCCCCATGTGCCCTGGGCACTTAAGGTTCATATATATATATATATATATATATATATATATATATATATACATATGCCTATATAGATATTAACATGTCATAGAGGGTTACTATGAACAATAATTGTCATATGCAAATAAGAAGGGAGGCCGGACCACTAGAATGTATGTTTTGATACAACATATATATAGCACAGGCAGCAGAGCTGTTGTGAACATCTGCCCTATATTTAAGCTATTGATTGCTTGTGAGAAATAAATAGTTCATGTGGGAGTTTTTTTTTAAATATGCACTGGCTGGACTCATTATTTAATGGCTGGCAGATGAATGACAAACAAGAATTCAACAAGTTGAATTCTTTCCAGACTAAATGTTTACGAAGAATTAGAAAAATATTTTGGCCAAACACCATAAGAAATAACATCTTGTTGGCAGAGATGCAGATGAAGCCACTGACAGTAATTATTGAGGAAAGACGCTGGCGATGGTTGGGACATGTGCTCCGAATGACTGATAACTCACTACCAAAAATAGCATTAAGATGGACACCACAGGGGAACAGAAGTAAAGGTAGACCAAAAGAGACATGGAGAAGAACAACAGAGAGGATATTGAGCAATAGAGGGCTCACCTGGGCAAGAGCAGAAAAAAAGGCAAAGGACAGGCATTTGTGGAAAACCTTGCGGAAGCCCCATGTGCCCTGGGCACTTAAGGTTCAGAGAGAGAGAGAGAGAGAGAGAGAGAGAGAGAGAGAGAGAGATGAATGACAGGACTGTCATAAATGCTATATATATTTTTCATAAATGATAGATATTTTTGGAAAAAATTATGACTCCCGAATATGATAAACTTGTGTATGACTGCTCAATAATTCTTACTTTAAAGATTTAAAAACTCAAACTTGACATCTGAGTTTTTTCTTGGGCAAAATGTCGCAGGACATGCAAAGTGGCCCAAGTAAAGTTTCCAATAGATTCACATGTATTTCTTCCGTTTGTTGACTTCACAGTTAAGTTTCCAATAGATTCTTTTGTATTTCTTCTCTTTATTTACTTCACAAAACGTGTGAGTTATTAACTAGAAAACATTAGAAAACGTTATACATTTTATTACATTTTTAAGGGGAACATACAGATAGATAATGGGATAGCCAGGCAGAGATACAAAAGTAATATTCTTCTTTCTTACATTACTTAAATCATTCGGTTTTTTTCTCCTTACAATTCCTGTTTCAGCTATCGTCTATGGACTAAGAGCTGCTTCAAGCAAGTTAGATACTGTGATAATGTCTGAGATAGTGTCTGTGATAGTGTCTGTGATACTGTCAGTGATAATGTCTGTGCATGGAAAGAACAAGGCTAAATCTTTCATTCAAGACATGGACAATTTTTTAAAAGATGAAGCTTTTATCTTGTAACGTTAAAAATATGCTTTCATTTTTATTTTTTCATCATTTTTATTGGCATTTTTTAGTAAACATATTTTTGACAACGAGAGGGTCAAGTTTATAGACTTTTAAAGTCAAGTTTACATTAAGAAACTCATGTTTGCATAGACTGATACGGACTCCGACTTTAGAAAAGTCACATTAAAATACAAGAGAAGTAACACAACTCAAATACAAGAGTAGTAAGACAAATCAAATACAAGAGAAGTAAGACAAATCAAATACAAGAGAAGTAAGACAAATCAAACACAAGAGAAGTAAGACAAATCAAATAAAAGAGAAGTAAGACAAATCAAACACGAGAGAAGTAACACAAATCAACACAAAAGAAGTAACACAAATCAAAAACAAGAGAAGTAACACAAATCAAACACAAGAGAAGTAACACAAATCAAACACAAGAGAAGTAAAAAAATCAAATACAAGAGAAGTAACACAACTCAAAAACTGACACGGAAGGCACCATGATCACCATGGTCCTTCCAGGGCCGGCTGCTGTTGCATCTATCTGCAGAAGCATCGCTTCTCGGCCTTGTGGCTATTTTAACCAACAACCCTCACCACACACGTGGTAAAATTATCTAGCAAGCCCATGCGGGCACTAAAAAAAAATCAAAAACAAGAGCAGTAACACAAATCAAATGAGATGCAAAAAAAACAGTAAAAAATATTTTGACAGTTCATAATATGCTCAGAATAATTAGTGTATAAGTATACAACCATACACGAAGCTCTGTAGTAAAGATGTGATACCGAGGGGACAGCATGCAGAAACATCTGTACGATATCGCCCAGCATGCTTCGAAACCAGTCCTGAATCATTGCAATGGCCCAAACCACAGAGGCAAATCTGATTTTCTGGTAACAACCATCAGACAATGTCACGAAGATGACGCAAGCCGTCTAGCGCTTGAGAACCGTTACATTCAGGACTATGGGACGCTGGAACCACACGGTTTGAACTCGCTATTCAGCTACACTTAACATTCTCCTTTTTCACAATCATAATCTCTCTTCACTATGTTATCATGTAGATAGATCCACCTATCACATATCACAAGTCTCTATTTAAACATTCTCTACCCTTCACAATACGCATTTCTGTACCTTTCTGAATGAGCACATTTTGAACGCAGCAACGGGCGCATTTCTGAACGAATACTGGAAAAGCTACATATTTTTTCAAGCTAAGTGCTCCATTTATTCATTTATTTATTTATTTAACAAAGGATTCATGTGAATCTATGCTTTATCTCCTCTCTCTAATTCGTCGTCCTGTATGTGTTTGTATGACTAAGGCTTACACCGAAACGCCACAACTGTGTACTCGTTAAGTAATAAAGCTGTTCCTACTTTTTTCCCTAGTTTATACATTCTACTCAAAAGATCTGAAGAAAAACATAATTTATTTTTCTTTCTTCTGTAGTCGCCCTCAAAAGGAAGTTTGTTGCGTTGTGTCCTGTCTGTCAGTTAGACTGAAGTATGTGCCTTTCGACACCGCACAGCCGACTTCGGGATTAAGTATTTTAAGGATCCCTTTACCCTCGCATTTCGATCCCTTTTCAATCAGCATAACTGATATCTGTTACCAGGGGCGCTAGGAGAGGGGGAGTGGTCATAAAATGGTCTTGATCAGCTAAACCTCAGGCAATCCTGACAGTTTTCTCGTTCAGTTAGAATCTGCAGATCACGAGAAGGATTTAGCATACTATTTTCACTTCTTCTTCTTCCTCTTCGTCTTCTTCTTCTTCCTCTTCCTCTTCTTCTTCTTCCTCTTCCTCCTCCTCCTCCTCTTCTTCTTCTTCTTCTTCTTCTTCTTCTTCTTCTTCTTCAGCTTTCCAAACCGTTGAGGCTCATTGGTACAGATAAGGTTCGACTCCATTCCTCTCTATTCATAATCTTCTTTCTCCATTTGGTGGCACCAATTTATTTTATTTCATCGTCTATGTTGTCTTTCCATCTCTTTCTTGGTCTACCCCTTGGTCTTGTTTCCCTCTTCTCTTGTGCATACATCATTTTCGTTTGTCTTTTCTCTTCCATCCTTTCTACATGCTCCAGCCAGCGTAGTCTGTTCAGTTTCGAGACATTTATAATTCGTTGGGATTTAAATAAGCTGTTCAGTTCAGTGTTCTTTCTAGCTCTCCATTCTCCACTGTTGGTGTCCTTTATCGGTCCAAAGACTGTACTCCACGTTTCTGATCCATACATGACGGCTGGTCTTATATAGTTTTCATTAAATGAAAAAAATATCTTTTAAAATATCCTAACGTGTCGGAAAAATCAATAATTCACTTTCTGGAAAGTTTATATTTAGCTAATGAAGATATGCTAACTTCACCACTATAAAAAAATGTGGAAGTTTCCAACGAGTTTTGAACTGGAACAAATTGGGCTTTGTTCCCAAAGCTAGAAGATAGAAAAGATGTATGAACTCAAACCTGGCTGACGTTTTTGACCTCAGAAGGGTGTGTAGAGGAGAAACTGAGCAAGTTAGAACTTCACTTAGAGCACTAGCGTTTACTGTGACAAGTGTAACAAGGATCTATCTATCTATCTATCTATCTATCTATCTATCTATCTATCTATCTATCTATCTATCTATCTATCTATCTATCTATCTATCTATCTATCTATCTATCTATCTATCTATCTATCTATCTATCTATCTGTCTGTCTGTCTGTCTGTCTGTCTGTCGCCTTATTTGTGGTCACTGTTTACGTATAACACTAAACATAGGCAGCGTTTAAAAACTGTCTTATTCCTAAACCCAGGCTTGATCTATACAAGAAAAGCTTTGCATACTCTGCGGTAGAGCTCTGGAACACCCTCTCCTACCATTTAAAATCCATTAGTAATAATTCATCCTTTAACTCAAATCTTTTTCTATACTTACTTGCTCGTAACTATATGCCTCCATAGAATAATCAGCACTCTCTTAACCCATGACTCAAGTCATCATTACATAGTTCGAAAAGTAACTTGTTACATATTGTTAGACATTACCAGTATTTAATGTTTATTAAAACATAAGTTGGAAGATCTGTACTGAAAGTGTATTTTTGTATATGGATATGTCTCTGTGTGTGGGCGTGTATGAGTGTATGAGTGCTATTTTATTAGGATACTTACTTCCCTTTTATTTTGAATGTAACAGTTTAATCTTACACTCGTTTGATATGTTTTTTTCCCTAATGTAATTTGTATACTTGTATTAAATCGAGTGTGTGGGAAGAATGAAAGATGGAGTGATGAAGGGCAGAATGTAAGACGGGTCTGCGTGGCCAATTTTTACCCTTTAAAAATAAAGATCATTCATTCATTCATTCATTCTGTCTGTCTGTCTATCTTATCTTCAGTGCGAAAAATTTTCAAAATGGAAATCGATGTGTCTAAGTGCCTCCATACACCTTTATCTCACAAGAACCTCACTGTAATTCACTTTTTTAACCTCTCCGTCTCACCTTTGGCTCTGACGAATCCTGTTTCAGCTCCTCTAGATATACATACCCTTCTAGAACAGTGAACTTTAATTTTTTTTTTTTCGGTGAGGGTGGGGAGACTTCGGGTGGGGATGATACAGATTAAAGAAAAAAGTTCTGTACACAACATTTATACCTACTTTATCAACGCCTGGATTATTACTGTTAAGTCAAGCAATCACACACTACTTAATTATTAAACGTATTTTAAAAAGAAACACATATGTCAGATCAAAACAAAAAAAAAAACAGCAGAGAGCTTATGCTTCCACTGGTGATTTCTTGGACTTGTTCGGGATCTACTTTAATTTTGCTGCTTAAAGTTTCATTTTGTGGCGAAATAATGCACACAATTTTATGAATTAATTAATTAATTCATTCATTTGCATGTCCCTTGCGGAACTTTGCCTCCCTAACAGCTCTCCTGTAGGCTTCTCGGCTGTAAGCAAGATGCCCTGATGATGATGCATCCATTTGCAGATTATCAACGATGCCTTGCAGCCATCTTCGCCTTGGTCTTCCACTCTTTTTTTTCCCATTATGTACCCTTCCAAGACGGTCTTCTCTAGATTATCATGACTTTTAATGTGTCCAAAATATTTAAGTTTTCTCTGTTTAATCCTCTTTACTAGCCAACCTTCTTCAATATTAAATTCTTGTAGTATGGATATATTTGTTCTTTTTTGTGTCTATGATATATGCAGACCTCTTCTGTGGCAATTTATGAGTACGTCAATATTTAGCCACCAACATTGACATCGAAGAAAAGTGTCCATGAGAAACTTTCTCCTTGCGAGTTTGAGAACCGATTTTCATTGCCGAAAGACCGTGTCCCATTTATTATGGGTTGGAGGAGGTTGAGGTATTTAATAAAGCAACAAGGGCTCAGTTAGAAGACAAGAAATGAAAGAAGAACGAGATTGTCCTTTCAACAGATTAGGAGACAAGAAATGCAATTAGGTCTTCTTAGTGACGCAGTGGTTAGAGCGGAGTTTCTCATGGGAAATGTCGGGGGTTCGAATACGTCCCAGTCACCCAGCTGTAGAAATGGTTACCTGACTTCTTCTGGGGTTAGGGAAGAAAAGGCAGTCAGCCGTGATACTGACCATATCACCCTCTAGTGTGCTGACAGGTCAAGGAAAATATGGCCACTAACACCATATCCCTATGTGCCTCCAAGGCATGACAGGGTTACTTTTACCTTACTTTTTTCCCCGAGAAGAGGAAAATTGGAACACACTGTAGCAGCTGGAAAAACTGAAGGAAGAAGAGACAGAAGAAGACAGAGAGAGAGGTTACTGGATGGGCTATCAGTGTGGCTAGGAAGAAAGTCACCGGCGGATCTCATAATAAAGTCTAAAGACAGGGAATTGTGGAAAGAGATGATCGTCTACGCCACGCGACACGGCACTTGAATTAATGAATAGCTGATCCTGGCAATCACATTTTATTAGTATCATTCACTGAGAGAATCACGCATCAGAATCATGAATGCCAACTGATTATATTCACTACCGCAACATATCAAACAGTTCAACGACATTTGGTTATTTTAATATTACGATGAATAAAATTTATGCAGACTTTGAAAACCACTGCCTGGGTGATAAGTTCCGACGATGAAACACTTGATGAAGTCTTGGAGAGCTCGACACTTGAAACTTAACAAAGCAAACATCAGAAGATAACTACTGATACAAAGTCTCTCAATGCGTGCATAAAAGACACGTTGTGTGCGTTGTCAAGAATTTTGATGTAATGAGTGGAGCCGAAGTTTCTGTAACATGACGATGATGGATGTTAGAAGTCTGGCACAGAAAATATCCCCTGGTCTATATTTTTACAAACAAAGAAACAGGTGTTATCGTTTGCCAATATAGACATCAACTTCATTCTGAAAGACTTGAACTCTTCTGTCTGTCATAAATCTGACCACGACCACATGTACCAGCCCACACTATCACATCCACAGATAATCTTCACGCCGTCTTTAAATTGTTCAAAACTTCTGTAGCGTTCTTCGTCCTAATTATAGACTTTATCTGTGGGATACCTCCCGGTTTTTTGTGACTGTCTGATATACTGCCTTATAGCAAAACAAATTTATTGGATGTAATTTTATGATATATTTTAAACTCTTGTAAGATCAGTTTATTAAAATTTATTTGCATTCCCAGAGAACGGCAATCTTTTCTTATATCATTAGGTTATTTTTTCATAAGTAGTATTTCCATAAGGTTATGTTGTTTCAGTATCTCCATAAGGTTATTTAATTAAATATACTATCTCCTAAGATTATTCTACTAAATTATTTCCAAAGATTACCTTGTTACAGATTTCCATAAGGTTATTTTACTATAGTATTTCCATAACATTATTTTTATTAATTATAGTATTTCCCTGAGGTAGTTTTATTACAGTAGTTCTATAAGGCTACTTATTTTAGTATTTCCATAAGGTTACTTATCTTAATATTTCCATAAGGCTGTTTTTAAATATTTCCTTAGGTTTACTTATTTTAGTATTTCCATAGGGTTACTTATCTTAATATTTCCATAAGGCTGTTTTTAAATATTTCCATAGGTTTACTTATTTTAGTATTTCCACAAGGTTGTTTATTATAGTTTTTCCATAAGGTTATTTAACTGTACTATTTTTATATAGTGACTTACTTCCTTCTGTGTTCAATAGACGGAAGCATTTTCGTTTTCTGACTCAGCGAAACGGACTCATAATGGTAGGTTAAACATTGTAAAATTAATAACCCATTATATAAAACATTATATACTTGTTTGTCATAATAATCATCTGAAGTTCAAATGATCACAGGTCAGTCTTTACCGATTTTGCTTGTCATTGAGTTGTCTTTCATTCTTGTTGCAAAGAATCTCTCTCTCTCTCTCTCTCTCTCTCTCTCTCTTTCATTCACTCTCTCTGGACCTTAAGTGCCCATGGCACATGGGGCTTCCACCAGGGTTTTCCACACATGCCTGTCCTTTGCCTTTTTTTCCGCTCTTGCCCAAGTGAGCTCTCTATTTCTCAGCATCCTCTCTTTTGTTCTTCTCCATGTCCTTTACTTCTGTTCCCCTATGGGGTTCATCTTAGTGCTGTTTTTGGTAGTGAGTTGTCCCAACCATCGTCAGCATCTTTCCTCAATAATTGCTGTCAAAGGCTTCAGTTACATTTTTACCAACAACATGTTATTTCTTATGGTGTTTGGCCAAAATATTTTTCTAATTCTTCGTAAACATTTAGTCTGGAAAGAATTCAACTTGTTTTCTATAGTTTTTATGTTGGCGATAGTACACATCCCTGTTTCACTCCTGTGTCCTAAAGCTGCTGGAGGTATGTTCTCCACAGATCATTTTGCACTGAAAACCCTCGTTACATTGATGACATTCAATATATTATGGGGGAAGCGATGCCCTCTTAGAATTTTCCACAGTGCATCTCTTTTGACACTGTCAAAGGTTTCTCAAAATCTATAAACACTGCATATGTTGTGCTATGCCACTCATATGCCTGTTCTAATATTTGTCCAAGTACAAAGATGTGGTCTATGCATGATCTTCCTTTCCGAAATCTTGCCTGCTCTTTCCGAAGTTTTCCCTCAAGTACTAGTACAATTCTGTTGATGATTATTCTGCTAAATACGTTACAGGTGAACGGCAGGAGGGCAATGCCTCTCCAGTTCCCGCAATCTCTGAGGTCACGCTTATTTGGTAGTTTTACTATAATCCCAGTTTTCAACTCCTTTGGGGCTTTTTCTAGACCCCAAATTTGTTATAGTATCCGGCAGAGATGCTGTGATGTTTTCGTTTCTTCTGGTTTCGACATATCAGCAGTCACTTCATCTTTACCTGGTACCTCGTCTAATTTTTGCTTCTTCATTGCCTCCTTTACTTCACTTATTGTTGTTGGTCCTGTATTGATGTTTAGTTCCGTTTTTGCTTCAGGTATGTCTATTGTTTGTGCTGCTTGTGTTCTGTTTAGTAGGATGTTAAAGTGTTCCCTCCATCTTTCAATTTCTTCTCTTCCTCCACTGACCAGTTGTCCCTTTTGTGTCCTTACTGCACTCTCACATCTTGTGCTGAAGTTACCTGTCATCTGCTTTGTGATTTTGTATATGGTTTTCATGTCATCTGCATATGCTGCTTTCTCTGCTGCTTCTGCTAAGTTGTCATATTGACGTTTATTCTGACGGCATGATTCCTTCACTTCTTTGTCTTTTTGTGCATAATTAATTAAAACTTGTTCTTTTAGCCTTTGTGATTTGGAGTAGTTTGTTTTTGGATTTCCGATCTTTGCTCTATCTTTTCCCATGTAGTCTTGCTTATCCATTCCTCTTTTCTCCGTTTCCGATATCCCAGCACATCTTTTGCTGTTTCCTGCAGTGTTTCACTGAACTCTAGTATAGACATTTCTGCTTCGTCTTGTTGGAAACTGAAGTGGTTCTTAAGTACTATTGAGAATTCATTCCTTTTTTGCTGGTCTTTCAGTTTTGCTGTATCAATAGTTGCAAAGAATGATATTTTAAATTAGTTAAAATAATCCTGTTTTCCTATCACTTTGTTAAACACATGAAGCCTGCTTTTTTGTAGTTGTCTGCTCTGTTTTCTGTGCATACTTTTCACTTACTTTGTTTCATGTTCACAGCATGTCTGTTTTAAGTTCCGTGGTCTGTTTCATGTCCACAGCTTGTCTGTTTCCAGTTCCATAGCTTGTTTCATGTCCACGGCATGTTTCCAGTTCCATAGTTTGTTTCATGTCTACGGCGTGTCTGTTTTCAGTTCCATAGCTTGTTTCATGTCCACGGCATGTCTGTTTTCAGTTCCATAGTTTGTTTCATGTCTACGGCATGTTTCCAGTTCCATAGTTTGTTTCATGTCTACGGCGTGTCTGTTTTCAGTTCCATATCTTGTTTCATGTCCACGGCATGTCTGTTTTCAGTTCCATAGCTTGTTTCATGTCCACGGCGTGTCTGTTTTCAGTTCCATAGCTTGTTTCATGCCCACGGCATGTCTGTTTTCAGTTCCTTGGTTTGTTCAATATTCACAATTTCTATAATCTGAATATTAATGAATACTAGAAACGTTACTTTGAACTGATTAAATTAAAGCTTGATTACTTGACTATGTTTATCACGTTCCTCTGTGTGATTCAAAGCAGTCGAAAAGTAGATCATAAGCAGTTTTATATCGACGAATCGTGTACTCACGACTTAAAGAAAAAATGAAAACATTCTGAATCTTAAATGAAGTGAATCATGAAAGTCGAATCTTTACCTATGTTCTGCAGGTAAACATACCAAAGAACAGAAGGACTCACTGCAAGAAATGTAAGAAACACACAGAGCATAAAGTTTCCCAGTACAAGAAAGCAAAAGAGAGGGTAATTGCTTTAGGTAACATTGTTTACTTACAAGTAACTGTAATAACAAACATTGACTACTTATAAGTAACTGTAATAACAAACTGACTACTTTTAAGGGAAAAAAAGGTAAAGGTAATCCTGTCATGCCTTAGAGGCATATAGGGATATGGTGTTAGTGCCCATATTTTCCTTGACCTGTCAAGCACACTAGAGGGTAATTTGGTCAGTATCACGCCTGGCCGCCTTTCCTTCCCTAACCCCAGAAGAAGTCAGGTAACCATTTCTACAGCTGGGTGACTGGGGTGCCTCCGGCCGGATTCGAACCCCCGACCTTCGCCATGAGAGACCAGTGCACTAACAACAAACATTGATTTCTTATAAGTAGCTGTCCTTACACTTGTATTTTCTTATAAAATTTTGCTTTGTCAGTTCCTACTCGTGTAACTTTCAGTAAAGTTGTACTCCCCCAAAATGTTTAAACTGAAACTTTCTCTTTCGTAGAGTTAAAACATTCAGCTGGGCGACTGGTGATTGTTGACATGACAACACTGATAAACAAAAGTCTAGACCCATAACTTTCTTCTCTTCAGAAGATTATGCAACTGAAAAAAAAACGTTGTTTCTCTGTCAAAAACTCCGAGATGGTAATGCCCGTATTTCCTTGCCCTACATGTAAACGGCAGTGAGAGGTGGTCAACATTGTGCCCAATCGTCCTACCTTCCCTGGTTTCTGAAAGGGCCAGGTATCTATTCCCACAGGTGGATGTCTGGGAAGCCTGGAGTGGGACTTGAATAGATTATCTCATCGTGACAAAAGAGCGCACTAACTGCTTTGCCACTCAGACACCTGGGTCGCTGTGGTACCTGACAAGAAAGAGTCTGCTGATAAACCAGACAATGTAGTTTTGCTGGAGGAGTATCATTTCGTGTTCTTGTGTATGCCCTGGGAGTTGATGAAGGCCTCCACAACTTGCTATTATTGGTAGTCATCATCATCATCATCATCATCATCATCATCATCATTCTGTAGAACGATAACGAGTTTGGCTCTAATCTAATCTGAACATAAACAAAGTCATTGTTATCTTCCTTTTGCGCAAATTATTCATTTTATTTTAAAATGTATTTATTACTCAGCTTTTGCTTTGTAGTGTTCCTTTCAACGTGAGCTTTGTGCTGTCACAACTCCTCATTCATTCATTACCTCCTACACAGGACATCATTGGCAGTCATGCGTGTCCATCTTGTTCACTTCTCAATGCGCGAACTAGGGCTTGTACTAAAGAGGGGTGGGGGACAATTCTTCCACACAAACTCAGTATATCACATCGGGCATATCAACAGCATGATAACAACACAACCACCCCCACAGAACCCGAACAAGACATGCTTCTAGCTGAAATCAGAGACGCTTTCAGAAAGGCCCGAATGAACAATGCTTCAAGATACAACTGAATACCCAAACGAACTTATCAAATGCTCGAACGAGGTTAGAATAGCTTGGCTTCACAGACTCTATAACTTGGCATGGGAAAAAAAAACAATACAAAAAACACAACAGAACTGGCAAAATGCTATTACTACTTCAAATGTGGAAGAAGAAAGGTAGTAAAAAGAGACTGCAACCAATATAGAGGTATCTCACTTGTAAGTCATACGGCAAAAATATTCTACAAGATCTTAGAGAACAGTCTGCGACCAGTGATTGAACCACAAATAGATGAAACTCAGATGGGACTTAGGAAAAATAGAAGTTGTAAAGATGCCATATTTTTCCTAAGACAGCTAATAGAAAAATCAGTTGAAGACAATCAGATACTGCACATAGCTTATGTAAGATCAAGAAATGGCATTCGATAGATAAACTCTTTTCCACACTTTTAGGAATATCCTCTTACATATTCATGTCACAAAAGGCTGCGTTTGATTTACTCATTTGTGATTTGATTCATTCCATTTGTGCACTTCCATCAACTGTTACTGTTGTTTCGAGATAATTGAATTTAATTCCTTGCGTCAATGTCTCCCTGTTTGGAAGGATGTTGGACTTTGAAATACGGTCGTGTCTACGCTATTTGATACTGTCATTATTTTTATCTCGCTGTTTATTTCTGTTGTTGTTCTCTAGCTCTGTTGTTGCTGTTTAGTTCTGTTGTTGTTCTCTGGCTCTGTTGTTGTTGTTGTTATTTAGTTCTGTTGCTCTCTAGCTCTATTGTTGCTGTTTAGTTCTGTTGTTGTTCTCTGGCTCTGTTGTTGTTGTTATTTAGTTCTGTTGCTCTCTAGCTCTGGTGTTGCTGTTTAGTTCTGTTGTTATTCTCTAGCTCTATTGTTGCTGTTTAGCTCTGTTATTGTTCTCTAGCTATGTTATTGGTGTTAGCATGTTGTTGTTCTCCAGCTCTGTTGTTTCTGTTTAGCTCTGTTGGTGTTCTCTAGCTCTGCTGTTGTTGTTTAACGCTGCTGTTGCTGTTTAGCTCTCTTGTTGCTGTTTCGCTCTGTTGTTGTTCTCTAGCTCTGTTATTGTTCTCTAGCTCTGTTGTTGTTCTATAGCTCTGTTGTTGTTCTATAGCTCTGTTGTTGCTTTTTAGCGCTGTTGTTTCTTTTTAGCTCTGTTGTTTCTTTTTAGCTCTGTTGTTGTGTTTACCTCTGTTGTTGCTCTCTAGCTCTGTTGTTGTACTTTAGCTCTATTATACTTGTCCAATACAGCTATCTCCGGATGAAACTTTTCAAGTACAAATACAGCAGAACTTTACTTTATCATTTAATTCAATAAAAAGTTTACTTAAAGAATCTATGAATTAAAATTGGTAAAAGCAACGTACGATACGGACCAACAAAACAGTTTGAAAACAACTTGCCGATTCATAACAAAACAGTTTGAAAACAACTTGCCGATTCATAGCATTCAATAGAAAGACTAGCGCCACAGGTAGCTGGATATCAGATGGCAATAACAATGTTTTTAAGGACTTGTATTCGTTTGTAGAAGTACGTATTCGATATGTGCGAGGTCACACATAGACTAGAACGTGCATTTTGTAGGTGAATGTTTTGATTTATAAAAAATATATCAAAGCCATGAGAATTATAATTGGTTATTGAGGTGTACAGTCGTTTAACAATACTGACAGTTAAAATATTTCAAATAACTGTTATTATAAACTACTTTCTCATTGTTTGTCCTTGTTTCTCCTTCTTTCTTTTTTGCGAAACACTGATTTCTTTCATGGATTTCCTTGGCCTTCTTTGTTATGTAGTGTTAGCGTAGCAGGTAGTTTTCTGTGTACTGTTATTTGTAACAGGTAGTTTTCTGTGTATTGTTATTTGTAGCAGGTAATTTTCTGTGTACTGTTATATGTAGAAGGTAGTTTTCTGTCTACTGTTACGCGTAGCAGGTAGTTTGATCCTTAGAGTGAGTTCGTTCTGAATTACTCGATATGGCCCTATGCATTGTCTGACCGTTTCCTACGAGATGTGATTTACTTTCTGGACCCATTTCTTTCTGAGTCGTCTTCGTTGTCTAGTTCTTCTTTGTCTAATTCTTCTTTGTCTAGTTCCTGACATTTTTAGACGATATGTTTGAGCTGGTGGATGACTAGGACGCATTCTCATCAGATGAGCAGAGTGGCTCATCCATCATCTTTCAATCTACTATGTTTATACGTCCTTCTGTTTTTATATAAGGTATTTTTAGTCAAATGAAGGCATGAAAAGTTTCATTGAGAACTCCGTAGGTAAAAAAAAAATAAGTTTAACATTTATTTCAGGCGAAAACAACCAAGAAAATTGTGTTGAGGCTGGAGTGTAGAGTGTGCGGAGTCAAGAAACAGTTACACATTAAACGTTGTAAACACTTAATGCTAGGGGGTGACCTCAAGAGAAAGGTAAGGACGGAACGGAGCAAAAATGTCACACGGAATACCTACAGCCTTTCACTAACATTGAAAATCGTACTGTATTGCGTATCTTACATCTTACATTTTAAATCCTTCCCGTGCCGTTAAACGTCACATAGAGCTCGCAAGGTAGTTCGCCAAGTTTTCCTGTTTTCGGCAAGCTTTTCAACCTCATCAAGGGATTTTATGCCTACTAATTTGGCCTCTCTTAACAATGTTCTCCTTAGAGTTTCATTTGGTCAACATGTTTTTTTTTGGTTTTTGGCCTGTTGTGTTCCACTTGGTACCTTGTTTTTGGAGTCTCTGATTGTTTCTTCTCATCATGTGACCGATTTAGTTATGGACAGGTATCTCGGCTTCAAGGTCTATCAATTCTTTTGGGTTTAGTCGATTAAATATTTCTTGGGAAGTGTTCAGCCCAACTTTGTTCTTGGTCTTTACTTGATGTTACTAGGGTGCCAGTTTTGCAAAGATTGGTCTTTCTTTAGATGTAATAGTACCTTTTAGGCCTATTTTGTATGATTTATAAAGTTTTGCTGTCTCCTGTTTTTGCTGCTTTCTCTGCTGTTTTCGCCATATTGTCTATGTAATATAATTTTATCTTTTCTAGCTGAGTTTTTTTGCTTTATTGTCTTCTTTGTATGTTGCTTTGGCCAAAACTTTTCCAAGGTCTGTCTTTACATTGAACGTAGCTAATTTGGCTGCTCGTCTTTCATGTATGTATTTCCATGTGTTTTCCGATATCCACGCTTTTCAATTTGTTTTTTCCAGTCCAGCACTTATTTGTGCTGCTGTGATTATGTCTGTGCTGTCAGTTTTCCATAATTGATCTATATCTATCTCCTCTACCTCATTGAGTGCTGCGAAATGATTGGTAAGTTCCAGATCGAAATTCATGTTAGTATTTTCTTCTTGTAGGCTGTGACTGTTTATCTTTTTGGGTATCGATTTCTTGTGTTGACTTTTCAGTTTTAGTGTGGTCACTATTGACATCTGCACTTTTATATGCTCTTTGATCTATCAGAGATGCTCTGAATTACTTTCTAATATAAGAATGGTCTATTTGGTTTCTAGTTCTATCATCTGGGGATTGCATATGGTAAATCATTATAAATTTTAAATGCTTGACTGCTCCGTTGCTTCTGCTGTACTATGTTCAACATTTAGCCCGATTTTTTCAATGCACAAATGTGACCAAGACCCAGTGCCGGAGGGGGGGGGTCTATACAACATATTTGATTTAATATTTTAACATAGACATATAATTCACTGTACACAATGTGAAAGTACATTTGGATGATGAACAGTAAAGTTTAGGTGTACTACAAGTTCACAATGTATGTTGCAAAATAAATAAATGAATAATACGTGTTTCGTCTTTGATGATCAGCGAAGAAGTATGTGGAGAAACAAGCACAGATAACTAATCGTGTTAGAGTGATGGCAGAGTACCGTGGAGAAACAAGCACAGATAACTAATCGTGTTAGAGTGATACCAGAGTACCGTGGAGAAACAAGCATAGATCGTGCTTGAGTGATGCCAGAGTACCGTGGAGAAACAAGCACATATAACTAATCATGTTAGAGTGATGCCAGAGTACCGTGGAGAAACAAGCACAGATAACTAATCGTGTTAGAGTGATGCCAGAGTACCGTGGGGAGAAACAAGCACAGATAACTAATCATGTTAGAGTGATGCCAGAGTACCGTGGAGAAACAAGCACAGATAACTAATCATGTTAGAGTGATGCCAGAGTACCGTGGAGAAACAAGCACAGATAACTAATCGTGTTAGAGTGATGCCAGAGTACCGTGGGGAGAAACAAGCACAGATAACTAATCGTGTTAGAGTGATGCCAGAGTACCGTGGGGAGAAACAAGCACAGATAACTAATCATGTTAGAGTGATGGCAGAATACCGTTGAGAGAAACAAGCATAGGTAACTAATCATGTTAGGGTGATGCCAGAGTACCGTGGAGAAACAACAGACCTGGTCAAGACCGTCGCCCTCCACTAGGTGGTCACAACCTGACATGTTCCTTCATCCCAGCTTCCCGAATCACCATGTTTGTGGAGATGCATGTTTCAGGGGTCAATTCTCTGTTTCAAACAAACCACCGTAATGTACCCCCAATCCCATTCATTATGCATGCATCAGTGCCATCTTGTCGCTTGCTGCAGAGAACAAGATAGCGTTTCCTCAAGGAGATCAAAGCAATTCAGGACAAGATGGAAAGAAAAATAATTAAAGCTAAATTTCAGTAGTTTCTAGTATTAACAGACATAGATTTATGAACGCAGACTGAACTGAAAAGAAAAGATGAAGATTTTACAACGTAATAGCAGGAAAGTAAAATAAGCAGGGAAAGGTAGGCGATCCTGAAAACATAGCTGGCGGTAGACAAGAGAAGATAACCAACTATACCACACAAGATGACAGCGAAGATAAGACAATGTAGAACATACAGCAACTCCACCAGTGTATGTATTTCTTTAACTTTTCTCTCGAATTAGTTCCATTTGTCTTGCCTGTTTGTCTCTTGATATATATATATACACACACAAAGGAAACAACGGATGAAATTATGTACCTAATTAGGTAACTGGTGCTTAAACAAAAATAACTTCACGAACTGACCAAGTGGCATGAAACTAAGGGAAGCAAACTAAGTGGGACACCAAAGACACCAAAGAAGAAGAGTATGACTGATCACCTCCTTCGGCAGGACACATGCATAAAATAGGAATAAGATAATACCAAAAAAAAAAATGTGGGATGTGGCTTTAGATGCTGAGATTGTAACAGTTATGGTAGTAACGTTTACGTGGAGTTGGGAGTTTGGTGCTTATATATGTGACTTATATATGTGACTATCAGACGTTTTCATCCCATATTTAAGTACAGTCGTACATGGTATCCCAAACTGTACACCTCCAAGTATGTCAACCCAGGTTCTAGCCCTTTCATCTGTGTCCCTATGAATTTTACCTAATATGAAGAAATTACGCACATTAACACAGCACATTTTCACAAACATAAGTAACATCCCGTAAACTACATAATGATCAAAGGAAGTAATAAACACTTTTAATCACACAAAAATCTACAAGAAAACATGTCACACAACAAACAACTAAGAACCACGAAAACTCTATGCGAAATCAAACCACATGACAAAACTAAATGTCACTATATGTGACTCCCATATTATTCATAAAAATCAAACCACATGACAAAACTAAATGCCACTATATGTGACTCTCATATTATTCATAAAAATCAAACCACATGACAAAACTAAATGCCACTATATGTGACTCTCATATTATTCATAAAAATCAAACCACATGACAAAACTAAATGCCACTATATGTGACTCTCATATTATTCATAAAAATCAAACCACATGACAAAACTAAATGCCACTATATGTGACTCCCATATTATTCATAAAAATCAAACCACATGACAAAACTAAATGCCACTATATGTGACTCCCATATTATTCATAAAAATCAAACCAAATGACAAAACTAAATGCCACTATATGTGACTCTCATATTATTCATAAAAATCAAACCACATGACAAAACTAAATGCCACTATATGTGACTCCGATATTATTCATAAAAATCAAACCACATGACAAAACTAAATGCCACTGTATGTGGCTCATATTAACCACACATCTACTTCAATTCTGGCCCTTCTTCACACAGAAGGACTCACTATGCTGTCTTGTGCAGTCGAACTAATGTTAAGTCATTCTGTTTTCTTCTCAAAACAATGCTACATCAACACCCGTGAGCTAGCATCAAATACATATTATACTCGCACTAACTCATGAAACATCATACTCGTATTCACTTTGAGCAGTGCTCATGACTGCACTTTATCATCACAAAATAATGACTCTCAAATAAAAATATAAGAAATAGGACAAATACGAATGGAATATTGTGACTTTACGAATGTATGAGAGATGAACACAGGCACACACGTATAAGTGTGCATAACTTCTATGAACATTCACTTGAATACTTCTGATTACATGATCAATGATTCAAACATAGACGAGCTCATTGAAAAATGACAAGTAGAGCAGGATCAACACAAATAAATGGTACAAATTACAAAGTCCAATGCACACGCAACACATAGCACGACAAATAGTAATGTCAATGCAAATGCAGTCAAATATCAAGTATGGCAATGAATCAATATTGATGGCTTTCATGATACACGTATCTTAACTACCTCTATATAACACTGAAAACATTTAACAGTTCACCACGAACTACGACTTCGTTACATAAATCAACGAGCAAAACTTCTTCTAACAACACTTGCATTTAAATTCACATAAACCAACATTAGACGTACGACAACATACACAACTTTGAGGATGGCGCAGGAGGAGATCATCGCAGGAAACGATACAACCAAATATGCGCTGATCCATAAGACAGTAACGATAACATGCTCCCTCACAATAATCCTGTCCGGGCCTCCCGATAAATAACGGACGAATGACTGGTCAACGGACGAATGACTGGTCAACTACACATTCAAACTGGAAAACGCAAAAGTCACTCACGTGACCCAAAATCACGAGGTGCTACTTTGACTTTTCCACTTGGCCGCTCCGAAAACGCCAAGGTCAGTAGCCTTCAGAGTGTCAGAGGAAAAGAACTATTGCCTTATAACACCTTTCATTATCCTAAAAAAAAAAAACTTGCATCTGTAAAAGACGTATGTTTAGGTTCCTGCTCAATTATCAATGGACTTGAGAACAAATGTTTTTGAGGCAAAGGCGATGTTGATATTGAAATCCGGGTGGGAAATGGACTACAATGGTTTGCTTGAATGCTGAAGTGGACTAAAGTAACGGGCTTCTTGCTGACTCCACCACCGAGGCATCTTTCTTCAGAAGTCAAAAGTCAATATTACCCCCCCCCCCCCCCCCCAACCTAGAGACAGCAGACTTTGTGAGCGAAACAATAGCTTAACTCTTCAGATCGTTTTAGAAGTACACCCTCCACCCTTCAGGAAAACGTGTGGACTCTTTAAACTTCTGACGCTGTGTGAGGCGTTTTAACTTCTGACGTTCGAAAGGACCTTTATATTTCTGATCCCTATGAGTCATGTAACCAATGTATATACATTGAGAGTGCCTTGCTATATCCGAGACGGTCCGTTTTCTGTTATTAGTAATTATTTTAAAATCCCCATTGTTCGGTTGCTGGTTCAGACCAAAATCCTCCAAAGATCAGATTTTTAAAAATATATACCTTTATACCCTGAGTTTAAAAAAGCGTGAGAATCCCTGATGTAGAGCACAGATAGATTAAGATATTTTGGTGCAGCTGGAATAGCAGATAGGCTTAATAATAATGACATAGCCGAGGCTTGTTTGTCGTATTATCTCTAGCATCTGAGGTTAATTAGAATCATCATTTATGTTTTGTGTGTCTGTCTCTTTCAGGGAGACGTCCTGACATTCTAAGAGTCGTTTCAAGATGGATATTCGCTGTTCCTTCTATTCTGGCTCGCACCGTATGCTGGCTTTGCGTTCTAATGTTGGTCTAATTACTAGTGTAGTGTTGTAATGTTGTAACGTTGTATATTTTTATAATAAACAACAAAACGTTAATGTTTCTTCATTGTGATACTGGTTTTCTGTTTGTTTGAGGTTTGACGCTGTTAGCGTATTATTATTATTATTATTATCATCATCATCATCATCATCATCATCATCATCATCGTTGTTGCTGTTGTTGTTGCTGCTGCTGTTGTTGTTCTCTCCTGTATCTGCTTGGAACATATTAGTGAGTTTCTGCCATAACATAGCTCTGTTTTTACTTGTCTTCCTGTTTCAAAAACAAACAAGAATTGTAGTTTTATACAGACATCCGAATGAATACTTGAATTTAAAGAACACAGTTTTATAAGATTAGACCTGGAAAAAATCGTAGACAAAGCACTTTAGTGAGACGTGAGAGAAAGAAAAATCACAAGAGAATTACCTGGGATTCGAACCACGGACTCTGGTAGGACGAGCAGCCGTCTAGCCACAAGAGAACAGCGTATTATCGACTTAACCAACTAGCACCCCTAAATAGTAGACAGTCTAGTAACTGTTCAGTAGACATGAGGGATCGTGACACCCGGAAAGAAACGAGGTCGTGACACAGAAATTCCGTATTATTTAACTTGTATACTGAAAATATACGGTTAGCGGGGTAGGGGTATCCCCTATCAAAGGAGAAGTAAGACGCCTCCTTACCTCCGTTAGTCTACGGGACACCCTTGGGCAAGGTGGAGTACCCGTATAGCCCCCCGATCAGGGTGACGTGAAGCCATGGGAGCAGGTGGTGGATGGAATGGGAGAGCAGCTGACAGATAATGTTGGTTATGGTCACCATTCTATGATGGTAGGCAGATGATCTCAATGTAGGGACAATGGCTACGATCACTGACTAGTACAGTCACTGCCCGGAAGGAAAGCAATGGTAAACTACCTTCTGGAAACATACCAAGAAACCCAAGCAGCAATCATGGAAGAGGAAGACCGAAACGAAGATGGCTGCAAGACATCGTTGATGATCTGGAAATGGATGCAGCAGCAGCAGGCCATCTTGCTCACAACCGAGAGGCCTACAGGAGTGCTGTTTGGGAGGCAAAGTTCCGCAAGGGACATGCAAAGGAATGAATGAATGAATGAACTGAAAATATAATGAGGAATGTTAGAGAAGATGTAGACAAAGAATATTACGATGCCATAACAGTTGGAGGTTATGAAATACCAGAGATTAGATATGCTGATGACACAGTATTGCTGTCCACAACGCAAGAAGGAATGGAAAAACTAATTATGTCAGTCCGCAAGAACAGCGAAGAGCAGAACCTCTATCTTAATGCAAAGAAAACTAAAGTGATGACAACTGACAAAACAAACAAGGCAACTGAAATATGTATCAATGAGGAAAAACTGGAAGAAGTGGAGAGTTTTGAATATCTTGGATCACTACTAACTAATAATGGAGATACAATGAGGGAAATTAAAAGGAGGACATCTATTGCTCTTCATAAAGTAAAACAAATAAAGAATCTGTGGAGAGGAGCAGACAGAACCACAAAAATAAGATTTTTAAGGGCATGCATCTTTCCCATCGCAACATATGCCTGTGAGACGTGGACACTTAACAAAACAGCTGAGAAACACATAAATGCCTTTGAATGTAAATGCTACAGAAGAGTTCTCCAAATATCGTGGACACAAAAAAGAACAAATATATCTATACTACAAGAGCTTAATATTGAAGAAGGCTGGCTAGTAAAGAGGATTAAAGAGAGAAAACTTAAATATTTTGGACACATTAAACGTCATGATAATTTAGAGAAGACCGTATTGGAAGGATACATAACGGGAAAAAGAAAAAGAGGAAGACCGAAACGAAGATGGCTGCAAGACATCGTTGACGATCTGGAAATGGATGCATCAGCAGCAGGCCATCTTGCTCACAACCGAGAGGCCTACAGGAGTGCTGTTTGGGAGGCAAAGTTTCGCAGGGGACATGCAAAGGAATGAATGAATGAGTTGGCTAAATCAATAGCACGCTGTTCTCTCGTGCCCAGACGGCTGCTCGTCCTACCAGAGTCCGTGGTTCGAATCCCAGGTAATTCTCTTGTGATTTTTCTTTCTCTCACGTCTCACTAAAGTGCTTTGTCTACGATTTTTTCCAGGTCTAATCCTACAAAACTGTGTTCTCTTACTTTACCATACGAAAACCTCTAGTTTCCTATTTATAAAAAAAATGAATACATGAAATTAGAATACTTTTAGGAAGAATGTGTAGCTCGGCATTACGAAAAATAGCTCTAATATATCAAATAAAAAAGCAACTCATCTACCTAGCAAATTAACGAAAGCTACATTGTAAAAGTGGATTACATGAAAAATTTCTACAGTTCTTAGTACAGTGACAAAGCTGATTCTGAATGCCAGTTTCCTTATCCTTCCGATACTTTGTGGCACAGCAGGCCAAAACGATCGAAAAATCCTTTCAAGAAGTGGTCTATAGACATCAAAGCATTCCTTCCTAACAATGCCAAGCTTAGATCAAGACCACATGAGTAGAACTTGGCCGGTGGACCAGAGACAGAAGTTATGGAGCTGTCACCAGAAACCGGAGAAGTGTGAGGACTTTGGCACAGTTCAATATTTATCGTAAAGAAGAAGATAACAAGGATAAAAGAAAGAAAGAAGAAAAGGAAGGCGAAACATAGTTGCTACAGCGTAACACGCCACATCGCTGTGTGGCACTGTATCACTAACTTCAGAGGAATATCATCATCATCAGGTGCCATGCGGACTGACTTTGTGCTTATCCGGAGTACACGATCCTTCATGCAGGCCATCAGTTCAGTTGGTGATCTCCTCTCACATCATCTCGTCAGACTGTCCAGTTTCATTTCTCTTGGTCTTCTCCTTGCTTTTCTTCCCTCTATTTTTCCTCTTGTTATAATATTTTCAATGCCCCCTCTTCTCATTGCATGTCCTATGAAAGTACATTGTCTCTTTCTTATCTTTTTGATAAAATTTTTTTGTCTCTCCAGCTTTTCTCATACATTCTTCATTAGTTATTTTAGCTGTCCAGAGGATTCACAAAATTCTTCTAATAAACCACGTTTCTGCTGCTTCCACTGATTTTTGTACAGACCTGCCTATTGTCCATGATTCACTTCCATATAACAAGATAGCTTCAATAAAGCATTTTAGGACACGTTTTCTAACATTCATTGATAAGGATGTGTTGCATAATATATTTATCATTCTCTGAAATGCAGTCTTTGCTTGGCCTATTCTGTTCCTAATTTCTGTTCTGCATTTCCCATCGGAAGTTATTACTGCTCCAAGGTATTTGAATTTCTACACCTGCTTTAGAATAGTTCCATTTAATTTTATACTGCATGCTGGTGGATTCTGTTTCTTAGATATAACCATAGAAGAATGCTAGCCCTTATTTGAGCTATTACAATTTTAAAAAATTTATTTAACATTCATACCATACGCTACCAACACTCAAAATAGACAACAAAATTTAAATTTAAAGTAAAGCTTGTCTGTAATGAACAAGACTCTCTCAAATGTACAAACTTAATATACCTACCTTCAGCTTGGGCGATAGCTACATTGTACCAGAAAAGATCTCATTCAAAAATTGTCCTAGTGCTGATATAATCCACAGTGACTTCCAATGTTTTACATTATCTGGCAAGATGGATACAAAAGCTCTGAGGTAAACCTCATTAGTTTGGAATTTTTGCCGCTACCTAAACTCATATTAGAATTTAGAGCTCATAAAATTCAGGCAAAAGCATGCACTTCGAAAAAAAAAAAACCAAGGTAACCCAGCATGTGTTTTAGGTTATGATGTAGTCTTCCATAACACGCTTTTTTCCACAAAGAAAAAAAAATGTAATGGCTCGTGGAGTTAAAAATTAATTAGGTCATTTACAATTATTTACACCCATTCATCCAAATCTGAAAATCAAAAGCAAATTACTTTATAGATGAGAAACTGAGAAAGATTCATTCTACATACTTGTATATGTATTCTTATCTACGCTTACTCACTTTCCTCAATTCTTGGTATTATACTTATTTACGCTTCCTCAGTTTTCTCAGTTCTTGGTATTATACTTATTTACACTTACTCAGTTTCCTCAGTTCTTGATATTATACTTATTTACGCTTCCTCAGTTTCCTCAGTTCTTGATATTATACTTATTTACGCTTCCTCAGTTTCCTCAGTTCTTGATATTATACTTATTTACACTTACTCAGTTTCCTCAGTTCTTGATATTATACTTATTTACGCTTCCTCAGTTTCCTCAGTTCTTGATATTATACTTATTTACGCTTCCTCAGTTTCCTCAGTTCTTGATATTATACTTATTTACGCTTCCTCAGTTTCCTCAGTTCTTGGTATTATACTTATTTACACTTACTCAGTTTCCTCAGTTCTTGATATTATACTTATTTACGCTTCCTCAGTTTCCTCAGTTCTTGATATTATACTTATTTACGCTTCCTCAGTTTCCTCAGTTCTTGATATTATACTTATTTACGGTTCCTCAGTTTCCTCAGTTCTTGATATTATACTTATTTACGGTTCCTCAGTTTCCTCAGTTCTTGGTATTATACTTATTTACGCTTCCTCAGTTTCCTCAGTTCTTGATAGTTTTTTAAAGTTCGCCCGCGTTATCCTGGCCCGGGAAAATGTAAGTACGTCGTGAGAATGGATCAGTCAGTATATATTTGGACATCGTCTTTGGCATGGATCGGTCTATGTTTGGATATCATCTTCGGCATGAATCATTCTATGTTTTGACATTGTATTGACCATGGATCAGTCAGTCTATATTCAGACATTGTCTACGTTCATATTCCTGGTGAACTGCTACAGTTTTTAATATTGCAATACAATCACAGTTTTCAATATAGCAACACAAACTGATTCTGAAAGTAATCCTGTCTTTTCCTCACTTAGCAGCGCAGCTCCGTAAGTGGTCACAAAGCCTTTCAAGATGTTCCATTTGCCACCAGACTGCACAGATATCGAGAAAGAGGATTTCAAATAGTTGGCATTAGCTGGGTCTCTTCACGTCACTTAAAATCGATATTATTGGATTGTTTTTGGATCGCTTGCTTCTAGTTCAAAGGAAAAGCATGAAATAAGGTTGGAATACATTAAAAGCAGTCTTCAGACCACAAAACAAGCGGGTTCATGAAGGACATCCAGTTGGCTCCGAGCACACAGTTACTTTCTCAATCCATGGTGGGGGGAACAACACAGAAGAAAAACAGGTGACAAACACCCGTGACGTTAGTTAACATCGAGAACTCTAATCCAGACTTTGGGCGTTGTTATTACAATGCTGTCACAAATGAGCTTGACGCCATCTTCGGAAATAACGTTTTCGTTATCGCCAAGAAGAAAGATAGTGGATTATTGTCAAATTACACGTAAATTACTGTTGTTTGTAAAGGAGCTAACGACGTCAACTTCTTCAACAATGTTCCTGTCTCATAATGTTACATCCTTTTAATTTATAAAAATTGTAATCAAACTACGCAATAGACATGAACGTTTACCACGAATTCTTCGCTAAACTCTGCACCATCTACCAACATAGCAGCATCAACAAACAACATTAAATCAATGTTTACTTGGGTTCATTCCCTGTTAATCCCGCAGATTGTGTACTTTACTCTGCATCCGGGTTTTTTTCTCTCTTAAAGTTAGTTATAGCATAGCTCCAGGCTGTCTGAAGTGGAAATTATCTCTCTCTCTCTCTCTCTGAACCTTAAGTGCCCAAGGCACATGGGGCTTCCGCAAGGGTTTTCCACAAATGCCTGTCCTTCGCCTCTTTTTCTGCTCTTGCCCAGGTGAGCCCTCTATTGCTCAACATCCTTTCTGTTGTTCTTCTCCATGTCTCTTTTGGTCTACCCTTACTTCTGTTCCCCTGTGGTGTCCATCTTAGTGCTACTTTTGGTAGTGAGTTGTCAGTCACTCGGAGCACATGTCCCAACCATCGCCAGCGTCTTTCCTCAATAATTGTTGTCAGTGGCTTCATCTGCATTTCTGCCAATAAGATGTTATTTCTTATGGTGTTTGGCCAAAATATTTTTCTAATTCTTCGTAAACATTTAGTCTGGAAAGAATTCAACTTGTTTTCTATGGTTTTGGTGATTTTCCTGCATTCACTTCCATAGAGTGGTACACTTAGAACATTACTCTTAAATATCCTGATTTTCATATTTATGCTTAGTTTTTTTTAAATTTCCATATAGTCTGCAGCATTGTAAAAGCCTGGTTTGCTCTAGTAAGTCTGCTGTTGATGTCCTCTGTGCTGTCTCCATTTTCTACTACTCTACTGTCAAGGTATACAAATTCGTTGACCTCCTCCACTAACTTGCTATCTACTCTGAATACATTTCTGATGTTCACATTTTGATTCATTAACTTTGTCTTTCCTACGTTGATCTTTAGTCCTATGTTGTTTGCATTCTGAGTTAGCTTGTTTATTTTATTTTGCATATCTTTGTGACTGCTTGATAATAGACAAATGTCGTCCGCAAAGTCAAGGTCCTCCAGCACTGTGTCAAGGGTCCATTGTAATCCTCTGCGTTTGTCTGATGTTGCCTCCTTCATTAACCAGTCTACTGCCAAGATAAATAATGTTGGTGATAGTACACATCCCTGTTTCACTCCTGTTTGTACCCTAAAGATGCTGGAGGTATGTTCTCCACAGATCACTTTGCACTGAAAACTTTCATATAGGGCTTTGATTACATTTACTATCTTATGGGGGAGGCCATGCCATCTTAGGATTTTCCACAGTGCATCTCTGTTGACACTGTCAAAGGCTTTCTCAAAATCTATGAATAATGCATATGTTGTGCTATGTCACTCATTTGCCTGTTCTAATATTTGTCTAAGTACAAATATGTGGTCTATGCATGATCTTCCTTTCCTAAATCCTGCCTGCTCTTTCCGAAGTTTTTCCTCAAGTGTTGGTACATTTCTGTTGATGATTATTCTGCAAAATACTTTACTGGTTAGTGGCAGTAGGGTAATGCCTCTCCAGTTCCCGCAATCTCTGAGGTCACCCTTCTTTGGTAGTTTTACTATAAGCCCAGTTTTCCACTCCTCTGGGGCTTTTTCTAGATCCCAGATTTGTTGTAATATCCGGCAAAGTTGTTTTGGTGTTTCTGTTTCTTCTGCTTTCAACATCTCAGCAGTCACTTCATCTTCACCTGGTGCCCTGTCTGATTTTAGCTTCTTTATCGCCTCCTTTACTTCACTTATTGTTATTGGTCCTGTATTGATGTTTAGTTCCGTTTTTGCTTCAGGTATGTCTATTGTTTGTGCTGATTGTGTTCTGTTTAGTAGGGTGTTAAAGTGTTCCCTCCATCTTTCAATTTTTTCTCTTTCTCCACTGACCAGTTGTCCATTTTGTGTCCTTACTGCACTTTCACATCTTGTGTTGAAGTTACCTGTCATGTGCTTTGTGATTTTATATATGGTTTTCATAACTTTGCATATGCTGCTTTCTCTGCTGCTTCTGCTAAGTTGTCATAGTATTGACGTTTATCTTGACGGCATGATTCCTTCATTTCTTTGTCTGGAAGGAAATTATACAGTGATCAAATTGTTTCAAATGTATCAAAACAGGTCATTCACCTTATATACATGTTGAAATAATGAGACCTCTAGTAGAAAAGCTTTGGAAATGGTCTGGTGGTTGGAGTTTTAGCATCAGTCTATATTTAGACACCGTCTGCGTATGTAGATTGTCTCATATTCATATTTGAACCACTATGCCATGCTAAATTGCCTGCTACTCCTATTGAAACCACCATGTCATGCTAAATTGCCTCCTATTCCTATTGAAACCACTATGTCATGCTAAATTGCCTCCTATTCCTATTGAAACTACTATGTCATGTTAAAGTGCCTCCTACTCCTATTGAAACTACTATGCAATGCTAAATTGCCTCCTATTCCTATTGAAACCATCATGCCATGCTAAATTGCCTGTTATTACTATTGAAACCATCATGCCATCATGCTAAATTGCCTCATATTACTATTGAACCCACTATGCCAAGCTAAATTGCCTCCTATTGCTATTGAAACCACTATGCCAAGCTAAATTGCCTCATATTACTATTGAAACCACTATGCCAAGCTAAATTGCCTCATATTACTATTGAAACCACTATGCCAAGCTAAATTGCCTCATATTGCTATTGAAACCACTATGCCAAGCTAAATTGCCTCCTATTGCTATTGAAAGCACTATGCCAAGCTAAATTGCCTCCTATTGCTATTGAAACCACTATGCCAAGCTATTCACAGAACAGAAATTATGTTGTGTGCGTTCATTTTTGGACACAGACATCATTATAACACAAACGAGTGCGATTTTTGGCAACACAGGATCACAAAAAAGTTCGGCCAAAACAAGTGTAGAAAGGAATTTGCTCTAATGACTAAAAAATATATATTCTCTTTTGATTGCCGGCCTCTTTCCCGGAGCCATTATTGGGAGCAAGATTGCAGGCCATCTAAGGAGATGCTGTGATTCTTTTTGTTTTTTTTTTAACTTCAATGAAAGCCTTCGCGGAAACCTAAGCAGTTGACCTTCTTTGAGATGTGGCATTTCCCGTTATTTTTTCCTTCCTTTTTCTCAAAGATAAGTAGTCTCTTATCTTTCCTTCACGTTCTTTGTTATCATCATCATCATCATCATCATCATCATCATCATCATCATCATCATCAAGCCATCATTTTCCTGTGAGAGAATTACAATATCATGTCAGGTCTGTCACTCCAACTTCTCTCTTTCAATCGTTTGTCGCTTTTCAAAAAAATTCCTCTTGTTAAAGACATATTTTCATCTAGTTCGAAATGTCTGTAGTATTCATGATTCCAGATGTTTAATCCATGATTCGGCATGTTTTAATCCCTGATTCAGATTATTTGGCTGACTCTCAATTTGACCAAAAATCTTCTGTTTCGATAACTTTATACCAGTTTGCCTGTAAGTGGATTCTTTAAAACGCCCTGTAATCGTTACAAATATATCAATACTACAAGAACTTAATATTGAAGAAGGTTGGCTAGTAAAGAGTATTAAACAGAGAAAAGTTAAGTATTATGGACACATTAAACGTCATGATAATCTAGAGAAGACCGTCTTGGAAGGGTACATAATGGGAAAAAAGAAAGAGAGGAAGATCAAGGCGAAGGTGGCTGCAAGACATCGTTGACGATCTGCAAATGGATGCAGAAGCGGCAGGCCATATTGCTCACAACCGAGAGGCCTACAAGGGTGCTGTTAAGGAAGCAAAGTTCCGCAAGGGACATGCAAATGAATGAATGAATGTAATTGTTAATAATGATTAATAACAATGATGATTTTTCTTCATTATTCTTCTTGAAAACAGCAACCATCTGTGTCAGAGAAAGTAAATGAATATTTCAATGGAATATCTAGCCACTATCACCTAACTTGCATATTTTCTGGCTGACAGCTCCAACTGTTTCTAGAAAGACTCGACGAATGAAATTGCCTGGCTTTGTTTTTAACGGAAAGTATGCAGTTGGTATTTAAGACTTTGAGGACACCGTGCGCACGTGCCTTTGTTATGTACAAAGAAGAGAGAAAAAACAGACACACATTTTGGGTACAATATTTGAAATTTGAAACGCGCGTGAGATTCAGCTAGTCCGGTCCCATACAACTATCGACTTTCCGCAGTTCTCGGATGACCGAAGGCTTGATTAGTTCGGAAAAAAAGATGGATGGACGAAATCGAGAACATTACGAAACATCAAATGGTAGAGCAAAATCAGACTAATCTCTGGAAAATGTTTTGATTGAGAGCCTCTAAAGATGTGTGCAAATTAATCCTGCAGGGTCGAGCTATGTTTTGATTGTTCTATATTAGAGGTGTTGTGATTGTTCTATATTAGAGGTGTTGTGATTGTTCTATATTAGAGGTGTTGTGATTGTTCTATATTAGAGGTGTTGTTCTATATTAGAGGTGTTGCGATTGTTCTATATTAGAGGTGTTGTGATTGTTCTATATTAGACATCATCTTGGGTATGGATCAGTATATGTTTAGACATCTTAGGCATGGATCATTCTATGTTTACCTTGGGTATGGATCAGTCTATGTTTAGACATCATATATATATATATATATATATATATATAATGATTGTTCTATATTAGAGCTGTTGTGATTGCTCTATATTCGACCTGTCGTGATTATTCTATATTAGAGCATGAACAGTCACCATCTCTTACCCAGGATCTATTTCTCGATTGGTTATGCATTCAGTCACTAACAGGCTCTTCGGTCACAAAATCTAACAACCGCTGTTTTCATCAATTCGCTTATCATCTTCTATATTTATCACCTCATCAATTCTACATCATCTTTTATCACCTCCTTGATGATATGTTTTTTAGTTGTTGGGTCTACTTCTTTATTTATTTGAATTTGCAGCTCGCATCTACTGCCACTGAAATAAATGTTTCTCTTCTCTAATCTTTCTACATTCAACTAGTTTTTAATTATCTCCCAAGCAAGTATGCCACACCAAGAGATTATCCTTTCAGAAAGTTTCATTTTCTCCGCTTCTAATTCTATATTCTGGATGATTACATTTCCAATATGGGCCTCTCTGGTGTAATTTAATTTCCATGTTTCTGCAACTTCACTATAAGAAGAGTTCTCCGCCAGCCTAATTTTTTCTAGTCAATTTTTGTAGGAGGTTATTGTTTGAGGGAGACAGTCTCATTCTCTGCTTCTGGACATTTAGTTTGACCTGTGAGTAGAAAAGATCGGATAACAAAGTTGCCCAAGATAGGGGCTGCCATTTATTTGCTCTGTCCACTCATATATTGTCGCCTCCAGGCCATGCAATTTTCTCAAATATTTCTCCCGCGTGCAGGAAAATTGCAGTTCTGCTTATGGGAGGCGTTAAGAAATAATGGAGAAGCCTTGATCTACGCGTGGATTCTAGAACATAGCAAGTGCTAGTCTCTGGATCTAAATGTGGATTATGGAACATGACAAGTACTAATCTCTGGATCTAAACATGGATTATGGAACATGACAACTGCTAGTCTGACAGAAGCGTATGAAAGAAAACTTATGACGCTGGATAACGGGTGAGACTAATAGTTGGATGTTAGTCTAGTCAACAGAAGTTTTATTATAGTCACTTATGAGGAAGTTTGATAATAAACAACAACAAGGACGCTGACCAGAGACAATAGTAATAATGTTTGATGACTGCCTGTTCTTAATATTAGCCGAAGACTGAAGAAGTTTATTGATAGGCAAGACATGGGCGTTTGTTGATGGGCAAGACATGGAAGTTTGTTGATAGGCAAGACATGGAGTTCTTATATTAGAAGACAAAGAAGACATAATGTTGATGATATTTTAACCAAAACTAAAGATTTTTTTTATGCTAGACATGACTGGGGAGTTTTGATGATAGATAAAATTAAGCAAGTTAGATGATAGGTAAAACAACGGAGTTTTAAAATAGACTGGGCGAAGAACATTAGATGATAAGCTAGACTAAGGGTTTTTAAAATTTTAGGCAAGACCAAAGAATGCTGAAGATAAGAAAAACGGTAAATGTATCTGAATATAAACTACAGATAAGCTTAACTGAAATGAGTAACACGTAAAAAAAACGAAGATAAGCTTACTAGTAATAATAGGTTAAAGAAGAAATCAGAGGAAATTAGTCCATCTGGTGACCACATGGTCAGATGGTTAAGAAAATTCTTCATCTCCATCTGCCACTAATCCAAGTCGACTCCGAAACTCGCGACATCTTCTCTGATCTACCCTTATTAGCGTATAAACAGCAACCAAATCTTAAGGACATCCTCGTCTACAGCCACCTGAAACTGAAACTCGCACATGCCGGCACCAGAAAATGTAACCGCCCTCGCTGTGTTACCCTCCCTGTAGTCTTGGAAACAAAAATGATCAACCTTTACCAAAACTATCATCACTCTCCATGAGGGATTCACATGCGAGTGCCGTAATATGCCATCATATGCACTTATATTGGTAAAACTGGTCTCAGATTAGGTGACCGCATGCAGAAACATCTGTACGATATCACACAGCATATTTCTAAACCAGCCCCTAATCATTTCAATGACCCAAACCACAGAGGCAAGTCTTATTTTATGGTAACGGCCATCAAACAATGTCACACCGATAACAGAAGCCGCCTAGCGCTTGAGAACCGGAACCGCTACATTCAGGAATATGGGACGCCGGAACGACATGGTTTGAACTCGCAACTCAATTACACCTAACAATCCCCTCTACTTCAAGCATATTCCTTCTACATCAAGTTCCACTTCTTTCTAACTTGCTACACGTATTTCAAAATTTCCTCACATCAGATTAGAACCCCTCTACTCCAGCTGCAATCACTTATTCCACCTTCTCCTGGTTAGGTTACCATTGTACCACTCTCTTTCTTTTCTGCTGTCCCCCTCCCCTTTACAACCCACCTACCACACATTGCAAGTCTCCATTTAAACATTCTCAACACGCCATCATGCGCATTTCTAGACACAGCCTCTTACAAGCCACAACTAAGTGCTCCATTCATTTTATTTATTCTGTTTTTTTTCCATTCCTACTTTTTATATAACATTCCTGTGAATTCATATTTTATCTTATTTCTTTATTTCTTAGTCCTGTGTGTTTTTGAGTGATTAAGGTTCACGCCGGAACGTCACAACTGTGTACTCGTTAATTAGTAAAGCTTTTCCTACTTTCTTCCTAGTTTATACATTTTGTAACATAACTAAATACAACTAATAGTGCGAACGAAGAAGAAGACAACTAATAGCACCTGCTGCTCATGATAGCTTGTATATATGAGTTCCCCTATAATAATGCACTCATCAACGTCATTAAAACGCTTACAACAAAAGATCATCAAAAGATATAACAAAATACAACTCAAAATACGTATTTTTAGCTTCGAAAATACAAAAGTACTTTAGATGTGGAAGAAAGGAAGAACAATAAAGAGAATAACTTGGAACTGAACCAGAGACTCTAAAGCCATCAACAACCACTCATTTGCGACAAGACAACTCGCTAGTCATTCTGGCGCCTTTGCTGTTACCCAAGCCTCATTGTTTCCCATACAGCAGGGCCAGGCCCGCCATAGGCCAGCACGAAGTTTCAAGACCCCTCGCGTAGGCGAAAATTTGAGCAAAATAGTGAACCCAATTAATTATTAAGTATATTCTATACTAACGCATCTATATTTTAAACATAAATAAAACAAACATAACACTATATTAACAACAAATACATTATACCGTAAATCATAAAAATAACTTTCAAAAATACTAATATTCTCTCTCTCTCTTTTCCTCTCTCTCTCTCTCTCTTTCCCTCTCTCTCTCTCTCTCTTCGTCCACATATAGATTGTACTCACGCTCCTTCGAATAAAAATGATGATGATGATGATTTAAGCACACTGCTGAAATGAGCGTATGACTGGATGATAGTAGGTGGGCAAGCAGTGTGCCACAGTAGCGACAGATTACTCCCATCTTTCTCACTATACATTAGAAGGATCATCAACGTCAGACCAGACAGCAAAAACGAGGATATGAGCCACAGCCACACACCCCCAGGACGGGCATGGGCGTGACTAAGCGAGAAGCTGCGAGACTTCACGTACCTTGAAAAATGGCGCGGATTCAGTACGCAAATAACTTTTATTTTACGTATTTTCCTTTCTTTCACCATCGGATTGCCAGTAGAGTAAACCTGAAACCACGTGTTTCGAGCCCGGGTATGGCGGGGACCTACTGTGTCCTGAAAGTTTGAGGAAAGACGGCAAGTTACTGACTTTGATTTAAGAGCAATTCTGGTTATTACAGGTGCTGGTGCGAATCCCCCGGGCAGCAAAAATAACTAATGAAGAATGTAGGAGAAGAGCTGGAGAGACAACAAATCTTGTCAAAAAAAGATAAGAGAGACAAAGTACTTTCATAGGACATGCAATGAGAAGAGGGGGCATTGAAAATATTATAACAACAGGAAAAAATATAAGGAAGAAGATCAAGAGGAAGACCAAGAGAAATGATACTGGACAGTCTGACGGGATGGTGTGAGAGGAGATCAGCAACTGAGCTGATGGCCTGCATGAAGGATCGTGTACTCTGGAGAAGCATAATAGCCAACACCGGTCGGCACGGCACCTGATGATGATGATGTTGATGATGATGCTGTTATCAAGGACTGCGAGCTAAAAGTTACTTAAAAACTACCAAATTTCCATGAAGCGTTCATGGCGGCGACAAAAACTACAGCCCTAATATACAAGAAAACGAACGGGCACATTCTTTAAGGCATAGAGATCATGAGGACATCACAGAGAGTAAGAAGAATTATACCATTATAGTACTTTATATGCATAAATATACCATTTAAAACAGATGTTTGTTTCGTTAATGAACGAAGCTGTTCCTACCTTTCTAAAAAATAAGTCTTAAATGCTCAATTCATCTTCAGACAAGCTCACACACATGGCAGGCATGACCTGCCAAAACCAAAACCTGTGTACAGAGAGCGGGATTCTATAATAACAGCTGGTCGTGATAGGTGAAATTATCTCTGTAAGTGCCTCCATTAATTATCTCTGTAAGTGCCTCCATTAATTATCTCTGTAAGTGCCTCCATTAATTATCTCTGTAAGTGTCTCCATTAATTATCTCTGTAAGTGCCTCCATTAATTATCTCTGTAAGTGCCTCCATTAATTATCTCTGTAAGTGCCTCCATTAATTATCTCTGTAAGTGCCTCCATTAATTATCTCTGTAAGTGCCTCCATTAATTATCTCTGTAAGTGCCTCCATTAATTATCTCTGTAAGTGCCTCCATTAATTATCTCTGTAAGTGCCTCCATTAATTATCTCTGTAAGTGCCTCCATACCAGTCTCCAGGAGCTTGTGTTTTGTGATATAATAATCTGGTGAGTTTATTTATTTATTTGTTTGTCGGGGAATACCTACATGTTTAGATGAGAGTAAGGGTATTCTTGTTTCACATTTACACTTCGAGGAGATCAAAGCGTCATGGGATAGCCAACATCTATCTATCTATCTATCTATCTATCTATCTATCTATCTATCTATCTATCTATCTATCTATCTATCTATCTATCTATCTATCTATCTATCTATCTATCTATCTATCTATCTATCTATCTATCTGTCTGTCTGTCTGTTTGTCCATCTGTCTGTCTGTCTGTCTGTATTTCTGTCTATCTTGTTCCTACCTACGCTTTTGTCTTTGTGTCTGCCTACCTGTTTGTCTGTTTGCCTTCCTACCTACATACCTGCCCATATGGTCTGCCTGCCTACCTACCTGTTTGTCTATTTGCCTTCATATCTACATACCTGTCTCTCTGTCTGCCAATGTATCTTACCTACTGTCTATGTCTGTCTATCTTATCTGTTTCTCTCTAAATTTCTTTCTCTTTCAGTGTTTCTACCTCTTGTTTCTTCTATCCGCGGCCGCCGCTCTTATCTTATCTTGTCGTTACATTGTCAGAGAAAAAAAATCAATTGCTCACTCACTTTCAATCTTCAGGTTGTATACGGTTCTTCTTATCACCTTCTTTAAAACATTTTCTTTCCATCGCAAGGGTTTCCAACTTCCAAAATATAATACTCCTTTCACTTTCAAACCATTGACAAATGGCGACAAAATTAGCTTCTATATTTAGATCTTGGGACCCACATAGGGGCAGATAACAAATAAAACAGGAAGTTTTAAAGACAGTATTGTTGTTAGAGATACTGGTATTGTCTGTGTTTGTTTTCTGTGTTCAGAGGAGGAGTGAGAAGGTGGAGTATTAATTTCATGGTTTGGATGTTTAGGAGATAAAATGGAAAATTAGTCCATTGCACCAGGTATAATTGGAGAGAGAAAGTGTGTGAGAGAGAGAAAGTGAGAGAGAGAGAGAGAGGGAGAGAGAGAGAAAGATAGAGAGAGAGAGGGAATAAGAAACAGAATAATCTGGGAGCTAAAAAACAGGCAGGAGGAGAGAGAGAAGGAATACGAAAAAAGAATAATATGGAAGTTATGAAACAAAGACAGGAGGAGAGAGAGAAGGAATAAGAAAAAGAATCATATGGAAGCTATGAAACAAAGACAGGTGAAGAGAGAGAGGAGAGAGAGAAGGAATAAGAAAAAGAATCATATGGAAGTTATGAAACAAAGACAGGAGGAGAGAGAGAAAGAATAAGAAAAAGAATCATATGGAAGCTGGGAAACAAAGGGGGGGGGGGGGGGAAGGAAAGAGAGAGAGTGACGCGCACACAGAGGGTTAAATTAAAAAGAAAAATGTAAAAAAAATCTTTCTGCACTCTCTCTCTCTCTCTCTTTCTCTCTCTCTCTCAGTCTTAAGTGCCCAAGACATACGGGGCTTCCGCAGAGGTTTTCTACAAAGGCCATAGAATTGCTTTTTTCCCACTCTTGCCAAGGTGAGCCCTCTGTTGCTCAACATCCTCTCTGTTGTTCTTCTCCATGTCTCCTTTTATCTACCCTTACTTCTGTTCCCCTGTGGTGTCCATCTTAGTGCTATTTCTGGAAGTGAGTCGTCAATCATCTGGAGTACATGTCCCAAGTCTCAACCATCGCCAGCGTCTTTCCTAAATAATTGCTATCAGTGGCTTCATCTGGATTTCTCCCAATAAGATGTTATTTCTTAAGGTATTTGGCCAAATATTCCTCTAATTCTTTGTAAACATTTAGTCTGGAAAGAATTCAAATTGTTTTCTGTAGATTTAGTGATTTTCCAGCATTCACTTCCATAGATTAGTAAACTTAGGACATTACCATTAAATATCCTGATTTTCATCTTCATGCTTAGTGTTTTAGATTTCTATATAGTCTGCAACATTGCAAAAGCCTGGTTTGCTCTAGTAAGTCTGCTGTTGAAGTCCTCTGTGCTGTCTCCATCTTCTACTACTCTACTGTCAAGATATACAAATTCATTGACCTTCTCAACTAGCTTATCATCTATTCTCAGTACATTTCTGTTGTTTACATTTTGCTTCATTAACCTTGTCTTTCCTACGTTGATCTTTAATCCTATTTTGTTAGCATTCTGAGTTAGCTTGTTTATTTTACCTTGCCTATCTTTGTACTTGCCATATAGACTTGTCTTCGGCAAAATCAAGGTCCTCCAGCACTGTGTCAAGGGTCCACTGTAATCCTCTGCGTTTATCTGATGTTGACTCCTTCATTAACTAGTCCACTACTAAGGTAAATAATGGTAGTTATAACACACATCCCTGCTTCACTCCTGTTTCTTTCAGTATAACAGCACAGTGAAGGCACTGTCATAAAATAACTGGAGGTATAGGGCGGATTGAAGGTGGGAATTAGTTTGAGAGTCATAATAAAAATGTGATTTACGAGGAGAAAATCACAGTAAATTTGAATTTAATTGTAACCACTCAGTCTAGGTGCATTGCTACACCTGAAGCAAAAGTAAAGGTCAAATATGAATAGAGAGGATGCAGTGCGTATATAAAATTAGCCCTCAAAAACCAACGCAATGTGGCTGATTTTCGTGGAATCAGTCACTAGAGAAGCTGTTTCGCAAGTTCTACCAAGTTTCACTCCAAAACCTTTCATATCTGACGAAAAGAAACACATTTTTAAAAAAACCGTAGTTCAAGTCAATACCTTCTGTTCATGTTTCGTTCAAAATGTAAAGCGAGAATTCAAGAATAAATGAATGGAGGATAATTTCTTGTTGCTACGACGGTGACTGGTAAAGGGATAAAGTGGAATGCATTGAAGCGTTATATCTAGAAACATCAGATGCAAGCGTGTGGCTGACCATTAGCTGACATTTGTCCGGAAATATAATCATCAAGGAAAGAGTATCAGCCATGCTGGCCCTAAATCTTCACATAATGTGATACAATTTTCCTCGCTTGCTTGAAATTTCAGGGTTTTCTGTTTCGTTTAAAAACTGGAAATAAGGACTTCAGTATTGTCGTTGTGATTGTTCAGAAAAAGTAGTTTAATATCATAGCTTTCTTCCTACCATTATCCCCTGAGAAAAGCAGGCAGCGGCACAAGAGCCTGAACAGAGAGGCGGAGATAGAGCCTTTCTTTGTGGTGTCCAAGGCTGGTGATAAGGCTGCTGTAGCAACAGGCTGGGGTGATACAGTCTCAGTTCAAAGTAATGTTCTTGGGAAATAGTTTAAGGCAGTTCAGTTTGTTATCATCATCATCATCATCATCATCATCATCATCATCATCATCATCATCATCATCATCCAGAATATCACATTTTATTTATTGCAAGAACACGCAGTTACTAAAGCAAACGAAACAACCTTTCAAGTTAACCTCAAGCATTTATACTTCTCTACTGGATTCCGCGAGATCACATGTGGATTCATAATTCTTTCCTTATTTCACTGAATCCAGATGGATATTCCTGCTTATTATGTCTGAATTTGGTAAAATACTGCAGCAGGAGTTCTAACCCGTCTAGTTGAAAGAAGAATCCATGCTTGAGTACAATGTTCTATATCTTTGTACTGGCGTGCGATCTTGTTGACACATTGACTTCTATTCAGGTTGTTTAAAGAACTATGCAGAGTTCCCCTTCATCATGGAGGTTTCCCTTCTTTGTTTTTTTTTTTTTTGGGTTTCTTTTCTGTCTTTCCCACGTGACTGATTCAAAAGCAAATATAAAGTAAGGACACCAATTCTGATCAATAAAGTCGTGATACTGTGAATGGGAGGACAATATAGACAGGGAAAGGGAGACTACTAAAAGAAATAATCAAATTTAGAGAAAGTATACCTCAAAAATAAATGGTAACCATGTGAAACATTAGGGGAAAGACTCCACCCAACATTATGGGGGTCAGACATAAATGCGAAAGATAAACAGAAGTGGGTTTTTTTTTTGCATTATGAAATATGGAGAGAAAAACTTTACATGCAGGGAAAGCTTGTAACAGTACAGCTATAAAGCTTTTATCTGGAGCAACCATACAGATTGTAGCAGTAACAGACATAAAGATTGTAACATGAACAGGTATAAAGTTGTAATGGGAATAGATATAAAGCTTGTAACAAGAAGAGATATAAAGCTGATACTGGAACCAAGTTTAAAACTTATTACAGGAACAGACATAATGTTTGTCATTGGAGCAGATATACATCTCGTAACCAGAACATACTTATAATGAGAACAGATATAAAGATTGTAACAGAAAGGAACACAAAGCTGTAACTGACATAGATATAAAGCTTGTAACAGAATCTATACAGAGCTTATAACAGAAACAGACATAAGTTTTTGTAACAGCCATATGCACGAAATATATACAATCTGTATACAAGCATTAAAACTGATTAAGCATTTACAATATAAAATATAAATAAACCAGCTTTAACAAACTTTGCTCTATTTTCACTACATCCGATAAACTTCATCATCCTAATAAAGTACAGCCCTTTCCCATTTGCCAGAAAACAGTTTCGCCCTCTGCTCCTGTCTCGCGCTTTCGTCACGTTGTTATTCATGGCTGTCTCTTTCGTGTACGAGAAAATAACGGCGGGACTCTGAGAAAGAAGTATTCCTCTAGCTTAGACAAGGACCATCAGCCAGAACTGAAATTCGTTACGTCTTCCTCTAGTAGGTGGACGATCATGTCCGTCACTATATCAGGCATACAATAACCCAGATTCTTCTCATTGTTCTAGTGATTTATGTCCAGTGTCTCGATGTCGCAGGAATCAAATTTGAAAATATAGATCGTTGAGACTTGTATGCACTTAAGCAAACACAGAAGTTTGCCCGAGAGAGAGAGAGAGAGAGAGAGAGAGAGACAGACAGACAGACAGACAGACAGACAGACAGACAGACAGACAGACAGACAGACAGACAGAGATGATAGGTTAAGATGTCAAACAGCAAGAAAGCAGTGGGATTACAGTGGACCCTTGACACAGTGCTGGAGGACCTTGTCTTTGCCGAAGACATTTGTCTACTATAGAGCAGGTATAAAGATATGTAAGATAAAATAAATAAGCTAACTCAGAATGTTAACAAAATAGGATTTAAAGACCAACGTAGGAAAGAAAGCCCAGTTACCTATACAATGGTAAAAACAACTGGATTAAAAAAAAGACTTAAGACCTGTGTTAGAATGATGTTCAGTACAGCCTGTAATAGCTTTGTCTTCTTTTTTATTTTATTTTCTACAACATGATGGACTTTCCAAGATTATTTTTTATAATTAAATTGTTCCATCTAGTCTACCGGGACGCCTGTAGAGAAACTCTCAAATTGTTCCATCTAACATACAGAGACGCCTGTAGAGAACTCTCAAATTGTTCCATCTAGTCTACAGAGACGCCTGTAGAGAACTCTCAAATTGTTCCATCTAATCTACAGAGACGCCTGTAGAGAACTCTCAAATTGTTCCATCTAATCTACAGAGGGGCCGGCTAGCGTAGTGGTTAGAGCACTCGTCTAGCAACCAAATGGTCGAGGGTTCGAATCCCCAGCTGAGCGGGATTCCTTTTCCGACCAATACGGCCCTGAGGTCGACCCAGCCTCGTAAAATGGGTACCAGAGAAAATCTGGGAAGTAAAGGCAGCGAGGAAAGGAACTGGTCACCCTACCTCATACGCTGATGACCCAGCATAATGAGGTCTCTAACGCTTCACCCCCTACGGCATTTGAAATGCTATGGGACTATCTTTACTTTTTTTTTAATCTACAGAGACGCCTGTAGAGAACTTTCAAATTGTTCCATCTAGTCTACAGAGACGCCTGTAGAGAACTCTAAAGTTGTTCTATCTAATCTACAGAGACGCCTGTAGAGAACTTTCAAATTGTTCCATCTAGTCTACAGAGACGCCTGTAGAGAACTTTCAAATTGTTCCATCTAGTCTACAGAGACGCCTGTAGAGAACTCTCAAACTGTTCCATCGTCAGAAAGATGACTTCTTCCATCTCCTGCACCTGCGTTTGCCAGTTCATAGCATCTGACCAGGCCTTAGAATGGAACACGATTTTACTAGAAATGTGTATCTTCAGTAGAAAGCAGAAAAGATCGCAGTTTAAGCTTAACCCAGAAACAGTTCTCTTCTTTATTTCTGCTTTCCTTTCTCTTAAAAAACACCACGGTGTTGACCTGACCTATAGAGATGGGAAGAGATGACCTGACCTATACAGCTGGGAAGGGGTGACCTGACCTATACAGCTGGGAAGAGATGACCTGACCTATACAGCTGGGAAGAGATGACCTGACCTATACAGCTGGGAAGAGATGACCTGACCTATACAGCTGGGAAGAGATGACCTGACCTATACAGCTTGGAAGAGATGACCTGACCTATACAGCTTGGAAGAGATGACCTGACCTATACAGCTGGGAAGAGATCCCTGATACTGGCAACCAGTACAACACAAGCTTCGCTTCTTTTTTTTTTTTTGGGAGGAGGGGGAGATCTTTAAAAAAAAATTCTTTGTTCTCCTAAGAGGAAGTCTATGAGCGATAACAACACGATGAACTTCGGAATAAATGAGTAAAAGTTCTTGGATTAAGCTAGAGTCTGAAGCAAGTCATGGTCCACTCGAACGGAGCACTAGAGAAAGTGAGTTTCTAAAGATAACGTGGACAAGGTATTGAGCCAAAGGAAAACAAAATACAAGTGTCGGGAAACAAAAATAGCTCAGACTGGTATTCATCATTTCACGTGACCTATAGTCTTCCTGTCCGCTATTTTTTTTTCAATTGGCATCAGGGGAAATAACAAGTAAATAAAATAGGCTTAAAGAGCGAAAGTGAATAATAGTTGAAGTCTAGTAACAACCGTTAAACAACGTCACTCTGATGACATAAGTAGCCTGGCGCTTGAGAACAGCTGCATTCAGGAGCATGGGAAGCTGGAACCACATGGTTTGAACTCGAAATTCAACTACACTTAACATTCCCTTTCTCCTCAATCATATTCCCTCTCTTCTAAGTTCTATTCTCTCCTCTCCTGTAACTTACAGTCCAGAGCCCCCTCACTGCATTAGATTAGAAATCATGTACCCCAACCACATTAATGTATTCCGCCTAACATTTTCTCGTCTTGATTAATATTGTATCCCTCTCCTTCTCCCCTCCCCTCTCTGTCTCTCTATCCTTTTCGCTTTCCTCAGCCCCTTTTTACTATCAACCTATCACACATCCTAAGTCTTCATTTAAACACTCACAATACTCTTCCACACGCACTGCTTACTTTTACAAGTAACAGGTAAGTGCTCCCTTTTCAGATGCTTTTTGTAACTTTTTTTCATCCCTATTTCGCGCACAACATTCACGTGAGTTTATATTTTATCTTCTTTCCCTGTTTCTTCCTCCTTTATGCTTTTGTATCATTTAGGTGTAAATCTGAACGTCACAACTGTGTGCTCCTTAATTAATAAAGATATTCCTATTTTTATTGTAAATAGTTATAATAATGTGTTTTTCTTAGAGTTTTAGCTGAATACTTCGAGATTTTGTCAGATTCTGACAGAAGATTCCAGAACTATAGTAAATCCTCGATTTACCGGACTGACAGAGAGGAATGGTTGCCCCTTAATGTGGGGGGGGGGGGGGGGGAAGGGAGGCCGCAGATTTAGTACCATTGTTAATTTTATTTTTAGTTTTGGAAAGGTTTCATACAATATACAGTGCAGTACAACATACAATTATTACATTCTAATAAGGAATGTATAATATTTTACTAATCTTTATTGACGATGAAGTTTAAGATTATTTTGCCGTGACCATCGTGGTAGTGGTACAGTAGTACAGTGGTACAGTAGTACAGTGGACCAGCAGTCTCTAGTCAGTATGAAAAGGTAAAGATGAAGGGGAATCATCAGCTTCAGATTGTTCTACTGAGACGCCTTGTTCTAATCCCTCACTTAGCTCTTTTCTTGCCACATTCAAGTTCACACTTTTTTTTAAAAACTCCTTTAATATCTGAGGCTATTCTGAATTTTAAGAATTTCGAAATTATTCGAAAAATAAAGCTACAATTCAGAAATCACAGAAACATTCTGTGTACAGCGTGATCGTAAGATAGCCCAAGGCAGATGGGGATTGAAATAACGCGAGGCTACCCCCCACGCTAACCCAAAACTATTGCGATATGATGAATTGTGTACGGCGCTACATTAATTTCTAAATCCGTTACATCGGCGTCCGTTAAATCGAGGGTTTACTGTATTGCTTGATAAGCGTTGTGAAGGACTTTTGAGAGAAACGTGAAAAGAGAGCAATGAAGAATTACATGGCAAAGACTTAATGGAAGTCCAGATGGACAGCTAGCACCACATCCAAAGTACGATGCAAGGACATGGCTGCAGACCGTGAGAGGTGGAGAAAATTTATTTCAAAGAGTACCTGATGTTGCATGCTTTGTAGATGAGAGACCACAGCTACATGTATGATGAATGTCAGACTTAATTCACGACGTGAGTATGCATGGGTACATATTTGTAGAAATTTGCGTGTATGTGAGTGTATGTCGAGAGAGGCATAGATAACACAAGTAATGAAAGTGTAACGGGATAAACCAAAAAAAAAATGTGTTAACATACATGATGCGACAACATGATTGAAATCAGGATTTGACAGGTGCCTTGACCTGGTAACCAAAGCTGACCCAGATTCTGCTTCATCCCAGTACCTTGTAGTACAACAACATGACCACGAGGTAGAGCTGAACACGCTTTTATTCAAGAGTGGTGGAGGGTGTTAAAAAGTCACTTTTTATATTTCTATTTCTGAATCTGACACAGCTATCATAGCTCTTTCTTAGCCTTGTTTGATCCCTGTTTCAGAATCTAAAACATTATATCAGCTGCTGAGAACTAGAAGACGCAGCTACCATAGCTCTTTCTTAACCTGGCTTTATCCCTGTTTCAGAATCTAAAACATTATATCAGCTGCTGAGAACTAGAAGATTCAGCTACCATAGCTCTTTCTTAACCTGGCTTTATCCCTGTTTCAGAATCTAAAACATTATATCAGCTGCTGAGAACTAGAAGACGCAGCTACCATAGCTCTTTCTTAACCTGGCTTTATCCCTGTTTCAGAATCTAAAACATTATATCAGCTGCTGAGAACTAGAAGATTCAGCTACCATAGCTCTTTCTTAACCTGGCTTTATCCCTGTTTCAGAATCTAAAACAATATATCAGCTGCTGAGAACTAGAAGATTCAGCTACAGCGAATCCATCGACCAATCAAAGTCCAGTAAGCAACACGACAGCTTTTTTTTCCAATAGTTTCTTACAAAATGGTTTTTCTAAGTCTCCACTGGACATCTTTCCTTCCACTTTCTTCGGTAAATACCGGACTTCACGAACACACCAAAACAGAAGGCTGACGCCATTATGTTGAAGCTTTTATTTTGCTACATCACCGGAAATGATAAGAAAATCTGTTCTGGCACCCTATGAAAATATTGTGATCACGTAGATAAACACTGCGAAGGTTTTTGTACTCATTTTATATCTTTATCGGAGACAGCCTAGTGTAGTAGTCTATGGAAAAATTCACTGTTTGCAATGTCATTTCCATGCACATACCTGTCTAGTTCATTTCTCTGTCCAATCGTCTTGTTTTTAGAAACTCCAGTTTGAATAGGAACGGAGTAAAGTCCTGTCCTTAATTAAAAAAGATTAGAAATAGTTAAAAATCTCTTTGATTCACTTCTATTTGGAACTTCCCGGAAAGCAACAAATGGAAGTAAAGACGGAGTAGAAAATAAAGCAGTGTGCCAAATACTGTAAGACTGGCGATCGGCGGAGTTGTTTACTTAAACTGGCTAGACTTTGTCAGTATCACAAATCTATTACTATGCTCTGTTTACAGGACAAAAGACAAGCAGACGATTCAATTTCTGAATTCAATAGCGCCAATATCGGTTTTTTGTTTGTGTGTGTGTTTTTTTTCTAGATGCGCATTCATCTTGACCGCCAGACAGCTTGTTTCTAGAATTCTCCTTCGGTAGCTTTATGTTTCTCTTGTGATTAGTAGGCTAATCCTTTTGTACTGCTCAATTTAAGAAGCTTTTATACATTGTTCACGGGCTGAGCAAGGAAAGGGTAAGGTTTATAATGGTGTAGATGGTTCACAGGGGCACTTTTATCCTAAATACGGTTTATTGCTGCGAACAAATCTTGATGTCTGGCTTGTCTAGAGTGTGTTGCTTTTGCTGCTGTTAGAAAACAAAAATAGTTGTGTGTTCGTTTCTTTTCTTAAATCTTATAGCAGTCCGTAATTTGAAAAGAGATCTTGATAGTTTAGGAGATGAAATGATAATTTTGCCGGAGTTTTAGCAAGATTCACAAACTGATTAAGAAAGAGAAGTGTTTCAGCAAGTTGCAGCCATTTCTAAAAGTGAAGATTTGTTGTGGAGGAGTTCAGTTTATTTAGAGCTAAATTGAGACTATTTTCTTGCGTAGTCCAATTTATTTACAGCTAAACGTTGTCCATTATCTTGTTTAGTCCAGTAAATTTAGAGCTAAATTTTGTCTTTTTTCCTCGGAAGTTCAATATATTTATAGCTAAACGTTGCCTATTATCTTGTTTAGTCCTGATGTGCCCATTTTTTCTCTATTTTTTAGAGAAAGAGATGTTGTAATTAATTTTATTTAGCCACTTTTGTCTGTGCAATTTTGTGTATTATGGTTGCTATGTAAAATTTGTTTAAACAATAATTCCCGCCGTACACTAATAATTAACTGCGAAGGAATATTTTTCCTGCATGTAAACAATAAAACCTGACCTGGATAGGAATCAGATGTATGTGGAAACCTACAAAGATCGCTAAATGTGTTTAGTTTGAAATGTCCATAGTAAAGAATAGATTACTGACTTTTAAAATGAACCTATTCATAACAAGTCAAGTGGTTCGGCCACTTAATGAGAATGACACACTTACAGCCAACTGCAAGAGCCTTCAACCAAAGAACTACACTACAGGACACATCAAGAGGAAGAGCCAGAAAGAGATAGATAGATGGTATCAGAGAGACACTCACTAATTATGGCATGACCGTCGCCAAAGTCACCCATTTGGCCCAAAGAAAGCCAATTCATCTCCCCTCGATACTTCGCTGTACAAGAGGAAGGATAAAGTAAGGTAAGCGTTTATAAACTAACACTGGCTTAAAGGAGACTGAAATGGAAGACAAAAATGTAGGTTCAGAGAAAAAAGAAAATGGTAGAAGAGAGATTATAAAGGAGAGTGTATGAAGCAAAAAAAAAAAAAGAATGTATAAAACAGAAACAAAAGCTTACGCTATAAATTAAAATGATGGTAGGAAAAAAGATAAGAGAAGAATAGTCATCATCATCATCAGGTGCCGTGCCGACTGGCGTTGGCTATTATGCTTTTCCAGAGTACACGATCCTTCGTGCAGGCCGTCAGCTCAGTTGGTGATATCCTCTCACACCATCCCGTCAGACTGTCCAGTATCATTTCTTTTGCTCTTCCTCTTGATCTTCTTCCTTCTATTTTTCCTGTTGTTATAATATTTTCAATGCCCCCCCCCCCTCTTCTCATTGCATGTCCTATGAAAGTACATTGTCTCTCTCTTATCTTTTTGACAAGTTTTTTTTTGTCTCTCCAGCTCTTTTCATACATTATTCATTAGTTATTTTTGCTGTCCAGAGGATTCGCAACATTCTTCTAATAAGCCACATTTCTGCTGCTTCCAATGATTTTTGTGCAGACCTGCCTATTGTCAATGATTCACTTCCATATAACAAGATAGGTTCAATATAACATTTTAGGACTCGTTTTCTAACATTCATTGATAAGGATGTGTTGGCTAATATGTTTCTCATTCTCTGAAATGCAGTCTTTGCTTGGCCTATTCTGAAGAAGAGTATGAGCAGATATTTGGAAAACGGGTTAATGTTTTCTTGCACGGATGTTTTGTTTTGTTTTTCGCAAGCCAGCCCTTTATCATTGTCCCAGTCATTTTCTTGTCTAAGTTTATGTCTACAAAGTTCTTTTAGTTTACGTCTACAAACATGAAACATCTTTTAGTTTACGTCTACAAACTTGACACTTCTGTTAGTTTTTGTCTACATATTTGAAATATCTTTCAGGTTTTGTCTGTGTATGTGAAACATCCTTCAGTTTGTGTTTACGTATTTGATATATCTTTTAGTTTTTGTCTGTATATTTGAAACATCTTTCAGTTTATGTTTACATATTTGATATACCTTTCAGTTTTTGTCTATATATTTGAAACATCTTTCAGTTTATGTTTAAGTATTTGATATATTTTTCAGTTTGTGTTTACGTATTTGATACATCTTTCAGTTTGTGCTTACGTATTTGATATATCTTTCAGTTTTATTCGCCTGAACATTCCTTATTTACTTCTGAGATTTCTGAGATCTGCTACAATCTCATCTACATTCTAGTTCACTGTTTCTGGAAATTAATTATTGATGGGGGTTAGTACTTTGAACAGCAGGACTGAAGTCTGTCCACTTTACCCTACTTGCAGCGTACTTTCCACTGGGCGATGTGCTCCTCTGCAAAAACTGTTTGCTTTATTCTACAGTAAAAGAAACCGAGATGGTCTTCTAGAATATAAAAGGTTGTATTACTATCCAGTGTCCTTGTCTGTAAGCCACCTGACAGACAGAGTCTTTGTCTGCAAGTCACCTGACAGACAGAGTCTTTGTCTACAAGTCACCTGACAGATTAGCTCTGATGTTAAATATCTGTGTATCTGTAAAGAGCGGTTCTTTAGAAATCTTTAATTTTAGAAAGTTGGTACCACAGGTAAAGGGGTATAAGGTGTCCAAGATGACAGTTTGTTGTCTTCTTATGGCTAGGCGGTTGTTCGTCTCGTAGGAGTCCGTGGTTTGAGTCTCGGTCACTCTGTTACTGTTTTTTTTTGTCTGTCACATCTAAAAGGTTTTATCCACCAGTTTTCGAAATTATCGTTCATATCCTCTCAGAAAATGTGTCACGTGTTCTTTTTTTTTTCACTCTCTTCAGGGCAACAATCCTTCTTCTTCAGTCTTCCTGAAGAATAATACGAAAAAGAAAGAGAGGAAGACTAAGGCGAAGATGGCTGCAAGACATCGTTGATAATCTGCAAATGGATGCATCAGCAGCAGGGCGTCTTGCTTACAACCGAGAGGCTTACAGAGAGCTGTTAGGGAGGCAAAGTTCCGCAAGGGACATGCAAATGACTGACCGACTGAATCTTCCTGGAACTGTTTGTCTTACTTAGCCATGGAAGTTTGTCTTACTTAGCCATGGATGTTGTCTTACATAGCCATGGACGTTTGTCTTACCTAGCCATGGACGTTTGTCTTACCTAGCCATGGACGTTGCCTTACTTAGCCATGGACGTTTGTCTTACTTAGCCATGGACGTTTGTCTTACCTAGCCATGGACGTTTGTCTTACCTAGCCATGGACGTTTGTCTTACCTAGCCATGGACGTTGTCTTACCTAGCTATGGACGTTTGTTTTACATAGCCATGGACGTTGTCTTACCTAGCTATGGACGTTTGTTTTACCTAGCCATGGACGTTTGTTTTACCTAGCCATGGACGTTGTCTTACCTAGCCATGGACGTTGTCTTACCTAGCTATGGACGTTTGTTTTACCTAGCCATGGACGTTTGTTTTACCTAGCCATGGACGTTTGTCTTACCTAGCCATGGACGTTGTCTTACCTAGCCATGGACGTTTGTGTTCGAACATGACGGCTCTTGTCATTCCATCATTATCATCACGTTCCATTAAATCATCCATGACGTCACGCAAACAGTGGCTACCGTAGTTATTCTGTAGTCTGTTCTCTATGTTGAGAGTGACCAGTCAAGACCAGGGATATCCTTTCCAGGCGACTAACAGGAACATGTTGTTCTCATATGTTAGTAATTTTGTTGCGTGTAAAATTCTTCTCATGGGTGATTCAACGCAGCTAGAATACTGTTAACTGTCGCAGCCCAGAACACTATCACAATAGATGCCGGGCACCACCAAGAAGACCACTGTCACAATAGATGTCAGGCAACACCAAGAAGACCACTAACACAATAGATGTCAGGCAACACCAGCAAGACCACTATCAGAATAGATGTCAGGCAACACCAACAAGACCACTAACACAGTAGATGCCGGGCAACACCAACAAGACCACTATCACAATAGATGCCAGGCAACACCAACAAGACCACTATCACAATAGATGCCGGGCACCACCAACAAGACCACTATCACAATAGATGCCGGGCAACATCAACAAGACCACTGTCACAATAGATGCCGGGCACCACCAACAAGACCACTGTCACAATAGATGTCAGGCAACACCAACAAGACCACTGTCACAATAGATGCCGGGTAACACCAACAAGACCACTATCACAATAGATGCCGGGTAACACCAACAAGACCACTGTCACAATAGATGCCGGGCAACACCAACAAGACCACTGTCACAATAGATGCCGGGCACCACCAACAAGACCACTGTCACAATAGATGTCAGGCAACACCAACAAGGCCACTAACACAATAGATGCCGGTCAACACAAAGAAGACCACTGTCACAATAGATGTCAGGCAACACCAACAAGACCACTGTCACAATAGATGCCGGGCACCACCAACAAGACCACTGTCACAATAGATGCCGGGCAACACCAACAAGACCACTAACACAATAGATGCCGGTCAACACAAAGAAGACCACTGTCACAATAGATGTCAGGCAACACCAACAAGACCACTAACACAATAGATGTCAGGCAACACCAACAAGACCACTATCACAATAGATGTCAGGCAACATCAACAAGACCACTGTCACAATAAATGTCAGGCAACACCAACAAGACCACTGTCACAATAGATGCCGGGCACCACCAACAAGACCACTGTCACAATAGATGCCGGGCAACACCAACAAGACCACTAACACAATAGATGCCGGGCAACACCAACAAGAGAGAAGTTCCATTGACAGCTGATGCCTCATCTTTGGCAATCTGTCAAGAATGCAGGACTTGTCTTTTATGATGATGGTGCTGCAAGCTGAAAAGAGCAATAATTGGAAAAAAATATACGAAGCAGACATTTTGGTTACAACACGAGGTATCTTCTTCTTCTTCTTCTTCTTCTTCTTTTTCTTCTTCTTCTTCTTCTTCTTTTTCTTCTTCTTCTTCTTCTTCGAGCTGGTGTTTCTTGCAGTCTATGCTGTGTCCAGCGCAGCATCGTACTGTATGAGGAGCGGGTTATGGCGGCTATTTTTTCAGTGTGTGAGTGGAGCTAAAAAAAGCAGGGGGTGTGCAGTCCTTCTTTAGCAGACTCCACCACCACGACGGCTTAGCTAGGCTAGGCCTGTTACCAAGGATACTAGCGGAGACAATGTCTTGGTCGGTTATCTTTGGCCAGCCCTGACGTCACCAAGTCAGCTACGGGTCTCTGATTTCCAAATAAATAAACGTCTTCACCCCCACAACAAGATGTAGAATATTTTAATGACAATCATACTTTACGGAAAAGCTAAATGGAAAAAGAGAAAATGAAAGACAAAGCTGTAGATGAGTTGACAGCAAATAGCGGTGGGCAGGAATTAATTTGGCAGGGGGCGCTGTAGGAGTCAAGAGACAAAGCAATTTGAAGACTCAGGCAATCTTCCAAGTGGAAATGGAACAAGATGATGATGATGATGGTGCAATTACTTCCCCATCTGTTACTCTAAATTTAGCCGCTGCTGTCATTTGGTAGAAGGGCAAAGCGATTGACTTCATTAACATTCGGAGCAAGTACAAGGGAGTATGTAAATCACAGACAGATGTGATCTCCCATGTTGGCCATGTAGAGGGCGCAGAGCTTGAATAGTCTGCCCTTATGTCCGCTGTAAACGTTAGCATTACGGCAAGTAGCCTTATTTAAAAGATCTATGTGAAGAAGTGTGGATATATGGCGTATGTGAGGTCTGGGGTGGTTAATGAGGGAAAGGAAAAGTATGAAAGTATAGACGTATCGGGTTGGGATTATGTTCAGGTAAAGAAGAGTAACAAAGCAGCCTATTACATTGAACAGTTACAATATAGTCTGTTCACATAAACTCCGTTATTGATTCCAAAACAGAAATGTCGTATTAAGAGAGATCCTACTTATGTGGGAACAAGCAAGGACAGCTGTCACCTGTGTTACCTGTTCTGTAGTCTGGGAAACAAAATAAGCTCATCTATCTATCTATCTATCTATCTATCTATCTATCTATCTATCTATCTATCTATCTATCTATCTATCTATCTATCTATCTATCTATCTATCTATCTATCTATCTATCTATCTATCTATCTATCTATCTGTCTGTCTGTCTGTCTGCCTGTCTATCTGTCTGTCTGTCTGTCCGTCTGTCTGTCTGTCTGTCTGTCTGTCTGTCTGTCTGTTGAAGAAAACATTAAAACATCATTTCTGTTTCCTTGGAAAATGTTCACAGGGGAAGCTTTAGAACAAAGGAAGAAGATACAAATCAAATAATTGCACACATAAAAATGGCCCAGTCAGTGTAGCAGCTAACACACACAAAGTAACAGGAAAAGACTTAATCAGTTAAGAACTATTCTTTGTTTTTATTGGCGAGTCTTTCAAAGTCCCGTTGAGTTTAAAACTTAAGCAGGAAGGGAGGTTATGATGTTATGAGGGTAGTATGATCTATGGATGTTTTGATCTATGGATGTTTTGATCTATGGATGTTTTGCCTCTTAGTCTGGGAGAGTTAGATAACACAGAAACAATTTTCACGTTCTTGTTTTCTTTTTTCTTTTTGCTTTTTGTTTTTGTTTCTTGTTCTGTGAAGACAAACTAGGATAGCTAGCTTCAGAAAAAAAAAAGAAAACTCAGTGGTTCTTAAAATGAGGGCGGCAATCCCGCCACATGGAGACCAAGGCACTTCACAACGATCGTTTAACTGAGACTTGTTGTCGTTCTTCACCATTCACGCTTTCAGTAAGAGCGGTTTGAAAAAAAAAGAATATATATTAGAAATTTGGAAAGTTTATAGAATTAAAACAGATACATACATACATAGCTGTAGAAGTAATTTTGAAGAACGTATTTCCAAGAATTCCTTGTAATATTCTTCAGACACAAATTTTTACAAATAGAAAACAACACGGCTTTAGCGAAGTAAAGTAATAGGGTACAGTTTTGTATGGTCAGACCAGCAATTTTAGGCATGAGAGAGAGAAAGAGAGAGAGAGACAAACAAATAATTACCTGGGACTTGAACTACGGACTCCGGTAGTACGACCAACCGCCTAGCCACGACAGAGCATTGAATTAATCACCTTAGCCATCTAGCGCCACCTAGTGTTGGAGTACTCTGTTAATTTATTGTAATATTCTTGTATTTTAAATGTTAGGTCAACGAACTTTCATTTTGTTTGAAATTTTCCTTCATTATGTTTTTGTTTTACATTTTCCAAATCGATTAACTTGAGTTTTTTTAACACTAAATACAGAACTGTCGGCCTAACCCACACCAGCCTGGCAAAGAGGAAAGGCAACGCAAAAAAAAAAGGGAGACATTGAACAGAGAAAAACAGGGATTAAATGGGCTCTTTTCTTCCAGACTTCGATGACAGACTTGAATAGATGACTTCACTTGACTTCACTTGGCTTCACTTGACTTCCAGTTTTAGTCAGTCAATGTCCGCTCTTGGTGTTTGCGTGCACTCTTTAACTGGATAAAAGTGGCTGCGGTTCTTACATGAGGGAGGGAGGGAGGGAAGGAGGGAGAGAGAGAAAGAGAGAAAGAGAGAGAGAGAAGATATGGCTTTTTTATAGGAAAAAAGCTCCAAAATGTGGCACTGAAAGCGGTCTAAATGTAGCTATTTTTAGAACGTGATGTCATTTTATCAATCAGACATTCTCTAGATTAATTCTACTTTTCGTCCAGATAATATGAGGGACATTATGATACTGTCATTATGTCGTTCTTGAAAATGGAATTCTAGAGAACATTATTCAAAATACTGGACAATAAATGAGTTTAAATTAAAAAAAAAACTGATTTACAGAATATGATTATGTGTTAGAGATGTGCCGCTGAGAGTGGATTGTAGTCGGGCTAATACGAATTTGGAGGATTATTTTATATACGAAATTCAACACATTCTTTCTAGCATTTCCAGTTATAAGAATTTAATTACAAATTTAAATGATAATTTAATTTAAATAAACTCTTCATCAAGATGCTTGTGGTAAAGTAACTTCACTCCAAAGTCAACAAGTATTTGAAAAAAATGTCTAACATAAATCATCATCAGGAACTTTGAGAGGTACGTTTTTTTTTTATTACTACTGGTTTTACTTTTAAGATACAAGGTACTTGGCATTAGAATCAGCCACAAGGAAGAAAGTGGCGATACAAACCTTATGAATGATAACATGAAGAGGTGTTAGATAACAGAAAGAAGGGGCTACCAGAGGAAAGAGGAGAAATAACAACCTGGCGAGGAAGAGATAAAGCGAAGTTGAAACAGCACGCAAACTAGATTAAGAGAGAGGGGGGGGGGAAAGAGAGAGGCAATGTAGAGAGGGAGAGAGGAAGAGTTAAAGCGAAATTGAAACAGCACACAAACTAGCGAGAGAGAGAGAGAGAGAGAGAGGTATGGAGGAAGAGAGGAACAGTTAAAGAGAAGTTGAAGCAGCACACAAACTAGAGAGAGAGAGAGAGAGAGAGAGAGAGAGAAGAGAATAAAAGAGGAAGAGTTAAAGAGAATGAATGAATGAATGAATAATCTTTGTTTTTCAAGGGTAAAGAACTGGGCACGCAGGCCCGTCTTACATTCTGCCCTTCATCACGCCATCTTTCATTCTTCCCACACACTTGATTTAGTAAAAAAATACAAATTAAATTAGGAAAACCATATCAAAAGAGTGTAAGATTTAACTATTACATTCAAGGTAAAAGAGAAGAAGTCATTAACCTAATAAAATAGCACTCACGCACACATACACACGCAGACATATACATAAATAAAAACACATTGTAAATCATCTTCTAACATATGTTTTTTTAAAACAAACGTTAAAATAATTTCTAACAATATCTAACAAGTTGCTTTTCTAACTATGTCATTGAAGTACTTGATGGTTTCTGAGCCATGTGTTGAGAGAGTGCTGGCTATTTTATGGAGGCATATAATTACAAGCAAGTAAATAATGAAACAGATTTGAGTTAAAGGATGAAGTATTACCAATGGATTTTAAATTGTAGGGGAGGGTGTTCCAGAGCTGTACTGCAGAGTATGCAAGGCTTTTCTTGTACAGATTAATCCTGGGTTTAGGAAGAAGACAGTTTTTTAAACGCTGGCTATGTTTAGTGTTATACGTAAACAGTGACCACAAGTAAGGCGGAGCATTGTGCGACAGAATTCTGTGAACAAACTTAACTTTGTTAAAAATGATTCTATTTTTGAGGGGTAGAATTTTGAGTTGTTTGTGTTGATCTACAGTCTGTACTGGGTGTTTGTCACAAATAAGATTTAATGCTCGCTTGTGAAGTTGAAGCAGCACACAAACTAGAGAGAGAGAGAGGGGGGGGGGAGAGAGAGGAGAAGCAGAGAGGAAGAGTTAAAGAGAAGTTGAAGCAGCGCACAAACTAGAGAGAGAGAGTTAGGGAGAGAAAGCAAGAGTTAAAGAGAAGATGAAGCAGCACACAAACTAGAGAGAGAGAGAGGGGAGGGGGAAAGAGAGAGGAGAGATAAGGAGGGAGAGAGAAGAGTTAAAGTGAAGTTGAAACAACACGCAAACTAGACTGAGAGAGAGAGGGAGAGAAAGAGAGGAAAGGTAGGGAGGGAGAGGAAGAGTTAAAGTGAAGTTGAAACAGCACGCAAACTAGACTGAGAGAAAGGGAGAAGGGGAGAGGGAGAGAGAGAGAATGAAATGAGGACAGACTCAGCGCCAGAATAAGATAATTTCTTCTTGTAGAACTAGTTTCTAAACTCACAAAGACAGCACAGGATAATGAGAAAACCTCTCACCTCCAACAGTCTTTAGCTTCAGATTGGTAAAGCCATCATCAACACCTGCTCATATTTAGCAAATTTTATAAAACAATGTTCAGCTGCTGCATTTGTATGAGAATATTTAGTCTTGGAATCCAAAGGTGCGACTGGTTAATTTGTACCACGTGCTCTTATGACGTAAAGTATCTTCTACTCTAATCAGTTTATGCAGATTTTCTTCAATATAAAATAGGTTTATTTGTGATATGTGGGGAAAAAGGTGGGATAGCGTAAAAAAGGTGTCAATTGTGCATATTTAATATAAAAACACAGCCTACAGATTGATTACGACTAAAATTTTGGTATTTGATTGGGCAGTCAAACAGCATAGACAACCCCTTTAGGAATAAACATGATAGATTTCGCTCATTCTCTGGCGTTATCTTATTTCTCTAAAATATGTTGTACATGAGGATATCTGGAGACTCCACCACCTACGTTAATGCTATCTATTTGCTGTGTGCCAGCTTCAGTGTTTACATACACTGATTACCATCCTATGAGGAAGTTTGCAATGCGTTACATGTGGCCAAGTGTAGCGGATGCAAACCCAACTAAGTCCTAGATAACTTTGTAGAAATAAATAAAGATTATAATGTGTCGGTTAGTCAGTCATTTGCCCGTCTCTTGCGGAACTTTACCTCCCTAACAGCTCTCATGTAGGCCTCTCGGTTCTAAGCAAGATGGCCTGCTGGTGATGCATCCATTTGCAGATTACGTGTATCAATGATAATATATAATGCATATATTTCTGTATTCTTATCTCTTGAATTATTTGTTATTTTGGTGGTACAGTAGTTTGCTGATTACATAGATTACACATTAGCATCTCGTAACGAAGAAGGAAAAACACAAATAAGATTCTTCATCAGTGGATCATCGGTTTATTTTAAGGTAAAGGTAATCATGTCATGCCTTTGAGGCACATAGGGATATGGTGTTAGTGCCCATATTTTCCTTGACCTGTCAACACACTAGAGGGTGATATGGTCAGTATAACACCTGGCCGCCTTTCCTTCCCCAACTCAAGAAGAAGTCGGGTACCCATTTCTACAGCTGGGTGACTGAGGTGCCTCCGGCCGGATTCGAACCCCCGATCTTCGCCATGAGGACAACTGCACTAAACACTTCGCCACTCAGACACCCAACTACCAACATAATCAAATCAATTTCTTTCAGTATTCTGATTCCTACAAAAAATGTTATCAACAGTGAAATTACTAAAAATCACTAGGACACCTTGTTCATATATTTGGGTTAGTATAAAGTACAACAAAATTGTACCATATATAAATATCAAATTATCGTCCTTAAATGATTGAATGTTCTGATTGAGACGAATTGAAATATTGGCAAGAAAAGTGTATGATAAACGAATGCATATACTTAAACTTCATGAACATAAATTTTGTGCACAAAACAAATAATCATTGCGTATTAGCAAATTATCTAAAGTCTCACGTAGAAACAATCTTATAACGGGGCTATTACTATTTATGTCCCATTCAACTAAAACAATCACACATGAGTGGGTCGGGATGGACCGGAGGAGTCGACAGAACAGCTTGCACGATTCCACATCATAAAATAAAGACCAATACTAACAATATATATATATATATATATATATATATATATATATATATATATATATATAATCAGGTGCCGTGCCGATTAGCGTTGGCTATTATGCTTTTCCAGAGTACACGATCCTTCATGCAGGCCATCAGCTCAGTTGGGGATCTCCTCTCACACCATCCCGTCAGACTGTCCAATATCATTTCTCTTGGTCTTCCTCTTGATCTTCTTCCTTCTATTTTTCCTGTTGTTAGAATATTTTCAATGCCCCCTCTTCTCATTGCATGTCCTATGAAAGTACATTGTCTCTCTCCTATCTTTTTGACAAGGTTTTTTTGTCTCTCCAGCTCTTCTCATACATTCTTCATTAGTTATTTTTGTTGTCCAGGGGATTCGCAACATTCTTCTGATGAACCACATTTCTGCTGCCTCTAATGATTTTTGTGCAGACTTGCCTATTGTCCATGATTCACTTCCATATAACAAGATAGGTTCAATATAGCATTTTAGGACTCGTTTTCTAATATTCATTGATAAGGATGTGTTGCATAATATGTTTCTCATTCTCTGAAATGCAGTGTTTGCTTGGCCTATTCTGTTCCTAATTTTGTTCTGCATTTCCCATCTGAAGTTATTATTGCTCCAAAGTATTTAAATTTCTACACCTGCTTTAGAATAGTTCCATTTAATTTTATACTGCATGTTGGTGGATTCTGTTATTTAGACATAACCATAGTCTCTGTCTTTTTGATGTTCAAAGTAAGGCCTTTCTGTTCACTTTCTTTGGCGACTTTATCCAAGATATTTTGCTGGTCTTGTTGGCTCTCACCTATCAGTACTGTGTCGTCAGCATATCGAAGGTTGTTAATATTGTATCCTCCAATTTTTATGCCTGGTTCTGTGATGATCGTTCTTAGAATATTCTCGCTGTACAGAGAAAAAAGGTCTGGAGATAGTATACATCCTTGTCGCACCCCTTGTTTTAAAGGTTGATAATTTCCAGTTCTATTTTCAACTTGAATTGCTGCTTCTTGCTGCCAGTATATATGGTTTACAATCCTCAGGTCTTTGCCGTCTATATTGATGTTTTCAAGCACTATAATAATTTCATTATGTTTCACCTTGTCGAATGCCTTGGTGTAATCAATGAAGCTTAAGTAGAGATCTTTCTGTACTTCTAAAGCTCTTTCTGTTAGTGTTCGTAAAACATAAATGGCATTGCACCTGGTTTCTTTGGTAGTGCAATAAATGTGGATTTAAGCAAGTCACAGGGCATATAACCACTGTTGTAAATGTCATTCAGTAACTTGGTTATTACTTTTATTCCTATCTCCTCTAGTGCCTCTATTTCTTCTATTGTTATATTATCAGGCAAAAGTCGCTTTTCATTTCTTCATGTGTTTGATGGCATCTATGATTTCATCTTCAAGTATTGGTGGTTCATCACAGTTTTCAGTATCTGGTGTTAATTCTGGTCTTTCTCCTCCATATAGCTCACCGATATACTCTGTCCACCTGTCCACAGTGTCTTCTTTTCCCATCAACATTTTACCTTCTTTTAATTTCAGTATATTATGTTTTCCTGCCTATGAGTCCACTAATTCGTTTGTGCAAGTTTATGCTGTCTTTATTATGAGAGTCCTCTATTTGTCTGCGCTGTTCATTTAACCACACTTCTCTGCATTTGCGTCTTATTTCTTTATTTATCTTGCTATATTTTTCTTGGTTATTTCTACTCCTCCTCCTCTTGTCCATCAGTCCTAAGATGTCGTCTGTCATCCATTTATTTTTAGGCGCATCTTTTCTTCGGTGGTATTATCTCCTTATATATATATATATATATATATATACTGTAAAAAAAAAAGAAACGCAACACTACTGTAGTCATAGTGGACGCCAGATTTCAAACTTGTATCAAATGGCTACGATCACTGACTAGTACAGTCACTGCCCGGAAGGAAAGCAATGGTAAACTATCTTCTGGAAACATACCAAGAAACCCAAGCAGCAATCATGGAAAGACATCGTTGACGATCTGGAAATGGATGCAACAGCAGCAGGCCATCTTGTTCACAACCGAGAGGCCTACAGGAGTGCTGTTTGGGAGGCAAAGTTCCGCAAGGGACATGCAAATGAATGAATGAATCAAAATTTTATTTACGGAATTAATGCTTCAATCTTGGCATGAAGAGACCTTAATACTTTAACAGTGAAATGATGTTCATTAAATTTGGTTTAGACTTTTACTCTTTGCGAATGATGCCCTTCTCTGCCCTGTATTAAAGAACGACATCTCCTTGACATGGATCCGATTAGCCGTTGGATCTGTTGTTGTGTGATGGCTGCCCACTCTTCCCACAGTGCAAGAGACAACTGTTGGAGATTGGTTGGTGCCACGTCTCGCTGGTGGACCTGTCTGTTGAGTTCATCCCATAAGTCTTCTACAGGGTTTATGTCTAATGACATGGATGGCCTTGGAATGGTCTGGACGTTGTTGTCACCGAGGAACTCGGTTGTGAGTTGTGCCACATGAGGTCGACCGTTATCCTGCTGAAAAATCGATCCTGGTGCAGCCAGAAGTGGAAGGACGTAAGGACGAAGAATTTCAGCGACGTATCATTAAGCATTCAGGCGTACTTCATTTTGCACCAGGTCACTTCTTCCCATGAAGTTGAAGGTCCCCCACACCAGTACATCTCCACCACCATGTGGTTCTTGGCGTAGCACTCATGGATTCTGCCGTAAACTACTCTTCTCCGTCTGTCGTGTCGGTAGAGCAGAAAGAATGATTCATCACTAAACCAAACCCTTCTCCAATCATTCACAACGGTCCACTGACGATGCTGGTTCACCCACTGCAATCGGTTCTGGCGATGCCGGTCCGTAAGAACAGGACAGGACCTCAGTAGGGTCTTCTAACCCAAAGCCCAGCGTCGTGCAGCAGGTTCCTGCTGTCATTGACTGGACTGTTGAGGACGCAGATGCAAATCGATCCCTGAGGTGACACAGCCGTATGAAGCGGTCTTCGGCAAGAGTTGTGACTATGGGTCTTCCACTGCGCGTCCGGTCTACAGATGAGTCAATTTCTTGAAATCGTCACCAAAGGCAACTAATTGTGCTTCCAACCACATTAAATTGTCTGGCCACTACGCTTTGTGACTGTCCAGTCTGTAAACGTCCAGTGATGATGAGTCGTTGTTCTGTGGTGAGATGAGCCATCATTGCTCATTGAATTTTCAAATGAGTTGATTCGAGGAGCATCAATCTTTTATAGGGATCCAATAATATGGTCAGTGAGTTTTGTGTTCAGTAAGTTTCACGGGATTCTCGTGAACCTGTCATGAGTTATTGCTAAAAATGCTGTTTTGACCAGTGTCGCTTTTCTGTGCTCATGAATCATCTGCTGAGTACAATTCAGGTCAGCAGTTGAAGTTAAGTCCAAATGAACGTTTCAGGCAATTTGCCCTTGTCTGATGTGCAAACCTAAGAGTAAATCGCAACATCGTATTTGCTGCGCTTCTTTTTTTTAACAGTACCCATCGACGAATACACATACTCATTCGCGCTTGATCGAAAACACGACCTTCTTCGATTCAATGTCACCTCCTACATGCTCAGTGTAGAAGTCCCGACCTTTTAAAATTCTCTCGCATTTTCTTTATATACTAGGCTAGCAACCGATTTTCTCTCAGAATTGTGCACTTTTTACCTACGCTAGGGTTGTCAACCAACACAGGTAACTAGTCTATTCTTATTTCTGCCCAATTTACAACTTGGCAGTACAGAACCAACATAACATTGGAATCATTTCTCTAAAAACACTGAAGGTGTTCCTGATGTCAAAGGCCGAACAAATATGGACATGCCCTGATTGCAATGAGGCCGCACCACGGGAGCAGCAACAGGGCTAGGGCCCTTTTTCACAGTTACAGTAAAGAAGACGTTTTTAAAAGTTTACCCTCTTACAAACAGTACAGAGAATCTGGCGGAAGTCAAAACAGTGTGAGATATGACAGAACTTGTGAAGAAAACAAGATATACAATCTCATCAAGGTGGCATCACTGAAAATAAAAGATATTATTTAGTATTTTATTGCAGTATAACGTTATTCCATTATACTCCCAGATATCCACATAAGATCAAGTGCTGATAGTAATAATTATAAGACATACTCAGCAGTCGTTGATATTTTATGCAGTTTATTAACAATATGTTTATAGACTTGCGCAAACGCAAAACAGCTAAGTATTACATGTACATTATCAATCTTTTCCACTACTTAGCTGAATATTACATGTACATTACCTATCTTTTCCACTAAATAGCTGAATATTACATGTACACTACCAATCTTTTCCACTACATAGCTGAATATTACATGTACATTACCAGTCGTTTCCACTACATAGCTGAATATTACATGTACATTACCAATCTTTTCCACTACATAGCTGAATTTTACATGTACACTACCAATCTTTTCCACTACATAGCTGAATATTACATGTACACTACCAGTCTTTTCCACTACATAGCTGAATATTACATGTACACTACCAATCTTTTCCACTACATAGCTGAATATTACATGTACACTACCAATCTTTTCCACTACATAGCTGAATATTATATGTACATTACCAATCTTTTCCACTACATAGCTGAATATTATATGTACACTACCAATCTTTTCCACTACATAGCACTTGTAGTAAATAGCAGTCGCTGAACCACTGAGTGTTTTCGAAGTGAATTCATATTCGCAGTGAACAAACAAGATTGCCATGAGCAATGCAAGCACGGCAGAGAAACGTAACTGTCATGATTACTGCATAAGAAAATCATGGAATCCAACTGAATTTTTTATGTGGACTCAGAATTTAATTCCATTTACAAATATGTATTTTCTTAAAAAAACCCCCGGGGAATTCTGTTTTTTAAAGTCATGTTATTTTTTCTTTAATGTTCTGTAAACTCTAAGAAGCATTTGGAAGATTAGGAAAATGTGCTAATTTTTGTACAACATGTCCTTGTTAATTTTTGTAAAACATGGCAAGACAGAATGGTCTAAGATTTCTGAATTATTTTCTGGGTCCTAAACATTTCCCTTATCTTGAAAAAAAAAACACACAAGAACTTCTTCCAGGTTTGTATTGTAGTAACAAGGACAGACGGATGGACGGACAGAGGGACAGACAGACGGACAGACAGACAGATAGATAGATAGATAGATAGATAGATAGATAGACAGACAAACAGACAGACAGACAGACAGATAGATAGATAGATAGATAGATAGATAGATAGATAGATAGATAGATAGATAGATAGACAGATAGACAGATAGATAGATAGATAGATAGATAGATAGATAGATAGATAGATAGATAGATAGATACATACATACATACATACATACATACATACATACATACATACATACATACATACATACATACATACGACGTGAATGATAAAAGAATTACCTGGGATTTGAACCATCGACTCCAGCTGGACGAGCAACCGTCTAGCCACAGGAGTACTGTCTTGCATCAAAGATGTCTGCTAGCGAAGAATGAATCTGAGCGACAGAATTTTTGCCATAGTCTCCTTTTCTCTGCCAGGTGTTACAATCTTGGTCCAGACAGGCACTGATGGCTTCGTACAGGAAAGTTGAGTAAACTCAAGAACAGGTTAACTCTGATAGTTGTCGGAGACTTCAACTGTAAAATAGCGAAGCCCGTCATTTCTCAGAAAAGTAAAACAGGAAAGCGATGAGTCAGCCCGTCATTGTTGAGAAATGTAAAACAGGAAAGCGATGAGTCAGCCCGTCATTGTTGAGAAAAGTAAAACAGGAAAACGATGAGTCAGCCCGTCATTGTTGAGAAAAGTAAAACAGGAAAGCGATGAGTCAGCCCGTCATTGTTGAGAAAAGTAAAACAGGAAAACGATGAGTCAGCCCGTCATTGTTGAGAAAAGTAAAACAGGAAAGCGATGAGTCAGACGTCATTGTTGAGATATGTAAAACAGGGAAGCGATGAGTCAGCCCAGATCTTTAGCTGAAAGGTTGTTAGTGTTAGTGAAAGAAGAGTATAGGGGGAGTGAGTGGACAAGGGGTTTGTTGAGAGATAGTGAGTCATATTTATTGATGGCATAAAGCAAGATAAACTGAAGATCAAATAGCAGAAGTTCAATCATGACATAAATCGGTACAGATTGTTATAGGTGAGGAAGCTGTGGTCAGACAAGTAGAACTGATTAAATGGGTTGAGCAGATAGAGGGGAAGAGGACATGGAAGTAGATCATAGCAGGAGATCTTAGCATAGCTCACAGACAGTGAGAGGTAACAGAGGTGAGAGTCACCGGGCAATATCAGGATGCACATGGCAAGCTACGTATAGAAAACACATGGCAAGCTGCGTATAGAAAACACATGGCAAGCTACGTATAGAAAACACAGGGAGAGCCACACATATAAAACAAGTACAAGAGATATGAGGTGACTAGCAGCAGGAAATAGATAGTCAGATGAAACATAGTGTGCTGGGGTAAGACGAGGGTTTTCTTGTCAGAGACGTAGCGGACACTATGACTGTAGAGGGGGTGAGACTACACAAAGACCATTACAGACAAGAAGATAGTATTATGTGGGTAGGCTTACTCAAAAGGACAGAACTGTTCAAATGTGAGGGTCGGCTCGAACAGTTGAAATAAAATACCATCAGCAGAGTGCAGAAACAGGGGAAGATATAATCAAGGACAGGGGAAGATATAATCAAGGACATGGGAAGATATAATCAAGGACAGGACAAGATTTTAAGCACCTTTAATTGGGATGCCGGTATCCTCGACATTACAGACAATGCCGAGCATAAAAATGTTTAACATTTTCCATTACAGAAGACATCAAGCGATGAACTTCAAATGCACTCTGATCCTGCGCAATGGAAGTCTTCCTACACTGCACAAAGTCTGGAATTAGTAGAAGAAGGCCCGACAACTGACAAGAAAATACTTTTATATTTCAGTGCAGTTTAATGGGAATTTTCCTATTAAATTGTCACACAGGGGAACTAAGAAATGGTTGGCATTTTAACCGAACCTGATTAGTGAATTTCAAAGAAAAAGATTGTGTATTTTGTTTGTGGTGTAAGTTGTTTTGTGGTAGTAAAATGTCGCTGGCTTTTGTCGCCTCTTGGTCTGGGGATATTTATATATGTGCTAATCAACACGAAAAACCTAAAAAGAAACCCCACTTTTCTTAAAAGATGGATTGAATCGTCCTCCTGTGTTAAATTAGAGCAGATGATTGATTAAATTCAACAAAAAATTATTGAATGCAGAAGTTCGCCAATGTAGGAGCAAAAAAGAACGCCTAATTGCCGCTGTCCACTTTTTCTAGTCTGTCCTTTTTTGTGCAACATTGGACAAATTACATGTTCTTAATATCAGAAATCTTTTGGAAGATTGTTGGATTAATTGCCAGATGTGATAGTGCTATTAGATGTGACAGCGCTATCAGATGTGACAGCGCTATTAGATGTGACAGCGCTATAAGATGTGACAGCGCTATTATATGTGACAGCGTTATCAGATGTGACAGTGCTATCAGATGTGACAGCGTTATCAGATGTGACAGTGCTATCAGATGTGACAGCGCTATGTCTGGACATTTAATGAGAGTAGCTCGTGATCGGTCCAACATTATCTGAGGAAAAAGAAATTCAAAATGAACCGATTTCTCTCTGTTGAAGAATCATAAAAAAAAGGAAATGGTTTCTGTAGTATGGAAAACTTAATATTATAACATAATTGCTGAATGTACACCATATGTATGCCATATTGAAAAATTAGCACTGTGTAAAATATACTGTGTTGGTGCTTGTCTTAACACATATTCATATAATCGAAATATTTCTTCCCCATTTTGTGTACAGCTGTACAACGGGCCCAAAATCTGCACCCCATTATAAAACAACCCAGGTTCGGAACCTTTCATTAATATCTAGCCCGTTACTCGTGTATTTTAAATGTAGAAAGAAGTAACACCTTGACATTCAACACAATTTTAACAAAAAAACATAAGCAACAAAGCGTAACTACACGGTGATCAAGGAAATGTATAATATTTACTCACAAGACAGAAACATATCATAACAAACAATGTCAAGTGGGAACAAAGAAAACTGACAAGAAGCAAAACGAAAAACACTCAATCAAAAAGTTAGACACTTCATGAATCAAAGTATACGAGGAAATAACTGTCTTCATAGTGACTCTCATGTTAGACTATACATGTACTTCAAATAGGCTCTCTTCAATAAAAGGCCTCACTAAGTAAACTGTGCACATCGCACTGCTCGTCAACAATATGTGTTCACAAACAGTTGTACCCCTAGAAACTCATGAGTCACAATCAAATCACTCAGCAAACATTTCTACTTGTACAAACTCATGAAATCGTAATAAATTCGCGCAGTTTTCACGACTGCACTTGTCTAAAAAAAAATGACACTCAAATGAAATGATAAACTCAATTCATAAAATCTATGAAATGCAGTAATATGCACGAAAACCTGTGACTTTTCCACAATTAATGGTGAACACACACACACAAGTATTAATGTGTAAAAATTCATTGAGCATTCGCATTTGACATCTGGCAACATACATGATTAATGATTCAAAATGGATGAGGTCACTGAAATGACATAAAGAGCAAGCTCAACACAGTAATGGCAAAATGACAAAGTTTCAGTGCGCGCCCACAATGAAACACAGGTATGGCAATTTCAACGAAATACAGTTAATCAACATAGCAATAAATCATTACCAATTAATGGTGATTCATGATACACACTTAATATTCCTATGTAAAACACTGAAGCATTTACAGTTCACCGAAAAGTTCAACTTCACTACATGAATCACGTGCTATACTTCTTACAACAAAATTCACAGTTAAATTCACATAAAACAAACATCAGACATACGATAACTTTCACGACTTGAGGGAGGCGCAGGTGGGGATCATAGCAGGAGACGATTTACAAACATATAACACTAATATCCATAAGACAAATTACGATAGCACGCTCCCTCACTTCCCTGGCCGTACCTCGACAAAGAAGAAAAGACGAATGAACTGATCAACTACAAACTACTGACTGGACAATACTCACTAGCTAGTCACGTGCCCACACATGGGCCACTACTTTGACCGTTCCGGTCGGCTGCTCCGAAAAAGCCAAAGCCAGCCACCTTCACCATTGTTTGTATGATTTATTAATACAGATCCAAGTGATATCAATATTTATGAGCAGTATTTTGATTTCGTCCCTATAGAAGCCACTACAGGCTCGGTGTTGACTGAAGGCATTCTTAGAAAATTGTCAGACATGAACTCAACGGCTGCGAAGTCAACATTTATGGCAACTAGCTCAGGTTCCATACGGTCAAAATATTCGATTAATTTCGTTTCGTTAAAGGAACGATACTAATTTCTACTTAACTTATCACTGCGCATCTCATTTAAAAGTAGGCACTTCCTCGTGTATGTTTCTATGGCGGAGATTACAGTCGTACAGCAGTTGTTTGGAAGATTTAATCGTTTTTAATCGAGATCGGTAAAGGTTTTTTCCATTCACATTTTTGTGCAATACTGACTGCCTGTTGCATACATTGTAATAAAATGCTTCATTTGCAAGAAAGTATTAGAAATAGTCACAAAAAGTATAAATATGTGTAAAGTGAAATTCGACCCGTTAATAACGAAACATAACAATCTAAGAGGATTTACAAGAAATTTGAGCATAATTTTACTTTTGATCCAGAACTGCTAATCTTACGCCCTCATTTTACGCTTTCATATTTTTTCACCAGTTTTTTTTCCGTCAAAAAAGTTTATTCCTGGAATTTTATATCATTTACAGGTACTTTCATATATGATAAGCATAGATTTACAAGTAACTTCATATATGATAAGCATTGATTTACAAGTACTTTCATCTCTCTCTCTCCGAACCTTAAGTGTTCAGGGCACATGGGGCTTCCGCAAGGGTTTTCCACAAATGTCTGTCCTTTGCCTTTTTTTCTGCTCCTGCCCAGGTGAGCCCTCTATTGCTCAACATCCTTTCTGTTGTTCTTCTCCATGTCTCCGTGTACTTTCATATATATGATAAAAATAGATTTACAAGTACTTTCATATATATGATAAAAATAGATTTACAAGTACTTTATATATATATATATGATGAAAATAGATTTACAAGTACTTTCATATATATGATAAAATAGATTTACAAGTACTTTCATATATATATGATGAAAATAGATTTACAAGTACTTTCATATATATGATAAAAATAGATTTACATGTACTTTCATATATTATAAGCATAGATTTACAAGTACTTTCGTTATATGATAAGCCCAGATTTACAAGTACTTTCGTTATATGATAAGCCCAGATTTACAAGTACTTTCGTTATATGATAAGCCCAGATTTACAAGTACTTTCGTTATATGATCAGCATAGATTTACAAGTACTTTCGTACATGATAAGCATAGACCGAACACAGAATTGCTTTGTTACACTGACTTACAAGAAGGCCCCATAAATGTCACACCACAAGCTCTCAACAACGCATAGTCGGAGCGTCCGATTCTTTTTCCTGTTGTGTTATTCCAGTAGGGGAAGAGTGAATATTTCAGTCCCAGACACGCTAGGTCAGGGTTACAACAGCCGAGAACATTCCGGAGTTCAACAAAGCATTAAGACTTGAAGCAACCATCTTTTTGTGTGTGCTTGTTTTGTTTTTAATCCTTTGTCGTTCTCATTCTCTCAAATCTCGTCGTCAATGACCCGGCAGTGTCGTCTATAGAATACGTTTTATTGTTTAAAACAGCCCAGAGACTGTCTGCAGTTTTCTCAGCATCAAGCGTTGGTTTGAGGAACTCTTAACAAAATCGTATTACAACTTGAACTCCTAGGCCACTAAATGCCACCCTTTGTTAATCCAAAATCCAGGCCATTTGTCCTTTAAGATATTCAACTGACAAATTTTATGATACCTTAATTTGTTTAAAAAATGTTGATGATGTATGAGGCTGAGAACACTTGCCCTTAAACTGAGAGATGTTACGTTTTTATGGCTTGTTATATGGCGCTATGGTTTAAGTGAAATTAATGTTGCTCTAAACTATTGCTCCAAACTATTGCTTTAAACTATTCTCTAAACTATTGCTCCAAACTATTGCTTTAAACTATTGCTCTAAACTATTGTCAAACATAAAAACGGAATTGTCTTCAGTGGTAAAACTTCGTGAATTGTTCCCCGAAGTCTTAAAAATCTTTACAAATGTTGAAAGATTTCAAATGTTCCTTCCGGTGCTACAATATTAGGAGAAAAGCTGAAGATAATCCTTCATTGAAACCAACGTTTGAAGCACTAGAGCGGGTAGACAGGGTAGGAAGAAAGAACAGGATTATGACGCAAGAGATTCTGCGTCCCAAAACTTAATTCAAAATAGATTTCTTTTATTTTCATCACTGATGTCGCAATCAGTTCTATTCAGGGGAGATCTGAGCAAGTGGAATACCACAGGTCATGTTTTTTTTTTTAATATGACATCCCTAAATTAAAATCAAAGCGACAAGTGAGCTTTTAAGCAAAGGTAAAAAAAAAATACAGAAAGCGTTTTAATACATCAAGAAAATAGAGACATTGTGCCATTGAACTGCGTGATGAATTGAGAGTGGGTTTCCACTTAATGGCAGGAAATATTCAACCGTTTGAAGTATGTGCGTTATATTGTTCAAAATAACTTTCTTTTCTTAAATCCACGGTAGCATTAAAGAATATTCTTTCAACTCCAGTTGAAAGTAACGAGTCTAGTTATTCTGAAATGAAGTTATTAGAACGTATTTAGGTTTAACAATGGCCGAAACTTGACTGGAAGGACTTGCCATGATTTCGACTAGATATCGGTCAAAATTTATCCCACTCTGACCTCTTTTCTGATTTTGGGTAAATAACCCTGCCATATCTTACAGGCACATAGGGATAGTGTTAGTGTCCATATTTTCCTTGACCTGTCAGCACACTAGAGGGTGATGTGGTCATCGTCATGCCTTTGCGTACGAAAAAGAAGAAGAAGATCATCATGCCACAACACCTTTCTTTTCCCAGCTCCAGAAGAGGGCGGGTATCCATTTTTACAGCTGGATGACTGGGGCGCCTTCGGCAGGATTCGAACTCTTGACCTTCGCCATGAGAGACCAGTGCACTAACCACTTCGCTACTCAGACGATTGCAAAAATGAAAGCAAGGAAAGTTTATTTTTAAACATCAGATATTTATTTGAAACAATAAAAGTGCAAGTAAACTGAAGACAAGCGTGCTAAGAACTTGAACAAATGCATACTATTGTTACGCGTTTGTGGATTAACAGTTCTTTTTTTTAACATGTGATGAGGATTATGACGATTGATTAATATGCCTGCATTGATTCCTTTCAGTTTTTTTCTCATTCAGTAATATATTTTTTTGTACTCTTATGTTTTTTCCCACCTCATTCTTGTTCGTCTTGTTCATGTTTTGTTTCCCAGAAACTGTAAGCCCCTCATACTGGTGTATCGGGTATATAAGGGGTGGGGGGTATATGTTTGTGTGTGTGTGTGTGTGTGAGAGAGAGAGAGAGAGAGAGAGAGAGGAGAGAGAGAGAGATAACTCGGGTCAGTTAGATAGAGAAAGGATTGCGGCGGGGGTTGAGATGTCATGTCCTGGAATGTATTCTTAGACATTGTTCGTGATGGAGTTTAAAGTCTACATCGAGCCATCCGTATGTTGTCAAGTGACGTCTGACATGGTGTATCCACGTTGTCAATTGTGAAGTTTTGTGGGTGTGGTAGTTCTCCTTTTAAGGCGTCTTTGAGACATGTAGTGCCAACTGTATTCATCACGACTAAACATGTAAATGTAAAAGTAACACAAGTGGTGATATATCACATATATTGGTAAGAATTACTAATTTGTCAATAGTTAATGTTGAAATAATGATTTCTGTTGTGTAATACATTCATTTATATGTTATTTGTGGAGCTTCGTGATAAATATGTGACATGAAATGTGTCACGGGGCTTATGAGATTTCTTGCAATGTTTGTGTTTAAGTGTTCACCGTGTACAAAAATGTCTGTGTCCTGTTGAATCATATTTGATATTTTTATTTGCATTCATTATCATGATTTTCATCATTCACTTTTGTAAAGTGTTTGATATCTATGTATGTTTGTCAAATCGTGGCAGGTTAAAATTGCGTAATGAATGTGCCATAAGAAGCACAGGTTCTCTATGTTATGTTACTTTTTTCTAAGCAACGATTGATATGAACATATAAGTGTTGATATTCATTGTCTAGACCGAGGTTCTGTTACAACTCATTATTATTGAGATTTGTGTTAAATGCAATAATAAAATGATTATGTGTCACACATGTTGTATTTCTTGTATGTTCATGTTGAACTGTATGTTCAGCCTTGTTGGGTGTTGTCCTGGTATTGTTCTAAACTAATTCCAGACACAAAAAAAAGGTGGGAATTGTATGTTAGTAAATTTTGTAGTGGCATTAGAATCTCTTGATAATAAAGATGCAGTTAGTTTTGGGGTTTACAGCTTTAGGAGTTGTGGGTAGCCCGGGTAAGAAGTAAGATATATTGAGGCAGAACCTGGGTAGCCTGGGGTAAGAAATCATATATATTGGGGCAGAACCTGGGTAGCCTGGGATAAGAAGTAAGATATATTGGGGCAGAACCTGGGTAGCCTGGTTAAGAAGTAAGATATATTGAGGCAGAACCTGGATAGCCTGGGGTAAGAAATCAGATATATTGGGGCAGAACCTGGGTAGCCTGGGATAAGAAGTAAGATATATTGGAGCAGAACTTGGGTAGCCTGGGTAAGAAGTAAGATATATTGAGGCAGAACCTGTGTAGCTTGGAGTAAGAAGTAAGATATATTGAGGCAGATCCTGGGTAGCCTGGGTAAGAAGTAAGATATATTGAGACAGAACCTGGGTAGCCCGGGTAAGAAGTAAGATATATTGAGGCAGAACCTGTGTAGCTTGGAGTAAGAAGTAAGATATATTGAGGCAGATCCTGGGTAGCCTGGGTAAGAAGTAAGATATATTGAGACAGAACCTGGGTAGCCCGGGTAAGAAGTAAGATATATTGAGGCAGAACCTGGGTAGCCTGGGTAAGAAGTAAGATATATTGGGGCAGAACCTGGGTAGCCTGGGTAAGAAGTAAGATATATTGGGGCAGAACCTGGGTAGCCTGGGTAAGAAGTAAGATATATTGGGGCAGAACCTGGGTAGCTTGGGGTAAGAAGTAAGATATATTGAGGCAGAACCTGGGTAGCTTGGGGTAAGAAGTAAGATATATTGAGGCAGAACCTGGGTAGCCTGGGTAAGAAGTAAGATATATTGGGGCAGAACCTGGGTAGCTTGGGGTAAGAAGTAAGATATATTGAGACAGATCCTGGGTAGCCTGGTTAAGAAGTAAGATATATTGAGGCAGAACCTGGGTAGCCTGGGTAAGAAGTAAGATATATTGAGACAGAACCTGGGTAGCCTGGGTAAGAAGTAAGATATATTGAGGCAGAACCTGGGTAGCCTGGTTAAGAAGTAAGATATATTGAGGCAGAACCTGGGTAGCCTGGTTAAGAAGTAAGATATATTGAGACAGAACCTGGGTAGCCTGGGTAAGAAGTAAGATATATTGAGGCAGAACCTGGGTAGCTTGGGGTAAGAAGTAAGATATATTGAGACAGATCCTGGGTAGCCTGGTTAAGAAGTAAGATATATTGAGGCAGAACCTGGGTAGCCTGGGTAAGAAGTAAGATATATTGAGGCAGAACCTGGGTAGCGTGGGGTAAGAAGTAAGATATTGGGGCAGAACCTGGGAGGAACATCAGGGGAGAAGATTCAGGTCCTGTTTGTACTGCTGTACTAAAGAACAGTGAGACTGATGTCATTGCATGATAAAGTATTCTACTCTCAGTTGTATAGTAAAGATTAAGATAAACCTTTATACCCTCACTTGTACGAGGAGTGATTGATAGGACCTTTGTCACTTGAAGATCATTGTGAATAATGGCAGGAACACGTTCCTGGTAGATCACCAACTCAGTAGCAATGTACTGCTCAGTTAGTCGTGGATCCTCCATTATCATGTCATGGATTCTGCTGGTGGTTTCATCGGTGGTTACCGTTCTTGGACTTCATGGACTGGGATCATCTTCCAGACTCTCCCTTCCATGTTTGAATTGAGCTGCCCATTTCTTCACTGAGCTGTAAGAAGGAGCACTCTCCCCTAGAATCTCCACCATATCCTCATGGATCTCCTTCGATGATAAGCCCTTGATGCTGAGGTAGCGAATGACTGCTCGATGAGAAATGTTATCCATTTTCTCAATTTCTGCCACCCCTTACCTCTTCAGTAGCCTGTAAAAAAATTTGGTTGAAGGTAATTTCCTGAAACTTGGTGTTTATTCTTACATTAACCTGATCTACAAATGCACCTAATATCAACTGTGTGTTTAAAAGTATTTGTACTTTATGCCCAGAACTTATCACTCACCCCTCGTATAGTAAAGATTAAAATAAACTATTCTACCCTCAGGTGTATAGTAAAGATTAAGATAAACTATTCTACCTTCATTTGTATGGTAAAGATTAAGATAAAATATTCTACTCTCTTTGTATGGTAAAGAATAAGATAAACTATTCTACCCTCAGTTGTATGGTAAAGATTAGGATACACTATTCCACCCTCAGCTGTATGGTAAAGATTAGGATAAACTATTCCACCCTCAGCTGTATGGTAAAGATTAGGATAAACTATTCCACCCTCAGCTGTATGGTAAAGATTAGGATAAACTATTCTACCCTCAGTTGTATGGTAAAGATTAGGATAAACTATTCTACCCTCATTTGTAAAGTGAAGAACAGGTCAATTAAATATACACGGCACCTTAACTAATCAGTAAAATAATATTCCACCCCAAAAGAAGTAAAGGTTTACAGTGATAAACAGCAATGCTAAATAAACACCAAACAATATATGAAAGTTTTGCAAGTCACCAAACACTCCCCTCGTACAGGAAAAACTCTACAGCCATCGCTGGCTACGCACGGATCACTTCGCCTAAATTTACTTGTTGAAACTGATAATTTGCGTGTAAGTTCTGGATAATGATCATCATTTTTGCGCGATTTCACTGACAGACAAACTTTCAGTGTTTATACGCTATTTTTTTTACCCTCCTAGCTTTAACAGGTAAGATATTTTATAGGAACGAGAGGTTGACAAAACCAGATTGCAAGGGGGTACAGTAAAGAAGAGGTTACAATGGAGTCTAAGCACTAGAAGAGAATACTTTAAAGAGCATAATGAAGCCAAAAGTGTGTCTAGCAGACGGTCCCAACACTGTTACCTTATGTTCAACGTGTGACTAGATATGGGGCAACTAAATTAAAGAATGAAACTTAAGAACCTACTGACATACGAAAACCAAACTAGTAGTACCAAAATGCGCACCTTTGAAGACATTAAGTGTTGTCGCTTCATCTATTTAAAGCTGAAACATGTCCTGGAGTTTAGAATAAGTGGAAGAAATGAGAGCAGCGTCGGATTGAAGCACGGAATGCCCGGACAGCCGCTTACAATATGCCCGGACAGCCGCTTACAATATGCCCGGACAGCCGCTTACAATATGCCCGGACAGCCGCTTACAATATGCCCGGACAGCCGCTTACAATATGCCCGGACAGCCGCTTACAATATGCCCGGACAGCCGCTTACAATATGCCCGGACAGCCGCTTACAATATGCCCGGACAGCCGCTTACAATATGCCCGGACAGCCGCTTACAATATGCCCTGCTCACAATCGATTTTGTGACTGTAGACTCCAAAGGCCAGGCATCCATTGTTTACTACCAGGGAAGGAACGAAGATGCTGGGGGGGGGGGGGTAAAAACAAAAACATTTGATCAGTCTGACAAGTTGCAGAGAGGGATGACTCCAGGCTACCACGGTGTGAAACACCTGGTCATAATTCTAAGCTGACCTCATAACCCTCCCCCCAACCTTGGCATAAACAATGAACAGAAATCATAACAAATGAATGGGATTAAATCCACTAGTAATTTGATTTCAGATCATGTCAGTTGTCATCCAGAAATTCTGCAATTTTTAAAAAATAAATAACCTTCAGATTACTCTAAGAAATTTACAGACTCGCTTTGAGAATTGCCATACCTGCTATGTTACAGTAAGCGCGTGCAAAGGAAGTTTTAGTAAAATAAATGCACAAACTTTGATATCTAAATCAATTTTGTTGTATCTTTTATCCACGAGTTTTAAACATTTAAGTAGGAGAGAGCTTCCTGCTCGAGGAGAGAGTACGATGACCGCAGGTAAGCAATGACTCCAGGTGTGAACAGAATGTATAAACTAGGAAAAATGTAGGAACAATTTTATTACTTAACGACTACAAAGTTGTGACGTTTCGGCGTGAGCCTTAATCATACAAAAACATACAGGACGAAGAAATAAAGAGAGGAGATAAAGTACAGATTCACATGAATACTATTAAAAAGAAAAAAAAATTAAAAAATTAAAAAGTTAAGTAGAATGCCTAGCTTGTCCGGGGGTGTGTGTTAGGAATGGATTTAGCAGAACGTGGAGACTTTAAATGGAGACCTGTGATATGTGGTCGGTGGGTTGTAACTGGGGGTGGTGGATGGGGAACCGGGGAGGGGAGAGAGAGTGATACAATGTTGATCTAGCCAGGAGAAGTTGAAATAGATGATTGGCGAAGAGGGGTTGCAAAGTGATGCTGTGAGGAGGTTTGACAAGTAAGAAGGGGTGGAGCTTAGTGGAGAGGTACTATAGCTGAACAGCGATTTTAACCCATGTGGCTCCAGCGTCCCATAATTTTGAATGCAACGGTTCTCAAGCGCCAGGCGGCTTGTGTCATCTGCGTGACATTGTTTGATGGCTGTTACCAGAAAATCAGATTTGCCTCTGTGGTTGGGGCCATTGAAATGATTTGGGACTAGTTTCGAAGCATGCTGGGCGATGTCGTACAGATGTTTTTGCATGCTGTCCCCTAATCTGAGGCCAGTCTCACCAATATACGTTATCCTGCATCTTTTGCAAACGATGACATATATCACATTTACGGGACTCGCATGTGAATCCCTCATGAAGAGTGAGGATAGTTTTGTGAAAGTTGATCGTTTTCGTTTCCCATACTACTTTAGGCAGAAATTATTCTGGAGTTAGCCCTGCCTGGCGTGCATAGTGCCTGGTACACCCGGCATTGAATTAAACATCAGCGGTACTGAGATTTAGAATGAAGGAAATTAGTAAAACCTCACCATTGTTACATAAGAATAAGACAATGCTCCGCTAGATACGTTGTTAAAACCCAGAACAATAGGAGAAGAATCATGAAGTTGCCTTGAGGGAAGACCAAAGAGCTTTTTTGCTGATACACGAGTTTTTGAAGAAGCCTATAGAGAAGCAGAGAAAATATGGGGAGGTGGAAAGAGAGTCAGAAGAGTGTGACACAGAAATAACCAGGAGAAAGCAGCAGGAGTTCTGGTGACAGAGAAGCTGGGGTCAGACACGCATACATTTAAGACTCAGCTGAAGACACTTACAACAAGAGATGCAGACGTGTTTGGCCCATCCCCTCAGACTCGACTTGAAGATGTAGAACAATTACACGGACTCGACTTGGAATTGCAGAACAGCTACTTGGACTCGAGTTAAAGATGTAGAACATCGACCTCGACTCGACTTGAATATGTAGAACAGTGACATGGACTCGACTTGATGATGTAGAACAGTGGCCTGGACTCGACTTGAAGATGTAGAACAGTGACGTGGACTAGACTTGATGATGTAGAACAGTGGCCTGGACTCGACTTGAAGATGTAGAACAGTGACGTGGACTAGACTTGATGATGCAGAACAGTGACACGGACTCGACTTTAAGATGTAAAGCAGTGGCACGGACTCGACTTGCGACTCGACATTTTTAGTTAATTCACTCGACCACTTTGTTTCATCTCTTGCATCAGTAATAGATTACATGCTTCAGTGACGTCATTCCCCTGTATGCTGTCGGATAACGTCTAATTTGAATCTACGGTCTCTTTAGTTTTACCTGGTGTCTGACTAGACATGTAATCATTCCCTCGCTCTAGACAAGGTGATGACCTCCAGGCAGTCATTAATGCATGTACAGTGGGTAAATCCAAGTAGATGAGGGCCATAAAAGAAACGATTTATATCCTTAACCAATATAACGTCAACGGCATGTCTTTATTTACGTAGGTTGTGTAGACAAAGATGTGGGGTCCAAGGGAGATAATTCAAGAATGGATGTGTGCAAACGCTATCAAAATATACTAGAGGTGTCCATATGCTTCTGTTCGATATTACCGCATTGAACTGTTAATTTAGTGTGAAGTCCACTGTATACAATTTGCCAGTAATACGATCTTTATTCCTTACTGGATTTAGCTGTATATAGGTGAGTTGGGAATATTTGATTTTTATTGTATGTCATATGCGTGCTGGCTGATTTGAATGCATGTTATCCCTTTTTTTTATCCACAGATCTTTCAGTCAAGAGTTTAGCTTGTAGATCTAATTACCTTCTCATTGTTTCCGTTTGTTTCTTACACGCTATCATATGTTAACTATTATTTATTACATCCTACTATATGCTAACCATTGTTCATTACATGCTACTATATGTTAACTACTGTTTATTACATGCTACTATATGCTAATTATTGTTTATTACATGCTACTATATATGTTAACCATTGTTTATTACATGCTATTATATGTTAACCATTATTTATTACATGCTACTATATGCTAACCATTGTTTATTACATGCGGCTATATATTACTTATTGTTTATTACACGCTACTATATGTTAACCATTGTTTATTAGACGTTGCTATGTGTTTACCATTGTTTATTACATGCTGCTATCTGTTAACCATGTGGATTGTTAGTTTCCAGAAGGCTGCCATCTTAACTCAAAGCTATAACTAGATATTTTTAGATTTCTAATTCATTTCGTGGTGCTGATGTATGAAGAACTGTTAGAGACCTTTTTTTGTCAGAGAGTCTGGCGTCTTATCACTGAAGGTATTATTTTATTTTAAAGGAGGGAGTTAACATTGCTGTTAGATGGTCAGCGTTAGACAATTCTTACAAGAGGTGCATTAGGAAATATTGGATATTGAGATACATGATCTTCTTTACTGTAAAATTGAAGTGAAAAGTTGAAGACACTAGTGAGGACAGGAGACAGGAGATCTACCACATATTTGGCCGGAGAGTGAAGGGGGTAAGTGACAAGATGAAAGTGAAAGTTATATATCGCGAGTGGCGTTGGGGCAAAGTGTTCGAGAAATGGCTAACAGGATACGGACGGAGCGGGCAGCAACAGAAGGGCTCGAGTGGGAAAGAAAATTTAGGGAAAACGGAGCGAGGGTAAGAAATGGTCGGAGGTGAGAGTTTTGGGGGAGAAGAGCAGTCGAATGAGGATGTGATTAAACCTTAAAGGGAGAGATTTGAGGACAAGGACGTAGGAGTTCACCTCCCGGAGACAGCACATCAACAGCAACGCTGAGGAGACTAGAGGAGAATGAAAATGTGAAGAAGAGGAGTTCTGTATTACCCATGATTCAAGAGATAAAGAGGAAAAGGAGAAGCTGAAAGTGATGAAAGTTTAGAAGACGCAGAGGTTTGTATGGAGTTTAGTCAGAGATGGAAGAGAAGGAGATGGATAACAGAAACAGAAAAGAAGGAAATGGATAACAGAAACAGAAAAGAAGGAAATGGATAACCGAAACAGAAAAGAAGGAAATGGATAACAGAAACGGAAGAAAACCAGATGGATAAATGATATAAAGTCAGCTCTGACGAGAGAAAAGGAGGAAGATACTGAGAGGATACACATGAAGAAGGATAGTGGGATAAAAGGAGAGTAGAAAAGTTAACGAGAAGAGGAAGAATAAAGAGAAATCAGCCGCAGAAATGGACAATAAGTTGAGAGTGACAAAGAAGCTGATAATGAAAGCGTTAGAGGAGATATTTAAGTGCAGACGAAGAGTTATCCAGGTAAGTGGAAAAGTGAGGCTACAAGGAAAAAGAAGATAGCGAGAAGAAGTTGATAATGAGGAGAAAGAGGAGAGAAAAGGTAAGTAGACTGCCGAAGACAATAAGGAGACTTATGATTTAGAAGAAACTCCAGGGAAGAAATGAATTTTGATGGACTGGAATAAAAGTTAAAGGTGAGTATTAGAACGATGAGAGATATCGCACGAAATATCAGACGACCTCACATATGTATAAGACAGCCTTGAATTAAAAAAAAGACAACGAGTATAAAACAGTGTCAAATGTATTAGCTTGATATGTTGAAGGTATTCTGCAAGAAAGATAATTAAAAAGTCTAAAACACGAAAGGTATAGTGCCTGCGATTGGTGAAAGTTCAGAAATATAAACGGCAGAATGTCAAACAGTATGTGGTCAGTTTCTTTCTTTTTTTTTTTACCGTTTTTAAAATGTGTTCCTTTATTATGCATACAGACATTGAACTGTTAAATATGCTAAGTCAGTCTCGATGAACTGCACTTTGCATGGCAAAAACTAGTTCACTACACTTTGGTTAGTTCTGGATCCGTTTCAGTATTATTATTGTTCAGCTGAAGTTCATATGTTTAATCTCGTGTAGAAAAAAGAACTTAGTAAATCTTCTTACATCTTATATCCTTCCTGTCTCGTTAAACGTCACATAGGGCTCACATGCTAGTTCGCCAAGTTTTCCTGTTTTCGGCGAGCTTTTCAACCTCATCAAAGGAATTTTATGCCTATTAATTTAGCCTCTCTTAACAATGTCCTCTTTAGAGTTTCACGTGATCTGCCTCTTTTTCTTCAACCTGTTGTGTTCAACTTGATAGCTTGTTTTTTTTTTTTGGATTCTCTGTTTCTTCTCATCATGTGACCGATATAGTCGTACGTCAATCTCCTTTTTTTTCTGATCACCAATGAGACAGGTTGTTTTTCAATCATCTGCCTTATCTCTGCTTTGTTCTTGGATTCGTTCCACTTTCCTTTGGAATTGTTTTACAAAAAAAAAGTCAAATTTTAAAATCTTTTTCTTTAGTTGTTTTCCAGCTTTCGTATGAATGAACAAAAACAACTTTAGTAAATGAGCGACCACTATTTTAGAAGAACGTGAAGTACATAAATAAAAAAAACCACCAGGGAACAATACAATGTCAGAGTGAGTCAACCCAGGGCCAGCAACTTTAAACATGTTTTCAGCCTCACCAGACCTGTACAGCCAAAAATAGATCTGATTTCAAACCGCGTTTATTCATTACCACAAGACCGATCATTCTTGAATTTTAACACCGTTATGCAAATATTCGGTGCTAATGTTGCGCACTTTTTCACATCACGAACAATTTTTTTTTTCTCCATAGAACTCCATGGCAGCAAAAAGCTCTGCTCTTTTAGCTGTGGCAACTCCCTGTTCAACTGCGCAATTTTAGGAAACCACATCCTTCTATCTATTTTTTTTTTCTTTCTTACATTTTATTTTGGTTTGGGGAATGAATTTATTTAAAACATGGGACGCGTTGTTGTTGATTACCGATCTCTCTATTCCCACATGAACTGTGCTCTCTGAGTAGACAGTTCGGCGAGAAAATATAAGGGTTCAGAATGTGACGTCACAAAATACGAAATGGACGCTAATGTGAAGAGAACATTGATTTAGCTTGTCAGTTTTAAATAAATAAATAAATCAATAAATAAATAAATAAAAGGGGGCGGCCATTTTCTCTAAAGTCCTGCAGTTGAGTTTTTTTTTTTTCAGTTTTCATTGAAAATGTTTGGAAAATTTAGTGTTCTTTCGTTTAGAGATTTTTTCTTTCTTTCTTTCTTTCTTTATTTCTTTCTTTCGTTCTTATCATTTCATTGTTAAAAATTCTTTGTCGCTGTTATTTCACATTAATATTTTTATCCATTAACATGGCGACCCTGATAAAGCCGAAATATTTTGTTTTCGGTAAAGTTTGTGTAAAAACAGAGAAATTATGCCTGATTACCTTTCTTCATGTAGTTTGTGTAACAACATAGAAATTATACCTGATTAGCTTTCTTCATGTAGTTCGTGTAAAAAGATAGAAATTATGCCTGATTACCTTTCGACGTGTAGTTTGTGTAAAAAAAAAACATAGAAACTATGCCTGATTACCTTCCTAACTATATAAAACTGTTAAAAGTTTGTGGCTTTTCCGTCGTTTGTTGGACTACAGCCTTCACTGTGTTACATGTAGAGAGCTGGGCTCTGAGAGAATAGTTGAACTGTTTCGGTGAACAGAGCATACATAAGTTGACAGCAAAGTTTAGTAAGCAGAAATAAGTACTCGTCACAGGATTTTCGTTTGTAATAATCTTTTCACTGCGTGTTTTATTTTATCAGATCATGAATGTACTTTTGGATGAATGGTAAAACTTTACTGGTTAAACCACTTTGTGTAATATATATATATATATCTTATATCTTATATCTTTCCCGTGCCGTTAAACGTCACATAGGGCTCGCAAAGTAGTTCGCCAATTTTTCCTGTCTTCGGCGAGTCTTTCAACCTCATCAAAGGATTTTATGCCTGTTAACTTGGCCTCTCTTAATAATGTCCTCTTCAGAGTTTCCCGCGGTCTGCCCCTTTTTCTTCGGCCTGTTGTGTTCCACTTGATAGCTTGTTTTGGGATTCTCTGATTATTTCTTCTCATCAAGTGACCAACATATGTCCATCTCCTTTTCCTGATCACCCATGAGACTGGTTGTTGTTCAGTCATCTGTCTTATCTCTGCATTGTTCTTGAATTCATTCCACTTGATGCCGAGTATTTTCCTTAGGCATTTGTTTTCAAAAGAGTCTAATTTCTTGTCTATTTCTTTAGTTGTTTTCCAGCTTTCGCATGCATAAATGAGGGTGGATATTACATTTGAATTGAATAGTCTTAACTTGGTTTTTGTGCTTATAACTTTTGAATTCCATATGTTCTCAAGATTCTTGAAGATTGATGCTGCTTTTGCAATTCTGATCCTAACTTCCTTTCTAGTGTCACCATCCTGGTCTATGTAGCTGCCAAGGTATGCAAATTGATTGACTTCTTCAATATCTGTCCCTTCTATGTGTATTTTTCCATTTTGATTGATGGGAATTTTCATTATTTTTGTTTTGTCCTTGTTAATTTCAAGTCCTATTTTGCTAGCCAGTGAAGACAGGCTATCTGTTTTTTCTTGCATGGAATTCACATTATTACTGACAAGAGTTATGTCATCAGCAAAATCAAGATCTTCTAGTTGGGTCCCATGTACCCAGTCAATACCTGTGTTACCTGTGCAGCATTTTTTCATTATGAAGTCTATTGTAATCCCAAAAAGTAAAGGAGACAGTATACATCCTTGTTTCACGCCTGTTTCAATCTGGAACCATTCACTCAACCCTTCTTCTGTCTTGACTGCACAACCATATCCATTGTATAAGTCCTTAATGATGTTGACAGTTTTAGATGGTATTCCATATAGACATAAAATTCTCCATAATGAATCTCTGTGTATGCTATCAAATGCCTTTTTAAAATCTATGAAGTTCAGTATTAATGGTTTCTGCTTTTCAATATGTTCTTCAAGTATTATTCTGAGAGTAAAGATCTGGTCGAGACAGCTTCTCCCTTTTCGAAATCCTGCTTGTTCTTCTCTCACTGCAGTATCCACTATATCTTTGAGTCTATTCAAAATGACCTTGCAAAATACTTTTGACACAACTGATATTAAGGTTACTCCTCTCCAGTTGTTACAATCACTAAGGTTGCCCTTTTGTGGTATTTTAACAATGATTCCTTTCTTCCAATTAGAAGGGACCTTTTCTTCTTTCCAAATCTTGTTAAACATTCTCTGTAGTTGTCTCATGTTGTCACTATTGATAGCTTTTAGCATCTCGGCTGTTATTTCATCTTCACCTGCAGCTTTGTTGTTAGTCATTAAATTCACTGCTGTTTCAATTTCATGCAATTTATTTTCATCTAGGTTGACATTTAGTTGTGGGGCTGGTAAGTCAGTTTCAAGGTTTAACAATTCTTTTGGGTGTGGTCGATTGAGTATTTCTTGGAAGTGTTCAGCCCATCTTTGCTTTTGGTCTTTATTTGATGTTAATAGTGTTCCAGTTTTGCTAAGGATTGGTCTTTCTTTAGATGTAATAGTACCTGTTAGCCTCTTTTGTATGTTATATAAAGTTTTGCTGTCTCCTGTTTTTGCTGCTTTTTCTGCCTCTTTCGCCATATTGTCTATGTATTCACTTTTATCCCTTCTAGCTGAACTTTTTACTTTCTTGTCTATGTCTTTGTATTTTGCTTTTGCCGAATCTCTTTCATGATCTGCTTTTGCATTCAACATGTCTAATTTGAGTGCTTGTCTTTCATGTATATACTTCCATGTTTTATCTGATATCCATGCTTTTCTATTTGTTTTTTCCAATCCAGCGCTTACTTTTGCTGCTGTGATTATGGCTGTGCTGTAAGAATTCCATAACTCATCTATACCTATCTCTTCTACTTTACTGGGTGTTTTGGAATGATTGGCAAGTTCCTGATTGAAATTAATGTTAGTATTTTCTTCTTGTAGGCTGTGGCTGTTTATCTTTCTGTGTACTGATTTCTTGTGTTGACTTTTCAATTTTAGTTTTATTTTCCCTATGCACAGGTTGTGATCACTGTTGACATCTGCACCCCTATAAGCCCTTACATCCATGAGAGATGTTCTGTATTGCTTTCTAATACAAAAATGGTCTATCTGGTTTCTAGTTCTATCATCTGGAGATATCCACATTGTTTTATGTATCTCTTTGTGTGGGAATATTGTGCCTCCAATGACCATGCCCTCTGTTAGACATGCTTCAATTAATCTTTCTCCATTCTGATTGACCATGTCAATTCCTTCTTTCCCCATCACTTTTTCAACGTCGGTATTATCCTTCCCTACCTTAGCATTGAAGTCCCCCATAGCAATTAGGATGTCGTGTTTATGGACTTTGTTGATGATTTGTTGTAGTTGGTGATAGAAGTCGTCTTTCACATCATCATCTGCATCATTCGTGGGTGCATAACACTGTATTATTGTCATTCGTCCGTGTCGTAGGTTGTATCGTGCTCTTATTATACGACTGTTCACCGGTTCCCATTCTACAAGGCTCTTTGCAGCTACATTTGACATAATAATGCCCACTCCGTCTCGGAATTTACCGTCATTTCTGCCTGAATGTATAATTAACTTACCGTTTTCCGCCGATCTTTTACCTGCTTCTGGCCATCGCATTTCGCTGATGCCCAGTATGTCTAGTTGATATGTCTCCATTTCTTTGATGACCTGAGTAGTTTTTGTTGGTGCTGCCAATATATATATATATATATATATATATATATATATATATATTCCTTGAATTTGCTCCCGTCAATTTTGGGCATGTTACCACTTCCTTATCTAATGGTACGCTGGACAGGTTACTCTGCTGGAGATATTTCATCCTAGAAGGGTGTGGATAGTGGAGAGTCAATAAAAACTTTAACGCTTGATGTAGTTAAAAAAAACTGCTTGCAATACGGGAGGTCATGCTCGATTGTCAAGTTTTTCTCTTTGATTTTTGTTTTCCTTGTCAGCCTTTGTTTGTGTGTTCAGAGTTATGTTATTCATTGTTTAGTATTGCAGTCTTTGGATATTCAGAGTACCTCATTCATTGCTTAGTATTGTAGCCTTTGTTTGAATGTTCATTCAGTCACCTCATTCATTGTTTAGTGTTGCAGCCTTTGTGTGAATATTCAGTCACCTCATTCATTGTTCAGTTTTGCAGCCTTTGTTTGAATGTTCAGTCAGAATCACCTCATTCATTGTAAATGCATATTTATGTTTAGTGTTACAGCCTTTAGGGGCTGGCTAAACATTCATGTATTTCTTGCGTTTCTAATTCTTTTGTCTCAGAGCAACACTCCAGAGTTGCTGGATCTTACTCGCTTACGCAAATCAATTCCCAGACTGATATTTAGATCAAGTATAAATACAATGAAAAGAACTACATTCCTAACCCAGCCCTTATTTTTAAATTAAAAAAGGCAACATGCTTTTAATTTCTATGAACTGACATTTCAACACAGAACAAATCCTAGAACAGCATGACAGGTAATTCATGAGTGGAAGATTTAAGTGTAGTTCGCAAGTGAAGTTGCATCAGCCTTCTGTTCCGCTAAACACAGACATCGCTAGAACTGTCTCGTAAACTGTTTTCTCAAATCTGTCTTAAGTGGTGGAGGGTGGACTTCATATAAGACAAAGATTCAGATGAGATGAAGAGCCCTTGTTGTTGCTTCTAGCCCAACACGACATAAACTCATTCAGCTTCAGTCTTGTCTCACTGACGAGAGCAGCGGTTCTCAAACTTCTTCACCTCACGGTACACAGTGAACAAGACAAAATATTTGCCACGTCTTACGATCAGTATTTAAAGGAAGATTTCATCATTTAAAATCCTAGTAAAGTCGATTCTCTTCTACCACCTCCCAAACCTTTGAGACAACCATGCGGACGCTTCGAAGCATACCGGTTAGTAATCAGTGCGGTTAGCGTTCATATAAGATTTATGCTTTCTTACAGTTTTCCTCCTTTATATCTCTTATCCCTTTAGAAAAGTCTGAAAAGTAGATATCTGTACAACAGTTCTATACAAATATATGCAAAACTCAAAGGAGGATCAGAGTTTAGTGACAACTGCTATCAATCTTCTCATCCTTTCGTGTCCTATGATGTATTAAGCTAGTTCCGCGAATGTAGTTTGTATTTTAACAATGATGGAAAACTATACAGACGAATATGTTAGTGATATAACCAGCATTTTTGTTCTTACCCGTCCCTTGTTTTTGTTAATTCCAGTATTCTGAAAGTTGAAAGCAAAGGTTTCACGAAAATGGCATCACTAGCTTTCTGTAAATTTCCTACAGATTATCTATACTTTGTATTTTTTTCCATGCAATTATAGTACACTATGGTGCTATATATTTTCATTTCTTGTTATTCTTTTAAGAAACTGCTGTGAGAAGAAAGGACCTCATAGTGCTTTTGAAGCAGAGGACAGACAATAACACAACGACAAAAGACTGAACCAGGAAACAAAGACACTGCCTAGCTATAAATGCCTTGCTGCCTTGCTATAAATGCCTTGCTATAAATGCTTTGTTATAAATGCTTTGCTATAAATGCCTTGCTACCTTGCAATAAATGCCTTGCTGCCTTGCTATAAATGGCTTGCTATAAATGCCTTGCTGCATTGCTATAAATGCTCTGCTATAAATGCCTTGTTGCCTTGTTATAAATGATTAACCTATTCAACATTGGTAGAAGCAGTTTTGAGACAGGAAACTCAGAAAAGTGATGCTCGACAAGATCCACAATAGCCAACTTCTGTGTCCTTCAAAATCGTCTTAGATGACGAAAAGCTGCAATTGTTATAAACGAATGCTTTCTATTGTCTGAAATCAAAGGAAATCTAGGACAGACAAGCCAACAATGTTCTTGTTAAAACTGCCATGAAATTACTGTTTTCTTATAACGGCTTTAAGGTTTCTGTAAGTCTTGCGGGTAAACATTTGTTCACAGAAACCTGCACAAGAGCTAAGCTGTCTAGGAGACAATGTCTGTTAAATATACTGTTAAAAAAACCGCGACACTGCTGTAGTCGTAACGGACACCAAATTTCAAACTTGTATCAAAATTTTATTTTAAGGAATTAATGTTTCAATCTTGGCATGAAGAAACTTTAAGATTTTAACAATGAAACGATGTTCATTAAATTTGGTTTGGAGTTTTATTCTTTGCGACTGAGGCCTCCGTTTCAGTAAGGTGTATGGCCTCCTCTGCCCTGTATCAGAGAACGACATCTCCTTGACATGGACTCGATTAGCCGTTGGATCTGTTGTTGTGGGATGGCTGCCCACTCTTCCCGCAGTGCAAGAGACAACTGTCGGAGATTGGTTGGCGCCACGTCTCGCTGGTAGACTTGTCTGTTGAGTTCATTCCATAAGTGTTCTACTGGGTTTATATCTGATGACATGGATGGCCACGAAATGGTCTGGACTTTGTTGTCAGCGATGAACTGGGTGGTGGGCCTTATCCTGCTGAAAAATCAACCCTGGTGCAGCCAGATGTGGAAGGACGTGAGGACGAAGAATTCCAACGACGTATCGTTGGGGATTCAGGCGTCCTTCAGTTTACACCAGGTCACTTCTTCTCATGAAGTTGATCTTCTCCCACACCGGTACACCTCCACCACTATGTGGAGGAGCATCATCCACGCAGTTCTTGGCGTAGCGCTCATGGACTCTGCGGTAAACTCTTCTCCGTCTATTGTGTCGCTGGAGCAGAAATAATGATCCGTCACTAAACCAAACTCTTCTCCAATCATTCGCAACGGTCCATTGACGATGCTGGTTCGCCCACTGCAGTCGGTTCTGGCGATGCCGGTCCGTAAGAACAGGACATCTGTATAGTTTTCTAGCCAAAAGAACAGCGTCGTGCAGCCGGTTCATGACCGTTTGATCTGAAATTCGACGAGCTGCTGTCATTGACTGGACTGTTGAAGACGCAGGTGCAAATCGATTCCTGAGGTGACGCAGCCGTGTGAAGTGATCTTAGGCAAGAGTTGTGACTATGGGTCTTCCACTGGCGGCTGCACTGCACCTGAGCCAGTTTTTAAAAAAAATCTTCTCCAAAGGCGACTAATGGTGCTTCTAACCACATTAAATTGTCTGGCCACTACGCTTTGTGACTGTCCAGTCTGTAAACGTCCAGTGATGATGAGTCGTTGTTCTGTAGTGAGATGAGCCATATTTGCACATTGAATTTTCAAATGAGTTGATTCGAGGAGCGTCGATCTTTTATAGGGATTCAATAACATGGTCAGTGAGTTTTGTGTTCAGTAAATTTCACGGGATTCTCGTGAACCTGTCATGAGTTATTGTCAAAAATGCTATTTTGACTAGTGTCACTTTTCTGTGCTCATGAATCATCTGCTGAGTAAAATTCAGGTCAGCACGTGAAGTTGAAGTCCAGGTTAACGTTTCAGGCAATTTGCCCTTGTCTGATCAGCAAACTTCAGTTTAAATCGCAACATTGTATTTGTTGCATTTATCTTTTATAACAGTATATAAATCAGGAAATCATTTCCTGTTGAAACGAAACCCATTTAATTAGGCGGATTTGACAGCAGACCTACTGCTCAGCCTAGGGGGTATTAAACTACTGAGCCGCATAGTTCCTGAAACCCAGTATTCAGATTCACTTAATGTGGGGACTTCTACGCGTACACAGACGGTTCTGATGTAGGCAGATATAAAATATTGTGAGTTTCCGCCATGCTTGGCCAGCAGGTTCTCTCATGTTTAACTCTGCCAGTGTTGGTCTTTCATAATCTGGCACAGCATTAGCAAGCAATGCTTGAGTTGGAAATTCCAGTTTCCTGCCGCTTGTGTCTTCTAAATTGAAGTTTTGATCCTCGCTTCCTTCTCGAACGATGCCTAAGCCCTAGACAAGAGTTCTTCTGGGTCATAGAAAAATCTCACAGATTTATATAGTACTCATCTATTATGACTAAGGTAAAAATAAATGGAGTGTTCAATTTCTCAAGATAAAAAGTTATTTCTGATATTAACACAACTTATCGTACCGTTTAAGTAAATACATTTTTCTTGAATACGCAACAGAAATCATTACTTAAAAATGCATGCTACAGTAGATTATAGAATACAAGCGTACGATAAATTATAGAATTCAAACTAGGGTAAAAAAAATTAAATACAATCATAGGTAAATTATACGAGACAATTATCTTCTATTTTAGACCACTTACCCAGAGCAGTGGCTGCAGATTGTGGGGACTGAGCTTTTATCACCAGACTGTATCCCCAACCCAGCACGTCACAGGTGGCGCATGGTGAATGTCCTCCAGATATGGAGGATCCCTGTGATTAAGGATTTACCCAAATAAGCAGGCGCGGACCAACTGGCAGTAGACTCAGAGAGCGAGGTGGGGTAGTAGGTGGCTCTACTAGTCCTATAAAGTGCCTCAGGTGCTCAGTGAAGGGAATACCAGGCGGGTCAGAGGCGCCTTAAAACCTCTCGTTCCCGCTGCCCTGTGGGTAGGACAGGGAGTCCAAAGGCTAACGGAGAGTCCGTACACAAACCTACAGAAGGCAACGGGAAACCACTGCTGTAGCTCCCAAGAACAACTATGCTTATTCAGAGTAACAGATTTGTCATGAACGAGTTAATGAATGTTCCTCTGGAACAGCCTCGTCCGGTAGGGCAGCTCACGAGCCACAGGTGAGGCCAGATTGTCATCAAGCTACTGGTGGCAAAACTAACAAGTTCAAAATAACAAGATGGAATTTTAGAACTTTATTCCAGGCTGGAAAATTAGAAAATGTAAAGAGGGAAATGGAAAGGATGAAAATCAACATATTAGGAATGAGTGACGTTAGATGGACAGGTGCAGGGAATATAAACTCTGATAAATATACAATAATATATTCAGGAATTGAGAAATATGAACGAGGAGTAAGAATAATATTTGACGAACAAACAGCAAGGACAATTGTAGGATATTTGAACATCCCGGACCGAGTCCTCCAGCCCAACTGAAAGGACGACCAATAAATATAAATATTATACAAGTGTACGCTCCAACATCTGAAAGTTCTGAAGAAGATGTACAGCAATTTTATAATGACATAGAGAGAGCCCTAAAACACACAAAGTCACATGAAGTTACTATAGTCATGGGAGATTTTAATGCAAAAATTGATAAAGGAAGAACTTCAGACATCGTTGGTGACTATGGACTGGGGCAGAGGAATGACAGAGGTAGTAAATTAATTGAATGGGCAAAAATACACAGCATGGTTGTAGGAAACACCTGGTTTAAACAACATCCTCGAAGACTGGCAACGTGGTGCAGCCCAGACAAAAAGACTTTTAACCAGATAGACTACATATTAATCAACAAACGATTCCGGAATGCATTACTGACAACAGAAAACATGTCAGGACCCGACTGCAATAGTGACCATGACCCACTCTGTGGAAAAATTAGAATAAAGCTAAAGAAAGCATGCAGAAAAGTGAGAAACATCAAACTGAATACAGAACTTTTTAAAAATGACCAAGAACTGCGAGAACAATACAAATTTATTATAACAAATAGATACAAACAATGCAATAGCAAAGATAAACAGTATAGATGAACAATGAGCAATAAAAAGAGATTTTATCCACCAAACTGTTACGGCGTCAATACCGACGAAAAAAGAAGCCCCTAAAAATAAATGACTGACAGACGACATCTTAGGATTGACGGACAAGAGGAGGAGGAGTAAAGATAACCAAGAAAAATAAAGCAAGGTAAATAAAGAAATAAGACGCAAATGCAGAGAAGCAAGGGAAGTGTGGTTAAATGAACAGTGCAGACAAACAGAAGACTCTCATAATAAAGACACCAAAAACTTACACAAACGAACTAGTGAACTCACAGGCAGGAAAACAAAATATACCACACGATGCCTGAAATCGAAAGAAGGTAAAATGTTAATGGGAAAAGAAGACATTGTGGACAGGTGGACAGAGTACATCGGTGTACATATGCAGGAGAAAGATCAGAAATAACACCAGATGGTGATGGACCACCAATACTTGAAGATGAAATCATAGATGCCATCAAACACATGAAGAAATGAAAAGCGACTGGGCCTGATAATATAACAATAAAAGAAACAGAGGCGCTAGAGGAGACAGGAATAAAAATAATAACCAAGTTACTGAATGACATTTACATCAGTGATTATATTTCCAGTGACTTGCTTAAATCCACGTTTATAGCACTATCAAAGAAACCAGGTGCAAAGGAATGTGATGACCACCCGACTATCAGCCTCTCATGCCACATAACCAAGCTACTTCTGAGAATCATTATGAGAAGAAGAAGGGAAAAGATAAAAATGGAAATAGCAGATGAACAGTTTGGATTTGTTAAAGGAAAGAGAACACACAATGCCATTTATGCTTTTCGAACACTAACAGAAAGAACTTTAGAAGTACAGAAAGATCTCTACTTATGCTTCATTGATCACACCAAGGCATTCGACAAGGTGAAACATAATGAAATTATTAAAATGCTTGAAGACATCAATATAGACGGCAAAGACCTGAGGATTGTAAACCATCTATACTAGCAGCAAGAAGCAGCAATTCAAGTTGAAATAGAACTGAAAAATATCAACCTATAAAGCAAGGGGTGTGACAAGGATGTATACTATCTCCAGATCTTTTTTCTCTGTACAGCGAGAATGTTCTAAGAACGACCATCACAGAACCAGGCTAAAAATTGGAAGATACAATATTAACAACCTTCGGTATGCTAACGACACAGTACTGATACCTGAGAACCAACAAGACCTGCAAAATATCTTGTATAAAGTGGCCAAAGAAAGTGAATAGACAGGTCTTACTTTGAACATCAGAAAGACAGAGACTATGGTTATATCTAAGAAACAGAATCCACCAAAATGCAGTATAAAATTAAACGGAACTAGTCTAAAGCAGGTGCAGAAATTCAAATACCTTGGAGCAGTAATAACTTCAGATGGGAAATGCAGAACAGAAATTAGGAACAGAATAGGCTAAGCAAAGATTGCATTTCAGAGAATGATAAACATATTATCCAACACATCCTTACCAATGAATGTTAGAAAACGAGTCCTAAAATGCTATATTGATCCTATCTTGTCATATGGAAGTGAATCATCGACAATAAGCAGGTCTGCACAAAAATCATTGGAAGCAGCAGAAATGTGGTTTATTAGAAGAATGTTGCGAATCCCCTGGACAGCAAAAATAACTAATGAAGAATGTATGAGAAAAGCTGGAAATACAAAAAAAATCTTGTCAAAAAGATAAGAAAGAGACAATGTACTTTCATAGGACATGCAATGAGAAGAGGGGGCATTGAAAATATTATAACAACAGGAAAAATAGAAGGAAGAAGATCAAGAGAAATGATAGTGGACAGTCTGACGGGATGGTGTGAGAGGAGCTCACCAACTGAGCTGATGGCCTGCATGAAGGATCGTGTACTCTGGAGAAGCATAATAGCCAACGCCAGTCGGAACGGCACCTGATGATGATGAACAGACTGTGCCGGCTGAGCTTTTATCAGTGACCACAGATTGTGGGGGCTGAATTTTTATCCGTAGCCACAGACTGTGCCGGCGTGCTTTTGTTAGCGGCCACAGACTTCCGGCTGAGTTTTTATCAGTGGTTACAGATTGTGCCGTCTGAGTTTTTATGAGTTACCACAGAGTGTGCCGACTGAGGTTTTATCAGTGGCAACAGAGTGTGCCGACTGAGGTTTTATCAGTGGCAACAGATTGTGCCGACTGAGCTTTTATCAGCTTTTATCTCAGATGTTGAGGTGAGTCGAACTTGTGTTTCCTGAATTAGAGAGGGGTACTCTAAGCGCACAGCCATGCTGCCTGCTTAGAAGGCACTCATAGAGTAAGTTATAGAATATAAGATTGTGGTGAATTATAGAACAAAATCATAGAGTACATTACAGATCACAGTCATATCGTAAAACTGTCATAGGCTACTTGACAAAATGCAATCATGTAAACAAATTATCACGGATCTCAGACAGCATTAATCAGAACACGTATATGTGTGTAGTGTATTCGCGTGTATGTGTATGTGCGTGTATATGTGGACTGGTGCAGAATTCGGATGAGATAACGAGGATATCTGGAGAGTCAAATATTCTGCAGCTCTGAACTTAGACTGTATGAACTGAAAATTAGATGCTTTTACCGACGTCATCGAAAAGAGCCCTACTTTCCTTCAGTAATGAGCTATGGAGAGAGCGATCGACAGGGTGGTCTGAGAACATATGATCAGTGCAGACTGGATCGAATTTGTCCACATGGTTAAAGGAAGGAAATTATCTGTCCCTGCTCTCGCATCCGCGGTATATTACAAGGGTCTAAATAAGCCCCCTCTGCTCTTGTTTTCCACAATAGAGGAAGAGTCTGAATAAACTTTCCTGTGCTCTCGTTATCCACGACATATGCTAGAAGGTTCTGAGTAAATGTTTAGTGATATTCGTTATCCATGATATATGGTAGAAGGTTCTGAGTAAATGTTTAGTGATATTCGTTATCCATGATATATGGTAGAAGGTTCTGAGTAAATGTTTAGTGATATTTGTTATCCATGATATATGGTAGAAGGTTCTGAGTAAATGTTTAGTGATATTCGTTATCCATGATATATGGTAGAAGGTTCTGAGTAAATGTTTAGTGATATTCGTTATCCATGATATATGGTAGAAGGTTCTGAGTAAATGTTTAGTGATATTCGTTATCCATGATATATGGTAGAAGGTTCTGAGTAAATGTTTAGTGATATTCGTTATCCATGATATATGGTAGAAGGTTCTGAGTAAATGTTTACTGATATTCATTATCCATGATATATAGTAGACGGTTCTGAGTAAATGTTTTACTCATATTCATTATCCATGATATATGGTAGAAGGTTCTGAGTAAATGTTTACTGATATTCGTTATCCATGATATATGGTAGAAAATATGGATAGATTTCCTCTGTTATCGTTATCCGCGATATTATAGAAGGGTAATAATAAATTATCCTTGTCTCGTTATCCGTAGAAGGATCTCAGCAACTTTTCCATGCTCGAATTATCCGCGGTTTGTGGTACAAAATCTGCATACATTTTCTCTGCACTCGTTATCCGCGATATGTAGCAGAAGGTTCTGAATACATTTTCTGCGACATATGGTATAGAAGATCGTGACAGAGGTTGCGTAATTTGTTCAGTTTAAAGGCGATATAACAGAAATGAACTTTTTATTTTGTAGGTTACTGACTACTTCATGTGAACTATTTAAAAATGTAGGCGAAATTCACAGCACCATTTTAGATTTCCAGACAATGTTCAGAGATACTATGACAATTCTCACAGAGGTGCAATTTTTTTTAAGGCAAAAGTGAGACAAACATATATAGAAAAAAAGAATACTTATATAACTTTAATATTTTGTCACATGATCAAATTCACTTTATAATTCGATTCGTAAAATGGTCGTTAGAATTCCTCACACAAAACAGTTTTGTCACATGCATATGTCACAAAATCTTTTCACACACGCATACGTCACTAAAATTTTCTCACAACATGCATACGTCACTAAAATTTTATCACAACATGCATACGTAACTAAAAATTTGTCAAATCATGCAAACGTCACTAAAATTTTGTCACAGCATGCATACGTCACTAACATTTTGTCACATACATCCATTCGTTACTAACATTTTCTCACACCCTCATGTTCCGCTACTCACTTTAAAACTCACCACACACAGACTGGCCTCACTTAGAAATTTACCATATACCCATTGATCTTTGAATTTAAAGAACTTTGTCTTAAAGTGAATGTAATGAATCATAAGTTGTCTATAGTAGCCAGTTATTACTAGTTTTCACGAAAAGAATGTGCTGATGACAAGTTTTAAAATCATGGTTTAATCAGCTGATGGCTAATACATGTCATCTTGCGTATGACAAGTCTTTTCATCATCATCGTCAGGTGCCATGCCGACTGGCGTTGGCTATTATGCTTCTCCAGAGTACACGACCCATCATACAGGCCAACAGCTCAGTTCGTGATCTCTCACACCATCCCGTCAGACTGTCCACTATCATTTCTCTTGGTCTTCCTCTTGATCTTCTTCCTTCTATATTTCCTGTTGTTATAATGTTTTCAATGCCCCCTCTTCTCATTGCATGTCCTATGAAAGTAAACATAGTCTCTCTCTTATCTTTTTGACAAGGTTTTTTTGTCTCTCCAGCTCTTCTCTTACATTTTTCATTAGTTATTTTTGCTGTCCAGGGGATTCGCAACATTCTTCTAATAAACCACATTTCTGCTGCTTCCAAAGTCTTTTATGTAAACATATCTTATTCTGCTTCTGTTTCAAGAATTCTGCACATTATTTATGGACTGGATCACGTTTTTCATTTTAAAATTTTAAAAATGTATACATATATAATGTATACATTTTATATACTTCAGAGACCTTATTAAAGCAATGAGCCTAAGGGAAGTAAATATATTGGTGCTGTGTACATTTAAAATAAATGATTTATTTTTTTACAAGAAAAATTAAGTTCAAAAAAGCGATGAAACAGGTTTTCATGAATCGTAGGCGATAAAATAAACTTTTTTGAGTGATAAACAGTAAAATAGACTTTCATGAATGTTAAGGCGACAGAATAGTCGTCCATGAATGACGAATTATAAAATAGACCTTCATGGGTAACAAAGTGATAAAATAGAGTTTTATAGCATAGTCTCTTGTAACCAAGAATTATGAATATAGTTACATAAGAACAGAAAAGTTAGGTAGGAAACTTGGAGAACAAGGTAGAAAAACCAGTTCCCACGACACTAGTGAAAGACTATTGCGATTGGACGCTGACAAGGTAGATAGAAGAAACAGACGAATAGAAAGGTCAGACACAAACGAGGCCGAGATAGAGACATGGCAAAGAAAGACGCTCAGAAATAAAATAGGCCGACGCGACCATCCGGTGAATGAAATAACAGGTAACGACAAACAGTTGGCGCACAAAACTGTAAGAATTAAAATACAGACAGATAATTACCCGACAGACTCCAAAATCTAAGAATTAAAATACAGACAGTTAATTGCCCAACAGACTCCAAACTGTAAGAATTAAAATACAGACAATTAATTACCCGACAGACTACAAGCTGTAAGATTTAAAATACAGACAGTTAATTATCCGACAGACTCCAAACTCTAAGTATTAAAAGACAAACATATAATTACTCGACAGACTCCAAACTCTAAGAATTAAAAGACAAACATATAATTACTCGACAGACTCCAAACTCTAAGAATTAAAAGACAAACATATAATTACCCAACAGACTCTAAACGCTAGAGGTGTCGAAGGGACAATAAAAGGAATTAAGAAAAGCCAAAAGTCTTGTTGGCAACAGATAGTCTGCGAACTGGATACGACGAATAAATAAACGGACGAGCAATCAGACACAAGTACAGGTAGAAAGTGCCACAGACAAAGGCCTGGACATTTGACAACACTAACCTGACAGGTTATGACTCAAGAACCAGGCGGGACACATACAGAAACCAGTGGACATCTAGGGGCGGAGCAGAAATACCGATTCATCAAACTGGGCTTCAAGATAAAAAAAAGGGGCAGAGGAAACCAGAAGGATGCACAGGCAGAGGAGGCAAGGGGATGCAAAGGCGCAGAGAAGGTGCAGGTGAAAAAAGATACCCAGAGAAGTGTGCGCAATGACTCGGGGATATAACTAAAACTCCGACACCAAAGTACTCAGAGACGAATATACTCCGACGCTAAGATACTCAGAGACTCGGATAAATAGAAGACAAAGAGAACTGTGCATATATAAACAGACAAACAACTACAGATAGATGTAGTAGGAAAAAAAAAGAGTAGGAGAAATAATAGAAGTGCACTCTGCTGATGTGATGAAACTACGAGCTGGTTTGATATGTAGGTACTTAGGAGAGCTAGTGAGTAGATACAGATACTGTGAGTAGGAAACTGAAATATCTGGACTTACATTTCGCTGATAGTTCATGGAAGAGAAAGAGACCGACTATTTAACAAGTTCCGAGTAAACCAAACTAATTTGCCTAGTAAGACTGAGATTATTGATAGTTCATGGAAGAGAAAGAGACCGACTATTTAAAAAGTTCCGAGTAAACCAAACTAATTTGCCTAGTAAGACTGAGTTTATTGATAGTTCATGGAAGAGAAAGAGACAAACTATTTTACTTATGCTCGTGTAATGCATATTTATATGCCTATTAAGACCAAGTAACTTGTTGTTTATAACTTGTCATATGGACTGTTGGAAATTCCATATCCATGTTTACAAGAGACAACTGCGCAAATAAACTTGTATTTCTCGTTCCGGCCAAATGGACTTCACTGAACTGCTGTAAGACGTTATCTGTCTGTGCGACGATGTATGCATATAAAACACAAAAAAAAATTAAATTAAAATCACATTAAAAACACATTATACTTCCATTTATAACTGGACAGTGTTCCAAGTTTTTTAAAGTTGTATTTTATTTATTTATGTATTTATTTTGGTTCAGAGAAAATGAATTACACTAAAAATAGCTAAGAGATATTTTAGAAATAAAGATGTACAATATACATGTTGACTGGAGAGAAGTTGCCCCCAACAGAAAATTTACGGAAGAATGAAAAGTTGCTAGTGGAGAAGAACGTTTTACACATTGGCACAGCTGGGCTCTAGCTAGCTCTGTGTGCCTGAAATCACGGTCTTCTGAAATCTCATATTTAACAAAGTAATTGAGAGAAAAGTTCTTGTGTCGCTATAGATGCCTCTTTTTGTTGCACTCATTGAACAAATTCACTGCATTTTTCTGAAAACTTTTTCAGACAAGTGTAACATTTAATTTGAAAAGAGTAACTACAGATTCTGACCACAGACAAGTGTGCTCATATTTGGTGTTTAGTTCACTCAGTCCTACGTGAAAATAGAAGAGAAAGACAGCATTAATCAGCAGCTGCTACTGCTCTCGGGAACTTTATTCTGATGCATCCATGATCAATAATGTAGCAGGAGATGGAAACTTAACAGTGCATTCTGATCAAGAAAGCATGGGAATATCAATAAAATTTGACCATACAGCACAGCCATCTGAAGACTTGTCTCCCTGTAACTGCGGGCTGACGTTCTTTGCAGCTGATGTTGTGAAGGTGTTGAGACACAACGTCATGTCGGAGTGGGAACGGGTTATGGCGGCTGTTTTTTCGGTCCCGGACTGGAGCTAGAAAAAAAAGCAAAGGGCATGTAGTACTTCTTAGCAGACTCCACCGCCATGGGAACTATGGCTATCCCAGCATCGCTAGCCAGGCTAGACCTCTTTCTGGGAGCATCAACGTAGAGATGGGACAGGCCTAACTCTAGCACATCTTTCGATGATTGCCAGAACGGACAACGTCTTCGCACTGTACAGTCTCAAGTAAAGAAAACAACTCCAGAGACTAGAAAAAAAAAAGTTCACTCGTACAGACTTATGTACCATAGAGTCCAGACTTAAATATGTCCTTCCGTGTCAATTCTTTAAGCTGAAGGAACATCTAAGAATCTGATTATGACGATGCCGTGAAGATGGAGAGGAAGCCGTGATTAACCAGAGAAGCTCTATCATGTATTGGAGCCTTTCATATAATGGACAATGTTTGAGAAGAGCTGGAGATACAAAAAAAAAATATTGTAAAAAAAATTAAGAGAGAGACAATGTACAATCATTGGACATGCAGTGAGAAGAGGGTGCAGTGAAAATATTATAACAGCTGGAAAAATAGAGGGGAGAAGACGCAGGGGAAGACCAAGAGAAATGATACTGGACAGTCTGACTAGATGGTGTGAGAGGAGATCACCAATTGAACTAATGGCCAGCATGAAGGATCACGTACTCTGGAGAAGCTAATAGCCAACGCCAGTCGCCAAGGCACGTTGTGAACAGTCACGCAGGGTTCCCACGTGTGTACGGCGTTGGAACGAAGCGTCACCGTTCACGTGATCTGGATGGATGAAGGCCCATATATAAAGAAAGAAAGCCTGGTGGGAAAGGAAGACAAGCATAGCCAGCAAGCATGGCAGGGGCTGATTTCATTTCGTCTGTGTTAGCCCCAGCCGATCTGATACTGTTCGATCAAATGTGGTGTGGAATTAATTATGTGCTGTTTATTTCATATCATTATCGACGTGTGTGGATATTTCGCTGATTCCTGTTGATATATTAGTGCATTGGACACAGGAGGAGTTATATGTTGATATTTAAGTGTGTTAGCACAAGGGAGGAGTTATATGTTGATATTTCAGTGCGTTAGCACAAAGGGGGAGATATATGTTTCCACACTCAGTGCATGGGCACGAATGGGATTGATGTGTAGCGTGTGGGGAGGTGGATTCATAGCAACAGTAGCTGGAATATGTTAATCAGAGCGCTGGCACCATTTTAAGATGAATATATGTTTTGCTTATGAGGTCCAGAAGATTGATTGATTGATTGATTGATTGATTGATCTTTATCTCAAACTGGTTAAGAACTGGGCACGCAGGCCCGTCTGACATTCTGCCCTTTATCGTACAACTTTCACTCTGCTCAAGACATTCTACACATATGGTGCTTATATAACAAATATAGTTAACAATAAAGTAACTACATACACATAAAATTACTAACTACATACACATATAAATGATTAACTACATACACATAAAATGGCTGACTACAGACACATATAAATGACTATCTGCCAAACAAAAATTTCATTACTATTCAGAACAATGAGTTCGGTGTCTGTAAGAGCAGTCTAAATAACTGTTTAAGTTTTGCGATTCACGGAGGCATGTAGTTGACATCAAATAGATATTGGAAAAGTTTGTAGTTGTAGGAAGGAGTATAGTTTATTTTTTTTTGTTAAAGGATGGGAGGATATTCCAAAGATGAGCAGCAGAATAAGTAAAGCTTTTCTTGTAACGGTCAAGTCTAGGTTTTGGAAGACTTATATTGTTCAAGCGTTGGCTGCACTTTGGGCTAAATTTAGACAGGTTCCATAGATAAGGCGGGGCATTTGATGTACTAACTTGGCTTTGTTGAAGACGAACCTGTTCTTAAGAGGCAACATTTTGATACGTTTATACTGGTTATTTGTTTGTGTTTGATCTTTGTCACTAATAAGCTTTGATGCTCGCTTTTGGAGTGAGCAAAGCCTCTTTGTATTTGACACTGAGCAACCATCCCAGACTGATGAGCAATAGTCTAAATGTGTTTGTATATGTGATATGTAGTATATCTTCCTTGTGTCTTGATCGATGAAGTGCTTAATTCTGGCTAACTGGTATACTTTTTGCGCTGAGTTTAATTAGACCATGCACATGAGAGTTCCAGGTGGACTTAGTTCCAAATGTGGACTTAGCACACGGCTAAGTTTACAACCTGATGATGATGATAATGAATAGAACCTTGCCAAAAATCTCTGACAGTTGACGGGATTAGGAGAAGAGGTGATTGTGTGAAGATGAAATATTATGAGAAGATGTGATTGTATGAAGATGAAATATTATGAGAAGATGTGGTTGTGTGAAGATGAAATATTATGAGAAGATGTGATTGTATGAAGATGAAATATTATGAGAAGATGTGATTGTATGAAGATGAAATATTATGAGAAGATGTGATTGTATGAAGATGAAATATTATGAGAAGAGGTGATTGTGTGAAGATGAAATATTATGAGAAGATGTGATTGTATGCAGATGAAATATTATGAGAAGATGTGGTTGTGCGAAGATGAAATATTATGAGAAGATGTGATTGTATGAAGATGAAATATTATGGTCCTAGAAGTTATTTGTTTATCTTTGATAGCCACGCCTAGTTCAAAGTAAATTGAAAACAGTAAACATTACTTTTCAGTATGTTCTCTTACATTAGGTCCATTCTTACATTTGGTCCTCTCTTACATTTGGTTCTCTCAAACATTTGGTCCTCACTAACACTTTAAACAGGATCAAGTCCAGACACAGCATCACTGAATCAGCTTCTCAGGCTGATGATCGTTTGTTTGTTCCCAGCTACCACTACTTCTTTTCTCCAAAGTTCTCGTCACTGCTGTAAAGTTTATGCACGAGCTGGGATTCTTCTTTCACTGAGGGACACTGTAAAATTTATGGACTTTTTCTATGTCCGGTGATGACAGCTCTTTGATTTTCTACCTGAATACAATGATAACCGTTTTACTTTGAACATATGTGCGGTGATGACAGCTCTCTAATTTTCTACCTGAATACAATGATAACCATTTACTTTGAACATATGTGCGGTAATGACAGCTCTTTGATTTTCTACCTGAATACAATGATAACCATTTTACTTTGAACATATGTGCGGTAATGACAGCTCTTTGATTTTCTACCTGAATACAAAGATAACTGTTTTAGTTTGGACCTGTGTGCCGTGGTGACATTCCTGTGATTTTTCTACCTGAGTGTAGTGATGGCAAACCTTTGACTTCTAACCTACATGTAATGATGACAACCGTGTGATCTTCTACCTGAGAGAAATGATGACAACCTTGTGATTTTCTATTTGAGTGCAGAAATGCTAACTCTGCGATTTTCTACCCGAGTGCAGTGATGGCAACCTTTTGACTTTTTTACTTAAAGGCATTGATGGCAGCTCTGTTATTTTTCAGCCTAATGCAGAGATAAGAGTCTTAACTTTTGAATATTACCATATTGATATATGTCGTCGATCAGCTGATAGTCTAACATCTTACATCCTTCCCGTGCCGCTAAACGTCACATAAGGCCCGCATGGTAGTTCGCCAAGATTTCCTGCCTTCGACGAGTTTTTAAATCTCATCAAGGGATGTTATGCCCACTGAATTGGCCTCTTTTAACAATGTCCTTTTTAGAGTTTCACATGGTCGACCTCTTTTTCTTCGGCCTGTTGTGTTCCACTTGATAGCTTGTTTGGGGATTCTCTGATTGTTTCTTCTCATCACATGACTGACATATGTCCATCTTCTTTTTCTGATAACCCATGAGACAGGTTATTTTTCACTCGTCTGCCTTATCTCTGCGTTGTGCTTGAATTCGTTTCACATGATACCGTATATATATATATATATATATATATATATATATATATATATATATATATATAAGGCGCCCATTCCACACCTCGAGCGTATATATACTCAGTATATATATATATATATATATATATATATATATATATATATATAGGTAGCTAGGTGACTTCCGGTGTGACTTGCAAGATGGCGGGTGTTTTTTAATGCTCTCGCGGCATGCAGAAGTCAGCGAATTCCGCTTGATCTGTCACACTTGTACCGGGAATTGAGCATAAAGCAAACAACCTTATCCTGGGACCTATCTAGAGGCAACTCCAGATTGGAAAAAAAAGATATCGTTACGGAAACTAGCAGAAAAACCAACTGAGAATCAGGGATGAGAATTCTGAGACAAATTAACCTTGATGAGGTTGAGAGACTCGCGGAAGACAGGAAACATTTGCGAACTAACTTGTGAGTCCTATGTGACGTTTAACGTCATGGGAAGGATATAAGATATATATATATATATATATATATATATATATATATATATATATCTGAACCTTAAGTGCCCAGGGCACATGGGGCTTCTGCAAGGGTTTTCCACAAATGCCTGTCCTTCGCCTTTTTTTCTGCTCTTGCCCAGGTGAGCCCTCTATTGCTCAACATCCTTTCTGTTGTTCTTCTCCATATCTCTTTTGGTCTACCCTTACTTCTGTTCCCCTTGTGGTGTCCATTTTAGTACTGTTTTTGGTAGTGACTTGTCAGTAATTCGGAGTACATGTCCCAACCATCGCCAGAGTCTTTCCTCAATAATTGTTGTCAGTGGCTTCATCTGCATTTATGTCAAAAAGATGTTATTTCTTATGGTGTTTGTCCAAAATATTTGTCTAATTCTTCGTAAATATTTAGTCTGGAAATAATTCAATTTGTTTTCTATATTTTTTTTGGTGATTTTCCAGCATTCACTTCCATAGAGTAGTACACTTAGAACATTACTCTTAAATATCCTGATTTTCGTATTCACGCTTAGTTTTTTTTTCATATAGTCTGCAGCACTGCAAAAGCCTGGTTTGCTCTAGTAGGTCTGTTGTTGATGTCCTCTGTGCTGTCTCCATTTTATACTAATCTACTGCCAAGGCATGCAAATTCGTTGACCTCCTCCACTAACTTGCTATCTACTCTGAGTACATTTCTGTTGTTCACATTTTGCTTCATTAACTTTGTCTTTCCTATGTTGATCTTTAGTCCTATGTTGTCTGCATTCTGAGTTAGCGTGTTTATTTTATCTTGCATTTCTTTGTGGCTGATTGATAATAGACAAATGTCGTCCTCAAAGTCAAGGTCCTCCAGCACTGTGTCAAGGGTCCATTGTAATCCTCTGCATTTGTCTGATGTTGCCTCCTTCATTAACCAGTCTACTGCCAAGATAAATAATGTTGGTGATAGTACACATCCCTGCTTCACTCCTGTTTGTACCCTAAAGCTGCTGGAGGTATGTTCTCCACAGATCACTTTGCACTGAAAACCCTCGTATAGGGCTTTGATTACATTAACTATCTTATGGGGGAGGCCATGCCATCTTAGGATTTTCCACAGTGCATCTCTGTTGACACTGTCAAAGGCTTTCTCAAAATCTATAAACACTGCATATGTTGTGCTATGCCACTCATTTGCCTGTTCTAATATTTGTCTAAGTACAAAGATGTGGTCTATGCATGATCTTCCTTTTCTAAATCCTGCCTGTTCTTTCTGAAGTTTTCCCTCAAGTGCTGATACAATTCTGTTGATGATTATTCTGCAAAATACTTTACTAGTGAGTGGCAGTAGGGCAATGGCTCTCCAGTTCTCGCAATCTCTGAGGTCACCCTTCTTTGGTAGTTTTACTATAAGGCCAGTTTTCCACTCCTCTGGAGCTTTTTCTACATCCCAAATTTGTTGTAGTATCCGGCAAAGTTGTTTTGGTGTTTCTGTTTCTTCTGCTGTCAACATCTCAGCAGTCACTTCATCTTCACCTGGTGCCCTGTCTGATTTTAGCTTCTTTGTTGCATCCTTTACTTCACTTATTGTTATTGGTCCTGTACTGATGTTTAGTTCCGTTTTTGTTTTAGGTATGTCTATTGTTTGTGCTGCTTGTGTTCTGTTTAGTAGGATGTTAAAGTGTTCCATCCATCTTTCAATTTTTTCCCTTTCTCCACTGACCAGTTGTTCCTTGTGTGTCCTTATTGCACTCTCACATCTTGTGCTGAAGTTACCTGTCATCTTCTTTGTGATTTTGTATATGGTTTTCATGTTATTTGCATATGCTGTTTTCTCTGCTGTTTCTACTAAGTTGTCATAGTATTGACGTTTATCTTGACGGCATGATTCCTTCGGTTCTTTGTCTTTTTTGTGCATAATTACGTAAAACTTGTTCTTGTAGCCTTTTTGATTTGGTGTTCAGTAATTTGTTTCTTGATTTCCTTTCTTTGCTCTATCTTTTCCCATGTGGTCTTGCTTATCCATTCCTCTTTTCTTCGTTTCCGATATCCCATCACCTCTTTTGCTTTTTCCTGTAGTGTTTTATTGAATTCTAGTATGGACATTTCTGCTTCGTCTTGTAGGACACTGAAGTGGTTCTTAAGTACTATTGAGAATTCATTCCTTTTTTGCTGGTCTTTCTGTTTTCTTGTATCAAAACGTAACTTTCTGTGTTCTCCGATTTTTGATTTCCTTAATTTTAGTTTTATTTTGCTACCACAAGGTTGTGATCATTTCCTACATCTGCTCCTTTCCTTGCTCGCACATCTTATAGTGACCGTTTCCACTTGTTGTTTATTAGTATGTGATCGATTTGGTTTTCTGTGGTTTTATCTGGGGACCTCCAAGCCACTTTATGGATGTTTTTATGTTGGAAAATTGTCCCTCCGATGGTCATCATGTTTTCTTCACAGAAACTGCAGTCTTTCTCCATTTTCATTTATTTCTCCGACTCCTTCTCTTCCCATGATTCTTCTTCTATCTTCATTTCCCTCACCTACTTCTGCATTGAAGTCGCCCAAGATGAGTAGCATATCATGCTTGGGTATTGTTTCTACTGTGGGTTGGAGGCTGTTGTAAAAATCTTCTTTTAATTCCTCTTCAGCTGCTTCTGTTGGTGCATAACAAACTATAATAGACAGCTTCGTGAATCTTGAGTTGAACCGTGCATATAATAGTCTCTCATTTATATGGGTCCATTTCAGCAATGCTCTTGATGCTTCTTTTGTTATAATCAATGCTACTCCTCCTTCATGAAGATCTTTTTTACCTGACCATATTATTGTATCTTCTGTGTGCTGTGTTGTTAATTTCCTTCTGCCTTGTCCTGTCCATCTTGCTTCTTGTATTCCTAGTATGTCTAGTTTGTATCTGTGCATTTCCTTGATGGTTTGTGCTAGTTTTCCAGTCTGATTAACTGTTCTACATTCCATCTGCCTATTTGCATCTTGTGTTTTGGTTCCAGGAGGTCTGCAGTCGGGCTGGGGACTTCCAGTGGCTGGCTTTCATCCACAACCTTCATGGGCTCAGTTTCCTAATAAGCATTTCTCCTTCCATCTGCATTTGTTTCTTCCCTTGCTTCTGTTTCTGTACTTGTCTGACAGTTTTTTTTTACCAGATAGGGTTGCTGGCCCTATGCCGAACCCTCCTTAGTCGCCTTTTACGATCATGCGTGGTAGGGTACAGTGGTCCTATTTTTTACAGATCCCGGGTACGACACGGGTATATATATATATATATGGTATATATATTTAATTCTGACAAATAAAATATTCGACTTAGAAATTCACAACATCACTTGTACTAAGACGCAATATGACAGTTAGTTTCGTCTTTGAAGCACATCAATATCAAACTATCATATTCTACATGCAGCAATTCTCAATATTCTATACATTTGATAAGAGGATAATTACATATATATACATATACATATATATATAGGATTGCCTTGTAAGTAATGATTATGGTTATTATTATTATTATTATTATTAATGAATATGATTATGAAAATTTGCTGTATAGAAAATAGTAACATCGAATAGCGACAGAGAAAACTGGAGAGGAAAGGAAGAGAAAGGTATAGAACATCCATGACACTAGAACAAGACGCGAACAAAAGTAAACAGTGAAAACAGTTAATAGAAAAAGACGAGACTCAGTGACGCTGATTTTAGATAATACAAAGGAAGGACACCACAAAGTAGGATGGTCCAATGATAACAAAGCAGTGACTGGACTTTGACACGAGTAAACAAAATAGAAAAGACGAATAGAAAAGGCAGACACAATGAAAAGTGAGGACACAATAAAACCTCCGACATGAAGGAGCAGGATAATGCTTGGGTAAATAACAAATGTATAGACGGAGTTGACCCTTTGACACCTGTTAGGTGACGCGCGTTAGGACTCGATTTGCACGCGGTTTTAAATAAGGGAATGACCAACTCGGTCAGCTGACCAATTAAATATTTAGAGGCGTGGCCGATTGGACAATTGATTTACGAGAGATAAGTCACGGGGCAGTTTTAATGAGGGACAATGAGAACGCTCATGGGAACCAGTAGACATCTGAAGATAAGAAGGTGAGCGGTGAGACAGGGGAGAAGGAAGAGGAAGAAAGAAGTAGAGGAGAGAGGAGTCGGAGGACGGAGCCCCGAAGACGGAGGAACAAGGACGGTCAGTGAATAGAGACAGGTCCAGACAAGAGAAGAAGAGAGGGACAGACAATCAGAAAAGAACAGCAGAAGGAGAACACACTCCAGAGAAGACACGAGAGAGAAAGAAGACGTAGGTAACGACAGTTGGAATAGATGGACAATTAGAGCAATAGATATTCGGGAAAAGCAGTTTTGAAGAAGTAGTTTTAGGACAAATTGAAGCTGTTTTTAAAGTATTTCAAGTGACTGCGAAGAATTGATACTTTGAAACTTCGAGTACAGTGATTGCAACTGATTGACCACGTGTTGCAGATCGAATATAGTACAGAGTTTAGAATTATCCTCTTATCAAATGTATAGAATATTGAGAATTGCTGCATGTAGAATATGATAGTTTGATATTGATGTGCTTCAAAGACGAAACTAACTGCCATATTGCATCTTAGTACAAGTGATGTTGTGAATTCTAAGTCGAATATTATATTTGTCAGAATTAAATGAATTCTGTAGAGAACATTTCATTGGGATTCCCCTGATTATAGAAGTGGCAATGTTTGTTAAACTTAATCTAAACAACAGAAATCTGGATGTGTGTGAAGATAAAGTCGGTATTAATCAAGAACATCTTCTTTAGTCAGAAATATATCATTAACAATTGAAAATATGCAGGAAACTCTCTACTGTAGAGAGCGGAACAACAACACAACTCCTTCACATCATCAGAGGAAGTACCCCCCTCAGACAAGTGTTTCGGCCCTTTAAACTCCTGACACTCTAAGGGGGGTGGGCCCCTCTGGGTCATGACTCCCAGAGGTTTTGTGAGTTGTTGCTTTTTTTTCCCCGGTCCCAGGATTGAATCCGTGATCTTCCAGTTGGCACTGCATTTTTGAAGTGCGTCTTTAGCGATTTAGCTACGGAGGACTGGTACTGGTTGTAGCAAATGAAATTATTTATGTTCCCAATGCTTGTTTCGCATAATCCACAGCCCACATGAGGCCTTTTCTGCTGTTTCTGAAAGGCTTCTCAATGCCCTTGCTCTTGCTTGTCCCTTTATGCCCAGTTGCTTACATAGGTCACATGCTGATGTCGCTACGAATCCTCTTGCTCCCACTTCTACAGCTATCACTTTTGCCCTGATTCCTGCCCCCTGCCTCAGTTGCTTGACCAGATCATTGTACTTCTCACATTTGAATAAATGCTGCTCCTCTATTCTAGTTTCGTACGGGACCGTAAGCTCGATCATTGTTAATTCCTGTTTTTCTGTGGAGTACACTATAATGTCCGGTCGCATTCCTGCGTTCTTGATGGCAGTCGGGTATTCTCTTCTTCCTGGAAGGTCTGCTATCACATCCCAGTCATTTGTACCATCTAGCAGTGATGGTAAGGGAATGTCCCTGATTTCAATATTTGATGTTGTACCAGCGCCTATGAAGTATTTAGGTGGGGGCTCAACTCTTTTGCTGTTATTTGCTTTATCTTTTGCCCTGTCTACGATGGCTACTAGTTCCTGCAGCACTCTGTTGTGCCGCCAGGTGTACCGTCCTTGCCCTAAAGACACTCTACATGCTGACAGCACATGTTCCAATGTTTGCCTTTCGTTGCAGAGAGGGCACTTTGTATCTTCTGATACACCCCATTTGTATAGGTTGGAGCCTGTAGGCGGAAGGCCATAAGTAGCTCTGATGATAAAATATTATATTGGTGCCGTCAATAATATGATACACAATCTTCAATATTATAATGGTGCCATCAATGATAGATAATTCACACCTTATCAGTCATTTGCATGTCCCTTGTGGAACTTTGCCTTCCTAACAGCATATATATATAGTATTGTTGCAAAAATTCATCTGCTGGGTTGGACTGTTCACGTTTGTATTGGGCTGCAGAAGTGGCTGTGGTATTCTAATGTTTCTATTTTTAAAATTCGATCAGCTTATTCTTTGAAAATGGGTCAGAACCGATTACATGGATTCTTTGAAAATGGGTCCGAACCGATTACACAGATTCTTTGAAAATGGGCCAGAACCGATTACACGGATTCTTTGAAAATGGGTCAGAACCGATTACACGGATTCTTTGAAAATGGGTCCGAACCGATTACATGGATTCTTTGAAAATGTGTCAGAACCGATTACACGGATTCTTTGAAAATGGGTCAGAACCGATTACACGGATTAACACAGTTAAGATTTTTGAACTGATAACACAGTTAAGATTTTTGAACTGATAACACAGTTACAATTTTTGAACTGATAACAGAGTTAAGATTTTTGAACTGATAACACAGTTAAGATTTTTGAACTTATAACACAGTGAAGATGTTTGAACTGACAACACAGTTAAGATTTGTGAACTGATAACACAGTTAAGATTTTTGAATTGACAACACAGTTAAGATTTTTGAACTGACAACACAGTTAATATTTTTGAACTGACAACACAGTTAATGTTTTTGAACTGATAACACGGTTAAGATTTTTGAACTTATAAAACAGTTAAGATTTTTGAACTGATAACTCAGTTAAGATTTTTGAACTGACAACACAGTTAATATTTTTGAACTGACAACACGGTTAAGATGTTTGAACTGATAACACAGTTAAAATGATATTTCATTTCTTTCAAACTCAGTAGTAGGAATGACTCAGTCGACTAGGACGTGCTCTATCAGACCGAATCCAACCTGTCACCTCGTATAAGCCAGGATTCCTGCGAGTGCTACGGAGTATATGCACTAAGCTGAGATCTTCCTTCACATATGAAGATCAAAGCCCTTATAGTCTTACCCGTTGTGAGGCTAACATTTTTTTTAACATTTGTTTTTCTACTTTGCTACAGGACAAACATAACAATTAAAAAAACACACATTTTTGGCCTCGTGTTAGTGGCAAAAAAAAAGGCACACACGGTCGTCATCATCATCATCATCATCATACCAGACCAAGATGTTTAGCGATTTCAACACCCTAAGACGGACTGCTGCGTCTGTCTAAGATATCAAAGCTGACGTCTGAACATATGTCATGAAGAAGAATAATTTTTGGAGAGTTCACCTGTACTATGGCTTACGTTTTGGAAGTTCTCTCTCTAATTTATAATTGCTATGATTGTTGGTACATATTAATCTCGAATCATTACTATCATTTATTACCCCCCCCCCCCTTTAGTTTGATGATTATCGTCTTGTGTATAGTCAGCGGTTAGTGTAATTTGTAAATCGTAAATTAATTTTTTAAAATGCGTTTTGCATTAAAAAATATCTAATGATTTTTAGATTATTGCAAATCATTTAGACTTATAAAGAGCAGGACTCGGGTGCTGACACACGGTTTAGCGTAGGCAGAGAAAAGATCAAAGATTGAAATCAAATTTCGTGATATCTAGCCCGCGCCGAGCACCATACTTTTCTATCACATGGAACTTGAAAGTGCACCGTTGAGACGAGCCCTGATTTCTGTAAAGCGTCCCGGTTAGAGGGCGGGAAAATGGGAAAACTCGGTCCTGCGATGGAGACAATTACTTCTGCTGTGGTAGTTTGTCTCATCTAGACCAGGCTAAACGTACAAACAGTGACACGACAGTTTGCTCCGCATTGTTTTCAGAATTCGTATCAAAGTTGAGTGTTTTGCCCTTTAATTCAGAATATTTCTGGTATGTAGGTATTCTAAGGATCAGAAGCTGGTTGTATTATGCCACAGCGTTCACTAGCAAGTTCTTCAATGGCTGCTCAGGTTCCCAGCTCCGTATGAAAGAAGAATATTAAACAGGTGAGAACATAACATTGGGGGGTCTTGTTTCATTAAGTTCATTAGCACGGACTGAAACAGCTTGCTTAAGAAAGCTGAGGTTCTTCGTCTTGTTGGTGCCCTAATGTTTGTCGTATGAGAAATGTTGATGTTTATCGTAAATGGTTATCACTGATGTTTGTCATGAATCATTGTCACTGATGTTTGTCATAAATGGTTGTCATTGATGTTTGTCATAAATGGTTATGACTGATGTTTGTCGTAAATGGTTGTCAGTGATGTTTGTCATAAATGGTTGTCAGTGATGTTTGTCATAAATGGTTGTCAGTGATGTTTGTCATAAATGGTTATCACTGATGTTTGTCATAAATGGTTGTCAGTGATGTTTGTCATAAATGGTTGTCAGTGATGTTTGTCATAAATGGTTGTCAGTGATGTTTGTCATGAATGGTTGTTGCTGATGTTTGTCATAAATGGTTGTCGCTGATGTTTGCTATAAATGCTTGTCACTGAGGTCTGCCAATGAAATTTTTAACAGTTTGTTTTTGTCACTGATTTTTGCCATTCTTGTTTACGCAGCATTAAATTCAGTAAATTTGATTTTAATCTCAAGTTTTTTTTTCTTTAATTTGCCAATTTTGATTTAATAACAACGAACTTTGCACTAGACTTTTTTTTTTTATAAACGACGAAAACAACAGGCCGTGACCCGGTGGTACTGCAAACCGGGTCCACCCGTAACGAGATGTGGACCATACCCCCGGCATTCAATGTGCAGGGCAGGCCTCGGGCATCTCATTTAGTTCAAAAATAACGAGGCTTTTGTTTAACCAAAGGGCATGTTGATCAGGGTACCTGCCAAGAGGACACTTTGACCTCAGCCACTTTGATCTTTGCCAAAAGGCCGGGAGTGATGTATATGTATATATGCTCCCCCGAGACATTCTTTGCACTAGATTTACATACTAAATTTTTGGGGTCAGTAGTCTCCAAGTGCGGTTTGCTAGACTAGAAACGTTTTATTTAGAGTGGGACATTTGGTCCAATATGGTCAAATGTCATAAGATACTCGTTAGTCAGAACAGTCGCACGAGTTAGGTCGCACGTTCTATAACGTTAGGTCGCAAGTTCTATATGTTTAATAACTTGAAGTGGCCATTTGAAAAGTAGAAACAGTCTAGTAATTATTGTCAAGTAGACGTTGTGAGGAGTGGTATTTTTAAAGGTGGAAATATTTCACTAAATCATTGAGTTACTCGATTACGGCCCCTGAAATGTGTTAAAGATGTGAGAGTACTCTTGGACTTGTGTGGCGCTAGTTTGCTGGAAGAATCACACGAGTTTTATCTGCGATGGTTTTGTTCGTGCATCTTTCAAGTTTTTTTTTTGTTTGTATAGATTTTTCTTATCCATACTTTCATCATCTGTGTTTATCATATTATTTATTTACCGGAGCTTTGTATAATTTTATTTTCCGGTTAGAAACACGTCTTTTTCCATAAGCGAGCCAGAATGTTACCAGAGGAGAAGGAAAGTAGTCCTAGGGTGTAATAGTTTTATCTCTTCCCAAGCGTAGAAACGGTTATTTTCGCTTATTTCCTGTAGATTTTTTTAAAAATTGGCCCGCGATTCTCTACTGAATGAGCATGAGCGAATGCCATAAATGGATGTAAGAAGTTTCTATATTCCCGTTATGTTTACATAGATCAGTATATGTTGGTGTAGTTTTTGTTTGATTCCAGTATATGCTGGTGTTGCCGTTGTTTTGTCTACAGGGAACTGCGTAAATGATGCTTTTTTTGCAGCCAGTGTGGCGAGGATGGTGAGGCACACCATCGTGTCGAGCTGGGAGCGGGTTACTCAGTCTGACTGGGGTTACAGAGAGAAAGTGTGCAGTGCTTTTTTTTAAAAGACTCCACCGCCAAGAGAACTACAGCTGGCCCCGCCAAATTAGTCAGACTGGGTTTGTTGGCTAGGGTTCCCCAACCCTGTAGCGAGCAAGTCAGCTATTGACTCATATTTTCCTTAAATGGATCCATATGTATATACACCAGGTTTCATTAAGTCCATAGCACTAGATAGAAGCTGCTGCATTGTTTTGCTGCGTGTATTGTGTCTCACGTAGACCAGTTTATTTGTCTCATCTCATGGCACTTACACAGATATATCTGTCGCTGTCTCCAATAGTTTTCTCTTAAGCATCACCTCTCAGCGCCGTCTTAACGCATGGGCTCACTTGGGCATTGCCCAGGGGCCCCAATTGCATGTGACCAGCCCATAGGAATCTATGAATTCCTAACATTAATTACATAGGTTAGAGAGGAATGGTGGGGCCCAGTGCATTATTTTGCCCAGGGGCTCCTGGTGCTGTTACGACGGCCCTGTCTGCTCTTTTATCCAACTATTATGTTTTTTTTTACGATATATTCTAAAGAATATATTGCGACAACTTGGAAAGACACCTTGTGTCTTCAAGGGTTTCTCAGAAAATATCACTGGAAGAAAAGCTTTAAATTACTGGTAACGAAATTATTTTAATCGAGGAGTTTCCCCCCTGTCAGGTTAGGTAGTTTGAGTTTCTCGCCACGAGAATAATGCGAAGTTTTTCTCGTGAATTCTTGCACAAAACGCCCTGAACACTTTCAGTCGTTACCCCTCTAAACAGTTTCCCTTCGTATGTTAACAGAATTATGAAGGAAACGGTCTTCCGCATTGAAAACACGTCTTTGTAGAAGCGAAACATTTCAGCATAATCTGCAGAGAACAAGGCACAAGCGAGGGCCACACACACACACACACACACACACACAGAGATTTGATGCGTTGTTTTGTCATGTTCAAGCTAGAAAGTTAATGTTAATTCTGACGCCTGATTTTAAAAAAAAGTCATTGTGTTAAAAGTTAACCTCCTTCTTCCTCCAAATTGAAGACACTTCTATATCCTATCGAGTAATAATGCATTTATAAATGTTGAAAGGAATTCCAGAACAAGACACTTCACAGACACAGATTAACATTTACAGTGTGTGTGGGTGGGAGGGGGGAAGAGGGAAGGGGGAATAGTGTTTTCTAATCTGAGGATTAAACAGAGCACAGCTGGAACACTGAGTTTTAAATTTGATAAGTTTTTTTTTTAAAAGGTGTCAACATTTTATTGAAATCCTCTGATTTTTTTATTTTAATTCTGGGACATTTGAGACCAGCCTTTTTCTGACAAAGACAGAGTGAATACTTAGCGCTGAAGGTATAGTTTTTTGTTTGTTGCTAAGTCAGTTTTAATCAGTGGGAGGAGGAAGATGTGGAGGTTGAGGGGTGGGAGGAAACTTGTATTTCAGTTAACTGACTTATGACATCTCATACGCAGTTTTAGCTATTATATTGATAACAGACCTCCTTTTTCGTCGTCGTCATCATCATCATCATCATCATCATCATCATCTTCTTCTTCTTCTTCTTCTTCTTCTTCTTCTTCTTGGACTTTAGATTCTGAGTGAAGCTGAATCTGCAACACTATCGTCAGGTATTTCCATAGTTTTATGCTAGTTTTAGGATGGCCGTTGCTTTCAGGCTCTGTTGATACTGGATGCTCTTAGAGACGCTCCAAGAATCAATATAGCACCCAGCAAAAGCCGTTCCTAAAAGTGTATATAGCACCGAGCAAAAGCCGTTCCTAAAAGTGTATATAGCACCGAGCAAAAAGCCGTTCCTAAGAATCTATATAGCACCGAGCAAAAATCCGTTCCTAAGAGTCTATATAGCACCCAGCAAAAGCCGTTCCAAAGAGTCTATATAGCACCTAGCAAAAGCCGTTCCTAAGAATCTATACAGCACCCAGCAAAAGTCGCTCTCAAGAGTCTATACAGCACCTAGCAAAAGCCGTTCCCAAGAGTCTGTACAGCACCTAGCAAAAAGCCGTTTCTAAGAGTCTATACAGCACCCAGCAAAACCCGTTCCCAAGAGTCTATACAGCACCTAGCAAAAAGTCATTCATCTGGTAGGATATTATTCCTAGACATGACTTAGCTGACTGCAGTAAATTGTTATTGTTCTGAAAGTAGTGGACTGCAGATTCCTATGTAGGCGTTGAAGTAGGTCACAAGGACTGCTTACATCCAGAGTGTATGTAGAACTCGACAGTGGTACAAAGTTTGTTTTTGTTTTTTTTTGTTTTAATAAGCTTTTCCTCTTTCTGTAACCGGAACAGCTAATTTCTCTCGAGCTATTTTCCTTCAGAAAGAGCACGTGACTATAAAGCAGACAAAAACCCCATGAAGTCTGGTCGTCCTAACCGTAGTCTGTGTTTGGCAGGATGTCTTGACTAATTTTCCACTCGTTTATCTCAAGCTGGGAATTTATGGCGTAAGTAAGCAAGAACATTTGTCAGCATATTTTACTAAACGAGTTTACTTCAACACATTGTACATTTATGTGGTTATTTTATTATCAGTTATATCAAAATGTAATTCATTTATTTTAGTTATAAATTCATGTAGTATTAAATTATATTTGATAAATTTGACAACTGGAAACGGAAGATATAAATAGCTGAGATTCTATAATAGAGTTTTATTTTCCTAAATGTAGATTGAAAAGAGATATTTCCCACGGCAGTGATAATGAATAATGCGTACAAATATAACAATATGTTATGTCGAGGTTATTCTGATAAAAATGGTTAAAATGGTAAATTGATAAGTGTTGCCATTATTGCATTCTGGGCGAGTCCAGTATTTCGATCTCTCCCACTGTGCACGAACTCCGTAGCACCGATGAGAATCGTAACCGAATGGAAGCGGTAATGATTTGTGCTAATTTCTTCATGCTGTAGATATCTCGAGCACTGAAGCTCATCGCTGAGAATGAGGCCGCTCATCGCCTATCTCTGTTAACAGTCTCTGTCACCTGTAAGTGATTCCGAGTTCTTGTATGTCTTCTGTCAAGTTGTCTCTTTTAACAGTTTCTCTCACCTGTAAGTGATTCCGAGTTCTTATATGTCTTCTGTCAAGTTGTTCCTGTTAACAGTCTCTGTCACCTGTAAGTGATTCTGAGTTATTGTATGTCTTCTGTCAAGTTGTCCCTACTTCTTAGTCTTGGTCCGTCTCTTGTTCTTGTCATTTCTTTATTTTGCTTAGTTCAACTCTTTCGTTGCAAAGTAACACCGGCAGGGTTGATAGATCTTGCACAAGTATACTATTCAGTGCTCAGCGAGATATTTAGGCAGTCTAAATAACAGAGTAGCACATTTCTAACCAAACCCAAAGAGTAAAGGTGTCAGCATTGTCTAGTCTCTACTATCGTGTCAACATTGTCTAGTCTCTACTATAGTGTCAACATTGTCTAGTCTCTACTATCGTGTCAACATTGTCTAGTCTCTACTATCGTGTCAACATGGAGTCAGTTCCAACAAACAACAAATTCTTCATTCTTGCTTATGTTTCTTATATAGAAAATGTCGTTAAATTAACAAACAATAAGTTCTTCATTCTTGCTTATGTTTGTTATATAGAAAATTTCGTTAAATTAACAAACAATAAGTTCTTCATTATTATTTATGTTTCTTATATAGATAATTTGTTTATTAACAAATAATAAGTTCTCCATTCTCGCTTATGTTTGTTATGTAGAAAATTCCTTATGCTGGTGTAAAAAATAAGCTGCAAAGAGGAGATGAAAATGTACAAATTTATTTAAACATACATAAGCCCACATGCGAATTTGAAATCCGGAATGAATGCGTATCATACATAATTGCCTACAAAGATACATCCATACCTACAGACATAACATAGGTACGAGTCCATTTTGTTTATAAAAGCCACCAAACACATATTACATATACTTGCATATATATCGTCCATACGACTTGTTCACAGAAACTGTGTTCAGAAGGCGATCTGATCTAGTCATTGAAGCATGTACAAATTTGTTTAAATGTGGCGGAAACGAAATAACACTAATAATTTTTCACAGTCAAGTTACCTCTAATATACTTATTTAAAACATTTTTTCTCGAGCAAGCTTCCAATACCGCGTATTTTCATCTTTGAATATATTTACAAAAGCTATAAAATGTTTCATTTCTTTTTCGCTTCGGCAACCAGCGTAGAGTGAGCAGCGTACGAAAATTGCATTCAGTCACTTTCAACTCTTTCCGATTAGCTCGAAGGAAATGAAATAGATCTAACAACGGACATGTAAGAGATTTTCAGGGGAACTTTACTAGCATAGCAACCCCATGCTCATTTCTGTCCCAAGACAGTGAATATAGAAACTTATGGTTATTTTTCTTCGGGTCTCGACCAAAGTTCACTCTAAGGTCTTAACGTTTGTGTGCATAATTTTCATTTCGTGTGCAAATATTTTGTCAAAACACTTTTTGCATGCAAATTTGCGTCGTAACGTTAAATGACAAAATACACTTTAAAGTTCTCATAAAAAAAAGGAAAGAAATCAAGAAAACAAACTCATGCAGTTATGTCTTTTAAAAAATTCAACGCTATTGCAGCACGGAGTAACAGAAGGAAACTTCAAAATAAATTTGTTTAAATGTACCAAGCTCATTTTTCTTCCCTTTTTTTTCTCGGTGTAAGAATTTGCATGCACGGCATGCATTTTTGTGTGCATTGCCGCACAGCTTGGGGGGAACATTGTAACTTTTAAGCGTGTGCTAAGAACGTTTGTATTATAAACCTTGTCCTCAGTCTCAGTCTACCATTTTTCTATGACTTTTCGTTGGATGGTTACATCCAGTAACCCACTCTTCATTCAGCGCAAGCGTTTCATAATGGCTTTTTTATATCTTGGTCTAGACAGAAGGCGGTCGTTGTTCTAGATCCAAAATTAGTCCAACTGGTTGGTCTGGTAGCACCGTGTCAAAGAATTGGGGTTCTTTTTTGCCATTTATTGTCCCGAAGAACAGGCCCACGTAAGGTCTTTTTCCGTTACTAGGAGACTTTTAACTACCAGAATATCTTTTATTAATTTCTCTCAGAATCAAAAGATAAACATCAAAATAAAGAACATTATCAAAATAACATTAGGTAAGTGAAACTGTAAAACTTGAACCCTTTCATTACCAGCTCTTCATTTTTCTAAAATAAAGAGGAGTAGGTTAAGCATAGACTTTTGTTCCTGGTACAAAAAAAACTAAATAGCTTCCATCAAATAAAACCGAAAATTAACAGCAAATACCAGCCGTGACTGATTCAAATGAAGCTTAACAAAGCGTGAATATTCACTTGCATGAATTCTTGAAAATGTGTCTGTTTATAGATCCAAATTTTAATGCATGGTCGTGTCCATACCAGCAGACATTTTGACACGGCATCAAAGGCAATAATAAAAGCAGTAACGAGTTGTAGACTATATATTTTTGTAGTATAACTATGAATTAAATTATATATAGTTGTTATTGTCTGCGTTTATCTTTATGCGAACCTGCTGATTTAGTTATTTTGACGTTTATGGGACGTAAAAATGCTGGAACCTAGTAAAGCCATGACATTTAACGGGTTCGATCACTTTAATTTGTCTGTCCTTATGCTTTCCAAGGACACAAAACTCCTACCACATGCTCTTCTGGCTGATTTCTAACCGTGGCATCGGAGTCTCTCATTATGACAATTATTTCTGAACTTTTGCACGGATTTATCTTGTGGAGTTATCATAAAGTTCATTGTCTTGATTTTTTGTTTCCTGAACTATATCTTGTTCATGGATAGATTTTTGTAACCGCGATAACTGTTGGCTTACCATAAAATGGCACTGTAAGTCTTACTAGTCAGTTCTGATGCAGGTAGATGTTAGCTTTTTAAGACACGAAGAAGATACTAACAAATAAGTAGATGTTCTTGAAAGTGAGAAAAAGAGTATTACAGTGATATATATATATATATATATATATATATATATATATATATATATAGGCTAATATGGTTGTGAAAATTGCATAGTCAACAAAAAGATGACAGAGAAACTGGAAGACTGGAAGAACAAAGAAGTGCTCTGGATGAAATATGCAGCAAATGCCCTGGAGATAGAGAAAAGCAAACTGAACGGTTCTCAGAAACGTCTCAGAACACCAATAACTAGTTAAAATGATGAGAAAAAAAGACAGTCAAAATTTCTTGGACATGTCATGACAAGACAGAAGTTGGAGAACCCGGCAATCACTGGAAAATTCAAGGGAAAAAACGTTCAGTGGACTGATCAAGTGGCATGAAAAGTGAAAAGCATCTGAATTAACGGAAACATCAGGGACAGCAGAAAATAAAGTTAATAAAGCTATCCAGTACGGCAGAAAATAAATATAATAATTTTAATAATAATAATAATAATAATACATGTTGATACTTGTCAAATTTGCTGACTGCTTGTATCAGGGCTGGCAAAGCATAGCCGAAACCAGACGCTGTCCTAGCTCTTCTCTGTAGCTGTCCTAGCTCTTCTCTGTAGCTGTCCTAGCTCTTCTCTGTAGCTGTCCTAGCTCTTCTCTGTAGCTGTCCTATCTCTTCTCTGTAGCTGTCCTAGCTCTTCTCTGTAGCTGTCCTAGCTCTTCTCTGTAGCTGTCCTAGCTCTTCTCTGTAGCTGTCCTAGCTATTTTTCTGTAGCTGTCCTATCTCCTCTCTGTAGCTGTCCTAGCTCTTCTCTGTAGCTGTCCTAGCTCTTCTCTGTAGCAGTCCTATCTCTTCTCTGTAGCTGTCCTATCTCTTCTCTGTAGCTGTCCTAGCTCTTCTCTGTAGCTATCCTAGCTCTTCTCTGTAGCTGTCCTAACTCTTCTCTGTAGCTATCCTAGCTCTTCTCTGTAGCAGTCCTAGCTCTTCTCTGTAGCTGTCCTAGCTCTTCTCTGTAGCTGTCCTAGCTCTTCTCTGTAGCTGTCCTAGCTCTTCTCTGTAGCTGTCCTATCTCTTCTCTGTAGCTGTCCTAGCTCTTCTCTGTAGCTGTCCTAGCTCTTCTCTGTAGCTGTCCTAGCTCTTCTCTGTAGCTGTCCTAGCTATTTTTCTGTAGCTGTCCTATCTCCTCTCTGTAGCTGTCCTAGCTCTTCTCTGTAGCTGTCCTAGCTCTTCTCTGTAGCAGTCCTATCTCTTCTCTGTAGCTGTCCTATCTCTTCTCTGTAGCTGTCCTAGCTCTTCTCTGTAGCTATCCTAGCTCTTCTCTGTAGCTGTCCTAACTCTTCTCTGTAGCTATCCTAGCTCTTCTCTGTAGCAGTCCTAGCTCTTCTCTGTAGCTGTCCTAGCTCTTCTCTGTAGCTGTCCTAGATCTTCTCTGTAGCTGTCCTAGCTCTTCTCTGTAGCTGTCCTAGCTCTTCTCTGTAGCTGTCCTATCTCTTCTCTGTAGCTGTCCTAGCTCTTCTCTGTAGCAGTCCTATCTCTTCTCTGTAGCTGTCCTAGATCTTCTCTGTAGCAGTCCTATCTCTTCTCTGTAGCTGTCCTAGCTCTTCTCTGTAGCAGTCCTATCTCTTCTCTGTAGCTGTCCTAGCTCTTCTCTGTAGCAGTCCTATCTCTTCTCTGTAGCTGTCCTAGCTCTTCTCTGTAGCAGTCCTATCTCTTCTCTGTAGCTGGCTTAGCCTGGTCAGTAGAGCGCGGATCGTTGTAGTATCAACGGCGTGGAGTCTAATGAAAAAAAAAAGCATTGGAGCTTCCCTGTTTTTTTTTTCACCTGCACCCCTTGTCTGCAAAAATAACCGCAGTTGCTCATTCTCCATTCGACACGAAACAAGTACTTCAACATCTTCACAGCACCCGCCTCAAAGAACATTCTTCTTAAAGTTCTAGAAAGTTAGAAAGATAACAAGAATCACGACTTTTGAAATGCACAACTGGGGTAAAATAACTGATGACTTTAGATCTAGTTTTGATATTATGTAAAGTTCTTCAACATCACACAGGTAGGTACACTCAGCAGGCTTTTGATGCACATTTCATCAAATTTCTGAAATGTGCGTCATGAAACTTTCAATGAAGTTGCATTCAGTAGCACACTTTGCAGATGAAGCACTTTAGCTTGGCAGGGATATTTTATTTATATAATAACACAACTGCGCACCAGAGTGGCGAAGTGGCCAGTGCAGCAGTCTTCATGGCAAAAGTCAGTGGGTTCAGATCCTACCAAATGCGACCCAAGTCACCCAGCTGTATAAATGGGTGCCTGGCTCTTGACCACATCTCCCTGTAATGTGGCAATAGGTGAAGAAAAATATAGGCAGTAACATCATATCCCCTAGATGTTTCCATGTTTTAATACGGCTACCTTTACCTTTTGCCTTATATTAAAGTTTACCTTAACTGGAATACACGGGTGCAGAAGTTCACCTCTTAGACACACATGTGAAGACTTGTGTAGGAAGTCAGGCATTACAGAGTGTAAGAAGTCATTATTACAGAATATTAAATGCTTGAAGTTGGTTATTACAGAATATGAAGTGTAGAAAGTCAGTTTTTACAGCATGTGAAACATAAAAAAAATCAGACATTACGGAACGTAAAGTATAGTCATTCCCCATTAAGTTGTTTCAGAATGTGAAATGAAGGAAGTCAGTTTTTTTCTCTACAGAAAGTTATGAAATCAGTCGTCATAAAAGTAAACTTCAAGAATCCAGATCTTTCATTGATCTACGTAAAAAATGAGAATACAGAAGATGAAGGTGTATAAAGATAAAATAGAGGACATTAATCTATGAAAGCTATTTTTTCATGAATTGATCACTTCCAGCACAGCAAGTCCAGTAGCTCTGTGTGGACATGGAGACTTGGAGCCACTCAATAGATTTCTGTCTTTGATTTCACTCTGCTTAATGCACCTCTGGTGTGGCTAGTAATTACAGGCCCGGCCTGGACATAGCAGCGGTCACGTGTTCTTGTTTGTTCGCTTTAGGTAAATATCGGATGACTGGCCTTGCTGATATCACTGGACTTGAATAGACCGAAGGATTGTATTTCCTTGATGGTTCTGATGTTGAGTTATGTCGTGGCACGAGGTGGATAGCGGTCATTGTATGAGTCCTTTCTGAGGGTTTCCTTATTCATTCATCCGTTTATTTGTGTTCCAAATCAAGAGATGATCAACTCATTTATTCTCTGCTTCTAGTTTCAGTTCGAGGGTTACTTTACTGATTCATTCTCTAGTTCTAGTTTCAATTCGAGGCTTACTTTATCATTTGTTCTTTACTTCTTATACTTTCAATTCGAGGGTTACTTTACTCATTTATTCTCTACTTCTAGTTTCAAATCGAGGGTTACTTTATCATTTGTTCTTTACTTATACTTTCAATTCGAGGGTTATTTTTCTAATTTATTCTCTACTTCTAGTTTCAAATCGAGGGTTACTTTGCTCTCTACTTCTAGTTTCCAATCAAGGGTTACTTTACTCATTTATTCTCTACTTCTAGTTTCCAATCAAGGGTTACTTTACTCATTTATTCTCTACTTCTAGTTTCCAATCAAGGGTTACTTTACTCATTTATTCTCTACTTCTAGTTTCAAATCGAGGGTTACAACAGTATGATTTCATTTTTTTTGTATAATGTGTATTAAGTAATGTTCTAGAAATGGTAAAATCTGGGTTTTAATCTTTTTTTTTTTGGAAATGTAATCATTTTTCTATGGCTTCGTGTCCTTGTCCGAGGACAATAATTTCAAGTTTCGTAAATTTTATGAAATGAGAAAAAAATTTATTTAAAAAAAATCAGTGTTCTCAAATAAGGACGGAGACACTCGGGGTGGGGGGGGGGGGGGGGGGGGGGGGGGGGGGGGTGTTGCTCATTTCTTTTCTGTTTCTAGTTTCAAGTCGTGGGGTAATTTAGATGTGAGTTTACTTCAAATTACAAGTGATTTTAATGCAGATATTAATTTTCCCCGACATTGATAACAGCGTATGCGGTTGTCTCAGGTGTGCTTCGCCCTACAGGCAGATAAGTCTGAATTCTATGAAAAATTCTCTTACATAAGTATGTGTGTCATGTGCCCATTTTTACATTTGGGGTGAAATTGAAATATGAAAGCAACACATTTACAACTACTGCCTTCGCATGGGAAGGCGGTTTACCTTCCTCGACATGATGTAATTGACCTGACTTCATAGATGTAACAGATTATGAATAACATGAAAACATTGATCATAACCTTTAGCATAAGGTCACCATTTCGTGCGAGAAAATGTGACAGAGTATCCGGTACGTAAGCTCACGTACAATGCAGTATAGAGCTTTGAAAGATTTGTTATGAAAGTGTATCATCTTCTACATGCGTGCTGTGACACGTGACATGTAAAGGTCATGGCCGTCCCTCTCAGCATTACCTACTGTCTTTGTCACATCCAGGTGTAATAAGATCATTACATTATGTAAGCTGATTAATGATAAATCTCGCTGCGAATGAGATCTATGACCCCATTTATTTGCGTGACAAAAAAATCCAAAAGCTAAAAATAGAACGTTCGGCTTTTCTTTACGCATTCATCTTTTATTTTCAGTAAGAAATTTGTAGTGTTTAGTTAAGTACGTTGAAACGTTTAGTCTATATAATAAATACCATGTATTGTACATGGATCACGGTAAGCATACAGTGTCATTTGTCTAATTTGTTAACTGAAATTTTGAATAAGAATGGAACTAAAAACGTTAGTAAATCATTGTAAACTTAAGCGCTTTCTTGAATTATATAACTAAAATATTTTGACACAACAGAGCAGAGTATTACAATTGAAAACGAGGAAATGGTGGATGTAAAAGAGTAAGAGAATGACAACATAAAAATAGGATGACAAGGATGTAGATGAGAACATAGCATGACAATAGGATGACAACGATGTGGATGAGGACAGCATGAAAATAAAATGACAAGGATGTTGATGAGAACATCTCTTTCTCTCTCTCTCTCTCTCTCTCTCTCTCTCTCTCTCTCTCTCTCTCTGTGAACCTTAAGTGCCCAGGGCACATGGGGCTTCCGCAAGGGTTTTCCACAAATGCCTGTCCTTTGCCTTTTTTTCTGCTCTTGCCCAGGTGAGCCCTCAATTGCTCAACATCTATCTGTTGTTCTTCTCCATGTCTCTTTTGGTCTACCCTTACTTCTGTTCCCCTGTGGTGATGAGAACATAGCATGAAAAAATGATAACAGTGTAAATAACTACATAGCATGAAAAGAGGATAACAACGATGTACATGAGTATATAGCAGGGGTTCCCAATCTAGGTTACGTGTACCTTGGGGTAGCGGCAAGACGTTTAAGCGACAAGGATAATGGCAAAAAATAGATAAACAACAACTATAATAATAGCAAAAACAATTTGCTAATATGAAGTGTACAATTTATGGAAATGCAAGGGGTAAGCAAGCGGAAGAAGGTTGAGAACCACTGGTATATAGCTTGAAAAGAGAACGAGGAGTACATGAGTACATAGTATGAAAAGAAGGCGACAAGGATGTACATGAAAAGACTGCTAGCAATCTATGCTATTGCCCAAAAGTTAAGGACCGCTTGCTAAAACTCTTGTCTAAAAGTATTGTGTGGCCAATATCAGAAAATCAATATTAGAATTAGCTGCATTTAAACTGCAACACATTCATGTAAATCTTATGCAAATGTGATAGTCCGTACAAAAGTTTTAAGCCTGAGAATTTCCTCATCCATCACCATAAAAGTCATAAATACTGTTACACTTGATCTGTCAAAATCTGGTGTAACCACCATTTGCGGCAAGACATTCTATACATCTTTGATGCTTGTAGCCCACAAGGGCTCTAGGAACATCCTGTAGAATAGCCTGCCACTCTTGATGAAGAAAACAAGAGTCAGCTGTGCAACATCAACTGGCGGAGGGTGATTAGTTGCTACTCTCCGTCCATTGACGTCCCAGAAGTGTTCCACAGGAGCAAGAGCAGGTGAGCTAGCCTGCCACTCCAAACTGAGGATTCCCTGGTGTTGAATCAGGTCATTAAGATACATTGTCATCCTGTAAGACTGCATCGTCACCCAAAAGGCCCCCAGAGCAGGCAGAATAGGAGGTCGCAATATCTCATCTTGGTACCCTAGGCCTGTCAGTGCACAATGGATGACGTGAAGATTGGTCTTGCCTTGTCGACTGAAGCCATCCCAGACCATGACAGAACCTCCTCCACAGCGATCCATTTATGGAAGTAAAACGCTCTCCTTGCCTTTTCTAAACACAAACCTTGCCATCATTAAATGACAGAGTTAAAGGGGAACTCATCTGTAAAGAAGGCTTAATTCCATGGGGGTCTTACTCACCTGATGTGCTCACGGCACGAAGATAGCTGCTAGTCCGACACATCAGACATCACCATACAATCGACTGTAAAGAGCACTAGTCCGCAGTTCCTGGGAGACTGAAGAAGAATTCAATACTTTATCATCATCATCATCATCATCATGCGTCACTCTCTTTCTGAGCATATGCCACAGATACAGGCTCTCCAATCGTCTCTGTTTTTGGATTTGTTCTGTTTACCTCTCTATGTATCCCTTTTCTCCAATCACTTAAATTTCCCTTCTCCGGGTACTTCTAGACCTTTATCTATTTCTATTCCCTGATGTCTATTTCATAACATAAATAACAACCAATACAAATGTTACTTCTATTTCTGTTTTTCTCATCCACAAGCTTCGCTCGGCACTGTGACTCATAATCATCATCATCATCATCATCATCATCGTTACTGTAAATCTCCTTTATCAGTATCCTCATTAAGTCTTTGTCGCTGCTGTCACTGTCTTCGTTGCCGTATTTTTCATCCTTATAGTCATTGTCATCTTCATCATCATTCTCCTCATCAAAATCATTTGCTCTGCTTTGACTGCACGGGCTTTCGTCTGTGTGTAAACAAAGCTCTACAGAACCAAAGGAAACGACAGACCTTCTAATGAACTTTAAAACCGGCTTGGCCAGTCATCGGTGCCTTTAGATGATACCAGCAAATTGCACCCGAGAGATCAGATTACAGAGGAATGTCGAGATATTAGAAGTACATGCAGAGGATGTCGAGATCTTGCACTACAACAGGGAATTTACGGCCGCGAAAAAAAGCATTTTTAATTACTGTAATATCAGTTGAATTCTTTCCAGACTAAATGTTTACGAAGAATTAGAAAAATATTTTGGCCAAACACTATAAGAAATAACATCTTATTAGCAGAAATGCAGATGAAACCACTGACAACAATTATTGAGGAAAGACGCTGGCGATGGTTGGGACATGTGCTCCGAATGACTGACAACTCACTACCAAAAATAGCACTAAGATGGACACCACAGGGGAGCAGAAGTAAGGGTAGACCAAAAGAGACATGGAGAAGAACAACAGAAAGGATGTTGAGCAATAGAGGGCTCACCTGGGCAAGAGCAGAAAAAAAGGCGAAGGACAGGCATTTGTGGAAAACCCTTGCGGAAGCCCCATGTGCCCTGGGCACTTAAGGTTCAGAGAGAGAGAATATCAGCAAATTACTATCATTATTATTATTTTGACGTTTCATTTGTTGTTACAAAGTGTTTTTGATTTTTGGTAATGTAAACCGGTTACAGTAACCGGCGACTTCCAAAAGTGACGGTTTTCTTTCAGTACTTTACCGATGACTGCGATCACTATGTGCGTGTTTGTGTATGTGTGGTGTGTGTGTGTGTGTGCGCGCGCGTGAGTGCGTGTGCGTGTTTGCGTGCGTGGGTGTGTGTGTGCGTGCGTGCGTGCGTGTGTGTGTGCGCGCGTGGGTGTGTGATCAAGACTTGACACGTGGGCTCCTTCCCACGCTTCAGTGATCTTCGTTTGTGCAATCTCCCTGTAACTGCCAGCTGTTGTTCTTTGCAGCCGATGCTGTAGAAGTGTTGAGGTACAGCATCGTATCGGCGTGGGAGCGAGTTATGGCAGCATTTTTTTTTTCAGTCCCGGAGTACAACTAAAAAGTGTGCAATGCTTCCTTGACAGACTCCACCACCATAGGAACAATGGCGATCCCTGCCCCGTTAGCCAAGCCAGGCCGTTTTACTGGGGGTACCACAGAAAGGTGGGACAGGGTCTTGATCAGCTATGGTTCGCTAACCCTGACGCTAGCATATCAACTGTGGGTCGCTGATTGCGTCATCGGACAACGTCCTCACCTCCACAGCGGTCTCCAGGGCCTAGTCTGAGAACCCTTGTTGTTGAGTGCACGAACTACAAAACAAATCTGTACGTGAAATTAAAACTGAACATCATCACAAGGAACGTAAAGAAAGTTCAGTGTTTTGATCACCTTCAAGTTACACACGTTACAGAACAGGTTGATCTGAAAGGATGTTGTCAGTTACCCGGTTTTTTCCCATTTGCTTATGTCTAGATGTCAGAAAAAAATCTTCATGATTGTCTTCAGACCAGACGGGAAACGAGTTTTAACCGATGAAAAAAAACAGATTTTGCAATGAGGGTAAAAAAACCCGGTGCCAACAATCGCTAACACGCTGTTACGAATGTGAAAATAATTCCATTATTTCTGGACAAACTCAGATAGTGATCTTGATGAAACGGCCAAGCTTACACTGGTATTATAGCAGTCCCTTTGTCTTATTGTTTCAGTTTTCGTTGTTGTTGGGGGTTTTTTCGTGTTGTTATTTCTGTTCTTTTAGTGTTGCCAGAACTGTTTGTTTGTCGGGGTTAGTGTTGCTACAACTGTTTGGTTGTCGGGGTTAGTGTTGCTAGAACTGTTTGTTTGTCGGGGTTAGTGTTGCTAGAACTGTTTGTTTGTCGGGGTTAGTGTTGCTAGCCAGAACTGTTTGTTTGTCAGGGTTAGTGTTGCTTGCCAGAACTGTTTGTTTGTCTGGGTTAGTGTTGCCAGAACTGTTTGTTTGTCGGGGTTAGTGTTGCCAGAACTGTTTGTTTGTCGGGGTTGGTGTTGCTTGCCAGAACTGTTTGTTTGTCGGGGTTAGTGTTGCTAGAACTGTTTGTTTGTCGGGGTTAGTGTTGCTTGCCAGAACTGTTTGTTTGTCGGGGTTAGTGTTGCCAGAACTGTTTGTTTGTCGGGGTTAGTGTTGCCAGAACTGTTTGTTTGTCGGGGTTAGTGTTGCCAGAACTGTTTGTTTGTCGGGGTTAGTGTTGCCAGAACTGTTTGTTTGTCGGGGTTAGTGTTGCCAGAACTGTTTGTTTGTCGGGGTTAGTGTTGCCAGAACTGTTTGTTTATCGGGGTTAGTGTTGCCAGAACTGTTTGTTTGTCAGGGTTAGTGTTGCTTGCCAGAACTGTCTGTTTGTCGGGGTTAGTGTTGCCAGAACTGTTTGTTTGTCGGGGTTAGTGTTGTCAGAACTGTTTGTTTGTCGGGGTTAGTGTTGCCAGAACTGTTTGTTTGTAGGGGTTAGTGTTGCCAGAACTGTTTGTTTATCGGGGTTAGTGTTGCCAGAACTGTCTGTTTATCGGGGTTAGTGTTGCCAGAACTGTTTGTTTGTCGGGGTTAGTGTTGCTTGCCAGAACTGATTGCTTGTCGGGGTTAGTGTTGCCAGAACAATCTGTTTGTCGGGGTTAGTGTTGCTTGCCAGAACTGTTTGTTTATCGGGGTTAGTGCTGCCAGAACTGTCTGTTTGTCGGGGTTAGTGTTGCCAGAACTGTTTGTTTATCGGGGTTAGTGTTGCCAGAACTGTTTGTTTGTCGGGGTTAGTGTTGCCAGAACTGTCTGTTTGTCGGGGTTAGTGTTGCCAGAACTGTTTGTTTGTCGGGGTTAGTGTTGCTTGCCAGAACTGATTGCTTGTCGGGGTTAGTGTTGCCAGAACAATCTGTTTGTCAGGGTTAGTGTTGCCAGAACTGTCTCTTTATTGAGGTTAGTGTTGCTTGCCAGAACTGTTTGTTTGTCGGGGTTAGTTTTGCTTGCCAGAACTGTCTGTTTATCGGGGTTAGTGTTGCTAGAACTGTTTGTTTGTCGGGGTAGGGCTAACCGCGTTCAGAGACGAGATTGTGAGTAAAATATGTAGAAAATTAACGGAGAATACTTCTGCATTTATTGAGAACAGTTTGCAAGAGCGTGCATTATATAGTAACACACTAGTAATCAGTGCATACGCACTCGTATATAAAACTAAGTATATAACTATACACGAAGCCACTGTAGTGGTGAGTAGATTACCACTGTATCACTTGCTCTCTCTCCTTTCCCCAGTCTCCACCCCTCTATTTACCACCTACCTGTCATAAATCGCAAGTCTCTATTTAAATATTCTCAACACTACCACACGCACTCCTAGAGGCAGCTTCTCACAAGTCACAGCTGAGTCCTACATTTGTTGCCTTTTTTTTCCAGTCCTGTTTGTTGCATAGCATTCATGCGAACTTATATTGTTAATTTCTTTCCCTATTTCTTTGTCCTGTATGTTTTTGTATGATTAAGATGCAAACTGAAACGTCACAGATGTGTGCTTGTTAATTAATAAATCAATCAATCAGGTGCCGTTCCGCGTGGCGTAGGCGATCATTTCTCTTCACAATTCCCTGTCTTTAGACTTGATTATGAGATCCGCCGGTGACTTTCTTCCTAGCCACACTGACATCCCGACCAGTAACTTCTCTCTCTGTCTTCCTCTGTCTCTTCTTCCCTCAGTTTTTCCAGTTGCCACAGTGTATTCCAGTTTTCCTATTTTCAGAAAAATGTCCTCCAAATCTCGCTTGTCTGCCTCTCATCTTTGCTGTAATTTGCCTTTTAACTCCAGCCTCGCGTAAGACGTCTTCGTTGGTTTTCTTGGCTATCCATGGTACCTTCAACATCCTTCGTATGAACCACATTTCCATGGCCTCCATTTCTCGCTGTACTCTCTTATTAATAGAGCATTCTTCACATCCATAAAACAAAATTGGCTCGATGTAACATTTAAATACTTGGAATCCTGTTTCCATTGATATGGACCTGTTGCACAAGATGTTTCTCATTTTCTGGAATGATGACTTGGCCTGAGCACGTCTGCTTTTTATTTCAGTGTGATATTTCCAATCAGAAATCATTTCCAATCATGACAATCCACAATTCTTCTTTAATTAATAAAGCTGTTCCTATTTTCCTCATTAAATATTTTTAACACTTTGTGCACTATATCGTAGCTTCTGTAAAGCTGGAGTCGGTTTTGTAGGTGTAGCTGTAAGAAAGGCCGAATCAGTTTAGAGCAAAGAAAAATAACTGAGTTCTGAGTTACTTATGTACATAGCTTACATTTTCAGAAGCATTCATGTCGTGTTTTTTGTGCTTACCTCTCTGTGTTTGCTGCGTACCTCTGTGTGTGTGTGTTGCTTACCTCTATGTGTTTGCTGCTTACCTCTGTGTGTATGTGTGTTGCTTACCTCTATGGGTTTGCTGCTTACCTCTGTGTGTGTGTGTTGCTTACCTCTATGTGTTTGCTGCTTACTTCTCTGTGTTTGTTGCCTACTTCTCTGAGTTTTCTGCTTACCACGTTGTATTTGTTGCTTAAAATGCTGCTTTGATCGCTTAGAATGCTGCGTTTGTTGCTTACCTCTCTATGTTTGTTGCTTACCTCTCTGTGTTTACTGCTTACCACTTTGTGTTTGTTTCTTACATCTCTGTGTTTGTTGCTTGCCTCTCTGCGTTTGTTACTTACCTCTCTGCGTTTGTTGCTTACCTCCCTATGCTTGCTGCTTACCACGTTGTGTTTGTTGCTTACCTCTATGTGTTTGTTGCTTACCTCTCTGCGTTTGTTGCTTACCTCTCTGCGTTTGTTACTTACCTCTTTGTGTTTGCTGATTACCTCTCTGTGTTTGCTGCTTACCACGCTGTGTTTGTTGCTTACCACGATGTGTTTGCTGCTTACCACGCTGCGTTTGTTGTCTACCCTACCACTGTGCTTGTTTCTAACCACACTTTTTGTTGCCTACCACCCTGTGTTTGTTGCTTACCTCTCTGTGTTTGCTGCTTACCACGCTATGTTTGATGTTTACCTCGCTATTTTTGTCCTACTTACCACACTATTTTTTTCCTACTTACCACACTATTTTTTTCCTACTTACCACGCTAGTTTTACAAGTGTTCCTCTTCTTTCACAGATATAGCACAAACTAGTGAAGAAAGGAAGGTTTCGTTTTTGTGTGCTATGAGAACAAGGTTATCTCTTTCTCTCTTCCCCTTCCCTGAATAGATTTTATTAATCTCATAACCATCTGCAAGTTCCCCCCCAGTACAGTACTAGAACCAAAATAAAGCTGTACCTGAGCTGTGTGTCACCAACAGGAGAGAGATTAGGAACAGCAAGGTGTGGAGGCATGAGCCTTAATGGCTCGAAAGAAGAAGAAGAAGAAAGATGTGTGTTATCCATAGTCCTCAGTGAGGCAGAATACTAGAGGGAAACAGAAAAGGTTATGGCAGATTATCCTCCCTCCACATATTCTGCCTCAGAAAGATTTTGAATATTTACTGGCCACAAAGAATACAAAAAAAAAAGATACCTGGCTGCCCAACTGAACAAGAGATGCGCATGCTGGAAATAGATTGGTCATACACTCGGTAGAAACAGCAACAACAACAACAACAACAGCAACAACACTAAAACAACCATGCGATGGACACCCGAGGGAGAAAGAGGGGCCAATCAAAGGCTATCTGGTGAAGACGTGTGGGACCGAAGTCTTTGTCTTTGTTACTGGTGTTGTGCCTTGATGCGCACGATTATTCTGATTTGTATATTATCTTGAAGCCGTGTTTTCTGAGTGTTTCTGGATTAGTTAATCACTGTCTCCAGCCATCAACTTCACGTTTCGGGATTAGTTAATCACTGACTCCAGCCATCAACTTCACGTTTCTGGATTAGTTAATCACTGTCTCCAGCCATCAACTTCACGTTTCGGGATTAGTTAATCACTGACTCCAGCCATCAACTTCACGTTTCTGAATTAGTTAATCACTGTCTCCACCCATCAACTTCACGTTTCGGGATTAGTTAATCACTGACTCCAGCCATCAACTTCATGTTTCTGAATTAGTTATTCACTGTCTCCAGCCATCAACTTCATGTTTCTGAATTAGTTAATCACTGTCTCCAGCCATCAACTTCATGTTTCTGAATTAGTTAATCACTGACTCCAGCCATCAACTTCATGTTTCTGAATTAGTTAATCACTGTCTCCACCCATCAACTTCACGTTTCGGGATTAGTTAATCACTGACTCCAGCCATCAACTTCACGTTTCTGAATTAGTTAATCACTGTCTCCAGTCATCAACTTCACATCCAGGCTGTTTCAAACCTAAGGTTGGCAACGCACTGATAAGGAAGTCCAGCTAGCCTTTCGTAACACTTGACATGAGGATTTATTGATGAAATGGATGAAAATGCAGATGATGATGACGATAATCTGTCCGCCAGCAGGTTAGCGCTGCCACATGGCGAGTCCATTCATGCTTGCAAAACTCCAAAACGGATATAAACGTCCATTTTCTCCACACAGGCATCACGAAAACCATCCACCCAGGTACAAACCCGAACGATGACTTAACTTACTCAGCTTTTTTTCCTACAATCCCCAGCCACAGGATTCACAAACCACGTGACCTTCCGGAAGAATCTCGACCCTTACCCGGAGGTTCAAAATAAAGACTAATAAGGCTAGAAATCCCCTTTCTGTGAAGAAAAAAAAACCAGTTATCTCCCGTACTGCAACACTGTCAAAGAACAGTAACAACGGAAATGAGTAGTATGCAGCGCAGTTGGGGCACGATACAAAAACCTGGCTGCAAACCGTGTGAGGTGGAGAGAATTTATTGCTGCCCTGCAAGACGCCACAGGGCGTACAGGGCTGTGAGTGCTTAGCCGGTTGTCGACCACAGACATGAGTGAGTGGAGTCCCCCTCATGTTCGCTCATCTTCTAGCCTAACAAGTAGTCACATTACAGATAATGAAAGCGTTTGTTGGTGTATATTTAGTTATATAAGAAACACGTGACTATCAGTCGTAGAAGTGTCATTACTACTAATAATAATTGAAGGTATAGAAATATTTGGGGTAAAACTGTTGGTGATAGCATTCATTTTAAAAGTAAAAGTTGCTCACATTAATAGTAATAATATTAGTAGTCATCATATTAATCATAATATTACTATACGGACATCACACCAGTGTATTATCTTCAGCCCCATGAAGTGGTTATAAACCAACAACTCAGAGACCCAGAGGGGCCTACCCCCATTAAAGCTTCAGAAGTCTAAAGGGCCGAAACGCTTACCTGAGGGGGTGGGGGAGGGGGTATGGTACTTCTCTGGTGATCTGAGGAGTTTGCTGTTTTGCTTTCTGTCCACTCATTTCCTGCCCGTTGTATTGATTATAGCGACACTAGCGCTGTGTATTGACTAGTGTTAGAAGCTATTCTTACAACGTAGAAACGTCAGCATTGAAAGTAACTATAGCGCTGTTACTACCACAGAAAGCTGTAACAGAGGATATACGAGTAGGGTTAGCTGCGGGAGAGTTAGTGGCAGCGTTAGTAGTTGTAGCTGTGACGTCGGCGGTGGAGATAAGGTGAAAGTGATGGAGCATACAGCGGCTTCGTTTTTCAGACAGAAGGTTGCACTTTTTTTTTTCTTTCCAGTCACCCCAGCTGTAAACATGGGTACCCTACACTCCGTGTTGAGGAAAACAACCTTTAAGAAAAACAGAATATCTTCCTGAACGTCAAGTAATACTGGATTTCACTGCTTGCACGGCTGTCAGTTGGTGAAGGACAAATAAAATATTAATAACTCACTCCCATGAGTACAGAACTTCGCTCGAGCTACAGTGGATGAAAGGGAAAATCGCTGGGGTTTCACTGCTAATAAAGAAGTTATCCCGAAGACGTTTCTACTGCAGACTGTCCCAAGCACTGTACTTAAGTAGTGCTAGCTAACATGTCAGACGTTTGTGGAACAGACTATCCCAAGCACTGTACTTAAGTAGTGCTAGCTAACATGTCAGACGTTTGTGGAGCAGACTATCCCAAGCACTGTACTTAAGTAGTGCTAGCTAACATGTCAGACGTTTGTGGAACAGACTATCCCAAGCATTGTATTTAAGTAGTGCTAGCTAAGGTATCAGACGTTTGTGGAGCAGACTATCCCAAGCGTTGTACTTAAGTAGTGCTAGCTAGCTTATCAGACGTTTGTGGAGTAGACTATCCCGAGCACTGTACTGAATTAGAAGCTAGTTAACAGACAAGGTGAAAGATAAAAATATATCTTAACGTGGCCTTGTTCTAGATAGTCATGTTCCTGACTTTGTATAGAAGTCAGCATTACCGCACGTCTGCTTGTACGTTCCGGTTAAAATATGACTTCAGTGTGGCACACATCTCGCCAAGTCCCACACAATTTGAATGTAGTTTTATATGCTTAAAACCCAAATTGGTATCATTATCATCATCAGGCGCCATGCCGACTGGCGTTGGCTGTTATGCTTCTCCAGAGTACACGATCCTTCATGCAGGTCATCAGCTCAGTTGGTGATCTCCTCTCACACCATCCCGTCAGACTGTCCACTATCATTTCTCTTGGTCTTCCTCTAAATCTTCTTCCTTCTATTTTTTTCTGTTGCTATAATATTTTCTATGCCTCCTCTTCTCATTGCATGTCTATGAAAGTACATTGTCTCTCTCTTATCTTTTTGACAAATTTTTTTCTCTCCAGCTCTTCTCATACATTCTTCATTAGTTATTTTTGCTGTCCAGGGGATTCGCAACATTCTTCTAATAAACCACATTTCTGCTGCTTCCAATGATTTTCGTGCAGACCTGCCTATTGTCCATGATTCACTTCCATATAACAAGATAGGTTCAATATAGCATTTTAGGACTCGTTTTCTAACATTCATTGATAAGGATGTATTGGATAATATGTTTATCATTCTCTGAAGTGCAATCTTCATTGGCCTATTCTGTTCCTAATTTCTGTTCTGCATTTCCCATCTGAAGTTATTACTGCTCCAAGGTATTTGAATTTCTGCACCTGCTTTAGAATAGTTCCGTTTAATTTAATACTGCATGCTGGTGGATTCTGTTTCTTAGATATAACTATAGTCTCTGTCTTTTTTGATGTTCAAAGTATGGCCTTTCTGTTCACTTTCTGTATTCAAGAGATTTTGCAGGTCTTGTTGGTTCTCAGCTATCAGTACTGTGTCGTCAGCATACCGTAGGTTGTTAATATTGTATCCTCCAATTTTTATGCCTGGTTCTGTGATAATCGTTCTTATAATATTCTCGCTGTACAGAGAAAAAAGGTCTGGAGATAGTACACATCCTTGTCGCACCCCTTGTTTTATAGGTTGATATTTTCCAGTTCTATTTTCAACTCGAATTGCTGCTCGAATTGATGTATTAAATGTAAAAATGGGAGGGAAATGTTTGGTCCTTTTTTTCAAGTTCATTCATTCATTCATTCATTTGCATGTCCCTTGTGGAACTTTTCCCCCTTACAGCACTCCTGTAGGCCTCTCGGTTGTGAGCAAGATGGCCTGCTGCTGATGTATCCATTTGCAGATCATCAACGATGTCTTGCAGCTATCTTCGCCTTGGTCTTCATCTCTTTCTTTTCCCCATTATGTACCCTTCCAAGACGGTTTTCTCTAGATTATCATGACGTTTAATGTGTCCAAAATATTTAATTTTTCTCTGTTTAATACTCTTTACTAGCCAGCCTTCTTCAATATTAAGCTCTTGTAGTATGGATATATTTGTTCTTTTTTGTGTCCATGATATTTGAAGAACTCTTCTGTAGCATTTACATTCAAAGGGATTTATGTGTTTCTCAGCTGTTTTGTTAAGTGTCCAGGTATAACAATGTCATTTTGTGAACTATTTTTCTTGATGACTGATAGTATAAATTTTCTTTGGTTCTCTGATGATAACACATCAATGTTTCACAAATATTACACTTCACTAAATGAAAGGAAGTCCGATGAAATGTTGTCTACATAATTCATTTATTTTAACAAATAAGATATTCGACTTAGAATTCACAACATCTCTTGTACTAAGATGCAGTATGATATAATCTTCGTTAGTTTCGTCGTTGAAGCACATCAGTATCAAACTATCATATTCTACATGCAGCATTTCTCAATGTTCTCCTATTTCACAATATTCTATACATTTGATAAGAGGAGAATTCTAAACTCTGTACTATATTCCATCTGAAACACGTGGTCAATCAGTTACACGACTAAATCACTGTACTCGAAGTTTCAGAGTATCAGTTCTTCGCAAGCACTTGAAACACTTGAAACACAGATTCAATCTGTCCTAAAACTACTTCTTCAAAACTGCTTTTCCTGAGTATCTATTGCTCTAATAGTCCATCTATTCCATCTGTCGTTACCTACGTCTTCTTTCTCTCTCGTGTCTTCTCTGGTGTATGTTCTCCTTCTGCTGTTCTTCTCTGATTGTTTGTCCTTCTCTCTTCGGGCTCCCTTCTCTGTCTCCTCTTCTTCCTCGTTCTTCACTACTTGCTTGCTCTTCTTTTTTCGTCGTTCTGTTCTCCTCGTACTTCTCCGTCCACATTTTTATCTTCAAGTGCAGCTTTACGGATTAACCAATAGTATTTTGGCTCCATCCTTCAGATGTCCATTGATTCCCATGAGTGTTCTGATTGTCCATCATTCAAACTGCCCCGTGACTTATATGTTGTAAGTCAGTTGTCGAATAGCTCACGCCTCTAAATATTTAATTGGTCAGCTGGCCGAGTTGGTCACTTCTTTATTTAAAAACCGTATGCAATCGCATCACAATGCTTGTCAAGTGTCAACTCCGTCTATACAATTGTTATTTACCTAAGTCATTATCTTGCTATTTCCTGTCGGAGGTTTTACTGTATCCTCGCTTTTCATTGTGTCTGCCTTTTCTACTCGTCTTTTCTATTTTGTTTACTCGTGTCAACGTCCAGTCACTGCTTTTTCTATTCACTGTTTCCACTGTTTTCTTTTGTCCGCGTCTTGTTCTCGTATCATGCAAGTTTTACACCTTTCTCTTCCTTTCCTCTCCATTTTTCTCTGTCGCTTTTCGATGTTACTATTTTCTTTACAGTATATTTTCATAATCATGTTCATTAATAATAATAATAACAACAACAATATCCGTTACTTACAAGGCTATGCTACACAGGTCTCACAGGCATATGTTGCGATGGGAACATGCATGCCCTTAAAAATCTTATTTTTGTAGTTCTTTCTGTTCCTCTCCACAGATTCTTTAGTTGTTTTACTTTCTGAAGAGCGATAGATGTCCTCCTTTTAATTTCCCTCATTGTATCTCCATTATTAGTTAGTAGTGATCCAAGATATTCAAAACTCTCCACTTCTTCCAGTTTTTCCTCATTGATACATATATCAGCTGCCTTGTTTGTTTTGTCAGTTGTCATCAATTTAGTTTTCTTTGCATTAAGATAGAGGTTTTGCTCTTCACTATTCTGACGGACTGACATAATTAGTTTTTCCATTCGTTTCTGTGTTGTGGACAGTAATACTGTGTCATCAGCATATCTAATCTCTGATATTTCATAACCTCCAGTTGTTATGGCATCGTAATATTCTCTGTCTAGATCTTCTCTAACATTCCTCATTATATTTTCAGTATACAAGTTAAATAAGTAAGGCGACAATATGCACTCCTGTTTTATGTCAAACCAAGTTGTTGTTTCACCATTTATTCTTACTGCTGCTTGTTGGTCTAGATACAGCAGTGGTGTTAATTGTATCTAATGTGTTGGAAATCCCATTTTTAACATTATTTCCCAAAGTTTCTGGTGTTGTACACAATCAAATGCCTTTGAGTAGTCTATAAAGGATAAATATCTTATATCTTATATCCTTCCCGTGCCGTTAGACGTCACATAGGGCTCGCAAAGTAGTTCGCCAATTTTTCCTGTCTTCGGCGAGTCTTTCAACCTCAACAAAGGATTTTATGCCTGTTAACTTGGCCTCTCTTAATAATGTCCTATTCAGAGTTTCACGCGGTCTGCCTCTTTTTCTTCGGCCTGTTGTGTTCCACTTGATAGCTTGTTTTGGGATTCTCTGCTCATTTCTTCTCATCAAGTGACCAACATATGTCCATCTCCTTTTCCTGATCACCCGTGAGACTGGTTGTTGTTCACTCTTCTGTCTTATCTCTGCATTGTTCTTGAATTCATTCCACTTGATGCCGAGTATTTTCCTTAGGCATTTGTTTTCAAAAGAGTCTAATTTCTTGTCTATTTCTTTAGCTGTTTTCCAGCTTTCGCATGCATAAATGAGGGTGGATATTACATTTGAATTGAATAGTCTTAACTTGGTTTTTGTGCTTATAACTTTTTAACTCCATATGTTCTCAAAATTCTTGAAGATTGATGCTGCTTTTGCAATTCTGATCCTAACTTCTTTTCTAGTGTCACCATCCTGGTCTATGTAGCTGCCAAGGTATGCAAATTGATTGACTTCTTCAATATTCTGTCCCTTCTATGTGTATTTTTCCATTTTGATTAATGGGAATTTTCATTATTTTTGTTTTGTCCTTGTTAATTTCAAGTCCTATTTTGCTAGCCAGTGAAGATAGGCTATCTGTTTTTTCTTGCATGAAATTCACATTGTTACTGATAAGAGTTATGTCATCAGCAAAATCAAGATCTTCTAGTTGGGTCCCATGTACGCAGTCAATACCTGTGTTACCTGTGCAGCATTTTGTCATTATGAAGTCTATTGTAATCCCAAAAAGTAAAGGAGACAGTATACATCCTTGTTTCACGCCTGTTTCAATCTGGAACCATTCACTCATCCCTTCTTCTGTCTTGACTGCACAACCATATCCATTGTATAAGTCCTTAATGATGTTGACAATTTTAGATGGTATTCCATATAGACATAAAATTCTCCATAATGAATCTCTGTGTATGCTATCAAATGCCTTCTTAAAATCTATGAAATTCAGTATTAATGGTTTCTGCTTTTCAATATGTTCTTCAAGTATTATTCTGAGAGTAAAGATCTGGTCGAGACAGCTTCTCCCTTTTCGAAATCCTGCTTGTTCTTCTCTCATTGCAGTATCCACTATATCTTTGAGTCTATTCAAAATGACCTTGCAAAATACTTTTGACACAACTGATATTAAGGTTACTCCTCTCCAGTTGTTACAGTCACTAAGGTTGCCCTTTTTTGGTATTTTAACAATGATTCCCTTCTTCCAATTAGAAAGGACTTTTTCTTCTTTCCAAATCTTGTTGAGCATTCTCTGTAGTTGTCTCATGTTGTCACTATTGATAGCTTTTAGCATCTCGGCTGTTATTTCATCTTCACCTGCAGCTTTGTTGTTAGCCATTAAATTCACTGCTGTTTCAATTTCATGCAATTTAATTTCATCTAGATTGACATTTAGTTGTGGGGCTGGTAAGTCAGTTTCAAGGTTTAACAATTCTTTTAGGTGTGGTCGATTGAGTATTTCTTGGAAGTGTTCAGCCCATCTTTGCTTTTGGTCTTTATTTGATGTTAATAGTGTTCCAGTTTTGCTAAGGATTGGTCTTTCTTTAGATGTAATAGTACCTGTTAACCTCTTTTGTATGTTATATAAAGTTTTGCTGTCTCCTGTTTTTGCTGCTTTTTCTGCCTCTTTCGCCATATTGTCTATGTATTCTCTTGTATCCCTTCTAGCTGAACTTTTTACTTTCTTGTCTATGTCTTTGTATTTTGCTTTTGCCGAATCTCTTTCATGATCTGCTTTTGCATTCAACATGTTTAATTTGACTGCTCGTCTTTCATGTATATACTTCCATGTTTTATCTGATATCCATGCTTTTCTATTTGGTTTTTCCAATCTTTTATAATTTTTTATAAATAGGAAACTACGAGGCTTTGGTATAGTAAAGTAAGAGAACAAATTTGGTATGATTAGACCTCGAAAAAATCATAGACAAAGCACTTTAGTGAGACGTGAGAGAAAGAAAAATCACAAGAGAATTAGTTGGCTAAGTCGATAGTAAGCTGTTCTCTCGTGGCTAGACGGCTGCTCGTCCTACCGGAGTCCGTGTTCGAATCCCAGGTAATTCTCTTGTGATTTTTCTCTCTCACGTCTCACTAAAGTGCTTTGTCTATGATTTTTTCGAGGTCTAATCATACCAAATTTGTTCTCTTGGTTTTTCCAATCCAGCGCTTACTTTTGCTGCTGTGATTATGGCTGTGCTGTAAGAATTCCATAACTCATCTATACCTATCTCCTCAACTTCACTGTGTGTTTTGGAATGATTGGCAAGTTCCTGATTGAAATTAATGTTAGTATTTTCTTCTTGTAGGCTGTGGATGTTTATCTTTCTGTGTACTGATTTCTTGTGTTGACTTTTCAATTTTAGTTTTATTTTCCCTATGCACAGGTTGTGATCACTGTTGACATCTGCACCCCTATAAGCCCTTACATCCATGAGAGATGTTCTGTATTGCTTTCTAATACAAAAATGGTCTATCTGGTTTCTAGTTCTATCATCTGGAGATATCCACGTTGTTTTATGTATCTCTTTGTGTGGGAATATTGTGCCTCCAATGACCATGCACTCTGTTAGACATATTTCAATTAATCTTTCTCCATTCTGATTAACCATGTCAATTCCTTCTTTCCCCATCACTTTTTCAACGTCGGTATTATCCTTCCCTACCTTAGCATTGAAGTTCCCCATAGCAATTAGGATGTCGTGTTTAGGGACTTTATTGATGATTTGTTGTAGTTGGTGATAGAAGTCGTCTTTCACATCATCATCTGCATCATTCGTGGGTGCATAACACTGTATTATTGTCATTCTTCCGTGTCGTAGGTTGTATCGTGCTCTTATTATACGACTGTTCACTGGTTCCCATTCTACAAGGCTCTTTGCAGCTACATTTGACATAATAATGCCCACTCCGTCTCGGAATTTATTGTCATAAATATAGATTCACATTAAACTCTGTTATTAATCTTAGATTGAATATATGATCTCTTGATCCTCTTCATTGCCTGAAACCAGCTTGGACCATATTGACGTCTTCTATTTTCTTTCGAAGTCTACCCATTATGATTTTTAACAGAATTTTACTGGCATGACTAATCAGGGCAACAGTTCTGTAGTTCGTGCATAATTTCAGGTGGCAGTGGTATGAATACAGTTCTTTTCAAGTTATAGGATAAATATAAGAAAATAATCACTGAGTTTCTTACTGATAGTTGCTCTTCTTCCTATAACTTTTTTATATTTGAGTTACTTTCCACGCAGAAGAGCAATGATTGTGTATACTTTGTGTGCAATGTTGTGGATAGGTATTAGTCTAGAAAGTTTATATTGCGATTTATTTTCATTAGTATTATGTGCTATCGTCCTTGATCATTTGGAAGACTGTATGATCAAAAGTAGACTTGTAAACTCGTACAAAAAGTTTATTTTTCTCCGAAGAGGAAGTGGATATGAGAAACTATATGCTCAGGGGATGCATAACAACTGAATTAAACAGTTGTTTACTTCGACCTCCTCGCGAAGACTGCCCCTGGCGCTTGGAATCCAATTACTGCTCGAGAATATCGTCTTTTAAGAACTCCTGCTTTGGGTCTGGACTATAAATGATTTCCTGCAAGATCAAAACGCAGCTGTAAACGCTGTTAACAAATTACTTCACATTATGTAAATTTCTACTTGAATACGAATCAAAACGGTTTATGAAGACTCGGTGAAACGCTCGTTAAACGTGTGCGGATGAGTACGGCGTTATCTGAACAGGAAACGAGGGTTAAAATTGAAGACAAGATACAAAAACAAGAACACTGGACCTTGGAACCAGAAATTTTGGTTTTTTATTTAGTTATTGCGACCCCTTTTCGTAGGAAGATGTTGATAGAATAAGTTCATGAGAGACAGAGGAAGACATGATGTTCGGGAACTTCTATAAACAATTATCAGTCGTCTGTTCCAAACACTCATCTCTGAAGAATTATGTAGTAGTTATAATAGTTATTACTCAGAGTAGATAACAAGTTAGTGGAGGAGGTCAACGAATTTGTATACATTGGCAGCAGAGTAGTAGAAAATGGAGACAGCACAGAGGACATCAACAGCAGACTTACTAGAGCAAACCAGGCTTTTGCAATGCTGCAGACTATATGGAAATATAAAAAAAAACTAAGCATAAATATGAAAATCAGGATATTTAAGAGTAATGTTCTAAGTGTACTACTCTATGGAAGTGAATGCTGGAAAATCACCAAAACCATAGAAAACAAGTTGAATTCTTTCCAGACTAAATGTTTACGAAGAATTAGAAAAATATTTTGGCCAAACACCATAAGAAATAACATCTTATTAGCAGAAATGCAGATGAAACCACTGATAACATTTATTGAGGAAAGACGCTGGCGATGGTTGGGACATGTGCTCCGAATGACTGACAACTCACTACCAAAAATAGCACTAAGATGGACACCACAGGGGAACAGAAGTAAGGGTAGACCAAAAGAGACATGGAGAAGAACAACAGAAAGGATGTTGAGCAATAGAGCAAGAACCTGGGCAAGAGCAGAAAAAAAGGTGAAGGACAGGCATTTGTGGAGAACCCTTGCGGAAGCCCCATGTGCCCAGGGCACGTAAGGTTCAGAGAAAGAGAGATAATAGTTATATTATTATTATTATTATTGGTTTAATAAATGGAATCTTTCTATCAAGCACAAATCGCTTTCTCTGATGTTGCTTTCAGTCCTGTATAGTCTGACGGATCATTTTTAATTACACCGTATTTGAATGGGCTTTTTTTTCTTACACCCTACATTGTCAAGTTTTCGAATCATGGCATCTTTGTCACAGGATATGTTCATTTTAATTTTATTTGGCATTTGTACGTTGTTCATATCAAGATTCTGAAGAAGCCCTATTTGGTGTAAATGACATTATGCATATCCATATTATGATATAAAAACGTAAACATCTTTTATTGCATATTGTTTACAGTTATATATTACATTTTCGAAATCATTGATAGCTTTTTGTTCGAGAAATAGAAGAAAAATTTGCTGTTTTTTTAAAAAAAGTATATCTTCTTTCATTACTTTCATTCTATATTAAGTGTACCGTGTTTTGCTTCATCTATATCTTTTTCATTTGATTTTTCTTTATCCCTTACCTTCCATTATTTATCAGCGTAGTTTTTTTTAATCAAACCGGTCACCAGGTTAACATTGGAATGATAATAACAATAATAATTATACCGATATTGAACAAAAACGTATTTTGGCGCACAATCTCTGCACGTCAATCATGTACTCATGACTCCTCCCCTTCCTGTTTGTCGACGAGTAAACACAGTATCGGAAATGAACGAAGCGACCCCAAACGAGATGTCCCGTTTACCAGATCTGATTAGGAAGAAATCTAATCTTAATCCAACACGGAAATAATATTTGAAGTAATTATCGATTAAAATGAGCGGTCGTGATATCGATATTAATCATTTTCCCAAGTAATCTGGAAAAAAGCCAATCTTTGGGTTAATGTACGAACCCGAATGTTGGAATCGCTGTGTGGTCTGTTTGTGTATCTTATTTGTGGTTGCTTCCATTAAGTGCGCGCACTGTTTTCACTTTATGCTTGGCCTCTCCTTGGATAAAGCTATTTCTAAGATGCCTGAAAAAAATTAACAACAGCTTTTATTAATTTTTAAAAAAAAATTCATACATGTGATATGTATATTTCATTGTGACATATCACAAGAAATAAAAAGCAGACGTGCTCAGGCCAAATCAGCATTCCAGACAATGAGAAACATCTTGTGCAACATATTCATATCAATGGAAACAAGATTCCGAGTACTTAAATGTTTCATCGAGCCAATTTTATTTTATGGATGTGAAGCATGGTCCATGAATAAGAGAGTACAGCGAGAAATGGAGGCCATGGAAATGTGGTTCATGAGAAGGATATTGAAGGTACCTTGAACAGCTAGAAAACCAACGAAGAAGTCTTAAGAGAGGCTGGAGTTAAAAGGCAAATTACAGCAAAGATCAGAGGCAGATAAGCGAAATTTGTAGGACATTTTCTGAGAATAGGAAAACTGGAACACATTGTGGCAACTGGAAAAAATTGAGGGAAGAAGAGACAGAGGAAGACAGAGAGAGAGATAGAGATAGAGAGAGAGAGAGAGAGAGAGAGAGAGATAGAGAGAGAAGTTACTGGATGGGCTGTCAGTGTGGCTAGGAAGAAAGTCACCGGCGGATCTTATAATCAAGTCTAAAGACAGGGAATTGTTGAGAGAAATGATCGCCTACGTCACGCGGAACAGCACTTGATTGATTGATTGATGTGTATATGTGTATGGTTTTTTTTATTATATATTCTTTGTCCACCGTAGATTCTTTTGCTATGTGTTTTATTGTTGTTCCTTCTAGGAGTTCAAACTGATTTGATTTTTAAAAAATTAAATAAATAGATTCAATTCTTAATTACTGTGTTAAATAAATGTATCATCGTGTTTTAGTGTGTCCGTAAAATGATTACTTTTTTGTAAAGTGATTACTTGTCCATAAAGTATTACTTGTCTCACATGGCGTTCTTGATCATTCTTATAAGGAAACACATTCTGCCAGTTCCTTAAATTTGTATGTCGTTCAGGTATTGCCAATGATTGTATTGTGGCCGTTTGCTCATCCGACCAGTTTGTCTCCCCCTTCCAAGACCATAACCACCTTCTACCTGATCTTCTGGGTGGTTTCCTACTTTGGCACTGAAATCCCACATTAGCAACATTAATTCAGAGTGTTTTTCATTCTTTTATTCCACTGATAATAAAACTCCTCCACTTCCCGAGATATCGTAACCAAAGAGCATCGTCATTTCAGTCCGGAAGACACTGACGTAAGTAAAGGAATTCAATTACCTTGGAACAACATTAGCAGCTCATGGCAAGTCCACAAGTGAAATGAAATAACAAAGACAAAGGCAGCTTTTTATGACATGAAAAAGATACTATGTCATGCCCTATAGATGAGTAAAATAATATTAAAATGCTATATAGAGTCAATATTGTTATGTTGCACTACAGGAAGGGAACTAAATGTGGTTAATTGTGTCCTTGAGACGGATCAGCAGAGAGAGAGAGAGAAAGAGAGAGAGAGAAATTTGCTTTGCTAAGAAAGGGTTCATCTGTTCAGCCAGTCAACTGTGATCAGGCTAATGTGGCTTTACTGTCCAGGGCATGCGGGAGTACATGGCAGTGATGTGGCAGACAGACTGGCTGGACAGGCTGAAATAAATGGCAAGCTGAGAATGAACAGCGGTGACATTGCTAAAGACGTCTTTGAAAGACTATGGGAAAAATGAGGAGCGGGTTTGGAAGAATAACGTAGCTGTGAAGAAACATCTGGAGCTGGGGCAAATTATGGCTGCTGGTAGGACATCCGAAGAGATGCAGAATTTGCTCTGTAAACAACCAACATTTGACTGGAATTATTAGCTAGCACACTCTTGGGTGAATGGTGCCCCATACAGCGGAGCATATAGGGGATTGTCCTGAATGCAGTGACGCTGGGGTCTGAATTTTGAACCTTTGTATTGCTATATGGCTGCGAAACTTGGACAGTCAACAGAAAGATAACGAAGAAACCGGTAGCAACAGAGGTGTGCTTTTGGAGAAATATACAACAAATTCCCTGGACACAGAGAAAAACAAACGAAGAGGTCCTCAAAGAAGTTTCAGAACAATGAAAACTAGTGAAAATGATAAGGAAACGACAGGCAAAATTTCTTGGACATGTCAGGAGAAGACAGAAGCTGAAGAACGTAGTAATGGCTGGAACGATCAAGGGAAAAAGAAAGAGAGGAAGGCCAAGATATCTCAGTGGACTGACCAAGTGGTAAGGAAAAAGAAAGAGAGGAAGGCCAAGATATCTCAGTGGACTGACCAAGTGGCAAGGGAAAAGAAAGAGAGGAAGGCCAAGATATCTCAGTGGACTGACCAAGTGGCAAGGAAAAAGAAAAAGAGGAAGGCCAAGATATCTCAGTGGACTGACCAAGTGGCAAGGGAAAAGAAAGAGAGGAAGGCCAAGATATCTCAGTGGACTGACCAAGTGGCAAGGAGAAAGAAAGAGAGGAAGGCCAAGATATCTCAGTGGACTGACCAAGTGGCAAGGAAAAAGAAAGAGAGGAAGGCCAAGATATCTCAGTGGACTGACCAAGTGGCAAGGGAAAAGAAAGAGAGGAAGGCCAAGATATCTCAGTGGACTGACCAAGTGGCAAGGGAAAAGAAAGAGAGGAAGGCCAAGATATCTCAGTGGACTGACCAAGTGGCAAGGGAAAAGAAAGAGAGGAAGGCCAAGATATCTCAGTGGACTGACCAAGTGGCAAGGAAAAAGAAAGAGAGGAAGGCCAAGATATCTCAGTGGACTGACCAAGTGGCAAGGAAAAAGAAAGAGAGGAAGGCCAAGATATCTCAGTGGACTGACCAAGTGGCAAGGAAAAAGAAAGAGAGGAAGGCCAAGATATCTCAGTGGACTGACCAAGTGGCAAGGAAAAAGAAAGAGAGGAAGGCCAAGATATCTCAGTGGACTGACCAAGTGGCAAGGAAAAATAAAAGCATCTGAACTAATCGGAAAGACCAAGTACCGTCCAAGATGGAGAAGCATGATGTCCAACGCTGTCCGCACGGCACGTAGTAGTAGTAGTAGTAGTAGTAGTAGTAGTAGTAGTAGTAGTAGTAGTAGTAGTAGTAGTAGTAGTAATACTACTACTAATAATAATGTATTGTTCATGAGCAACGAATGTGAATGATCGAGCACGTGTATGGTTTATGATCTGGGTCATCATCGCTGCACTGCGGACAAGTCCGTGGGTGCTCAGATCAGCCTTCAACATATCGAACAAACTCTTGTAGCTCATTCTAAAGACAGTTTCTTACACAGCATCCCTTTTATCACACGTGTAGCTTCTGACATTGTATTTTCACGGGCATACGCGTTTTTTTTTAAAATTTCTGTTGAACATCTGTACAAGAAGCCTAAAATATAATTTATATATTACATATGTTCACAGAAGATGAGAAGCTTGATAAAGAAATTGATGTTAGAACACAAAGAGTCAGTGCTGTCTCCTCTGCTTATACACTCCAACATTTCACTTGAAACTAAGAGAAAACTAATTAAATAGCATATTCATACCAACGCTGTGCTACCAGAGCCAGACATGGGCACTGACTAAGAAATAAAAGAATAAAATAACCACACGTGAAATGAGATGTCTTAAGAAAGCAGAAAACCTCACCAGGTTTGACAAGTTAAGAAATGTCACCACAAGTAGGAACTATACTATGCCTACGTCACAAAGAGAAGCAAAGAGTCAAGTGGTTTGGCCACTTAATGAGTGACACACTTACAGCCAGCCGCAAGAGCCTTCAACCAAAGAACTACAGGACACAGGTCAAGAGGAAGAGCCAGAAAGAGATGGATAGATGGTATCAGAGAAATAGATGGATAGATGGTATCAGAGAAAGAGATGGATAGATGGTATCAGAGAAATAGATGGATAGATGGTATCAGAGAAAGAGATGGATAGATGGTATCAGAGAAATAGATGGATAGATGGTATCAGAGAAAGAGATGGATAGATGGTATCAGAGAAAGAGATGGATAGATTGTATCAGAGAAAGAGATGGATAGATGGTATCAGAGAAAGAGATGGATAGATGGTATCAGAGAAAGAGATGGATAGATGGTATCAGAGAAAGAGATGGATAGATGGTATCAGAGAAAGAGATGGATAAATGGTATCAGACAGACACTCGCTAATTATGGCATGACCGTCACTAAGGTAAAGTATTTGGCCCAAAAACGCCAATTCCATCTCCTCTCGACACTTTACGGCACAAGAGGAAGGATAAAGTAAGGTAAAGTAAGTAAGCATTACAATTCACAAACTTAAATTAACGACCAAACTTACAAACGCACGATCCTACGTAGATAATAGTACAGAGGTACGCGAGGCGTTAAATTTGGTTCGTGTTGTATTTCAGTGTCTTCCGCATTGGCCACGGAACTGAGAGTTATCTATTGGATAGCGCGGACATCGTTTTATGTTCTTTGTCTACCATTCTTTTAAGCATAGCATTTGCTTCAGAACACACAGGCTGGCTTAAGCTCGTGAACTGTTAGTTTTCTTTTTGGAAGACAGCAATAGCAATTGGTCTTTTATTTGCGAGATACCTGGTCAGATAGCAAGCATTTCTTTTCCATTATATTTCCTCTTTACTTATTTCCTTGTTCATCCAATTATATATTGTCAAATAGATGATAATAATATATGTACCAAGAAGGACAACATAGATCCATGACAAATGATAGTCAGCTAAACAAATGAGTGAAAGTAAATAAACAAAAAAGAAATTAAACTGTTCAGATTTGATTTAGAAAATAAGCACAAATCTAAACTTCCGATTTTTTAGGTGGTTTGTCGTTTCCCTTCTCTCTGTATGTCCTTCTTTCCCTCTCTCTTTGCCTCTCTCTGTCTCTCTCTCTCGTTGTCGGTCTCTCTCTCCCTTAACCTCTCTATTAACCCTTTTGAAATAAAGATCAATCAGTCCCTCCCTCTTTGTGTCTCTCTCCCCCCCTCTCTCTCGCTGTCTGTCTGTCTCTCTCGCTGTTTGTCTCTCTTTGTCTCTCTCTCCCTCTCTCTCTCTCTCCCTGTCTTACGCTGTCTGTCTCTTTCTCTCTCTCAACACCATCTTGTACTATATCTATAATTATGAACCTGAACAATCGCAGTACCTACGATCTCAGATGTAAAGAGAAATCTTCAAGACAGATTGAAGATTGTGTGAGGGATAATTGAGAACATCTCACGACGTAATGTTTAAGAAATAAAATAGCAGTTGCGTTATTTTTGACAATCAAGTCACCCATTTACATAAGTGACTTTTAACGCAAACGTTTGCGTAAATCGATTTATACATAACAGAGACATATTTTAGTTGTACACCAGTTGGTGGTATTTTATGTTACCAAACTTGTTCCGTAAAGTTCTGTAGGTTTTTTTTTACGTAAGTCTGGTTTTGCGTACATCGGTGATATGTAAGTCGGGATTCGTCTGTACTTGTTAATTTTGCTATTGCTACAACCTGCGAACTAAGACACCTTATATACGTCATCCAGCATAATATAGACTGTTTACAGTAGGGAAATAGATGATAATAAATCTGTGATAACAATGACTATTGGCAAACCATCTGAGTAAAGCTAATTTTATTTTGTGGAAGACAAGAATGTGGAGATGTGTGTTTATTTTCTTTTAAAACATAACATGAAAAAATAAAATCCGCTTGAAAGTGGATAACACTCCACATCAACTTAAGAATTTTCCAATTTCATCGGGTGGTACTGCAGAAGTCGAAAAAATCTTAAATCGATTTTAAACTTTTTGGAGAGCACGCTGGAACTCGTAAGATGCATGTGTGCGATCATTTTTACTTGCACAATAAAAATTTTGTAACTTCTGTAATGTTATGTTCTAGCGGTCTGACTCGTGTATTTGTCATTTTTCTATTCATTTCATCGTTCCGTTTCAACAAAACAGAATGTTGTTGCTCCAACATTTGTCCTGACGGTGTCATTTCAGCCGTGGTACTTTTAACACTCTTCTTAACTATCTTGTTCTACCAAGATGATTTTAATTATATTTTTAGCTGTTAGAATCCGCGTTTGACAATAATAGCACAGAGTTTGGAGCAATTTCGAGCTGCACAGTACTCGTTTTGCTTCAGTTGTGATACATTTGTTGTTGTTTTTCAGTAAAGGTGTCATATTACATGTGACCTGATTATGACCTGATGAGTTTGATTTAAAAAAAAATCTGGAATAGGATGGTTTGAGATGAGCCTGAGGGTCATCCAGGCTTCTTGGTGATGCCCAAAGTAACTGGGTGTGGTATATACATTCCTGCAGTCATGTTACAGATGGTGACACGAGAAAGGAAGTTAGAATCAGAATTGCAAAAGCAGCATCGATCTTCAAGAATCTTGAGAACATATGGAATTCAAAAGTTATAAGCACAAAAACCAAGTTAAGACTATTCAATTCAAATGTAATATCCACACTCGTTTATGCACGCGAAAGCTGGAAAACAGCTAAAGAAATAGACAAGAAATTAGACTCTTGTGAAAACAAATGCCTAAGGAAAATACTCGGCATCAAGTTTAACGAATTTAAGACTAATGCAGAGATAAGACAGATGACTGAACAACAACCAGTCTTATGTGTGATCAGGAAAAGGAGATGGACATATGTTGGTCACTTGATGAGAAGAAACGATCAGAGAATCCCAAAACAAGCTATCAAGTGGAACACAACAGGCCAAAGAAAATGAAGCAGACCGCGTGATACTCTGAAGAGGACATTGTTAAGAGAGGCCAAATTAACAGGCATAAAATCCCTTGATGAGGTTGAAAGACTCGCCGAAGACAGGATAAATTGGCGCACTACTTTGCGAGCCCTATGTGACGTTTAACGGCACGGGAAGGATATAAGATAAGTCATGTTACGGCAGAACGCACCCACCTGCAGTTCAATATGTTGATAGAACACTCCCTCTGGCTATTTCGTGTTCTTACCTGTGTAATGTTTTAGCATCTCTTTGTTCAACTTTCGGCGTATCTCATTTTTATGTGTTTTTTTTCTCTGAGTTTTAAAATCATTTTCTGAACTTATATTTGTTGTGGTTTTGTCAAGTGTTGCATCTCTCTGTTGGCACAGTATTTCTGGCTAGACAATTTTGAGACTGTAGTAGTAGTCTTCTTTTTCTTCTTCTTCTTGAAACTGCGTACATGACGTTCTTTACAGCTGATGCAATGAAGACGATGAGACATATCACTATATCGGATTGGGAGCGGGTTAACCGGCATTTTAAAAAATCTTTTATTGGAGCGAGCAAGCAGAGGGGTACAATGCCTTCTTTTTTTTTAGCTGACCCCACTGCCATGGGGACTATGGCGATCCCTGCTCCGTTAGCATGGAGGAGGTGGGGGTCTTGGTCTGCTGGGGTTCGTTAACTCCGAGGCTAAAGTGTCAGATATAGGTCGCTGACCCACTATGCTGTCTCGGCGTCGTCCTGGCTTTGCTGTCTTGTTATTATGCGGCACTACCACGAAAGGCCTTCGTCAGAGGCTCCCTGTCTTCCCTACATCGAACCGTCGGACGAAGTAAATGGGAGAAAAGCGGGGAGAAGAGCGACGAAGGGTGGAGAGGATGTAGTTCCAATGTGAGTACTTGGCATGCACCCCAGTGTGAGTACTTGGCATGCACCCCAGTGTGAGTACTTGGGATGCACCCCGGTGTGAGTACTTGGGATGCACCGCAGTGTGAGTGAATGGTGCTAGGAAATAATCGAAATCGTTGGTCTCTATATCATAGACGGCGCGATCTGAAGGCAGTTCTCTGCTCAGCTTCTGTTGCACAACATCCTGCGTGTCTCTTATTCTATCTTGCTTATAGCGCTTTCTTTGGTATAAGTTTCTACTAAAATTAATAATAATAACATTAATAATTATTATATGGCTAGCGTAGTGGCTAGAGCACTCGTCTAGCAACCGAATGGTCGAGGGTTCGAATTCCCAGCTGGGCGGGATTCTTTTATGGGCGTCTGAGTGGCGAAGTGGTTAGTGCACTGGTCTGTCAAGGCGAAGGTTTGGGGTTCGAATCCGGCCGGAGGCGCCCCAGTCACCCAGCTGTAGAAATGGGTACCCGACTTCTTATGGAGTTGGGGAAGGGAAGGCGGCCAGGCGTGATACTGATCATATCACCCTCTAGTGTGCTGACAGGTCAAGGAAAATATGGGCGCTAACACCATATCCCTATGTGCCTCTAAAAGGCACGAGAGGATTACCTTTACTTTTTTTTTACCATAGTGATGCCTGAATGACAATGGACTGTATTACATTGTGACACGGAAACAAAAAGTAATACTGATGTTACTCCAACATTTGTCCTGATGATGTCATTTCTGTCTAGGTACTTTTAACATTCCTCTTTACCATCTCGTTCTATCCAGATGATTTTCGTTATATTTTTAGTTGTTAGAATCCGTGTTTGACATTAATACTACATATTTGGGAGCAAATTCGAGTTTCAGTATATATATATATATATATATATATATATATATATATAGTAAAGGTGTCATTTTTGCTATGACCCTATCTGCTTTATTGCATCTGTTCTCGGTTTCAGTGTGGATTCTTCTCAGAGGGTAATACTGTACTTCATAGGTATTTGAAATCATTCATCTGTTTCAAAGGCTGATTGTCTAAGAAGATATTTATTGGGATTACTTCCCCTGTTTTTTTTTCAGGACTTATTTTCATGATGTGTTGCATGCCCTTGCTAAGTTATCTATGATCTTCTGGTGGTCTTTCTCTGATGTGACAATATATACCTATGATGAGCTGTCGAGCAAATATCTACCACAGTGGAAGCTGCTTTCTAAAACAGTACGTGCTAATACAATTCTCAATATATTTTTGTATTAAAATGAAACGTCTTAATAATAACAACAAAACTTTCACAAGATTATAACACTGCTTGCGATTATTATAACACTCTTGAGACATTGTTTATGGATTATTTAACAAAAACTGAACGGGCAAATTACTACCAATCGATCATTTAAAAAAAAATCACACGAGGAATCCATTAAATTTAGAAATTCTAAAAAAAAAAAAATAATCCATTTGGTTAAAAAAACAAGCAAACCCAAAACTAGAATTCTATAAAAATGAAGACAATCCATTATTTTACGGGAAGTATCTGAGAAATTATCAAGGAGATTAAAGAAGATTATTTCACGAATAATTAATTCACAAAGCTGAAAAAAAAAAACAAAACAGACCGAGTCATTTGAACAGTTCACTGTCAACATCAGTTAGGAAATAAACATTTAGAACAATTCGGGAAAAGCGTGCAATTGTGTTAAATGTATATGCATGATTTTTTCCTTTTTTAATTTTTCTTCTAATTTATGACAGATAGGCAGAAATTTGAAGACATGTAATTTAGAAGCAAAATAGAAAATATGAAGAGAAAAGAAGAAAAAAAAGGAAAGTTGTAAGAAAGTAATATACGAGATTTAGGTTTTTCTCTTTAAAAATGATCAACCAGGTCACGTGATACATACTACATTTTATTCTTTAAACTACTTTCGTTTACCCATTTGTTATTGGTCGCAGAGCAGACAACGAAAGATCACCGTTTCAGAATATGTTTCGAGGATTTTCAGTGAGATCACCGAATTATATTTCTTTGTTGTTATAATGTAATACAACGCTGCTAGACATGTAGTGACAAAGAAAGGGGGGGGGGAGCTTGGGAGACATCACAGCAGGGAAGATAAATAGGAGACATCACAGCAGGGAAGATAAATAGGAGACATCACAGCAGGGAAGATAAATAGGAGACATCACAACAGGGAAGATAAATAGGAGACATCACAGCAGGGAAGATAAATAGGAGACATCACAACAGGGAAGATAAATAGGAGACATCACAGCAGGGAAGATAAATAGGAGACATCACAACAGGGAAGATAAATAGGAGACATCACAGCAGGGGAGATAAATAGGAGACATCACAACAGGGAAGATAAATAGGAGACATCATAGTAGGGAAGATAAATAGGAGACATCACAGCAGGGAAGATAAATAGGAGACATCACAGCAGGGAAGATAAATACTAGACATTACAGCAGGGAAGATAAATAGGAGACATCACAGCAGGGAAGATAAATAGGAGACATCACATCAGGAAAGATAAATAGGAGACATCACAGCAGGAAAGATAAATAGGAGACATCACAGCAGGAAAGATAAATGGGAGACAGCAGGGGAAGGTCAAGAGAATCTTTAAAAATCATGGCCAGTCTGACACAGTGGCACAATAAAAAGTCAGCCACTGAGTTCATGGATAATATCAAAGATCGAGATTCGTAAAGAACCATGACCCCCAGTGCCTGTCTATACGGTACCTAATGATGATGATTATATAGTAGTAGTAGTAGTAGTAGTGGTAGTAGTAGTAGTAGTAGTAGTAGTAGTAGTAGTAGTAGTAGTATGCAATGCTGCAGACTATATGGAAATAAAAAGAAAACTAGGCATGAATACGAAAATCAGGATATTTAAGAGTAATGTTCTAAGTGTACTACTCTATGGAAGTGAATGCTGGAAAATCACCAAAACTATAGAAAAACAAGCTGAATTCTTTCCAGACTAAATGTTTACGAAGAATTAGAAAAATATTTTGGCCAAACACCATAAGAAATAACATCTTGTTAGCAGAAATGCAGATGAAGCCACTGGCAGCAAGTATTGAGGAAAGACGCTGGCGATGGTTGGGACATGTGCTCCGAATGACTGACAACTCACTACCAAAAATAGCACTAAGATGGACACCACAGAGGAACAGAAGTAAGGGTAGACCAAAAGAGACATGGAAAAGAACAACAGAGAGGATGTTGAGCAATAGAGGGCTCACCTGGTCAAGAGCAGAAAAAAAGGCAAAGGACAGGCATTTGTGGAAAACCCTTGCGGAAGCCCCATGTGCCTGGACACAAGGTTCAGAGAGAGAGAGAGAGAGAGAGAGAGAGAGAGAGAGAGTTGTAGTAGTAGCAGTAATAGTAGTAGTAGTAGTAGTAGTAGTAGTAGTAGTAGTAGTAGTAGTAGTCACAATTAAAATGGTAATAATAATAATCATCCACACTGTCATTGTTATAACGACAATCATCATCATGATCCGCGTTTGTCGTGATGAGGTCTCTCAACAGATCAGGATGTTGCCTAAATTCAATCACTCTAACTCATGGCTGACTTCAAAGAAAAGAAAGAACAAATTAAAATTGTAGTTTTACTACACTATTTACAACCTTCTCCATATCCATCTCCTGCCATCTTTCTTTTTTTTTGTTTGTTATTCTAAAGCGTGCTCTATGGATTTTTCCTTCATCCGGGGAGGGGTCTTGGTCTACTGTGGTTCGTTAACTCCGAGGCTAGAGTGTCAGATATAGGTCGCTGACTCACTACGCTCTTTCAAACATGTTATTATGGAACATTTTTTTCCCCTTTAATACCCTCCCATTCTGCTCTTTATCACACAACTTTCAATCTGTCCCATACATTCTACAAATATACTGCGCATATAACAAAAAACATTGAAAATCTGAGAAACATTAAAATAAAATACAACATTTACGTGTGACTCTAACAAAACTGTCCAGAAAACTCTGATCCATCCTACATACTCTGGAAGTGTTGTAACTATGAGTGGGAAATAAAATGCCTTTTTACCAAGTGTTCACATGTACAGCAGATATTCTGTGGGAGAGTTCTGTGTGGGAGAATATATGCCTGCAGTTTATTTTCCACATTAGCGCATTGTGTTCTGTGGTAGTTTACGACTGTCTGTGCTTGTATACGGTGATCTACGGTGATCTGTGGTAGTTTATGGCTATCTGTGGTCTGTAAACTGTGATCTACGGTGGTAGTTTATGGTTGTTTGCGGTTGTATACGGTGGTAGATTATGGTTATACCAACGAACACATAAACTGAAAATAAGACTAACATAAATCACAGCCAATATAAAGTAGAAATAAAGTGTAGACAGTGCAGCTGCACTTACCAGAGTCGGGAAGTTCACGAGCACGCTAGGAGGGTGAGGGGTGGTGATGTGTGTTACGTTGAGTCGTCGGGGGAGGGGGTGGAGCTGCAGAAAATTAGGGAGTATGAGGATCAGGAAGAGCATCATCTGTTGACATCTCATCGTCGTCTGAACCCATCACGACTGGCAGGTCACAAACACCTACATCTTCTTCCATGTCTGGCTGACTTGACGTGGAAGGCCTTGAAATACGATAGTAAACTTGACCTCTTAGTCACACACATTTTATTTTGTCAAAGTTCTTTGTAGGCACACAGAACATCCTGCAGATCAATCCTGAACCCGCGTGACCTTTCAAGATTAAAGTAAGACTTTTCTGCAATTGCTGCAGCACTGTCATGGTAGGGAAAATCTCACACAAGTGTTTCAGATTCAGTTCCTGGACGACTTCAGTTTCTGTTCCTGGAGACTTCACTTTGAGTTCCTGGACGACTTTACTTTCTGTTCCTGGTCCTAGACGACTTTACTTTCTGTTCCTGGTCCTAGATGACTTTACTTTCTGTTCCTGGTTCTAGACGACTTTACTTTCTGTTCCTGGACGACTTTACTTTCTGTTCCTGGACGACTTTACTTTCTGTTCCTAGACGACTTCACTTTCTGTTCCTAGACGACTTTACTTTCTGTTCCTAGACGACTTCACTTTCTGTTCCTAGACGACTTTACTTTCTGTTCCTAGACGACTTCACTTTCTGTTCCTAGACGACTTCACTTTCTGTTCCTGGACGACTTTACTTTCTGTTCCTGGACAACTTTACTTTCTGTTCCTGGACGACTTCACTTTCTGTTCCTAGACGACTTCACTTTCTGTTCCTAGACGACTTTACTTTCTGTTCCTAGACGACTTCACTTTCTGTTCCTAGACGACTTTACTTTCTGTTCCTAGACGACTTCACTTTCTGTTCCTAGACGACTTCACTTTCTGTTCCTGGACGACTTTACTTTCTGTTCTTAGACGACTTTACTTTCTGTTCCTAGACGACTTCACTTTCTGTTCCTGGACTACTTCACTTTCTGTTCCTAGACGACTTCACTTTCTGTTCCTAGACGACTTCACTTTCGGTTCCTGGACTACTTCACTTTCTGTTTCTGTACGACTTCACTTTCTGTTCCTGGACTACTTCACTTTCTGTTCCTGGACGACCTTACTTTCTGTTCCTAGACAACTTCACTTTCTATTCTTGACAACTTCACTTTCTGTTTCTGGACGTCCTCACTTTCGAACTGAAACAAGCGCTGAACGCTGTTCTCGCTTTTCGTATTTTCTTTTTTTTCGTAAAAGCGAAAATCCACGTCAGACTTCTTTCTGTTAGCGAAAGCAGGTCCTAATGTAGGTCTTTCGTAAAAGAGAAAAAAAAAATGTTAAGCGAACTTTCATAAAGCGAGGGATTCCTGTGTGTGTGATATTTGCTTCTATTGCTATGCATATTTAAAGGCCTGAAATTTCTGTATTTATTTTAAATTTGTCTTTGCATCTTCAGTCTTTGACAAGCAGAATTAAAACAACCTATTTCTGTTCTTATTTATTCAAAAAAATTTTGTCCGCTTAAATTTCAGATAATTCTACAGATCTAGTTTTACTTTCCTTATATTTTAGTGCGAGTCTTATTATAAATTTCTGCGCTAATTTTTTCTCTGAAAAATATTATGAGCCAAAAATGTATTGTTATATACATGACGAAGTTCCATTTTAGTTTTTGTAAATACTATATATATGCATGCGTGTGTACGTGTGTGTTTGTGTTTTGATTACTGTATCATATTTAAATTAGTTGATGGATTCATGTTTTTTTTTCTCTTTTAATATTTATGTTCTTGAAATGGGAACGAAGGAACAAACTTTATTTTTTAAGGGGTGAAGGTTAATGCAGGCAGGATTGTCTGACATTCGACATTTATCTTTCAACTTTTCTTGAAACGTGGCCAATCATTACCAGTACTAGTACATATATTCTTAGGTACAGAACAATGCTAAATATTACATGCTGAAGTAAATGCTAAATATTACATGCTGAAGTAAATGCTAAATATTACATGCTGAAGTAAATGCTAAATATTACATGCTGAAGTAAATGCTAAATATTACATGCTGAAGTAAATGCAAAATGTTACATGCTGAAGTAAATGCTAAATATTACACGTTGAAGTAAAGTAATGCTAAATATTACATGCTGAAGTAAATGCTAAATATTACATACTGAAATAAGATTATTTAACCATCTTAAAATTCCAGAGGTACGTTGATTTTTCTAACTGTTAAACACACAGAGAGGGGCTACAAAAATTCTCACTTAGTAAAATTAGTAATTAGTAACATTAGTAGTACTCCATCCTTTAAGTCAAGACTTTTTTCAATATTTACTAGCCTTTAACTATACGCCTCCATAGATTATCTACTAGCCTCTCATCCCATGACTCGACAGCCATCCCATGACTCGACAGCCATCCCATGACTTGACAGCCATCCCATGACTCGACAGCCATCCCATGACTCGACACCCATCCCATGACTCGACAGCCATCCCATGACTCGACAGCCATCCCATGACTCGGCAGCCATCCCATGACTCGACAGCCATCCCATGACTCTAAAGGAACATAGTTATAAACCTAAATTGTTAGATCTTGTTAGGAATGATCTTAATGAATGCGGTAGAGTGCAATGTTAGAAGAACTTCACTGAAAATGTATGTGTGTGTGTGTGCATGTGTGTGTGCGCACTATTTTGTTAGATTAATTACCTCTCATGTAGTTCATTGTCTTATATTTGTGAATCTAATAATTCATTGTCTTTTATTTGTGAATGAACTAGTTCATTGTCTTATATTTGTGAATGTAATAGTTCATTGTCTTATATTTGAGAATGTAATAGTTCATTGTCTTATATTTGGGAATGTAATAGTTCATTGTCTTATATTTGTGAACGTAATAGTTTAATATCTTATATTTGTGAACGTAATTGTTCAGTCTTATATTTGTGAACGTAATAGTTCATTGTCTTATATTTATAAATGTAATATTTTATTATTTTATATTTGTGAACGTAATAGTTCATTATCTTATATTTGTGAACGTAATAGTTCATTGTCTTATATTTGTGAACGTAATAGTTCATCATATTATATTTCTGAACGTAATAGTTCATTGTCTTATATTTGTGAGTGTAATAGTTCATCATATTATATTTGTGAACGTAATAGTTCATTGTCTTATATTTGTGAATGTAATAGTTCATTATTTTATATTTGTGAACATAGTAGTTCATTATCTTATATTTGTGAACGTAATAGTTCATTGTCTTATATTTGTGAACTTAATAGTTCATCATATTATATTTGTGAACGTAATAGTTCATTGTCTTATATTTGTGAATGTAATAGTTCATTATTTTATATTTGTGAACATAGTAGTTCATTATCTTATATTTGTGAACGTAATAGTTCATTGTCTTATATTTGTGAACTTAATAGTTCATCATATTATATTTGTGAACGTAATAGTTCATTGTCTTATATTTGTGAATGTAATAGTTCATTATTTTATATTTGTGAACGTAATAGTTCATTGTCTTATATTTGTGAATGTGTGCATTCTTTGTAGATTTTTTCATACAGTGTGTATCATCATCATCATCAGGTTCCGTGCCGACTGGCGTTGGCTATTATGCTTCTCCAGAGTACACGATCCTTCATGCAGGCCATCAACTCAGTTGGTGATCTCCTCTCACACCATCCCGTCAGACTGTCCAGTATCATTTCTCTTGGTCTTCCTCTTGATCTTCTTCCTTCTATTTTTCCTGTTGTTATAACATTTTCAATGCTCCCTCTTCTCATTGCATGTCCTATGAAAGTACATTGTCTCTCTCTTATCTTTTTGACAAGGTTTTTTGTCTCTCCAGCTCTTCTCATACATTCTTCATCAGTTATTTTTGCTGTCCAGGGGATTCGCAACATTCTTCTAATAAACCACATTTCTGCTGCTTCCAATGATTTTTGTGCAGACTTGCTTATTGTCCATGATTCACATCCATATAACAAGATAGCTTCAATATAGCATTTTAGGACTCGTTTTCTAACATTCATTGATAAGGATGTGTTGGCTAATATGTTTTTCATTCTCTGAAATGCAGTCTTTGCTTGGCCTATTCTGTTCCTAATTTCTGTTCTGCATTTCCCATCTGAAGTTATTACTGCTCCAAGCTATTTGAATTTCTGCACCTGTTTTAGAATAGTTTCTTTTAACTTCATACTGTATTTTGGTGGATTCTGTTTCTTAGATATAACCGTAGTCTCTGTCTTTTTGATGTTCAAAGTAAGGCCTTTCTGTTCACTTTCTTTGGCGACTTTATCCAAGAGATTTTGCAGGTCTTGTTGGTTCTCAGCTATCAGTACTGTGTCGTCAGCATATCGAAGGTTGTTAATATTGTATCCTCCAATTTTTAGCCTGGTTCTGTGATGATCGTTCTTAGAATATTCTCGCTGTACAGATAAAAAAGGTCTGGAGATAGTACACATCCTTGTCGCACCCCTTGTTTTATAGGTTGATATTTTCCAGTTCTATTTTCAACTCGAATTGCTGCTTCTTGCTGCCAGTATAGATGTTTTACAATCCTCATGTCTTTTCCGTCTATATTGATGTATTCAAGCATTTTAATAATTTCAGTATGTTTCACCTTGTCGAATGCCTTGGTGTAATCAATGTAGCATAAGTAGAGATCTTTCTGTACTTCTAAAGCTCTTTCTGTTAGTGTTCGTAAAGCATAAATGGCATTGTGTGTTCCCTTTCCTTCAACAAATCCAAACTGTTCGTCTGCTATTTCCATTTTTATCTTTTCCCTTGTTCTTCTCATAATTATTCTGAGAAGTAGCTTCGTTATGTGACATGAGAGGCTGATAGTCTTGTGGTCATCACATTCCTTTGCACCTGGTTTCTTTGGTAGTGCTATAAACGTGGATTTAATCAGGTCACTGGGAATATAACCACTGTTGTAAACGTCATTCAGTAACTTGGTTATTATTTTTATTCCTGTCTCCTCTAGTGCCTCTATTTCTTCTATTGTTATATTATCAGGCCCAGTCGCTTTTCCTTTCTTCATGTGTTTGATGGCATCTATGATTTCATCTTCAAGTATTGGTGGTCCATCACAGTTTTCAGTATCTGGTGTCAATTCTGGTCTTTCTCCTCCATATAGCTCACCGATATACTCTGTCCACCTGTCCACAATGTCATCTTTTTCCATTAACATTTTACCTTTTTTCGATTTCAGGCATCCTGTGGTATATTTTGTTTTCCTGCCTGTGAGTTCATTAATTCGTTTGTGCATGTTTTTGGTGTCTTTATTATGAGCGTCCTCTATCTGTCTGCACTGTTCATTTAACCACACTTCTTTTGCTTCTCTGCATTTGCGTCTTATTTCTTTATTTATCTTGCTATATTTTTCTTGGTTATTTTTACTCCTCCTCCTCTTGTCCATCAGTCCTAAGATGTCGTCTGTCATCCATTTATTTTTAGAGGCTTCTTTTTTGGTGGTATTATCTCCTTCACAGTTTGGTGGATATAATCTCTTAACATTTCCTATTGTTCATCTATACTATTTATCTTTGTTATTGCATTGTATCTATTTGTTATAATAACTTTGTATTGTTCTCGCAGTTCTTGGTTATTTTTAAGGAGTTCTGTATTCAGTTTGATGTTTATCACTTTTCTGCCTGCTTTCTTTAGCTTTATTCTAATTTTTCCACAGAGTGGGTCATGGTCACTATTGCAGTCAGCTTCTGGCATGGTTTTTGTTGTCAGTAATGCATTCCGGAATCGTTTGTTGATTAATATGTAGTCTATCTGATTAAAAGTCTTTTTGTTTGGGCTGCACCACGTTGCCAGTCTTCGAGGATGTTGTTTAAACCAGGTGTTTCCTACAACCATGCTGTGTATTCTTGCCCATTCAATTAATTTACTACCTCTGTCACTCCTCTCCCCCAGTCCATAGTCACCAACGATGTCTGAAGTTCTTCCTTTACCAACTTTGGCATTAAAATCTCTCATGACTATGGTAACTACATGTGACTTTATGTGTTTTGTGGCTGTCTCTATGTCATTATAAAATATCTGTACATCTTCTTCAGAACTTTCAGATGTTGGAGCGTACACTTGTATAATATTTATTTTTATTGGTTGTCCTTTCAGTTGGGCTGGCAGGACTCGGTCCGAGATATTCAAATATCCTACAGTTGTCCTTGCTGTTTGTTCGTCAAATATTATTCCTACTCCTCGTTCATGTTTCTCACTTCCTGAATATATTATTGTATATTTATCAGAGTTTATATTCCCTGCACCATCTAACTTCACTCATTCTTAATATATGTGTATGGAATGCGATGTTAGAATGATAGATGGCGTGATGAAGGGCAGAATGTAAAATGAGCCTGCGCGCCAAATTCTTCACCCTTTGAAAATAAAGCTCATTCACTCATTCACTTAGAAAAGAAATACAAAATAGTAAATCAGGCAATAAATAATTAGAAATCTGATACTTCCACCGAGAGATCAGCTTTTTTCAGTTATTGAGTGGGGGAAAAAAAACAAAATCAAGACTAGAATTAATTCAAATCTTTATTTGGACTAGTCCAACTGATTGAGCCGCCTACAGCAAATAACCTTTGACCTATGAATCCATCATATTTTGACCAACCCCTTCCTTCGCACGACCAAATTTTTCTGGCGGTGACACTTCCGTTCTAGAACCCGCTGTTTACTCCCTCGGATGAATATTAGCAAGCGTGAGCAAATCGAAATTAACAGATATTCCTGCACGTGATTAATGTGCTGTGGGCGTGAGAGCTGTTTATAATTACTTTAATTAGCTGTTTATGTCGTTCACGTTTTGGCTGTTTACGACATGGACTGGTGATTGCTTGTTCATGTTTCTCGTTTTATTTGTTTTCATTTGAGATTGTGTCTAGTGGCGGCTAATTGTAAAAGATTATAGAAGTTTATTCTTCTTATTTTCCAGAATTAACTAACAACTTTGATGCGTTCATTCTAAAAAAACATTTTAGGTTTCTAACTTTTCTCATTCTGTTTCTAATATCTTCAAACTACACAATAATTATTTTCAAAAATATAAAATATAATTCGCCATTTTCGTGGTCTTTTTTTCACTTGAGGACTGCATTAAAATTGGTTCAAGTAGATATAGTTGACGATGTATGGTGTAGTTTTATTGGTTATAGTAGAGTAAAGATAGAGATGTATAGAGTAGTTTTATTGGATACAGCAGAATAGAGATAAGCGATGTATGGTCCAGTTTTCTTGGATATAGTAGAGTAGAGATAGTTGAAGATGTATGGTGTAGTTTTATTGTTTATAATAGAGCAGAGATAGTTGGAAATGTATAGTGCAGTTTTAGTGGTTATAGCAGAGTAGAGATAGTCGAAGATGTATGGTGTAGTTTTATTGGATATAGTAGAGTAGAGATAGTCGGAGATGTATGGTGTAGTTTTATTGGATATAGTAGAGTAGAGATAGTCGGAGATGTATGGTGTAGTTTTATTGGTTGTAATAGGGTAGAGATAGTTGGAGATGTATGGTGTAGTTTTATTGGTTATAATAGGGTAGAGATAGTTGGAGATGTATGGTGTAGTTTTATTGGTTATAATAGGGTAGAGATAGTTGGAGATGTATGGTGTAGTTTTATTGGTTATAATAGGGTAGAGATAGTTGGAGATGTATGGTGTAGTTTTACTGGATATAGTAGAGTAGAGATAAAAATTTATGGAGCAGTTTTACTGGCTATAGTCGTGATAGTCAGAGATGTATTACTGTGATTCAGAATTTCCTCACCTTTTGTGATACTCTAATTTCGATCAAGGTTACCGTCTTATCTGCTTGTACCGGTACTTGTAAGGCCATGATGACGTCATGTGTTACGTCACTCTAAACACGTACATGCCCATTTTTAGCTAAAGAATCGTGAGGTAAGTGATCAGCAGAAGAAAATATGGCGGACAGCAAGGCTGGTGTTCGCCTCCTCCTGAGGCATTATTAGAAGAAAAGAATGAACGTCTCCGCAGCTGCCCGTGAAATATTCAGTGTGGAAGTTGATGCAAGGAAGTGGTTTCAGAGATTCAGGTCTGGGGACACCGATATCAAAGGCAAGCCCAAGTCACGATAACCCTCAACCACCACACCGACATCAAAGACAAGCCCAGTAGGGACAACCTTCAACCACCACATCGACATCAAAGACAAGCTCAGGTCGGGACAACCCTCAACCACCAATGATGAAGCCCTGGGCCAAGCTGAAAATCCCAGTGCAAGCACTCGGTGCTTGTCAGCCAGCCTGGGCTCTTCTCAGAGCAGCATAGTTCGACATTTGCAGGAGCTCCGTTTCAGCAGCAGGAACCCTCGACGTGTCCCCGACGATGCCAGTCCCCGGCAAGTTCAAGGACGTATTGACGTCTGTTGTCAACTGACATGACAGAAGGTTTCTCCGCCCATTTGTCACTGAGGATGGAAAGTGGATATTCCAGCCGTACCCCAATCACAAGTACTCATTGGGTTCAGCCAGGCCAGGTGGCAGAGGCGGTTGTCTAACGAGGATGTTCAGAGAAGTTTATGCTTTGCATCTGGTGGAATTTCGAGGGCCCCCTGCACTGGGAATTGGTTCCTTTGGTGGCGCCGTGGACGGACATCTGTATTCTGAGCAACTGAAGAGGCTGCATGATGTTCTGCTCACTCGATACCCAGCACTCATCAACAGAAGGAGTGTACTTCTCCAGGAAGACAACCCGCCAGCCCACACTTCCAACATGATCCGTGGACAACCCATGGAAGTAGAGGGAATCAAGGTCCTGCTTTATCCACCGTACAGTCTCCACCTTGCATCTTCTGACTTGAATCTATTCCTCGCGATGGCACACTTCCTTCAAGGGCGGAGATTCCGTTCATTTGAAGACGTTGAAGCCGCTGTGAGAGATTTCTTGACCTCAAAGCCTTCTGATGGGCACTACAAAGGACTTCTCGCACTGGCTGAGCGGTGGCAGAAGACCAGAGAAATTTATGTGCTGTATTTTGAAGAATGACGTTACATCGTTATTAACATTATGTACATCCAGGGACACTGCTAGGTATAATTTCATGTTGTTTGGTTTTGTGGTGCAGTGAAACACTGATGCAAAAACGAGACGAGCTTTTAACTCAAACCAGTATGGCGCAGTTTTAGTGGTTATAGTAGAGTAGAGATATTTAGAGATGTATGGCGCAATTTTAGTGGCTGTAGTAGAGTAGAGATAGAGATGTATGGCGCAGTTTTAGTGGTTATAGTAGAGTAGAGATAGTTAGAGATGTATGGTGCAGTTTTAGTGGTTGTAGTAGAGTAGAGATAGTCAGAGACGTGCAGTTTTATTGATTGTAGTAGAGAAGAGATAGTCAGAGACCCACTGCGTAGTTTTACTGGTTGTATTAGAGAAGAGATAGTCAGAGACCCACTGTGTAGTTTTACTGGTTGTATTAGAGAAGAGATAGTCAGAGACCCACTGTGTAGTTTTACTGGTTGTATTAGAGAAGAGATAGTCAGAGACCCACTGTGTAGTTTTACTGGTTGTAGTAGAGAAGAGATAGCCAGAGATGTATGGTGCAGTTATATTGGTTAGAGTAGAGTGGAGATAGTCGGAGATGTATGATGTAGTTGTACTGGTTAGAGTAGAGTAGAGATAGTCGGAGATGTATGGTGTAGTTTTACGAAATAATAGGAGTAGTAGTAATAATAGTTAATTCCCTCTCGCCGTTTCAACTTTATTCATTTCTTATTATTTCTTCTTCTTCTTCTTCTTCTTGTTCTTATTATTATTATTATTATTATAAATAACAAGAAAGGAGTAGCAGTAAATGGAAATGGCAAGTGAGGCAAAGGGATGAGCTAGTAGACGTATAAAACACACAGTAACAAGCCAATATTTTGGCGATGTGCGTGTATCAAGGACAGCTAATGGCCAGTGGTAGTATTTTGTCTTCGTAATAATTATCCAATTTTTCATCCTATGAATCATCATCATCAGCCCAATTATCAAAATCAATTGAAAATTGTGGTTGGTTAACACTGAAAAACAGAATGTCTATTTTTGGCTAACATTATTATGTGAAAGGGAAAAGAAAGAGTTAGTAAAAGAGGAACAGGATGTGGAAAAGAGTAGCCAGGAAAATAAAAAACAAAGGTACTTGAACGACCTGTTAGGACAGCACTGGAGTTTTACGTGCCCAAACGTGAATAAAACTGTCAAGAAAACGGCTGATTTTGCTTCTTTGTGATAGTTCGGACGAGATCAACACCATTAGCAAGAAATAACTTCTGAGGTCGATTTTACGGAAACTTTGAAATAGATGATTGTCTGGGTTCAAAATGTCAGAAACTGTACTGGCCACAGAGGACAGGCTGTTGTGATTAGAGGAAAGAAATATCAGAGATACCAAGGTCGATAGCCATTAAGGACAAGACATTGGAAGACGGCCAGGAGCTCTGGAGTCAACAAGATCTCGGCTCCAAGTTTCTGCTATTTGACTCGTTGTTTAAGAGGGTGCTTGGAGTTTTAAACGTATACATTTCATTTTATTTTTATCTGTAGATTGAGAAAAGAAAGAGCACTGAACAGAAAGAAGGAATTTGATTTTTCACGTGTGAAGAATTAGACAGTCAGGGTCATCTAATATTCTGTCTTTCATAAAAATTGTCCTGTGTATTGAAAATTAACAACAATATCGCAAGTCACCGTTTGTTCCTGTCATCAGATTAACTTAAGCTTTTCGAGGAAGCAGCGGTTCCTAAACATTTATGAACTGTATTCCAAAACAGTAATGGTAGTTTTTCGCGACCAATGGACAAGATTTTTTTTTAAAATACTGATATTTAGCAAAAAATAACTAATAATATTTCAGGATGGAACATCAATTAAAGTTAAAATCCCCGTTTCCATGCCATTAAGCCACTTTGGGGATGAGGTGTTGGGCCCTTATTTCCACGATCTTCGGCACATGAAAGTCTGATGTGGTCAGTGTCACGCCAGGCCGCATTTACCTTCCCAGATTTCTCTGGTACCCATATTTGGAAACTTGGTGGACCCGTGGATCTGTTTGCTGGGACTTGAAGTGGGTACCACACCGTAGTTCAATTGTCTACAATTGTCTACAGAAACAGAATAAACTAAGACGTAAAATACAAGAACTAAACAGACTCTGGGACATACTCGAATAAATTTGGCCTTCCACTCTTCCTGTACGATGTTTAGTATTTGAAGCTCCGAAACATCTGTCTAATGGGGTTTTCCTCTGATGATCGGAGACTTTGTATCGTTATCTCCCCCTGCCTGTGACTGGAAATGCCCTGCTTACGCGGCATTAGTTCAGCTATTGAACAGAAACTGAATTAAGTCCCTGTAATGAAGATTATTTCAAACTCGTGGGTTCTGTTTATCTGAATGGCATATATTTTAGTAATTTCATTACAGCGTCTGCACTAGCCCGCTATTTACCGCCACTGGACAAAAGTCGATTTGGAGGCTCTAGCCGAGGAGTCATAGGTCTCGCTCGCTGTCACGTGCTACAGTCACGTGAACAATCACATGATCTGGAGAAACTTTTTGAAAAGGTTCTGAGTTAACACAATCACTGAAAATTAGAAAGACCGGAGGATTCCATTGATTTAGTGGCCACAATGTGACGCATAATTTCATTGATTTAATGGGCACAATGTGACGGAGAATTTCACTGATTTAGTGGACATAATGTAGAGAGCATCCACAATAAGAACCCAGCGTCTACAATTGATTTATCCGTTTTTTTTTTTAAATTTTAATCTAGAGGACATCGATCAACAGAAACATACCACCAAAACAAAACAAAAATCCGTGAAAGAAACATACCACAAAACGAAGATCAGTGAATAGAAACATACAACAAAAAAGAACATTGGTTAACAGAAACATACCACAAAAAGAGAATGGGTGAAAAGAAGCATACCACAAAAAGAGCATTGGTGAAAAGAAACATACCACAAAAAGAGCATTGGTGAAAAGAAACATACCACAAAAAGAGCATTGGTGAAAAGAAACATACCACAAAAAGAGCATTGGTGAAAAGAAATATACCACAAAAAGAGCATTGGTGAGAAGAAACATACTAAATAAAGAACATTGATGAAAAGAAGCATACCGTAAAGTGTGTTTTATTTGAGTATATTTTTTTAAAGAAATTGATTAATAACATTTTATTTTGTTCAACGGAGACTTAAAATTACAGAGAAATAACTAAATGAATCCTTCGATCATCAGAGGAAGCCCTCTTCAGATACATGTTTCTGTACTTAAAACTCCAGATCTAGAAAAATGTAGCAGTTTTCCTTCATATGTTGAAAACCCAGTTTTCTGGATAGATCTTCTTCTTCTACATTATCTCTCTCTTTTTTTTTTCTCCCATTTTGGAGCAGAACCAGCACCTCCCAAGTGAAACCAAATCTTGAAACCTATAACAGAATAAAAGTTATAACAAAATTAAAGTTGTAGAATAAATGTTTTAACAGAATTAAAGTTATAATAGAATTAAAGTTATAACAGAACAAAAATTATAACAGAATAAAAGTTATACTAGAATAAAAGTTATAATATAATAAAAATTATAATAGAATAAAAATTAGAATACGCGGTATAACAGAATAAACATTATACTAGAATAAAAGTTATGCTAGAATAAAAGTTATATCAGAATAAAAGTTATAATAGAATTAAAGTTATAACAGAATTGAAGTTTGATTTATTTATGTTTTCAAGTGAACAGCAAATGCCGATGTCTGCAGCCACTGGTGTGAAGTTATAGACAGCAACGTGAAAGTTTAAAATGACAGGAACAAGCAAGTGTGGGCAAACTGTGGCTCCGAGCAACATTCGGTTCTCTAATATATAAATTCGCCTTGCGGCTGAACTCCTTTTTCAAATCACAATGAACTTTGAAGTTAAATAATAAAAGAAAAAAATTAATATTTTATCATTATTTACGGGGCGTAAATTAAAAGCTACCCGAATTCTTAAAGATTCATTGTGCATGGTGAGTAAACATTTTCAGAATTTAAATGATAATTTTAATGCTAGATTTGAGTCATGGATTAAATCAAATCTGGATCATCAAGGATTACAGAGGAGATGCACAGGAGAATCAGTGATCGTACAAGTTGGTACTGAGAATGAATAAATATAATTTTGTAATAAAATGTGCACGTGACAGTTAAAATGTATATGTGACATTTGTTCATGTGTGGCAGCTCACAAACATCTGAAGTTTGTCTTCTGTGGCCACTATCTTTTAGCAAGTTTGACAACCCTTTAATTATACAGCAGCATCACAGGAACAACAACATATTTTATGTTTTATTTTTTTACTACACAGAGAAACAAACAAACAAACAAATAAACAAACAAACACACACACAAACAAACAAAACAAACTTGATCAACTACTGGAAGACCAAGGACGAAGAATTTAAAATGTAATAGTTTAGCAACTAAACTCAAACAAAACGAAACAAAACAAAAAGGTTTTAAAACGCCACTTATGAAACAGCATAGACTTGGTACAGTTGTGATGCTGGGGTTTAAAAAAAAACCTTGCATGAAGCACTTGCTGAAATACGGTTTTCTCAGTACATCATTCGATACTTTATGTTTTTGTACTATGAAAAATATATAATTAAACATACTTATACTTTACAAATATCAGTGGGGATTAAATGTTCGTGTGAATGTTTTTTCTTACATTTTGAAATCGTGAAATGTAATCTTTACAGAAGTGCTTACATTCTGAACTTGAGTCAAAACTGGCTGATTCTTCTTCGTGCAAATTAAGCATCATCAACACACTGGCCCGATTATCCTCCAACAGATTTCGCTGCTTGCTTTTTACTAGGTTTTGGGGAGTTTTTACAATATAAACCGTTTACAGTAACTGACGACTTTCAAAAGTTTCTGGTTTTTGTCCCTCTTTTTTTTAAAATCGGTAATTTACACGTAATTGCCAGTTAAAGCTTTCACTGTTTAGTAAAATATGTCTATCATAAATGTAATATTTGTTTTCGATGCAGAATATGCGCACTAGCAGAAATTTTAGAAGAAATATTGTAACAGTATTAGAAAAACAAATAGAAAGAGGGGGAAAGAAGTTGAAAATGGATTTAAATATTGCGAGATCAAAGAGCAAATGATCATCACTGTATTTGTGGCTATGAGAAAGGGGAAGTTAGACCAAGGGGGACGAAAGTTAAAGATGTGATGTTGGAATAAGAAAAATGCAAATTAAGATTTGCCGAGTCTCGATAGCCAGAGAGGGACAAGGGTGAACGATGGAGAACGAAAGATGAGAAATGAGTGTCCGAGACAGGTTTGATAAGGAACAAGGAATCCATGATGAATGCCTGCTGAGACCGGATGACAGATTGAAAGGTATGCATGTCAAGATTTGATGGCAGATTGGGAGACGAGTCTGGTAGAAGAGAATGAAAGAAATTCCAAGGCGCTGTGACACTGAGATAGAAAGGGTTAAACCGCGGAAAGAGAACATTTTTGTGAAAGTGCTTTCTGCTTTCCATAAGAAAGACTATGACGGAAAGATAAAAATAGAATACAATTGATTAGTAGAAGTGTGATATACAAGGTCAGCATAGAAATGTTGAATATGGCCATTTCTTGTTGGTATATGGAAACGTAGTGGGAGTCCCATTTGGTCATAATTCGTCATTTCCCTTATTTTTCTTGTTATATCCAGAATTAGTCAGTTTTATCAGTCTCAACGTCCGTTTCGTTATCTCTAGTAGCAGTCATTTTATCAGTTAGTATTTTGTTATTGTTGTCCTTACTGTTATTCTATCACTCTCCATATTGCTGTTGCTGTCTCTTATCAATCATTATGTTGTTATTTTGTCTCTCGTTATTTTATCAATGTTGTTGTGAACATAAGACTCCAGTGACAGCCGTGAAAAGGCTTCGTTGTAAAAAAAAATGAAGGTTTGATAAAAAGGTGGGAATGGTAGTCATCCAACAAAGAACAGATGTCGCCATGTGCTGTACGCTGTAGGAGTGTAATCATTTACTATACCCTGCATGAGGTACCAAAGGGGAAAGCAGAGAAGCTACGAATGCATCCGCAGTGCGGGAATGATGGTCCTTCCTAATTAATTTGTTCTCGGCTGTGGAGATTTTATCAACCTCTATTCTTTCATTGCTAGTCTATGTGATGTTGTTATTATTTGTTGTTTCTGCTGCTGCTTGTATCGAAGTCACTCTGATAATATCGTCGTTGTTACTGGTTCTCAGTATAGTAACTTTGTCATCCAATGTATTAAAAGTAATTTCCATTCCCAAATACATTAACAGGTCTGGACGATTTAGGAAGCTTTGCTCAACATTTCTCACAAGCTGATGGTGGACTTGAAGAAGCTACTCCGCCAAGTTTTATCTGCTGAGAGTCGGGTTGAAGTGATGAGTCCAGATTTCTCAGACCAGAAGATGTAAACTCCAGATACTGAGACCCAGGTCATAAATTTAGAGGATATCTGCAGACATCTTCATTCTGAACACTGAGAGTGTCAGCGTTGTATTTACATCTTCCGGGTCATTTGCCGAATTTAAATTCTACCAAAAAACAGGAGCTAAATCCATCAACAGCAGAAGAAATCATGGCAGCCTCCGTCATCCTGTTTAATTTTCTTCATCAAAAAAGCGTTTTAAAATAAGTTTCCGATTTCAGTAAGAACAGTACCAGCAGTTCGGGATTCACACGTTCCAACATGAGCAACAATAGCTCCACGATCGCTCTGGGCGCGGAGACACATTTTGAGGACGCATTCCAAGACGCCCAGATTGGTATCATTCTTGTGTACACAGTGCTATGTGTAGTAGCTGTTGTGGGAAATTCCTGCGCGGTATACGTAGTGATCTCCAAACGAAGAATGAGGAACGTCACGAACTACTTTATTGCCAGTCTTGCTGTCAGCGACATACTTATGGCTCTCTTCTGCATTCCGTTCACTTTTGTCGCCAACGTTCTTTTTAACCACTGGCCTTTCGGAGCTGTTCTGTGTCCCATTGTTACTTACTTACAAGCGGCTGTTGTGTTCCAGAATGCATATACCATGCTAGCAATGAGTCTAGAGCGCTATATCGCCATCATGCACCCATTTCTGCGACGCCTGGGAAAGAAAAGATGTCTCCAGGTCGTGGCTCTGTGTTGGGTGCTGGCCTTCTTGACCCCGATTCCCACGGCAGTGACCTCCCAGCTGTTGACGCAGGGCGCCGACAACGATACCTACAACTGCATGGAGAAGTGGGACTCCGAGCAACAACTGTTCTCCTACTCTGTCACTATAATGGTTCTACAGTATTTTGTACCCCTGGCGGTTCTCATTTACACTTACGCCAAAATAGTCCACGTAATTTGGCTCAAGGATATGCCGACACCTGCAGAGCTGCTGAACCAAAACGAGGCTGAAAACAAAGCCAGGGAGAGAGAAACAGACCCTAGAAAAAAGGTATTTTTCCTTATCATACCTTATGTTATCATTCCAATAATTCATTCATCCAGTCATACATCCGGATGCATTCATCTATGTATTCATCCTTCACCGCGTCTTTCTATCTTTCTATCTATCCATGTATCGTTTGACGACATTTTTTTCTTTATTATTCTTATTTTTATTCTTTATTATTTTCAAAACATAAAATTAATCTTTACATACTGGATTTTGGGGTATAATAGAATCAAACATTTTCGATCCTCTGATTCTATTTTTTAATTGTTGCTAAAGGGCGAGTTTTGTTTTTAAAAAAATTAGTATCGATACTTTATCTATAGATTTTTACTACAGCCCATGTCTGCATAGAAAATGTATATTAAAAAAAAATTTACTGCCAAATATTTTTTAAAATAATGTTGTCTAAAATGCCACGTGCCCACATCAAGTACGCCGGTCTCTCTGTCAGTTTCGGGGCTACAGATTGGAGCTGAATCTCCAAGTCCCCGGTTTCTCAGCTGTGCTGCGGAGTACGTGCACTGTTCTGGGATCCTACTGTACAACAATACACCAGAGCGTTTATAGACTTGCCTGACCTGCAATTTTGATAATCCTTCAGCATTCTTTTCAGAAGTACATCTCATTAGGCGTCTTTTATCATACTGGGGCCATTTGTCAAAAAAAAAATATTCGCATTTTTCCTGTACTTTAATTATTCGATATTTAAAGTGCAAGTTAATGCTGGAAAATCAACAAAGCTGTAGAAAACAAGTTGAATTCTTTCCAGACTAAATGTTTACGAATAATTAAAATAATATTTTTACCAAACACCATAAGAAATATCATCTTGTTGGCAGAAATGCAGATGAAGCCACTGACAACATTTATTGAGGAAAGACGCTGGCGATGGTTGGGACATGTGCTCTGAATGACTGACAACACACTACCAAAAATAGCACTAAGATGGACACCACAGGGGAACAGAAGTAAGGGTAGACCAAAAGAGACATGGAGAAGAACAACAGAAAGGATGTTGAGCAATAGAGGGCTCACCTAGGCAAGAGCAAAAAAAAAAGGCGAAGGACAGGCATTTGTGGAAAACCCTTGCGGAAGCACCATGTGCCCTGGGCACTTAAGGTTTAGAGACAGAGAGATTTAAATACATTTCTAGATGTACTATCAGTAAATCTGTTGTAGCGTTGTCCTTAATACCGCTGAAATGCATAAAATGTTTTTTTCCTCCTGAAAGTCTTAAAGGCGCCGCTATATTTTAAACGCATGACTTCAGTTTAAAAATGATCACAGGCAATGTTCGCCATTTAACTTTTTGTTAAAATTATTTTGTTTACTTGTAAGTGTATTCTGCACGATTTGGGAACCTCTGACATACCGCTAACTTCTGTTCTTGTTAGCCCAGTCTCAAACATGAATGATGCCTTAATGAAAATGGCGGACATCGACTGCATGCTAAATGATCGATTAGCTTGTAACTTTATATTGAAACATAAAATGATAGGATGGTAGTCTATGTTAATAATACCTAGATACCTCCGTTCAGAAATCAGCATAAAAGCTTTGGCATAAAATGAAACCCCAGATACAAACATTGATGTCTCGATGTGCTATACGTACTTTGTTAAGTATAGTACACATACACACTTGCAGTAGCGACAATATATTTGAAAATAGTAAAATATTGTACAGTGAGCACAATCTGAGAATAGCGGGGCATTTGAACTCTGATTTCCAGAGAAAATTACGCAGAAAAAAAAAGATGAGGAAAATTATAGACGCGACCTAATCTTGTAGAAAACATCAGAGAAATCCAATACCATAATATGCTTCAGTCTGTCAGTCGGTGAATGGGACTATGCGTTTTCTAGCGAACACAATAGTGAGATTTGGAAAGAGGCTGGCCGGTGTGTATGTGTGTGAGCGTGTGTGGATGTTGCACGCGTGTGTGTTTGATTGAATCTTCACTAAATTTCATCACTCAAGACAAAAGCGTACCGGTAAACGTTGTTTATATCAGATTGTGTGTTTTATTCAATCAAGTCGCTGATTTTGGAGAATATACTCGACAGTAAATGTCATTCCGGCATGCAATTTTTTTCAGTTTTAGTTAAAGTTACCAGAAAATTTGTTAAGATGTCGTAGTTTTTATAATACTCATAAATGTAAAAGTAATATTGCATGTTCTTCAGTAACTCTCGAGGAAATAGTACAAAAGCAGCCATCTCAGTTAGCTCGAGTGCAACGAGAAACCAGAAGCAGTCAGACAGATAGTCGAGCAAACAGTTGGGCAGATAGTTGGGCAAACAGTGGAGCAGATAGTCGGACACACAGCCGAGCAGATAGTCGGGCACACAGCCGAGCAGATAGTCGGGCACACAGCCGAGCAGATAGTCGGACACACAGCCGAGCAGATAGTCGGGCACACAGCCGAGCAGATAGTCGGGCAAATAGTCGAGCATATTGTTGGACGAACAATGGGGCGAACAGTCGGGCATATAGTCGGACAAACAATGGGGCGAACAGTCGGGCATATAGTCGGACAAACAATGGGGCGAACAGTCGGGCATATAGTCGGACGAACAATGGGGCGAACAGTCGGGCATATAGTCGGACGAACAATGGGGCGAACAGTCGGGCATATAGTCGGAAGAACAATGGGGCGAACAGTCGGGCATATAGTCGGACGAACAATGGGGCGAACAGTCGGACATATAGTCGGACAAACAATGGGGCGAACAGTCGGGCAGATAGTCGAACAAATAGGGTGGCAAATTGTAGGGCAGATAGTCTGGTAAATAGTCGGTAAAACAGTCGGGTAGATAGTCGGGCAAACAGTCGGGCAGATAGTTGGGTAAATAGTCAGTCAAACAGTCGGACAAACAGTTCTTTTTTTTTAATTTGAAGTGTTGCAAGGTTAGAATAAACTGGAAGTTTTAAAAGTTTAGGCATAAGCTACACTTCCGGTGAAGTTTAGATTTTTTCATTCTCCAGATGAAGTTTAGTTTTTTTGTCACTCTCCAGATGAAGTTTAGTTTTCTTCACTCTCCAGATGAAGTTGAGTTTTTTCACTTTCCAGATGAAGTTTAGTTTTTTTTTCACTCTCCAGATGAAGTTTAGTTTTTTTCACTCTCCAAATGAAGTTTAGTTTTTTTCACTATCCTGATGAAGTTTAGTTTGTTCACTTTCCAGATGAAGTTTAGTTTTTTTCACTCTCTAGATGAAATTTAGTTTTGTCACTCTCCAGGTGAAATTTAGTTGTTTTCACTCTCTAGATGAAGTTTACTTTTGTCAATCTCTAGATGAAGTTTAGTTATGTCTCTCTCCTGATGAAGACAGCACGGAATCCTGTTAAGAGACAAAAGTGTCTTCACAAAATATGTCGTGATAAAATAAATTGTGTATTTCAGTAAAGTCTTACAATTTTAAGTAAAACCAATATTATTTTTTACAGATGCCTTTAATTTTTTTTTTTGCGTGTTACAGCTAGTGGTACTGCAAATCTGGTAATATACCAGACTAACTTTTTCCCTGTTTATAGTCGTATTCGGCGAACGATGCATGTGATTATGTAAATCGTTCTTTTGTCTTCTGGTCACGTACTCCTGATTCTCGTCTGTGAACTGAGTTTCTGGTCTGACCTACATTTTTGAACCGAGTTTCTGGTCTGATCTACATCTTTGAACCGAGTTTCTGGTCTCGTCTACATCTTTGACCCGAGTTTCTAGTCTGATCTACATCATTGAAACGATTTTCTTGTTCCTTGCACCCGATTTACGTCTTCGAATCAAGTTTCTCACTTATATTGGTGAAACCGGTCTCAGATTAGGTGACTGCATGCAGAAACATCTGTATGATATCACCGAGCATGCTTCGAAACCAGCCCCTAATCATTTCAATGGTCCCAACCACAAAGGCAAATCTGATTTTATGGTAACAGCCATCAAACAATGTCACGCCGGTGACAGAAGTAGCCATGCGCTTGAGAACCGCTACATTCAGGAATATGGGATGCTGGAACCACATGGTTTGAACTCGCAATTCAGCTATAACTAACAATCCCCTTTTCCACAATCATAATTCCTCTGCACCAAGCTCCACTCCTTTCTCACTTGTAAAACATAGTTCAGAGCCTTCTCACAGCATCAAATTACAACCCCTCTACCCCAGTTATAATCACCTATTCCACTCTCTCCCAGCTAGATTACCATTGTATCACTCTCTCCTCTTTCCACGGTCCCTCCCCCACCTTATTTACGACTCACCTATTACACATCTCAAATCTCCATTTAAACAATCTCCACACTCCACCATGCGCACTTTTGAACACAGCCTCTTTATAAGCCACAGCCTCTTACAAGTCACAGCTAAGTATTCCATTCATTTTATTTTATTCTAATTTTTTCCATTCCTATTTTTTACATAGCAGTCAGGTAAATTTATATTTTATCTTATCTCTCTCTATTTCTTTGTCCTGTGTGTTTTTGTATGATTAAGGCTCCCATCGAAACGTCACAACTGTGTGCTCGTTAAGTAATAAAGCTGTTCCTACTTTTTTTCCCTTGTTTATACATTTCGAATGAAATTTCTGGTAGCTTGCTCCTGACCTGTATGTAAGAACCAAGTTTCTGGTCGCTTACTCCTGACTTCCGTCTTCGAATCAAGTTTCTGGTCGCTTGCTGCTGATTCACATCTAAGAAGCAAGTAATCTCGTGGAAAGTTCTGTAACTCTTCCCGAGTTCTGTTTTTGCTTGTAAACCTCGGGCAGATTTAAGCGGTACGTGTCTCTCCGTGAAATCGACTACTTGTAATGTGTAAACATATCGCTAGTAGTCACGAATCCAATCTTCTTCCTTTTCCTCTCTCAAAGAATGCCCTGTCCCACGAGAGATGTCCTCTTTGCTCACGTGCCTACAAGGACAAAATACATAAGCCTGTAATCTGTTCCAATGCTTCTTCTTTTTCTTGGTCAATTTTGTTTTCGAGTCGAGACCAGAAATTATGCAAAAGTCTTCTGGGCCCTAAAATTGAACCGCGGACATCGGTCAACTAGCAGGACTGGACGCACTCCCTCCAGGGAATATGCTTTACATAGCCCTTATCTCCCCCCTCCCCCAGACGCAAACTTGTAAAACGATTCTAAATTGTTCTGTGGTTTTGGCCCATATCTCAGTAGTGCCATATAACATGCGATATTTCATCTAATGTTTATGTTTTACTATAGATTTCTTGTTCTAGTAATTTGTAATAAATAGCTTTCTTCTGTATTAGTACTTTTTTAAAGTCTGAGATTTGAGATAGTAAAGACTGTATTTCTAAAAAAGTAGGTACCTTTTTTCTTGAAATAGTCATGTGACATTTTCCAAGGCAATAGTGCCAGTGGTGAATCTCTAGGTTATTTTAATATTAATCAACTTTTTTTATCTTAGATGGACATAATAGAACTAACTTCTGTCCATTTCACTATGTTTTCCTCTTGTCTGTCGTCTTGATGTCGATGTGTTTTGGCCCTCAGTTTTTCACTAGAGTATAGTTTCAGTATATTGTCTTGTCTCCTTGTGGGATATAGTAATTTATAAGTTTCTTATGTTTTTTTTTCTTTATTTTTTGAGTTTCAGTTATTTCATTATTTCAGTAGTATGAGATTAAGTACGTATCACTGTTACTAGTATGATAATAAGTACTTATCACTATTACTAGTATGAGATGAAGTACTTATCAGATATTAAGTACTTATCACTGTTACTAGTATGAGATTAAGTACTTGTCAGAGATTAAGTACTTATCGCTGTTACTAGTATGAGATTAAGTACTTATCAGAAATTAAGTACTTCTCACCGTTACTAGTATGAGATTAAGTACTTATCAGAGATTAAGTACTTCTCACCGTTACTAGTATGAGATTAAGTACTTATCAGAGATTAAGTACTTCTTATCGTTACTAGTATGAGATTAGGTACTTATCAGAGATTAAGTACTTATCACCGTTACTAGTATGAGATTAAGTACTTATCAGAGATTAAGTACTTCTTATCGTTACTAGTATGAGATTAGGTACTTATCAGAGATTAAGTACTTATCACCGTTACTAGTATGAGATTAAGTACTTATCACCGTTACTAGTATGAGATTAAGTACTTATAAGAGATTAAGTACTTATCACTGTTGCTGCGAGCTACATCGTGTAAGGGTTAAATTAGTTTTCTGTTCGTCATGTATCTAACAATCAAAGTGGAGATCAAGCTTGTCCTGAGACTGTCTACATGGAGAGCTTGCTGTCATGATATCGTTGGTTTCAGCTCTATAGATATGGTATAGTGGCTGGGCGGTTCCTTGTCCTGCTGGAGACTTGGTTTCAACTATCAGTCGTTCTCTCTTTTTCAGTCTTCTGCAATGCATAATTTTATTTCCTCTGTTCAGTATTATATCATCTGTTTTCTTCTTATAATGACGTTTAATTTCCTCTTATCAGCTCAATGTAATCAGACTGTTTTGTTCTGTATGTGTGCATTTGAAGTAACGTTATATCATGTGCAGAGTCCAAATTCTGGAGCACGGAGAATATTTCCTAAAATCTGTCTGAGAATCCTCACTGTTTCTGAGCATGGCCCATACTGTGACTTTGATAATGAGAGTAACTGATAGCGTACATCTTTGTCTCACCGCTCTTTCAACCAACATTACAACTTCAAAGCGGTATGGAAATTTTTGTGATACATGATAATTTTTCCATAACTATCAACATTTTTTTTCCAACGTGATTTGTATACAGCTTACACTGTTGAAAGCTTTTTTCTTTCTTTTTGTTTTTAAATCAATAAAATGTATAAAATAAGGCATGGGTCATTCATAGCAATGTTCTTTCATGTTGGTGAATGGGAAAGGAAATGCGATACCAACTCTGAGAAATAAAAAAATCATCCACGGCTTCCATTCAGTCAGAGGAAAACCAAATGAAAAAAAAATTACAGAAATTAGTGAGTTTGTGAATCAAAACATGTCGTTATCTGGGAAGAGAGAAATGATGAGTAGTTTCCAGCTTTGTACAGGGTGTTCCAAAAGTTCTTTACAGTTTTGGGGGACATCGTAGGAAGAAAACAACGAGTCTTTCGTAAAGTAAGAGAGCACAGTTTTGTAGGATTAGAACTCGAAAAAATCGTATACAAAGCACTTTAGTGAGACGTGAGAGAAAGAAAAATCACAAGAGAATTACCTGGGATTCGAACCACGGGCTCCAGTAGGACGAGCAGCCATGCGAGATAGCACAGTTTTTTTCGAGGTCTAATCCTACAAAACTGTGATCTCTTACTTTGCTGTAGGAAGAAAACTACTGCTACATGGAGAAAGTTTGTTCTATTTTGTAGAGAAATTCTCAGTTTTAGACATGCTTTGCATGGACAATATGACAGCCCCCTCCCTTTTCTCCCCCTCCCACCACTCAAACCTCCACCATACGACACGGCAGGCGTCAGGGCGTTGGTCAGTTTACTGTAAGGCTCTACGTAGCATATTTGAAGTGACAGATGCGATGAGGTCCCTGATTTCTGCTTCAGAATGTTCAGATTCTGTGGAAGTGTGGATACGTAAACTTTATTTTAGATGCACTTCCACAAAGAAGAAGTCACAGGGTGTCAGGTCAAGGGAAACAAGGAACCACCTTCAGTGCCCTCCGCAAAGTGTAGGGGAAATTTTGGAGCACCCTGTATAAAAATAACAGTTTCAGCAAACTACAGCAGAGTGTCTTAGCTACCTAAGATAGTGGTTCTGTTAACTCTAAGAAGAAAGAAGCACTTAGACTAAGAATTCTTGATATACAAGAAGAGCTTATTAGTTCAGAAACGTGCAAATAGGTGAGAGCAAAATTACTGTTATCTCATAGAACCATGAACTGACTTGACCTGAAACGTGCCTCATGAATCTGAAGTACCAGACATCCTGCTTCAGCAAAAACAATCAAGTGCAGTTTTTCACAGAAGTTCCGCCATTTTGGAGAAAGCCTCGTAACTAACGTCTTACGAGTTTTATTTTTTTCTGAAAAAGACTCCAGCAATTTGTATCGTAGCGGCAGAAAAACGAGCTAGTTTACAGCGTCCTATTATCCCGTCCTTGTATCCTGTTAGAAATGTAAGTTCTCTTTTATTCCCACCCCATCCATATCACCTTCTTTCTCCCAAAACCCATTACCGGCCCTTCATGTGAGGCTGATTCAGGATCTGTATTCGGCGCAAATATTGGTCGTGCGATGTTGTCATTTGATTGATAGGGATACAAAGAATCGCGCTAGACACAGGAAATACAAGAGCAATGGCAGAAGATTGTGCGATTGAGGTAGATGGTAATAATTCTTAACGTATGTTTCAATTGCTGCTATTACTACTACTCCTACTACTACTACTACTACTACTACTACTACTACTACTACTACTACTACTACTACAACTATTACTACTACTACTACTTCTACTACTACTGCCACTACTACTGCTACTACTACCACCACCACTACTACTACTACTACTACTACTACTACTACTACTACTACTACTACACTACTACTACTACTACTGCTAACTCTACTATTGCTGTCATTACAGTTACCACACCTATTCCACCTTCATTCCCCCCCCCCCCCACCAAATCCCATTGAATAGGTTTTGATGTCATTCATCACGGCCCATGTAAAAAATAGAGACATTTCCAAAACAAAGAAAACCTGGGACCGATGCATTGTCTGCATCCCTCTCTGATTAGATCTAACTGCTGCTACTACTACTACTTCTATTACTACTACTTCTACTACTACTACTACTACTACTACTACTACTACTACTACTACTACTACTACTACTCAGTCAGTCAGTCATTTGCATGTCCCTTGCGGAACCTTGCCTCCCTAACAACTCTCCTGTAGGCCTCTCGGTTGTGAGCAAGATGGCCTGCCGCTGATGCATCCATTTGCAGATCATCAACGATGTCTTGCAGCCGTCTTCGCCTTGGTCTTCCTCTCTTTCTTTTTCACATTATGTACCCTTCCAAGATTATCTTCGTTAAATTATCATGACGTTTAATGTGTCCAAAATATTTAAGTTTTATCTGTTTAATCCTTTTTACTAGCCAACCTTCTTCAATATTAAGCTCTTGTAGTATAGATATATTTGTTCTTTTTTGTGACCATGATGTTTGAAGAACTCTTCTGTAGCATTTACATTCGAAGGCATTTATGTGTTTCTCAGCTGTTTTGTTAAGTGTCCAGGTCCACTTCTCACAGGCATATGTTGCGATGGGAAAGATGCATGCCCTTAAAATTCTTATTTTTGTAGTTCTGTCTGTTCTTCCCCACCCCCCACCCCAGCTTTTTTAACTTCTGTCTGGGATATTACAGTATTTAAACCAAGATATACCTGACACTCGTGCAGCAGTGTCTATTCCAATATCTAGACTTCAATCATATAAGTTCAATCATTTCGCGTGTCGTATTTCAGAGGGTAAACACCAGTAGCTTGGATATGAGTAATTACGTGGCTCTTCAAGTTTTGGTTTCCTGTTAGAACTTCCATCCTAATCTTGGACAAAAACAAAGGCAGAGTTTGGAACTATGTCTGTCAAGATCTCTCCTGACTGCCTCAGTGCATTGTAATTTACCAGTATCTGATGTAGAGTCTAACAGACAAGTTACAGAACAACTAAGAAAGGATGAGAATAGATGTTTTGGATAACGTTACAGAGCAGAATGGAAACAGTTAGTGGATGTTGTAACTGGTATAGATCAAATATTGCGACCGAGTGTGGCGGGCTGTAATAATTGTCTGCTACATACAGACGGGTGTGTGTGGAGGCGGCGGTGGGGAGCTATTCGAGCTGTTTAATGGGGCCACTGTTACATACTGTTACATGCATACTGAGGGGGTACTTTTCAAGTCTGGATAAGGAGCCCAAAAGTAATTTTGCTGTTATTAGAAGGCGGTTTTATTGAGCTTCATCTTACAACACCTCTGGGGGCGGACTGTCAGTTTTGGGTCTGTACTGTGGGTCACAATAGCGTCAAGGAATGTTTGTGTTGCAAGAACCAGTCTACTCGCACTAACGTTTTCTGTCTTCCAATTAGGCCGTTTCCCTCACAAATGATGCTCCGCCCATTGGCATGATTGTTCTGTGTGTGATTGATCTTTTTCTTTTTTTTTTTACTAGATTTTATTCTGACCTTGTGCTCTGATCTGGCTAATCAGCAATTACCGGTAAATTACCGATTTAAAAAAAAAACAAAAAAAAACAAAAAACGAGAAAACTCACTGTTCTGGAGGGGCATCGGTTACTGTAACCGGTTTATTATATAAAAAACCTAGTTTTAAAAAAGCCAGCGAAACCGGCTGGAGGATAATTAGGCCATGATGCTCAGTTTGCATGTAGAAGAAATAGCCAGTTTGAAATCTGGTTTGACATGCGAGCGTTTTGTAAAGAATAAATCTCTTCGCACATAAAAAAAAAATAATAATAACACATACTTTTTACCGATGTTTGTAAAACGTGATTCGCTTGACATTTTGAAGAGGAAAAAAAGGTATAATATACTGAATGGTGTATTGAGAGAACCGGTATTACGGAAAGTTCTTCATGAAAGGTGTAAGATAAGAACTGTGCCAGGTTCGAAAAATCCTAGCGTCATAACTGCCTTATGACTGATGGAAACAGTTTCATTTGAAGACTTATACATACCTGCATATTTCAGTTTCGGTGTACTACATGGCCTCCTTTTATCTACTAGTTCATCTTAGGTAATCTTTCATTCCTGCGACACCTTCCAGCCAACTCAATCTTCTGTTGTTTAGCCTTTTCTTGATGGATGGCAGCTTAACAGACTGCAGAGAATCAAAGTTAGCTCCTCTCTCTTGAAACTTTTTAAATATTGCTAATGTAGGACTTGCTTTTGTGTGTTTCAATAGCGGTTACTACTACCACTACTACCACTACTACTAATACTACTACTGTTACTAATACTATTACTACTACTACTACTACTACTACTACTACTACTACTACTACTACAACAACTGCGACTACTACTAGTATTAGTACTACTTCTACTACCACTACTACTATTACTATTACTACTAAACTACTGTTATTGCTACCACTACTATTACTGCTACTACTATTACTATTACTACTACTACCACTACTACTATTAGTGCTACTGCCACTACTACTACTACTACTACTACTACTACTACTACTACTACTACTACTACTACTGCTTCTGCTGCTACTACTACTACTGCTAATACTACTTCTGCTACTGCTACTATTGCTAATACTACTACTATTACTGCTGCTGCTCCTACTACTGCTAATACTGCTAATTCTACTACTACTACTATTGCTACTTCTGCTGCAACTACTATTGCTAATACTACTACTAGTACTGCTGCTGCTCCTACTACTGCTACTACTACTGCTACTACTGCTAATACTACTACTACTACTACTATTGCTACTTCTGCTACAACTACTATTGCTAATACTACCACTAGTACTGCTGCTGCTGCTGCTACTACTACTACTACTACTACTACTACTACTACTACTACTACTACTATTACTACTACTTTAACTGTAAATGGCAAAATTATTTTTGTTCTCGGCAATTTTTAAACTACTTTTTGAAGCACTTTAACGTTTGAAATCTCCTAACTTCCGCTTGAAATGACCCATTGATAAAAGTCTTACCCCTTTGATATTTTTCTGACAAAACAAAAGCTGGTGGAAACTTTCTGAAGAACGGTCATTCTTACTTAGAGAGGCAATACAAAACTCTTGAGATGTTACGCTAATCGACTGCGTAAACAGTTGTAATTTATTCACGTAAATAGAGGGGTTTTTTTTTTTAGCGTTTCTCGTGAAAAATAAGAGAAAGGAGGGAATGGGCTCTTTTATTGTTGCAGTTGTGATAATTTGATATTTCTTTCAACTCATCATCTGAGGACTTTCTAAGTCGTTTACGAGCTGCTTACAGTTTCCACTTAGTACTCTACAGAAAACCCGTCTGTGGGGAGTTCCAACCTTGTTCATCTCTAAAGATGTCATCTTCGGGTTGCAGTGAAGTGAAGCTACAGGTCAAGATGTGTTCGTGATTCTTTCTATTTGAAGCTATGTTTGTTCGTTTATCATGCCCAGTGTTATGCAGTAACATAGTGCCTTGTAAATTAGGACAGTATTATTGTTATTACTGCTAATATTATTATTATGAGCATTTTTATTATAGTTATTGTTATTGATAGGTAGAATATAGGTAAGGAACGATGGAAAAATTTGAGAACCGGTGGGAGAAGAACACTCTCACGGTATTAGTATTATTAGGACAGAATTAAGTAGACAAACACAAATACTAGACATAACGAAGCTGAGGGAAGTACAGATTAAGAAGATACACCCAGAATACAATAGTCCTGATGTGACTAACTTGAAAACGTAAACAGTAGTACATATGGAGACAGACAGGCGGACTAATCCTCGACGGATATCGCAAACACCTAATACTGGACAAGAAGAGTCTACCCATGTGAGAAAACTGAATAGGCGGATTTGACACAATAGAATTACTGACAGGTGAGGCATACTTGCTAATCTTAGGACGCAATTTGCACACATGAATAGTCCAGCGGATCAATAAGATGACCAAGTGGAGGGGACCGACTCATTCCTATGTCCAATCAGTATGTAGTCAACCAGCTGTCCAAAAGAAAGATCTATAGGTGTGTCCTGTTGGACAACTGACTTATAATATGTATAAGTCGGACACCCAGGGTGGGGAGAGAAGGAGAGAAAAAAAAGAAGAGAGGCAACAGAAAGAGAGGAAAGAAAGAGGTGGTTGAGTGGACGGATGAACGGACAGACAGACAGACAGACAGACAGACAGACAGACAGACAGGCAGGCAGGCAGGCAGGCAGACAGACAGACAGACAAATAGATAGATAGATAGATAGATAGATAGATAGATAGATAGATAGATAGATAGATAGATAGATAGATAGATAGATAGATAGATAGATAGATAGATAGATAGATAGATGCACAGGTAAAGCCAATAGATATTCAGGAGACAGAGTCATCCACGAATTGTTGATCCAGCGCAGTTTATGTCTTATTGCATCTTATTGCAAGTGATAGTGTCAACAATACATCTGTGACCTTATTTGTCAGAATTAAATGGATTGACTGCTCCGCGGTCTTGGTTAAGTGAATCTTGTATTATTTATGACGCCTATTCAAGACCACAGAAATCGTGATGTGTGTGAAGATAATGTCCCATAATGTCTAACTAAGATTTGAGTGTAATAGAGAAATAATTATAAGACTTTAACAGCTTGTAAAACTGACAAGTCAAGTCAAATGTTGCCGCGACCACAGACTAAAATACTTGTAGAAGTGAAAGAAAGCTGGCTTAACGATCATATAAAAGAAAACAGTAAATTCAACGGAGAACATTTCGTCATAAATATTATAATAATTCAAAACTTGTCTATGTTAAAATGTGTGATGAGATTTGTTGTTTGTCCAGCAGTGAGAGAAGATACGCATAGACTTATTTGGTGCATGCTTACCAGTGATAGTTGTATTGATTTGTTGCTTGCTTACCAGTGATAGTTCTAGTGATTTGTTGCTTGCTTACCAATGATAGTTGTAGTGATTTGTTGCTTGCTTACCAATGATAGTTCTACTGATTTGTTGCTTGCTTTCCAGTGATAGTTGTATTGATTTATTGCTTGCTTACCAATGATAGTTCTACTGATTTGTTGCTTGCTTACCAGTGATAGTTCTAGTGATTTGTTGCTTGCTTATCAGTGATGGTTCTATTGATTTGTTGTTTGCTTACAAATGATAGTTCACTTTATTTGTTGCTTGCTTATCAGTGATGGTTCTATTGATTTGTTGCTTGCCTATCAGTGATGGTTCTATTGATTTGTTGCTTGCTTATCATTGTTAGTTCTACTGATTTGTTTGCTTCCTTACCAGTGATAGTTCTATTGATTTGTTGCTTGCTTATCAGTGTTAGTTCTAATGATCTGTTGCTTGCTTACCAATGATAGTTCTCATGCTGTCATACAACTACTACTTCGTTTTAAAGAAGCAGGAAGCAGAGATTTTTTGCTTAAAAACATTGTCCGGTCTCTTTGTTTTTTCATATCACAGCCATTCTGTGCATCATTTTAGTAGAATGTCCTTCTTATGATTATTTTTGTTTCTTAGTTCTGATCTGGCTTTATGCTGTCGTGTCGAAGATGTCACAAAACTGACAAAAAGACACATGTAACTATAGAGGACGGTCTCTTTACAAATGTGTTTTCTAGATAACATGTGTCCGTAGTCCCTTTACAGTGCAAGTACTGCACAGTGCAAGCACTGCGTTCTGAGTTTGTGTTCATTCATTCATTCATTCATTTGCATGTCCCTTGCGGAACTTTGCCTCCCAAACAGCACTCTTGTAGGCCTCTCGGTTGTGAGCAAGATGGCCTGCTGCTGTTGCATCCATTTCCAGATCGTCAACGATGTCTTGCAGCCATCTTCGTCTTGATCTTCCTCTTTTTCTTTTTCCCATTATGTATCCTTCCAATACGGTCTTCTCTAAATTATCATGACGTTTAATGTGTCCAAAATATTTCAGTTTTCTCTCTTTAATCCTCTTCACTAGCCAGCCTTCTTCAATATTAAGCTCTTGTAGTATAGATATATTTGTTCTTTTTTGTGTCCACGATATTTGGAGAACTCTTCTGTAGCATTTACAGTTTGTGTACACACGTTTATAAGTTGAAAATGCATGGAACTCTGGCTAGTACAGTACTTCCTTTCATCTGGTGCTCTCGCTGTTAATGTCTTCATTTCCTGTTACACAATTTCATGCTCAGCTGACATCAATTAACCCTTTGGTGTGGGAAATGCGGTGGTTCTCAGAGTTTTTCGGATCTTGAACTCTACAGCCAATGATAATTTTAACACATTGAAACAAGACTCATTCAAGTGTCTCGATACAGTCATAGTGTCAGATGGTAGATGGCGCTGTGAAGGAAAAGTGGAATACACCAAGCTAAACAGATGGCGCTGTGAAGGAAAAGTGGTATACACCAAGCTAAACAGATGGCGCTGTGAAGGAAAAGTGGAATACACCAAGCTAAACAGATGGCGCTGTGAAGGAAAAGTGGAATACACCAAGCTAAACAGATGACGCTGTGAATGAAGAGTGATGTACTAGCCACGCTAAACAATATGAAGGTCATAAAAAGAAATCATTTTAATTGTTTTATCATCAAGAATCAGTGAATCAGACTGACATTTATTTGTCTGACTATTATTATTATCTTACATTTGGTGTTACTTTTACTTGTTCGCAACCTCTGGATTTGATTTTGTACTTTCTTTTAGTAGTTTTTAATTTTTCTCAACAGTTCATCTCTTTTACAACAACTCATTTCAGAAAAAAATGAAGAACCAAAACGTTTTCTAGAAAAGAGATCGTCATGTGATATTAATCAAGTATTCGTTAGTGTAGACACGAATAATTACTGTATAAGTATATAAAACTAAGTATATAACTATACACGAAGTCACTGCAGTAAAGCTATGAGTGTCTTTGACTTTGACTTTTCCGATCCCCCGGTTTACGACTTTTCACGGTTTTTTCCCTTGTGCCAGATAATGAAATGTACAGGTCCTCTTTCAGCTGTTCTACATCTCCATACAGATTGTCGGTGACTGAGGAGTTTGATGGTGTCAGGTTGTTCCGACGGTACTTCAATGCACTGCAGTCAAGCAGATGGTGTTTAACAGTTTCTTCTTCTGCTTGTCTGTTGCAGTGCATGCAGTATGGTGTGTGGTCAGCGGTCACTCTGTGTAAGTGCTTAATGAGGGTGATGTGTCCTGTTCTCAACCTGAAAATTGTGCACTGGTCTCTACGAAATAAGCTATTGATGTTGTCTCTGGTGTTAGGCTTTGGCAGGTGTGTATATAGGGATCTTCCAGTTGAATTACTGGCCCAGCTGTCCATCCACAGCTGCTTGAAGTTGTTGTGTATAATGTGTTTAGCTGTTCTCACGTTGATGGAGATGTGGGGCTGTGACATGGTGGCTCCACTATTTGCCAGTCTGTCAGCACGTTCATTTCCTCTGATATCTATGTGCCCTTGTATCCACTGTAGGGTGGTCTTGATGTCATAGGAGGCGAGTTAGTTTATTGCACCGAGTATGTCAGTTGTAATGTGATCAGCTGATGGTATCCAGTTTTCAAGGGCCTGGAGAGCAGACAGGGAGTCTGAGAAAATAACAAGGTTTTTTCGGTGAGAGGCACTTTTTGTATTTGGTGGTGGTGGCTGCCAGGGCTGCTAATATTGTCTGCATCTCTGCATCATAATTGGAGCAGCAAGATCCACAAGGAGCAGAAATATGGCTTGTTATCTTGTCTGGAAACATTATGAGTACCCCATATCCTGCATTGTCTGTTTCCTTGAATGCTGACCCATAAATGTATGCTTGGATCCAGTCCTTGGGGTAGGATTTTATAGTCTTCAGTGCACACAGCTTTGGGGTGTTGGGATCTGATGATTTGTTCACTAATTTGTTCTTGAGTCTGGTGTTAGTTTGAGAAAGTGTGTATTTTGTGTTTGGTGGGATGTCTGGTGCTTTTGTAAGTTCTCTGTCTTCAGGGAGTTTGTGTCTTGTGTTTAACTGTTCTGTTATGTCTACTGGAGTTTTCAGTTTCAGTCTATTATTATGCTTCCATTTATCAACCAGTGTTCTGTTAGGATGGTTTTGGGGCATGCGTTTATATCTTTCTACTGCCTCAATGGTTGACTTTTCACGTCTTATATCTAATGTTTGCATCAATTTCACATGCAGCTGTGGGTGTTGATCTCATTGCCCCACAAATGAAATGAACTGCTTGGCTCTGGATTCTGTCTACTTGTGTACAAGAGCTCTTTGATGCTGTGACCTGTAGGGGGAGGTTGTAATCTATTATATGTCTAACATATCCTGTGTACAGTTGTCTGAGTGTTGCTTTGTCAGCACCCCAGGATGTACTTGCAAGCCGCTTGAGTAAGTTTAGTCTTTTGGATGCTTTTTCTGCCAGTCCATCCATGAACTCTTTAAAGTTCAGTTTTCTGTCTAGTTTCACACCAAGGTATGTTGGATTTTTTCTTTCATGATTTGAGCACCATCAAGAGTTATTTTCAGTTCATTCTTTGCTAATTTGTTACTAAGAGTAAAGACTGTATATGTCGTTATACTAGCATTGATCTTCAACTTCCAGAAATTGCATTAGACTGATATGGTGAGGAGGGCTCTATTATGTCTCTCAGCAGCCAGCTGCAGGTCTGTTCCACTAGTCCATATGACAAGGTCATCGGCAAACATGGCTTTGTTGGTGTTCAACAGGTCAGGGAGGTCATTTATAAAGATTAGGAACAAGGTGCAGCTAAGAGCAGAACCTTGTGGCAGACCTTCCTCCAGGGTGCATTTGTTTGACAGTCTGTTACTGACCTGAGTTTGTATGGTCTTGTTACTCAGGTAGTTTTTTAACCCATTGATACATTTTTCCATGTATACCCATGTTTTGCATCTTTAACAGTAGGCTTTTTCACCAGACCCTGTCATATGCCTGCTGGAAGTCTACAAAAACAGCTTCTGAGTTTCTCTTGTGTAAAAAAAAACTGTCTTTTACACTTTGAGTGAGGAGAAATAGCTGGTCATCGGTTCTTGATCCTTTGCGGAAACCTGCATGAAAGTTATTAAGGAGGATTCCAACCTGTATTGGTATACAGCCTAATGTTAAGCATTCGTTCTGCTAGCTTTCCAATGTTAGAAGTCAGTGAGATTGGGCTAAAGCTTTTTAGGCCATCTTCTGGCTTTCCTCTTTTCAGGATAGGTCTAACTATTGCTGACTTCCAAGATTTTGGTAGTACTCCACTTTGCCAAGTCTTGTTAATGAAGTTGACCAATGTAGATTTCCTACAGGGCCCAGATGAAGGATCATTTCATTTGATATTTTGTCTGGTCCTGGTGCTTTTCTTAACTGTAGCTGACACATAGCATTCTGGAGTTCACGGATGGTAAAGCTTTCCTAAAAAAAGTGGAATGTTCGCCAAGCTAGATTTCTCTTTACCTCTCAGAACTTTTCCAGCGCCTTGTCAAGTACTTTCCTGTTGGAGGATTTTTTGGTGGCAGCAAAGAATTTGTTCAAAGTACTGGCTTTGTCTGCGTCACTTGAGAGGACTCGACCAGTGATTTGCATTGGCTTAAGGTTAGTTTGTTTGCTTTTTCCTGACATGTTATCTAAGAGTTTCCAAGCCTTCTTTCCCTTCGTTCTGAGGTTGAGATTGCTGCATGTTCTTAACCACTTCTCTTTCTTTGCTTTTTTTAGTTTCAAGTATTATCTCAGCTGTTAGTTTATTGTACTCTATTCTGTTTTCTGGAGTAGGGTTTTTCTCTGCATTCTTCCTGGCTGCTCTTCCTTTTTTTTTTAACTAGGTCTTCCAGCGATTTTGTCCAGAAGGGGCTATATTTCTTTCTGCATTTTCGGGGGATTGTTTTGTAGGCTACTCCAAGTACGGCTTGGATTATGTTGGTGTAGAGTGTGTTAATGTTTGTGTTGTCATTTAACTTTGATAGGTTTTCATCTGTTTGTGTTCCGAATTTTTCCAAATCTGCTTTTCTATAATTCCAACGAGGGAGTTTGTGTGGTCTTTGGTTTCGTGTGTGAGAGATTTGTAGAAGAATGGGGCGATGGTCGCTTTCTATGTCATCAAGCACTCTCAGAGTACAATCGTTGTGGATGCCTGCTGAGACAATGGTGAGATCAGGTCTGTATGTGCATCCAGTGGCTCCGTGGAGGAGTGTTGGCGGGGAGGAGGAGTTTTGCAATATTATCATGTTGCTGGTGCTGCACAGCTCTTCAATGCTGTTTCCCATAGGGTTTCGGTCTTTGTATCCTAGTGATGGTAGATGCGCATTAAAATCTCCTGCAATGATACTTTTCTGCATGTTTGTGCTTTGTATGTTGATTGTGGGGACAATAAACATTATACAGAGTTTACCGCAGTCCATCATGCCATACTGTTATCTCTTGGATATCATTCTCATTGCACTTTCTTTTTTTAACTTCTCCTTGGATGTCATTTCTCAAGAGTGTGGCATTGCCCCTTCATTTACCACATTCACATTTGTACATGGTATATCCAGGCACTGAGCAATCTTTTCCATATAGAAGGGTTTCTTGTATGATCATAATATGGATGTTGACTTTTTTTTCAGCTGTCTGCTTAATTCTGAGGCCTTTTGCCTAAGTCCAGAAATGTTGATTTGAAGAATGTTTAATGTGCGCCCCCCACCCCCCGTACCTGATTTTTCGCTTATGGTAGCCGGGGGGGGGGGGGGGGGGAACTACCTGGTGCGGATCTTTTTTTTCTTTCATACCCAGGAGGCCTTTCCAGTGAGAAGCTGAGACCAGTGCAACGCCGGCCCGTCCGAAGGCTTTGAGACAGTTTCACAGAGACACTCTGACTTTGGGATGAGGGATCTGATGGTGCTTCAGTGATGTCTATTCCCCGCCACCTATAGTCTGCTGGCTGCTTTATTTGCCTCATTCTGATAGCCATTGTTGTAGAGATCCATAGGATTGTCACACTCCTGGACTCGTCGATGTCCATCAGACTTTCCCCATCCCCGCAGGTGATCTCTGTGTCCCCCTGTGTCTCCATCTCGAACAGCCCAGTGCAGCCCCAGGCCAAGATCTCAGCTCCATCTGTTGACGGGTGTATAATGTCAAAAGCTGTAGGGCCTTCTATCCTAGGAGGGGTATTTGTGCTTGTCATTTTTCCCACAGGTGAGTGAGTTTTCTTATCGTACATAGCATTTTGTCAGAGTTATCTGACACTCCTATAATAAACAAGAGACTATTAGCAGATTTCTCAGTTTTATGTTCCCTCTTTCTTTTACAGAAAGTTCTGTTCCCTAAAAAGTCTGCCTTATAAGAGGGTGACATTATATTTTATAACAATAACAAATAGTGTTGGTTGCTACAGGTTTCTGGGCCAGAGGAGTATGTCAGAGTTTTTTAAGCAATCAGATCTAATGTTCCCTGTTTCACAAAGACTATGCTAAGATAATTGTGTTCTTAATACAGTTGTTCCCAAGGGTGTAAAGCTGTCATAACAAAATGTATAAACTCGGAAAAAAGTAGGAACAGCTTTATTAAAAGCCACTTAACAAGCCCCATCCGGTTTGCCATGCTGGTGCCGAAGCCTTTGTAGTGTCCTTTGGTTTGTTTTATTAAAAAAAACCGGTGTAACGTTTAGATTGTAAACATTTAGTGCGCATGCCTAGTGATCTTTTCCACCATGGCCGAAGAATGCTTAGTAACGAGGGAGAAAATCGAATTTTTCATCGAGAATTTTCAATTTTTGGTGATGTAGATAGGGATATGGACATGCCCCGTGACCAGACCACGTTCTTGAAGGTATCCCAAGTAGATCTAGACATATTAGACGACTGGCTGGAGAAGTAGTTAGAAGGTTATTTGAGACATTATTTTAGTCAGAATGCAACATATCATCACAAGACGAAACCGACAGGTAGATCTAGGCATCTCAGAAGGTAAGTAGTGTACACCAGAGTGTAAATCTAGATTTATCCGATGGTAAGAGTGACACAATTATTGTCTAAAAACATCATTTTCTTCTTTTTTCCTAAAAAGAACTCTGCATTTATGAAATTCTCATACATTTAGTTATTTTGAAACATAATAAGTACACTTTTTAACATGGAAATGCTTTGTTTCATTCACTTTTACTAATATACCCCTATTCATATCAAGACCCGCGCTTTTACTCTGACAAAAAGTGAAATGTCCGAGTTTCTTCCTGTGGCACGGGAAGAGTTGAGCACACAGTTGTGGCGTCTCTGTGTGAACCTTGATATAGGACGATGAAACAGAGAAGATAAAATATAAAGTCACATCAATGCTGTGTAAAAAAATAGGAATGAAAAAAAATAGAATAAAATAAAATGAATGGAGCAATGACTTGTAAGAAGCTGTGACTTGTAAGAAGCTGTGACTTGTAAGAAGCCGGGAATGTAAGAGGCTATGACTTGTAAGAAGCTGTAACTTATAAGAAGCTGTGACTTGTAAGAAGCTGTAATTTGTAAGAGGCTATGACTTGTAAGAAGCTGTGATTTGTAAGAGGCTGTGACTTGTAAGAAGCTGTGACTTGTAGGAGACTGTGTTCAGAAGTGCCACTCTCCTCTCTCTATTTCTTCGTTCTGTGTGTTTTTGTATGATTAAGGTTCACACCGAAATGTCACAACTGTGTACTTATTATGTAATAAATTTGTTCCCAATTTGTTCCTAGTTTACACATTTTTTAGTATAGAATTTTTTTTTAAATCATTTTTCCTTAAGCAGATTCCGGGTGATGATATGTAACTGCCCCGGGGATTATATATCGCTCCTAATAATCGAATACGTCCTAGAAGAATTATTTGTACAGAGAACACATTTCTATCTGCTACCAAGTATGAGTAAATCTCAAATGGGATCGATTTCGACGGATATACAGGGTCGAACAAACAAGTAAACATGGGCCATTCTAAACATGTATAAATAATATATGTGTTTCACGTTTAAGAATATACTATTTTGGGTTTTTGTTATTTAAGCATATCATATCCATCTAGATCTTATTTACAAGCAAAGGATTTCCCATTTACGTGGGTAAGGTGGACAGCTGTTTCGATTTATTTGTAGAAGTGAAAATAAAGGCGAAGATGGCTGCAAGACATCGTTGATAATCTGCAGATGGACGCATCAGCTGCAGGGCATCTTGCTTATAACCGAGAGGCCTACAGGAGAGCTGTTAGGGAGGCAAAGTTCCGCAAGGGACATACAAATGAATGAATGAGCAGCACGAGGACATGATGTTAGTGCCTGTATTCCGATGACCTGGCGGCACATCAGAGGTTGATGTGATTATCACCACGGCCCCGGGCCCTCCTTTGCTTCCCCAGCTCTAGAAGAAGCCATGTATCCATGTCTACAGCTTGGAGACAGGAGCCTCCACCTGGACTCGAACCTCTGACCTTCCCCATGAGAGACTAATGGACTAATCATTTCACCATTCAGACACACGTGGCGAAAGTGCCCGGGTTCGAGTTATAAAGATATTCTGTCTTGTGATAGAAAGAGGCAACATCGTCAGCATAACATTGTCTTCAGCACCTCACGTGGCCTAACATACTTTTCCTGGGATCAATTTGTGATACGTTTGTGATAATTTTGTGACAGCCAGTGTGATAAGTCATCCACAGGTGGAACTAGATGAGGCAAGTGAAGTGCCAAATTTGTGATATGTGATTTATTTATGGTGGTGGGGGGGGGGGGGAGCTTTGTTTTATATTACGGGTAGGGAAAATTCATGAATAATACAACACATAATTATTGAACAATTTTTGTTTTTCTTGAATCCGATTATTACCATACAAACTTTTCTTTGATATTATTCCGTGGCCATCTCGTTACTGGCCGGTTATTAATTTCTCCACAAGTCGGTCTCTCATGATGTAATATTCTTACAACGCTACCAGAAGGTTTCGAATACCTTTTACATGTCTCATTTACTCTTGGGAAAACAACGCAGACTTCTCATTGAAAGGCAGTTCTGTTAAAGTTTGCAAGTGCTTCTCTCTAATCCTTGCCATCATGGCTTTGTGTGTTTCCATGACTGTTTTTCTTTCTCATCTTTCTCCTCCTTACAACGCTGGTCCAGGAAACCCCCCCCCCTCCTCCATTTTTTAAAGTAATAGAGCGTTGTACATTACGTGTAACTGTATGCGCATTCACTTCTCTATTTTGACACAGAAAACTTCACATATAGAGAAAATTGCATTATTATATTTGGTGTATTGGCATTTGTATTTCCTCACTGACAAGGGAAGAAGTTTAAATGATGTTATAGTCTAAAATTAATATGCGTTAGATACGGTTAATAATTGTTTTAATTTTAAACAATGGTCGTAGCTGCTATTGTTGTTTCAGCAAAGTTTTACAGAAGAAGGACAGACATGATCCCTGTATAACAGTCTTTGAGTGAGTGCATGAACCGAGTCGGTGGGCAATTTCATAGACGATTACCTTCAATAATCCGGCAATTTAGATCTGCGCCATTTTGATCAGGCCCGAAGGAAAGAGACAGCCAGAAACCCAAACTCATTATTTTCTTGAAAGTAAAAGACAGTGTACAGAGCCTCAATTTGTTTATTTCCTCTGTCTGCATTTCTGAGACGGCGAAAGATAAGTGTTCTGACCAGTGCAGTGAAACTGGCGCTGGATTGTTACTGTTCATTTTGTACTTTGTACTTGCAGATCTTATTATTTATACTTCTATTTCTGCCTTCTTTTCCTCTTTCTATCTTTGTGGGTGTGTGTGTGTGTAAAACTGAACCATACAACTCCCTGTAACTCTTTCTTCATTGCATACTTTCTAAATGTTATACATTTTAGTTTCGATGAAGCAACGGTATCATTTACGTTTATCCGTGTGTTTGTTGTGGCTTGTTAATTAAACGTACGGATTTTAATTTGAAGACATAGTGTTATTTTATATACTGTCAGTATTGTACGATATGAGATGTAGCTATAACAGTGTTTAGTTATAATGACAAACTACCTTACGTGCACTGCTTTTCACGCTGGACTATTTGTCTGGCACTGACTGAATGCAAAAATCATCATACAGTGCCAGAAAATACACAACATTTGTTGTCTTTATTAAACAAATTACAGGTTTACCCCCGCTATACGAAAGTATAGCTTTCTGTGAAATCTTTTGTACGCTGAAACGGCGGAAAGCGAAGAAACTGTTGTCAGTTTTCGCTTTTCTTTTCTTAAAAGCGAAAATTATTTTCAGATTTAGTTCAGTTACAGAAAAATAGGTATTAATTTTTTTGTCATAAAACGAAGTTTCGAAAAGCAGGATGCACTAGGCTTCTGGGACTCGCGGTGTTGGTTTCTGGCCGGACGAACTTTAAATTTTCATGATTCTCCCCGGCGCTACGAAGTTTGTGTATGAAGTTCAAGAGAGAAGATCTGAACTACCATTGGCGTGTTTTACTGCGATGATAATAACTTTTGAAGGTGAGCAGTTAGTAATCTCACTGAAGTTAGAGCTTCGTGACCTGCAGCTGATACTTGGGTGAACATACGCATATGATCGGATGGGGAGTTGGCTGTGGCGTCTTTCCTTCGAAGAAATGGTTCTACCAAAGAAACTGTAGAGTTATTAACCGCGGAGCTAGAAATTTTATCACATCCCGTGGCTTCATTTCCACCTGTAAGAGCGATTAGCTTTCCCTAAAATTCTAGTGTCTCTTTCCTGCATGGTCTCGATCTGAGCATCCATTTCTGCGCTTGCTGGCTGCTGCTAAGGAACAGTAACACTCCACCACCCCCGATGTCTGCTAAATCATCGAAGCTGACTCTACATTTGCTGGCCTCATACTATAATTCTCAGCAAGATCTGCCTCCCCGTTTGAATTTTTTT